>CM072997.1:32578779-33858779 GCA_037038555.1 Rhynchonycteris naso | reverse complement strand
ATAGTTAATACTATTGTATCATGAGCTTAAAAGTTGGTGAGAGTAGATCTTAAATGTTCTCACCACAAAAAATAAAAAAAGTGATTATGTGATAGAGTAGAGATATTAACTAATGCAATGGTGGTAATTGTTTTGCGATTTATAAGTGTATCAAATCAATACCTTAACTTACACAATGAGATAAATAGATGATAGATAGATAGATGATAATGCGTGCACTAGAGAAAGTGACAGAGAAAGAGAGAAAGCTATCTTTTTAACACAATCAATGAATAGTAGAAAACAACTTAAAAGGATTGTTGAGAGAAGTACACAAGATCAAAAGCCTTTGCACAGCACTGAAAGCCCTGCACGACCTGGTCCTTGCCCATCTCTGGCCATCTCACACTCTAGAATCCTCACCCTCTCCCTCCCTCCTTCCTTACTTCCAGCCACTTTTTCTCCATCTGTGCCTTGCTCCTCATTCATGCTGGTCCCTTTGCCTAAAATGCCTTATCCCTTACCTCTCACTCATGTCTTCTCACATCAGGTCTCAATATACCTATGTAAAAGTACATATTCCTGTCATAACGATTTTATAGTTTTTATGACAATGTATAAGTATATTTTGTGTGATCATTTGATCAACATGTACATTTCTCTCTAGTGTATAAGTTACAGGAAGTTTGGTGTCTTGTCACACAATAGACATTCAAAATAAAAGAATATTTATCCACTGAATGGATTTTGAAAAAGAGAAAACAGAAAAGAGAGAAATAACTTAGACTTGAAAAAGTTACTGTTTTTTAATATGGAGGCTAGGAAAACTTAGAACCATAAAATGTAAGAATAGAAGAAAACCAGAGGAACCTTGAGTTACATATATACAAATACATATTGTATTAGAATCCTCAGTAAAACCTACGTAGTTAGCATTTATGAGTGTTAAGATTCAAAACCAGCTTTTTGATCTGTAGTGTCAGAACCTCTACAAATCATATACCCATAGCTTGTACTGTTTTCTCATTATAATCTAAATATTCTTATACACAGTTCTATATTGCTCACAAAAAATGAGGGGATATTTTATTGCTTCATATGATAAAATATCCCCTCATTTTTATGAGCAGTATATATGGAGAAGGCTACTGATTTTCTAACATACTTAGCAAAGAGACTATCCTGCTTAATTAAACGTTTGAGTCAGTACAGTCACATTACATACATCATACCCATACGCCATGAATCTGATTACAATAAACTACAGATAGCTCTCAAACTCAACTGGTCATAAATCAGCACTGATGTAAACATGTAAACATGTGCAGCACTTTCATGATCATCATTATGATACCACTTACCTTTGCACCATGCAACAGTACTCTTGTATTTGTCAGTAACAGCCACAGTAATCCCCTTGGCAAAAGCTGGGTGAGCCAGGTTTTGCAAAAGTAGATAGAGCACCCTACAGTAATTGTAAATTCTCTGAGATAAAAATCAATTTATTCTGTTAAGCCAGAGGAAAGAATACATGCTCAGTTTGTCTAAGAAATACGTATGTCATTAAAAACTGAGTATCAGCCTAATCTATTGAAACCCTTAGCTCTCATCTATGTATTTACTTGACTGTGTTTTAAAAGTTTGGTGTTCACAAGTGTGTTTGGGAACATATACTGTATTATGGCTAAGACTGCTATTTCAAAAATACAACACCCCACATTTTTATTATCTTTATAAACAGTGGAGTTTCACAACACACTGTGTGAACCTCGAGATGACTGTTTCCACCGTGCAGATAAGAAAAGCTGAGGCATGAGGCTATTTCTGCATGTTTTCCAAAGATACTCCCCCCGGACCAGTGGAAGGAGAGCCTGAGACAGAAAACATCTGTGTCCTCACTGAAACCACATCTCGTGTGCATCTGAAATCTGAGGGGAGGGTAAATGGCTAAACCAGAGTTAGCTTTTCACACTTGCTATTCAAGTCCCAACAAGGAGATCTTTGTGAGAAACGTGTACACAATCAAGTGGGTATTAAGGTGATTCTCAGGATGAATTTTTACTGTTCTGAAATGCCTTGCATATACTTGATGGCAAGCAGATAGACTAGTTGGCTTCTCAAAGTCTTTCTAACAGTTATAATTTATGCAGTGAGAAATTCATGGATGGAAAATATTTAAAGTGTTTACCATCCATTTTCCTTTCTTTTCCTTTACAGATCTATGCCGTTCGATCAGTTGTTCCCAACAAAAGCAATAATGAGATAGTCCTGGTGCTACAGCAGTTTGATTTTAATGTAGACAAAGCAGTGCAGGCCTTCGTGGATGGTAAGTATACATGTCCCCTGAACCGGAAGGTGTTAGAACTAAACAGTCCATGTATTTCTGCATGTTTTTCCTTAAATGCATTAAGTACCAATTCATTACTAACACTCATAAAAATATGTGTCTTTAAAACCACATGTGCATACTCACTAAGAACACAATGTAAGCGTGTTTTTTATCATTAAAAAATACTGTAGATATTTTCTAATATTTTCTCAAGTATTCCTACTATAATGCTATTGATTCCATTGTCTGTCAATCTTTAAATTTGTTATTAAACATGCCCTTTATTTGATGGTGTCCTTGTGCGTGGAGGATAAGGTACCTACCTCTTTCCTGATGTGGAAAGTCTTCCCATCAATCAGCATGGCTTTATGACCGGGATCCTTGAATTTGATGCTTTTGTATCTGAGATGACTGGTTTATTCTTTAATATCATTACATTTTTGTTTTGAGTTTGCCTAATGAATCATTCATCTTGTCTACTTCTAGAAACTTTTGGCTTAAAAAATTTTTTGTTTTGTTTTATTTTTCAGACAGCCCATTACCAGTGATGTTACGGACTCTCAAGTCTCAAAATGTTTTTATCTTATACATGTGTACTGCTTTCGATTTCCTGTAAACTATGGGGAAATTCTCTCTTCTCCCAGTCAAATGAAATGTTTTATTTATGAACAAAGGTCTCATACTTGTCCTTGGTTATCATAATGCCTAGTGTCCTGGTATTAGTTTCAATTTTATAAATACGGAGTAGCTATACCTAATCTGACAAGTCAGGTGAGGGAAGACTTCTCAAAACATTTCTCAATTATATCCTATTTGTACTTTATTTGTTAAGGACAATCTGACTTACTTATTTTATTCTAGGAGCAGAGTAATCTTCCTAAGTTTCTACAGGTATAATTGCATTTCAGGCAAGGTCTTGGATCCAACCAACCTGCTCCCATTCTGATGTTGCAGCCAAGGTGTACAATCCTAAATGCATTTAAAAATAATTGCCATTCAAAATAGACCTGCAAGTAGACCCATAGTGCATAGCTTTTCTGTTTTTCACAATTCATGGATAGCAGACATAGAATCTTCAGTTATAAAAAAGAAAAAAAAAGAGTAGAGAGTGCAGTATTAATCCAATGTTCCAACATTCAGTGCATTTTGTCTCAAGAAAAAAAAAATTGGAAATATGCACATCCTGGCTCAGATAAACTCTTCAGGCTTCACTTGCCAACATTGTTCACATGGAAAAAGAGCTTCAGGAAAGGAAAAAGGTTTTTATCCCCATCCCTCCCTGCCCTCACTTGGATTGAAGCCCTGCAATGAAATTTTATTACAAAATGACCCTGATGAAATGAGCAGAAGTTCAGTAACTGAGACACTGTCATCAATCTGTTTGTATTTAAATAGCCTTGCTTGTCCTTGACAGGTTCACCTTGTCCGTGTTGAGGTCTCATTAAAAAAAAAAAAAAGATATAAAAGCACCACTGATTGCTAAGAAAACTTGTGGCATTTTGGTTGGGGATCAGTCAAAACATCTTGTTTAAAAACCACTGAGAATCAAAAATATTTGTTAGGAATCACTTATGTGGCATATTAAAAGCACTATTTCCAAGTGTCCTAAAAAACTCCAAGCAGTTTCAGTATAATTAAGATTTAATAATAACAGTTTCAAAAGTCTCTCTAAACATGAATGTTTCTTCTTCAGAATTATTCTCTAAAAGCTCATTTTTTAAAAACTGCAAAAAATTTATTTCAAAATATGAAAACATAGGAACAATTGAATTTTGCAGTTGAAAGCAGGAAGCAACTCATCTCCTTCCTCTGATTAAAAAAGGACAAAATTTTAACATTTTTTTTAATTTAAATTTTATTTAGAAAACTAAAGTTTGGCTGTAAATAAGCACTACGCTACTGATTATTAGCTGCTGGCATTACTTACCAAGAAACCTAATGAAAGTGACTTCCTAAAGTTCTTCAAAAGGAAAATACTGTGAAGCATTAATTCTTTGGGAAAATTGGAGAAAGACCAGTCAGTTAATAAAAAGTCTGAATTATAGCTTACTTTTAAGTGCAGCCTTATTATTTCAAGTACATGTGACTCAAAAAGCCTAAGAGAGGCACTGAATTGGAAACTTTGAATAAATAGGAATAATTAGCCCATCTAAATATTAGTCAAAGCAATATGGCCTCTGCTTATCCAACAGTGACAGCAGACTCAGTAATTAGGACCCTACTAATTCTGTTATAAAGACCAGACTGAAGTTTATCTTTGTTTGGCCAACCCTCTCATTATAGAGAACTGTTAGTATATAATGAGAATGTTCATATTGTTAAAAAGAATGCATTTAAAAGCTACTATTTTAGAAGTATCTATTATTTGGAAAAAATTATGTACTTATCAGTAAGTTATCATTGAAATTACCCCAGCACAATGTGACCTGTGGTGGCACAATGGATGCTGGGGTCCCTGGTTTGAAACCCTGAGGTCACCACCTTGAGTGCTTGGTTGCTGGCCTGAAGTCCAAGGTTGCTGCCTTGAGCAAGAGGTCACTGGCTCAGCTCGAGACACCAGTGACGGCACAGATGAGAAGCGATCATCGAACTAAGGTGCTACAGTTACGAGTTGATGCTTCTCATTTCTCTCCTTCCTTTCTCTCCCTTCCTATCTCTCTCTTCCACGTCTCTCTGATATCAGTTTTAAAAAATTACCTCAGTGCCTGACCAGGTGGTGGCACAGTGGATAGAGCGTCAGACTGGGATGTGGAAGACCCAGGTTCAAGACCCCGAGCTCACCAGCTTGAGTGCGGGCCCATCTGGATTGAGCAAAAGCTCGCCAGCTTGGACCCAAAGATTGCCGGACCCAGCAAGGGGTGGCTCGGTCTGCTGAAGGCCCGCAGTCAAGGCACATGTGAGAAAGCAATCAGTGAACAACTATGGTGTCACAATGGCAACGAAAAACTAATGTTTGATGCTTCTCATCTCTCTCTCCGTTCCCGTCTGTCTGTCCCTATCTATCCCTCTCTCTGGCTTTCTCTCTCTGTCCCTGTAAAAAAATAAAATAAAATAAAATTACCTCAACACAGTTGGAATGAGTAAAAGAACTTTGTTAGAATAGGTGAAAACATTTACTGTGGCTGACCAATGGTAAAACACTACTTTAAAACATTGAATAACATGTCAGATCAGACTTTTCCTCTGAGTTTGCGCAGTTCCACATGAATGGCATTGACAGAACCTGTGACTCAGTTGTCATTTGATAAACTTTCTTTGTTTCAAAGTGGATGCCTTGGGAAGACCACATCAGATCATCTGTCCTCCTTGTTACCCCTACAAGTTGTGAACATAAGGAACAGAGGCAGAAAAAAGCAGGAGTGGCCAAAGAGCCGTGATTCACACGGTTAAATAATATTCAAAATCCCATGTTTTCTCCAGAAGATTATAGGTAGTTTGATTCATATATCAAACAGAGCAATTTTAATTTTACTTATGGCAATGAAACTATCAGAAAATTTGTAAAATATATTTCATTTTCTCTAAGAAAACATAATGATAAAAAAATAAGCTTCATGTAGTAAGGCTTAATATTTTGATAAAACCAGGATCATGCAGTGAATTAAATGAAAATCTGGAAGTAAAACATGAAACTGGCATTTTTATTAAAATAGGATGTATCAAAACAAATGAAAAAGCCAAGAAAAAAATTGCTACCAAGATGGAAAGACCAACATGAATTTTGTGTGGTGTTTTATTATATGAATACACATAAAAGATTCTTTGTCTTTGTCTAGGCAGTGCAATTCAAGTTCTGAAAGAATGGAATATGACAGGAAAAAAGAAGGTAAGATTAATACTGATTGTAAATTAGTAACATTTTCAATCAAAACTTTTATAGTTGTTAACATTTTAACAAGCCTGCAAATTTTATGCTTCTTTCAAATGTTAACATGTACACTCAGAAAGCTTCCAAATTCCTGACTCTCTCCAATTACCAGCCACCCTTGCTACTAATGCCATTGTCTTCTGTTCAGTGTTTTTAACTACCAGGTGTGCTTTAGAAGTCCTGGAGTTTTTCTTTTTAAGTATTAAGGGGGGGCCTAGTCGCAGAATTCAAAGGAGTGGAGACATTAACTTGCCTGAACATATCCTGTAGCACAAAGGAAACAGGGTGTGTTTTAAAGATACTTGGAAAAGTTCAAAATATATTCTCACATGTTTTTTAAACTGAAAGACGCTGTCCAAAGCTGCACTAAATTACTTTTTTTTTTTTTTTTTTGCTGAGTTTTAAGATAGATTTTTTTTAAATCAAAGAAGGAAAAAAGAAAATACTTGAACATCATAGTAAGGGATCTATTTTTCCTTCCTGAGAACCCTGGCAGACTCCTCCTTGAAAACAGAGGGAAGATTTAATCTGCCCCTTTCACATTATTCTGCTTTCTTATCTAGTCACCAAGAGTGACTTGTGGACACACGGGAAGTGTGCGTGTGCACACGCACTGGCCCTCAGTGTCCAGCACGCGCCTTCCTGATGTTGGGAGCATGCACAGGAGCTCCTGTAAAGTAGCTCCCTCCTTGTTCCCGGCCTGTGACCTGTTTCATGGCTTTCACAGAAAGTCTGCTCTTTTTAAAGTACCATCCTGCCCATTGCCACTGTTTGCCAGCAGGGCCTGTGTTCTGGGTACCCCAGGACATAATACACCAATCTCTCCTTCGCCAGGAGGGAGGATCATAGGCCTGGGAAAACAGATTTTAAACAAAACAAGCAGCATTACTTTCATAACCCGCAGAATTACTGGAATTATTTGTTCCCCCTTTTTCTCTTCTTAGTTTCATGTAGAATAGGAAGAACGGTGGGATTTTTTCCCCCTAGTTTTTGTGTGCCACCATCTCTGACAGTCTCTGCTTATTTTTAATCATAGCTTCCCAGGCTTTTGTGTGAGATCAAGATGATTCACAAGTGATTGAAAGGCAGTATTTACACTTACATGGAAAAATTTCAGGAGTGTGCTTTGGGTATGAATTTCTCTGATGTGAAGAAAGAAGCAGACAGCAGCTGCAGACACAACTCATTACTGAGCCTCCCTCTTAGCGGTTCTGTGGGAACAAGGTCTCCCCATCCCAGTGCGCGTGCGGTCTGTGTGGGCACAGGTGCCGCGGGCCTTTCCCGCCACCCGGTGAATGAATGGACTTCTCGCCTCTAGAGGAGCACTTACTCAGGGGGCATGGTCGTGGTTTCAAAGTTAAAGAAGGAGTAAGGAGGAGAATTCAGAAGAGAAAGATGTTTCTGTTTATTTCTTTTCCAAATGTGTTGAACAAAGCCAGGCTGATGTTCAGCTGGTACCCACTGATGTAGCCGGCGCACAGGGTGCGTCCTTATGGGTCAGCATCTGTTCCGATTGGCTGAGGCCTGTACCATACTGAATGTTAACACCAAATATCCCCCTGGTGCCAAAACAAAGTCAGTAAAGCATACAACATCCTTAGGAACAACAGCTTCATTTCCTCTATATTGTTAAGTATATTGACCATTAGGACATTTTAGGAGAGAAACAATAAAAGTCTGTTATATTGTAATAATTCAGGTCTAAAGAATTTCAGTTGTCTTAAACACAAGATAGTGAAGCTTTGTAATGCCATTCATCTATCAGCTGAGCAATCCAGGGATCCTGCTGCATGTCCCAGACCCAGATGGACCCCTGTCAGTGTGGCCTACCTTTGTAGCCATTGTCTGCTCCAGCTGAAATACTCCGGGGGTGGTCTTGGACCCAGTGGCTGCCTGGACAGGGGCTCTTCTGGCTGGTTGTTGCCTATTTCCTAGACCCACATGTGGATTTGGGGGCCTGCCTTTTACATCCTCGTTTTGTAAGGACTTGCCTGCCTTTTTCATATGAATCCTTCCCTCAGTCTCCTCTCCTCCCCAGAGGATCAGAACCGTAGTGTCCTGCTTGCCTCTCCGCCCTCATCACCTCTTGAAGAAACGGGAGCTGTTCTCCAGTGACTTGGTAGCTGAGTTCTAGTTCTTTCAGGGTGTGATCACAAGGTTTTACTATATTGCCACTTGTGTAGTGCCTTGATTTGCTCAAATAGTATGTCAGTATTTAAGCCGTTCCCTGCTGATTTTTTTCTTTTGGAGGAAACTTTTTGTTTACTAAGTTTATGAAGTAAAAGTTTATAAAACTTATTATAAGAAAAAAGATATTTACTTACATAAAGTTGGGTGGTTAATAAAGATGCAGGTAACTTCACCCATTCTATTAGATGATCCAGGAAACTATGTATATTTAATAAGTAATAATACAAGAATAAAATTCGGGTTTCATATACTCACAACCGTAAACCTACTTTGCCCCACCGTGTGTGTGTGTGTGTGTGTGTGTGTGTGTGTGTGTGTGTGTGTGTGTTTGCGCATGTATAAAGCTTATTTTGGTCTCTCAGGTTCATCTTATATTTCAAGGGCCTGAGCTAAATAATATTATCCTCTTGTTCATTTCTTATTCTAGAACAATAAAAGAAAAAGAAGCAAGTCCAAGCAGCATCAAGGCAACAAAGACGCTAAAGACAAGGCAGAGAGGCCCGAAGCAGGGTCCCTGCAGCCACCGCCACCACAGGTGCAGAACGGCCACATGAACGGGTGTGAGAAGGACAGCTCATCCCCTGATTCTGCCGGTGAAAAACCAGTCCTTATCGCTCGTGAGAAAAAGATCTCAATACTCGAGGAACCTTCAAAGGCCCTTCGTGGGGTCACAGGTCAGTGCTTTTTAAGCGAAGTTGCTTAGGAAGACATAAGAGGAAAGAATTCACAGGGAACCTGCTGGCTCGGTCCTCACTACTGCTGATATTGTCGGGAGGGAAAGGCTGTTCTTCAGCGCACGCACGGATTCAGGCTGTCTTCCTGCAGGGTGGCGGGGGCCGGGGGGCATGCAACAGGGCCCAGGAATAAATGCTCAGCCTAGCCCTGCACTAAGTCAAAGGATTATTTTTTTTCTTAAAAACACGGCTCTCGTCTGTATTAGAATAATTGGGAAATGGGAACTCCAAGTTTCTAGACACCTTTGCTGGGATAAAGGAGGGATAATTGGTGACAGAAGAAAATGTTATTAAAGGGTAGTATTTTATATTATATGATGGAGTATAATCTTTCCAGGATGTTAGAATCTGGAATGTTAATTATTTGGGCTACAGCTGTATGTTAGCTCATCTACAGAGGCTACTTTTTAATCACCTGTGTGACGTTGGATGCATCATTTCATCTGTGGTCCATGTCCTTCCTGTAAAATAAGGACACTGTACTGTACTGGAGTGTACTAGATCTGTGTCCTCAACACTGTCTCACCCAATACTCCATTTTCTTACAACAAATCCTAAAATAAAGTTCATAGTTAATACAGTCTACTTAGAAACAGAATTTCCATGAAGTGAAAAATTCAAGAAATCAGGAACAGCTAAAATAGGAGGCCTAATAAAATGGCCAGATGTTCATACCTGCTTACAGTGAATTACTTTGCACTTAAAAGGAGTAAGACATGGCTGGATATGTGGACACTGTTTCTCCATATTTGACATGTGAATTAAGACCTAACATGTCTATTCCTATGTAGACATGGAAGTAAATGCAACTGCTCTGAATGCAGAATGCCTCAGGCTGCTGGCTGTCAGCTCCAATACCCTGACGCTGGTGTGGTTGGCCGCATGATTTCCTAACTACTGAAATCCTCCTGGTGAAATTCTATCATTAAGTACAATCTTTTCTTAATTTACACAGCAGCTGAATCCTGGAAATCCAAGTAAAGCCTGGAATTCCATAGGAAACAGTACAAAAATACTTTGGGTTTCTATGTGAAATACCTGGAAGGACATGAGAAAGTTCAGAACACAGGGCAATTCTTTGTCGTGTGGGATTCCTGGGATTGTAAGTCATTTAGAATCCTGCCCTCCCCTTCCACGCCGTTTTGATAAAATTTAAAAATGCCCCGTCAGTTTTTCAGAATGCCTCCTAAGAGGTGGTAGGTCCCTCAATGAAAACCACTACACTAGATGATTCCCAAAGTCCTTCTAGTTAAAAAAAATCCTTAGTTTATTGAATCAGCGACTTTTTCATCTCTTCTTACAGGCAAAGCAGTGTGCTAGATGCCACAGTAGATTTATAGGAGGATGTGGTATTGCTGAGGCCCTGAAGGAATCACGTTCTGACCTCCTTAAGGAGAAGGTTGTGTGTACACTGGTGAATTTATGGTTTGGGGGAGAGGAGCGCCAGATCTGACTGAGTGACTTGGTGGGAGCAGTGGGTGCGGCAGGACTGATAGACCTAAGGTGGTAGAGAGGAATTGGAGAGTTAGAACTCAGGAGAGAGAACCTGATTCAACACCCACCCTCTATGTAATGAGGCAGAGCTACCCTCTGATAAACCAAAATGAGTAAGATGGGGCCCTGCCTAGGAAGAGTTCAGTCTAGCAGAAGAGACAGGTGCAAACTATACCATCACGTGGTGGCACATACCACCTCAGGGATGCAGTGAGGCAGCATTAAGTAACTGACACACTAGTAAGTTTTTAGACGGCTCATAAAGCACTGATTTTCTTCGGTAAACCATTACCTAACAACTCTGTTAATAGGGCTGTGATTCGGGTACTCCTTACTACGCAACGATTTCTTAACAACAAAGAAACAGTAACAAAAATAACCTATTTCCACTTAGAATTTGGATTTTCCAGTAGTTTTTTAATCTAGTTTTTACGATGTTTACCATTTTGAGATTGTTTTTGATTTATAGTCAAGGCAGGAAAAAGAAATTAAATAATCGAGTGGCAGATTCCCAACTTTGCCTGTTATTGCTTTCACATGAATTACTTTCAAAATCTAATTACTCAAGTTGCTGTTTTGATATCAATCATAGACTAAAAGCCTAGCACATATATATTTGTTCATTTACTGATAATTTATACCTTCTCCCTAAAACAATTTCAGTAACTCTATCAAGTATATGACATTAGAGCAAATGCAATATTGAAGAACTTCCCTTCACGGTAGGTAGCTGCCTTGAAAGTTAAGTACCCACTAGTGGAGCTCTCTGTTCAAGGGGGCTCTTGTGAGCCCTACCATGAAACTTTTGTGAAGAATTATTTTATGCACAAAAAGCCAACCCAGTATCCCCCCAATTTTGCAAGTTTAGTGTGAAGGCATTGGGATATGTCAGCATTATTTTTTAATGTTATTGGTTCATTGCAAATCTATGCTTCATGTAAATTTTTTTGTTAAACAATGAATGATGGTAATAGAAGGTTACAAGATGTTTTTGCAAAAGGAAGAGACTCCTCCTGGTGGGCCATTAACTTCATTAGTAACTCATTTATTAATATCCTACATTTTTAAATGAGTTTGTAATTAGTTAGTGTTTCTTCCCCAAAATAAGGACGTGTATTGGGAGGTTAATGCCAAAACTGTCATATGACTTTAAAATGCTTGTTCAATCTGTTGGCTGTCCATAGACCTCTGACCGATATTTCTCACATGTTAGCACAGGTCTTGGACATTCTGCCCCTTTATTCCAGTAACCCACTGGAACTAGATAAAATGAGATTTATCTTTTAATCCCATCTCCTCATTTTATAGCTCAGGAAACCAAGCCCCCTCCCCAAGTTAAGAAGCTGAGAAGATAACCCACGCCCCTGGGGTGACCTTCTTTAGTCTGCAAAAGCCAGACCCAAATCCATATATTTTTACACATGCATTAGAGACTTTTCGTTAAAGTCAGGGCCTTCCTAACTCCTAAATGCTATATAATTGAAAAATTATATTGTGTGTTCACCACCGAAAGTCAAGTCTCCTTCTATCACCATTTATCCCCCCTCTGCCACCTGCTGTCTGCCCCCACCCCCGCTTCTTTACCTTTGGTAATCACCATACTGTTTGTTGTCCTTGTTTATGAGATTATTATTTCTTTTGCTGAATCCCTTCACCTTTTCCACCCAGCACCCCAACCCCCTTCCCCTCTGACAGTTCTGTGTTCTCTGTATCTATAAGCCTCCTTCTATTTCGTTTCTTAGTTTGTTTTATTAGATTCCACATATAAGTGAAATCATACAGTACTTGTCTTTCACTGACTGTCTTATCTCACTTAGCATAATATTCTCCAGGTCCATCCATGCATGCTGTCACAAAGTAAATGATGATGAAAGGGGACTTGACTTGGTGGTAAACACACAAAACAATATACAGATAACATATAATAGAATTGTGCACTTCAGACCTATATAATTTTGTTAACCAGTGTCACTTCAATAAATAAGAAAAACTAGGGGGAATGTAATCATAACAAAGCCGTGTAATGGTATTTTGTACTTGAGCAGATCCGAAGTATAAGGCTAAAAGAAATCTCCAGCCAGCTAGTGGTGAGCAGCTATCAAGCTTCCCGTTAATGAAACTGGCTCAAGAAAGCCAGCGCTGGGTACCCAGCAGGGCAGCAGGCTGTTAACACGCGCAGTTCCTGTTTTATCATTTTATAACACCTTGATATTCAAGATCTCTCTTTTTGAAAGTTTTAAACAGAATCATTTTCTGGTAGGGGAAAAGTTAGCTTTAAGATATATGTGGGGCCCTCACCGGTTGGCTCAGTGGTAGAGCATCGGACTGGGGTGTGGAAGTCCCGGGTTCGATTCCCAGTCAGGGCACACAGGAGAAGCGCCCATCTGCTTCTCCACCCTTCCCCTCTCCTTTCTATCTCTCTCTCTCTCTCTTCTCCTACAGCAGCAAAGGCGCCGTTGGAGCAAAGTTGGCCCAGGCGCTGAGGATGGCTGCATGACCTCCGCCTCAGGCGCTAGACAACAATGGAGCAACGCCCCAGATGGGCGGAGCATCGCCCCCTGGTGGGCATGCTGGGTAGATCCCAGTTGGGCGCATGGGGGAGTCTGTCTGACTGCCTCCCCACTTCTAACTTCAGAAAAATACAAAAGTACAAAAAAAAAGATATATGCAGGTGGTTTAGGGGTGTTAGTGTGACTTCCCAACGTGAAAAATAAACGCCCAAAAAGCATCGTCCTTTCAGGCTGTAAATAGAGTGCTGTCTAGTGGGCTACTGCTGCATCTCAGCATATAGCTTAGAAGTCCCGGAGTTTGATCCAAACTTTGTATAAAATTACTTCTTTAAATCTTGGAGTAGTTGTTCTGGATTTCAGAATTTTTAATAACAGCTCAAATGAGATCTTTTATATAATCCAATGATGACTGTCCTGCATCCAAGTACAAAGTCGGGCCAGTGGTAGATCAATATTTATTCTTACCACAAGTAATCCCAAGGATCATTTTGATCTCTAAGCCACATCTGAAGGTTAAAAGCACATTATGCTCTTAGGGTCCAGTTTTCTCAAATGTTCCTGCTGCTCTATTTTTCTTAAGGTTCAAATTGCTCAAATGTGTAGGTGCTTATCACCCTGTTGGCCAGAATCAGAATTCAGATTCCTGTGCTGTCTTTCTCCCACTGGCTATGATTCCCATTGGGTAGGAATGGTTCTGGCTTGTAGGCCACCAACTGGCTCCAGCGAGGTGAACTTTGGAGCAGGGCTTTCCTCGTCTTCAGCGCCCCTAGTGTCTGTCCCCTCACCTTGTAAGGCACGTTAGGGAGCCGGCTTTTCTGTGCCCTGTTACTTGTCTCAAACAGAAGGCCCCATGCTTTGTTTGCTGAGGTCCACAAACCTGACCTCGCTGCCTCGCCTTACCCTAGCCGTGAGATTCTATGCTTCTGCATGGCGCGGGCATGAGAGCTGCTCTCTCTTTCTCCAAGTGAACTCCACCAAATAGAGAGGAAGGGTCCTGTTGCTTTAGAATGTGGGCTGATTGTCCCTTACGTGGGCTTCTTGTAAACAAAACAAAACAAAGAAACCACCTGACATTCTTTCACAGTATTTTCATGCTTTGAGGTTCCCTGCAGAATCCCCGCAGATTCTTTAGGCTGCCATATTATCTCCTCTGCTTCTCTGAGCCCTGCATTGGACCAGGGGATTAGGGGAGATAATAAAGGAGAAAGCAGCTCACCTAGAACTTTAATCTTAAAGCCAAATGTGTGTGTGTTCCAGGATTGCAACAGTGCCAGCTCTCAGATGGAAACAATGTAACAGTGTAGCTGGAAGCCAGGGCTTTAGTGTTTGGCTTCAAAGCTTGGCCTCCTCACTTACTGGGTGTGTCACCCTGGACAGGTTAACCTCTCTGTGTCTTGGTGTCCTAACTCCACTTTAGGACATTTTAGTGCACAGTAACTGAGATACATAAAGGGATTAGCATAGCACCTGGCACACAGTCAACCCTCAAATAATTTATTTATCTATGGAGTAAATATTTTAAAGCATCTAACGTGTGCCAGGAATTTTTCTAAAAGAAGTAAACAAGTCAACAGTTTTTGCCCTCCTGGAGTTTATGATCTTTTGAGGGGATGGGGAGAAGAGATAGATGTATGATTAAAGTAGGATCAACTAAGTTACCAAGATAATTATAGATTGTAGTAAATGTCCTGAAGGCAGCAAGTAGGAGAGAGACTGGGCTAGGGGTTTGGGCTCATGTGCAGCAACTTCAGATAAGGCCACAATGTGACAAGAGTGAGAAGAGGGGACATTTAAGCTGAGACACAAATGCATCAATTCAGATTCTTTGACACTAGGCCGTGGTGATCCAAACAGTCGATGTTTTATTTAAACCTTAATTAAGTACTGTAGCTGAAGCCCCTGTAGGGATATAATCATAGATTTTTTTTTACTACTATTTTTAAATTAAAGATAGAATACTTTATTAATATATACAGCTGACATTAAGTACTGTTATGTACACGTGCATTTTGAAAGTTTATGTTCTAAAGCACATACGCCTATTTATCCTTGTCACTCCTTAATTATTATTCTAGCATCTAAGTACTTGGTGTTAGCTCTTGTTTATCGTTGTGTGTGATTCAGTCTCAACCTCAGCTTCCTGCAGCACTGTGTCTGGGGAAGCCTTAGGTTGCATTGTCAGTGACTTAGACCTCTGTTTTCTTTCCCTGTGAATGATAAAGCAGAAAGAGACAGAGATAGGAGGTAGTGACATGAGGGCACAAGAAATATAAAACCCTTCGGCATTTTTCTGCCACCTGGGTGAAGTGAAAATAGAGCCTCTTCCATTCTCTTTCTTGTTTGAAACCTACTTTTGCTGCAAGCCTACAGCAAAAACATACAACTACTCGTCTCTGAATAGCTGGCACCCTCCTAACTTCCCCTTCCCGCCCATACCCTTACCTTGTTATGGTGATTTCAGTTACAGACAGACTATATTATATTGAATGAATGCCCTCCTTGCAAAGAACAGAAGGCCAAAAACATTTTTTTTTAACAAAGATTTAAATGGCTCTATCAAAATGCAATAAGAATTAAGCCCCTTTTGTAGAGAAATAAATCAATGACACCAAGTTAACATGCCTACCTTCCATCATTGACAGCTTCAACGCATTGGCTTTGTTATGTTATCTTTTAATATAAATAAACTTATACAGGTATTAATTACATATGAGACCTTTTAAAGACAATATAAATAAAACTAAAAGATTTGTTTCCAATAAGGAAATTACAGCTTCATGCCCACTGAGCTAAGTAAGTTTCACAGGACTTGAATAAAATAATAGTGTATTTGTATTTGATCAAGATGTTAGGAAAAGGCAGAAATGACTGACATTATTTCTTCTAAATAAACCTATCTGTTTTGTTCTCTGTTCCAAAGTTACTGGTGCCTCTGAATATCTGTTAATTACCCTGTCATGTAGTGAAAGAAGAATGATGAACATGCAATCAAGGTGTAAAATAATTATGCTGTGAAAAGAGTTTTCTTGGGTCTTCATCATAGACCTTTATCCTGTAGCACCACAAGAGAATTCACTGAGTCATTTTCCTCCATTTCTTCACCTCTCCTCAACCCACTTATGATGGCTGACAGTCCCATCACTCCAAAGTGATTGTGCCCACTAAGTTTACCATTGGCCCCAGGTACTGCAGTGTTTTTCAACCCCCGGTCTAGTCAACACCGACATATTGAATATAGCAGACATTTTCCTTTTCTTTTTAAATTAGAGAGGTCTTTATTTTTCTGGCGCAGAGTTTGGAATTTAGAACTGGTTGTGTGGTTACATGGTCGTCAAGGATCTGCACTCTTTACATTTCTTTTTTTTGCTCCACTAAAATGTAGGCTTTCATAGGCAAAGTGCCTCATAGTTAAGAATGTTACTGGAACTCCGGCAAACACACCAGCTTTTCCAGGCAGGACGTAGGAAGCAAGGGAGATGGAAAAAGGTGCATTTTTCTAGATGAGTTAGCCTCCTTTAAGAAGCCTCCCTAGCGGACATTTTTCAATTTACTTTACCTTTTCCTTTTAGCAATATTCAACACTGTTGACCACTTTATCCTTAACCACTCTATTTTTTTCGTTTGGTTTCTATGACAGGAGGACACTCTCTTCATCTTCCCCTCCATCTTTACTTCTTCTCTGTTTCTTTTGGAAGTCATTCTTCTCTACCTGGCTGTTAATTGTTGAAGCTTGTAAATCCTTGATTGGTTCCAAGTCCTTTCTTACATAAAGCTGTACTCTCCTCTTGGATGATTTCAATGATGCTTGATATTTTCACTTTGACATTTCAAAGCACTTCAACATGCTCAAAATGAACTCATGATCTCCCTTCCCAGTTAACTTTCTTTTAACATTCCTCATCTTACTGTACTCTCTTTCTAATTGTGCAAAGTCAGAAGTATGAACATTAATTATGACACCTTCCTGTCTCTCACCTTCTATTTCCAATTAATATCCAAGTCCTATTGCTTTTCATTTTCAAATATTCCTAGAATTCATCCATTTCTCACTGCTTCTGCCTTCCCAGCAAGACCACCATCCTCTCTTGCCTGCTACATCAGTCCACTTGTTAATAATCTCCTAGCACAGTGGTTCTCAAACTATTTGAAGTTGGGACACACTTAAAATCCTACAAATAATTGTAGGCACACTATATACAAATTTCTGAGAAATATGCTATAATAATTAAGTCAAATTAAATGAAATTAATTAAACAAAATAAATATGAAAAATTAAATTTATTCTGACGTTAAAGAACATTTTTATGTTACATTTTTTGAGTTATGCTTTTTAGAATTTGTAAAAAAAGAGGAGTTACAAAATAAAAAACACAACAAAAATGTTATCTTTATATATATAGATAGATACATTCTTAGTAAGATTTAGTAAATTCAGCAGGTCCCGGTGCGAAAGTGTTGAGTTTCTTCATTCTTGTGTTTATGAGAAACATGAACCTGATGTGTCCTAATGATTTTTTCAATGTTGGTCATATATTGGAAAGGTAAACTCTTACTCCTCACCAATACATTGAAGAATTCCTCTCCTTTTACTCTTAATTGTGTTGAGGGTAGGAAATTTTAATTCACATAAATAGGATGTTGAAAATTGTAGTAAAATGTTCAAAGCTTTTTTAGATGTTGCCACATATTCTTCTTTTATGAAACCCAAAAGGCTTCAAGAGACAATTCCTTATGTTTAATCATAAATCCAAAACCCCACCATACATACCATCTTAACTTTATACCAAACAAAGGATAGAAGAAACTCGCCTCCATTCTTTCTGGGGAACATGGGAGGTAGTGTAAATAATCCAGCACCACAGCTTAACAGCCTTTGGCAACCTAATCAGGCAAGTGAGGGGGGCGTTGGGCAGACTGTCAGCTTACAGCCAATTCTTCACACCTCTGTCCCCCTAAAATCTAAACTCCAAAAACCCTGTTGGTTTTTTGGTCCCCAACAGGCACATATTTCTCTGGAATACCGTAGAGCGCACCTGGAAATCTTCTAGGGTGCATCAGTGTGCCCTGGTGCACACTTTGAGAACCATTATCCTAGACTATACTCTTGTTCCCCTCATTCTCTATCCTATAATCTTTTCATAACAAAAATGAGCTTTCAAGATAAAAAACAGTCTTACCCAGCATAGTCTGGGCCCTGTGTTCTGCTCCAGCCACGTTTTATGGAATGCTCTCGTTACTCTCTCTAGTCTAGCCATACTTGTCTCCCTTCAGTCCCTCATACTGACCACATGTATCAGTCAGATTCAAGTCAGGAGACATAAGCCACACTGATTATTTGAAGGAAGGAAATGTAATATGAAAAAATGCTAAACTAAAACAGTATGAGGTAGTTAACTACTAAAATGGGGTAAGATTTTAATGGGTCTAGACTTGGCAAGAAGAAAGATTACACAACAAAGGGACTTGGACTGGGAGAGTCCCCCAAGCCAAGACTGAGTTTCTGACCTCATCCAAGGTGGTGTGTGACTGCCAGAGAAACATGCAGCCTTGGGGGTGGGGGGAGCAGACGAGCAAACAAAATTTGTCACAGGGCATGGACTGACCTGTTTTGTAGATGAGACCCACCATTGCCAGGGGGTGTAGAGAGACTGGAACTGCTCAAAGCAGCTGATTGTGGGGGAGGCAGCGAACATGGCATGAGGGTGTGGTTGGAGCACCTCCTCCTGGCTCCTGGTTCCTATGATGAATACTAGTAATAATGAAGGACCAGAGTGTATTCTTGTCATCATAGCCTTGCAAGAAGATCACTTTATTGCCCTCTACTGACAAAGCTAACATTCTGTTAGCTGAGATAGAATTGTTTACAGGGTCCAGATTCAGTATCACAAAGTGGGGCAAAGAAGGGTGAATTTAATAACTGGCACGCAATGCTTTCCTCCTGCCTAACATGCTGTCTCTGCCTGGAATTTACTTCCTCTTCATCCGATTGGTTCATTGATTTTAAGTAAGCCTAGGTATTTTTCCTTGGGGAATTCTTTATTGCTATCTCTAGGTCAAAGATGCTAATTACAGATTGCAGGATACTATGTCATTTTCTTTCATAACATTTATCCCAGTTGTAATTCTACATTTGTTTGTGGGGTGGTTTGATTTATGTCTCCCTGTTAGACTGCAAGTTCTAGAAAGATAGGGACTATATCTATCTTTGATCACCCTTGCATTTGTGGTGCTTAGAACTGGACATAATAGGCACTCAAACAAGTCTTTTCATGGCTTCTATTGAATGATTAGTGATAAAATATGTATAGAAGTGTGGGTTAATTTTTTTAAGTTGCTATGCTGCTTTTTAAAGGTCATTATGGCCTGACCTGTGGTGGCACAGTGGATAAAGCATCAATCTGGAATGCTGCGGTTGCTGGTTCAAAACCCTGGGCTTACCTGGTCAAGGCACATATGGGAGTTGGTGCTTCCTGCTCCTCCCCCTCTCCTCTTTCTCTCTTTCTCTCTACTCCCTCTCTCAATAAATGAATAAATAAAATCTAAAAAAAAAGCTCACAGTAAAGGTCATTATGGATTTTGTATTTCTGGTTTTAAAAGAAATTTATACCAGTTGAAGAAATTTGGAAAATGCAGTAGGTCTTAAGGAAAAATAATAATCTTACTTCCCAGAAACAACCACTGTTAAATTTTATTTCAGAAATTTTAATGCACAGATATATATTTAGATACTTATTTTTTAAATACCATATTATAGTATGTGAAATTTTGTATTCTTTTTACTTATCATGACATTATAAACATTACCTCATATCATTATGTGCTCTTTAAAATCATGATTTCAATGGGTGCATTGTATTTTTATAAATTTGCCATATTTCTTTTAATTATTTCTAAACTTTTGTTCATGTAGATTGTTTCTATTTGTTTGCTGTTATAAACAATGCTTTTCTGAACATTTCTGTATCTAAATCTTTATGAACAGTTATGATCATTTCCTTGGCATATTTTCCTAGAATTGAAATTGTTGCATTCAAAGGGTATGAATTATTTTGAAGTTCTTGTATATTTCTGTCTAGAAAGATTGTACTAATGTCATTGTTTTTATTTGTAAAACTGATTCATGGGAAGATAGAACATATTTAAGATGTTTAATTTCCATTTACATTTCTTTTTTTGTTAATATTTAAAAATACTAAGATCAATAATCAAAGAACCACCAAAATATTATTATCAGTTATCATAAAACACTCTCATATTCACTTAAATACTTTTAAGGGAATGGTAACATGCTTTAAGTAACACAGACATTAGGAATTTTAGCTTTATAACAACAAATTATACTTTGTTTATCAATTTTTTAGGTAAAATTATACAATACTAAGTCAATCATTATCAGATGATGTGCTTTACTGAAATTATGTTTATAGGAGACTATGAAACCATCTTAACTCAATGGGTTAAAA
Organism: Rhynchonycteris naso; assembly: GCA_037038555.1. Taxonomy (NCBI): domain Eukaryota; kingdom Metazoa; phylum Chordata; class Mammalia; order Chiroptera; family Emballonuridae; genus Rhynchonycteris; species Rhynchonycteris naso. Next base: position 33,838,212 of record CM072997.1, on the reverse strand, counting down.
TAATTATTTTAGAACCACTTTATCTTTAATATATTTCTTAAAGTTAGATTTGAATTCTATCTATACTTCTTTCAGTCTACTTATAAGGACATAAAGCTTTCACTAAAAAGTAAAAACTAAATGGAAAATGTAGTTTACAGAAACTTTAAAATCTGAACACATACATGGCTGTACATATATTATGAAAATCATTGAATCCAAGTTCATATATTTCTCCCAAGAGGAAAATTTGTTTTCTTTGGTGCTATTAACAAAAAACTACCACCACAGTTTCTGTTTTACTGTGAAAAATAAATCAAGTTAAGGAAAAATTAAATGTGTACGTTGATACCAAGATTTAGTAACTGGAAAATTGAAAGTCCTCAGTATTGAAGACTTAATTGTGAGAACAATTGCATGCATTACAGCTGAGTGTAAATGGGTAACGCTGGAAACAATTCAGCGATGCATATCAATAACTTTCTTAAGAAAAAGAAAGACATGAATTTATATATTCTTCATCACAAACCCATTGAATTTTTGAATGTAGAAATCTACAGTAAAGAAGAAAAAGAAAAGAAGAGCCTCAATTAAAGGAAGAGAGAATAGTAGATGGAAGAGGATTGTCAGATAAAGTGGAGTAGAGGACACTATCACATAGAATTTCAATGGAGGGAGCTTTGGCAGGGAGGTGGATGACTGCCTATTGGAAAAATGAAAGAGCTCTGGATTTAAGTCAGCAGATAGAATGGAGGGCTAGCTTAAAAAGAGAGGTATAAAATGGGAATTAACTGACGATATTTTAAGAAACAGTTCATAGCTCTGGCTGGATAGTTCTGTTGGTGAGAGTGCCATCCTGATATGCAAAGATTGTGGGTTCAGTCCTTCATCAGGGCACATAGCGGACCAGATCAGTGTTTCTGTCTCTCTTTCTCCCTCCCTTTCTCTCTCTTTAAAATCAATAAATTAAGCCTGACCTGTGGTGGCACAGTGGGTAAAGCGTTGACCTGGGAACACTGAAGTCGCCAGTTTAAAACCCTGCACTGGTCTGGTCAAGGCACATATGGGAGTTGATGCTTCCAGCTCCTCCCTCCTTTCTCTCTCTCTCTCTCTCCCACTCTGTGTCTCCTCTCTAAAATGAATTAAAAAAAAATCAATAAATTAAAAAACTTTTTAAAAAAATAGTTCATTATCCACATACCATTTCTTATATTCCAGCTCATTCTATAAAATCCCTAATATTTACCTTCAAGGCGAAGGGAAACGAAAAACACAAAAGAAGGCAGTGGAGTGTGATCTAGTACTTTGATGACCTATTACAACAAAGTCAAACTATTTGGAAGAATATAACAAAATTCAACATTTCGCAGTCTGTCATCCACAATGTTCAATATCTATTTAAAAAAATTACTAGACATGGGAAGAAGCAAGAAAATGTAACCTATGATGAAGAGAAAAATTACTTATTAGAAGCAGATCTATAGATAACCCAGATATTCGTGTCAGCAGGCAAGGATTATAAATATGCTAAAATAAATTTACAGAAATACTAAAGGTGGATATAAAGGGTGAAAAGAATGAGAATTTCAGGAGAAATAAAAATAATGAAATGGAAACCCTAGAACTAAAAATTACATTATCTGAAAAAAAATTTTTTAAGTCATCAGATGTACTTGACAACAATTAGGACAATGAAGAAGAAAGGACCAGTGAACTTGAGGACAGGTCAAAAGAAATTATCATCTGAAAAACAGAGGAAAAGATTTATAAAAAATAGAGAAACGGGAACAATTGAATAGTTCTCAACCCATTCAATGAGACCAACATAACCTTATCAAAACCTGACAAAGTCATTAAAAGTTACAAGATAATATTGATCATGAATAAAGAAGCAAAATTCTCAACAAAATATTAGCGAATTGAAGTAAGTGGCACACACACACACATAATAATATACCATGACCAAGTGTGCTTTCTCTCAAGAATACAACATTGGCTTAACATTTAAAAACCAGCCTACGTGGTTTACTATATTAGCAAAATAAAGAGAACAACAATATGATTATCTGAAGAGAAAGCAAAATCAAATCACTTGATAAAATAAAAACTCCCATCAGATTAGAAATATAAGAGAACTTCCTGATAAACATGAAAAATCTATAGTTAATGTCATACTTAATAATAAAATATTGAATTTTTCTAAGATCAAGATCAATGCAAAGATGCTTATTCTACATTGTATTTATTTCTAACCAGTACAATAAGGGCAAGATTAGAAAGAAAGAAATGAAACTTTATTTTCAGATTATTGCCTATGTAGAAAATTTTAAGACATTTACAAAAAACAAAAATACTAATAGCTACATTTAAAAAGTAAAATGAAACTGGTGAATTAAATTGGGTAAAACATTTTGTATAACTTAATATACCCAAAATATTAACATTTTGACCTGTGATCAATATTTTTTAATTATCAAATATTTTTTTGTACTGACTCTTAAAGTCTTAATGTGTATTTTATACTTAGAGCACATATCAATTCAGATAAGCCACATTTCATGTGTTCAACAGTTGCTTGTGGCTGGTAGCTATGAATCACCTCTAAGTCAGCTCATCTCTTGAAGTTTACAGGTCGATTCCAGAAAGGCAGATACTTGGTGGCACTTCTGACTTATAATGTTAGAAGAAAACCACTACAACCACTAAAGAACTCCCATTGTTCTAATTGCTAGAAATATCAGGATTTGTGGCCAAGATAAACCTAATTCTGGTATAGCTGAATAACTCCCTACCAATAATCATCTGAAAGAACTTCAGGGTTTTACTATATTTGAAAATAGATCTGTATAGCCAATGTGCAAATAGTATATCCACATACTTTGAGAACTTCAAATCATTCCAGTGTTCAATGATCCTACCAATAATTAGACAGTTTTTCAAGACACTCCTCCAAAAAAATTACTAATACTCAAATTTCTCAATAAATATATGTTGGATAAATAATTAAATGAACCAATAGCACACATATCAGTTCTCTGATACACAAACAAAATATTTTCAACTCTAGATTAATGAGCCTATGCTCATTTACATGTTTGTCTTCAGTTTAAAATTCTTTTGCATTCAACAGAATAATTTTTATCCCTGAAGTCATCATTTCCATCAGGCTATAATATAAATTCTCTTATTTTTAAGACTAAGACTAATGTACTACACTATACACTATTCACAATGAGGTCTAGTTTAGATTCTCAGTTTATAATATTTCATCAAGGATGAATCTTAATTTCTATTTTGTAACTAAAGCCTCTTAATAATCTTTCTGGGTGAGGAAACTAAGGCTCAGAGATGTTAACTGGTTTGCCAAGGGTCACCCTGAAAGGAGTTACCAGGGCCAAAACACCTACCAGGTATCTGACTTAAGTACAAATTTCTATTTCTAGTATGTCCTCTAATCTGCTGGGGATTCTATGAAATGTTCCATTACTAGAGGAAAAGCTGTTTTCAGTACTTAATTACTATGCTCACGACCTTTGTTGAACATTTCCAGTGTACTGTAATTTCCCATTAGTTAAATTTTAAGAGTACTCATCATTCAGCCCATAAAATGTATGATGTGCTTTCTTAATATATAGGTTATGAATGATGGATTCAAATATACACTTCTCATAAATGGGCTAATGTCTAAAATCAAATTGACTAGAACCCAGAGCATATTTTATTTTGCACTTTCCAAGTGCAGTTTCTGTAATGTGTGTGACAGTGTCAGGAAAACTGTTCTTTGTTTCCTTTTTTTTTTTTCCTGTGAAATCAGTTTCAGTGGACTTTAATTTGATCACAGTTATACAGAAAGCTATTGAGCCAGTACTGGGGCTTCAAAAAATAATCATATTTCAATATTTGCCTTCAAGGAAATCATAGCCTCTTCAAAGCAAAGGCAAGGGGCAGACATTTAAGTATTGTGTTAAAACATAACACAAAGTTTTTTACAAGGCACTGTGGGACTAGACAGACGTGAGGCAGGGTGACTATCTGAAAAAGGGCTGGGTTTCATTGAGATGACGTTGTGTTCTATTTGAGTATGGACTACAGTCGTTCAGAAAAATGAAGTCATTCCTACAGTGTCATGAGGACCCAGGGAAGATCAGACATGGGTCTCCCAGTTCCAAACCTGTACTCTCTTCACTATACCCAGCTTTCTCCAAGAACGTGGCCTTCAAAAGCACACTGGCTTCCCTTCTTTTACACCCAAAGTGCTCTCTGATTATAAGTAATATGTGAAGGGTGATACATTTCCCTTTCAGGCCACTAAGGTGCCATTAAATTCACTCCAGCAATAACTAAATAGGAACCTACCTTTAAAAGATGCTGAAAGCAATGTGCTGCTAATTTATTGCAACATCTATGAGAGCTCCAGAGAGAATCTGACTCCCTAGATTTTAAATATAGTTGAGATATTATAATGAAGTTTCCTGATTTAATCCTTCCATAAATTAAATGAAATGATTATAGTACCTGTTGTCACTTCATTCTTGCCCTATCTCCAGTCATTCCTCTGTCTTCATTAATTCAGAATAAAATGCCACAAGACATTAATGTAACACTTGGAGATAGGAGGGCTACAGTTTTATAGCCTCTATACGAAATCATACTTAAAGACATCTAAGCATTTACTGAGTGTGTGTGTGTGTGGGGGGGGGCATTTGATCATCTCATGTGTCTCATGTAAGCCTCCTAAGAACTTTTCTGAATGAGGAAACTAAGGCTCAGACCTGTTAAGTGGCCTGCCCAGATTCAACCTGCAAGAAATTATCAGAGCCAAAACATCCACCCAGGTCTTCTGGATGTTTCCAGTATATCTTCTAATCTGCGGAGTCTATTAAAACAGTTTCTTGCCTGTTTACAATGAAAGGCATTATTGCCAACATGTAAACAAAAACAACAATCTTGGCATCCCCCATCACTTTAACATCAATGTCTTTAGTTTCTCACTTCCAAGTCATTATTTGGTGTTTTCTTACAGAAGGCAACAGACCACTGCAACAGAAACTATCCTTAGATGGGAACCCCAAACCTATACATGGAACAACAGAGAGGTCAGATGGCCTACAGTGGTCAGCTGAGCAGCCTTGTATCCCAAGCAAGCCTAAGGCAAAAACATCTCCTGTTAAGTCCAATGCCCCTGCAGCTCATCTTGAAATAAAGCCAGATGAGTTGGCAAAGAAAAGAGGTAAAGTGATTTCTTTTGCACAAATGATTCAACATATTTTGCACACGGAGAAAAGTACCAGAATGAATGACAGAACTTTCCAAATGATGCTGCTTAGTTGAAGAGAGATACACATGAAAGTGCTTTCTTTGTGTGATCCACATAGATCGAAAGGCAGATGTGATTCCTCCCATGTTAATCAAAGGTCTTGAGTGTTTAAATAGAATTACATCCCCTTCCTCCACCTCTCTGTGACCACTCTTCTCTTTGTAGTCAGTGGTAAATTTGCACCACAAGTACTTTCTACCTTGATGGCTTATGAAGCAAATGTTAGTGCAGGAGCTCTTTCAGAAATATGAATGCTGAAAGTTTCCCTGATATACAGGTTCCAAACTTGCATGGAACCAAGATGAGTCTGGGGGCTGGCATGTCTTCAGATACTTTCTCATGTGAGTTCAGTTCTGATAGAACTTTCAGACAATGTAACACTGAGAGAGGGGTTTATATTTGGCACACTATATTTTTATTCTTTTTCAAGCTTTGTATATATTACCCATAACTGGTATTAAAAATGAAAGGGGCTAAATCACCTCCTTTCTGATTCCCAGCAGATGAAATAATATTCTTTTTATTCAGTCTCAGTTATATCTGATTTCCTTGGCTTTGGTTTGATATACTTTCTCACTTTTCTTGAGGGAGATTTCTTTCTTCTAAGAAACATGTTAGGATAAAAACAATTTGCTGATTTGTTTTGCACTGTCTGTAAACCCTGGTGACAGTTTCAGGAAATCAGGCAAGATTGACACCCACGGAGCTGCTCTAAGTGCTGCTGCTATAATTACAGGCCTGGCTCAGGACTGATGGAGCCAGAGCCAGCATACCTGGCTCTGGCGCTCCAGCCTCTCTCTAGCTCAGTTGTATCTCTCCCAATCTCCAAGTCAGTTTCCTCTTCCAAAGGCCTGCTGGCTTGTAACCACACCGAGTGGTGTTTACAGTGCGAGCCAGCAGCACGAATGGTCTTTAGATGAATCACATTCTAAGAAACTGCAGTTTGTGATAGAACATAAGACCAGAGCCTCTTTTCTGAAGAGCAGAGCAGACATGTGTGCCCGGAATGCCCCAGCCAGAGAACCCGTGGGTGAAGTCACAGCAGTCTCAGGGGCTGTACGAACCGCCCACTCTGCATTTTAAAAACCCTGGGTTATAAACATCCTCTTGACAGAACATTTATTTTTTATGGAGAAAAAAAAAATCTTTTTATTGGGAATGGGTTGAGTTCGTTGGATTTTGTTGTTATTAAGCCTTTTATATATGGGCTCAAATTTATAAAGGGCTCAAATTTAAAAAATACCTTTATGTCTTGACATTCTTTGTAGGTCCCAATATTGAGAAGTCAGTGAAGGACCTGCAGCGCTGCACTGTGTCTCTCACTAGATACCGCGTCATGATCAAGGAGGAGGTGGACAGTTCGGTGAAGAAGATCAAAGCTGCCTTTGCTGAACTGCACAACTGGTGAGTGATCCAACTTGGGAGCTGTACACTGCTGGCCCTTGAGCTGTTTCCATGGGGAAAAGCATCAGGTACACAACGTTGTTTATTTAATATATACACACCACAGGACCACTCTGCAGCAGATATTTTTAAGCAGGCAAAGGCATATATCTTGGAAATAAAAAAGAAGAGAATGTGTTTGAATAAAAAGGAACCAAATACACATAATTCAGTGGCGTTTAAAGTTGGCCCAAAAGTGTACGAGTGACATAGGACACAACAGAGAGCAAAAACCCCAACAAATGATATTTTTGACGAATCTCTGGGAGATCAATATTGTACATGCTACTAAAAAAAATATTTTTCAGCCTTTCATTTTCAAAGAAAAACTCCCTTAACAAAACTGAGAAACATCTTACAAAAGCTTAGTGATGAGGCCCTGGACAGTTGGGTTGGCTCAGCAGTAGAGCTTCGGCCATGCGTGTGGATGTCCTGGGTTCGATTCCCGGCCAGGGAATACAGGAGAAGCGCCCATCTGCTTCTCTACCCTTCCCCCCTCCTTTCTCTCTGTCTCTCTCTTCCCCTCCCACAGCCAAGGCTCCATGGGAGCAAAGTTGGCCCCAGCGCTGAGGATGGCTCCATGGCCTCTGCCTCAGGCACTAGAATGGCTACAGTTGCAGCCGAGCAACAGCCCAGATGGGCCGACTATTGCCCCCTAGTGGGCATGCCACCCCCAACCCTACTGTCCCCCACTTCTCACTTCGAAAAAATACAAAAAAAAAACTTAGTAATGATAGTCCCGTTCTCAGGGACCTTTTAGACTGTAACTAAAAATGGTACACTGGTGTGGTTTTGGCTCTGCCCATTCCTGCTCTGCTACTGATTTTGATGGAAGACATTTCTTTGAGTCTTGTACTTTTGCTCGTGTCTACAACCAAAGGAAGTATCTGCGAGTAAAGGTTAAGTGTTTATCAGTAGAAAAGTGCTCTCAGTGTGTCAGCCAGGACTCTTGGTTTCAAGTGACAGAACCCACATGAAAACTCCAGATTCCTTTAAGCAAATTTGGTCCTAAGTCCAAATTTTGTTCTCAAGATTCAGTTTCTGCCCCTCCCTCTCCCTCTCTTTTTCCCTCACACCCTCTCTTTCTCCTTTCCTCTCAGTGCCTCCCACTGCCTCCTGGTTCTGCTTATTCCTGGCTTCATTCTTAGGCATGATCTCCCCATATAGCAGCAAAGAAGACCTCCTTGCAGCTCTGAGTTTACATACCGTATTTCCTCATGTATAAAACGCTCCCATGTATAAGACGCACCTTAATTTGGGGGCCCAAAATTTGAAAAAATGTATTACATAAAGTTATTAAACTCAAGTTTTACTCATCATAAAATTCATACAACTCCTCATCACTGTCAAAAGTCCCATCCATTAACTTGTCCTCATCTGTGTCTGATGACAAATTAGTCTTTTTTTTTTTTTTCAACTCTTAAACTGGCTTCTCCCTCAGCATTACTGCCATCTTGGCTGCTTCTCCTGGCCTTTGACAAATTAGTCTTTAACAAGGAGCGCAAAAGCAAGTGCAAAAAAGCGGGAAATGCAAGTAAAAAATCTACAGCCTAACAGAAAGCATGCCTTTCAGTTGTCATTCAATGAGGAACCATTTACTCTCTATCCAGTCCCAGCATCCGGACCACTGTATAAGATGCACCCAGTTTTTAGACCCCAAATTTTTCCCACAAAATGTGCATCTTATACCTGGGGAACTATGGTAATCCCTAACCCCTATCATCTGAAGGACAGCTTTGTCTCCAGTAGTTCTAACAAATGTCCAAGGGCTAATTCCTACTCTCTGGGTTGGGTCATGTATCTGTCCTTAAACCAGATACATCCAGATAGAGTCCTGTGTCTACCACAGAGTTAGAGATGGGGTGAGCCCCACCTAAACTCCTTGAACTGAGAATTGAGGAGCTATATAGTTCCCAGAGGAAAATCAGGATACTAAAAAGAAAAATGCAGGACAAGAAAAACATCTTCATTGTCTTTGTTTACATAGCATGTTGCCTATATCTCATTGGCTTCCCATGGTTATAGAAATTGGTCACATCTTCTGTACATTTTTTCTATTCCAGGTCCTTTTTTGGACACTGACGTGCTTCTTTTTTTTTTTTTTTTTTTTTACAGGGACAGACAGACAGGAACGGAGAGAGATGAGTAGCATCAATCATTAGTTTTTCGTTGCTGTTGCAACACCTTAGTTGTTCATTGATTGCTTTCTCACATGTGCCTTGACCACGGGTCTTCAGCAGACCGAGCAACCCCTTGATAGACCAGGCGACCTTGGGTCCAAGCTGGCGAGCTTTTGCTTAAGCCAGATGAGCCGACGCTCAAGCTGGCAATCTTGGGGTCTCGAACCTGGGTCTTTCACATCCCAGTCCAGTGCTCTATCCACTGCACCACCGCCTGGTCAGGCTGGTGTGCTTTTTTAGCTCATTGTTGAGTTGTGTAAAACTAAGGATTATGCTTAACACTAACCTAATCTAAAATTCTTAAATTTTAAACCATCTGCTACATGTAATACAAGATCCCAAGGGGGCATAAGACACCCTTAACAGAAATGCATGCCCTTTGGTTGTCATTCAGTGACTGGGTGTCATTTACCCTTCACCCCGTCCCAGCATCTGGACCATCATGGACCGCTTCTCTGTTTGATCAGATAATAACCTTTAACTCATTGTTCAAAGCAAAATCCAAGAATATGGTTGGAACTATTAGAGAAGGTAAAGATACTCTATAAATGCAAGATGTTACTCTTATTATCATTGGCTTTTAAATTTTATAATTATATGACTTTTCCAATCTATCCTTAAGTTACCCTAATATGTATAGCACATTCAATTTCCAGGCCAAAGTCAGCAAACTTTCTCTGGAAAAAGTGTCATCTTTGTTCTCTCTAGCTAGCAACTATTGTCAGCTTTATGAGCTATAAGGTCTCTGCAACAACTCAACTCTGCCTGTCGTGGCATGAAAGCAGCCAGAGATAATGCAAAAAGGCAGCAGGCCAGATTTGGCTCATGGGGGTCATAGTTGGCCAGCCTCTGTCTAGAGGCATTAACTGCTCAGAGAAGATCTCTCTGTCTCATCCTTTTGTGTGACATCTTAGGATAAAGTCTTCCTCTGAGGCTTCTATTATCCCTTCCATCTGAGTGGCTCACACACTAATTGACGAAGTGTAGCAATGACCTCAAATTACCTCTCTCCTCCAGCTGCTCTTCGTATTTATTTATTTTTTTACTTTATTTCCTTAGTAAAATGAACATCACATGGGTCACGGGACATCTTGAGATTTATAACAGATTCTTTGAGTGTTTCAGTCCACAAGGGCTCAAAGCATGGGGCCAGGAAAGTCAGCACCCGAGGAAGTTGTATATCTTTTCCCTGCTTGTAATTCACAGTGTGGGAAGGTTCACTTCTGAGCAAGTGCTGCCAAGCAGTACTGCTGTTTAAAAGTCACCTCCTTGACAAAATGGCACTTTCCTCCAAACTGGAGAAGAAAAATTTTAGATCAGCTATTTTCTGTGTGCTATTGCTACAAAATGAGTAAACACTACCCTTTTCTGATCTAACCCTTAATAAAAAATGATCCCAAAACAATAACATAAATGCTAACTTAAAAATAAAGCCAAAGTATTTTTTTAGTCAACCACTCACAGGCATTTCTGCCAAATAGAAAAACTTTGACTCTGTTCCAAATAACTGCAGCCTAGCCAACATGGTGATGTACTTGAATTAAGCCTCCCTCTCCTTTTCTGAGGGCTGAGTTTTTAGCGATTGCTGTGCTTTTGAAAAATAGCTGGTGGCAGAACTGAAGAAAGCAGCTTAAACTGTTTTTAAAAATTAAGCTTTTCTATCGGTGGTGAAATCACAAACAGCAGCATCAGAGACGATTCTGAATGCAGCGCCATTCATTTAATACAATGGAAACCTCAGGACGACATTGTAAAACACATACAAAATAGGAGGCTGTGCGCCAAGTCCTCCGGTGATTTCTAAAAAGTGCCGTTTCCGAGACAGACAGACGGTAACTCGTCCGCTGCGTGAGTGACCGTGCATTTCCAATTCTTCTGCCTCCTTCCGGCCACCCAGTTCTCTCATCAAAGCTTTCAACAGGGGTTATGTCTACTTTAGAAATAAATGGAAACTCTCAAGTAAGAAATTCTAAACATTCACTTTGTTAGCAAAGTGCTGGCTCAGGAAGCGAGTCTTGCCTGACTGAATTCCCCCGCTATACTGCTGAAGTTCATGGGCAGGATGACTGTGAGGCTGAGCGGAGGTGCTAGTCTGCGCATGCTCAGGACCCATGCTCAGGACCCTGTGAGCACGTGGCTGAGTAACATGAACTAAAATGCTTATCTTCCCAGTCTGGTCACGAACAATACTCCATTCAATACAGTAAGTGAAGAAAACCATTAAGTTGCTAAATTAGAATATCAAAGTTGGCATTTAACCCGGACACAGATACATAGGGCTAAATGACCATTGCATAGATCATTGCTATCTTCTCAGAAAGGAGTGGGGCGTTTGAGAGGAGAACAAAGATGACACAGTGTTCTCACAGTACGTCTTAACAGAAAATAAATTTTGCAACATGAGCATCTGTGTGAAAAGTCCCATCAGGAACTAACATGAAACAGCTGGTTTCCTTTCTGTATGATTGACCCCCTACCACACTGGAAAATATTCATTCTTTGAAATTATAGCTGCCAGATATAATTGCTTTGTGTGCAAACTAGGCTAGCTTTTCCATCACAAATCTGTGCGTGCGCATGTCCAAGTTCATGGTGAAGGCTTAAAATGAGCAATAAAACATTGAATTCAAAGAGTGTTGAGGAAGGAGAGTGGTGCTTGATAGTTCTACCATATGCTGCGGGAGGGAGAGTTCCAAAACAGAGCTGTAAGGCTGTTAAGGTGCTTTGGCGATTTGGCATCTAACTGAAAGCACCCCTAAAGAAAATGGAAGCTGGTAATGAGCCAGAAGGACAGCGTGTGCTGGGAGCGGGGTAACAGGGGTGCAGAGAAGCGGGGGCTGCAGGGGACCATATTTTCAGGCTGATGTGGGTTCAAATAGGAAAAGGAAATCAGTCAAACATGCCTTCTGTATAAAGGGGCCAGAAATGTTTCTATACCACATGCTTATTTTCTCCTGAAGCCATGCCAGGTCTGGCTCAAGGAGAACTGGGAAGTAGGACAGGCGTTTCAGCTCCCTTGGCCCTAAGCCCTTGCCTACTTCTCCCTTCTCTCCATCCTGGAGTTTCTTCCCTCCCAGCAAAGATGGGGTGAACCTTCTGCTGCCCCTGCAGGCCATGGGCTCCTCATTGCGATACCACTCACTACAAGATAGGGACTTGTGATGGGTCCCCATTTCTCTGCCCTCTTCTTTTTAAAACTCACATATGTGTAACTGATAACTTCATCCTTTTTGATGACCATGTGTCGTCCCTCCCAACGAGACATACCAAATCTGTTGAGACTCTCTCTACCAAACAAAAGAATGACTCCAAAGATGAGAATTTCAGGCTGCAGAAAAAGCTCTTCTGAGATGTCTCTCTTCCTCTAGCCTCCCTCAAGTCCCACTACAAAGGGGGCCTCTCATCTGCAGCAGAAGCCCCAGTGGTAGCTGAGCAAAACCTCTCACAGACCACCCTGGTGGTCAGCAGGATGGCCACACACAGACCAGGTGTCATAACTGTGACATTTTACATATTGTGTCCTTTTTCTGAGCTGTGAGCTTGGTAAGACCACCCAAGGGGAAGGTGACGCTGGAGCTGTTGCATCAGAGCAGACAGGCTGCCCCCCGCCATCAAGCTGGCTGCGGGGGGGGGGGGGCAAATACTGTATTTCCCCATGTATAAGATGCTCCCAAGTATAAGACACACCTTAATTTTAGGGCCCAAAATTTGGGGGAAAAATGTATTACATAAAGTTATTGAACTCAAGTTTTATTCATCATAAAATTCATACAACTCCTCATCACTGTCAAAACTCCCATCCATTAGCTTGTCCTCACCTGTGTCTGATAACGAATCACTGTCTTCAACAATGAGCGCAAAAACAAGCATGAAAAAGCGGGAAATGCAACTGAAAAAGTCTACAACCACTGTATAAGATGCACGCAGTTTTTAGACCCCAAATTTTTCAGAAAAAAGTGCATCTTATACATGGGGAAATACGGTAATATCAAACTCTCCCAGCATCCAGCTTTCAAACCACTTCAGTTTGAGTCCAAATAAGACAATTTTTTCTTCTTTTGCCGGTTTATCACGTAGCAGGATTGCTTGCTCATGGGTTCTTTTCCCCCTACATTCCCCATACTTAGAGCTTCTACTTGGTGAATACCTGGCTTTCCAGGTAGTGCTTCAAGCTTGGTTATTCTGTGCCCGTTATGGGGGGTTATTTTCTGTCTTTGTGACTAAACAGTGACTGAAAGATGATGTCTATAAATTAATATATACTTCTCTCCATACTAAAGTATAGGTGCATACCCTATAATTAACAACTCTTAGAGCTTTGTGGTCAGCCTTTGCCTCGGTGCCACACGCAGAGATGCCAGTGTCACAAGTCGGACGTAGACCTACCAGTAGGTGGTGGTGGTTTTTTATTTGTTTGTTTGTTTTTTTAAGAACTCCAGGTGATTACTTTGTGCATCTGTGGTTGAACTCACTGGTTGAGAGTCCTGCAAAGGGATGAATATATGTGGAGCTAAAGCAATTCTGAAGGGATGAATTTGCCCCCAAGAGACAACATGTCTGGAAATAGTTTTGCTTGTCACATTGGCATTTAGCAGATAGAGGCATGCTGCTAAATATTCTAGAATGCTTAGGACAGCCCTCCTCCCAGCCACCCACCCCTACTATGCGGGATTGTCTGTCCCCAGACCCGCCAATACTGAGAAAGCCCGGGCATGGGGAAAGTGAGCGGAGGACCACAGGTCTTTCTTCACCATCACCTTGGACCCAGTCCCCCACGCTCCGCTGTAGCGGAAGGGCGCGATTCCTCCCTTTGCAACACCCCCCAGTGCCTACTGCCCCTCCTGCAGCTGCCCTTCCGGGTACCACAGGCGACATGAAAGAGGAAGGTTCCTTTCCCATTGTTTACACACCCAAAGCAGAGAACCATAGTGTCTTGTCTTTTCAGATCAGTGAAGTAGGAAATTTTTTTCCACATTGCCTGAAATGTAAACCTTCTAGCTACACGTTTTAAAGGTCAAATTACATTTTTATCTTCTTAAGGCCAGAAAAACAATTGTATTGAAGTGTAGAAAATTGAGGGCTTTGCTTTTTTTTTTTGTCTATTTTTCAACTTAGTCCTTAGGAGAAAATGGAACTGTTAAGAATGACACTTGTAGCTAATGATAGGCAGTCACTCTCATTAGCCATTCTGTCTCTACCTGAGTCTTTTTCTCATTTTGCAATAAAACCCCACAGCGCAGGGGGACCGGGATTAGTGTAAAGAGTTGAAGCGTGTAAAGATAAATACAGCAGGGAATTTCTCTGTCGAGGGGATTATTATTTTCTTTGGCTTCAGCCAGGCAGCAGTATTACTTGGTGTTCCTGGGCACACATGGAATATGTCCAACTATTCAAATGCCAGTGACAGTGCCTTCCTCAAGTGTGCCAGCCCTTGTGCTTCTTAAATTGAATGGAAACAGGTCTTTCTGCCTATCTTTTGCTTCAGTGGTGGTTGAACAAATACTTGTTAACCATTTGCTCACTCTCCCTTAATTAGGAGAATCATCGGAATTGTGGCACTGTATATAATTCGATAGATATATATAGGGAAAGTAAGTGTTAGGTGAAATGGTCCTAGAATCAGATCTGTGTCACAGAAAAGATGCTGTGACAACAATCAGAGAATGTTTGATACAAGCCTGGATAATGAGTCGAGGCTCCATATGAAAACCATGTGGCTGAGGTAGTAAACATCCTTAGTGTCCCCACTAGCATCGCAAGTATCGGAGTAGCATGATGTCCAGTAATAAAATGATGTCTTTCTTTGTATCATTCAATGGGGGATATTGATAATGGAGTTACCAGCAGAAGATCTGATATTAGGAACCTTTTTAGCCACGTAGCATTGTTATATAATAATTTCACAAAGCCTTCATTTCCCTAAAGAAATATCAGTAATGTGTTAAATGATGGCTGGATTTTGCCAGCTCCTTAGACCAAGTATGTAAGGAAGACAAAAGCAAGTGTTTGCATTGTAATTTTTACAGGTTTTTTTAAAAAAAGAAATTTAATAAAAGGTCTCTATGTCCTTCTGCTCTGGAAATGAATACAATCTTCCCATTGATCAAAACCTGTACAAACAAGACTTTCCTTCTCATCAAATGGTTTTCCTAAGTGCCCACCTGCTGTGACTTGTACAGAGCACTGTCCAACGGAAATGAAAGAAGCCTGCTCCTTCTCCCCACACTCGGTATCTATGATTATGCCAGCATATGAAAAGGATGCACTCTGTGGAAATGAACACCCACCTGCAAAGGATCTCAAGAGACAATAATAGAAGAAGCGAATAAATATGTTTATGCCTCAAGAGGGCCTTATGTATGTTTTTTTGTTGCTGTCCTAGCTAACAGATTGCCCAAAATAACTCCATGTCGTTACTCTGCACCAGTCCAATAAACAGAAATAAGCTCCAGGATCCATTCTGAAATTGTGAACAGGGTGAATACTGCACACCATGGAGAAACTCAAGGTTCCTTTGACTTTGTGGCTGAGGCAAGTCCCTGTGGCACCGTGTATTTCAAACCCTGCCTCGTTTGTGAATGTGTCATTCTAAATAGGAATAGCTGGCCTTTCAGAGGTGAAAGCTTCTCTTTCCCTATTTTCTTTCCTCCCCGAGGTTTTTCTCTGTGTTAGATGTTTCCCCAGGGCCACTGCAAGGACTGAGTGAATTAGTCGACATGAAGGAAGAGCAGGTTGATAAATACAAAAAAATACAGAACTAGCCTTTTCAGTTTTGGTATAGTCCCCAGGAAACCAGCATAAATAGCACCTTGTATTAAGCGTCCTTCTGAGCTCCTCGTGAGATTACCCCCATACATTATGTCACAATGTCACATTTAGCATGGGAGGCCGGCTTTCTGTTCACGAAAGCCGGCCTCCCATGCAGAAAAATAGACTTTGCAGAAAAATAGACTCACCATAAGGGCTGGAGAACAAGAAGTGGATTCTAACTTCAGCCTGAAATCTGAAAAGAGTTCAGAATCTTTTCAGCAAATGAAGGCTACCAATGAAATCAGCTTGGTAACATGCTCTGGAATAAGAATTATTAGTTTCACAGAATAGAAATATAAAAAGGATTTAAGTAACTTGTTCTATCTTTATAATCCAAGAGTATGCATTATTTGTGCTTTTTTAAAATTTATAGTATAATCCATATTCACTGGAACATGGGAAAAATTTGTTCTTGTATATTAGTATAAATATAAAATACAAAATAATTTCACAATTTCTGAACAGATTTTGAAGTTTATTTCTGTTTATGAGATGGGTACAGTGAGACTAAGCATCGCTTTGGACAATCTGTAGCTAGAACAGCAACAAATACTATAAAAGACTATATAAAATACCTGATGTAACTATAATAAAAGTTCTTATATGAATGTTACTTCTCTAGTAACTGTAAACCTTTGGTTCTTAGTAGGCCATATTCTAACAAAAGTCCCATTTTCAAGATTTATTAACTACTTAATTGGTGGGATGGGGTGTAGAATTAGACAGATAGGGTTTAAATCTCATCTCCACATATTCTAGCTTTGAAGATGGTGGAGTTTAACTTCTATTCACCTATGAAACAGGTGTGTTGTTGTCTGTTTCCAGGGGTTTTGTGAAGATTCAAGTACAAGTTATGCATATCTTAGATCATTCTAGAAAACTTATAGCTTGCCCATGACAGAAATTCTATCTAGATTGGTACTCTTCTCTTCTAGGTAAGTACTTAGTAAATTTCTTTCCCTTTATTCCAAGGCACTGGGAAGACAGGATTTTTCTCCACCTCTGTTTATTCAGCATACAGTGGGATCTCAGCTATGAGATAGGGATATGTCATCATAACGTTTTGCTGTTTACCGCTTGGTGAAGAAAGAAGTCAGGCAAAAGGACCCCTGATTTTGAATGGCCACAGTTGCCATCAGATCAGCCCTCTTTCCCCTTCTGTGTCTTCTTCCTATGCCTTCTCTCTACCTTCTCTTCCCTTTTCTTCATTCACCCATCCAATAGATAGATGAATGTGTGACAAGCTGGTGCTTCTAAACTTTTGGAATGCACAGGGAGCATCAGACCCCCATCTCAGTACTCTGATTCTGTAGGTATGGACCCAGGAATCTGAATTTAGTAAGCACCGTGGGAACCAGTGTTAAATGGTTTGAGGACCGCACTCGAAGAGCATTGCTAAAATTATGTCATAAAAAACATTACTAATAGCATCCGAGGTCTCATGGGAGCAGACAGGCAGGCTGTGTAATACATATGGCAAAAACGGTGGTGGAGCTGTGCAGGGGAGGAGCACAGCACAGTGGCTGTCCACTGAGTTCCTTAACTGGCATCCTTGTGCTAAGAGACAGTTACCACCTATACATGGAAATTTGTTTTCTTTTTCATAGATGTAGCTTTAAGGTGTTTTTTTTTTGTTTTTTGTTTTTTTAATCCATTGAGTTATGAGGTTTTTTTCATGCTGGCTGACCCCCTGGGAGTGAATTTCTTTTTCAAAAAATGATATTAGTTCCAGTTCCAGTTCTATTCACTTAAAATCATGTTTTTTCGATAACCAATTTATGGAGACAAGAAGAACATACATTTCCCTTTTTCTAATGTTGCCTTACACACTTTTAAAATAAAAATTTTTGTTACGATCGTACTCTGGATGGTCAGGAGGCACGAGGACATACATGAACGTTCATACTACTCAAAGGGTTAACGATGTAGTGGTAAATCATATTTTTGTAGCTATAGAAATAATATAGTTAAGTTACTTTCTTTGAATAGTGATCTCCATGGCAAAGAAACAAACCTAAGAAATAATTAACAAAGATAAATTGTATTATAAAGCAAAATTGCATGTAAAATTCTAAATGGGGGTATATAAGGAATATAGATTTTTCTGTTGAACATGTGATATTGTAAATAAAATTTATAGAATTTACAGGATTTTGCAACTCTGGTGTCATTTAAAAAATTGTAAGAAGGAAAAGGAATCCCCATGTTTGTTTTTTCCAATTATGTCTTTTCTGGGGGGACTCCAGCATTTTATAAGTTTTGGTAGTTAGTTAGCCCTTGTGCTAAATCTGTTTGTGTCTCGTTCCAGAAATGCACCTCAGACAGTGTAATGAAATATTCATGAAGTGTGATTTAAACCATTGCAGGATCCCAGTATAAAATATGCAGACTAAAAAGTGTTAACATTAACAGATTCTATTACCTCTGATAAAAGAAAAAGAAATAAAACTGGCCCAGCCTGATTGGCAAGTTGAGTGCAGTTGTCTTACTCACTGACAGCCAGAGGGATTTTAACTGTGCTTTGTATGCTAAGAGTGGTTCATGCTTAGAGGCACTGGCTACTTTATTTCCCTGATAGGCATGATCAGTAGGCACCATTTCAAAGGATTGTGTCCCATCTCCAGTCTACATATTGTATAAATATATGTTGAGTTTTATATATTTGCCAAGTATTACTGTGGAATTCAAGAGATATTTAGAAAGATCACTTTGTCACCACTGCTGCATTCAGAAAAAAAGAATTATTTTTCCAATCAAAAAAGGAATACCAGTTGTTGCAAAACCTAAATGCAAAAATGAACAGAATGGAAGATGACAGATCTAGGAATCCCAATAAAAATAAATAAATAAACATAGCCAAAAACTTGATAATGAGCCTGGAGTAAAACTGGAAAACAGTGGAAGTGGAGTAGGATTGGAAGATCTGGGGTGGACTTTAGAGGACTTGAGCATGTGGGAAGTGAAAGAAAAGGAGTCATAGAAACTGGGTGAGTGGTGATACCAATAACCAGCATATAGCATAGGAGAAGGGGCAGAATTGAGATGTAGGAGAGGAAAAATAATTTTCCCTTTACTCTTCTAAGTTCTTGACTGAGACATCCCTCTACTAAAAGACAGATTAACAAGAGAAAAACAGAAGTTTATTAACATGTATTCCTCATGTATACATGGGAGGTACTCAAGGAACTCTAAGAAGTGGTTTAGAACTCAGGCTTAAATACTATCTTAAATACTATCTTAGAAAGAGAAGGGGGAGCAGTGTGTAGGCCTCTCAGAGGAGAGTAAATGATTTGGGGGAAAGATGAGTGGACCCTTACAAAAATAGGAAAGCATGAGAATTTTTGACAAAGTTTGTTGGGGGATGGTTTCAACTCCATGTTTCTTCTTCTGTGGCAAGAGTCATCAATCTTTCCCAGTTGATGAAATCTTTGAGTTACTATTGGAGGATCTGTCTTTAGGAAGATAAGGGGACTTTAGAAAAGCCTCTTTGCTGTTTTTCAAGTGCCTATATATCAAAATAATCAATATACCAGAGTGCCGGTATATTTTGGGGGGGGCATATTCTACTACCCATTAGGAAGCAAAGCAGAGAAAAGAGGAATGGGGAATTGGCAGCCATGCAAGAGCATGGGCACCATATGCAGGCACCTGTCTTAAGTGTTAGGGCTGCCAGTCCTCCTGACCTAGGAATAGAGAACCACACACAGTCCTGTTGTATTTGTGTCTAAGAAATGGGTAAGTTGAAACTTCTGACTAATTTTGCCCTGGGTTCAAGAATTTTTGGTAACACTTGAGTTGGACTGAAAATGGTACCTATGGTACCATACACCCTAAATGTATATAGGGAGCTTTTCTGCCTTCCACCTGGTGGATAAAGTCCCCTCATCTACAGGGAAGGGACATAGGATCCTGAATTTGTGGGCAGTACAGGCTGCCTCTTCCACCAGTGTTAACTCCTCAGCAGAAGGCCCACACAGTAGCCACTGGGCGCTACAGGCTATCAGGAGCCCAGCTGGCATTCTTCTGGGCATTCATAGTTCTCACTCCTGAAACAACAGTAAGGAGCAGAACACACCATAGGGGAAATATGTGAAATGTGAGAGAAACAGAAATTCTTTATACGAGACTTCTTGCTTTACAGTGTATCACTCATTTGTGTGCTTTATGTAAAGTGTAGAGGCCAGAAAGGCTGACCATCACCTTAGCATTCATCAAACGTCTTTTGCTCCAGCAGTTTCCACTTGCTCTTTCCCTTTCATGGGCTGGGGATGCAGGGGTGGGGAGCGGGCAGGGGGCTCTTTTTCAGTCTGCTCATCCTGCTGGGGCTCTGGGCTCCGTCTCCTTCCTGAAGCTCTTTGCTTGCTTCCTTCTGCTTGGCAGCTAAGGAGTTAAGAAAACTACAGACTGAAGCACTTCACCCACAAGAAGGTTCTGAAGCAAAATTGTGTGGGATCAGATAGTCCCGGGCAATTTCTCTCAGTACAGCGTCCCTGAGGCAAACTACTCAAGACGGAAGGTGCCCTAGTTTTAACTCTTCAACATCTAACCCTGGCTGCTGTTGCGGATTGATTTCTTTAAATCCCTTTGAAATTCTGCTTTCATTGCTCAGTATCCACCAGCTGGTTCTGCTCTCCAGCTTATCAACCATTGACAGTCCTGCGGCTGCTCCCTATCACAGCATCTTCCTTTATGAAGAGCTGGGACTTGACACGGCTCAGCCAGGCTTCCAAATGAAGCAGCTCTGTCCCTCGTGCTAGTCTCCCAATTTACGGGAGAGTCTTTTCACGGAGTGGGAAGTGATCAATCTGTTCCTGCTGAAGTGCCTTTCTGATGCTTTTTATTATTGTTATTATTAGTCCTCCATAGAAAGGAATCAAGACAGTGGAATGTTTTTATAAAATGACACTTTATCTCTGTGATTAACTATATAATAAACCGTAAAGGCTTTGCCATGATAATCTCCTTCCCCTTACATCTTATTGCTTTGATAATAAAAGCTTTTTTTATGGCAACAGAATATAATTTTACTGTCCTGGCAGTTTAGATAAAATGAGAATATGTGTTTTGGGAAGGATAAAGGGCACATCTGAAACCGGTGAGGTCGGCGTGGGTTTTGTGTGAGCTCAGTTGAGGTAGAGCGTGTTCAGTGTACCCTGGGTCTGGTGCTGTCCAGAGGACATTATCCCACATGGAGAGAACTGTTAGTGGTCAGTGAAAAGCCAGTTAAAGAGTTCTGTGTTTCTGTCAGGTACAGATGATCACTGTTGAAACGCAAAAATGTTCAAAACGTAGACTTGCAGATGATTAGTGGAGGGAAAGCACAGATTTTAATAATTTATTACCACCTCAGTTTGCAGACAGAATCATTAACGACCTGTTTTGATTCTAAGCCAAACCCTGTATGGTTTGGTGAACATTTTTGCACTTTTATTCATAAGCTTGTGTCTCAAATGATTAGGTTCGGTCAGTGACAAAAATAATATAAATTTTTGCATAAACATGATTTATATGCAAGAACTACCATATACCAATTAAGAAGTTTCATTATTGAAATGGCATGGGTAAATGGATATGTTTTCTTCCCTTACATTCATCACTATCAAGCAGTTTTTGTCAAGCAACCCACAATATTCTAAGATCCTAAAGTTGAACAGAAGTTTTTAAAAACTCAGAGCTTTCCTGAAGATGTGATAATTAAGCAAAGACCTGAAGGAATACTCAGTTAATGAGATGAAGAAAGCAGGGTTGGGAAGGAGTGTTGCCTTCCAGCAGAGAGAAGGGACCGTGCCAAAGCCCTGTGGTGAGCAGAGAGCAGAGCTCAGACCCTTGGGGCGTCCTGAAGCTTGAGTGAGATCATTCAGTAAGGCACTGGTGCTCTACTTAATGTGCCTGGCACACAGTAAGCACGCAGGATGTGTTAGCTCTCATCAGCTCTCATGTTGAGGCAACTGAGGGCTGATATCCATCTACACAGGTTTACCTCGAAAGCAAGCAGGTGACCTTTCTGCTTCCCCTGTGGGAATGTGGTTCGTGACTCTACCTGTGATTTTTCCGTGATATGCCAACTCTGATAGCATTCCCGTCAAAGGCCCTCCCCTTATCCCTCCATATCTGGTAACTGTACAGGGGTTTTGCCAGTATTCTGTCCTTATCCGTCCTGCAGAGGTGTTTATTCATTAGGCAGCCTTCAGTGTGCATCTCTGTCCTAGTACCTCTAAGAAGATTGAGTACGACTTGCAAATGGCTCTGATGAAATTCCTCACCAAGCTGGAAGTGACACCAGGCCCTGTGGGCATTTGGGGGTTTCAGACACAGTCTTTCCTCTTGGACCTTTCCTTTGGTGTGGCACTCAGCTGGATGTGACGTTGGCTTCTCGCTGACAGCCCGCCAGAGGACAGGCAGGCCTCTACGGCTTCACCCTCCGTACCCACTTCCCACAGCCGTTCTTCCCTCCACAGGTCTGTGCCTTGAAAGCTAAACCCAAGGAAACACACAGGTGCACCTTTTTGAGATTCTTGCGGGAGACTCAGTGGAAACTGTCTCGGGCCGGCAGCCGACCCTGATTTGCATTCAGATCATTGGTTTGGAATAGGGTCTTGACTCAGCGGAGATTCCTCAGCTTGCCTTTATTCACATGAGTTTTGAAAGCAGTCATAAAGAGATGTGCTTGAATTACTAAGACGCTTGAGGACAGTGATTTTTGTTGAAATACCCAGAGAAATAGTAATGTGGTTTGATGCCAACTCCACAGGCTTTTTCACATCCTCAAGTGGGCATTAAGCAGATTAATAATTTATTGAGGATAACCTTCATTCCTCTAGTTGCTATCCCAGAAGGCCGGAACTAAACATTGTCTGAATACCCAGCTTTTGTGTAATGTGCATTACCTGGGGATATGTATTATATACCTCAGATGTCCATCTTGTAAACTCTCTGGGCACATAATTATGTCAACAAACTTAACAAAAATTTGCCATGATTTTGTAGCTGGTAAAGAAATTAGCTACTCCTTCACTGTTCTCCGCACCCAACATATACACAGGGTTCCAGCCTCTGGGGGCTGGAGGGACTGTGAGGCTGTCCTGGCCCTCTCTCTGCAGTCTGCTCCCCCATCCCACCCCACTGGACATCTAAAGACACCCAATCTTGTATCACATGAATGCATTTCTGTAAGTTCTGTACTTCGTGTGCTCTCAAACCCTGGAGACTAATTAGAAACCTTTTGGGTGGTTGAGGGTGGGGTAACCCTATTTTCTTTCTCTTGCCATCATCATTTTCTTTACCTTCTCGTTTCTCACTGTGTCCAGTAATTCCTCTGGAGACACAGTGAAGATGTCCCCCTAGTACTTTCTTCCTCTCAGCTCTCCCAAAAAGAATGTAGGCTCCTCAGGGATGGCAGGAAATTTTTTTTATCCACAGCTGTATTCCCTGCCTACCACCCTTACCTGGCACATGGCCGGCACCCCGCAGCTATGTGTTCCATGGAGGACTGTGTTGTCAGTTTCCTCGTTTCTAGTGCTCTCTGCGGCATGTTCCTGTACAGCCGGCCCAAACCTGTGCAACCCACACCATTGGAGAAGAGGACAAGTGACCTACAAGTCTCACATGACCTGTTACCCATAAGTCAGCTGGGCTCTTCCAGCCCCTGAAGTCCCAAAGAAGTTGTCGGGACTCCTTCTCAATGCCCTGTGGAAATCGAAAGCCCTCTCTCAGATTTGTATCAGGCCTGGGGTGGGTTGGAACTTAACCTTCCCATGCTCACTCTGCCCTCAGGCTGCTGCCTCTTTCATCTGCCGAGCCCCAAGCATGAAACCAGCCACTTCCTCAGTGTCTGTGTGCACACCAAGCAGTGTTCCCCTTCCAGTAGCATACGAGACGCCCTGGCTCCTGGAAATGCTTTCGACCACCCTCTGTCCCACTGTGGGTGATTTCTCCCAGGATCTTCACCCTACATAGCTGCAGCTGGCTCTTCTCCCCTCACCCCCCCCCCTCTCCTCTCTACTCCTCTCTTGCTTTTCTATAGGTGATAAAGATTAGAAACATTTTTCTCGGGCAGAGCAGCCTAAGCATACTGTTGTCATTTGCGCTCCTAACCCCAGATCTCTAGGTTCTTACCTTACCTACTTAATAGCTTAGCCATTTTTTCCTAAACTAACATGGAATTGCCCTAAGAGGGTTGTTAAAAAGAAAAACAAAAAAATCACTTGGCCTCAGGGGTGGCTACATTTGTGAACTTGATGGAGAAACCAAACTTACCTCATAATCACAGGGACACAAGCCTGTTGATCCAACCTGGTATTTCATACAATTCCCAATACTTGCTGGTTTATGAGTAAATGGTCTCTGGAAGGAAACACAAGAAGCTGGTAACAGCAGAGATGCCCAGGGAGGACTACTGAGTAAGTTGGGACAGAGATAGGATAAAGACTTCCTTCTTACTATACACCTTTTTTTCTAAAATATCACCTATTGCCTCTATTAAAACACATTGATATCATACTTGTATAATGACAATAAGGTACTGGTAACCCGATATGCTAGTTACATCAAAGTGATCCTCTCCATTGACCACGTGTGGTGGGAATGGCTGATGTCTAAGCTGGACGGTTGGCTGAGCGCCCAGTTCTACAGAATTTGCCATTCAGTGTACACGGCAGTTCTTTCTGTGAGGCTTTCCAGGTGGGCAAGAGCTGAACTCCTCAGCACAGTCCTTACACATGAAGAGTGTAGGTCACATCGTCCGGTTTAGGATTCCCAACACTCCTGTAGCTGTATTCCAGGAACCACTTCTTACCGTGACAAATATACAAAATAGTTCCTCTGAAGAGGAAATCAATTTCCAACACACTTTAAAATTTAAAAGTATGTCTGATGGAGGAGAAAAAGGCACCTCTGATGGAACAATCTGAGTGGTAATAAGGACAACAAGTATAGTGCACGTTAAGTACATGTCCTATGAGTTCATAATTAAACTGTACAAACAAGCAAAAAGTCTATTGGCTACTTTTGGAGGATACTAAGGAACCAACTGTCATTTTGAAAAGTGATAATAAAAGGAGAGAAACAAGCATTTGTCCTGCCTTACCTGTATAAACTGTATTTCATGATAACCCAAATAGTTGGTAAGGGAAGGTTTCTCTTTATGGAAGATTTCCAGTATATAAATGAAGGAGTAACGGAATTTAAATACCCGCATTTTAAAAACTCTATGGATCCAGGCAATGACCATCAATGGCTGCTAATATCATTAAAATTTCTATCATAACAAGTTTATTTGAAAGATGAAAGAAAAGGGTTATAAAATATAATGGAGCAAAATTCAGACCTCGGACAATGGTAGACAAACAACCTGGCTTCTTCGACAAAAAAAAAGATGGGAGGGAAACTATAGATTAAAACAGATTTAAGAGAGAATCATCCAGTTGCAATAAACAGCGCTCATTTAGATTCTGGCTCAAATAAACTTTGAAACTGGATGGGACAATTAGGAAAATTTAATATCTGATAACTTGACACTATGGTTAACATTCTTAGGTATTAATGTAATACTATGATTATAGTTCCCTAAAGTCCTTATCTTTCAGATATGTGTTGAAATGTTTATGGTTGAAAAATTAAATAATGTGACATCTCTGCTTATATAGACAGAAAAGTCTGAAGAGGATATACATATGAGGGACTTTGGAAGACATGCTGCTCCTAGGAGGGGAATCGGGAGTAAGGATGGGAGGAGAATAAGCTTTGGATTACATTACATGGGTAATGCCTTTCCAAAAGATTAACCGAAAAGAAATACTGGTATGATGGAACATTCATTTGAAGATGTTTGAAATGCTTATTTGGGGGGATGAGAAGGCACAGACTCATATTATAGAGCATGTGGATGGATTGATCCAGACCATATTTCTCAAAGTAGGTCCCAGGACCACATGCATCAGAGCCGGGCCCATCCCCCCACCCCAACCCTGCCAGCCAGACTCTTGGGAGAGCAAAGAAGCGAAAAGACATTTGAGAACTGCAAACCATGATAACCTGGGTGCCAGCTTTTTAAATACTTATTATGTTGTTTTGGAACTCTGGAATTCATAGGGCAAAAATACTCCCAAATTTAAATTCAAAGCAGTGCCATTCTGAAAGTCTGAAAAGGCATTTTATTTAGATTTGCTGACAATGATTTAATCAGCAGATGTCACTATGTAATACTTGAGAGCATCCCTTCCACATTGCCTCAGTTTTGGAAAAGCGGAGTGTGCTGCTGGCACTGTAACATAGAAATATTTATGGTAATTCTGAATTTTGTTTAATGAAAATAATCTTTTTTTATTTAATTTCCAGTGCTTATTAAAAGTTTGCCTTTGATTAAGCATTCTTTGCTTTTGTTGTCTTTTCTTTTTTCTCCCCAGCATCATTGACAAAGAAGTTTCATTAATGGCAGAAATGGATAAAGTTAAAGAAGAAGCCAGTAAGTAGACACCTAGTTGTTGGATTAGGAGCTCCCAATCAGAAGCAACCTGTCGATCAGGCTGATAGCGATATGGATTCTGAGTGGGGTCCGAAAATTCACGTAGTGATCCTGGCTCATGAGCAATGTAATCTTAGGCAAGTCACTTGGCCCCAGAAACTCAGTAACCTCGTTTGGTAAAGGAGAGTGGTAGCACCCATCGAGCATGTGGCCGTGTAGATACTCAGCAAACAGTAGGTATCAGTTGAGCTATTTAAAGTCCAAAGGGACTTTGGTGATTATATTGGACTAATTATAGTAGTTTAATGGGTTTAAAATGACATTAAATTTTAAAACTTTTAAGCCTTCACAACTTACAAATCTTGCTATACAGCTTACACAGTTCTTTTTACTTGGCCTCTTTTAGGTTCAACTAACTCGAGTTTAACAAATAAAATTTCCCTAAAATTTACTCCCATATGAAACTCACTTTAATTCCTCTTAAGATTTTGAATAACATTTATAAATTTAATATATCTGATTTTTTCCAAGTACTTTAGACGTTTGAGGAGCCAAATGCACAAACCTAATGGGTGAAGTATTCCAAGCTTTTAAACAACTCTTATAAGAGTAATAATTCAAACTTAAAGATGTACTCAATGAAGTTTTCTTAAATCACTCCAATTCTCTTCACAAACTTAGTCAAATTTGCCAACACCTGACAACTTGACACCTCAAAAGAAAATGAATTACGTTTTAAATTAAAATCACAAGTGAGATTGCTTAATGTACCAAATATTCTCTTTAAACAATGAACACATGCAGACGATCTTAATCATTGCATGACTTTTCCTAATTTTAACACAAAATAGTAGCACTCTGGGTTTGATTCATTTTATTATCTTTATAGTTACTTCTAAAACTTTCCACTGTTGTGAAGTTACTCAACAGCTAGTAAGGCAGATTTACCATCTCAAATAGGCTGAGGTTCATGAGTCGAAAATTTCAGCTGAGACAAGATTGGTTGCACACTCAGGTTCAACACAAGCCACAGATGGACACCCGACCCCCTCATTATGTAACTCAGTCAACTCCGTTAATAGGAACCCTAAGATCATATTTTAAAGCTGAGATTTACTCTTACAATTCTTATCTCCGGGGCATTTTAAATTCTTCATCTTTAGATAAACTCATGAGATAAAACCCCAGCCAGGTTTCAGCTAACTTCCCTTTTCTCTTTGACTGCAATGCATTTTTTACCAGAATGAAGGATCAGACCAGATTCTTCATTCTTTCTGTATTATTCTCACCTGGCCCTTGACCATAGTTCAGAAATCCCTTTATGAAAAATAGCTATCATTATTTTTGTTACCCAATTTTTCTAAATAACTTTAAACATTTTAGACTCTAAAATAGAGCAGGTTTTATTACATAAAACTAAAAGCGATCCAGGGTTAGGCTGTGGAATGTTTAGGTAGTGACACCATCCCTTTGATTGGGACATTGTTTTATTATTAAGAAATTTGTTAGTTTCTTTAGTAAAAGTAGATTTCCACAAGATGAGATTTTTCCTGTTTCTCAGGTAAAGCTTATTTTTCCTTTTCAGTTTCATGTCCTATTGATAAAAATGCTAAGAGCCCACACAGACAAAATTTTTCTTTAGCACCAAAATAGAAAGTTGCTAGCACATCACTTTGTAAGAGGTTAACAAAAGACCTGAGATTTCATGTGTTCATTCTTTCTTCTTGGAACAATATTAAGTGCCAAGACCTGTGGAATTTGGAACATCTCTGGAGAGCATTCCCGTTTTTACATCTCATTCAATCAGTAAACATTTACTGCATGCTTCCTAGTGTGCTAAGCACTGTTAGTGACTGAGATAAACAGCAAACAGTGACCTATAGCTGGCTGGCTAGCTGAAACTGCTAGATTGGTTGACAGGTGTCACCTAACTTACCTAAGGTTTTAGAACTACCCAGAGTCCTGAGGAAGCCGGTTCTTATGCCCTGGAGGCAAGCAGAACTGAGTTTAAATCCAAGTTCTACCCATTTATTGGTTGTATGACACTGAACCATTTTGTTAATTTCTCAAAGTCTGTGGTCCCATATCAGAAGGGGGGGAATAAGAATAGTCTCTATCTCCTCATATAGCTATTGTAAAGATAAAATGAGAAAACATGTCAGGCACTTAGCACAGTCCCTGACACAGTGTGTGTGTACATGGGAAAAGCTCTGATTAGTAAAGAGGTTCACCTGATCCTCTCACATGACAGTAAGAAAGTGGAGGTCAGAGGGGTTACTCAGCAACCCTCAGGTGACATGCTCGAGTCAACTATGTCTTCTCCACAGACAGAAGGAACCATTGACTCTCTCCCCACATTATCCTGAACTGTGTTTACAACCACCCTCTTGAGTTTGCTTATCTACTGTCTCATGAGCATTTTTCATTTACTGCACATGGTATAACCATATTTCCTCAATTATAACATAAGCTCCCGTAACCCTCATGGCACATCACACAATCCTGAGAAGCCTACAGGTACTTCATAATGTCTGATAAGCAAACCATTGTAATTATTCAGTGTCTATAGGCTGTGGGATCCAATATTGGTGAACATTAATGTAATTAAAAAACGAGGAAGTGTAATCTAAATGAATATATCTTACTTTATTAATGATATTTGTAGTTAGCCTTTGTTGAGTGGACTATACTAAACACTTCACATAGTTACTTCATTTAGTTTTACCATAACTCTACAGGGTGTGTGTAGTCATTACATTTTACAGATGGAGAAACTGGCCTCGTGGTAGTACTTGTGGTCTCAAACAGTGTGCACACTCAACGAATCAAAGGCCTGAATAGAGGCATGTTCTTAGAGTGTCAAGTTGACAAGAGACACGGGAAGAAAGCATTGCTTTATATTAATAGGCACACTGATAGATTATGAAATAAAATGCAAAATTCACAATAATTTTTTTAGGAATAAAAAGAATTTCAAAGAATCTTTGCGCTTGAAGAGCTACTTCTGCCCCAGCTCCTGCTTGAACCCCCTACCCCCCAGGGATTTCAAGTACACCTGGTGCTAAGGAGTGTTATTTGAGACACCCTAAAATTTTCCATGGTTCAAAGCAATAGAGTAAGCTGCCGATGTGTTTCAAAAACTTGAAGGAATTTATAAATCCTGTTGAGAAAATGAATTTCAGCAGACCAGATACTGTTTATAGAAGTACCTAAATAATATTAAGTTCCGAATGCAATGAAACCCTAAAGAAACTGTCCCCCTCTAAGGACTTATGAAAGGGTGGTGCTTTCAAAACATACATATTCCATTTTAAATTTTAGGATCAATGAATTTTAGGATCTGATCTGGGTTTTGTTTTTCCTTTTCATTTCTATGATTGATGTTTTTGAGGTGAAAATGCTGCCTCCTTCCAGAGAATTTTTTTTGCTTTAGATCTCAGGTTTGAAGGCATTCTCATAAGGAAAATCTTTGAAATGTTAATGAGACTATATGTAAAACTCACCCCAACATTTGCTGATGCAACATACTCATTTCCTTGCACATTTGCATGAGTGTAAACTAAGAATTTATGGGTGATCTTGCACCTGCATTTTTATTTTAGGGCCCATTTATATCTGTTTCTACAAAATCTTTTGTTTGGGGTGAATGCCTAAGTTCTATTTAATCAAAAAGAACAATTGCCCCTAATTGTTACCAGTTCCACGAATGATCCATTAAGAAAAGCCGGGTCTGTTTAACTGCATAGTCACTCAGGGTCTGCTGACCTCTATACCAGATGTTTGTCAAGTCTGGGCCTTCCAAATTTTTTTTTTTTAATCTTTGCAAGAAGAAAGTACTTTGTTTCATCTTTTTACTGAAAAAGAATTTTCTCTTGCTCCAGACATAAGTCCCATCCAGGTTGAATTATAATGGCAAACAAATAATCAAAGGTATGAGTCCTGGACATTCTTAAGTGACTCCTTGTAGAAAAGGAACTTCTATTTTTCTCTGCATATTCCTTTTAAGTAAGGGATCTATTCATTCACTCAATTCTTCATTCAGCAAACATACGGGGCGCCCACTGTGTACCTGCCCCTCAGTGTTGAGAACACAAATAACTACACGTGCAGTCTCTACTGTGATTGAGGATGCCTGTTATAGAGGCTAGGCAGGTAACATTAATCAGCTGGACAGGGCAGGGAGGGACCTAGGCATGCCGAGAGCCATGCTTCATCTAAAAAAGGCAATGAGTTCTCAGCTCTGGCCAGTTGTCGCCACATGGGAATGCTTGCCAGCTATGGCCAGAAATCTCAATATTTTAAGAGAAGCCAGAAATCCAGCTTTCAACTAGACTCTTCTCATTTTCAAATGTGGGCAATTAATTTGAAAAATTAACTTGTCATGTGTGGACCAAACAAAACATATGTACTCTGTAGCCAAAAGTGATAATGAATCATCTTTTTTTGTCCTCTGTTCTGACTGGGTAACCTGGGACATCATTCAGTAATATACTGCCTATGTTCAGATGAAAATTCCCTTCACTTTCATCATTGGGACAAATTTTTCTCTGGCTCTTCTGTATTCTGAAAGACTGCCAGGCACAGATCAGCCTCTGCCCAGCTACATGGTGTTGTAAGTGGGAGGCAGGGAGTCCTGGTAAATCAAAGCATGATTAGAGAGGTTTGGCAGATGATAAAGCTTTATGAACTATAGATTTCTTATTGCCATCTCAGCATTGATATCAGCATAAAAAGGTAATGTTTCTCAGTCTGTCTGAAGAATGGTTTATGTTTTGCAGGAACTCAACTCCTGATTGCTTCTGAACTTCTTTTGGGGTTTTAGGGTGACTTTTTGACATTTATAAATTAAGAACTCTGATGATGAGAAACCACATTGTTTGGCTTTGCATGTATGCTGTGAATCAGGCCTAATGAAACAGTTGACCTTTGTTCAGCCAAGAATGGAATGTAAATTTAAAGTGCATATTATCTTAGGGAAGTGAACATCTCCTTTCTTATAATTTAAAATATTTGTCCAAAAGAAATGAAGGCATTTCATATGTGGCTTCAATTAAAGAGCTACAAGTCTATCTACTGAAAGATCAGACTTCATATTTAAATCTCACCCCATAGGTTCATATTCATTGCTTTTGAGTACCATGATCTTTTGGGAAATACACACACACACACACACACACACACACACTAACTCATGGGCCACTATATCTACTTGAACCTTTAGTTCATCTGACAGATATGTGAAATGTGGTACCAGAGAGCTCCCTGGGGTCTTTGCCACATGTATAGACGCTGAAGAGTGCACACAAATCCAGTTCAAAAGGGATTCTACTCACCCTCGAGATGTTTTCATTGGGGACACGTATAGCAAAGACAGGACACTCTGGTCTGGAACTTATTTCTGTTTGCAAAATAGAAACATATCTGCAGAATATCAAAAGAAGAGGCTTTTTATTAGCTCACAAAAGGGTAATCAAGTAAAACCTTTATGTCATACTTCTATAACACAGCTAGTTGCCCAAAATGAGTATGTGTGAAAATTCAGAAAGTCTGGCACCATTAGAATTTAATAGTACAGCACATAGAACAGGTTTTGCTTAAGGGACTCCCTGTCTTTGCAATACCATTAAGCTAGGATTTTAATAAGTATCTTTTTTTGGAGATAGCTGTTAGTAATACACACATTTCAAAGTCCAAATTAAGTGAGTGAGATCAGATGCCAGTGAGGAAAATGAAGATGACAGTGGGTTTCCAGTGAATCAGAAGGCTCATGTTGTTTCATGATTGGTGGGTAAGAACATACAGAAATAGGTGGTTGGTAAAGAGCACCACTGGCAAACCCACCTCGATGACCAACTCAGAAAACATAGTCATGGTCCAACAGAGTGACACTCTGTGGAGGGAGAACTGATTCCAAGAAATTAGGTCATTTAATATGTTTAAATCTCTGGCCCTAACGTACTATTGCTTATTTGGCAGTGGAAATCCTGACTGCTCGTCAGAAGAAAGCAGAAGAACTAAAGAGACTTACTGATCTAGCCAGTCAGATGGCAGAGATGCAGCTGGCCGAACTCAGGGCAGAAATTAAGGTCAGTTCTAAACGATCATAGCCTGAATCTTGAGCCACAGATCTGCTCTCCATTATGTTTGTATTGTACCCCTCACTCTGCTCTCTGAGGACCTCATGTCATAGTCCCAGCTCTCTTTAACAGGGCTAAAATAGAGAATGGAAAGGTGAAGAACTATCTAGTCCCTCTATGTAAGTATACTGTGGTGTGAAAGGACATATTAATACAGAGAGAGGTACAAGCTATTTTCTTAGTCTACTGGGATGGACCTAAATAAAATGTATTCAGCCATGAATTTTAGCTGAGATGGGAGATTATTATTTTCACCATATGCAATTTATATGTATGTATAGAAGCACACCACGTAAACACACACCAAGTCTGAACATCATATAACAGTAGGGTTCTAAACAATGTACAATATGTGGAGATGTCTTTCCTACATCCTTGTCTCATTTAGCTGCCCTTTTATTAAGGATATCTCCACAAATATGTATTTATTAGAGTTCTTCAGTTGTAAGCAACAAAATCTGACCCTGCCTAACCTCAAGAACAAGTAAATTTTGAAAGAATATGAGTGTAGCCCAGCAAAGCAGAGCACGAGCTGAAGACACTGGACTACAGTTAGGCAGAAATGTGGGTAATGTAGGCAACAGTAATTACCAGACAGGCTCCAGGCCACCATCTGAGGGAGGGACCTCCAAACATCATCAGCCTTTGGTGTCACCACACTTGATTCGAGTCCTGAAGAGAGAGTTTGATTGGGGCCTCTACTTGTGTCACATCCACCATTTAGCCGAGGGAGGTCTGAATTAACAGACTCACCAAGACTGTGGATCTTCAAAACCACGTTGGGGTACAGTTACCAGGAGGAGAAATGGTTACCAGAGAGGCAAAAACAAGTATCTACAATAAAATAGGAAGTTAGAGTTTATAAGTTTCCCCTTATTCTTCTCCCCCCCAGTATACTAAACACACATACACACATATGTACACACACATGCACACCAGCTTCTGACCTACCATATTTCCCCAGCTATAAGATGCACCATTTTTTAAAAAAAAATTTGGGGTCTAAAAACTGGGTGCATCTTATACAGTGGTCGTAGGTATTTTTACTTGCATTTCCCGCTTTTTTGCGCTAGTTTTTGCGCTCGTTAAAGACAGTGATTTATCATCAGATGCAGATAAAGACAAGTAAAATGGATGGGATTTTTGACAGTGATGAAGAATTGTATAAATTTTGTAATGAATAAAACTTGAGTTCAATAACTTTATGTAATACATTTTTTTTTCCAAATTTCAGGTCCCAAAATTAAAGTGCGTCTTATACATGGGGAAATACAGTACTTCTTGGGAACTAGGGTTCTTTGAAGACATAGTTGCTACAGGCTTTATAAGTAGGACTGTCTGCTCATGTGGGTATAAAACTGGTTAGGAATGGTAGAAAGTGGCAAGTGACTTTCCCAGCCCCTCCATTTTGTTTCAGCATGAAAAGGAACGGGGAAGTAAGGACCCTCCATGCCCAGGGTCCTGAGAGGCTCTAGACATATTTTCTTCCTCACCCTCTGGCCTTTGTTGCTTCTCACTCACTCAATCTCCATAGCCTCCAAATTATTCTTCCCACCTCACTGTCTGCCTCCAGCCTGGTCATCTACCCTAACACCAAAGTTATAGCCCTAGGGCAGGTCTGATCTTCCCCAGTGAGGCCTCCCCTCCCCCTCAGGATAAAAGCCACAGCTGGACTCCAGTACAGACCTAGTCTGACTTTTATCTCTCTTTAAGAGAACATGAAGTGAGGAGTGTGAAGTTGCCAGCTTCCTGGTTTGTTGAAATGCATTCATCATCCAAGTGTCATTTCTGCCTATCACAACCCCACTGAACATAAAATGGTTACTAACACAGGCTCTGAGGTGAAACAGTTTAGCCTTGTACCCTTGGATAAATTAAATATTCTTAGGACCCCAAGTTCCCCTTTGTGAAATAGAGGTAATAATAGCACTGTCTTCATAATACTTTGATCAAATAAAAATGAGATTATCTGTTAAGAATTTGGCCAGTTTTTTTTTTTATTAATATTCCAGCTCAAATGCTTCCTTTACATAACTCTCCATTCCCCTCTGTGGGAAATAATTTCCTCCTCTTTTATGTCCCTGAAGCACTTACCACATTCTATCCTAGATCCTATTTAGTGGTATGTTTCCCTCGCCAGGTGGTAAACTCCCTATTAAACTCAAGGAGAACTGAGTCATAGTTATTTCTGTATTTCTCGCTCTGTCATCAACATATAAATCTTAATTTCAAATTAATTAAAAAATAATCTCTTTCCCACTTCCTTGGTAGAATTCCAGCACTTGAAATTCTACCAAGATAATGTTTTCTAGTTACTAAAGGCTGTTTGGTTGGACTTCTGGTTCCCTACTAAAATAGACATGGATGTCTAGGGAAGGATGACTTTTCTCTTCAGGAGTAGTAATATCTGAACAAGCCACTGGCCAGAGAAGGAAGCATGCCCAGATGCAGCCCATAAACTTAACAACAAATTCTAGAGGGAGGGCGAGGGGCTAAAGGTTAAATAGATGAGTCCAGCCTGACCAGGTGGTGGCGCAGGGGATAGAGTGTCAGAAGGGGACGCAGAGGACCCAGGTTTGAAACCCGGAGGTGGCTCCAGCTTGAGTTCAGGGTCACTGGCTTGAGCATGGGATTATAGACATGACTCCATCATTGCTAGCTTGAGCCAAAAGGTCACTGGCTTGAAGCCCAAGGTCGCTGGCTTGAGCAAAGGGTCACTTGCTCTGCTGTAGCTGCCCCCATCAAGGTACATATGAGAAAGCAATCAACAACTAAGGTGCCACAACAAAGAATTGATGCTTCTTACCTCTCTCCTCCCTGTCTGTTCTGTCTCTCTCTCTCTCTCTCTCATAAATAAATAAATAAACAAACAAATAGATGAGTCCAGACAGACATGTTGCTTGTATCCCATTCTTCTCTAAGCCCAGACAGGGAAAAGACAGGATCTATACATATGCTTCAGGCAGGTCCAAACCAAGGCTGGCTCACCAGGTCCTTGCAGTGACAGAGCTGGCACCATCCCCTACCTGGTTAGCGCCATCAGTAATACTAGAAGAGCTGAGTGAACACATCTGCAGTGCACCTCAGTCCCTTACTCCTGGTTTACTTCTCTTTCTTCCAGCACTTTGTCAGCGAGCGTAAATACGATGAAGAGCTTGGGAAAGCTGCCCGATTCTCCTGCGACATCGAACAGCTAAAGGACCAAATCATGCTCTGCGGAGAAAGTGAGTTTTGCATACTTGCTAAATAATTCTGTATGAGTAATCCTGGTGCTGTTCGGCGTTGACATCGGAAATGTCAGGTGTGTGGTCCCCTAGGGGGAAAAGTGAGGTCTAATGAGATTTAATGATCTAAGGTCATGACACGAGTCACTAGAAATGTCAAGATTTGAACTTGAGTCTTCAAATGCCATTGCCCATCAGTGAATCCCCAGGATTTATTAAGCAGGACAGAACAGGTCAACCAGTTTATACCTTTTGCAAACTTTTCTCAGGTGCTGCCAGATAAACTGCCTCTCTCTTTTCAAATAGCCTGCTTCTACAGGAGGGACCTGTCACACTGAGAGCAAGTCTTCCTAATAAGTCTGGAAACAGTCGGCTACTGTAGCGAAGAGCCCAGCTGTCTTGTGCGTGCTGGCCTCTCCCTAGGTTCTGAGCCCAGTGAAGTCTGCAGATAATGAAAGACCTCACTTCAACCATTAGCTTTAGTTTTCTTCGCTATTAAACCTTAATTAGAGCAGCTAATGTGCAGCGGAACTGGCTGATCCTTTCCCCATACCCCAGCCTGCCTCCAGAAAAGGTGGGAATGAGCACAAAAGTGGCTTTCGGAATGGCCACAAGGAGCAAAGAAGGACTAGTGAGGGACATGGAATACCCGCAGCCTCATAGTCAGCTGAAAATTTTAAATGGCTGCACTTTTTTTTTTTTTTTGGTCAAAGTAGAAATTGGTGTTTTTTTTCTGAGTATAAAAAATATAAGCTTGATCTAAAAGTTATAAAACTACATTACATAGAATATGACATGACTTGTGTATCCTTCATGTTTTTTATGCATATAAAGTCTATCTACTGGATCAATTATATATTATATATATTATAGTACATATTATAATTTGCTATACAATACCACATAGTAATATAATTTACTCTTATTATTTCATAATACATGATTGAACTTTTCCCAGGCCAATATGTTTTACTCATCATTTATTTAAGTAAAATCGACACAACCAGTCCCCTGGTTATGGACATTCAGGTCGCTTCCATTTTTTATTGTTAAAATAAACACAGCTATGAAAATCCTTGTTCACATGTCTTCAGCAGTTATCTGATTCTAATTACTTTCTTCTTTTTTTATTTTCTATATGTCCCTGCCCTATGAAAGAATCTGTTTGGCATTCTCCGCCCTCTGCTTTTACGTGTACCATATCTAAGAAAGCAGTCCGGTTCATGGTTGGAAACTTAACTACCCATCTTGAAGTTTTTACTTCAACCTGATGTGAAGTGACCCTGTCACCGGTCTTAGGAGTGGGCGTAGTATGACTTCACCTGCTTTCCTCCCTAGCCACTCCCCGTGACGTCTAGTGGGAGAAGCGATCCCTTACCAAATTGCAAGTGCCCCATGAAGGACAGCCTCCGTCGGAGACAACAGTTCTCAAAAGGCTCTTTCCTTCTTAGCTTTGTTGAGAGCACACTGAGAGCCCACAGCTGCTGAGCCAGCAGTAGTGATCACTGAGCTGTAGGAAATGAAGGCCTCCCTGAAACTGAATCTACACAGCCCCCAGCCGGCCATCGCCCCTTTTACCTATAAAATGAAATGCACGGACTAAAGGCACACCCCTGTCCTTGCCATTTCTCATGTTCTCTGATCCCACTTGTCACTCCT
Source organism: Rhynchonycteris naso (assembly GCA_037038555.1). Classification (NCBI taxonomy): domain Eukaryota; kingdom Metazoa; phylum Chordata; class Mammalia; order Chiroptera; family Emballonuridae; genus Rhynchonycteris; species Rhynchonycteris naso. The sequence goes on along the minus strand of CM072997.1, from coordinate 33,801,001 downwards.
AATCCTCTGCAAGAACCCTAGGATTAAGGTTGATCCAACACAGGTAGCAGAGAAAATTGCGTCTAAAAATTGGTGACAATTTTAAGATTCAAGGTCTCGCTTTCCAGCCTGGCCATCAAATCCTAGTGACCTGTGAGAGGGAACCGTGACTTTATCCTTGGATTGATTTCCTCTGGCCTTGAGTCAGCATAATCACATAGAAATCATCCCATCAGAAACCACCCCTTTCAAAACCAGCATGAACCGTGGTAATAAACATTGAACAGACGTGCCTGAACCTGGCAGGAACCTGTCTGATTAGCCTGCATTGACTGTAGTATTGGAATCAGTGCGGATTTGCAGTGGGGCTGAAGAAAGTGGAGTTGATAACTGGCCAGATAATGTCCTGTAATGAAATAGAAAGGAGGCTTTAGGGCACCTTTGGGTCTGGCGCTGTGTTCAGAGGATATGCACAACCCGGGTGACAAAATTCCTGACACCCATCATCACCCCAGTCTCATGCTCTCAGAACATCATGGCTCTGATGGGCCAAGTGTCCATGTACCTCCTGGTCTTTCAGTATCTCAGAGTACCAGCTGGTCAGGGGATCTGACAGGGACAGCAAGAGCAGGTTGGATAATGGGGAACCAAGAGGCAGAGATATCTATGGGCGGGACTGAGGGGCACTGCACCATTGCACTACCCATCTTCCTTTGGTGGTTCTTGGCCTGCGGAATAATATTAAAATTGCTCAGATAGGTCTTATTTCCTACAAGCGGCTCCCAGCTTGAATGATTATGGTGTAATCACAGTTCAGTGATTCTCACAGAAGATATTTGGTGGTCTCCAAGCACTAAGGTGCCCTTTCAAATGACATCTTTAAAAATAAAAAACTTTTCTTTGTGTTTTTTATGAAGCTCCTGCCATGTCTCCATCTCCTCCTGATGGTGTACTGAGGCAGCCTTGTTTGTGGCACAGCCCTGAATACCTTGTGCTCTCCTGTTGCAGTTACACATCCAAAGAACAACTATTCCTCAAGAACTCCCTGCACCTCCCTGCTGCCGCTGCTGACTGCTCACGCAGCAGCCTCTGGGAAACAGAGTAACTTCACCCGAAAATTGTCCAATCACAACAAGCCCTCCGAGGGTAAAACAGCAAACCCCAAAATGGCAAGCAACCTTCCCAGCACCATGGACAGCTCTTACCAGGCCATGCCACCAAATAAGCAGGTAAGCGCTCTGGGGAGGCTCCTTGTGTTACCTCCAGGGGTCCTGCGGACCCTCGTCTTTGGGGTGAGGAAGAAACCACTCATTTGCAGAGGAAGAAACTGCTAGAAACAGAGCTTTCTGGGCTCCCACCTAGACCCTCCCATCCCTAGCAGCACGGCCTGGTCTCGGGGCATCCACCTGCCTGGCTGGCCTCATGGTCTCCCTGGTTCGTCCAGCCCACATTTCATATGGCCCTTCCATGTCCATCCAGCCCACATTTCATATGGCCCCTCCATGTGAAGGAAGTGGCCTTCGTTCATTCTTGACCACATCAGCAAACAGCCCACCGAACTGCTGTTCCTCATGTACCCCGGAGTGCAACCACCCCCAGGCACCCCGTAACTGGCCCATGCGCAGAAGGGACAAGCACAGACACGGGGACAAGATTCAGAACCTGGTTACTGTCACAGTGAGTGTCGGAAGACATCCGGCATTCATTACCTAAGATTCTTTAATTCTCGCTTATGTTTAGTATCAGTAAGAGGCCCAAGTTAGTTCAAAGTTTTCTCTCTTCTCTTGGGCTTTCAGTAAAGAGAACACATTTCAAAATGACATGATAGTATATCCCCTAAAAATATAAGCGTCCAACGGGAAGTCTTCTGCTTCGCCACTATCTCCATGAGAAGTGACTTCCCCCTTATCATTAGAGACTGAACAAGAAACAGGATTGGATGGTACAGAAGCCGGCATGCTATAAAGACATTCCCGCTTTCCAAAACACTGGTGTTCTAATGAGCGTCCTGTTGGATTTCATGTTCTTGGTCTTTTAGAAGTCTCACTAATGACACTGACAGGCATTTCTCTGGCCCTGAATGTCTTCATGAACTTTGAAGTCACATTTTATCAAGGAACATTTCATATATGCCTAGTTTTAAGATCATAATCAGATCTGTTTTCCTTGTAATCTAAATGCATCTTCACAGCATTTGTTCTTTGCTCATTATGAAGGCTCATGCTAAAGTCTAAAATTTTAGTCTGAGCTCCCCTTGCTCAATCTCTATAAAAACAAAAGAGGCCAGATTAAATGCTATCCACATAGCTATCTTTTGGTTCCCTGTTTTACTATTTTTCAGCAGAACATTGCAGGCAGTGGCTCATTTAAGTTGAAATATATTTATACATATAAACTAGAAGACTGTAAAGCTGGTCAGCAAGGGTCTTGAGCCGGGCCCCATGCTTTAGAGTAACCCTGGTCCTTCCCCAGCCATGACCCTTGGAGCGAGACCAAGGTGTGACTACCCAAAATCTGTACTCTCCCTTCTGGAAAGTGCTCCAAATACTTGAGATCATGTAATTCTGTACCCAAATGGATGAGCCCGCCCTCTCTTTTCGGACCACTTCCTTGCATACATCATCTTGCGAGCAGACCACACTACCAGTCAGCACACCCCTAGTTCAAAGGTGATTACTTTTGAGGATGAGCACGACGTTTAGGTGTGCAGGCTCGAGTGGCCTATTCCTGTGCGCAAGGGCCCCTCACAATGTGGAAGTATGGTGGGAAGACACCATATCCAAGCAGGTGCTATGTGGGCCTGCCTTTGCGCTCTGGCCCTGAGCCCAGAACTATGAGGGCTGAGTCTGCCCTAAACCTGTACCTTCCAGTCACCGTGCACAAATTAAAAACGTTATATATAAACCTAACTCACAAAATCACACAATTTAGTAATAGGAGTTTGATTTTTCATTCAAGGCCTGCATTCATCTAACAGCCTATCTGTGAATCTTATCAGGAGACAATATGTAAAGTGGGAATGGCCTCACCATTTCCTAACAAAAGACCTTTGGCAAGTCCCTTAAATTTATCTTCCTCCTCTATAAAATGAAACAAAAAATAGCAACTATCTTAAAGCCTGATGATTGTGATGATCAATGAGACAGCACCTGGCACATGATGAGCGCTCAGTAAATGTTGGCTATTGTTGACCTCGGGGAATTGGAAAACCTTGCCCTTCAGCAGGCAGACACACTAACCCACCACTTCCTTCTGCACATCCCTCATGCGCTCAGTGGCCGATGTGGCAGGGGTGGCTAGCATTTCACTGTGACGCTTCAGGATTCATTGGCTGAGAACTGCACCATTTAGAAAAAGAATCAGTGACCTCAATGAAAATACACATTACCCCCACATCCCACCAGGACACACCTCATCCCTCTGTTTACCCAAGACAATATTTCTGAACTATGAGATTTATTTTGAAATAATATAGAAAAAAGAACTGTGTTAGAGAAAAAAAATTACATATAGGATTTTACATTTTTCTTCATATATGTAATGAGAATTTATATACATAATCTATATGGACTGTCCCCAGAATTTTCATCGTAGAGAATCATCAATGCCCTGCCTCTGGGTTATACTTTATTCTGTTACATTTTAAGTTTACTTTATTTGGCCTGGTTTTTGAATTGTCTGTCTTAGGCCTCTATGACCTCTGTTTCAGGATCAGTAATATCCTTGGAGTTCCATTTATAAGGCAGTCCACTATTCTTTTCAGCTTAAGGATTTGCATATGTTGTCATATTCGTCTGGGATGTAAATAAAGCTTACTGGTAGCTTGAAGACTTGATTTCTGTGATGTCTACCGATGTTATAAGCAATTTGTTGGCATCTAATACCTCTTCTTTCTTTTCTTTTCTTTTTTTTTTGGTAGAATGGGCCTTCTAGCCAAAGACGAAGATTTAACCCACAGTATCACAACAGGCTAAGTGGGTCCACCAAGCCTCAGGGCATCGGTAATGAATCAGACCCCATGGGGAAAGGCAATAGCCGCCACGAACACAGAAGACAGCCCCACAACGGCTTCCGTCCGAAAAACAAAGGGGGCGCCAGAAATCAAGAGGCCTCTTTGGGGACAAAGGCCCCTGAGGCCCCGGTCCATTCGGAAAAGCCCCGGCGAAGGCAGCACACCGCAGACCACTCGGAGGCCAGGCCTTTCCGGGGTAATGTCTCTCGTGTGTCACAGTGCAATCTCTGTCCCACGAGAATAGAAGTTTCCACGGATGCTGCGGTTCTCTCAGTTCCAGCTGTGACGTTGGTGGCCTGAGCTAGGGGACAAAAAAAAGCAGTTCTCACTCAGTTGTGGTTCCCTGCCCGAGGTGCTGACCCAATTCGCTGCCAAAAGAGAGTCAATCAGAATAGACAAACCCTGTATGGTTGTGTCACCCTCTCTTAATCATTTTTACTAATTCTAATAATCAGCGCTAGCTTGCTTCATACCTTCCATGGCTTTGCTTGATCTGTTGATGCTTTTTTCTCATCAAGACATTGCAGCAGTTTAGCCAGGCAGTATTTACTCATTTGTTAGGAAAATCAACACGTGGCTAAAGATCTGAGGCTTGGTAGCAGCCTGTGTTGTAGCAGTGATGTCAGTCCCATTGATCGTCTTTAGAGAGTTAATGTTGAAAAAATAAATTCTTATTGATCAGACAAACATGATCTGCTGAAGACACATGCGCTTTTGTAGAATTTAACATCTGGTGTTTTTCTGAAATATATATATATATATATACATATATTGCTTTATTTGAAACAAATTAAAATATGCTGCATTTGATACCTGGCTTGTTTCTTTTATCGATGCTCACTTTTTATTAAATGTATGTGTAATACGTTCAAGAAAACTAGAGGTGTGGCACAGATCTTTATACAGTACTGTTTCTCTTGGGACAAGTATCCTTTCAGAAAAACCAATGGCCCACAATGGCCCCTGCCAGTACCTTATACACATACAGATGGATATCACCTCAGTCATCTTAGAGATTCTGTGACAGTTTGGAACTTTGGTTGCAAGTAACATAAACCTCAGCTCAGCCTAGCTTAAAACAATGAAAATTGATTGGTTCAGTGACCAAAAGGTCTAGTCTCAAAGTATGGCTTGGGTCCAATTTGATCAGGGCTTTCTCTCAGTGATGATCTCAGTTCTCCCTTCCTCCTTAGGCTGACATTATATTCAGAATGGTAGCAAATGGCCAACTGTCCAGAAGACGGAACCTTTTCCAGGTGGCATCCTCATGGAGAAAGTGTCTTTCACAGAAGTTCCAGCAAAGGTCTTGCATATTATTGGCGTAGATGGCTGATAGGCTTTTCCCTAAACCAGTCATCAAAGTGGGGCAGGGAGCAGCAAATGAAGTGTAGTACTTATAGACTAATCAGCCCTCGTGCTGGAAGTGGCCAGCTCTCCAGAAGCGCATGGGGCTATGGAAAAGGACTACTGACCTCAGAAAGGGAGATTGGATACCGGGGGACCCAGTAGCCCCAAGTCCCTATCTTTGACTGGAGGGCAGTTCAGTTTGGACACTGCTTCCCATCACACTTCCGTGTGTCCTACAGATTTGTTGGTCTCTTTCAAGTGCAAATACTTGTTTTTCAGCTCAACATTAACGTTTTTTCCTGGCAGCCGAGGTGCAGCTCTTCCACTGACCCGCTGAGCCTGCATGCCACACAAGCATCCGTTTTTTTCTTTTGCCAAGTGCAGGAGGATGTTTGCTCTGTCTGTACAAGGCTGTCTGAGGTCTCTGGGTGTACCCAGAGATTTAATGGGAATTTTAAATGTTAAGTCACATTCCAGGAAGGAAGGAAGAGTTGCTCGTTCAAATAAGAAAGATAAATGTTCAGGGCTGCCTTCCCTGTTTACTCCATCTGAGGTCCTGAATTTAAATTTCACAAGACAAAGAAAGACTTTGCACAAATTTTGTGTAGCAAGATTTGGCTTGCTATTGAAGAATGTCAGTTTATATGTGACAGCTTTAAAGATGAGTCAAATGTCAGGCCATTGAAATACTACATTACTAAATAGTATTCATCTGTTCTAGGGCGACCACTAGTCTGACCCTAGAGGTCTGGGTCAAATTCTGCCATTCTTTTAAAATGTCTTAAACTCCTTTTAAAAATCCACAGGCTATAAACACTCTAATCTCTCTATTTAATGCACAATAGCCAGAAGAATAGATTCTTCCCTCTTGAACATTTGTCTAGTTGAGAGGTTAAAACATTTTAATTCCCATGAAGATGGAAAAACCAAAATTCCCCTATGTCGCACCAAGACTCCATTTGTGAAATTCAAACCTCCCTGTTGGGCTCCCAATTCCATTCCACATTTACATTTCATTTAAGAATCTACATACTCCAGCGCTGGGCAGGTAAGAGTTTACTAAGGGGACTGAATATAGCAAGGCTCAGAAAGTTAAACATAAATCAGTACAAAACTCTGCCTCAATAAAGGCCGTACAAGAGGTAGGGGAAGAAACCAGAAACATACCATATTCCATTCTGCTGGCATCAGGAAAAGAGATTCTAATTAAGCATTCTTTGAAAAGCGAAATTAATCGAGGTTACTGGAAAAGTTGCAAGACTAAATGTGACCTATGTATTTTTGCCAAAGAAAGAGATTTGGGGATTCTGATTCTGAAAGCTTAGGTTGGAGCCTCAATCGTGATTTAACCACGAGAAGAGGAAATTCAGGGTCTGGACAGCTCTTTTCCTAGGATAAGTAGGAGAAGAAACAAAAGAAAGACAGCATTTAGGGAGATGCCTGAATTCAACACCACCTTTAACTAAGCTTCTTCCTTCCTTCACCCCTCCCTGCCTTTTTACAGTACTGCCTGTTTAGAGCGCCCTCTTGTGTTTACAGATGGTAAGAATAATTTCCCAGCAGACATTCTAATGACGGTGTCCGTGAAATATGTAACGGCTTTTTACCATACTTGCTTCAGAGGCCATACCTAAAATTCAGGCATAGGTAGGCTAGGATTCCAGATTGCTCCCAGGAACCAAAAATGAAGCAAAAGAAAAAGCCAGCCACTTGCTCACAAATTTCCTATGAAAACTATACAACAGCAAAAGACAATATATAACATTAATAATAATAATAATTTGATCAGCAAATACATTGCTCCAGCATTTCCCTGAAAGTACCGAGGTATATTAATGGCTATAGTCTTTTGAGAAGAAAATATGAAGAGTTGCTGAGTCCCAAGGATTCTCCTGTGGCCTCACAATTTGAAGCCCAATTTGAATACTATTCATTGCAATCTGTTATTACAAGGATTTCTTTTTTCCACCCGTTTTGCTTTTTTGCAACAAGTTATTAAGTCCTGAGGAAGTTTTCTGCTGTTGTTAGTCTCCCAAAACCAGGTCCCCAATCCTTGGAGGCAGATCAGCTGAGGCTGAGTTAAATCTCATTACAGCAACGCCTCAGGCAGACACCCCTGGTCTGATCTCGCGTGCCATCAGAAAAAAACCCAGCGCTGCTCTCATCACACAAGGTTCTTACAAATTATTTCGGGGGACTGATTTTCAGAGGCTCCCTTGTTTGTGAATTCTGCTTCTTCCCACGGCTCAGAAGAAGCTGTGGTGCGACCACTAGGTTCAACTTTCACAGGAGAAACCGCCACACACAGTTTTTAGAGAATAAATACGTTCTAAAGTAAGTGTGTTTGAGAAGGTATGTAGATTTCTGGCAAAAAATAAAATGTACTTCAGAATCATGACAGCAACAATAACCAAGCAAAGAATTCCTACAGAAAATAAGTGTAAAAAAAGTCTTCTTGTCAAAAACAAAAAAAACTATCTTATTTTTCACTTAGGTTGGAATTATACTGACCTACTTATTTCTAGTCTTTGAGGGTACGCATACTTTCTGTAAATTGCCATCGTTACGTAGCAAGCTGGCCAATAGTGTCATTACCTGTGCAATGCCTGACACAGAGTATGTACTCAATAAATACAAGGGAGAGAGAGTAAATATGAAAGAGTGGTCAACTCTGATCCCCCTGGAAAATTCTGGAGTCTAATCAACTTGTGCAAAATAATCCAGAGAAGAAGGGAAGAGAGTAGAGCCACTCAAGTTCCAGACCTGGTAGCAGACTGAATTCACATCGGCCCCCACCTCCTCCTGGCTGTCTAAACTTGGGCATATTTCTAAAAATCTTGTTCCTGGGTTTCTGAGTACACAGAGCTAGTAACCATACCTCCCTCGAGGAGTTGTTATAAGGATTGAATAAGTTAATATTTGCAAAGCACTTGGAATTATGCCTGGCATTTTCTATGGGTCAGGTTCTAATCGGAGTCAGTAACCAACAAGACTAATTTGAATGGGGAAGCTTTATATTTATATAAATTTTTATACGTGTACATTTTATAGTGTACGTGTATAAATGTATATATGTTCGTATATATAAAATATGTATATATATGAATAATAACAGGGGATTAGCTACTAAAGAACACACGAATAGCAGATACAAGGACAGCTGAGCCTGTACTTAGAGCTGAGGCAGAGTGCTCAAGGAAGGGACAAGTTTGGGAGAACCCCCCCCCCCCCCCCCCCGCCTCCCCACTCCTGCCCCCAAGGCTGAGATTCTGACTTTGTGGAGAAGGATATGGCTATGTTCCACTAGAGGGCAAGCAGCTTGCAGAGGTGCTATTAAGCAAGAAGCCAACCCTGGGACACTGGAGAAGCAAGAATCTACCCCAGGAGGAGCTGGGTCCCTCTAGGGCAATGATGGGCAATCTTTTGAGCTTGGTGTGTCAAAATTCGACAAAAAAAAACGAGCATAATTCAGGTGGTGTGTCACTTTGAGAAAAACGGCCTAACAGGAAGTCCTAGAACTATACACTCTGTGCTAGAGTTCTGTTGTTTTGGCCTACAGACCTCCAGCACAGAGTGTCTACACTACAGCAAATATTTTATCCTCAGCTACTGCACCTGACCATGCAGGAGCCAAGGATGAAACGTTCTTCTTGGCATGCGGCCCCATACTTCTCTGGTATGTGGTGGCATGCAGCCGCGTGTCATCAAAAATGGCTACGTGTGTCAGTGCTGACATGCATGTCATAGGTTCACCATCACGGCTCTAGGGTCCCACGTGCCACTGAAGGCACTGTGTGTTCAGCTGGTGTAGCTGCAGGACTCCCCAGGAAACCCCCGCTAAGCTGCTGTGGAACTATCTGGGAGCCAGCAGGGGGACCCATGGGACCAGAAGCTGCAGCTGAAACTTGCTGGGGTGAGGGCCTCTCAGGGTCCTATAGCGCCACCAAGCGCTGCAGGAGCAAGAATACAGGGACACAACTAAACCAGGAAGCAGCCCCTTCCTCCTGCCACACCCCCCCAGTGACAAAGCCAGCTGGCAGAAGAGAAGTGCTTACAGGGTCCAGTGCCAGGAGAGCAAGCAGGCAGTGAAGAGTGTATTTGAAACCATGAAGCAGTTAACTGTCATACCATTAGAAAGCACTATAAGAATAGTTGATAATATATGATAGCTGTGCAGCACACAGAGGACTCTAAGTCCTCTCTCGCTCATTTCTGGGAATAAAGAGGAGGCTCAACATGGTGCCTAGGGGCCTGGACACAAGGAAGGTGCATGCATTTGAGTCCAGCCCTAGCCTCATCGGCCCCTCTGGCTGCTACGCAGCTTACCACACACCTTTGTGCTTCAGTCGATGAGGATAACACTAACACATCTACATAACAGAGTTGGCTTAAATGAGTACATCTTAGTTTTTAATTGGTAGATGCTTATTCAGAACAGCAAATAAAAAAATAATAATTCTATTACACCGAAAGCAGAAATGTAAGTGGAAGCTGATAGGACAGATTGGTTAATTGGCAGGCCTGAGACACCCTTTGGTATCATCCTCCTCCTCAATTCCCGTGGCCCCATTCCTGCCTGTGACTGATAGCTCCGGGGTTCTCTTATTCACCCATAGCCCCCAATTAAAAGAAGCAGCTATTTTGCTCAGGTTAAATCACCCAAGTAAAGCAATGGCTCTCAACTGGGGTAATAAATTTTGTGCCCACCCCATACCCCCCGGTGACACTTGGAAAACTCTGGAGACATTTTGATTATCACAACTGGGGCAGAGGGCACTGGCCAGGGATGATGCTCAACATCCTACAGTGCACAGTAGTCGCCCAAAATAAAGAATTATCCAAAATGTTGAAAGCTCTGATGTGGAGGCTGCAAGGGAGGTGCAGCAAGGGAACTAAGACAGGGCCGATGAGCAAGGACTTGCTGCTATGCTGCTTTGTGACAGGCTCAGCCTCTGGCTGCCAGATCCAGACGGTCCCAGCCTCGGCTACCAGATCCAGACGGTCCCAGCCTCGGCTGCCAGATCCAGACAGTCCCAGCTTTGGCTACCAGATCCAGAGGGTCCCAGCCTCGGCTACCAGATCCAGACCGTCCCAGCCTCGGCTGCCAGATCCAGAGGGTCCCAGCCTCGGCTGCCAGATCCAGACCGTCCCAGCCTCGGCTACCAGATCCAGACGGTACCGCCCACAGCCAGCCTACACTTGTACTTTCTGAGGTCCTCGGGCTCTAACAGCCACATAGAAATCGAGTTCCCACAACTCTCAAACTGAGAATCGGGGGATGGGCTCATGAGAGATCTGCTGCTGAAACAGAAATGTTCAAAATGTTAAGAAATCTTGGAAGGAAACAGTATTAGCAAATACGCTTTTTCTTTCCAGAATGTGCTCTCTGTTTAAAACAAGTTTCTCTTCTGAGTTTCAGGCCCCCAAATTCATTCCTAAAGCTGAGCAAAATTTTACTAAGGTAATGAGGGCTGTAGGGTAAAAGAAGGAAATGAAAAGTATGAGAAGCAACATTATATGATGAAAAGTTATTAAATAAACAAGTAGGGCAGAATACTGATTGACGGGTTACCGTAAAATCCTATTTGTCTTAGCCACAGCCTACATCAGAAACCAGTCAGCTAACAAATACCAAGCGTGTAGGGGCTGTATTTGTTAGCTAAGGGCTGTCTGAGGCAACACATGTGAACAAAGACAAATCAGCTTTACTGTAACAACGTGAACCATGTGCATCTAAGGCTGACCGCTACAGTGAAAACTGCCCTGGAGGCTCTAACGCTGACCACATTCCATGAATTATGAAATTCCAGAAACAGCTGGAAACCAGCTTTTTCCAGCTCTTCATTGTTTTTAACAGCCAATTTTCTGTTAGCTCTTCATGAAGTTCCGTTTTAGGCTGTACTACATGCTTGAGATCCTTTCATATTAACTGCAGCCCTCAACAAAGAATCACTCATCCACTCTTCACTGACTCAAGAACCGGCAACCTGTTGACAATTTTCAAGGGCGAGTTTCGGCATCTGGGAAAATGACACTATGGCCCCTAAATTAGAAAGTTCCTAGTTCACTGAGGAAAACACACATGTAAGTCATTTAAAAATATTTTTCATTTGCTATAGTAGAAGCTCTTTTCCTTCATTTTATCAAGTTCATACTTTCTACTAGTTACTTAACCAACATCCTACCAAACATATACTAAAGCTACTCCAAGGGATTGCAGGCATAAGTATCCTTTATAAGACAACCTTACATACATATGAATGTTCCTTTAACAAAACAATTTGTATGTATTTAAGTCAAATTTTTTTCTACAAACAACTTCTCAAGTAAAGCCAAATGTGACTGTATGTTAAAAAACCAAGATATAGTCTCGATAATAATTATACTGTATTTAACCACATACTGGAAACTGTATCAATTTTTTTCAATGTTAACACTTGCTAAGGAAGCAATAAGGTTCATTCTGTAAATGAAAAATAAATTGCACCAACCCTCACAGGAGCACTGAAGCAGGAAGGGACAAGCCAGGCTGCCTTTGTCCTTTTCTCAGAAGTCAGGCAAATCCACCAGTGACCTCTCTGGGATCTTATGATCCGTGTCTCTGACTCACTTTCAGCAACTTGACAAGTTATGTAACTGCTACGGTCATTACTAATAGGAACTGCAGTAATGAGCGATTATGGCAGAACTACTAAGGAAGTTCCATTAGCACCTCCTTAGTATAAACTCTGCAGGTGGAAAATCAATTTCCATACTCCCTGAAGAATGCTACCAATTTTCTAAAATAATTGGGGGGTGGGTGAGAGGACATTGCCCTAACAGTTCAGAAATTTTCTGAAGGTCTACTCTATACCAGGTACAGAGGCAACAGAGTCCTGGGTAGTAGGAGACAGACATGTCATCCAATACTTTAGTATTTTCTGCTCAAAAACTTTAAATATGAAACAATTTACACTTTTACATACATTTCCTCCCTCTAGCTCAGTGATTCTTAACCTTTTTTGAGGTACCAAAGCCACCAGTTTCATATGCGCATTCACCGAACCCTTCTTTAGTGATAAAATATGACTTTTTTTTCCCAAATTCAAGACATAGGTATATGTTTTTTTACTGATGCACAAAATGACCCGTGCATGAACATCACCTTGCTCAAAGAACAAAACCAACAAAGTGCATGAACTCACAACAAATTACGATATCACTTTATTCTGGCCTCCGCGGCAGAGGCTTCTCCGAACCCGAAACCGACTCATCGAACCCCTAGGGTTCGATAGAACCCAGGTTAAGAACCACTGCTCTAGATACTGAAAAGAGAAGGATCTAGAAGTCTGGAGCAGTGCAGACAGATGCAGGCACTATATCCGAGGCTATGTTTCACACAGTTTTTGCTCTCCTGACCACACACCGCAAGGTGACTTCCATTTTCATGACAGGGACTCCGTAAATATAGAACGTGTTGAATTGAGTTGCAAGGAGAAGGTGAGAACTGAACCATCCTGGATGAATGGGTGTTTATTGAGCTGGAAGGGAAAAGGGAGAGGGATACCAGGTGAGGCTTATTTTGGAACACCTTACTCCAAGGACAGACATCATAAAAATTGGAGAGAAGATGGCCTTCATGAGGCCCTGACTTGAGCACCAGCATTTTGTAGAGCAGTAGGAAATAAAGCTGGTTATAGGAGGAGAGAGAGAAGAGAGAAGGTGGCAGGTTACCCTGGGCCATGCAATCTAGGCAGGGACAGCTGGATCTGACTTGCTGTAGAACAAAGTATGAAATCATTGAATATTTTTAAGATGTAAATGTTATGATATCGATGTTTTATGAAGATTATTGGATGAAATGATATTTGAATTTGGTTAGAGCAGCTCTGGAGAGTCTGGAAGGAGACCATGGGAATTTCATTAGAGTAAAAAATGTGATAATGAAGAAGAAAGTATAAAACTAAAAGTTAATTAGAAGAAATATGATTAAACCTTGGTAACCAACAAGATGGAGGAAGAAGGAGAAGAAAACAAATATACGGTACATAGAGATAATCCCACCATTTAGAAAATGAACAACCTTAATTGATTTCTCAAAATGTTCCTCTCTCCTGATTTGCCATGGTAAGTAACCCCAGTGAGAGCTGGTTTCTTTGTTCTTATTTAAAAGCTTAGGGCTTGGCCCTGGCTAGTTGGCTCAGTGGGTAGCTTATCCTCCCGTAATTCTGTTCCATCATCCTACAGCAGCGGTCGGCAAACTGGCTTGGGGAGCCACATGCTCACTGAACCCCTGCATGAATCACGCAAACCTCCCCCACGCAGCATATCCTGCGGAGCCTCTCCCGTCCTCACCGACACCCCCGCACCTACCTGCGCGCCGGCACGTGGTATTTTGTGGTGGAGCCACAGTCAAGAGCCCAAAGAGCCGTGTGTAGCTCTCCAGCCCGGGGTTGCCGACCACTGCCCCAGGGAAAGAAGCAGGAGGTATTTTGTGGTTCCCACTAGTCTTGAGACTGGCCGGTTCCCAACCTCTCTGGGCCTTGTTTTCCCTACCTGAAAAATGAAGAATGTGAAAGCTGAGGCTGTGATTACCTTGGAAAGGAGAGGGGAGGGGAGAGGGGAAGGGAGAAGGGGTAAGAGAGGTGGGGGGGAGAGGAAGGGGGAGCTACATGCTCACTTAACTCGTGCAGTTTGCCAACCACTGTCCTACAGAAATCAGATTACGGGGCTGAAACATGTGTGCGCACTGGTTGCGGGGGTAGGGATAGGCTGTCATAACTGTACAGTCATATCTCTGCTAGACCCCACTGTCTTGATCTTTAAGAACTTTAAAAAGACTACTTCGTTATGGTGTTGTCTGAAACTAAAAAGCATAATAAACATGATGAAATAAAATATATGAAGATACTTTATAAAACTATAACATACAGCAATATTAAAACAAAAACATTTAAAAAGATAAATCATTTTGTAGTTCTTCACGATATAACTAATTTTAGTCAGGGCAAACCAGTTTTCAACAGAGAGATTACCTCGAAAGGTATAATCAATTATCTTCTATTATGTGAGCAATACCTAATATCCTACTCATCATTAAGAATTTCTATTGTGCCCCTTGAGTCAACTACTACACAGACTTACTTCTCCAAAGTAATGACACTGAGTCACTATTTATAAAGCATGCTTTCCTTTTTTAAATTATTTTTCCAGGAAGAATAATGGGTTATGATGAGTTACCAACTCTTTCATGTTTACAGGGTCTGATATTAGGAAAAATGTGTTTTCATGTGAAATTGACCTAAATCCCAGGGAACCACATCCAAATAAAGTTCAAGTTACTCCAACATTCTGAATTGACTTTGATTCCTGATACCCACAAGGGATCATTTGTTCTTTCCCGTCTCAGCTGCAACCGAGCTTAGCACTTATCCCCCAAATTATCTTCTTATAAAGGCTACAAGTGCTAAACAGACTATCCCTTAAACTACGTGATGCAAAGACATGAAGGCTTTTGACTAAAGCACTCATGACTAATCTTCAACAAGTTTCCTTTCCAGAAAATGTTTATTATGTATGAAATAAACATTGTTTATTAGTAGTATAATATTTTTCTTATATGAATCCACAACTCAAAAGGTCCTAGATCAAGCAATACTAATAATGTCCTCATGGGAAGTTCTCAAAATTCACTGCAGTCTTTGTTTTTCAGAATGCCTGGACTCACTATAGTAGTATTTTTCCAAAGTAACTACAGTGTGCCCATAAAGTCATTGTACACTTTTGAAGTGACCCATGACTTTACGGACACACTATATTTTATATATTCTACAAGGGAATGTCATTCATGAATCTTCAGTTAAATACTCACTTTTTCTAGCCAAATAAACCATCTATTTGGTAGTATTTGGATAGGTTTCCAAAATTGGTTTAATTATTTTATATATTACACAAGAAAGCAATTTTGTAAGCAGAAATGATAACCTATATAAACTGGCAAGCTTTCAAACTACTAAAGAGCTCCAAGGCTTAAGAATGAGTACAGTAATAGAAAATGCCACTTTATGGAAAAGTTTTACTTTATTTTGTAAAAAGTAATGTTTTGAATATAGTTACTTTACTCTTTCAAAACAATGCAAGTATAGTGATAAACACTGAGTAAAAAGTACCCTGCTTTATGAACTTAAACACATCAAGATATACTACTCACTGAAGGCAGCAATATATGACCCAATTATAAAACACAACATGTATGAGTAAACACACACAACTGAATAGTTGTGAAAAATAGACGATTAATCAAAATAGCCTGTTGGAAAATATTAAATTCAAGTTATGTGAACAGTTTATGCATAAAAAATCATACTGTATAATCAGAATGACTCTTCAATGGTCATTTCTGGAAAATAAAACTTAACTTTAGATATAAAGTTAAACTTTTAACTTATCTTTTTCAAAGTACTTTCAAAACTATACTACCCACATTAAAATAAAATAGTTTAACAATTTATTCCAAAGAGATGTTATATAGTTCATATCCTAAGAAATCTTCCTGTGATGCATACATAAATCAGCCAATGGGAAAAAGTAAGAAAAGCCAATCTACGAAAGAAAATAGTTAAATAAAATAAAAGCCAAAGTGTGATCTCAAATTATTTTTGTTTTTTCTCTCCCATCATTTCTTTTCCTGTTGCCTTTTGAGACAGAGAGTAACATGCAGTGAGTTCCCCTTGATCTGCGCTTTCTCTGCTGCCTCCCTGGGCTGTGGGCTGTGGGCTGTGACGTAGCAACGTAGCCCCAGGAAGCACTGGTATCATTCTCTCATTTCACCAGGCAGGAAGACCTAAGCCCAGACTCACTCCTATTCCTGGGCTGCCATGAGTAACATTACAAA
The DNA here is from genome assembly GCA_037038555.1 of Rhynchonycteris naso. Lineage (NCBI taxonomy): Eukaryota > Metazoa > Chordata > Mammalia > Chiroptera > Emballonuridae > Rhynchonycteris > Rhynchonycteris naso. The sequence continues at coordinate 33,784,790 of CM072997.1, read as the reverse complement.
AGTGCCTAAAGTCTATAATTATTTCAGCAACAAAGTCAACTTATCCAGTGATGATGTTGCCTTAATATCAATTAACCATCAAAAACAATTAAAAACCTGAAATTCAAATGGTCTGTAAACTGATAATCATTTAAAAGTTGGAAAAATTAACAGTAACTATAGCCCCAACCACCTAAAATCTCTCCCCCTCCATTCTTACATCACACAATTTATTTTTCCCATAATTGTCCTGAATAGAAACATGAAGTTTTCCCCTCTACTGCATCAACAAACAGTGTCATTGATGCATGTCCACCGGGCTGGAAGCTGTGGGAGGCAGACAGGGCACCTGGAGTCCGCCGTTTCCATCAGTCGGTCGTGCCCTGCCCATTTTCTGTCCGCACATCCAAGATGGGTGCTTCGGCCGGTGGCGGGGCCAGGGCCCTCCCGGGCCTCGCTGCTGTGCAGGCGGGCAGGGAAGACCCAGCGGCACACAGTGGAGTCCGCTTCAGTTTTATCACTCGGTGCGGGGTGGCCTTCTTGTCGGGGAGCAGAGCCTTAGCTGGAAGTGTGTGAGTGGCCCCATTTTCAGCACTCCTGGTCCCATGGGAAGCTGGGGACTGCCCAGGTACGCCAGTGCCCACCAGGGACGGGACTCTTGCCAGTGCAGGGGGCTGCGCTGTCACTGGTCCTGAAGACTGGTTTGCCATCGCCCGAGACCAGGCCTGGAGGGCACTGGTGGGGGACACCTTCACTGAAGCCGAGTTCTTGACCTTAATTTGGGTGCTGGTGGAAGGACCCAAATATCTGACAGGCTTAGGGCCCGTTCTACAGTCCACAGCTTCGTCCTCTTCACTGAAGGCGACCAGTCTCCTGGAAACACATAAGCACGCCAGTCAGCACGTTCCCGTTCAGAAACAGGGGAGCCATCTCCAAAGTTCACCTTTAAGGCGAACAAAATGGTTTCTTCAGACTATGAGTCAAGGGTTTACAAATATCAACATACCTCATTTCTCATCTCCCATAAACATCAGTAAGTAAATTAGCAAGTTCATGGAAGATTGTTCCGACTTGAATATAGACTTTTAAAATCAGATATATCAACAAGCTAAAATTTGGAAATGAGATACAAGAGAATTATACAGCATATCCCTCCGTTCCCAAGAATCCTGATGTGATCCAGAATATAACCAGAAATATCCCAAGTTGTTTTTCCCAGAACAGTAGTTTTAAGAGATTTTTGGGGAAAAAAAAGGGTTTCACAGACAAATAAATTTGAGTAATGCTGCTGCATATTTCATTCTCCTCCTGGAGTTTTAAAATCTCTATGAACACATTAAAGGTCCTGGGAAGGCCTACAGGAAGGATGCCTGTTTAACTTTGTTTCATCCATACTGCCCAGTCAGTCATTCTGTAATGAAGTCTTTAGTGCCCAGTAAAATTAGCATTCCATGGGACACATGTTGGGAACTGCTAGAAGAGTCAAACCCATGGCCGCGTTAGGCACTTTTTGAATTTGAGAAGTAGTGAACAAACCTTCAAATATTCCAACCAAATTTTCCTTCCATTATGAAAAGCCCAAAGGAGAAACAATGCTTTAAGTGACCCTAAGACTGTCAAACCACCACTGTCCGAAACCTGCCTGTTCCATCCCCTGCTGCCACCGCTTTCACCCTATGAAGACCCCTCTTGAACACAAAGTGGAACAGCAGTCCTCTAAGCCTTCTACCCTCACCCCCAAACTGCTGTGCTTTCGGAGACAAATAGAACGTAGTGAACTGTGATTCTTAGAAATGGGATCATAATAGCATGGTCATTTAAAAACTGCCATATATAGTGAAGAATGCAAACACAGCAATCCCTCCTTCTTGCTTTCACTTCCATGGTGTCAGCTACCCACAGTCATACATGGTCCAAAATATGAAATGGAAAATTCCAGAAATAAATGACTTAGAAGTTTTAAATTGCATGCCATTCTGACTGAGTGATGAAATCTAGCGCCATCCCACCCCCATCTACCCAGGACGGGAAACCTCCCTTTGTCCAGCACCTCCTCGCTGCGTAGCTCCCCATTAAGGAGCCACCTGTTATCAGATCGCCTGCTACTGTATCGCACTGTTGTGTGCAAATAACCCTATTTCACTTGATAACAGCCCCAGACACAAGAGTAGTGATGCTGGAAATTCGGATATGCCGAAGAGAAGCTGTAAAATGCCTGCTTTCAGTGAGAAAGTGAAAGTCGTGACTTCATAAGGCAAGACAAAAATCATACACTGAGGCTGCTAAGACCTACAGTAAAAACAAATCTACCCATGAAATTATGAAGAAGGGAAAAGAAAAGTGTGCTAGTTTGGTGTCACACCTCAAACCGCAAGTGCGTGCTCAGTACTCATTTAAGAGGGGTGGAAGACATGACCAGAGAACACGCTCCGAATGGTGGCAACACATGTGGCAAGAAGCACTGAGCCTACAGAAAGACTTCAGTCAGGGAGTCCCTAAAACGAGTGGCAAATAAGGGATGGTTACACTGAGTCAGGAATAGGTTTGCAGTGAAAAACATAAAAATTACTGAAGAAGCTGCGTCTTCTGATAAAGAAGCTGTTGCACATTTCCATCAGAGTTAAAGAAGTTGATTACGGAGAAAAGACACCATCCAAAACAAGTCTTCAATAGTGATGAAACCACATATATAGGGTTTGGTACTATCTGCAGTTTCAGGCATCCACTAGGTGACTTGAAAGTCACCCCCTGTGAATAACAGGGACTACTGTATAATATAGTCAACCCTAAAACTTTGTTGAACATAACTAAATTTTCTCTGGTGATTCAGACAGTTCTTTGGGAACTTGCAAGTGCTTTTTAGGTTCTGAGTTTGTTTTTTAAGACTTTATTTATTTTCAAGAGAGGATAAAAAGAGAAAGGCAGGGGAGATGTGGGAAGCATCAACTTATAATAGCTGCTTCTCACATGTACCTTGACTGGGCTGGCCAAGGACTTGGAACCGGGGACCTCAGCATCCAGGTCGATGCTCTATCCACTGTGCCACCACCAGTCAGGTCTCACATGTGCTTTTAAGTCATAGTTATCATTATCCTATGCATCAAAAATGATGCTTAATAAAATCACAGAGGAAAGACAATGAACACAGAAGAAAGTCCCCATCACACCCTTCTTGCTGCTTTGTTTTCTGTCCACACTTCCACTAGACCCCCGGCTGAGGTTTCTCCATCTTGGTACTGTTGCCATTTGGGGTCAAATACTCCTTTGCTGGGGGGCTGCCTTGTGCATTCTGGGACATTTAAAGGCATATCTGGCCCACTGGATGCCAGTAGCACTCTTCACTCCAGAGTGTAACAACCAAAAATAGCTCAAAACATTGCCAAATACCCCTGGCAGACAAAATCACCGCCAGCTGAAAACCAGAGCTGGCCTGTAGTAGACTGCAAGTGGCAAAAAGCCTTTTTAAGTTTAAGGCTTAGCAAAATGCTAAGTTCTCCCCCCCACCACCTCCATATTGGCTATGAGGCTGAGTATTTGCACCCACTTTACTTGCTTGCTTAAGTTGCTGGAAGCAATTTACATGCTCTTCCTCTCACCCTCTGTTTAGATGTTGGTTGATTTCACTTATACATGGTGGGGGGATTCCTGTTTATGCCTTAGGAGAGTTTCTGTTTTTGCCTCAGACGCGTAACTTTGTATCAAGGATTTCCTTGTTTTGCACATGGCTATATAATAAAGCAAACTGGGGCTATGGGGCACTGGGATATTGCCATCAGCATTGAAGAGGCCTCCTGATCCCATCCTCTTTTCTCAATGAGTCTGTTTTCTTAATTCTGCACCGTTCTCCCTCAGGACCCAGAATTACAAGCCGCGCTGGTCCACGGCAAGTGGTGCCCAAACAGGGACTTGAGTACGAGAAACTAAACTAAAGGCAGGTGACGGAACTCCCCAGGTGTGCACAGTGAGTAAAGGAAGTTTTGGGGGAGAGTATAATCGAGAGTAAAAAATTACGGGATAATTAGGGTCAAACCTTTTTATAAGAATAGTTATGCAGCTAGAATGCTTTTTGATATGTTCAAGATGTGTGCCCCTGGCTCCCAGAGGAGGAGATGGTTATTTCTGCTACAGGGGAGCAAGTAGGTAAGGTTCTGGAAAGGCAGTGCTGTGAGGAAACTATGGCAGGAGGAATAAAAGTGGCAGTCTCTCTGGCAGTTGGTGCTGTACTTTGTGGCTTGGGGGCCGAGGAACATAGGACAGTATGGCTGCCTCTGGTTCTCTCTGGCTGCTTAGTCTGCCGCTCAGCTGAAGTGGAGGTAGGGGAGAAATCTCAGCATAGTCAACCTGAACTGTCTGTTACAGCAACTATAGAATTCGAGAATGGATAGGAGACTCGGGTATTAGGAAAGTTACAGCTTTTCCTGTTATGGTCTGATTTTCTTTAATGTTTTAACAACAATCTTCTGAACTATGATTTTGTTTCTTTCTTATTCTTTGCCTGGAAATTGAGGAAGGGGACCTGTGTTGGATCTGACTATAGAAAATATTCCAGCAGCTGCCAAGAAAATTTTCTTGGGGAAATTTTGTTTAGTCCCATCCTTCAGTCCCTCTGTCAGAAAATGCCCTAAAATCAGGCAGGCATCTTTTTAATCTAGTAGTGCTCTGAAATCCCGGGTTTCTCTCTGGTTCGTCTAATTCTTGTTTCTGTTTAGCCTTTAATATTGTCTAAAATGTGCCTGTTTTTTTTAGGCCTGAATTAAGTTCTTGCATGTAAAAATTGGAAATGCCAGATCTAATATTGAAAAAATAAAATGATTTTAGAACTATTAAGGAGCGCTCATTTAAATTTAAAAAGAATAGAATGTAGATCCTTAAGACTTACTAATTTAGTTAGTGCATTGTTTAGGTGTGTTCAGAGTTAGGAGCCAAATAGCAATTCAAGTATTAGGATTAATCAAAGTTATATATTATACTTGTATTTCTGTGTGTAAATTGTCTTGTTTATGTATAAGGCTATATTCAGGTAGGTCAAACAAAGGAACTGAACAAAATTAAGCAGGGCCCTAATAAGTCATTTCAAGAATTTGTCTCAAGCTGCTTCAGGCAGTTAGAAGAATAGTATAAATATGCTAATTATGCTTCTCAGGCCACATCCTGCAAAAGGGGCCCTGAGAAAATCGAGGATTTGGCTCCTCTGATTTTGCCTATTGGATTCAAAAAATAGGTCAAGAATGCCATGAAATGGAACTAACAATACAAGGGAATAAATTTAAAGGACTTTTAGATACTGGAGCTGATGTATCTGTTATTGCTAAGCTACATTGGCCTGCTTTCTGGCCCACTTATACAGCAGCCACAGAATTACAAGGTATAGGGCAGAGTAAATCCCCTCAATAAAGCTCTAACTTTTTATAATGGAAAGATAAAGAAGGTCATTCTGGACTTTTTAAGCCTTATGTGCTCCCTAAATTGCCAGTTCATTTGTAGGGTAGAGATGTTTTGAAAAACATGGGGGCATTGCCTGTCAGTTCTAATAGTTTAGTCAGTACTCAAATGCTTGATCAGGGATTTTTGCCCACTAAGGGACTAGGGAAAGAACAGTGGGGAATTCTCATCCCCACAGAAGTGGCACCCAATACCAGAAGGCATGGATTAGGATATCAAAATTTAGCATAGGGGCCTTGGTAGCTCCTGCTACCCCAATAATGCATTGTGCAGACCCAATTACTTGGAAATCAGATAATCCTGTATGGGTAGACCAATGGCCCCTTTCTCAGGAGAAACTTAAGGCAGCTGCTTGACTGTTACAAGCGCAGTTACAGCTTGGGCACATTGAACCTTCTAATAGCCTATAGAATACGCCTATATTTGTTACTAAAAAGAAATCAGGAAACTGGAGGCTATTACAAGATTTGAGAGCAATAAATAAGACTATGGAAATTATGGGTCCTCTCCAGTTAGGACCTCCTTCTCCTACTGCCATTCCATGGAATTTTCACCTTGTAACTATTGACTTGAAGGATTCCTTTCTTACTATTCCTTTAAGCCCTCATGATTGCAAGCATTTTACATTCAGTGTTCTTTCACTTAATTTCCAGGCTCCCATGGAGTGATACCAGAGGAGAGTTTCACCTCAAGGTATGGCTAACAGTCCTACCTTGTGTCCAAAATATGTTGCTCAAGCTATCTCTCCAGTACAAAGGCAGCACCCTAAGGCATAAATAATTTATTATATGATGATATTCTTATTGCTCATCCAGATAAAAGATACTGTGTTGACCATTTTGCAACAACTAGAATATTCTTTGAAAGAATCAGGACTTTGTATAGCTCCTGAAATGGTACAGCAATCTTTACCATTCTCTTATTTAGGACAAATTATTGAGGAACAACAAATTTGTCCACAAAAGTTAGAAATCAGGACAGATCATTTGCAAACTTTAAATGATTTCCATAAATTATTTGGACATATTAATTGGCTTAGACCTTCCTTGAAATTAACTACTGGGGAACTGAAGCCACTTTTTGATATTCTTAGAGGCTCGACTGAACCAGCTTCTCCTCAGTTACTTACAACTACAGGACAGCAAGCTTTAAAGCTTGTAGAAAAAGCCTTGCAACAAGCACAACTAAAATGCATAAATCCTGAAGAATCAATTGCCTTACTAATTTGTCCCTCGAGTTACACTCCAACGGGATTACAGGTATTGATCGACTTACGAGGTATGCAACATACAACCATTCAACTTTACGACCACAATCGCTAACCATGACTGCTCCACGTCTGGAGCAGTTTTTGTATGCACCTGTATTTTGTAATTTTGTATGTTTTGAAAATATTAACCAGTTGTACTGGTAATGCAGTGTTTTACTTAAACCTGACGAATGTAAAAATAAGAAACAAAATGGTGTAGAGATGATACAAATGGCATAAAATGAACAAAGAAAATTATGATATACTATAACAATAATGAAAAAAAATTATGATAAAATATGACTTAAAGAGTTTTATAACATCATTTCACAGTACTGTACATATAGCCTACTCAACTTACGACCAAATCGTTACGACCGGTCTATCGGAACCAATCATGGTCATAAGTCGAGGACTAGCTGTATTGTGGCAAGCTTCAGGTCCTATTGAATGGATTCATTTAAACCGTTACTCCTAAGAAAGTTTTATCTCCATATTTTGATCTTGTTGCCTCCTTGATTATCAAGGGTTGTAGGCAACTCTTACAGTTTATAGGTTTTGAGCCTCAAATTATTATTGTTTCTTTTTCAAAGGATCAACAACAATGGCTCTGGGAGACTTCCACTAAATGGCAAATTGTTTTTGCAAATTTTACAAAATTTTCAATACTACATTTGTATTTCCTAAGACAATTGTTAATGAGCCAATTCCTGAAGCTCCTACAGTCTTTACTGGTGGGTCCAGCTCAGGAATAGCAGGCTTAATAATCGATGTACAGGTTTATACTGAAACAGTCGCCTTAAAATCAGCTCAAAGAGTAGAATTACATGCCATTGTCATGGCTTTTCAGCATTTGCCATGTTCCTCCTTTAATCTGCATACGGACAGCAAATATTTATTTATGGTTGTTTCTACTATAGAGACTGCTGTCTTAGGGACAACTGCTGATGAGGAACTATTTCAGCAATTTCTCCTTCTTGAAAGACTTGTATGTCAACATACAGCTCCATGTTTTATAGTACACATTCAAGCTCACTCCATACTCCCTGGAGCTTTAGCACAAGGGAATGCCCTTGTTGATCAAGCTACCCAAAAGAAAAATACTGGAGCAACCATGACAGATCAAGCAATTCAGTCTCATACTATTCATCACCAGAATGCTGCAGCCCTGTGTAAACAGTTTCAACTTTTTCAGGAAGCAGCATGGCAGCTTCTTAAATCCTATCCAATCTGTCCCTTCATTTTGGAGTTAACCCTCAAGGATTCCTACCAGGACAACTTTGACAAATGGATGTTACTCATATACCTTCATTTGGCAAACAGTCCTTTATCCATGTTACAGTGGATACTTACTTTGGACTTATAGTAGCCTCTGCCAGAAGAGGAGAGGTTGCTAAGCATGTTATAGCTCATTGACTGTATGTATTTTCTATTATTGGACTTCCTAAACTGATTAAAACTGACAATACTCCTACATATGTAGGAAAAGCATTTACTATATTTTGTCAAACTTTTTGAATTACAGGTATTTCTTACAATCTTTAAAGTCAAGGTATTATTAAAGTGTACCCAGCAAATATTTAAGGTCAATTTTAAAAAATATAAAACAGGGAATCATATCCTGGAACTCCTGCAAATCTTTCTTATCATGCTTCTTACTTTAAAATTTTTCTTTTGAATGTTGATATACAGGAGACGCCAAACCTTTCTCCTGCAAACTTCTACCCTCTTTTATTTTGTCTTTTTCCAAATAGCTCCAGATATATAGGAAAAGTTTATATAGGCAGATAAGGACCCTCAAACCCCTCAGTGAGATCTTCTGAGCATGGCTTTTAAGGTCTATAGTGACCAAGAGGCAGACAAAGCCCAAAAGAGATCAGGTAAAATACCAGCTCTTGGCATATGCCCTTAAACGCTCCAACACCTCTAAGTGGCCTTATAGGACTCCATCTGGGCCCTGCTTCAATAGTGGAAAGGAAGGTCATTGAGCTAAAGCCTGCCAGGCTTCTTGGCCCCCAACAGGAACATGTCTTTGCTGTGGGGAAAAAGGGATGCTGGAAGGTAAGCTGCCCCCTCGCTCCTCTAAGGGAGGGTTCAGTCTCTTTCAGCCCTGCTCCAACCACCTGTGACCTAACCTTGCCCAGCCTGCTGGGACTTGCCACTGAAGGCTAAAGGTGCCCAGGGCCGTCGGCCCCATCTTACATCACTGTGGACGAGCCTAGGGTATTTCTTCCAAGTAGCAGGTAAACTAATCTCATTTCTTATGGACACGAGGGCCACTTACTAGTATTCGGGTTTTTATTCATCCCTCGAATATCTCCGCTGTGGGTGCTGATAGTCCTATTTTCTGTTGCTTTGTTTGTCTCCTTTATTCCTCTTGCTTCAATGCTCCATTCATATTTTAGGCTGGGACCTACTCCTAATTTAGAGCTCTCTTTCTCCTTTCTGCCAGCTTCTGTTATGAATTTACCTCTGCCACCCAGCATGGTGTATCCCAAGGTTCTCCTCACCACCTCCATCGCTGCAAAATTCCAGGAAAGAGCCCCCTGGTCTAATCTCTCCAGGCTGAATAGAACAGGGGCTCCATCTCCACATATGCCTGCAGATGGCTTTTCCAGTCTGCTTGAATCATTACCATTGGATGCTAGCTGCAAAGTGTAGAAATGTGACAATTCCAGTGCCATGCGGACTTTTCCTGGATGTATGTGCTGGACTCCTGCTCCTTGTGACAGCTCTCAATAGGACTGAAGTGGGGTTGGGTTGCATCTGCAGGGATTTGAAATGGTGATGGTGCCAACATGGACTTGGTGAAATTACATGAACATATTAAGGACATTTAAAACAGCAAAGACTCTATTACAGATCCTGCTGTATTGACTAAAAATGTGCTTGATAATCTAAAAGGCTTTAATCCCTGTAATGTATTAGAATACTTGTTTGGGTATCTGTTAGCATTGGCTATACTTATTTTGTGTTTATTCTGTATTTTTTCAGTCTGCCTCCGAATTAGAATCTGGGAAACTAGGAAATCAGATGAGTGCAAATCTCAGCACACGAATTAAAAATAAAAAAGAAAAGGAGAATATTTAGTAGACTGCAAGTGGCAAAAAGCCTTTGTAAATTCCAGGCTTAGCAAAAGGCTAAGTTCTCTTCCACCCACCACCTCCATATTGGCTATGAAGCTGAGTATTTGTACCCACTTCACTTGCTTGCTTAAGTTGCTGGAAGCAATTTACATGCCCTTCCTCTCACTCTATGTTTGTTCAGATCAAAGGTCCCCAAACTACAGCCCTCGGGCTGCATGCGGCCCCCTGAGGCCATTTATCCGGCCCCCCGCTGCACTTCCGGAAGGGGCACCTCTTTCATTGGTGGTCAGTGAGAGGAGCACAGAATGTATCCGCACCCATAGTTCCCATTGAAATACTGGTCAGTTCGTTGATTTAAATTTACTTGTTCTTTATTTTAAATACTGTATTTGTTCCCATTTTGTTCTTTTACTTTAAAATGAGCTATGTAGAGTGTGCATAGGGATTTGTTCATAGTTTTTTTTATAGTCTGGCCCTCCAACAGTCTGAGGGACAGTGAACTGGCCCCCTGTGTAAAAAGTTTGGGGAACCCTGGTTCAGATGTTGGTTTATTTCACTTATGCATGGTGGGGGTATTCCTGTTTATGCCTTAAGAGTTCCTGTTTTTGCCTCAGATGTGTGACTTTGTATCAAAGACTTCCTTATTTGCATATGGCTATATAATAAAGCAAACTGGGGCTATGGGGCACTGGGATATTGCCATCAGCATTGAAGAGGCCTCCCGATCCCATCCTTTTTTCTCAATGAGTCTGTTTTCTTAATTCCGCACAGTTCTCCCTGAAGGCCCAAAATTACAAGCCGCGCTGGTCTGCAGCATAGACCCAAATGATATTGGCTAACCATAGGTTCAATGGGCAAAATATATAATGAAAACAAGCGCTCTCCCTCCTGAGAGGACACCCATGACTTCTTCCTCCTTCTTCTCCTCCTCTACTTCCCACATGCATGTTTTCCCTGCCCCCTCTTTCTCCTAAACTGTAAGGGACCCCATGAGACTTGCAACCAGGGGAGCAATGGGCAGCAGCACCTTGTCCTGGGCTAACCCCCTGAACCTGTCTCCAAGGCCCCTTTTCTCTAACTTTCCTGTGAGCCAATGCTGCTCACCTAGGCTCATTTCTTTCCAAAACATTTAGAGAACATTAGAGAACCAAGTAGGAAAAAAAGAAAAAAGAATCATGATACCAAAATGAGGACCTTTAAGAAAAAAATATCTGTTGTAACAAGAGATGATTATTACTAAAAACTGAATAAACCCAGCATTCCTTAAAGAGATCCAGAGGGCACAAGTATGAGAGCGTTCTGAAATTCCATAGGGGCACTGACTCAAGTTCTAGAGCAGATGATCAAGAAATCAGAACATCTGAAAGCCATGAATAATTCCCAGACAATAAAAAAGATGATTTGACAGAGATGTGGAATAAATGTAATGCTAATAATCTTATAGAACACAAGAAAATACCATTAAATTAAAATACTATTTGTGGTACTAAGGAGAAAATAATTCCAAATAAGTCACAGGAAATATTTTGACTATTGCCAATAAAGCCTGGATTTCATTTTTGTGGAGAAAACTACTTAGCATAGCATTCCTACTGTGTCCACTAGTATTTTTAAAACCACTCTCCCAAAAAGCACATGCTAATAGTTTTAGAGAATTATTTGCACTTTCTACATAGTTTTGCTAATTTTGCATTTATCAAGATTTATATTTACGCATATTCATCTAGGTGATTAACAGGATCAGTAAGGTCAAGAACTATTATTCACTTCCCCAATAAAGGCGGTAAAAATATAGGTCAGATTTTAAAAAAAACAAAAACAAAATCAAACACCATAACAAAGTACTGATAACCTCTTTCGAATTGGCGCCATGTGACGCAGGCTGCCAAGCAAAGGCCGCTCTTCCAGAGTCCAACATTCTATCAGCTCGTGAGGCACCCGCCAGTAGCTAACACCTGAAAGATAAAAAGACCTAATTAAGAGAGCCTTTGTCCACTGCAAAATGTTCAGAAACACTGTTTTGTATAAGACAAGCCAGAAAGAAAGCTTGAGGTTCATGCCTCCCAGCTGACGAAGGCACGGGTAAGTGTTCCCACAAGAGAGAGGGCAGCAGCGGCACAGCTCCTGACGGGTCCCAGAGGAGCCCTGACCAGCCCCGCTCTGTCACTGGCAAGCAGCAGGTCTTCTCTGGGGCCGGGGCAGCTGAGTGTGTGCTGGTGAGAGGCAGGCTCTGGGTCTGCATCCCACTCCTGTCACTTACTAACCATGTTACCTTAGGAAAGTTTTTTAACTTCTCTGTGCCTAAATATTCTCATCTGTAAAATGTTACAACTCTGATACATACCTCACAGGATTGCTGTGGTAATTAAAGGAGTAAATAAATGTAAAACTCTTCAGACAGGGCCTGGCACAGACTAAGCACTCAGGAGATGTGAGTTGCCTTTATTATAAGTCAATGTTGGCAGCAGTGTAAGGACTGGACAGTGGGTGTCCTAACACTTACCCTGTCTACTTCACTGGGTTGCTGTGACCTAATCAGGCAAATTTTTTGAACCACTCTGTGAGAAGCAACTACGATATAAATGGGAGATATCAATACCCTAGAAGCACCTTTTCAAACAAGAATAATTTGAGTTAATGTGTTAGCCCAAAATTCCAGCCAAATTCATATTAATTTTTAATCCTGATATATTTCTGATTGGAAGTTAAAAATATATTCTTATGAACCTTGAAAACATTATGTTAAGTAAAATAAGGCAGGCACAAATTATATGATATCACTTATAATAGCCAGAATTGACAAATCCAATGAGACAGACAGCAGACTAGAGATTGCCAGGGCCTGAGAGCAGAGGCAAATGAGAAGTCACTGCTTACTGGGTCCTGGATTGCCTTTTGGGGTAATGAAGATGTTTCAGTTTTCAGCAGTTATGGAGCTGGGAAGATCCTGGCTGGGCTGAGGCCATCCAATCTCACTGTCTTCACAGCCCTTCAACCCTTCCCCAAAGTCTCCCCAATAAAATGGTTGACCCTCCCCCCAAAATGTTTTAAAACTGCATCGAGGTGGTGATTACACAATATTATCAATGTGGTATATGCCACTGAAATGTATATTTCAATTCTGCTATGTAAATTCCTCATTTTTTGAAAAAGAACCATAAAGACATATAGATTCATTAAGAAAGGCTTTAAAATGGTGAATAAAAGTTGTTCAGCATTAAAAAAAAATTACCTTAAAATCCCAAGAAGGGACTTGGTGTCTTTTATTATTATAGGTCTGGTAATAATACACAACTTAGCAAGTTGAGTATATAAGTTGTTACATAAATTATGTCCAAATACTCAAAGAATTCTCTGAACCTCATTTTAAGACAATAACTTTCTGCAACCACTTTATAATGTCCCCAAATCTATTCATCTTATAAAAAACCTTCCCAAATCTTACCCATTCAGCTTTTTTTTAAGTCAAGTTTACTGAAATATAATTTATATAAAATAAAATTCACCCTTTTTAAAGTACGCAGTTCAATGACCTTTTATCAATGTATACAGTCATGGAACCATAGCCACAATTAAAACAGAACATTTCTATCACCCCAGATTGGTCCCTCCCCTCCACACCCTAGTTTTGTCATTTCCAGAGTGTCATACAAATAAAATCATGCATCACACAGTATGTAGCCTTTGTGCCTGTCTTCGTTCGCATGATTGGAAGGGTCATCCATGTTGATATATGTATCAGTGATCATTTTTTTATGCTGAGTAGTATTCCATTGTATGGCTATTCCACTGTTTGTTTTTAGCACTTTTTTTCCTGCCTATTAAGTAATTAACATTCATTGTATAAAAGCTTGAAAATATAGAAAAGTACATATAAGAAAATAAAAATTTGTTATTTTGATGTATTTCATTCCAGTCTTCTTTCTAGTTATATGATATGCACATAATTTAAGAGACTTGACATTTAATTTTCTTTCCTGCTTTTAATCATTTATTTCATCGTGAGCATTCATCTATTTAAAAGTTATTCAAAATAATCTGAATAGCTGTATTATCCCATGGATATGCCCAAATGTTTTTAACTTTCTTTTACAGATTTTCTATTCGTTTCCTATTTCTTTATTTACTATGAGTAATGCTTAATTGAACATCTCTGTTCATAAGCCTTTTCTGTATTTTATATGATTATGTCCTTTAGGTAGATTCCAGAAGTACAATTGCTGGGTCAAAGAGTATGAACAATTTTCATGCTACTGATTTTTTTAAAAGTAATATTAATTTTTACTTCTGTCAAGAATATATGAGATCTTTACTAATCTGCTATATAAAATACAGTTGTTATTGAATGTATATTTCATTGATAAATAATAAGTTTGAACCTTTCACCATACGTTTATTTCCTTTTCTGGGAATTTTATGCACATGAACCTTACACATTTATTTGTAGAGTAGGGATGGAGCTGATTTTCTAATCAATTAAAATAAACTCTCTGCATTAAGGATATTCTTTTACCAGTTAATGTAATATTATTTATCCTAGTTTTTTAATAGTCTTTTAATATGCTTTTTGTGTTAAAGTTAATACTTTAAATATTATGTAGTCAAATATATTAATCTAGTTTTATAATTTATGTTAGGCTTATCATTCCTCTCCCTACTAAGAAGTCAATTATTTGCTTAAATTTCCTTTTAGTTCATTATATATAGTTTCATTTTTCATTCATAAATCTACCTGGGATTATTTTCATAAATGATGTGAGGTTAAAATTGTTTTTCTCTCAAGCATATTTCCCGAATACTTATTAAATAATCTATCCTTTTTTCATTGATATTTAGTCAATCAACTACGTGACTTCTTATTATTTAGTATTTTTATTCTTATAATTTTATTAGGGTTTACTCTTGATCTCTGTGTTTATTCTTATACCAGAAACACATGGTTTTTATTATAATTATCTACAGCATGTTTGACTATCAGAGTCAGCTTCATTCCTCTAATGACTACTACTTCCCAAAATGTTCTTGGCTATTTTACCTGTTTTTTCTTTCAAAGAAATTTTAGAATCATTTCAAGATTTCCACAGAGTTCTATTGATATTTTGATAGGAATTGTGTTAAACTTACAATGTAATTTAATAAGAACTGACATCTTTATCATATTCAGATTTCCCGTTCAGTACCATCGTATGTCTCACCATAATTTTTATGCCTTTATTTTTAAGTGAGAGACAAACAGACAGACAAGAACAGACAGACAGGAAAGAAGGGAGATGAGAAGCATCAACTCAAAGTTGTGGCACCTTAGTTATTAATTGATTGCTTTTTCATACATGCAACCAGGGGCTACAGCCAAGCCAGTGACCTGTCGCTCAAGCTAGCAACCATGGGTCCAAGCCAGCGACCTTGGGCTTCAAGCCAGTGACCTTTGGGCTCAAGCCAGTGACCATGGGGTCATGTCTATGATCCATGCTCAAGCCAGCGACCTTGCACTCAAGCTGGTGAGCCTGCACTCAAGCCAGATGAGCCCACGCTCAGGTCAACAATCTCAGGGTTTCAAACCTGGGTCCTCAGCATCCCAGGTCGATGCTCTATTTATTGTGCCACTGCCTGGTCAGGCTTTATGTTTTTTTTTTAATGGGTGGATGAATAAATACATTTTAGTAATTTTCTTCATAAAACACTCAATCATTTCTTTGTAGGGCAATACTAGTTATTTTTTGTTTTCTTTAGTGCTATAGTGAATGGAATTTTTCTCTGCAATTTCTAATTAATTTATCATAAGTAAGCTGTTCTTTATGTATATATATATATATTGTATCCAGTTATTGTTGTCTATTAAACTCATCATTTAAATAACCTTTAGTTGATTCTTTTGAGTTATATAAAAAGATACACTGTCCAAAAATAATAATTGTCTTCTTTCTTTAAACTTACTTCTGTTTCCTGTCTTATGGCTTTCCACAGGCCTTCTAGAACTTGATTAAATAGTAATGATGCTCCATCACATGCTTTCTAAAAAGTTAAAAGCAGTTGCATGCTTTGTAAAAGTCAGTGATTCTAGTTCTTTGCTCCAGCTTCCTAAGTCAGTAAAGAAATAAGGCCAGGCAGGCCCTCCCGAAGCCTCCTGTGCGGCCGACCCATCCAGAAGCACAAAGGGAGATATAGACCACCATGAGCTTTGTTCCTCAACTTAAACCCAAGCGTCTCAAAGTCAATTAAATCTAAAATAATAAGCTTAAAAAGAAGAGCACTTTTTTCATTATACTGCATCCCGTCTGCTTGAAGGGTATAAAAAGAAAAGAAAAAAAGGAAGAAAAACGAGAGGGGCAAAGATGAGGAAAGAAAAAAGGGCTGGTGCTAACACCACACATAACGGAGGGACAGCTGATGTAGTTCTGAAAAGCCTCTTCCACTCCTTTTATTCAATTTTACATGACTTACAATCACTGTTTCTATCAGCTTTTAAGATCATTTGAGGACTGAGAAGTGTGCTTTTTTTTTTTTTTTGGACCTAATTTTAGGATTTAGTGCTTGCACTTAACACTCAATAAATGCTTATTAATTAAGGGAAAAAAACAACTTAGTTAATCTTCTGTGATCCTTAAGCAAGTGGATTAAGAATATCTAGACACTATTAATAATATTTAGCAACTCATGGGGTTTAAAGACTTGTAAGTAAATTATCTCAATGTTACCATAACATGACAAGTACCTGGACCCACACAAAAAAATTACCTCCTCAAAAATATAAATGCATATTTAAGCTTACTTTGTCTTCCTAGGGATAATGCTACTTTCTCCCATGAAATAAAAGAATTGTACTATACCTCTTCCTTCCCAGGCATCAAAGGCATCCATCATTTTCTTCAGTTCTGCTACTGAATAATAGCTCCATATGTACTGAACATTATTTCCCGCCTCTCTAGAAACAGTGCAAAAGGTAATGAAAACATACTACTTAAATGTGAATGTATGTCTGTGTATATGTGTACGTATATAGCTAATAGATAGTAAGTGCTTGTTCATTAAGGAAAAGATTTGTTCTGTGGCCTTTAAGTATATATATATATATATATATATATATATATATATATATATATATATGTGTGTGTGTGTGTGTGTGTGTGTGTGTGTGTGTGTACACACATATACCTGTATATATAGTATTATATATTATATACTATATATACAGGTATATATAGTATATATATAGTATATACTATATATACCTGTATATATAGTATATATATATATACTATAATACATTATAATATACTATATGAATATACTAACCTACAGTTGATCTCTTTTCACAGTAGTAAAGTATCAATTTCACAACAAAATATTTAAAAGAACTTTTCTAAAAAATCACCAAACTCCAGTAAAAGTTAGAAAAAGATTCACTTTGACTAAAATTTCCCTAGCACTTTGCCAGGCAGTTATATATCCTATATAAAAACATCTCTGCCTGCAAAAAATTCAGAAAATGATGACATATTTAATCATCTACAAAACAAACTCATGTGGTCATGCATTAGTTAACTATTATGTGCCCCAATCCAATATCCCAAAAATTAAAATAAAAGACTGGCTAAGTGACCAGTGTAAATAAGATTAGAGGGAAAATATTAAGAGAATAACCCTAAGAAGTTAACATGTTCAAGTCATAGAATTTTAAAGCTGGGAGAGACCAGGAAAGTCTTTCATCATTTCTCAGAACAGGACACCAAGACCCAGGCCAGTTCTGGGTCATTCAGTGAACCTACTGACTCCTTCAACAGATGCCCCTAGATTATGTTCAAGACACCTAAGCATGTGGATTTTCTTTTCTTTCTTTTCTTTTTTTAATAAAAGCTTTGCAGGGCATTCTGATATCCACCTCCAACTAAGAACCACAGTACTGGACCATACAGATAACCCATAGATGATACATATGAGAAATGGTCTTGATTATAATTCCTCATGAAGCAGGCCTATCTCAACAGCTCCAAAGGCTCACTCTGCCTCTTGAGACATGTTGATGGTCTTTTCTGGTCAACCACATATTACTTTTAGTAACACCTCTTAGAAAAGACCAAGACTTAATTTTGTTCCTTTTTCATTTTAAAATATAGACATACCTTTTAAAAATGCTTTTACTGTGAATTCTTCCTCCCAGCTGCTTATCAATAGCATCTGTTCCGTCAGCTTTTGTGGAATATACACCAATAATTCTACTCTCACAGCTTGTACCAGATGTGTTAAGATAGTGGAGAACCCAAACCGTTGGTTTATTGCAAACTAAACCATATGAATCACAGAAGTCTGTTAAAGCCTAGAGAAAAATATATACATATGTCAATTTGAATTTAGTTCTGGGAAGTAATTTTTAATAAAAAATTAATTTGCTGTTACTTTCATATAGAGCTATAATTTCAGTTGGTCATACTGGAAATAAAAAGATTTTATGACTTAAAAAATTATATCTAGTCTTTATGACTTTAAAAACAAAATCACAAAAAAGCACCAACCAAAACTCAACGCCTTTTCAGTTTAGAGAATCCTTTTTCGAATGGAAATTACATTTTATTTCCTCCTTCTTTAGCCTAACTCTAACATCACTTTGAATTTTAAAATCTTCACATAATTACTAAGAGTTAGACCTTTGTACTTTTCCCTTTATTTTCTCCCAGATTTCCCATTTGACTCAATCTTCCTTTCACTTTCTACTGACTAGCTCTATGGTTGATGCTTATTTTTAAATCCAAATTCCATCACGGATTATGCAGATTTGAGCTTGCTCTTTTACACTGGAAGATATGAATATATGAACTCAATACATACTGCCTGAACTCATTTGGCACTTATCCACCTATTCACTCATTCGCTTGAATATTAAGTACCTGCTATGTGCTGGAGGGGACACTGTCTTAACGGTCCTGAAGATAGAACAGTGAACAAGAGACAGGATCCTGACCCTCCCAGAGTTTACAGCTAATGCAGAATACAAACATTACGCAACGCAGTAAGTGCTACTAGGTGAGCCTACAATGTGCTAAGGGACATAGAGCAGGAGGGCTTCCCTCAGTGGGGTGACATGGGAGAAATGGCATCATTATTGCTGTGAGCACCTTGAGGGCAGGCACTGTTGTCTTATATTCCAAATGCCTAGAATAATGCCTGGAATAGAGCCTGACACAAAGAAGATGTTTAATATTTACTGATGCAATGAATAAAACAGGACCCTGACATGTCTTGCATTTTCAGATAACATTGCTATCTAACTCCTATATTGGGCTTTAACTTTATTTGCACATTGATCAGAATTTCCAACTATATTATAAACTGTTCAAGGGCAAGAACTATATGTTATATTTCTCTGTGTCCCCCACAATCTCTAGAACAGTGCTCCATATGCCAAAACCATTTGAAATAAAGGCGTGCTGGTGGACAGAATGAATGTATGCATGCTATGTCCTTCTTGCATACAAACCAGGAATAAAAGACTACAGAGTTGGGATTGGGAAGATGAATGCTAACCCACCACAACTTCCCAGTCAAGCTTTTTTAGCCCCATTCTGCACATGTGGCAAAAAGCACCAAAAGACTTTCTAATAACTCAATTTATATACACTTCCTGTAGCAGAACCCATACAATCATGCAAATTCCTGAAGAGGACCTGGAATCAAATCAACTTTGTCCTTACGCTGCACTCCTAATAACCACAGCATCATACTGCTCCCCTAAACACTGACACCCAAGTCAAAGAATTCACAGCAATTCGCATCAGTGTTCACTATAACAATTACATAAGAAAATATCTTCCTTAGCTGTCCAAAGGTGCTAACTGATAGCAAATGTAATATTTATCAATAAGGCAAAAATAGAAAATTAAGTAGTAAAGATCTTCAAAATGTGATTTAAAATAGAAGCATCTTTAAAAAGATATACTAATATCAAAGTGAATTAATCAAACTGATATTTTAACTTAGTAACAAATTCTACACTCACTAAGTCAGGTAAGAGATTTCATACAATTATGACCATTAAAATGATACCACTACACCCTGACATCCTACAGTATTGCTCTTAATTTAAAAACAACTTCAAGAGAAGAACAGTTCTATAAAATAGCCATCAAAAAGAGTTAAATCATCAGTGAAGAATAGAAATTCTGTAAACCTTTGAGTGGCGATATAATGCACTTTTCCTAAAATAGAACTTTGGCCTTAAAAAAATGACTACTAGTCATTAAGAAGTGTGTCTTCAAAATTATAAAAAAGTTAAACTGTCTCATGTTTGGTTTATATAACAACATAAGCTATACAAAATAATATACATTGCTTACTGCACAATATATATATGTACACATATATATTTTTTAAAACTTAAGAAAATGCCAAGACCTTTTTAAGTTCTATATTTGACCTTAAAGAATATGTCTCCATTTCATTGGCCAAGTGGTCAGACAGGCTGTACGGATAAGGAATGCCAAAGTAATCAGCCTCTTCCTGGAGAGCAAGGCGGGTTTGCTCCTCTGCAGGAATGTGAACTTCTCCATGAAGATAATCCAAAAGGTATTTAAATAGATGTCCATCACGGTCGATAACACAAGCCCCTAGAAAAGATTCAGTTCAAAAATAACTGCACAGATACACATGACCACTGACAAAATTTTAACATGTGAAATTAAAATCATACTGAGGTAGAACTGTTTCTCACAAGAAAGTTCATATTTAGTGTTCAAATAGGTCTAGTCAAACTTAGTGATCCTCTGCATTCTCACCTACCATTTAGGAAAGATATGGTATTCTCTGAGCTCCATCTGACATTTTGGAGGCAATCACCATATTCCCACTTTGGCCACTACAAAAGCCATGGAGACTTCATACTTCTGGTAGAAAGGGGAGCTTACCCCTAACTTCAGCCCAGCTTGGCCAGGGAAGTTCTATGGAGTTTTTCTCCTAATGAGGGCCTACAGGGTGCTTGTTACTATGTCCAGTGTTTGTGTTGATTTGCAGCACTGGCATATAAACTCAGGGTTCCTAGCTTCAGGCATGCCATGTGTTTGGATGTATTATATTAGTCCCTTTGTACTGTGAAAATCTGAACTTCAAAAAGCAAGTGATATGCTGGCTTTATGATAAAAGACTTTTCTTAGGCAATTTAGCAGAATTAAAAAACAAATACTTTTGTGTGATGTTACTCAGCAATTCCATTTCTCCCTTGGGGACAGAAAACTAAGTCTCTGTTTACCATCTTCCACCAGCAACCTTTCTTTCCAGATGGACATCAAGCCATAGACAACAGCCATTGGTGTGTTTCCATGCTTTCAGCTGGCAAAGCAATCTCTCAAAACCCAGTGTTTACTAACAGCCCCTCATGCTCAAGGCCCCTCACTCCCTCTTCTAACACAGAAGCAAGAGTAGGTTCCATGAGCCCTGGCACCGCTAAGATGTGCAAAGAGCCTTACTTCCAGCTACACTAGGGGACAAGTGTAAAACTACACTAACAACGACTGCCCTGTCAGCTTTGAGGCCAACCACCTTTTCTCCAGAGATATCTTTTTTAAACTTGAAAATCACAGAGAGAAGCTAAAATATTAATCAGCCTCTATACCTTTACCTATGGAGTTGCATGAATGTAACAACTTTCAAAATACAATTAATCCCTATAATTAGGTCATGGTTGGCCTTCACATACTCTCACTTTTTGTCAAATTTCAGCAAGAGCATCACAGATTCTAGAAACTGGTGTTTAATTTCTCCATCTATCTAACAGATCTCCATACAGTCCCAATAATCTCACTAATTAGTAAACTAAACTAATATTTTCCGTTGTAATTAGGAAAATCAAAGGAAGTTTGAACTAGATTCCTAGTTTAATGAATATTCATAATCATGCTTACAGACTAATTATTTACCTGATTCATCTGTTTTTAGAGGAAAACGACCACTGAACATAGATGCCAGCATGGAGTCCTTAAATCGGCACAAGGACTCGCGCCTGGCTGTGTAAATACAGCCGCCCACGTTCAATCGGAGAATATCTAACATTTCTTCTGCTTTGTCTTCCATTGCTCCCAATGACACCTGAATTTTTGCCTTGAAACTCTTTCAGAAACTGCAAAACAATGGTAGTCCCAGTCCCCCTGTAAAAATAAAGGACAATCACCACTGACATTTCCAACGATAAATACATTTCAAAGTGATTTAAAATGAACTCCTCAGCACTGGCAATACTAAATTGAAAGATTTTCTACAATATGAACATAGTTTGAGATCTACTGAGAATCTGGAAAACTTTGGCTGGGAGGATTTACAAATAATAAACTATTACCAACTAAATTATAGCTGTTGCGATTACTGTTTAATTAAACAAAATGCACTGACTGTAAAGCAAAGGTGAGTTGTGCTTATGATCTTTGATATTCACATATCTTTTTAAACTACAATGAGTCTGAAGGAGTTGTCTAGACTGCAGAGAACATCCGTGTGTAGCATGGGACGAGGCTGCTTAGCTCTGTCACTCACTAGCTCTGGGCCCCAAGACAAATACCTATCTTCCTCTGCCTGTGTCTCACCTATAAAATGGAGGTAGAGATTGTGCCTACCTCCAAGGACTATCAGAGGAATAACTAACAAATCTTAAAGCATATAAAACAGTCAGTCTCTGGTTCAAAGTCAGTACTTAATAAATGATGTCACCTATAATAATATAAATTTTACCATAAGGTATATAGTGGGACTTGTTGTTGGCTCTGGAGATTTAAGAAAACAAAACAACAGAAGTTATTAACAATGGCAATTGTAATTCTTAAGTTAGGTAACTAAGGGAGATCAGAATTCCATGTATGCCAGTAGTTAGAATGGTCCAGAATAACAAATAATATCTCTAAATCATCTGACTTCTTTACTCTAAAGTGATTGAAGCTTTAAGGAAGTTTTAAGAAATTGATTTAATTCATCCTGAAAATGGGAATGGGAATGGGAATGAGTGACTGTGGCATTTCTATGGGTCCTAAATCAACACTGTAATGGGGGGAAAGAGGCCTTCCTGA
Source organism: Rhynchonycteris naso (assembly GCA_037038555.1). Lineage (NCBI taxonomy): Eukaryota > Metazoa > Chordata > Mammalia > Chiroptera > Emballonuridae > Rhynchonycteris > Rhynchonycteris naso. Next base: position 33,761,994 of record CM072997.1, on the reverse strand, counting down.
CAGATCTCCGTCTCTGTACATTCCACAGCAAGGGTAACACGGCTGCCAAGAGCCTCAACTACATCAATGGCAATTCACTTTTACTGTGATCAGAGAAGATGCTTTCATAGATGCTCCAATTTATCCAGTCTCCAGTGAAAGAGGGAAAGGAGACCATTAGTCTTGAGGAAAACCACGTGTGTCAAACACGCTCAGTAGACAGAAACTATTATGGGCCTGCCTTCAAAAACCACTTTTGGATGTGACTTCCTGCACTACCAATGATCCAGGTGAGAGAACCACCTTTGAGGCATGGGATAGGGCTGGTTCATGCTGCCCCAGGTACCAGCTCCCTGGAATCCTATGTATTCTTCAAAGCGCCAGGCAAACCTCAGTACTTGTGTAGTTAGAGTCTTTGCACAGTTCTCCAAATACACTTGGTACCTCTGTCTACATTTTACCTCATTTGTTTAATCCCTAGTTTGGGAGACTATAAGGCCCTGGAAGTCAGGGCCTATGTCATTCAATAATTCCCATTTACTGAGCACTCACCGTGTGCCAGCCGGACTGAAATCATCTAATTCATACAAAAGCCCTTTTGGATAGGACTTAACTGTTCAAAGTCAGTACTTAATAAATGATGTTACCTATAATGACATAAACTTTACCTATTAACAGATGGGGACACCGGGGGAATAAACAGAGTGATGTGTTCAGGGCCCACAATAAGTCTGCCCTGCTACTAGGTGACGAGACAGCTCCGATCTAGGTCAGCAGGACCAACTCCCAAGTCCTCCCGGCTGCACCCCACAATGCCACCTTCGGCACTGCTTCAGTCCGAAGCTTCCTGAGCCAGGCCCTGCACTCAGCACCACAGGAGCACAGCAGGCACGCTGGGTGCAAGGACTTAGAGTACCTGCCACAGGCTCTCCTAAGGCGGAGGGCCACCACCATGTCAGCTCCAGTCAAGGGGTCCCATCCGCACCCACTTCGGCTCCCTACTAAGTCAGCAGTGCCCTGCCCTCTGGGGAGGTGTCCCCAAGTGCGGTCCTGTGACCACCTGTATCAAAACCATCAGGAACGCCTGCTGAATGCAGATTCCCGGGCCACGGCACATAGCCGCGCTCAGGTCTGAGGAGGGGTCGGCATTGTGCCCGCGGATCCACGCTGAGAAACGCTGCTCTCCCACCAGGTGGGATGGAAGGGGCCGAGAAACCAGAAGGCCCCGCCGGAATCTCCCTGCCGCCCGGCGACCGCGGAATCGTCCCCAAGCCCGAGCTCGCAGCCTGGGCCGCCCATGTTATTAGCGCGGCCCGGACTCTTCCTCGGGGCTCCCCGCCGCCTCCCGGGCCCGCGGCCCACCCGGGGCCCAGATCCGCCGCACGGGTGAGGCCGGACAGGCAGCCTCCCCGACTGACCTGCGGCCCGCCCGGCCCTCGGCACGGCCGCCGGACGCTGCGAGGCCCCACTCGGAGGTAAGCTCCTCCTCCGCGGCTCAGCAACTCTTGAAGCAACTCGGGCCCAGCGGCTCCCCCGTGCGGCCCGGCCGGGTAGCGGCACCCCGAACATGCCCCGCCCTAAAATTGGTCCCGCCCAGCCAGAGCCCCGCCCCCGGGGCTGGCTCGCCCCTGGACTGGTCCGTCGCGCCCGCGGCCCGCCCCGCCCGCGGTCTGCTCCGGGACTTGTACAGCCCGGCGGGTCGCCGCCGCCCGCCATCAGCGAGGGGAGAAGTAGAGTCGGGAGTCTCGGTACCCTTCAGGGAAAGGGAAAGCGGACAGAGAGACACGGGTTGGACGCCGAGGGACCGTCTTGTTCGTTCAGCGGTGGCTTTTAAATATGAAGAGAACCCCGAAACTGCGATTGTCCCGGGTCATTTAATAAGTAGTAAGAGTTAGAATGAGATGTTTTCGCACCCCCTGGTGAGGGCCCTTCGCTCCAAACTGGGCTGCTCAATGCCAAGATTTATTAATATAATTGCACTTAGGTGAGTCCATTTGGATACTATTCGAGGTTTACAAAGCAGTTTCACAGAGCTTTCTAGTTTAATCTGTGAGATTATATTACAGTCAGGAAAACTGAGGCAGGAGCAAACATTTATTGAATATTTCTGCACACCTGACATTATTCCAAGTCCTTTGCATGCACTCTTTAATTTGCTCTTAACAATAACCCCAAAGAGGTCTTTCATTATCCAGCTGCACTCTACCTTATACAAAAGAATTTGCTAGATATTTCAGGAAAAATAAAACACTCCTGTTTTCAAGGTACTTTTCCAGAGTCCATAATAATTGGTTCCCGATTCCTCTGGTTCTTAGAAGGGAATATCCCAATGGGAGGTCAACCCACCTACCCCCTCAGATACTAAGAGTCAGGTGAGATATTGAAGGTTTGGTCAACCTATACTTATTGACCACTAGCTATGAACTAGACACTGGGAGTGAAGGACTGAATATGACTATGTCCCTGACCCATGACATAGTTTAATATTATAATTCATGATGATTAAAGAACAGTTATGAAGCAAAAAAATAGGACATGCAAAGAAACATTGATAGAAATATAGTAGTAGTAGAAAGCTTTAATAGTCACTTTTATGTATTTTTTATTGATTGGTTTATTTATTTTTACTTTGCCTATTGGGCATCTATTGCAAACAAAACATCTGAGATATGAGAAGCTGACTCAAACCCATACCTGCCCCTGGCTGGGAGATGGGGTAGTCGCTCCTCACTGGGTGCCAGGCCCCCAGCCCTGAGGTAGCTGCATCTTAAGCCCCCACAAGTACAACTTCAGAGGCTTACCCAATTCCTGTGCAGATCCAGGACTGGAGGAGCAAACAGGAGAAGCCCCAGCTTTGATAGAAAATGCCCATACCCCAACAAACATTTCAGCCTCTGAGAAAAGGTACCTTTCTGCCTGTCTATCCCAGCAAAAAATATGTCACTTTTAGTGCAAGCCGACGGAGTGAACAAAATATAAGGAAGGAAGATAAATATAGATGTAAAATGCATAGTCAAAAAAGTAGATTTTAGCCTGACCTGTGGTGGCACAGAGTTGATAAAGCATCGACATGGAATGCTGAGGTTGCCCATTCGAAACCCTGGGATGACCTGGTCAAAGCACATAGGGGAGTTGATGCTTCCTGCTCCTCCCCCCTTCTCTCTCTAAACTCCTTTTCTCCTCTCTAAAATGAATAAAGTGTTCAAAAAAAACCCCGTAGATTTTATAGATATACTTACTTTCTACCCTGAAAATAGAGAATACAATAGTAACAATGAAGATAAAATATTTCAGAATGAAGTTATCAAGAAATGGTGCAAACCTTATATGAAAAAACCTTTTGCACTCCTGAAAGATGTAAAATGGACTTGAACAAATGGAAAGACATCCTATAACATGAAAAGATCAGTTTTCTCTAAGTTAATTTATAAATTTAACAAATACCAATAAAAATACCAACAAGATTTTTATGGTGTTAGACAAGTTGACATTAAAATTCATATGGAAAATAAAAATGCAAAAATAGCCAGGAAAACAGGAAAAAGAAAAATTTATGAAGAGAGGCTAACCCTACCAGTCATTAAAATACACTATAAATCTGATTTGTTTATCTATTAATCATGGTACTGGCGTACAAATAGACTAATAGACCAGTGGAGTAAAATAGAAAGTCCTAGAAATAGATGATCCAATGCATATAGAAATCTAATATGTGATAAACATGGTATCTCAAATTACTTGGGAAAAGATGGGCAATTTAATAAATATTGGTAAGACAACTGGTATGCCATTTGGAGAAAGATAAAATTAGAAGCAAGTTTCACACTATTATCAAGAATAAACTTCAGCCTGACCTGTGGTGGCACAGTGGATAAAACGTCGACCTGGAACACTGAGGTTGCCAGTTCAGAACCCTGGGCTTGCCTGGTCAAGGCACATACAGTAAGCAACCACTACAAGTTGATGCTTCCTATTTCTCCCCTCTTTCTCTCTTTCCCCTTTCTCTAAAAAAATCAATTTAAAAAAGTAATTAAAAAAAGAATAAATTTTTAAAGGACCACAGATATAAATGTCAAAGATGAAACCATAGAAGTACTAGGAAAAAGTATGTATGATTTTCTCTTTAGTCTAATGTAGGGGATGCTTTCTAAACATGATTTAAAATTTAGACTCAATAAAAAATAGTTGATAAATTTGACTACATTTTTAAAAACTTTTGAATAACAACAACAAAAATAATAAAGACAAGTTACTGAGAGAATTTCCCCTCCACATACACACATTTCTCACATACTTATCAAAAATATGAAAAGATGTTTAAATTCAGTCATCACAAGTGAAATGCAAATTATATCTACTCTGATGATACACCTCCAAAAGTATAACAAAGTCATTGTAGTATTGTTTGTAATTGCAAAATTCAGGAAAAATCTAAATTTCTGCAAATAGGAAAGTATGTGAATATACTGTGAGGTGCACGTTTAGTGGAGTATTATGAGTCTGTAAAAAAAGAATGAGGTAGTTTTCTATAAACTGATGTAAAGTGATTTCTAGAATATTTTTAAGTGAAAAAGACAGATTGTAAAAGTTCTAATAGCATGTCGGTTGTATAAGAATAGAAAATTAGCAAACATACATGTATCTAATCATTTGTGTGAAGAAACACAAAGAGCATAAACAAGAAACTATTAAAATTAGTTACCTACAGTTAGCTGAATAATGGCCATCTAGATCCCAATCTAGCAAATTTTGAATGTTACCCTCTACGGAAAAAAGGGTCTTTGTAGATATTATTAAATCCAGTATACTGAGATGGAGAGGTTGTCTAGGATTATCAAGATGGGTCCTAAATATAATCACAAATATCTTTGTAAGAGACAGGCAGAGAGCGCTGGCCAGATAGCTCTCTTGGTTAGAGCATTGTCCAGCTTTGTAAAGGTTGCAGGTTCAATTCCTAGTCGGGGCACATTCAGGAACAGATCAGTGTTTCTGGATCTCCCTCTCTCTTTCAAATCAATCAATCAAGCCCTGGGCTGGTAGCTCAGTAGATAGAGTGTCACCCTGGCATATGGACATCCTGGGTTCAATTCCCAGTAAGGGCACACAGGAGAAATAACCATATGCTTCTCCTTCCCTCTCTCTCCCCCAACTCTCTCTCTTTTACTCCTGCAGCCAGTGGCTCAATTGGTTCAAGCATTGGCCCAGGTGCTGAGGATAGCTCTGTTGGTCCAACTCAATCGGCATCAGGCACTAAAGCTTTGTACTTGAGCATCGGCCCAAGATGGGGTTGCCAGATGGATCCCGGTTGGGGTGCATGCGAGAGTCTGCCTCACTATCTCCCTTCCACTCACCTTAAAAAATAGTAATAATAAAATAGATAGATAGATAAATAGATAGTTAGAAATCTTTTAAAAATAAAAAAGAGGCAGGCAGACAGAGATTTGACTGCAAGCAAGAGGAAGCATATAATGGAAGCAGAGGGAAGCTGAATCAAAATGCTGCTTTTGAACATGAAGGAAATGACCCTAGTGGAGGAATGCAAGGAATGCAGCTCTAGACACTGAAAAAGGCAAGGAAACAAATTGTCCCCAAAAGCTTCCAGAGGAACCACAACCCTGCTAACAGCTTGATTTTAGTGCCGTAAGACTCATTTCAGACTTCTGACCTTAAGAGAATTAACTTCTATTGTTTTAACTACTACCTCTATGGGAACTTGTTACAGCAGCAATAAGAAACCAATACAGGAGGTAAGGAACTGGGAGTAGGAAAGGAATAGAAGAAAAGAGGAGTGATGTTTTTTAATACACCTATTTATAAAATTTTGACTTTTGAAACTAATTACTGTTTCACATACTAAAATATAAGTATAAACACACGTGTATATAAAGGAGAGAAAAATTCTAAAACTATATACAAACAGATGTAAGTAAACCTAACCATAATTCAAATAAATAACATAGTCATACTGAAGAAAGTGAGGAAATTAATGAGTCCAAGTAACTTCAGTTCACAGTATTTGAATATACACCCTTCAGCAAAAGATATAAAAAAGAATAGTAGGGTTAGCAATTCTGAAGTTACTGAAGGTAACTAAAGTTTTGCCATCACAAAACTGCCTTTTTTTGGATATTAATTTTAATCTGGTTATTAAGAAACAAGACTTAAACCCTCCTCCTTTCCTAAGAGATTTAGACAGAGATACCTAATTTGGAAAGGAAACTTTGGATTAATCACTTTAAGAATTTTCACCCTAGCAAGAAGACTCTAAGCCTGTTAGCTAGATACTCCTTAGCATCCAATTGTTTCTAGTTGCCTTGTAAGGATTTTTCTGTCATATATGCTTCTCTTTTCCTTATATTGCCCATTCTCACTTATGAAATCTACTACCCCAATCCTCCCTCCTTTCTCTCTCTCTCTCTTTTTTTTTTTTTACAGGGACAGAGAGAGAGAGGGATAGATAGGGACAGACAGACAGGAACGGAGAGAGTTGAGAAGCATCAATCATTAGTTTTTCGTTGCCGTTGCGAGACCATAGTCGTTCATTGATTGCTTTCTCACATGTGCCTTGACCGCGGGCCTTCAGCAGACTGAGCAACCCCTTGCTGGAGCCAGTGACCTTGGGTCCAAGCTGACGAGCTTTTTGCTCAAGCCAGATGGGCTCGCGCTCAAGCTGGTGAGCTCAGGGTCTCGAACCTGGGTCTTCCGCATCCCAGTCCGACGCTCTATCCACTGTGCCACCACCTGGTCAGGCCCTCCTTTCTCTTTTGCCCAGAAATATCTTATATATCCAATGTTGCCTCACTATCTTTGGAATTTTCATGACTATGTGAATCCCCACGTGCATGTATTAAAACTAGATTTTCTGCTGTTGATCTGTCTTTGTTAATTTGATATTCAGCCCAGCCTAGAGAAACTTAGAACTATTAATTTTTTTAACTTCTACATTACTTTCTGTGACTGAGTAAAAATTAAATGTATTATAAATAATAGAAATCAAATTTCTCATAGTTGAAGAAGTAATACATACATTGAAAAGGAAAATGCTAGAATAAACCCTATGGTTTGTTTCAGATTCTAAGTATTGGTGTGACTACATAGGTTTTAAAATAGATAAATTATATTTAAGATAGATAGATAGATATAAAAACATGGATATGTTAAAATACATGCATACATATATATGTGTACATAGATTTTTCAAGCTCTGTCCCCTTAGAAAGCCTAGCACTAATGACACCTCAGTAGCAATGGGTACAGAGTGCCCTGATTTTGGTTTCTAAAACCATTCTCCTCTTTCCTCCAGTCAAAGAAACCAGAGCTTCTTAGTGAAATGGCCAATTGACTGATTCTAGAGCTGGGACTGAGAAAGTATAAAATTAGCCATAAATATCCTGCTGCTTCAGAAAGTAAGGACGTATTCAATGAATGGTGGGAATTACCAAATGGGACATTTTGTTCATAAAAATTAATTATAATAGAGATTATAATCTGTTGAATGAAATAAGAGTTCTAAGTCTGTACGGATAAATGCTGATAGATGATGACAGGTACTGAAAGATGAGTCCATACTGTTAGATACGTAGGTGGATAAATAGATATGGAGAAGAAAGCTCTACCAACCAATAAATGTAATAGAAACGATAAAATAGAAAGGTCACCATTTGGCAACTATCACAGAAATAATTGATTCAGGCAAGATACATCAATAGATGTGAAAACTAGTAAGTGAAAAATTTGATTAGTAGCAGAATAGTTACATACATTCAACATATCTCCCCACAAGATTCTTACTAATTATAAAAGAAATAGTAATAATTCTACAGTGGAGAAACCTGGCAGATACCACTTTAATCGCAAAGTCAAAGTTGTAATTACCAGTAGAAACTATTATGTGCCCATAGGATTATATATAATATCATATGTAATATGTGATATGATATATTGAGAAAACTCAAAGCACTTCAGCAATACACTTGCCCAAAATGAAAACCCAAGTGTAATCCTGAAGAAACATCAGACAATCCCAAGGGGAGGACATTGTAATTTAGTTGGCCTATACACTTCAAAAATGTCAAGCTCATGAAAGACAAAAAGACTTTGAAAATTTTCCAGTTTAAAGAAAATTCTATAGAGTCTTAAACTGTCAAAATAAAAAGTATTATAATAAAAATGTAAGTAAATTAATTTCAAGACAATAAATAAAAATATAAATATATTTACAAATATCTAAAAATGCAGTCCTTTGTTGGGGTTAAATAGAGTTTATATAGGCTTTCTGTAAATTCTCCTGGCAATACCAGAAGACTTTACACAAGCTTATATATATCTATATCCATATATCTATATATATCTTCTGCATAGCCCTGATTATGTCCCTTTTGACCAAAAATTTGTGTCTACATTGCCAAATAATTGACCCATTCCTCCTTTCCTACCTAGCCCTCTGTAATTATATTATACCTGAACTAAACTATTTGTTAGAAAATTTTGCTTCTTTTTTTTTCTATTTTATTGACTTGATCCTGCCCTTCTCTCAAGATAAAATGCTCCTTTTCATACACTGCAGTTCTCCTCTGGCGAAACCCTACTCATTCTTTATTAGTTTTCTGAGGCTACTGTAGCAGATTCCCACAAACTGGGTAGCTTATGACAGCAGAAATTTATTATCTCAGAATTCTGGTGGCCAGAGTCCATAATCAAGCTGTCTGCATGGCTGCACTCCCTCTGAAGGCTCAAGGGGAATCTGTTCCTTGCCTCTTTCAGGTCCTGGTGACTGTTGACATTCCTGAGCTTGTCACTGGATCTCTCTCTGCTCTATTCTCTTCACAGAAGTCTGTGTGCCAAATTTCTCTCTGCTACTTTCTCATAAGAACACTTGTGATGACATATAGGGTCCACCTGGGTAATTCAGGATAATCTCATCTCAAAATCCTTAGCATAATAAAATCTTCAAAGACTTTTTCAAAATAAAGTAATAGCCACGATTTTCCCATATAAGGTAATATTTATGATTCCAGAAATTAGGAAGTCATGGCATCTTTAGGGAGACATTTTATTAGCCTACAGCAACCCCTTAGGTCACATGAAATGTCCTCAATATTGGCTTCCTGGATATACAACCAAATAAGAATCATTCTGTTCTCTGCTACTGTCATGGCAACAAACATGGACCATTTTGTATTATTATTAATGTATATGTCAGATCTACTAGTCTCTAAAATTCTTTGAAACACAAACTTTGTATCATTGTAATCCTATAGGACCTGGCACCTAACAACTGTTTATCCTTTTTTTCTAAATAATTTCTACCACCCCTTGTTCTTTTCTTACACGTTAAAAAATGGAAAATATGATCTTAAGAAAAACAGTTATGTTACCTGTCTTAATATAATTAAGGTGATGGAAAAGATACATGATATTTTTTAGTTTAAAAAAATTGGCAGTTGTCCTTTTATTGAGAAAAGTACTTCATATTTGCTTTAAGGATGAACATAGTAAACTTTTCTACAACTTACTGTTATGATCAATATTTAACTACTTTATACTCCTTGTCTAAATTTTTGCTTTGAGGACTCTGCAATCTAATGTATTTTTCTTTTCCCTCTCAACTTATGTGGTGCTTTAGTCAGCAGGCAACTAACATTTTGAAACCAGTATTTTTCATATTTCTTTCTATGACAAACTCTTTTAAGAGGTCGTAACTTTGTATAGTGGTTGATAAAAATAACAGCTGAAAGTTTTAAACATAAACTAATTATTTTCTTTCATTTACAAAAGATCAGAAAGTTTTGGTTCCTATCTAAAATAATGTCTCTGAGGCATTTGTACTAAATTAAAGGAAACTATTAAAAAATTTTAAATGTGGAAGTGGCTTTTTTAAAGTAAGCAAATGTTTTAAATGAAATGATAGATAATGGTATGAATTGGAAAGCTTGCAAAGCACTTTTGTTTACAAACTCACTTATTACTTCAACATCTCTTCTTCCTGCCTCATGGCTTACTTAGCCCTTAGTCTAACACAGGCATGGTCAACATACGGCCCGGCCCGTGGGCTGCATCTGGCCCGCATAATGAGTTTATGTGGCCCGCGATTAGATTTTTAATATTCTACGCTACTTTAAATCTCAGCTACTCAGAAGTGGAAGTGTCTTTGATGATCAGAAACAGAGATATTTAAGAAGATAGTGATACATGAAAAAGAATTCTGCATGTGGCTAATCTAGGGTTAACTTCCAATAATTGGACGAATGGATTCGCAATACTTCTTTATTTTTTTAAAATAATTCCATTATAAAGATTTACAACATTTGTACTTGTATGTACTCAGTATGAACTGTTTGACGTAATTTAGTGGTGATGTGAAACCCACACTCTTTTAGGCGGAGTTTGCCAGTGCACACACAAGGTCAAACAATTCGTTATTTTTGTGGTCAAGTGTGCTGAATCAAGTGGCATTGTAGCACAGACAATAGCTGCAGTTGATAAATGAAAACATGTCCAGGCTGTTTATAAAATGAAATAATTGTTTTATTTGCGATATAACCCCTTCAAGCTCATTCTATTAATTAAATATTGTTTTGATTGATTGCAATAGAATTTGGATATTTATACAGTATGCAATTATATTTTTATTAAAATATTTTTGTAAAATACAACAGTATATTAAAATTTTTTTCACTCACATTTATTTCTAAACAAATTAAATAATAAAATTTTGTTTACTTAAACAAATCGTTTTTGTATTTAACATTTTTTAATTTTAATATTTCATCCAGCCCATGAAAAAATTTTCTTTCTAATCTGGCCTGGGGGCAAAAACTGTTGGTCACACCTGGTCTAACCTCTAGATCAGGGGTAGTCAACCTTTTTATACCTACCACCCACTTTTGTATCTCTGTTAGTAGTAAAATTTTCTAACCACCCACCGGTTCTACAGTAATGGTGATTTATAAAAGTAGGGAAGTAACTTTACTTTATAAAATTTATTTTGCCTGACCAGGCAGTGGCACAGTGGATAGAGCATTGTACTGGGATGCGGAAGACCCAGATTTGAGACCCCGAGGTCACCAGCTTGAGTGCAGGACCATCTGGCTTGAGCAAAAGCTCGCCAGCTTGGACCCAAGGTTGCTGTCTCCAGCAAGGGGTTGCTCAGTCTGCTGAAGGCACTCAGTCAAGGCACATGTGAGAATGCAATCAATGAACAACTATGGTGTCGCAATGGCAACGAGAAACTAATGATTTATGTTTCTCATCTCTCTCTGTTCCTGTCTGTCTGTCCCTATCTACACCTCTCTCTGACTCTCTGTCCCTGTAAAAAAAAAAAAAAAAAAAATTATAAAGCAGAGTTCCAGCCTGTTAAAGCATATAATAATAATTACTTACCAAGTACTTTATGTAGGATTTTCGCTAAGTTTGGCAGAATAAATCTTTATAAAACAACTTACTATAGTTAAATCTATCTTTTTATTTATACTTTGATTGTTCCGATACTGCCCACCATGAAAGCTGGAATGCTCACTAGTGGGCGGTAGGGACCAGGTTGACTACCACTGCTCTGGATCCACAGAACTTTGCTCCACCACTACCCACCTCTTTCCTATATCCACTTTTCCTCTATCTATCCCCCACCCTGTGAACAGAATACAAATCCTCCCTCCACCTTGAATTCCCCTGTAGCTAGTGCCACTTCTTTTTATCCTCAAAGAATTATCTGCACTTGAAAAAGCACAAGAGAGACCACAATCTATTGGCCCTTCATTTTCTCTATGGAATGAGTAAAGAAGCAAAGGTGGAAAACAGCAAGAAGCTAATTATGGAGAAATACAATATATATCTTAGAAATGTCATTATGCCCCAAACTAGCTGATTTTGAGATTAAGAAATGTCAATGCCAGTTACCCAGTCAAATTCTATCAAGATGCCAAGAAGATCTCAAGCACGAAAATATCAATGCATGAAAGTGAGTCAAACAAGCCTCACAGGTAGCTATTTGATTGCATTTAAATTATCCTTAAGGTAATACTGGAGCACTCTTCCATAAGAGAGTGTTGAAAACAAAAATATCATTTCTAACAACAAAATTTTCACTAACAAGTAATTTGGCTCTTGACTCATGGCCAATATTACACGTTTTAAAATATATTTCGATTGACCAGTCTTTTAGCTTTTTTTATGCTCTGATTTAAGTTTTCTTTGTATACCCATTTCAGTCTAATAAACTTTAATGTGTCATACAATGAGGGATAAATCTCTTTAAAAACCTTACAAGAAAGTGCCTGACCTGTGGTGGCGCAGTGGATAAAGCATCAACCTGGGAACACTGAGGTCGCCAGTTCAAAACCCTGCACTGGTCTGGTCAAGGCACATATGGGAGTTGATGCTTCTAGCTCCTCCTCCCTCTCTCTCTCTCTCTCTCTCTCTCTCTGTCTCCTCTCTAAAATGAATAAATAAAAATAAAAAAATAATAATTAAAAACAACAAAAAGGATTTAAAAAAAAAAAACTTACAAGAAAGTATAGAGATTTCCATGAAATAAAGAGGATTTGTGTTGCCCATTATACTTCCTTTTTGAAGCTAAGGATTCCAGTGTTTTCTTAGTTCTATTGGTGAAAAATGAAAGAAACTAAACCCAGAACATTTCTCGCTGACATAAAGACAAAAGTACTTTCAAATTTTAGTAATTTTATTCAGAAAAAAATTTCTCATTTCTGCATCCTCTCTGCTGTAAAATAAGTGACTTCCTAACCATTAGCCAACCCTCATGGCTGTTCTAACTCACATCTTCCTGCTGTAAAAGACAAGACTGCTTGCTGTCCTTCTGCCTTGGCTTCCACAGTGGGCCTGTGTCTTCTCCCACCTCTCACTGCCTTTCTTGCTTCCCTTTCATGTTTTCTCTATTTGTCATTCACCAGGGTTCTGCCTTCCACACTCTTTGTGCTCTCCTTTCCTAATCAATTGCAGCAAGATTTCTATTTCTGTTCGCAGACTCTCAAATCCAGATATCTCTTTGGAGCTCCGTGTTTTACATCTGAGTGCTTGCTGAATATTTCCACCTAGATAGTACAAAGGGGCTTTAAACAGCAGAATTGACTATTTTCCACAACTGCTGTTTCGTTGCATTTGCAATGAGTCGTAGAAGGCAGAAATGGTATGTGACGGGGAAGAGTATAGATCAAGATCTCTTGAGAGATCTTTCCAGAAGCCAGGGGGATGTCCATATGGAGAGAACTCTGGAGATGTGGGCTTCAGGGCCCTGCTTGTTCTATGGTATATGTAATCATAACTCTATTAGAAAAGCTGATGAGCACAACGGCTTATTTTTCAAGTCCTCCCAAGTCTTCAGTTTGTATGGGTTGGATTTTATTATTGGAAATCTTTAGTAAAAAAATGCTTGAACCTTCTGGGACTCTCTGTTGAGGCAGAAGATAAAGGTTGCAAAGTAGACCTACCCCAGTCTCTTAACATAGTACAGCATGTAGACTAGTGTAGTGTAGGTGAAGGAGCTGTAATTAGAACTCCTGCGGGAAAATTTCCAGCCAGACAAATGGTAGACCAAGAACCCTGATTATATTTTCCCTCCCTGGGGAGCCTTACTTCCACACACACCTACACCTCAGATATAAGAATACTTGGTGTCCCTATTGCATAATCCCTGGCCTTGCCTGGACCAGAGAAACAGTCTTGAATCATCTCAAGTCTCTATTTACCACAATGCAAATAGATTGTTTGCATTGTCTGCCTTCTCCCTCAATGAAAGAGGACTTGTCTCATTCATGTTGGCTCCTAGCATAATGGCAGGTGCCAAAGGGACTCCCCCAAATTGTATATTGAAGAAAAAAAGAAGAGGCTGGCAAGCAGGCAACATGTGGAAATTCACATGAGGGAAATTATGCTTCAAAACTGAAGTGAGAGAAAAAAAAAAAACTGAACTGAGAGGTAGCCACTTTTTCTACTATCTCAAAGAAGCCTGGGACAAATCACCTGGATTCAAATTACAGCAGTACGACTTACTAAACTTTACAGAAGTTACTTCAGGTTTTTGTGCCTCAGATTCCTCAAACAAGTAAAAAGGAAATAATAATACCTACCATATAAGCTCACTGTGAGAATTAAAAAGACATATAAAGGGTTTCACACAGTGTCTGGGACATGGTAAGCACGTGATAAATCTTATATAATGCTATTGTATTGATTTACCTATTCCTCTCCTAGCACAACAGGAAGTCTTTCCATTAAAGAAAATATAGTTATTATAGTAAAGTACCAAAAAATACTGAAATGAACCTTTTTATTCTTTTGGCTGTTCAGCTCAAAATGCCTTTCCCGAGTAAGTGGAAAGCCTCTCAGTAAGAAGCTGAAAAAGCCAGACACAGGCTGAATGTTCAGGATTCCCTTGCAGCTAGGATTTATAGCCTGTGATCCAGGTCCAGCATAAAGCAGCAGGGATGCAGGAACTGCAGCACAGTCCTGCCTACTTTTTTACAGAGACTGCAGCAATGATGGTCTCAGCAGCAGCCTGTAGGGCCCCTGCTGGCTGTTCAAGATCAGTGGCATATTCACAGGCTGTCATGAGCAAGGGAGCATTCCTAAAAGGAGCCGCTCACGCACGTTTGTGTCTTTCTACAATGCCATGTTTATTAGGGGAGACATCCCCAATATGGCAATAGAGTTACTTACAGGGAGTGGGAGCTCAGGTCATAGAAACAGCAGAGCAAGTGACTGACATGACGTTTTGGCCACTGCATGTCTGGGGATGGAGAAGGGAAGTGTCAGTCTCAAGCTAGGTGGCTGCAGTGGTAGCATGTGTCTGGTGGAGTGGAAGAGCATGACCCATGATCTAGCCAAGGCCAAGTGTCAAATGGTCCAAGTTCCAAGTTCTTATAGCCCCCAGGGGGCAGCAGTCCCACTCTTATCTGTGTTCAGATGGAATCCTTATCTGGTGTCCAGATGTGTGGTTTTGGGCATTCTGGACCCCTCCCAAGGGCATTTCCATTACACTCCATTACCTCAGTTTTGGGCATATTGCCACTTGACATCATTGTAATGGCTGACAGTGACTCCATATTGGATTGTCAAAAGTTGTGAGAAAGTCTGCTCTGCTCTTGCTCTACACACAGGGTATTCTCTTAGCACAACGGTAGCTCGGTCCTTGTCTACTGTGAAGGCCCCCTTTTCCTGCTCTTTACAAGCCCACATCTCTATCCTCTCCAGAAATGCTTTAAACAAGTGGTTTTCAACATTTTTACACTTGGGGACTGGTGAAAATAGGAGAATTACTTTGGGGGCCACTAAGGCAGAAATCACCCTGAGCTTAAACTACCCATTGTCCTTTTCTGCTTCTATCAGCCTGGGTTTCTTGGTGCAATTCAACCTGTCAAACCAATACAGATGATCAAATCAGATAGTTTAATAAAATGTAAGTATACTATTTCTGCTTTGTTTTATTGGTTTATTGATTTGCAGTGTGTCTTCTATTTGGCTCTTGTTCAGGGATGACTTCATGGATTTTTGTTTTAGTAATGCTGTGATGTTTACAATGATTTTCATTGTTGTGTTATTTAGCAGTTAGCTTTCCTCTTGTTTCTTTCCCTCTACCCCTTTATTAGTGTGGGGAGTGTGGGTCAGGAAAATAAAATTTTAACTGACTAGAATCTACCTTTAGGTAGAGGAAATCAGGCAACTAATGAATATAAGAATAAAGGAAAAAGAGAACGGCAGAATCAGTGCCGTGTGCAGGAAAGCATCACAACAGAACTGTGATCTCATTTAATTTAACTGATTTATTTTATAGATAAGGAGTTTGCAATAAAGAACAACATACAGATAATATGTACTCAATATATAAGTAACTTCATCTTCAAACTCCTAGTCCAGTACTCCTGCCTCTGTGCATTATATCAAGAGGCAAATGATCTGAAACCAAGCTGAGATTAGGTTAAACTCAGCCCAATTAATTATACTTTCTAAGTGTATGGTTGTTGGCCCTGGCCAGTGGCCCAGTGGATAGAGTGGATAGTTGGCCCAGAGTATGGACCCAGGGTTTGATTCCTGGTCAGGGCACACAGAGAAATTATTATCTTATCCCCACTCCTTTACCTTCTTCCCCACCCCCACCCCCAGGATTGGTTCCAGCGTGTCAGCCTTGGATGCTAAAAATAGCTCGGTACTCTAACAGCACCCCAGAATGGAGTTGTAGGGTGGATCTTGGTTGGAGCATAAGCAGGAGTCTGCCTCACCATCTTCCCTCCTCTCACCTAAAAAAAAAAAAAAAAAAAAAGTTTATGGTTGTGTATGATAAGAATTTACAATTTCAGAAAAGAACTTCTATACTTTAAAAAGCTCTTGGTTTGTTAAATTTTTTCAACTGCTCTGAGATGAAATAATCAGCATGTTTTAAAAAAGAGATGTTGTTATTCATGTCTTGATAAAATTTTAAACATCTCTCCTAACTCTGACTGCTCTGTCTCCCTTTTTCTATTTGTTTTGCTTTTGAAGCTATAGCTGCAAAATGAATCAAGAAGAAAGCAATATTAATGTATTTGAACAGACGGGTCTGTTGATTAGAACCGTCATACAAATATATTGGATGCTGTTATTAACCTACATTTTACAAATGAGGAAGCAGAAGCTCAGAGAGATTAAGTAACCTGGTGAATTTAAATAACCACTAAATGGCAGAACCACGACATGGTTCATTTAAAAAAGCATATAACATATATTGAGCATTTAGTGTGTCAGGCTGGGTAAACAAGATATAGTGCTAGTTAACCCCTGGATAACAGAAATTTCTATTACCAGTATATTACATTCAAAACCACTATAATTGAAATTTTTACTTTACTATATGCTATAATTTTAGCAGCTGACCAAAAATAAATACTTTTCTACTTACACAAGATACTGGTTAGATCTCTTTGGAGACTGATCTTCAATAATTAGACTCAGAGGTCTAACTCTAAGTCATGTTTTGCTTTATTTCTCTGGATTCTCTAAAGTAAAATGGAAAGTTGTGATTCTTGAAACATTTCCAAATGAACAAAATATCAACAATATGAAGTTGACTGCATCACTATATAATCAATTATTATTTCTTTTTACAGTGTAAAATATTTATACTTAGTATTAGCCATCTGAACTCAGTTTAGGTGATCCCAATTTTGTCAGCAACATCCAAAGCATCATTGTTAGGGGCCAGTCAAGCCTTCTCTCCATCAGCCCTGTTCAGGATGTTGACCTTGGCCATGTCACTGTCATAGAATTTCTTCACAGATGTTTGATCTGGTGCTTGTTGGCCTTGATATCCACAATGAACACAAGTACTGTTGCCTTCTATCTTCTGCATGGCTGACTCCACAGTCAGGAGGAACTTGATGGTGTCATTGTGGTCAAGCTTGTTTCTCCTGGGGGTGATCTTCTGAGGATATTTAGGGACCTTATGAGCTGCAGTGTCTTTGGCCCTGGAAAGTGAGGTGATGCTTGGATCTTCCTTTTTGTGTGTGGCTGTGGATGCCTTTCATCACTGCTTTCTTTGCCTTCAAGTCCTTTGCTTTGACTTTGTCTTTGGGAGGGACAGGGACTTCCTTCATTGATTTCCACACTATCTTTGTGAAAAGTTGTATAATAAATTAATAAAACCTAGATTTAATAAGCTATTTTCATTTACAGTCTAATAGAGACTGGAAATACAGAGAGGAAATTTTCTCTGCATAGTTTTCCCAAATTCTTTATATAGACTATGAAAGACATTTGTGAAAGAAAACTAAGCTAATTCCCTTGGAACATAAAGTGAATTATATATATGTGTATATAACACAAAGTACACACACATACACACAATTTTAAACATCTTTCCTACATCTACCCTGTCTTCCTTTTTCTATTTGTTATGCTTTTGAAATTTTAACAACAAAATCAATAAAAAGGAAGCAATATTAATGTATTTGAACAAAAGGGTCTGTTGATTGGAACCATCTTAAAAACATATTGGATGCTGTTATTAACTTCCATTTTACAAATGAGGTAACATTTATAAAGAAGGAAACTGCATATATAAAACATATTACACGTGTAACATGACATACATTATGTTACATATAAAGTACTTGTATATTAATTACACCTATATTACATATATATGAAGTTTGTGTATAATGGAAAACCATCTTGTGTGGTTACCTAAAAACAGATCATTAGTTCAAAACCTAAATATTGAATGAGATCCAGGATATTTAACGAAATTTCATTGCCGTTCTTTCCTCAAAGTTGAAAAATAGAGCATTCATGTGAAAAGTAACAGTGCCGGCATAATAGGGCAAAAAAGCAGAAGAAATGGTAAGGATGTGGTCGGGCAGTCTCACAGCAGTGTCTGTCATAAGCAACAAAAACCTTGTAACTGACTCTAGGAGGCTGTCAAGCTCCTTAAACAGCTGGTTGATAGAGGTAATTTTGTCAGAGGATCGTTCCATTTTTCATCAACGCAGCACACGACTGCGCAGCTATCAATGATCCAGCTCGGGTGGGGTCCCTTCTCCTAGACTGGGTCCGCCGGGCTCTCCTAGCCACACCCCTCTCGTCCTTCGCGAGGTCCCGCCTCTTCCGCTTCCCACTTTCTGGTAACGGCTCTCTTTTGCACCGCCTTCTTGAGATCTGATTGGCTGATGTGGCAAGCGCCAACGGCTGCGTAGTTTAAACAGGATTCCTGGCAGCAGGCGCCGACCTCTGGGAGTGGATGGTGGTTCCCTCAGGCCGAAAAGCGGTAAGTCAGTGATCTGGGACTTCTGGTAGGACCGTCCCGGTGTGGCGGGATCCGTGCCTTCCCCAGGCCGAACCTCCCAGCGTTGCCCTCCTGAGTCTTCGGTCCGCCAAGCTCCACGCGACCTGCCGTCACGCCCACCCTCAGCCTTCAGGCTTTCGAACAGCCGCCCAGCACGGCTCGGCGGGCTCGGAGCGGGGCTGGCTTGCATCTGAGTCGCTGCTTCCTGAAGGTCAGCTCCTTGAAGGAAGGGGTATCTCTTACTGACTACTCCCTTATTGTGGAACAGTATCTGGCCCGTTATGATCGACCAATAGAGATCTGCGGAATGAACGTTAGAGACTGCTTACTTGAGTTCTTGAAGGAGCCCTCTCCTTCGGAGCGCTCGTTTAGAAGGCAGGAGAGTTGAAGGCGAAGGAGCAATGAAAGACTGGGAAGAACTAGAACTTGAACTGAATCTTGATGTACAGATAGTATTTCGGTAGGAATAGGGAGGATGATTTTTGTAGGTGAGGGATCCAGTTCAGGAAAATTGAATGTGGAACTGAGTATTTCTGATTTAGATATAGCTGAGATGCTGGCCAGACAAGAGCTACAGTCATAATAATTAGGTAAAATTAGTGAGTGTTGGCTAAGTGTCAGATCCAATACTAGGCACCGTGTATACCTTAGTTCATTTATTCCCTACAATGAGAGGCTCTTATTTTCTAAGTCTTGAAATTAACATCTTAGAGATGTTAAGATCACACAGCTATGAAATGTTGGAACTGGGACTCCAACATAGTCCAAACACTATTTATAATACCTCATTCTCAATATGGTAAGTCATCCTGGAATGGTATTACAGGGGCCTGGCTTTGGCTCCTAAAGTGTTACTTGGGCAGGTTATTAATGTGGAAGATCATAGGGCACTGTTAAGGAAGGCTCTCTGATTTCTGGCATGAGCATATGGGTGTGAGAGTGATAGTGACATTTATTAAGTCAAGGAACTGAGAACCGATTCATTGGGGAGGGCTGTTCAACTGTGGTTTCCTAATTAATAAAATGAGGATTGATCTTCCAGGCTGGATTTTTTGGAAATGGTCTAGATTTCTATGTTAGGATCCCTTTCAGGTAGGTAAGATGCAACAGTTTGCATGGAGTTTCTATGTGTCTATATTTTATTATTTATGGAATAGATGGTGATCTTAGATTTTGCTTAGTTTCTTTTTGGCAAAACTTTTAGAAAAAATATTGAGCCTTAGGGTTGAAAAGTTCCTAGTTCAGTTTCTTCCCTGTTGAGGAATTGCTTTTAAAACCCTCTTACCATTATTTGCTTGATATTTCTCAATATCTACTCAACACTTTCAAAGGAGACTCATTCCGATATTGGGCAGTTTTTACTATTAGAAATTTATTCCATCTGTTCATAGTCATTTCTTCAAAAAAT
Source organism: Rhynchonycteris naso (assembly GCA_037038555.1). Taxonomy (NCBI): domain Eukaryota; kingdom Metazoa; phylum Chordata; class Mammalia; order Chiroptera; family Emballonuridae; genus Rhynchonycteris; species Rhynchonycteris naso. Next base: position 33,741,835 of record CM072997.1, on the reverse strand, counting down.
GTTTATCTGGTAGCTGCTAGGTGCCAGACACTCTTCTAGGCACTGGGGGTACACAAATAAATTTGACAAAAATCTGTGACCTTATGGAACTTATATTTTAGCAGGAGAAGACAGACAATAAATTAAATGAAATTATGTACTTTTATGTTACATATTAAGTCAATGCTTGAAAAGAAAACAGGAATTGAAATGGGGTCAGGTGTACAATTTTAAATAGTTTGGTCTGAGAAAGCTCACTTAGAAAGGGACATTTGAGGAAAGACTTGAAGGAAGTGAGCAAACCCCATGATTATCTGAAGGAAGAGTGAGACAAAGGAAAAAAGGAATACTAAGATTCTGCAGTGGGACCATTCAAGGTGGCCAGTGAGGCTGAGCTTAGTGAGCAAAAGGGAAAGTAATGAAGAGATCAGAGAGCTGCTGATGGAGAGCTGGGGAAGAGGAAATGTATCAAATTGTGTAGTACCTTAGAGACTGTTGCAAGGATTATGACTGAGTGAAATGGAAAGCCACTGGAGGGTCTTTGACAGAGGAGTGACATGAATTCACTTAAGTGTTAAAAGGATCATTTCAGTTATGTGGTTGAGAATAGATAGTAGGGGAGAAGGTGAAAGCAGGGACACCATTTAGGCAGTGGTCTTAATGGTATACATGACAGAGAGAGGCAACATGGATCAGAGTGTAGCAGTAGCAATAGTGGTAGGTGGCTCATGTGTCTATGTGGTGAAAGTCAGACCAACATGACTGATGATAGAGTAGGTATGGGATGTGAGAGAAGGGGTTTCTGACCTGAACAACTAGAAGGTTGGAGTCACCATTAAGTGAGATGGAGAGGATGCAATGGAGCAGGATTGGGTGGGGGTGGGGAATGTATTAGGACATATTAAATTGGAGGTGCATATTAGACATCCAAGTCGGAGATGAGGAGTAGGAAATTGGATGAATAGTTCTGGAGTTGATTGGGGATATAAACTGCAAGTCATCAACATTTAAATTTAAGAGCCAGCATACTGGATGATAGCCCCACAGGAGTATATGTAGGTAGAAAACATACGAGATCCAAGGACTGAGCTCTGGGATACTCCAATAGTTAGAGGTTAAAGAGCTGAAGAATGGGTAGGAGAAGAGACTTAGAAGAAATGGTTAATAAGGGAGGAGAAAACCCCAAGACAATGTGGTCATAGAAGCCAGCTGAGGAAAGTATTTCAAGGAGAGAATGATCTGATATTAAATACTGCGGATAGATCAAATACAATGAGAAGTGCACCTTGACTAGTGTATTTGATTTAGCAGCAGCAATTTAGTGACTTTAATGATCAATTTGCATCGTAGTGGGAGGGGATGAATTAGAGACAGAAAGTATAGACAACTTTTAAAGGAGTTTTGATGAAAAGGAAAACAAGTAGTGTAGTAGCATTCCAGCAGCAAGAGATCACTTGTGTTTTCTTAAATGTTTCATTTTTATGCACATGCACATGCCAGTTCTCTCCAGGATACCCTTTCTAATATTGATACCTGACAAAATTTTTGTTTTGTTTGTTTTTTTAATGAGAGAGAGAGAGAGCGATTAGAAGGGAGAGAGGTGAAACACATCAACTTGTAGTTGCAGCACTTTAGTTGTTCATTGATTGCTTCTCATATGTGCCTGGATGATAGCCCCAAGGGAGTATATGTAGGTAGAAAAAAGACTTAAAGGAGAGTAAATGAGTCATTTGTATATCAGGAGGAAGAGCTTTCTCTATAGAGAATAACCAGAACAAAGGACCTAAAGCTAAAGAATCACTGACATATGCCAGATATAAGGAGATCTTGGTGTGTCCTGAGAGGAATGGGCTAGGGGAGAAAAGGAGTTCATATTAGAAAAATGGAAAGAAGAGAGGATGATGGAGGGACCTCTAGAACATTGTAAGGACTTTGGTTGTTTACTCTGAGAGAAATGGGAACCATTGGAGAATTTTAGATTGTATAGACCAATAAATACACTAGTGAGGGCAGGAGTGGAAGTAAGGGGATAAGAGGCTATTGTAGTAATTCAGGTGAGATATGTTAGTGCCTTGGTCTAGGATGGTACAGTGGAGGTAAGGGAAGCAGTCGGATTCTCAGTGCACTGTGAAAGTAGATTGGGATGTGAGAGTTTGGGCCAGAGCAACTGGATGGATGGAGTTGCCTTTAATGGAAATGGGGACAGCACTGAGTGAAGCAGTTTTGGGCAATTTAAGTTTGATATGTCTGGTTTAGTTATCCAAGTGGGATTATGAGTAGACAGTTATATGAATCCAGAGGAGTTCACGAAAGAAATTCCAACTGAGGCCATACATTTTTGAGTTTTTGGCTGGGTGGTACTTTAGACATGACTGAAATTACCGAAAGGAGTGAGTATAAATAAAGTGAAGCAATCCAAGGAGAGAGCCACCCAGTGTGGCATAAGCCAAATTACATCTTGATTTTTTAAAGTTTTTATGGGAGGGAGCATTGTAAACTTGAAATGTCGTATGTCCAATTGTAATTACTTATTCATTATCATCTATGTTTCCATTTGCCTTCTTTCACATTATTATGGTGAACTATCTATCTATCGTTTCATCTAAGGCCAAGCTTGCTTTACTTAGATGGGACTCTGTACACTGATCTCATGCCTTCCAGCCTCAGCAAGGCCTAACTCCAATTCTCTCCTCTACATGATCAATTTTTTAGGTTGGAAGAATCTGTAAAAGACTGAAAAGAAACAGTCAGGAAGGGAGAAAACCCCCACAGTCAAAGAGAGATAGTTTTTGAGGAAGAAGAAGAAATTAACCATATCAAATGCTGCTGATAGGTCAAATTAGGTGAGGACTGAGAGCTGACCATTAGATTTTGTAGTGTGGAGATCACTAGAAACTGGCAAAAGCAGTTTTGGTGGAGTAGACGAGTTCCTCAGGTTATGACACAGTTCCGTTCCTGCAACAGCGATGTAACTTGAATTTTGGTTTAAGTCAAAACGCACCCTAGCCTAAGTCACTTACCTATCCTAGCACAGTTGTAAAATTATAACGTAAAAATACAACTAAGCCCCAGGGAAAGGACATAAATATACAGTACTGTACACTGTACTGCATATTCTTCCGCTGCGTGCAGCCAAACTAGTTTGCCCACGTAGTCTCTAAGCACCACACTAACAGCGTAAGCCAAAACACGTCTCGATTTTTTAAAGTTTTTATGGGAGCGAGTGTTGTAAACTTGAAATGTTATATGTTGAGACTCATAACCCAAGAACCCCCTGTAGTCAGAGTGCAATTCTGAGTGAAGTAAGTTTGCAAGGGAAATTGAAACTGAGTATAGACAAGTCTTTCAAGGAGCTTTGCTGTAAAAAGCTACAGAGAAATGGAGTTGTAGTCTGAGGATGAAGAGGGAACAAGTGAGGGTCTTGTAAGATGAAGGAAGTAGCAGTGTGTCTGCATGTTTATGGAACGATCCAGTGGAGAAGGAAAAATCGATAATGTAGGGGAGAGAATTGGAGTTAGGCCTTACTGAGGCTGGAAGGCATGAGATCAGTGTACAGAGTCCCATCTAAGTAAAGCAAGCTTGGCCTTAGATGAAAGGATAGATAGATAGTTCACCATAATAATGTGAAAGAAGGCAAATGGAAACATAGATGATAATGAGTAAGTAATTACAATTGGAGTTTTGAGAGAGTCCTCTACAGTTTGCTTCATTGTTCTCATGGAGTAACAGTGAGCCAGGATATGAAATTCTCAGCTATAAAGAGGAGTAACCCAGGAGTTGGCAATTGACAATAGCCCTAAGGGGTAAGGGGGTAATAGAGTCTAATGACATTGCATTCAAGATTGGGGATTTTTTAGGGAGGAAGGAGGATGAATTGTCTGCAAGTATGAATGTGGTACCATCCTTCAGGAGGGCTATGGGAGAAATCACAGCTACCACCTGATAGGGTTGCAGGAGAATCCACATCCTCATGAGAGAGGCTGGTTCAAGAAGATAAAGGAGTGTTCATGGAAGAGATTGAGGCTAGAGGTTTTGATGGATTTTGAGTTCCAGCGTACTTGACGAGTTGAGTAAGGGTGAGACATTGAGACGATTTATTTTCTGTGACTACTGTAAAATATCACCACAAATTGGGTGGCTTGAAACAACAGAAATTGGCCCTAGCTGGTTGGCATAGTGGATAGAGTGTTGGCCTGGCATGAAGGTGTCCTGGGTTCGATCCTGGTCAGGGCACACATGAGAAGCGAGCAGCTGTTTCCTCCCTCCCATCTCTCTTCCTTCCCCTTTCACAGCCAGTGGCTCACTTGGTCCCAGTGTTGACCTCAGGCAAAGAGGATAATTCAGTTGGTTCTGGCATTAGGCCCGGGATGCTGAGAATAGCTTGGTTTGTCCGAGTATCAGCCTCAGGAGCTGAGGATAGCTCAGTTGATTTGAGCATTGGCCCAAACGGGGGTTGCTGGGTGGATCCCAGTTCGGGTGCATGCTCTATCTCCCCTCCTCTCACTTAAAAATAAATAAATAAAACAAAGTTGTTTTCTCACAGTTCTAGAGGCCAGAAGTCCAACCTCAGTATTCCTGAGCTTAAATCAAGGTGTCTGCAGGGCTGTAGTCCTCAGGAAGCTGTAAGGGAGAATTTATTCCTTGCCTCTTTCAGCTTCAGGTGGATGCTGGCAATCCTTGGCTTCTGGCCACATCAATCAAATCTCTGCCTCTCTCCTGTAAGGATACTAATGATGGCATTTGGAGGTACCTAGATAGTCCAGGATAATCTTCCATCACAAGATCCCCAGTCACATTTGTAGAGACCCTTTATTCACATTAGATTTAGAATGAAATAGATTGGGACCTGATATCTTTGGGGGGCCATTTTTCACCCCACTGCAGGACCAAATGAGACTGTGCAGAGCTGGAGGGACATTAGGGTGAGGGAGATGAGGGTGACCTGGGAGTCTGGAGATCCGTGTGGTGATTTTGTAGAAGGCCTAGTGAGATTAGTTCTGTGAACTCAGAAGGTAGGTAGTGGTGGAGAGGCTGAGTATTGGGGGTTAGGCAGGTGCAGGTGATAAAGTTTCTTCTAGATCTCTGCAGATGGAGGCAAGGAGGCTTGGAGAAGAGGATGGTGGTTTGGGAAGTCGGTCTTGTCCAAGTACTGTACTTGGTTACATCAACTGTATTTTCTAAGTAAAACATTTTCTGATCCTTTTTCCCTGGCACATTTTCTAAGTAAACCTTTCCTGATCCTTTTCTGCAGCCCAGGAAGAGTTAATCACTTTCTATGCATTGTATATTGCAGTGGTAGTCAACCTGGTCCCTACTGCCCACTAGGGGGAGTTCCAGCTTTCATGGTGGGCGGTAGCGAAGCAACCAAACGTTATAGTAAGTTGTTTTATAAAGATTTATTCTGCCAAACTTAGTGAAAATCCAACATAAAGTACTTGGTAAGTAATCATTATTATATGCTTTAACTTGCTGTGACTCTGCTTTATAAATTTCATAAAGTGACGTTAATTCCCTACTTTATAAATCACCATTATTGTGGAACCGGTAGGTGGTTAGAAAATTTTACTACTAACAGAGATACAAAAGTGGGCGGTAGGTATAAAAAGGTTGACTACCCCTGGTGTATTGTATCCATTATTCTTGTCATAATGTGATTATCTTCTTGTTTCCACTATTTGTCAAATATACTATAACTCTAATAGACAAATGCAGTAGTTAAGTTTAAGATTTCCTGCCTAATCCTCCAGCCCTATCCCCCAAATACAATTAGGCATCTCTCTTCTCTGCATATCTCTAAGGTTACACTTTACACATTGTATTAAAAAAATGCCTGTACACCCAAATTGGATTATGCATGCCATAATTATGCATTCTTATACAACCAAATCCTATTTTCTGTTCCCAGCCTAGCCTAGCTCCTGGCATATAGATATAATAATACAGGTTTAAATGAAAAAACAAAGTCATTTATCTTTTTTTGGATTCTACTTTAAAACACTTTTGATTACATTCATAATTTCAATTTTATACAAAGGGTTCTATAAATACTTAGGTACAGACAAATTATATCATTTGCTGTAATTGTTACTTTTTAGAATGTATCAATTACTCCTTTTCTTTTATTAATCAGTACTATGATTGCTTGTCTTTCTTCTCTCTTTCTTTTCTTTCTTCCTCCCTCCCTATTTTTTACCCCCAGTGATGGAGTACCCAGTGACAGAAACTGGATCACTTTTTTCTTCAGGAATTAGGAGACATATGAAAGACAAAAGAATGTCAAAGACTGCTAAATTGAATGTTTCTCTTGCCTCCAAAATCAAAACAAAAATAATAAGTAAGTGGCATTGGTTTTAAAGTATACTCACATTTTTACTTTTCCCTGGAGAATTGATAAGAGTATTTGGTCTTTTATTTTATCAAGTATAAAACATGACTAAAATGGTTATTTTTGTTAACTGATACTTTTTTACTTTCCGTTTTTCCTTTCCTTCAACTCCTATTAGTCAGTGGTTATGGTGAGTTACCTCCGTGGCGACTGCTGAATTTTCAGCAGTGAGCCTGGTGCAGCGGAAGGCAGCTGCCTCCTACGTGGCAAGGGAAATACCAATGTGACAGTCCTGAAAAGGGCTAAAAATGTGGTAGATTGCTTTGGCATGCCGTAGCAATTGGGAGATGGGTAATCTAGCGGTGGTTGGCCTAGCTAGGGTGCTATAGGGGGTGGTCTTATATAGCCAACGGAAATTATGAGGGCACTGAGCACTTTAGAAATGGGGTTGCATGGAATCTGGAATTAAGATGTTAGAAGGGAAAATAATAAAAAAGGGCGGGGGGGGCCTCCCCAATATAAAATTTCATTACTTTTGAAAAGTATCTCGGTTCATACCTGTCTCAGCAGGGCTGGGGAATGCACACGAAGGGCAGCTGTGTGCCTGGTGAAACATCAAAGCTGAGTGTCCGCCAGGTTCTAGGGCCAGGTGGTATGTTAGACCACTGCCTGGAGTCTCTTTGGCAGGGTCATTACACACCCTCTGGTATAAGGAATATACCAAGTTTGAGGACTGCAGCGGGAAAACCTTACTATCCTTGAGCTAGCTTATGGAAGTCCTAAACTGGCCCCAGTCCACTTTGCCTAGCTGTGTCAGAGGTGGAGGTCTGGAACTGTTTTCTCTGTGCCAAGGATAGAGTACTTTTTTGGACCTTGTTTTTTAGCTGCCCAGACTTTCCCTGATTTTATTTTTAAAATATTATTATTGCTTTCATATGTATTTTAATATATACACTGTACTTTTATTTAGTGGCATGTAAATCAAACTTATGAAAATATATGTATGTTCTAAGTGTACAAAGGGAGCACACTATATTTAAGGTGAGATTTACCAAGGAACTCACAATTACATTTATTTTCTACCAACAGGAAAGCATTTCTGATTTAAATTATGTTTACGTAGTGCTTGTAAAGAGCAGGGGTCAGGTTTAGATTGTGATAGATGCCCACATATGAGAGGTAGGATTTGGGGTGGAGGTAGAACGATCTATCCTACATCACAGTAAGTATGCTTCCTTTCACTCAGTGTTTTGAAAAATGGAATTGGGAGCATTAATTAATTTGTCCATTTCTAGAGCCACAGAAACTGGCTTAAATTTTTCACAGATTGGCCACCCTAATTTCTGTGGAACTCTCTAGTTAGAGCTTGGTCAGCTTCTCCATTCTACCTCCTAGTCAAAGGTGTAAAGGGAGGAAGGGCAGCAGGTATCAAGATTCAGTTTTTGTGACTGATCTACTTATCTAGAATGCTGTGTCTAGCAGAGTCCTCTTATTTCTAACTGTGTCTTCACATTCTGCATTCCTCACATCTTATTCATCGTCTGTCTAGCTTTTATTTTTTCAGTTCCAAAGTCTAATTACAGTTTTTTCAAAACTACATTTATGTTGTCATTCTCTCCCTTTCTAACCCTCAGTTAAAACTTATAAAGTGAAATGCATTTTGTCTAAAATAGTTTTATTAAGGAATATGAAAATTTATTAAGGTTTAAGTTCAATATTAACTATTAAAATTTTTTACAGACAATTCTTCTATTTTCAAGATATCTTTAAAACACAACAACAGGGCATTAGCTCAGGCTCTCAGTAGAGAGAAAGAGAATTCTCGAAGAATTACAACTGAAAAGATGTTATTGCAAAAAGAAGTGGAAAAACTGAATTTTGAGAACACATTTCTTCGCCTAAAGCTAAATAATTTGGTATGGAACCTATATTGTATTTGAATTCTAAATTATAACTAAAATTTTAACTATGTTATTATAGAAGATATAAAAATGTTTCTTAAATCTCCAGTTGAGAAAATTATTGAAAGAGTGAGCATGTTCACAGGCTGACTGTAATAAAATCAGTGTCTTTGGTCTCCATTCTGTGTACTGTGGTTCTGCAAACCGGTTAAATACCTTGATTAGCCTTTGATTGCTTATCATAAGCAAAGCTTTGTGCATTAATACATGTTAACAAGATGGGTGTACTTCCTCCAGGAGTTGAAAGAAAGGGCTTTCCCAGAGTGTTTGTGTTTGCCTTTAGCCCTAGCATTCCACTGGCTACAAGCCCAATAAAATGAAAATTGTAGTCTTGCTTTTCCTTCCAATTTCCAAATCTGTCCACAGGCAGGGAAATACAATCCAAACATTAGTTAAAAGCTGCAACTATAGATCTAACTTTAAAATTAGTAGAAATTAATTTAAAAATGGAAAAAATCACTTACTACATTTGAGAGTTAAAGTCCTGTGGCTGACAAACTAAATACACTTGCCATGTAATGTATTTTCATTATAAATAGATAGGAAAAATGTTTGTAAATAATTTATGATTGATAGTTCAAAAGTATTTAAAGTGTGTGTGTGTGTCTATTTGAACTGTATAGTTTGTACCTCTTTAGCTTAACATGATCTCAATTTTTAGTATAATGTTATCTCAATTATTTTCTAAGTCTTCTCAACTGATTGTATTCATGCATGTATGATATAATGAACTCCAAATCTTGATTGATTAAAAGTGGTCTTTTACTTATGCAGAATAAGAAGCTTATAGAAATAGAAGCACACATAAACAATAACTTGATAACTGCAATTGAAATGAGCACCCTTTCTGAGGTAAGTAGAATTATGTGTAAGTAGTATAATTTTTTAGTATTACTGAGAATAATTGAGGTTAGTTAAGTAGTATCAAAGTTAGAGATTCGTATCTTAAACTTTGTGCAAACGAATGATGATAATTTAATGGACTAACAGAACATTATCATTTGGTATAATTGGTTATTGAAATGTTTATATAAAATTCAGGGTTTGATTAAAAGTGACAGGATTAGACAGCTCAGTAGAACCATATACTGTCTAAGTACACTAGAAAACATAAAAGACATTAGTAGAAAGGTAGTATTTCAAATTAGGAAGGAATTTGTATTATTGAAAAAAGATCAACATAATTGAAAAACAGGAGAAAAAAGAAAACCCTCCTTTATGCTGTTTTCTAAAATAAATTATAGATGGATTTAAATGTAAAAAGAGAAATTATATAAAATGGGAAGAAATTACAAATGAATTCACATTAGGTGGGAGAGGCTTTATTGTACCTAGAAACAAAAACCATAAAGGAAGATATTGATGGATTTTTATCAAAAATAATTTTTTTAGAAGGCTAAAAATCATAAAAATAAAAGGTAAATTACAGACTGGGAAAATCAAACATGGTAGATAAAGCATTAAGATTGATAGTTTAAAAGCTTTTATAACCAAGCATGGGGAAAATCAGTAAAAAAAAATCAGGAAGAAAGAAGGACCAGGTATCTGTGAAATTAACTCAGTTATTTAAATAAGAAAAATAATTTTTGAAGGAATAACTAATGAGAAGGCAACATTTATATGATACATAAACTGAAGAAAAGTCAGTGAAGTTTCAATTGTAGAGAAATTTCTTTTTTTAAAAAGCCTTTATTCATTTGAGAAAGAGAAAGAGAGAGAAGGGCGGAGGAGAAGGAAACATCAACTCCCATATGTGTCTTGACCAGGCAAGCCCAGGGTTTTGAACTGGCGACCTCAGCATTCCAGAACAACACTTTATTCACTGAGCCACCTCACCACCTCAGGTCAGGTCTGGCCATAGAGAAATTTCTTGATAGCTCTGGAGGCAGTGTAGTGCTTTAAATGGGATTGCCTATATTTAGTTTAGATTCCGGCTCTGCTACTCCCTTATTCTCTGACCTTGACCTTCCACTCTTTGAACCTCAGTGTTCTTGTCTGTATGGTGTGAACAACAGAGAGTTAGTGTAAGAGTAAATATGACTTCTAGCATGTGTTCTGGCAGTAGGATGAGTGCAATAAAAGTTAGTTATCATTTCTATTGTATATGTTATTTTCCTGTGTTTTCTAAATTTTCTGCAAATCTCTCCTTTTAAAAACTTTTTGAAGTCATTTTTAAGTCTCTTAATTTCAGTCTTTGTGATAAGAAGATAGGAACTCCTTCAGCCTATGTGGTCAATGTTTAGCTACTTTGTCCAAAGTTTTAATAAAAGCTGACCAAGCCTGACCTGTGGTGGCACAGTGGATAAAGCATCGACCTGGGAACACTGAGGTCGCCAGTTCAAAACCCTGCACTGGTCTGGTCAAGGCACATATGGGAGTTGAGCTTCCAGCTCCTCCCCTCTTTCCCTCTCTCTCTCTCTCTCACTCTGTGTCTCCTCTCTAAAATGAATAAAATAAAAAAAAAATTAAAAAAAAAAAATATATATAAAAATAAAAGCTGACCAAAAGGGGGGATAAAGCTAGCCAAAGAGTAGGTAGGTACTTTATTGTCTAAATCCACATTTAGATGAAGAAAGGATTTGTGGAAATGTCCCTGTGAAATAATGTTTACAGGAGCTGTAGTTACTAGCATTATCAATTTGATACCCAGAATAACCAGTGAGCAGAGGGGCTGCGCCTTACACATTTAGCATCCCCTAAGAAAAAAGATACTTTTCACTGAGTGGGTGGGTAGTGGGAGACAGGGAAGTGGTTTTGTTTTGCTGATCAGGTTATAGGACTGAATTGAATTGCCCTGAATAAATTACTTAAGACTAGTGTCAGACATAACAGTGGGACCTGTAGAGTCAGTGCAGGAATTTATTTGGAGAGTAAGACAAAGAAGCTAATTGGCAATATATGGAAGGGGAGAGTCATATAATCCACACCTCAAGGAACTTTGGAGAACAGATAGCCCTTAAAAGGTCGCTCAACTGTTTCTTGTGAGTTATGTGATTTAAAGCTCCTTCCCTCCGTTGTCTTTTAAAAAAACCTTTAGTGAAGTCAATATTGTTCTCAGATGCTTTTTGTATGGTTCTCTTTGGAGAACTTGAAGAGGGCTGAGATCAGCATCTGGAGTCAGGAAAAGTAAAAAGCAGAGGGTAAGTAGATGCAGAAGCTGAAGGATGGGGGAACAGCATATAAGTTTGGTGTCTACTTCCTTGGACTTACTTAACAGACTAACTTTTGCATATCAGGTTTTGAAATTCCTTTTCTTTTTAGTTGGGAGAGGGGAGGAAGATTGGTAATACAGACATGTGGTTCTAATATCAACAATATTAAAAAGTACAGAACAGTGTCTCACATGTGCTGCTGTTCTGTCTTTGGCTACTTTCTTCTTCATTCTCCTCTTTTCTCTACACTTCATGCAGGTAACTGCTTTAGTTTGTTTGTTATATCAAAACAAAAGCATATTGAGTATTTTCTTAATTTTCCCTTTCTTATAATTTCTTTTGTTTAAAAAATGTTTTGTAGAATTTATTGGGGTGATACTGGTTAATAAAATTACTTAGGTTTCAGGTGTACAAGTCTATAGTACATTATCTGGATATTGTATTGTGTGTTCACTCCAAATCTATCTCCTTTCATCACCATTTATTCTCCCCTTACCCTCTATTATGTCCCCCACCCCCTTTTATTCTTGTAGTCCCATATTCTTATCTGTGTCTGTGAGGTTTCTTATTTTTCTTCTTTGGCATAATCTCTTCACCTTTTTCAACTAGCCCTGCAACTTCCTTCCCCGCTGAGAGCTGTCAGTCTCTTCTCTATATCTGTAAGCCTGTTTCTATTTTGTTTATTAGTTTATTTTGTTAATTAGATTCCACCTATAAGTTTATCTTATGGTACTTTTCTCTCTCTGACTGGCTTATTTCACTTAGGATAATACCCTCTATCCAGCTCCATCCATGCTGGTACCCTACCCATTGCTGTTGCAGCTTAGAGCACTGTAATAAGAAAGCATGGTTGTGTGTTGCTTAATTTTATGTTCTTTATTAAATAATTAAAACATGTCCAGAAAACATGAACATTTAGCAAATATATATAAGCAAAAATTTAAAAGCTGCATTAAAGTCACCCAGACAATTTTAAAAGACTGTTTAAGAATGATAGGGGTGTGGTGGAAGTAGTAAAGGGTAAAGGTCCCAAATACATGGCAACAAAAGATGATTTGACCTTGGGTGGTGGTCACATAATTCAGTATGAAGATCGTGTATTATAGAAATGTACACTTGAAACCTCTATAATCTTATTAACCAGTGTCATGCTAATAAATTTAATAAAAAATATGTACAAAATCCAGTAATATATTATGTAATATATATGTAGATATGAGCTTATTTTATATATAGTTGACCTTTCAACAATGTGGAGTGCACGGGTTAGGCTGTACAACCCCCATACAGTCAAAATCCACATATCAGTTAGGTTGGCCCTCTACCCAACCACTAATCAAAAATGCTGTATATGTAGAAATATTGTAAATGTGTGGTTATACATATATGAGTATTCATATGCATAGAAGAAAGTTTGGGAGGTTATACACCAAAATATTAGTGGTGATTATCTTTAGATGACATGATTAAAGATGAACTGTGTTTAGCCTTACCACATTATTTCCATTAAACTATTAAAGACTAGTGCAAGAATTGTTCTATTACTATTGGTATTCTTGTATAATTTGGTACTTTAATAACAAACATGATTTAATGAGATTAGAAACTTTGTTCCTTTTCATTGTCTGTATTTTTTTCAAAAATAGTTCCATCAGAGTCCCTTCCCACTGCCAGCCAGCAAGAATAAACGGGTTAGTAAACAGTGCAAGTCTATGCATCTTCCATTTGCAAGGTAATTGCTTCAAGACTTGGTTAAATATTAACTTGCACACTTCTACCTAAGTTGGACTTTGAAGGTTTTTATTTGGTCGGTTTCCTTGAAACATAGAAAGATATATAAAAATAAGTAATGAAATACTTGTTAGCAGTGTCCCAGTAAAAGAAATTGAAGATAAAATAGAATTTAGTTTTATATTTTAAAGTATTATTCAGCTTTCCCATAGACTAGAGAAGGAAGAAGCACAGATGGACCTTTAGTTACATGAGTTTAAATTACCTTGGTGTAGAGTAGTTAGATTTGTATATGACACAATAATTGTTGTATGTGTTATGTAATGTTTTAGTTTCATTAACCTATAGCTGCCTACTAAGGTAGGAATGAGGTGATTTGTAGTATCTTGCTCACATTGCATCCCCAGGGCTCCTAGGAAACTTACCCTCATTCAATAGTAAGTTCATCTAGTATCCTGCTATGCTACTCTTTAGTTCTTTCTTTTCCCTCAGGTCACCACTGACCTCAGGTTTCCTGCTGGCTAAACCTGATAGTTTTTTCTAATTAACTCGCAAACTGCCCAACCTTTAAAATTTGTTGTTGTTATTCTCCTGACCAAAATTCCCATTTCTTGATTAATTTGCTTATAAGTCATAGTAAACACCTTATTTCAAACCTGTCATTTTAAAGACAATCTTTGAGGTCCAGAGAGATAAAATGACTCTGAATTAACAGCATTGACCCAAATCCTCTGTCTCTTATACAGTGTTCTTTTGGTTATATAACTTTTGGGTTTATTGCTTTTACTTACGTGCACAAGTAAATGTACTTAGATATTGAATGCTATTTGTACCATAGTAAAAATTTCTTATATATACTGTTTCTTTCTATTCTTTCTAGTTTGCTGCATTGTTTTGCCTATTTTGCTGTACTAGCACCACATTGAAACAGTACCTTTTAATGGCTGCAGTTTTAAAATAGTACATTTTGTTGTCTTGTAGTTCCTTTACTTAGTTCTTTTTAAGAATATCTTGGCTATTATTATGCATACATTGTTTCATAAACATACAAATCAAGCGTCAACTAGCCTATAAAATTTCATTGTATTTTTTAAGTAGATTTTTCTTTGAAGTATAGCATACATGTTAGAAAAATGCAAAAGCCTTTAGAGCATGGTGAATTTTTACAAGTGAACATTGTTTTATAACCAATATCCAGACCAAGAAACAGAACATCATCAGTATTACCTCAGATACTTTCTAGTCACTACTCATCAACCACTCAAAGATAAATGTTATCTTGACAATTTTTTTTTAGAGAGAGACACAGACAGACAGGCAGACAGGGACAGACAGGCTAGAAGGGAGAGAGGAGAAGCATCAGTTCTTCATTGCGGTATCTTCGTTGTTCATTGATTGCTTTCTCGTATGTACCTTGACTGAAGGGCTCCAGCAGAGTGAGTGACCCCTTGCTCAAGCCAGCAACCTTGGACTCAAGCCAGAGAACTTGGGCTTCAAGCCAGCGACCTTTGGGCTTAAGCCAGCCACCTTGGGGTCCTGTCTATGACCCCACGCTCAAGCTGAATGAGCCCACATTCAAGCCGGTGACCTCGTTTTGAACCTGGGTCCTTAGCATCTTAGTCCTACACTCTATCCACTGCGCCACCGCCTGGTTTGGCACCCTGACTTCTAATATCATAGATAATTAGATTTGTCTAATTTTGAACTCATATATAAGTTATAATTATACAGTAGATAGGAATTTTGTGTCTGGTTTTTTTTTTGCTCAGCATTGTGTTTGTGCAATTCATCTGAATTGGTAGTAGTAGATCAGTTATTCTCATTGCTATATACTATTTCATTGAATGATGATTATACTCTAATTTCTTCATCTTTCTGATTTTCTTTTAGCTTTGGTCTGTTACAAGTAGTGCTACTATGTATATGCATTTCAAAATGTATGTGCACAATTTGTTGGTAGGTTCCTAGGAGAAGAATTACTGGGTTTTTATATATAGAATTTGGTTTTAGGTGAAACTGTCAGTTTTCTAAAGGGTTTGTACCAATTAATATTCCTAGCAGCAATATATGAGAATCCCTGTTGTTCTGTGCCTCTAACAGCACTTGTTATTGTCTGTCTTTTTCATTTTAGCCATATTGGGGATATGTACTGGTATTACATTGGGATTTTAATTTTCTTAATAATTATATGAATTCATATATGCTATATAAATTTAATTATCTGTTTATATATTTATTTTTCTATTGAGTTGACTATTATTTTTTTAAAGATTTGCAGGTTTTTAAATACTTTATATATATATTCTTTGTGCATCACAAATATCTTTTACTTTGGCTTGTCCCATCACCCTCTTTATGGTGTCTTTAGATGAGTAGAAGCTTTTTAAAAATCCAATATATGTATCTATATAGTTATATTTGTTAGTCCTACTTCCCCTTATGGTCACCACTTTCTGTTTCCTTCTATGAAAATCTTTACTAATTGTTCTCCTCTGTTTTTTTAAAAGCTTTATTATTTTCTCTTTCAGTTAGATTTTCAGTCTACCTAGAATTTGGGGTATAATGTGAGGGAAGAGTCTTAATTTATATTTTCTTGTGGAAATCCTGTTGACCTTGCACCATTTATTTGGAAAAGACCATCCTTTCCCCACTTCATGGCAGTATCATCTATATCAAAGGTCAGGTGTGTGACCGGATATGTATACATCTGTTTCTGAACTCACTATTCTGAGTCTTGGTATTTGATAGTGTGAATCTCTATTTTATTTATTTATGTTTTTGTTCCTGAATATTATCTTGGCTATTCTTGAGTCTTTGCATTTCCATGTGAATTTTAGAGTCAACTTGTCAGTTTACATAACACACTTGTACACATAAACAGTCTCTTTTGGCATTTTGATTGGGATTTAAAAAATTCATTAAGAGGAAAAAAAGAGTAAAGCAGTGTCTTCTCAATAGTGACAGAAAAGTCATTTAATAAAATTCAACAGCCATTTATGAAAACCTTATCAACAAACTAGTAGCAATGCAAGGGGACTTCTTTAATCCGAGAAGGAAAATTTGCAAAACTCAAGAGTAAGCATATGAAATAATAGGAACACCATAAGCATGCCCTAAGTTTCTCCTAACGTCAAATACTATATATAAACCCAATTATTCTACTAGGTACATACCCAACAGAAATGTGTCCATACATTTCAAAAACAGCATTATTTGTAATAGACCCAAGCTAGAAAATATTACTGTTTTTGGGTTCATGTGCTGGCCGTCTCTCCCGTAATGGCCCAAGCAGTGACTACCAGTCTATTAGTCACCTCCTTTTGGAGGCACTCGGGCTGTGAAGATGAGCATTCTTGTTTTATTCTGAGTTTATCTACTTCCTACCTATGATTGTCTTCATTGAACACAGAAAGGTACCAGAAGGGATTTGTGGTTGGATCTTAAATAAATGGAATAGAGAAAGAACTATCCATGTAATTTTCTAAATAATTTTTACAAAATACAAAATTTTTCATTTATTCCCATTTGCCTTTAGGGTTCCATTAACTTCAAGTGATGATGATGATGATGATGAAGGAGAAGAGAAAACGAAAACGCAATGTGGCAACAATGTTATATCAAAGACATCACCTGATGTTCCTTCTTTGGTATCAATAGCCCATTCTTCATCAACTCAGAATAATTTGGAATTGTTATGTCTTAAAGAAAACAATCAAAATGTGTGTGGTTTAGATGATTCAGAACATATTTCTTCTATTGTTGATATACTTCCAAAAGGTGAGATTTTTAAAAAAAATCTATTTTGAGTATCATTATTAAATAATTTCATCAGATTTTCTTCTTGATGACCATGGTGAATTAACAGTTAATAAGTTAGATGTCTTATGTTACAGATTTGCTAACTTCTACAATTTTTAAGTGCTGGTGAAAAAAAGTAAATGTGCTGACATATGTCAGATCCATAGTGGCCTGATAACTATTACTCTGAATGCAATAATTAGAAATGAGCTAGCCTAAAAAGAGCTTTTCTTGATATCTTAGCTTTCGAATTGAAAGATACTATGTTAGTTTCATATACTCTTGTTTATAGTTATATAGTTTCCTCTTCTCCTGTTTATAGATATGAAAATTGGGGACCTAGATCAGTGTAGTGACTTTTTCAAAATCATGACCAATTAGTAGTAAAGCAAAAACTTGAGCATCCAAAATGGTTGAACAAGAGAAAATGATGATACACTTTATTTACATAGTATTTCAAAATAATTGTGTGGTGTAGTCTGGCTTACATATTGTCATAGATTTCATAATTAGTATATGAAACCATAACTATATTGAATTTGGAGTTTAGAATTATTTTTTCTTTCTCAAAATTTAAGTGTATCTGTATAATTTGTAGAAACTTGAGCTGTCTGCTGACAGGTGTCTAGTAGTAATTTATATCAGAGTTATCACTCTTACTGGGGGTGATAAATCCCACTTTAGAAGGATATGTTAATGACTCTACTGTTGGTTCTACTTTATGTTGGGACCAAGGCAGAGTGAATTCTCAGTGTATATGTATTTTCCATTGATAAAAATGTAAAATATGACTTATGACTACTCTCATCATTTCTACTTTTTTATCAGCGTAAATTATTTATAATACAAATATCTGAACAGAATATATTGTTAGAAATCCTCTGTGAAACAGCTTGATTTCTAATCTAATTTGTTTAAATAATAAATTTACCATTACGTAGTTCTGACTTTTGTTTTCTTTTATTTTATAGAAAGCTATTCTCACTCAGGCCAGAGTTCCAAGAGTTCTCTAACAAGTGAGGTGAAAAATTTCCAGTTTATCAGCCACAGAAAAGAGAAACTATCTCTTAGTAATGTAACTAAGAGGAAAAGACGGACATCATTTCTGGAATCAAATAATCCTGCAAGCAATCCTTGTGTGACAGATGTAGCTCAACAATGGATTTCAAGTCCAGAATTAAATTGGAATAATGAGATAAATGATCATACTGATGAAATGAATACTAAAATGCAAAGGAACATACAGTGCCTTCCTGACTCATCTGAGTCTGCAAGTGAACCTACTGCAAAGTGCATGAATCAAGTTCAGAATAATGATGACGTTCAGTGGCAGAAAACTGTGTATGATGCAGACATGGATTTAACTGCTAGTGAAGTAAACCAAATTGTTACAATTTCAACAGGCACTAAAAATAAAAGTAATAAAAAACCAAATGACTGTGGAATCAAAACTTTCAGGAAAGTGAAAGATTCAAGCTCTGAAAAAAAGAGAAAAAGACTGAAGAGACAAATTAAAAATAGTTCAGATATGAATGCTGAGAAAAAAATTGAAAATGAATCAGAAAAAATATCTGTTGGCCTGAATGGGAAAGGAGATTCAGAAGATCCAAATTTTATCTTCAATACTGAACAGATGACTAAGTCGAACATTCGGAAAACAATGACCCTTCATAATGACCTTGATCAAGATGACAGACAAAGTATAGATAATAGCAAGAAGAAAAGAATGCATGTAACAAATGAGCAAGAGGAAACATACTCTTTCTTCCAAAGTTCAGATAAATTACAGCAGGAGAGTAAATTTAATATGGGTCAGAGTTCTCTAGCTTATAATAAAACTAAAGCTTCTAGACAGACATATGTGATTCATAAGTTAGAAGAAGGTCACTTATTCCTAAATCAAAAGGATAAAGACATCATTTCCGAAAACCTAAAAGTCACAAATGAATTTCAAACAGCTGATCTTGCTACCAAACATAATGGAAATTTATGTGATTATGAGACTCAAAATATGCTAGATTTGAAAAAGTATGTCTCTGATACCCAACCTGCTCAGCAAAATGAATCAAAAATAAGGAAGAAACTTAGACAGAAAGTAAATCGGAAGACAGAAGTAATTTCTGAAATGAACCAAATATATGGGGACAATGATAAAGGTGCACATGGCCCAGAAATAGGTAGCTATTCCATCCAAACCCAAGAGAATAAACAAATCATCTGTGGAAACTCAGAAGTTTCAAATGGGTTTCAAAATCCTGCTCTGCACACCAGCAATAATGGGGACCTGTGTGATTGTGATCTCCACAATGTGTTGGGTTTGCAAGACCTAATCACTGATGTGTTTCCTGTTCAGCGAAATAAATCAAAAGTTAATAATAATCTTAGGCAGAGAGTAAATCGGAAGACAGTAATAATTTCTGAAGTGAATCCTTTAAATAATGACAAAAGTATGTATTCCCCAGAAAATGGTAACCATTTCCTCCTGACCCAGAGGGATAAAGAAATCCCTGAAAACCGAGAAGACTCAAGTGAGTTTCAGACACCTACCCTTTCTACCAAAGATAATGGAAACCTGTATGATTGTGAAACTCAAAATAATTTGGGAGTGAAAAAGCACATCCATGATATACAAACTACTTGGCAAAATGAATCAAAAACAGATAAGCCTCAGCAAAAGGTGTGTTCGAAGACAGAAATAATTTTGAAACTCAACCAAATACATGAGAATGATGACAAAGATGTGCATGACCCAAAAAAAGATAACTTATTTTCTCTAACCCAGAAGGATAAAGAAATCATCCCTGAAAACCCACAAGATTCAAATGAGTTTCAGGTAGCTGATCCTTCCACCAGAGATAATAGGAACCTCTGTGATTATGAGGCTCGAAACATTTTGGGTGAGAAAAGGCATGTTACTAGTATGCCATGTGCAAAGCAAAATGAATCAAAAATAAATAAGAGGCGTAGGAATAAAGGAAGTCGGAAGACAGAGATAATTTTAGGAGCAAACCAAATAAATGAGCTTAATAACAAAGGTATGCATGACCCAGAAAATGGTAACTACTTTTTCCTAACCCAAGAGGATAATGAAACAATTTCTGAAAACCCAGAAGTCACAAATGAATTTCAAACAGCTTACCTTTCCACCAAAGGTAATGGAAATGTATATGATTATGCGCCCCTGAATATGTTGGCTTTGAAAAAGCATGTAACTGGTAAGCAACATACTCAACAAAATGATTCAAAAATAAATAAGAATCTTAGGCAGAAAGTGAATCGGAAGACAGAAGTAATTTCTGAAATGTACCAAATATATAGGGATAACAATGAAGATATGCAAAAAAGCTACACAGATCTCGATTTTAAAATAAATGAATCTGAACAGAAACTTGAAAGCCAAGGTATCAGTGGGCACTGTATGGAAATCAATAGTAATGAAAAGGAAGATTGTGAGCAAATTTCAAATCCTTACAAAGAAGTTACAAAGCACGGGAAAGAATCAGGCAAGGCAAAGAAAAGTCGAACAAAAGGTAAACCCAAACCTATTTTTCAATTTACAGATTCTTCACAGACATCTCTCTCCTTAGAATCAGCTTTAAAACATGTTACTAAGGAAGCAGATTCTGATTCTGGTAAAGAAATAGGACCACATAAGAATCCAAAGCAAAGCATTGCAACTCTGAATAACATAAGAGACACCCCCTTGGTGGAAGGAGAGTGCCAGGTCAAAAGGGGGAATAAAAGGACATCCAAAGCAGAGAAAAGGAAGACAGTAATAGCTCCAGAGAGCCATGAAGTAAAGCAGATACTCTCAGACACCAGTAGGAGAATGCCATTTGAATCTGAACATGCTGGTGCAGGGAAAATACTGGAAAATAAGGAAATTAAGCCAGACTTTTATACCAAAGTTTTTGATTCTTTGTCTCAGATATATTCACCTACCATAGAAGATTCTTCCCTTAACAGTGTTCATGAAAGTTCAAGACCTTTGCATATTTCTTCTAGCAAAAAGTCAGAAATAGGTAGGTCAATACCTGAAGTGACCAAGTTTTACAAGTGTTTTATTCCCACTTGACTAGTAAAGTATTTTCTGTTATAACTGATATTATTATGAAAATTTAAAAACTATTAACTAGCTTGAGCTATAGAAACAATGTGAAAGAACTTCAAGAAAGCTTAATACTTTGGAAAGATAACAGTGAGAATGTCTTAGACATTTATAACCTAAAAAAACAGATTGGCCTTTCCCACAGAGTTGTCTGATGTCATTAGGCAGATAGTTTTCTTTTTCAATGAAAGAAATTGAGTGTTTTAAATGTATGTGTGTGTGTGTGTGTGTGTGTATATATATATATATATATATAAAATACGGAATTGTGCTGGATTGATTTTATCAAAGACAATTGGAAGTTTCTTTAGGGTGGGATTTTATAACAACATACAGGGTGGGACAAAAGTAGGTTTATAGTTCGTATGGAAAAAATAATACAATAAATAATATGAGAATAAACTTTCACGTACTCACAACTGCAAACTACTTTTATCCCACCATGTATATTTAATGAGATCAATATTATTCTAGGTGTTTTAGAGGATTAGAATTAATGTCAATTCCCTTTCCTCAGAAGACATGCATGTAAAAGTTACAAATACAGTGGTAAATGTAGTAAATGCTTTGAATGAAACATACATATTATGCTAAGGGATTTAATGGGGAGTAATTCTGACTAGAGAAACCTGCAAAGACATCATGAAATAAGTAGCATTTTAGGTCCTAAAGGATAGGATTTTTACCTTATTGTTTACTTCTTATTTTCTCCTAGTTATTGAAATAACACTAACTGCAGGAAATCAAAAGTAGAGAATCAGAAAATAGTAGGAAAAACAACCACCCAGCAGAACAGCAGTCAATGTTTTGGCATATGCATAGACTTGAATCTATGGGTTTTTAAATATATACTTAAAATCATACTCTAAAACATTATTTATCTCACATTATTTCTCTTAACAGTGGATCTTATAAGTATTCCTTTATTATTAGAATATTTCTAACATCAGGCATTCCCATATCACTATATGTGTATAGAACACAGGGATTTCCCCCCAGTTTTATTAAGAAATAATTGGCATATATCACTGTATTAGTTTAAAGTGTACAGCATGATGGTTTGATTCACACATATTGTAAAATGATTACCATAATAGGTCCAGCTAACATCCATCATCTCATATGATACAATAAAAGAAGAAAAGAAAAAAATTTTTTCCTTGTGATGAGAACTCTTAGGATTTACTCATTTAACAGTTTTCCTATAAATCATATAGCAGTGCTCCTGTATGATTTATAGTTATCATGTTGTCCATTATACCACCCTTAGTACTTATATCTAGAAGTTTGTATATTTTTGCATCCTTCTGCCACTTACCTCTTCGCTCAACTTTCTCTGCCTTTGGTAACCACAAGTCCGAACTCTTTCTGTGAGTTTGGGTTTTTTGTTTTAAGATTCCACATATAAGTGAGATCATACAATATTTGTTTTTCTCTGATTTACTCCACTTAGCATCTGTCTGTAAGGTACATCTGTGTTGTCAAAATGGTAGGATTTCTTCATTTTTTATTTGGCTGAATAATATTCCATTATATTTATATACACAAGTTTATCCACTCATCCATGTCTTAGGTTGTTTCCATGTCTTGTCTATTGTAAATAATGCTTTTATGGACATGAAGGTGCAGATACCTTTTCAAGTTAGAGGACACTAGGATTTTGATGGATAAGGCTATTCCTGGTGAAAGGACTACTGAAGCAAAAGACGTACAAAGGTCCAGAGTCAGAGGACTTGTTAGAGCATGGGAGCCATCCTTCATCTCTGTATTCATGGTGCTTTTCACAGAGTGACCAATCAATGAGAAAGATTGAATGAATGCAGTAATTTGTGGTATTCTGTGAATACAGTTGAACCATGAAGAATTTTTCTTAGCCTATGTTATTTCAGAATTAAAATATGGCTACTTTAATAGTTTGTTTCAAATTTTAAGTTTTTTTTTTTCTAATTATGGCTGGAGAAAAACTGATTTACAAAGAACTGTGGTTCTACTATTGTAATTAAAATTATAACTCGATTATTGTTAAGTTTAAAAATTTGCTACCAATGATTTGCATACCTTTAACTATCCCATGTCTATTTCCACATCTCTACATGGTTACAAATATTTGTGAAAATAATATTCTCTTCAGGTGGTAGAATACTACAGGACTTGACAAATACCAATTTTGTTTCAAATAACACTGCTAAGTCTGAAAATAAGTCCGAAGATCTGTCTGCAGAGCTGCCAAGCCGGAGGAGAAGGTGCACTCCTCTCCATTTCAAAGAGCCAAGTCTCAGAGAGTAAGTATTTCAATGATATTAAAGTGAGTGGTTTTGTAGATTATCTCTCTGTTTGGTTTGTCTGATGTTTTCTCATGATTACAATGCGTTATGCAAGAGTTCCACAGAAATGGTGTGTCCTCATTGTATCGTATTATGTCAGTATGTCTGATTACTAGAGTAAGGTGGTGTCTTCGGGATATTATTCACTATAAAGTTATTGTCTTTTTGAGTACAGTTAATGAGCTTTGGGGGAACTATAATACTTTGAGTCTGTGTGTCCTGTTTCTGCTCGTACCTTTACCCACTAATTTTAGCATCCTCTGGTGGAGCTTTCTGTAATAATTCAACTGTGGTGTTTGCCTACTGGTGATTTCTCCTTCCCTCTTTTCTTCTACAGTACTTGAAATTCTTTTCTTTTTATTATTAATTTTAATGGGGTGACACCAATAAGTCAGGGTACATATGTACAACCGAAACATTCTGTAGGGAAGAACTGTTGTTCCCTTTCCCTCATTTATTTTATTCCAACTTTGGCTATTAAAAGTTTCTTCAGGTTGGCTTCTGTGTTGTTTCAACAAGACCTCATATAATTTTGAGCACTTCCTTACTTTCTGACATATAAGATGTTCCCGGGGCAGAAGTTTTTCCTGCCCAAGCCCCTAAATCAGTCAGTCACTTCTTCAAAGATCCTGGTTCCCTTGATTGAATACTTTCGTTTAAAAACCAAAATCTGAGCACTAGATATTCTCACTGCTTATATTCTGTTGAATGAGTTATCTATTGCTACATAACAGTATTATCATAAACGTAATAACTTAAAACAACATACATTTATTATCTTTTCTCAATTTCTGTGGGCCAGCAGTCTGGACTTGGCTTGGTTGGGTGCTTTGCTTGGTGTCTTAAAAAGCTGCAGTCAAGGTGCTATCCTGGCTACTGCTCATCTGGAGGCTCCATTGGGAAAGAAGTGGCTTCCAAGGTCACATAGATTGTTGGCATCATTCATTTCCTTGTAGTTTCAGGACAGAGGGCTCCAGCTTCTTGCGGTTGGCTGGAAGCTGTCCTCTACTACTAGAGGCCATCCTTAGCTTTTGGCCACTGGGCCTCTCAACATGGCCACATACTCAGCTAGCTACAGAAAGACTCAAGAGCAAATCCTGTAGCGAGATGGAATCTTATATAATGAACTGTAATTTCAGAAATGAGACATCTCATCACCTTTGCCATATTGTATTGTTTAGATGCAAGTCACGGCTCCTCTCACACCTAAAGTGGGGATTATACAAGGCCATGAGCACTAGGAGGCAGGGATCATGGGGGAAGGAAGGTCCTCCTTAGAGTCTGGCCATCTATCAGTGATAATAAGCATGGCTCTCATTATTTTATATTTACTTACTTCTTATATTTCTAGCATACACATAAGGTAGTTTCAAAATTGCTAATCCAAATCCCTGTGGGAAATATATTTACTAACTAAATTACAACATTTAGCTAGTTCTTTTTGTCTTAGGTTAGTTTTTCTTAACAACCCTTCGAACATAGTTATTTATTTGCTATTCAGTTAGGTATATTTGTTACTGTTTGTTTTTTCATTTTTTCCTTCCACATTGTGGTAGGTTTTGTTCTTTCCTTTGGGATATGTGAAATATTTCTTGGGTTGTATAAGTTGGAACTATACAAAACAGTATGTGCAGAGAAGTGTCAGCTCCTCATCTCTGCTACCCCATTCCCGGTATCCCTTTTTTCTGTCCTGTTTTCCCTCACCTTCTGCGGGTGACCAATTTCTTTAGTCTGGTTTACCTTTTCTTTACTTCTTTTGCATGGATAAGTAGGCATATGTATACATCCCTCATTTTCTTACATAAAGGTAGAAGACTAGCTATTCTGTTGCGTTTTGCCTTTTTTCATTTTGCACTGTGCTCTGGAAATCAATCCGTATCAATTCATAGAGGTTTTCTTCACTTTTTTTTTTTTCTTCACTTTTTTAACAGCTGGGTTATGCATTGCTCAATTGTGTACAGATGTATTATAGTTTATTCAGTGACATTTTTATATGCAGTTTAGGTTCTTTCCAATACTTTGCAATTATAAACAATACCACATTTAACAGTCTTGTTCATATGTCATTTCATATTGTTGGGAATGTCTTCAGGGTAAATTCCTAAAAGTGGGATGATAGGGGTGAAAAATGAGCATATATGTAGTTTGTTTGTTTGTTTTATTTCAGTGAGAGAGACAGACAGGAAGGTAGTGAGATGAGAAGAATCAACTCGTAGTTGCAGTACTTTAATAGTTCATTGATTGTTTCTCATATGTGCCTTGACTGGGGTGGGGCTCCAGCTGAGCCAGCGACCTTGGGTGTTGAACCTGGGACCTCAGCGTCCCAGGTTGACACTATACATTGCACCACCACTGGTCAGGCACATATATGTAGTTTTGTTAAGTATTGCCACACTTCCCTTCAGGGGCTAGTATGAATTTACATTCCCACCAGCAGTGTATGGCGCTCTTTCCCCACTGCCTGATCATCAGAATGTGTTGTCATATTTTAAATTTTTGCCAGTCTGATCGCCAAGAAATGGTATCTCAGTGTTTTATTTGCATTTCTGTATAAGTGAGTTTAAATATTTTCCTCATGCTTGGAGGCCATTGTATCATTTTTTTGGTCTGTTCATATTTTTTTTCTATTTTTAATTATTTTTGGGTCTTGGCCTCTCAGTTATTAAGAATTCATTATAAGGGATATTAGTCCTTGTGCTATGTGTAGTCAGTATTTTTTTAGTTTATTGATTATTTTTTGACATATGCTTTTAATTATTACAGAGTAGGCTGTAGAGCAGTGGATAGATAGAACATCCGACCGGGACACAGAGGACCCAGGTTTGAAACCCCAAGGTCGCTGGCTTGAGTGTGGGCTCATCTTTTTTGAGCAAGGCTCACCAGCTTGAGCCCAAGGTCGCTAGCTTGAGTAAGGGGTCACTCGGTCTGCTGTAGTCCCCCAGTCAAGGCACATATGAGAAAGCAATCAATGAACAACTAAGGTGCCACAACGAAGAATTGATGCTTCTCATCTCCCTTCCTGTCTGTCTGTCTCTATCTGTCCCTCTCTCTGTCTCTCTCTGTCTCTGTCACACAAAAAATGTTTATGTGGTCATACTTGTCCATATTTTCTTTGAATTTTGAGTCATAGTTAGAATGCCTTTTCCTATTCCATGGTTAAAGAGGAATTCGCCCATATTTTTTCTAGTATTTTTATTGTTTAATTTTGTACATAAATCTCTAGTCCATTTAGAGTTTTTTGTAGTGTATGAAGATTCTAATTTTATCTTTTCCCCAAATGACTACCAAATTGTCCCAGCACCATTTATTTATTTGCATCTTTATTTCAAATATTTGAGATGTCAACCATATCATACTCTAAATTTCTATAATGTATTTTTGAGGGGTCTAATGCTGGACTTTTTATTCTATTGCAGTGGTCTACCTGTTTAGTATATAGAGACTTTATAATATCTGGTAGGGATAATACTCATAATTTTTTTCAGTTTTCCTGGCTGTTATTACATGTTTGAACTGTAGTACTGACTTGTCTAACTCAGTGTTTCTCAACCTCAGTTCTACTAACATTTTGGGCTGTATATTTCTTTGTTGTGTGAGGTTGTTCTGTGCATTGTAGAATGTTTAGCAGTATCCCTGGTATCTACCCACTAGATATCAGTAGCACTAGCGCATTTATAACAGTAAAAAAGTCTCTAAATATTACACAATGTCACCTGGAGGGCAAAATTGAAAACCACTAGTCTTGCTGGTATTTTTATTGGAAATGCATTGAATTTATACATTAATTTAGGGAAAATTATTATCTCTACATTGAGTTGTGCTGCATAAGAATAGGAAATGTCTTTCTACCTGATTTAAGTCTTCTTATGTATCTTTTTGAAATGTTTTGAAATTTTTCTGAATAGGTTTTATACATTTCATGTTAAATTTATTTGTAGATGTTCAGTCTTCCTTGTTGCTGTTGTAAATGAACGTGTAAATTGGACATGAATATTATGTCCAATGTTTATTGTTTGTGGGTATGCAAGCTGTTGAATTCTGTGTAAGTTTATAACTTGCTACTTAGCTAAAATCTTTTATTCTCTATCTCATTGATTCTCTGTAATTTTCCAGGTGTACTATAATACAGAGATACTTTTAATTATTCTTTACACATTCATATGCTTCTGATTGATTTCTCTTGTCTAATTTCATTGACTAAATTCCCAAGTACAGTGTTGAATAGTAGCAGGAATAGTGGGTATTCTTGCCTTGTTCCTGACTTGGTGGAAATACCTTTACTGTCTCCCCATTAAGATACTGGCTTTAGGATTAAGGTATATATGTATAATTTATCATAAGAAAGTATTCCTTAGTGTCTATTATATGTTTGAATCATGAAAATCAAAGGAGTTTTCAGCATCAATGAAAAAATTTTTATGTCTTATTTCATTAGATTTATTAACTGGTGTTTTTGTCCACTTCATCTGTCTTGTACTAAGAGTAATATAACTCTTATTATTGTGATCACATCTGTCTGCATAAATGTCCTGTAGTTTTTGCTTCATAAAGGTAGTTGCTTTACTATTTAGTACATAAATACCAAAATTACTATATATTCATTGTGAAGTAGGGTGTTTACTATTAAAAATGTCCTCTTGTCATGTTAAGACTTTGGGACTTAAGAAAAAAAGACTTTTAAAAACATTTTAGTATTACCTTCCTAATAACTCCTGCCACTCCTATCTTCAATACCTATGATGATTACTTCGTAATATACTGCATGCAGTTGCAGTCAGGTTCTGCTCTCACAAGGGCCTATCAAGAGCTGTGATATGCATGCTGCATGCCATTCCCAATCCAAAAAGAAAAAAAATGGCAGCTGGGTTGCCATCACTCTTAGTATTTATACTGATGTACATTGTGATTTTGCATTTAAAAAATTTACCAACTAAACTACCAAATAATCTACATGCCCAGTATATCTAAACTAAAATAGGATGCTTTTTTATTACAATATTTTGCTATGTATTGTTTAGAATAGGTAGCTCTTTTGAAAGAATCAATTAAATTCCATCTGATTACCCATGGCAGTGGTATCATTAGCCCTGCAGACAGATACAGAGGAGGAAAACAGACCACTGTATCTACCCATTTATGTCTTTTAATCTGTGATCATGTGTATGTATCTCATCCAAAAAACATATACTGTAAAGAATAAATAAAACTGTACTTCTTTCAACATTACCTACTAGGTTTATAGATGAACCCTTTTACTGAAAAAATAAAATTACTGGACAAAATATTAAACAGAAAACAAACCCTCAAATGCATTAGTTAGCTAGTAGAGATGCAAGAAAGCTCAGATTAGATGAGAGCAGGAAGCCAGGAAGGTAAGTGAAGCTTGAAACGGGCTTTTGCCTGTAGCAGTAGCCTAAGCATTAGATTCACAGCATTATGGAGCTGGGGACTGAAGGCAGATTCTAGGGGTTAGCTAAAATGAGGAGTCTAATAGTAGATGTTTCATAAAGTTGAGCTACTCTCAAATAAAGGAGCAAACTAAAAAATAACCTTCCCACCAGCTTTTTAAACCCCAGGAAACAACTCTGGCACTTAGTTGAGGAGCATAATATCTTCTGAGAATTCCTAACCAAAATCAGCCCTTCATGTGTTGCAGCTGTAATTCACAATATCTGGAAGTCACAAAAAACATCAAACTGAGGATTTAGTGTTAGTCCATTACTTGTATTGCCCTCTGTTGCCAGAAGCAAATTGCAGATATTTTTAGGGGGATCCTTCTTCATTTCAACACATTTCCCACAAATGAAGTTGCAAGGAAAGTGAAGCAGCCAGCTCACAGCAAAGAACACTACTCATGCAAAAGAACAAATACTAGCAAAAGCAACTGATAGAATCAGATACAGAATACACAGTTAATGTTTAATGTTTCAATAAAGGAGAGGCTTGAAAATGACTAAAGGTATTTAGTGAAAAAAGTTATAGAAAAGCACCTATAGAATGATTCCATTGATAGAAAGATCCAACACAGATTAAAATCAAGATACATTTTAGAGGTGTTATATACGGATGGTTAAAACTAAAGAAAAGCAAGCAAGTGACTAATACAACATAGGATAGTGGTTATTTCTTGGGGGAGGAGAAGGCTGTGATCAGAAAGGACACTGGGGGCATCTGAGATGTAATATTTCTTAACTTAGGTGCTACATAACTTCAGCATTTATTTGATTGTTCCAAAATTACACATTTTCATATATTATGTGTGTTAAAGTTTGTAGTTAACATCTAGTGTATAAAGTCTATGTAATTATTTTATCTTAAAGTATATCTATAATTCCCACTACCACAGAGTGTTTCAGATATATGGCATAGCTCATGGTTGGAGAAAACTGCTTTCTACATTAGTATGGGGCAGCAATTCTTTTCATGCTTCATGGCACAAGCGTTTGTTTTGGGTTGTTATTATTATTAATCTTCCCCCCTTTTTTTTATTTTGCAGCAAGATGAGAAGATGAGGTGAATTTCTGGATTCTGGTTTTTCTGAATTCTGAAACCATAATGAGTCAAAGCAGGGACATCACTAGAAGAAGAGGAAATACATGATGAAACATTTTGTTTTTTTGTTGTTTTATTTTCTGCTTTTTTCATGGAGTGTTGATTCATCCATTTCTATGTTTAGATATATGTGCATAAAATAGCTGTTTTGTAATATTAAATTTTATTACAAAATTTAAAATCATTTTGGTTATCCTGTAAACTTCCTGCTCATTCAGCTTTTTCAACCTAATCTACTTTAAATAAACAATAGCTAAATAAAGTAAATGTATTATAAATACTTTTGCAATGGTTATCCTGTTATATATCAAGCTAACTTGTTTAGTTTTGTTTTTAAACCATTCAGTATATATGAACACCTTTAAGATTTTCAAAGTCTTCTGCCCTGGCCAGTTTTCTCTCACCCTTCATTCATTCATGCTTTCAGAATTACTTGGTCAGTAATTACTTAAGTATTAAGTTCTATATTACTTCTGTTATGTGTTAACTGATGACTTGGCAGAGGGGTTAACCTTTTAGGCTCTTTTGAATTTGATTTTTATAACTTTATTTTAAAGATCGCTTATTAGTGTGATGAAAGTAATAAATTTTATTCGTTTCTGAGATCAATGAACATAGCTTATTACATATTCAAATGACTAATCAGATTCTATTCTGCCTCGATGTAAAAGCTTTCTTATGACAGTAGCTGACAACTGAAAGAGAGGGCCCAGAATAGCAAACATTACAGATAATTCTGGAGCAGATGTTCTAGTACCAAACTTTGAGAAGAACTGCTGTGGGAGTACAGTGTCCCACAGAACTTACTCATAATATCAACAGTGTGGGTTGAATTGGGGCCAGAGGATTTTTCTTGTTTTTTCTTAAAGAAACAGCTGACACAGTTTGGCACCCTGACATTCTTTTTTCCCTTTCCTGCTCTTCAATTATTTTCAGCCTTTGGACTTCCCAGAGTCATTCTCTAAAATTATATTTTTGTTCCTATTGCTTATTTCTATTTTTTCTCCTATGAGATTTGTCTTTTCTTCTTTTCCCTTCCTATGCAAATTATTTTCCATATTAGGTAGTCATGTTTATCAACCTTTTACTTTGTTGCTGGTGATATTTGGTCACAGTAAGAATCAATGTTCTGCCTGACCAGGAGGTGGCGCAGTGGATAGAGCATTGGACTGGGATGCATAAGACCCAGGTTTGAGACCCCCAACCAGCTCGCCAGTTTGAGCGCGGGGCCCATCTGGCTTGAGCAAAAGCTCACCAGTGTGGACCCAAGGTTGCTGGCTCCAGCAAGGGGTTGCTCGGTCTGCTGAAGGCCTGCGGTCAAGGCACATGTGAGAAAGCAATCAATGAACAATTAAGGTGTCACAACGACAACGAAAAACTGATGATTGATGCTTCTCACCTCTCTCCGTTCCTGTCTGTCTCTCTCTGTCCCTGTAAAAAGAAAAAGAAAAAAAAATCAATGTTCTTACTGTTCAAAGATTATAAAAAAATTTTCCTGTGCTTTCATTTTCTTTTTACATTTAAATTTCTGATTCACACAGATTGTGTTCAATTGTATGGTTTGAGGTATGAATGCAATTTGGCCTTTTTCAAACTGACTCCCCATTAATTAAAAGCCATGTTTTCCACTACTTATTTATTTGAAATGCCACCTTTTAAAAATGTTATGTTCCCATGTGCATTTAAATTTATTTCTCTATTTTTCTATCTAGTCTGTCTTTTTATGCCCACTATCAAACTCTTTAAATTATAGAGACATTAGGGGAATTGCAAAGTTGACCTCAGAGGTTTCACACATTTCTTGATTTATGCCTAGGTATTTTATTGTTTATCTTGGTAATATATTTGGAATCTTCTCTTTGATTTTCTCTTCTAATTGATTATGATTTGCATATATGAAGATTGTTGGTTTCTATATATTAATTATGTTATTGTTTGTAGTATTTTGCAGACATATCTCCTGAGAACCAAGCTAGCTTTCCCTCTGTTTTCCCTCATCTCTCACGCTCGCTGCTCTTTGCCTTTTCTTGTCGAGTTGCGTGGCTGCTGCCCTGAGTACATGTGAAGCAAGTGGGGGGAATAGTGGGATTTCCTGATTTTCACGGGAATGCCTCTGGTGTTACTTCATTAAATAAGATGCCGAGTTCTAAGCTGCTGATATATATTTATAATCACATTAAGTATTTAACAATTATTACTTTATTGAGTGCGTTTTTAAAAAAATCAGAAATAAGTGTTTAATTCTGTCCAGTGACTTTTGGCATTGATGGAGATTGTATTAGTTAGGGTCCAGCCAAGGGCAGAAACCACACTTTATAAATGGTTAACCATGTACTAGAGAACAGACAGCTGAGAAGGCAAAAGGGACCAGTAGAATATCGGGAAGTAACTATGGGGAAGGGAGCACTCACCACCTCTGGGACCAAGTAAATAAAGAGAAAAGGATGGAATTGAAAAGAAAAGGCTTGGAGGTAGAGTTCCAGGACTCTGGGGGAGGTGTACAACTGGGTGTTGCTGTTACTCTGAAGGGCTATGACAAAACTGATAATGTGAAAAAGCTGCAAATGGGAGCCAACTATTGCTGTTGAAGTGGTTGTTCCTGCCAGAGGGAACCATTAATGTGGTGGTGCTCATGTGAATAGGAAGCAAACAGGAAGTTGGAAGTTACTCCTTCATACTTCCAGTATTATGTAAAATAAGTCTGGGAAATAATTAGTTTTGTGCCATTTGAATTTTTAAAAGGTGTTACAGTGTGGATTTCAAAGTGTATAAGATAGACCCAAAAAAGTTAACTGGTAAATTCCAAGTTGCTGGTGTATGGTGATTTTTATTTTTGTTTTTAAGCATTTTCCGTTTTTAAAGTTTTCCAAGATGTTTCACATCTCTTGATATTTAGCAAATAAACTTTGTCATGATTTACTAACTTGTTAATAGTGATGATCATCCTATTTTTACAGTTTATTTACATATTAAGGTAGCTCTTGATTTTGAAAGTAAACTTGAATAATTATAAAACAGATAAAATTGTAAAACCATTCGTTGTCTTTAAGCTCCTTTCCTGTGTAGTTGGAACAAACGTGATTGTTTATTAACTAAAAGGCTCGTGACTGCCGCAGGCGTGGTGGGAGGGGAAGTACAAAACACCAGAACAAAACAAAACTTCCGGTACTGGAAATCTAGCTGGTAAACTACTTAAGATAGGTAATAACCAGAGGGCCAAAGAGACCATCACACGACTTGCAGGACCTGCTAAGAGGCAGGGGAGTAGCACAGGCGCTAAGCGCTGCGGGCAAGGAGGTGACAGTCCAGATAGTGCGCTCCAGCGACGTCCTAACATAGCGGGGAATAGTTTAACTGGAAGGCGCTCGCCAAACTTTTGGATCTTAGTCAAAACTTTCTCCATCCGGCTTGGCTTGATTTCCGGCTCCAGCAGCCCGGTCTCACTAGCCCGGTCAGCCTCGCCGGGGTCTCAGGTGCCAGCGACATATCAGTGCCTTAGGATCTCAAGTCCCCGCTGAGGAACCTGCGTGCCACCACCATGGACAGGGCGACCGAGCTGCTCTTCTACGTAAACGGCCGCAAGGTGATCGCGCCCGCGGGACTGCCCGGGCACCCAGGCCCTCGGGAACCGCGGGGAGGGGCTCCTGTCCGTCCTGTCGTGCTTAGAGCTCTGATGCACGCACGCAACTTGTGGTTTTCAAGCGGATTTGCCTGTGCGCCCCCGCTTCCAATCCTGGGGCAGGGGAGGCATGAGTGTTTAGAGACTCCCCGGGATCTTCAGGCCCCCACCTTTCTGATATTCCTTTCCCCTCTCAGTCCATGACGCACAAGCTGATAACCACCCCACCCCATCCCGTAAACAAGAAGAGCTATAGCCATTCTTAGTCAGCAAGGTCAGCACTTCCAAATCCCTCCGTCAAAACCCCACCGGAAAGGAAAGTAGAATGTCTTTCAGCAGACTGAGACAATCTATAGACAGCAGAGCCACAGCTCTGAGAGTGTGTTTGGATGAGCAGGGAGCAAGAGTTGGGACAGGACCATCCAGTTGAACTAATTCAGACCACTCCCATACTTTCCTAGTGTTGGGCAGATAAAATATATTATGCTCACTTTGTTAAAGATGGCGCTGCCCACATGGAAGTTCGTTGATATTAATATGTGTTCTGGAACAGGCTGTGGGCAGGCCGGGTCGTTATAGCCTAAGGCTTAGTTTAAGAGTAAACTCTTCTCCACACCCTTGACTTATTGGATGATGTAGGGTGGTGCACTTTCCTGAGGAATTCCATTATGCCTCAGATGGGTGGCTTTGTATCAGAGACTTTCTTGTATGCATAATTGGATTAAAGGTTTGGATTTTCTAGGCTATAAACTGGGGCAGTCTGGGAGCTTGATCTCTCTCTCTTGGTTCCAGAGTTCCTGAGGTTAGTATTAGAGAGCAGAGCAGATTAAGGCCATGTGGAGGAGAAGTAGCCAAGATGGCAGAGTGCTGAGGAAGAAGCCAGTTTTTTAAGAGTTTGTGCAGGAGGAGATGGGAAACAGAGGTGAATAAGTCTGGTGAGCTAGAAACCTTTGATTCTAGGAAACTCGGATAAGTCAGTAGCTTTGTGAGCACTGAATGTGTGGGTTTTGGAGCCCAGTGTGTGTTTTTGCTTGCCCGCCGGGTGCAAGCTAGAATTAAAGCTGATGGCTCACCAGTTCTTGGCTCCTGTGTTTCATTGTCCTCTGTTTGAATCCAATGCGAACCTGCGTGGGCCAGGCGGCTGTGATGGCGGCCTCGACTACTGGCTTTACACCCAGATAATAAAATAACTTTCTGAAGTCACAGATAGTCCCTGGCAGAGCTGAACCAATGCTGGCCTCCGGGGACTTGGTCTTTACTGGGTCCACTGCTGCCGTGGCTTCTGTGCTCTCCTCAGAAGCCAGGTTGGCTCAGCAGATCCTCTGGGGCAGTTACAGGCAACATCGTTGTTGGGCAGATAAAATATATTATGCTCACTTTGTTTAAGATGGCACTGCCCACATGGAAGCCTGTTGATATAAATGTGTGTTGGGAACAGGCTTTGGGCAGGCCAGGTCGTTATAGCCTAAGGCTTAGTTTTAAGAGTAAGCCTTGACTGATTGGATGATGTGGGGTGGTGCACTCTCATGAGGAATCCCCCCATTATGCCTCAGATAAGTGACTTTGTATCAGAGACTTTCTGTTTGTAGATTGGATTAAAGGTTTGGATTTCTACACTATAAAGTGGGGCAGACCAGGAGCTTGCTCTCTCTCTCTCTCTCTCTCTCAGTTCCTGAGGTTAGCTTTAGAGAGGAGAGCAGATTAAGGCCACGTGGAGGAGAGGAGAAGCAGCCAAAATGGCGGAGTGCTGACAAAGAAACCAGTTTGAGCAGAGTTTGTGCAGAGAGAAGGAGATGGGAAACAGAGGTGAATAAGTCTGGTGAGCTAGAAACCTTTGATTCTAGGAAACTCGGATAAGTCAGTAGCTTTGTAAGCACTGAATGAGTGGGTTTTGGAGCCCAGTGTGTGTTTTTGCTTGCCTGCCGGGTACAAGCTAGGATTAAAGCTGATGGCTCACCAGTTCTTGGCTCCATTGTTTCATTACCGACTGTCCGAAACTAATGCGAACCTACACAGGTCCGGCGGCTGTGATGGTGGCCTTGGCCGTGACTACTGGCTTTACAGTCGTCGTTTGGGGGAAGCGAAATCCCTGGGCATCCTTTTAAACACCTTCCCTTCCCCATATCCCCTGCCTCTCCCCCACACCCCCAGCACACACTGTCATAGACTCTGCTCACTCTTAATGTTGTCCCAGCATATTGGCATCATTTTTCAAGGGGAAACCGAGGCAGGAAGGTTAAGGGGCTTCCTTAAGAGCTGACAACCAAGCCATACTACTTGCCTTTCCACAGTGCCAGGACTTTCAGAGCCACTTGTGACCCCTGCTTCTGGGTCACAGAAGCCACAGCACTTTCCCTGACTGGCACAGGGACTGGCCAGGAAGTCAACGGAGGTCAAGTAGCAGGGACTCCCATTGTGAGACCTGTTCAAAGGCACTGAGGTTAAATTAGCATTTGTGGTTTTGTATTACTTTTCTTAAAGAGGACTCCCCTCCACCCCCCTCAAACTGCAAGTTCTAGGCCCCATAAAACCTTCCTCTGCCCCTGCTGTCTGGTTTCCACACTGGATAAGAGCAGCTTGTTTTCCCTCATCTGTAATGGGATCCCCTGCCAAGGCTGCAGCAAGAGTGACATGTGACAATGGCGGAAAGTATTAACATTATGTCACATTTTCTTCTTTTGCATAACCGAATGGTATAGTAAGTACAACCCTGGCCTTTTTATTTAAACAAACAAGAGTTCAAGTCCAGCTTTAACTTCTGTTGAGACCCCTTAATCTCTCAGAACCTCAGCTCCTCTGTTAAAAGGGAATGAAACTATAACCTTCACAGAGTGATAATGAACATTTATTTAATTGGGTTTTTGTTAAGGGTCTACTTTATGCCAGGCAGTGTCCCCAGATCGGGATGCAGCAGAACACAGAAATGACAAAGTCCCACCTTGCATGGAGCTTACATTGTGCTGGGAAACAGACAACAGGCATACAAGTGAATGGGAATGTATATTGTCAGACAGTGATAACTGCTAGAATAAAAAAGGGAGGGGACTGAGAGCGGGTAGGAGCTGATACTTTAGTTGGGATGGATGTTGTGGCCTCTCTGAGAGGGTGCCATTTGAGCAGTGACTGGTGTGAAGTAAGGAACAAGCCATGCAAACATCTGGAGGAAGAGTATTTTAGGCAGAGGGAGTAGAGGTGCAAAGGTCCTCAGTAACAAGGATTTCTGCGTGCTCGCAGGATGGCAAGGAGGTTGGTGGGTGGGGCTCGAGACTGGCCAGGGCCAGATTACCAGGGCTTTGTAGGCAATTGTAAGGGTTTTGGTTAAATGAGGAAATGAGGGTTTGAGTCTAGCTTCTCTCTTCCCACCCTGGACACCTCCCTTGCCCCCCACCCCCAATCCCAAACAAACTGCAGTGGGATTTTTAACATAATGGCTAACAACAGTTAGTGCTCTATTGATTTTTTTATAAAAGATAAGCTGGTTCTTATCTATGGGCTTGATTTATAAGCCAAATATCCTGAGGTCATTTGGAAAGTACATTATAGAGAGGTTGATTTTGCAGTTATCCTGTTAAAAGAAATCATGTCACCATTTCCCTTTCCATATCGGTTCCCCTCCCTTCCAATATCTGTAAAGTGTGTGCTTTAATTGTGGCAAGAAATCCTGATTGTCACATGGGCAGAATTAGAATAAAGTTTCTGGTTCAGGGGGAAGGGGCTGTTGAGAAAAGTGTGCAAGAGAAAACAGCAGGGAGGAGGAGTCTTGAAGTGTGGGATTAAAAATTTGGTCTTGAAAGGTTTAGAAGCCAATTAGGAGAATAAGTGATGTGACTGGCCTGCGTTCTTTTTGTGAAATCCCTCCAAATTTCCAAAAGGTGTCACTGGGCAGGATCTAAAGCCATTGCCTATTGGTCAGAGACTTAGTTTCAGAGAGATTTCTGAAGTCTGACTTGCTCTACCCAGGGACCCCCCCCCCCCCCCGGGACAGATTTCTTGGTTAACACGGAGTTTGAGGAGGGAAGAACCCATGAACAAATCATATATCCTAGATGCTGCTCTCTAATACAACTCTGGAACTAAGGCATGTCATTCTATGTGGCAGTGAGGTGTGGAGATCAAAGATGTGTGCTTTGAAACTAGTTAGACATGGGTTTGAATCCTGCCCTGTCTACTCTGCTCTGCCACTCAGCAGCTCAGTAGACTCAGGCAGGTGGCTTAATATCTCTGAGCCTCAGTTTTCCTCTCTGCAAAATGGATGATGACAATGCATTCTCATGGAATTAGGGTGAAAATTAAATTCCATGGAGAATGATTAGCAAGGTACTTGGCACACAGTAAGCACTCGACGATTTTCAATATCTGGACTTCATGCATAGAGACAGAACCTGCCCAGAAGTATCAAGGGGGTCGAAAAGTAGTGTTCGAGTATTATTTGGACAGTATCAACATAAGAATCTGGACAGAGTTGTTCATAGGCTAGTGTTTCCTGGGGCTTTGGTTTATAGACCTGCCAGAGGATGTTTCTGGGCTGCTGGGACAGCTGTAATTCAGAGAAAAGTGGAGAGGGTGGGGGCGGCTTTGGCAGGAAAAACCAACAATCAAAATGAACTTGAAAGCAGCCTGAAGCTCAGGCAGAAGTGTCCTCACTGCCTATCCCCTGGAACCTCCTTCTCTTCTCTAATGCTGCTCTGGGTTATTGTCAGTGGTGGGATTCAGCCAGCTTGCACCAACTTGAGTTTAGTGGAAGTGATACCTATTTTTTTTTTATTAATTTTAATGGGTTGACATTAATAAACCAGGGTACATATGTTCAAAGAAAACATCTCCAGGTTATCTTGTCATTCAATTATGTTGCATACCCATCACTCAAGGTCAAATTGTCCTCTGTCACCTTCTATCTGGTTTTCTTTGTGCCCCTCCCCTCCCTCCTCTTCTTCTTTCTCCTTTCTCCCCCCACCCCATAACCACCACACTCTTGTCCATGTCTCATAGTCTCGCTTTTATGTCCCACCTATGTATGAAATCATGCTGTTCTCAGTTTTTTTCTGTTTAACTTATTTCAGTCTGTGTAATGTTATCAAGGTCCATCCATTTTGTTGTAAATGATCCGATGTCATCATTTCTTGTGGCTGAATAGTATTCCATAGTATATATGTACCAAAGCTTTTTAATCTACTCGTCCTCTGACGGACACTTGGGCTGTTTCCAGATCTTCGCTATTATGAACAATGCTGCCACGAACATGGGGGCGCATTTCTTCTTTTCGAACAGTGCTATGGTGTTCTTGGGGTGTATTCCTAAAGTGGGATAGGTGGGTCAAAAGGTAGTTCGAATTTTAATTTTTTGAGGAATCTCCATACTGTTTTCTACAGTGGTTGCACCAGTCTGCATTCCCACCAGCAGTGCAGGAGGGTTCCCTTCTCTCCACATCCTCGCCAGCACTTATTCTGTGTTGTTTTGCTGATGAACGCCATTCTGACTGGTGTGAGGTGATATCTCATTGTGGTTTTAATTTGCATTTCTCTAATGTAGTGGGTCTTAACCTGGGTTTCTATGGAACCCTAGGGGTTCGATGAGTTGGTCTCAGGTTCAGAGAAGCCTCTGCCACGGAGGCCAGAATAAAGTAATACCGTAATTTGTTGTGAGTTCATGCACTTTGTTGGTTTTGTTCTTTGAGCAAGGTGATGTTCATGCACGGCTCATTTTGTGCACCAGTAAAAAAACATATACCTATGTCGTGAATTTGGGGAAAAAATCATATTTTATTTATCACTAAAGAAGGGTTCGGTGAATGTGCATATGAAACTGGTGGGTTCAGTACCTCAGAAAAGGTTAAGAACTACTGATCTAGTTAAAGGTTCATCAATCTTGTTTACCTTTTCAAAGAACCAGCTCCTGGTTTCATTGATCCTCTGTATTGTTTCCTTAGCCTCTATGTCATTTATTTCCACTCTGATCTTTATTATTTCCTTCCTTCTACTAGTCCTAGGCTTTATTTGCTGTTGTTTTTCTAGTTCCTTTAGCTGCAGGGTCAGGTTGCTTATTTCAGCTTTTTCTAGCTTCTCATGGTATGCCTGTAGTTCTATGAACTTCCCTCTCAGTACTGCTTTTGCTGTGTCCCATAAATTTTGAGTTGATGTATGCTCATTATCATTGGTTTCTAGAAACATTTTTATTTCTTCTTTGATCTCATTGTTAATCCATTCGTTATTTAATAACATGCTATTTAGTTTCCAAGTGTTTGAGTATTTTTCAGATTTTCTTTTGTGGTTAATTTCTAGTTTCATGGCATTGTGATGAGAGAAAATGCTTGATATGATTTCAATCTTTTTAAATTTGTTGAGACCACTTTTGTGTCCTAACATGTGGTCTATCCTAGAGAATGTACCATGAGCGCTTGAGAAGAATGTATATTCTCTACTGCTTTAGGGTGAAAAGTTCTGAAGATATCTATTAAATTGAGTTGATCTATTGTATCCTTTAAGTCTGCTGTTTCTTTGTTAATTTTCTTTCTTGAGGATCTATCCAGTGATGTTAGTGGGGTATTGAAATCCCCTACTGTTATAGTATTGCTGTTAATCTCACTCTTTATATCCATCAAAGTCTGCTTTATGTATGTCGGGGCTCCTATGTTTGGTGCGTAGATATTTATAATAGTTATATCTTCCTGTTGAATTGTTCCCTTTATCATTATGTAGTGTCCTTCTTTATCTCTTACTACAGCCTTTGTTTTAAAGTCCATTTTGTCAGATATAAGTATTGCTACCCTGGCTTTTTTTTCATTTCCATTTGCATGCAATATTTTTTTCCACCCTTTTACCTTCAGTCTATGTGCATCTTTTGTTTTAAGGTGTGTCTCTTGTAGACAGTATATGTATGGGTCCTGTTTCTTTATCCACGCAGCTACCCTATGTCTTTTGATTGGGTCCTTTAATTCATTTACATTTAAGTTTATTATTGATATGTAGTTGTTTATTGCCATTTTATTCTTTAAAGCTGTATTATTTTACTATATTCTTTCCTCCCTTTGAACTGTTCACAACAGGCCCCTTAGTATCTCTTGCAGAATTGGTTTGGTTTTAATGAATTCCTTGAGGTTTTTCTTGTCTAGGAAGTTCTCTATTTCTCCTTCAATTTTAAACATTAGCCTTGCTGGATAGAGTAGTCTTGGTTGTCAGTTCTTGTTCTGCATTACTTTGATTATATCTTGCCATTCCCTTCTGGCCTCAAGTGTTTCTGTTGAGAAGTTGGATGTCATTCTTATGGGGGCTCCTTTGTAGGTGGTAACATTTGTTTCTCTAGCAGCTTTTAAAATTTTCTCTTTATCCCTTAGCTTTGGTATTTTAACTATGATGTGTCTTAGTGTAGATTTCTTTGGGTTTCTCTTTAATGGAGTTCTCTGTGCTTCTTGAACATGTGAAATGTTTTCCAGTCTAAATTTAGGGAAGTTTTCAGCTATGATTTGATTGAACAAAGTTTCTATCTCTTGTTCTTTCTCTTCTTCTTCCAGAACTCCTATGATGCGGATGTTATTTCTCTTCATGTTGTCACAGAGCTCTCTTAGAGTTTCCTCTGACTTTTTGAGTCTCTTTTCTTTTTTCTGCTCTGCTTCTGTGCCTTTGTTTATTTTTCCTCTAACTTGTTGATTTGATCCTCAGCTTCATCCATCCTGCTTTTAATTCCTTCCATTGTGGTCTTCAGTTCTGATACTGTATTTGTCATTTTTGTCTGATTCTTTTTTATTATTTCAATTTCTTTTTTTATACTTGCTATCTCTTTATTTAGGTGTTCGTAATGACTATCCAATGTTGCTCTAAGCTCTTTGAACATCCTATCATTATTTTAAACTCTGCATCAGGTAGCTTGGTTATATCTGGTTCATTCAGGTCCTTCTCTGGGGATTTCTCTTGATTCGTTTGGGTTGCATTCTTCTGTCGGCCCATTTTGTCTGTGTGTATGAGGGGTTTGGCTACTGGAGTCCAATGGGTGTTGCCTCTGTGTTCCCTAGATGTGGTCTGTCTGCAGGCCCGCCACCCCCTCTGCCAATGCCTAGGGCGGTTGGGTGTGGGTGTTGCTGGCGCCAGCTGCTGTGGCTACTGCTGCGGTCTCTGCCTCGCCTCCGCAGGAGGGGCTATGTTCTCGTGCCCGGCTCTATAAGCCTCAGCCGGTCTCGGCCTTTGCCTCTCTTCCACGGGTGGGATTGCGCAACACACTCAGGCCACAAGCCTGAGTACCAAGGGCAAGGGTGAGCACTTTTGCTCTGCTGTAGATTCCTGTCAGCCTTTTCCTCAGGCCAGGAGGGGCTTCTGGTGCATGCTCAGCTGCTAGCCAGGGCTCCCCCCCCCCCCCCCCCCCCCCCCCCCCCCGCCAACCTCGGCTCCTTGGATGGGATTGGCTGCTGCTATGCTCTCAGCCGGGAGCTGGGCTTCCACCCCGCCCCCACCAACCCTGGCTCCTCAGCAGCCAAGAGCCTGTGATAAAGTAGGCAGATACAGGAGATGATCGGAGTTGGATTTTAGAGAGGGTACTGTAGTAGCGGTATAGAGAGGGTCCTATCACAGGTGCCAAGAATGGAGGCAGGATATATGTTAGGGATTTATATTAGTTGTTCAAGCAAGAGGTAATAAGGGTTGAATTCAGGGAGCACTCATAGAAGTGAAGGGTGTCTACAGAATCATTTTGGAAGTATAAGTAGCAGAACTTGGTGACCCTGATTGTGGCAGATGGGAAGAAAGAAGAAGTGGAAAATAGCTAAGATTTCTAATCTTGAATGACCTAAGCAGATGGTAAAGCTATTAAACAGGGAAAAGAAGGAAAGAAGTAAAATAAAAAGTTCCATTTGACTGTTAATTAAGCCTGGGGCATTCCCCTGTATTACATTATGAGTACACACACACATGCATACACACACATAGACACAATATCACATCTCCCTTAGTATATTGCAGACTCCTCTAAGGCATATACCTGACCTAGGCAATTGGCACATATCTTCTTTGCCAAGAATTTGGCCCCTTAGAATTAAGGGTGAGGAGGCATCTGTAGGACAAGCACATGTCTCCTCCTCATCTACTTTCTAGAAGTAGGAATTATTTTTAGAAAGAAATTAATTTATGAGAAATAAATAGTGAAACATGGTGAAAGAGGAACTCTACTTCTGAAACTGTGAAACAAGCCATGCTTTTATTTGTGAATGTAAAATAAATCCTAATTTTTAAACAAAAACGAGAAAACTTTATTACTTTGCAAAACATAACCAATTGTGACATTTCAACCATGCCTTCTCATCTCTTGGGTGCCGTTTTACTGATGTGCTGCTATGATGCACACACAGACTTGCTTGTTAGGTGCCCTTGCTTACTCATCTTTGTCTCACTTGACATGCATCTTTTATCTTCTCTTTTGTTTTCTCTTCTTTTTATTTGGGGTCCATAGTTGATTGTGACCTATTTCTGGAAACTCATTCTTGAGCATATTAAGCAAATCAGTCTTTTCAAAAGATGATTTCAGTTTCTCAAAAGCTATTTATTCCAGAAGCCTCTCTCCCTATCTCTCTCGCTCTCTTTCCTTTATTCTTTTCTACTAATATATATTCCTTTACTTGATTTAGGCTTTCTTGGATAAGCTGGACAGGAGTCACTATTTTTCTTATTAGAAGAAACAACCACTGCCTTAGAGAACAGTGAACAGTGATGATTCAGGACCAAGGACAGTGGCGAAGTGCTGGTGGGGTCCAAGATTTCAGAGTCTACACTTAAGAGAAGTGATTTGTATATCATAGATATTCTTTAAACATTAAATCAAGTTGCATATATGAATGTGAGTTAATTAATGTGCATTTA
The DNA here is from genome assembly GCA_037038555.1 of Rhynchonycteris naso. NCBI lineage: Eukaryota > Metazoa > Chordata > Mammalia > Chiroptera > Emballonuridae > Rhynchonycteris > Rhynchonycteris naso. The sequence continues at coordinate 33,698,447 of CM072997.1, read as the reverse complement.
CATTAAGGTAACATAGGTCTGCTAATATGAAAATAACACTACCTCTCTCAAGTTTGTGTGCATAACTCTTTATTTTCCTTCCGGTACAGGTGCTAGAAAATAATGTTGATCCTGAAACAATGCTATTACCATATCTGAGGAAGAAGCGTATCCTTTGCTTTGTGTTTGTGTGCGGAGTGGGGTTCTGACAACTTCATCAGGTGATATTTCAAATATCTTTTCAGAGCTACACTGACTCATAATAGTCTCTACTATTATGGTTCTTTGAGAAATTTCTACATCTTTGTTTTTAAGTCGTGCACAATTATGACAGTCAGAAGATAGAAGTTCTTTCCAATCTCTCTTTGGCAGTTAATATATTGTATTATAAATGAAGAAACTAACAATGGGAATAAAAACACTGAATGTTAAAAGAGTTTAATTAAGCATCCTTTAGAATTAAGAGTCACAATATTGACATCTGTCTTCGAGGACTAGTCATCATGTCCATCAGATAAAGAGAGCAAAGAAATCTCCTGAAATGAAAATAACAGAACAATGGAGAGTCACCATTGCCAGAGGAGGGTGGGATGAGGTGGAGAAAGGTACAGGGGGAATAAATGGTGATGAACAGCGACTTGACTTGGGGTGGTGCACACACAGTGTGGTGTACAGATGATACGTTGTGGAATTGTGTACCTGAAACTTGTATACTTTTGTTGACCAGTGTTACCACAATAAATTCAATGAAAAAAAAGATGGTGGGGAAATTAAACCTGATAGTGATGCCTTATAAATCTTTTCTAAATAAAAGTCAGCTAAGGAATGGATTCTTAACCTGCTAGGCATGAACTCCAGTGGATTTCTAGAGTTCTGTAGACTTCATAAAATTATATACAAAATTATATGACAGTGGGAGTTTGTACATTTTTTTTCTCCTGGATAGAGTGAAATTTTCAAAGGAGTACACACTCATAAAGCATCAATAACTTCTTCTGAAAGTCATTCAAGATCTTTGGACATGAAAATAATAAACACTGATTTTTCTGGTTATCCATGGTACTAATGTGTAATATTTCAGATTTTGTTCACTTGTGAGTGACAGAAAATCCCAAGAGCAATATAAATAAGATAGAAGATAGTTCCATTTTCATTGTGTTTGTCCAGGTCCTCTGGGAAGCAGAGACCTAAAAATGGGTTTAAATGTGCAAGAATCTTATTAAAAGAAATGCTTGAGTGAAAGGAATTGGGGAGAGATAACTGGAGTGATAGATTTCAAAGTGCAGTTGCTGGGTCTCTTGGTCAGTTAGTCTCCCTGTTGAAGAGGGTATGTGAGGCACATTCTTCATGGCTGTCATACTCACATAAAAGAAACCAAAGGTAGGTATATCAGCGCTAGGAAAGCAGAGTCACAACGTAATCAGGTAACCAAGCTCCTTATATCTTGTTTCACCACCTCGCTCAGCATGCAGCTTTATCTTCATGGTCAGAGATGACCATTGAGGTCAGCCATCATATCTGAATCCCAACAAATATGAAGAAGTAAAGGATAAAGAATCAGGCACCCTTCTCTTTTTTAGGACATTTTCCTTCTGGAAATCATACACAACCCTTACACTTACATCCCATTAGCCACCATTGTTAATGACCCTATCTCTCTGCAGAGGCTTGGAAAATATATTTTTATTCTGGGAAACCATGTGTGTATCTAAAAATTGAGGTTTCTATTACCAAGGAATAATGAGAAAACTCATATTGGGAAACAGCTAACAGTTTCTGCCAACAAGAAGCAGGAAATATGGATAATATGACAAAAAATATTCCAGGAATTATTTACAAGTTGACATTTTACTTTGTATGTCATCAAAGGCACAGATAAAGTTGAGAACAAATGTGCAATGTACTCATACTTTCAAATACCCAAGCCATTATATGTATAGACTCTTTCCTTAGTTAGGTTCAATATTTGGCAATCTGAAATCCAGTTGTTTTGAAAGGGAGAAGACTGGATATAACACACAATTAGACGTTAAGAATTTATAAAATTTTAAATAACGGCATCTAAGACATACAGACATCATTTGACAATTATGTATCAATTAACTACTATTATTTATTTAATAGTGTTGTCTCCTACTATCTGTGCTATTCTGGTAAGAGAATTGTGGAAAACACATTATCCTTAACTGTGCTTTCTCTAGTCCGACTCACAGGAACAAAGTATGGCTGTGGAGGGGGAGGCTGTGGTGCCTGCACTGTGATGATATCACGATATAATCCCATTACCAAGAAGATAAGGTATCTTGCAGCAAAGTACACATGTGGTTGAATTTTTGTAGTTTTAAACTTTGTTTTATTCCTTTACTTGGTAAATATGTATTGAGCACCTACTATGTGACAGGAACTGAGCTAGGTACTAGAGGTACAGTGATGAATAAGACAAACATTATCTTAGGAATATAAATAGATTATTAAAAATGTGCCATCAGTAAGGATAAAATATAACTAAAGATCCTCTATTGAAAGTTAAAAGGCTGTCTGATTCCCTGTGCTGGCTAGGGAAGAAAAGAAGAGCTGAAATGTCAGGGCAGGATAATGCCATCATCACACTCTTATAATACTATTACAACCTACTAATGATTTCCTTGCTACCACCCTTGTCCCATATAATGCATTCTCCATACTTCACTCAGAAAGATCTGTGTCAAATATACATCAGATCACAACAGGTTCTCTTTCATGTTTAAAGACGATGTTAAGTGTAAGTTTACATGTTTGCCAAGTTTCCTGAATCTGTAGCTTTATGTCTTTTGTCAGCTTTAGAAACTTCTCAAGTCATTATCTCTTCAAATATCCATTCTCTCTCTCATCCCCCCACCCCCACCTTTCTGGGACACCAACTATGCATATGTTGCTCAGTTTACATCATTCCATAGATCTCAGATGATGGCAAAGGATCTGAGCACTGGTGAAATTTCAGAGGTCTACCTCTATCCCACAGCCAAACCAGCTGTTTCCTAAATCCTGGGACATCCCTCTCAACTTTACAGCCTGGCTGCCTACCCTTTTGGTCACTGGGAGTTCTTTCTCTTCTGTCTCACTAGCTATGTATGCTTTGGGAGATCTCTTGCAGCCATGGCATCTGTCTTTAGCTACTGGAGGGTGGCAACTGTCTTACACTCTGTGCAGCCTGAGTGCCTGTGGTTTTCTCCCAGTTCTCCTGCTCTCTCCAAGTCTTCCTTATCTAAGAACCAATATGCCTGGAGAGTTTCTTTAAGCACTCCCTCCTTGCCCTCATATTTGGGGTATTAACCTTCAAAGTCTGTTGGGAAAGAGTTTGGGAGTAGTGAGTCCAGATTTGTATTTTAATTACATCAGCCCACACATAGCTGCTAAGAGGTTGTTAACAACTGAGATTCAAACATAAACAATAACGTGCTGGTTATCAAAGGAAATGGGGCAGAAGATGGAGGTAAAGGGGGCCAAATATATGGTGTGGTGACAAAAGATAGCTTGACTTTGGGTGATGGGCACACAATGCAATATACAGATCATCTGTCAGAGATGTGTCCACTTGAAAACTATACAATCTTATTAACCAATGTCACTCCAAAATATTTAATAAACAATAAATTAAATTGCCTTTATAATAAATTCTTAAAACTATAAAAAGTTGGTTGAAATTTGGTCTGGTTTCATACTACTACTCTCTAGAGCAGAGTGCTTCTTCTCTGTTCATTTCAGTTAGAGATGAGAATAGCTGTATCTTTTCTCCTTTATGAAGGGCTTGTACTTAACAGAGTTTAATTCATTTAAGTTTCTCTACATACTGAGCATCTCATGAATTTTTTTAAAACCATGACTATAAAACTTATATGACTTGTTAAGGTTATTAGAATGAGAGTGAAGGGTCTCTTACAACTTTATACATCTGAACTGAACAATCTGTTGCCTTGGAATCAATATTCAGACTCCTGTCCCTCCTGTCCTTTGTCATTACCTACCTTGTTCCTTCCTGTCTCTCAACCTTGAATCCTATCACTTCCCCTGTCTTCACAATGCTCCAGCTTCACTGGCTTTGTTTGTTGGTTGGTCCCTCATTCTGTCCTTAAACATTCTAAGCTCAGTTCTGCCTCACGGTCTGTACATGTGTTGTTCCTCTACCTGGAATGTTTTCCCTGCAACTGTTCATATCTGGGTTCAGAAAATGTCACATTCTCAGTCCTCCTTGATCACCCCTTAATAGCAAACCTCCACCTCACCGCTGAAATTCCCTATTACCTTAACCTATATTAATTAATTTATAGCACTTCGCACCATCACAATTTATGTATGTAAGTATATATTGTCTGTGTACATAAGTATTATTTATCTCCCCTTCACTAAAATGTACACTCTACAAGGGAAAGGATTTTATTCAATGAATCCAAGCATCTAGAACTCTTCTTGGCATGTAGTAGGCACTCAATAAATATTTACATGTATTTATAAGTGAGTAATACCTTTTAATCTTTCTTTTGTGTATGTACATACAGAAGCGTACTACATCTAAATGGTATGTATACCATTTAGAAACCTGTATATTTTGCTTAACTTCTCATGAATATCTTTTGAAAATATAAATATAATTTTAATGATTGTGTATGTTCCATTGCTTAAGTGTACCACAATCAATCCTCAAATAGTGATCACTTAGATTTTTATTTGTTCATTATTATAAGCAATGTGTCAGTGACACGTGTGTGTGTGTGTTTGTGTGTGTGTGTGTGTGTGTGTGTGTGTGTATTTATGTCTGTGATCATTTATAGAACATCCATAGAGGTGGAATTTCAGGGTAAAAGGGTGTTTGCAGCTGAAAGGATTTTATGTTTTCCAGTGAAAAGTCTCCAGAGAGCTCTATCAGTTTACATTCTTATTCACCATTACATAAGTTACTCTCTTTCAAACGTTTGCTAGTAATGCATATGACAATTTAAAAAACTATTTATAATTTTCTTTGACAAAAGTGGTATTTCTCATTGCTTAATTTGAATTACTCTCAGTTATTTTGAAGTTGAACATGCGTTTCATGTATTTCTTAGCCATTGGTAGTTTTGTTTGGTGAGTGAGGACATTTTAGGAGAGGTTTTGGGTCGGCCATTCCCAAGCAGGTTTGTGGGGTTGAGGACTTCTGTATCATACACCCTCTTTCTCCTGAAGCACATGTTCACTTTTACTTTATTCCCCAACCAGCCCCTGGCTCAGCACCTGCCTAGCAGGTGGAAGGTGCTCGAGGTGATTAATAACATGTGACCAGAGAGGAACATGTCAGCCCCTCATTCAAGAGAAAAAAACAAAGTTAGTGGAAACTGTTCTGGAGTTAGAATTTGGAGGTCTGACTGAATCCTGTCTGACGCTTCAACTGTGTTCCTGAGCAAATCACTCTGACCCTCAGATTCTACTTTTGTAAAATGAACATGAGCTAAGGATAAAATGTATACACAAAGCTTGGGACATTATACAAAACCTTCCTTATTGGAGGTTTTTGGTGAATGTTTGGTCCCCTTTCCGATTGGATATCGTGTAATTTGTGTTGTGCTTTTCTTTTGTATTCTGAAGACATTATCCAGCCAATGCCTGTTTGATTCCCATCTGTTCTGTGCACGGTGCTGCCATCACAACAGTAGAAGGTATAGGAAGCACCAAGACAAGGGTTCATCCTGTTCAGGTGAGGGATGCTCTTCTTCATAGGGTTTCTGAGCTTGGAAAAATCATTACTGTTGCAATGAGTCCCTGAGATTGATTTAATAGAGCAGTCTGGGCCCTTCTGCTTGGTCAGCCATCAATGAAACTCAGCTGGGGACCAGGACTGAAACCTGGGCTGTGTGGATGTCTTTGACTGGCTTCTTGGGTAGATGCTTTCCGAAGACAAAGAGGACTTTCTCTTTTAAAAAATTCACTGGATTTGTTTTCTATGTTCTAATTAGACGGGACCTATCTACTGTCCACTTTACATCTTTCAACCTTACAAAGAAATGCAAGCTGTGTGCATTGAGGAGTATAATTTTATTGCCTTTTTTTATATAGTAGAAAATAACATGATTTTAAAATTGAATGAAAATCTAAGCCACCACCTTGGTCAAGTGGCTTAGTTGGTTAGAGCATCGTCTCAATACGCCAAGGTTGCGGGTTCGATCCTGGTCAGGGCACATACAGATCAACCAATGAATGCCTAAATAAGTGAAACAAATTGATCTCTCGCACCCTTCCTCCCTCCCTCCCTCCTTCCCTCCTTCCCTCCTTCCCTCCTTCCCTCCTTCCCTCCTTCCCTCCTTCCCTCCTTCCTTCCTTCCTTCCTTCCTTCCTTCCTTCCTTCCTTCCTTCCTTCCTTCCTTCCTTCCTTCCCTCCTTCCCTCTCTCTCTCCCTCTTTCCTTGCCCCCTCCTCTATTCTTTTCTTTCTCTAAAAAAGAAAAAAGAAATCTTAGCTACCAAAAAGATTTGTTCAATTTAGGGCTTGTTCAAAAGACAGATAATCAGAATTGTCAATGAATTTTGTCTTTTCTCCTAATGCAGCACCTTCTTAAAACTTTGCACTCAAGTGAAAGGACACCTCTAACTTCTGAGTCTTTCAATTACTTATGTTTGCCATAAAAATACGGTTGTTAACATTTTTTTTATCTAAGTTGAGGAATGTCACTTATGAGCAGAGGGCTGAAGAGGGAAATGATTGGGGTAATATAGAAAATGGCCATATTTCAAATTCTCTGAACTTGAAGAAATCTTGGGTTTTATGTTCTATGAAACCTCATTACCCAGAGGGAGTGAATTCTGCCTGGATACCCTTGGGAGACTTCGCTATCCACAGGCATGAAAATACTTTCCTTTTGTAATTGTTGCTAAACTCCTGGTTGCAATGTCAACAGAAGACAGCTTCCAAAACAGGGTTGCACTTTTGAAGTTAGAGTCCCAGGAAAACATGCTGGGGCAGAAAAGGGTTGGAAGAAAAATAAAGGCAATATTTCCTTCTTCATTGTTTTCAGGGTCAATAATGGCTCTTTGTAAACAAACTTCTCTGTGCATTAGGGTAGTAGTGGGCAGATAAAGGGATTCAGGAAATACTTGGAGGTTTAGTTTTGTTGTTTGTTTGGGTTCTTTTCCCCCTGAACTTGAGTATAGTTCAGTTCATTTCTCTGAAAGACTTCCAGGGAGTGACCTTTATCTCAGTGATTCCTGTCTGAGACTACAAATTGAGACCACCTGGGAAATCTATTTTTTTGGATTTTTCTGAAGTGAGAAGCCGGGAGGCAGAGAGACAGACTCCTGCATGTGCCCCACCAGGGGGCGATGCTCTGCCCATCTGGGTGTTGCTCCATTGCAACCGGAGCCATTCTAGTGCCTGAGGCCAAGGCCATGGAGCCATCCTCAGTGCCTGCCAACTTTGCTCCAGTTGGAGCCTTGGCTGCAGGAGGAGAAGAAAGAGAGAGAAACAAGGAAGAGGGGCAGGGGTGAGGAAGCAGATGGTCACTTCTCCTGTGTGACCTGACCGGGAATCAAACCCTGGACATCTACACACCAGGCTGACGCTCTACCACTGAGCCAACTGGCCAGGACCCACCTGAAAATCTTTAAAAAATAAATGCCTGTGTTACACCCCTAGAGAGTCTGAGTCAATTGGTCTTGGGTGCTGCTTTTGGAAAATTTTTAACTCCCGTGGTGACCTTGAATGAAACTCAAGAGCTGATGAGAAGGATTTTCTGGGGCCTCTTCTCCCACTCTAATGTGCATACAACTTGCCTGGGGACTTTGTTAAAAGGCAGCGGTAATTCAGTAGGTCTGGGGTGGGCCTGAGATTCTGCATGTCTGACCTTGTCCTTCTAGGAGAGGATCGCCAAGTGCCACGGCACGCAGTGCGGCTTCTGCACGCCCGGGATGGTGATGTCCATGTACACGCTGCTCAGGAACCACCCGCAGCCCACTTTGGAACAGCTAACTGATGCCCTTGGCGGTAGGTTATGTGTGTGATTTTATTTTTAAATAATAATTATGATGATGATGAGCATTAATATTAGACACCTGCCATGTGCCGCACACTGCATTGAATGTTATGTAAAATTATCTCATTTACTCTTTGCAATAACTTCCTATATCAACCAAATATCCCAAGTGGCTGGTGAAAAAAATCTGACTTTGTAGATTAGGTGGACTGAAATGTCAAAGCTTCCTTCTAAGACGGGGGCATTATTTCCATCATGCATTTCGCAGTCTGTGCCTCTCTTTCGGTTCCTTGATTAACAAAGCTGGGGTTTTCTCCTTCAGGTAACCTGTGCCGTTGCACTGGATACAGGCCCATAATTGATGCATGCAAGACTTTCTGTAATGTGAGTAGAAAGGAATATATTATTGAGTATAGTTTTCCTCAATGAAAATAATGGTAGGGGTTGTCAGGTATGATTAGGGGAATAGACATTTGTACTGACTCAGGGCTCCTTTTTATCTCAAGGTCTGTAATTGTTTGTTATCTGATCTCGGGGGCAGGGCCTTTACCCTCCTTCTCTGGGCTTGCCCTGTTTGTCAGGGCAATGAGCACCTACACACTATGATATTGGCTATGGGTCATTGTTGTGCCTTGTTTGTCTGAGGCAGATCCCCAGTGCTCATAGAACCCTCTGTGCATGCCCCATCCCAGCATTGGTCACACTATGGTGTGATCGCCCATTTGTTCTTCTGTCTGTTCATCAGACTTTGGTCTGCTTGACAGTAGAGCCACACGTCTCCAAGGCTGGTCACCATTCACCGATTGAATAACTATGCAATCAATATTTGTTGAATGAATAGATGAACAAACAACCTTGAAATGAAGGACATAAGACTGCACTTTGAAAGTTAAACTATGAAATCAGTACATCACAAATAAGAATGGAGTGATAATACTTGTTAATATTTATTACTAGTTAAATATTAATATTAAAAATAAACCATTGTTAATATTTATGCCTATCTGCCAGACTTTATTATAAGAGCTTTAAATTATGGTGACAATAGTTAATTATACTGTGTTGTGTACAGTACTTGAAATTTGTTAAGAGAATAGACTTTTAAGTGTTCTCACCACAAACAAACAATGGTAATTATGTGAGGTAACAAATGTGTTAATTAACCTGACTGTGGTAACCAATTAACAAAATATACATACATCAAGTTATCACATTGTACACTTTAATGTATACAATTTTAATTATCAATTATACCCCAATAAAGCTGGAAAAAATTCTAGTAGAATCAGCAATAAGTTCTTGGCTATTTGTTTCTTTCACCTACTAGACCTCTGGCTGCTGTCAAAGTAAAGAAAATGGGGTTTGCTGTTTGAATCAAGGAATAAATGAATTACCGGAATTTGAGGAAGGAAATAAGGTCAGTGAAATGTAAATTTTTTATAAGGGTTTCTCGGGCCATGATCAGAGACCAACTGACTTTTAGGAAGACTGAATGGCTTCCCAAGTTAAATCAGCTTGAGGTATGTCAACATGTCCCCTCTTCCATCCTTACTCCATTTCTTTCTGTCTGTCTGTCTGTCTGTCTGTCTCTCTCTCTCTCTCTCTCTCTCACACACACACACACACACACACACACACACACACACACACACACCTATCCTATCAGCTTCATTCCTCATTCCAGATATTACTCTTGTTCAAAGTACAACTATCTGTAGGAGAGAAAACACATCAATGCCTTAGTGTTTCTTAGTTTTTTAGGAAAAGCCTCCTTCAAGTCTTTCTCCAAGGGCCAGAAGTGCAGAGGAGAGGTTAGGAGGATGAAGGAACAGGTAGCCACTAAGGGAAGTGGTGTTGCTCCCGGCTGTACCTGGCGCGGCTGCCTGCCTCCTCTGCTCTCCCCGGACTCTGAAGGGGATGTTCAGGGAGTGTGGGCTTTGGAGGCACGCTGCCATGTGCACTGATTACTGAGGGTCAGGTCTGTGTTTGAGCCCTTGACTTAGAGCCCAGGGACTCTGGCTGGCCAACTGCTTTTTGATCTGTCGGTTGCCTGTACATCTCTCTTCTCACTTTATTCCACAAAGGATTTAAAGGGCTGTAGTTGACTGATGACAATAACTTTTGGTGCTTTCTCTTTTTTAAGACACGTTCAAAACTCTTCTCAGAAGAGGAGTTTCTACCCCTGGATCCAACTCAGGAGTTGATTTTTCCTCCCGAGTTAATGGTAAGTTAAGGCAGAGTTGGGCTCACCCTAGAAGAATTCATGGTAAAATGGTAGAAAGGGTATTTCCTTACAGATCCTCTCAAAGGCCGATTGGCAAACAGGTAATATCTATCTGTCATCTTTAACTCAAGGTCTAAAGAGTGTGGGGCCAAGATAGAGATGGGGCAGTGAGGGCAGAGTCACCTCGAGGAGGCAGTTGAATATAAGAAGCAGTAGTTTAGTATCTATAAAAAATGTTATGAAATGACATCACAACATTTGTGGATTTAGATATGTTTTGTATTTCCAGTAAAGTTCTTTATGAGAACTTTCTGACAAAATGAAGCATGTTAAAATATTTTTAAACATTGAAATGAAATTTTTTGAAATATAAAAGTACTAAAAGGAGGCATTGGCACTGACGCCAGGAATAAAATATTGTCACATTTTTATTCTGATTCCTAGTGAAACTGTACTTTGAGGTCATTTTAATTTAATTTAATTTGAACCTTTATTTTCTTTCTTTGTTCCTACAAAGATAGAGCAAAAACAGGTGAAAATATTATCATAAAATAATCTCAAATCCCTACTGGTGTTTCAATAGATGATGGCTGAGAAACAACCGCAAAGGACCAGGATTTTTGTTGGTGACAGAATGACATGGATTTCCCCAGTGACCCTGAAGGAATTTATAGAAGCTAAAGCCAAGTATCCCCAAGCCCCTGTCATCATGGGGAACACCTCTATAGGTATGCCCCAGGGACTTCTTATGAGAAAACCTAAGAAAAGTGCTTTGGGGAAAAGAGCCTTGTATATGCATGTTTCAGGAAAACCAGCCTGATTCAGCGTTGACTTCCTCAGTATTATTTAAAAGACTTCTACAACTTCCATTACATAAGTAAATTGCTATTGTTCCAATTGGAGCAGTACACAGAATTGCACCCAGGAGGTCTAACAGATCAGGAGCAGCGGTTCCAGTAATGGCTGTCCTGTCTTTCCAAGTGGAGACTGATCTGGAGCTCGTATTTGAAATGGCTCTGTTTCCTCTCAGTTGGTACGCTGTAGTCATAGGGTCTCTCTACTGTGTCCATTGTCAAATCAGTTCAACTGCCTGCTTCTCTGAGGAGTCTCTTAGAGCCCTACCGAAGGGCTCTACATTGCTGGGATTAATCAGCCAAGTTTTAAGGCTAACAAGTCCAAAGGGACCTCCGGGGCAGTGAAACGTCATCTGGCTATTCTGTCTGTGCCTGTGTGACTTGGCAATGAACTGACCAGTAGAAAGATACAGTATTTTTAAATATTTAAAGGCATCGTTTTTCATCCCAATTTCAAAATTAACAAGTCAGTTAAGCCCCCTTTATCTTGGTCTTTTCATTTTTTTCTAACCCTTTAGGACCTGAAGTGAAATTTAAAGGCGTCTTTCACCCGGTTGTCCTTTCTCCCGATAGAATCGAAGCACTGAATGCTGCGGACTACGCATCTGATGGTGAGTTCTTCAGGTCCCTGTTGCCTTAGATAAAATGCATTAATCAATTTATTTTCCTTGCCTAGCAGATAACCAGAAGGAGAATTATTTATAATTATGATATTCAGAGAGATTCACTTCTTATAAGAATGATAAGATTCTGGAGGAGGCTCAGGGACGAATGCTATATAATTAGATGACATACTAATAGTTTGAACAGTCTGATTTTTTTCTAAAGAACGTTCTGTGTGTCCCATATCGGGGACGTGTAGCAACTATTCAATAAAAGACACTGTGCCAAGTGCCGGACCGAAGATGAAGGTGAATAAACATGGTCCTTGCTCTCCAGGATCACAGCAGTGAGCAAAGCAAGTCTGTGAACCGAGCAGCTGACAGACTGGGTTCCCCCCCACCCCATTCAGATAAAGGCGGCAGTATTTAGTGGCAATGATGAGAAGCAATATAAATGTGAGATTGGAGTCTGTCTCTACAGCATAATTCTTGACTGGGTCATATATTAGCTGCAGAAACTTAGCCACGTTACTTAACTGAGTCTCAGTTTCTTGATCTGTGAAATAGGACCAATAGTATCTCAAAGACTTGTTAAGATTCAAGGAGAGTCTGTGGCGCATTCAACACAGTGCTTGACACACTGAATGTTCAAAACATTCAGCCTCCATCACAACCTTTGTCACCAACACCACTTCCAGCACCACTGCCACTGTCACTGCCCATGAGCAGGGCAGCGTGTATCCAGTATAAAGATCCCGAGACTGTAATCTGAAGCCTAATGGACATTTCCAGGTCAGCAGTGATCACACTATATTACTTAGAAATGATTTCATTGCAGGGCTGATCTTGGGGGCTGGCCTTAGCCTGGCTCAGGTGAAGGACATCCTGGATGATGCCATCCTACAGCTCCCTGAGGAGAAGACACAGACATACCGTGCCCTGCTGAAGCATTTGGGAACTCTGGCTGGATCCCAAATCAGGAACATGGCTGTATGTATTTGATGACAGTAAACTGGTGTGTGTCCCGTCAATGACTATCCCTGACAAATCATAATATTCGCATTCTTTTGGAACAGGCAAACAAAATAGTTCTCCAAAGCCTTGCTTAATTCTTATTTTATCACTTGTGTTTTTATAATTACATAACTGGAGTGAAAATAATGCATTATTTTAAAAAGTCTTTAGGAGGCCACATCGTGAGCCGGCATCTCGATTCAGATCTGAATCCCCTTCTGGCCGTGGGCAACTGCACCCTAAACTTGCTCTCAACACGTAAGTGACAGCCCCTTCTTGAAGATTATTAAATCTTCTCCTTCTACTTGTTGTCTCTCTGGGGATGCAGGAAGTCAAGTTTTGAAAATGACTATTCTATATACTGTACTATTAATGGTTCGCTCTGCCTTTTTGGATGCTGGATAGCTAGTCAGTCTGGTCCTAATTATACACACTTCCCATGTTTTTTATCTCTTTTTGAGGACTTGTGCTAGATATATTCCGATAATGGTCACCTGACATTGACCACACTTGTTTTGTTTGTGTCTGGATGTGATTCTAGCAGTGGAGAGAACTATGTGCTATTGAGAACAAGTGGGCCCTTTGTTCAGGAGTATGGTGGCTCCCATGTCGTGCTGTGTGCTCATGCTTAGTTTGTCATGGATGAAAGTCTCCAGACCTTTTTCTGTTGAACAATGATTAGGCTTAATTTTATATTTAACTTGAGTTTTGTTTTTGAAACTAAGTCAAAGGATTTTTAATTGATTTCTCCTATTTCAACTTGGTTAACAATTTTTAGGAAATTCTAATTGGTCTGCTATTAAATCTTTTTTTTAATTTAAAAATATAGACTAGCTTTCTATTACCTGTGTTGTTAAATAGTTACTCGTCCTATCATAAAAACCACAAAATTATTCTAAGGAGGAAGATTTGCATTCAGAATGATCAATTTATGTAACATAGCCTTTAAAAAATCATATACTGCCTGACCAGGCAGTGGCACAGTGGATAGAGCATCAGACTGGGACGCTGAGGACCCAGGTTCAAAGCCCCAAGGTTACTGGTTGAGTGCGGGCTTATCTGGCTTGAGTGCAGGCTCATCCAGCTTGAGTGTGGGCTCACTGGCTTGAGCATGGGATCATAGACATGACCCCATGGTTGCTGGCTTTAACGCAAAGGTTTCTGGCTTGAGCAAGGGGACACTTGCTCTGCTGTTGCCCCATGGTCAAGGCACATATGAGAAAATAACCAATGAACAACTAAGGAACTGCAACGAAGAATTGATGCTTCTCATCTCTCTCCCTTCCTGTTTATCTGTCCCTATTGTCCCTCTCTCTGTCTCTGTCACACATAAAAAAAAATCATATAATGAGAAAGAGGTTTGTATGCAAATATAAAAATGAAAGGCTTCTAAGATTTCATCCAAAAGTCATATTTCATTAGAGCTTTAAACAGTTTCTCTCCCAAAATACCAAAAATTCTTTATGTGCTGGAAAAAAAGATATAAACAAAATAACACCTCACTATTATAAAAATTCATTAAAGGCAATTTATTTATTCACTACTGTACCTAGTAGAGTCCTGATTAGAAACAATCCATGTTTGTTGGATAGCTTGTTTGGAATATCAGAAGGGGTATTAATATCTACTCCCTATTTACAAAGCTCGAAATGAATTGTGCCGTTCAGGAAGAGGCCTGCTATGGCCTTATTCTTCCTGACCTCTGGCCTGCTCTGCTAGCTATTCTTATTTATAAGCCAAGAAAGAAAAAGAAAAAAAGAAAGGAAAAGAAAAGGGAAGAAAAGAAAAAAGAAGAAATGAAAAGAAAAAAGAAAAGGAGAGGTGGGACCCAGATGGGAAGAAATATTGCAAAATGCCTTTATAGGTGAAAGGTTTATTAAGCATGGGAAGAGCACTTCTTTTCCCAACCAATCAGTTTTCTCAGGTATTTGGTAGAATTATTTCCCAAGATTTGGGAGTTTGATTGTTTAATAGTACAAATTCCAGGGAAAGGTTTCATTTCTTTCCACAGAAGGAGAACGACAAATTCCTTTGAATGAGCAGTTTCTCCGAAAGTGCCCCAGTGCTGATCTGAAGCCTGAAGAAATCTTGATCTCAGTGAGCATCCCCTACTCAAGGAAGGTGAGCATGGTCCTCTCGATTTCTGGTTTTACCTGTGAGCCTGCAGCTTGTTAATTCCAACATGTAGTCTGGAAAAAAGGCGTGTGGTGTTTATGGGAGAACTATGAGGATTTGTGAATACTGTAGCCCCCCTTACCTGTGGTTTCACTTCCACATTTTTAGTGACCCATGGTCAACTGTGGTCCAAATATATTAAATGGAAGATTCCAGAAATAAACAATCATAAATTGTAAGTTGCATGTTGTTCTGAGTAGTATGATGAAATCTTGTGCCAACTCACTGCATCCTGCCCAGGACGTGAATCATCCCTTTGTCCAGTGTATCTATACTGTGTATACTACCTGCCTGCTGGTCACTTAGTAGCTGTCTAGATGATCAGATCAAGTGCTGTGCTATCACAGTGCCTGTGCTCAGGTAACCCTGATTTTACTTAATAATGGCCCCAAAGCCCAAGAGTAGGGATGCTGGCAATTTGGATATGCCAAGGAGAAGCTGTGAAGTTCTTTTAAGTGAAAAGGTAGAAGTTCTTGACTTAATGAAAAATAAAATTGTTATGCTGAAGTTGCTAATAATCTATAGTAATTATTGTCATTTTTATTTGTGTTATGCAATCTTCTATTATTCCTGGAACCAGGAGACCTTTCTCACTACCCCATCTCTCTCCCTCCCTCCCTCTGTCCCCTAAAGTTACTTGCGTACTAAAAAATCTTTGTGCTCTGAGGCTTTTCCTAAATAAGACTTGAAAATATAGCTCTACCTAAACCTTGGGGTTTTGAAAGAAGCTAAACGAAAATACATTTGTCATAGAACATAATGGAAAAAAAGTCTTTGGAGTTAGACTCAAGATTGAATCCTTGTTTCCAAATCTACTGTGACCCTGAACTAATTGCTGACTCGCTCTGAGCCTTGAATCCTCATCTATAAAAAGGGAATAATTGGCCCTGGCAAGTTGGCTCGGTGGTAGAGCATCAGCCTAGTGTGTCGATGTCCTGGGTTTGATCCCCAGCCAGGGCACACAGGAGGAGTGGCCATCTGCTTCTCTACCCCTCCCCCTCTCGCTTCTCTCTCTCTCTCTCTCACTCTCTCACCCCCCCCCTCCTGCAGCCGTGGCTTGATTGGAGCAAGTTGGCTTCAGGTAATGAAGATGGCTCCATGGCCTTTCACCTCAGGTGCTAAGAAGAGCTCTGTTGCTGAGCAACAAAGCAACACCTTAGATGGGCAGAGCATCACCCCCTAGTGGACTTGCTGGGTAGATTCAGGTTGGGGCACATGTGGGAGTCTATCTCTCTGCCTCCCATCCTCTCACTGAATAAAATAAATAAATAAATACAAAAATAATTTTAAAAAGGAATAATCAAGTCTGAGTTGGCAGATGTGCTAATCTGCTCAGGCCACCATAACACAGTACCACAGGCTGGATGGCTTACAGCAGACATGCATTTTCTCACAGTTCCAGAGGTTAGAAATCTGGTGTCAAGGTGTCAGCCTGGCTGGTGCCTTCCAAGGCCTCCCTCTTTGCCTTATAGATGACCATCTTCTTCCTGTGTCTTCCCAGGCTCTTTCCTTTGTTTCTATAGTGTCCAAATGTTCTTTTCTTATGAGAGCACCACCATGTCAGGTTAGTGTTCACCATAATTACCACATTTTAACCTAATTGCCTCTTTAAAGACCCTATCTCCAAATACAGTCACAGTCTAAGGTGCTGGTAGTTAGGACTTAACTGCATCAGCTTTGGGAAGACACAATTCAACTCATAACAGAGTGTGACAAGGACATATGAGGCAACCTAAACTGCCTAGAAGCTCGATGTGTTTCTACATGTGCCACTTACCTTTTGCTTTCAGTGGGAGTTTGTGTCAGCTTTCCGCCAAGCCCAGCGGCAACAGAATGCGCTGGCAATTGTCAATTCAGGGATGAGAGTCCTTTTCGGAGAAGGGGATGGCATCATTAGAGAGTTATCCATCTCGTATGGAGGTGTTGGTCCAACCACCATCTGTGCAAAGAATTCCTGCCAGAAACTCATCGGAAGGTATGGCATCATGTCCGCAGACTCCAAGTTACAGGGCAGCTCTTTTTTGGTGACATGCAGTTACAAGACAATGCTTACTACCTTTTTATTTAATGGCATGGAATTCCAACAGGACTTCATAATTATTTCCATAGGTCTTGATTTTAGTGAAATCTAAAGTGGGAATTATATGTGCGGGTGTGTTGTGTGTGTGTGTGAGAGTGTGAGAGAGAGCCCATATCCCAATAGCACATAGATGCATTAAGCAAAATGAGTGCATTTGCATTCTTTATTGAGAGAATAATTTGCCATGATGAAAAACAGAATGTGGGAGTTTGTTTTATCATAAATTGCTAAATGCATTTGCTCACCTGACTTTTTATATCTTTTTTTTTTTTTTTTTTACAGGGACAGAGAAAGAGTCAGAGAGAGGGATAGATCAATCAGCAGTTTTTCACTGTGGCACCTTAGTTGTTCATTGATTGCTTTCTCATTTGTGCCTTGACCGCGGGCCTTCAGCAGACTGAGTGATCCCTTGCTCAAGCCAGCGACCTTGGGTTTAAGCTAATGAGCTTTTTGCTCAAGCCAGATGGGCCTGCACTCAAGCTGGTGACTTCAGGGTCTCAAATCTGGGTCCTTCGCATCCCAGTCCGATGCTCTATCCACTGCGCCACCGCCTGGTCAGGCGACTTTTTATATCTTTAGACAATACTAATAGCCAATATTTCTTAAATACTTGCTAAGTATCAGTTACCATTACCTGAGTAGTAGAGAGTAATAGTTAAAAACATGACCTTGAGTAAGCCAAAAGACCTGGGTTTAAACATCTCAGTTCAACCCCTATTAATTATGTGATCTCAGTCAGCTTACTTAATATTAAAATAAGTCAATTTCCTTCTCTGTGGAAAGGGGACAATCATCTCACCACATAGGACAGTTGAGAGGTTTAAATGAATGAATATAAGGTGCTTAAAACAAAAACCTGTTTTGCAGTAAACATTCTAGTGGTATAGGGGTCTTTCGCCCTTGGGCCAAGGACTTAACTCAGGTTGTCATTTCTTTCTCATGACCATTCCACGTGGTGAGCTCCACTATTATTTCCCTCTTATGGATGATGAAGAGGCCTGCTCCAGATGCCTTGAGGGTGGTGAACTGTGGTTTCAACGTGGGTTGTCCGACTTCGAAGCTTGTGCTCTTATTTCTTGGGTTAAAAGTTGTAGCTCTTTGTCTTACACAATTGCTGAGCCTGGAAGGTGATGAGTCCTGTCAGGCAAGGAATCTTCCTTTTTAATTCTCACAGGTTCTGGAATGAAGAGATGCTGGATGCAGCTTGCAGGCTGGTTCTCGATGAAGTCTCCCTCCCAGGCTCAGCTCCGGGTGGGAAGGTGGAGTTCAAGAGGACTCTCATCATCAGCTTCCTCTTCAAGTTCTACCTGGAAGTTTCACAGATTTTAAAGAGGATGGTAAGTGGAACTGACCTTGTATTAGCTTCCCTGGTATTAGGGACCATGGTGATACGCAAAGTGGAGGCAGCAACTTCCTGCCAAATAGCTGTAGCACAGAAAAGACACCCCGTTAGAAGCACGCGGGCTTGCTGGGAATCCTCCAGGTTGTCTGTGGACAGCTCTTAAGTTTTAGGGAAGAATTGCAAATAGAGCACAGACTTGTGCAGGATTTTAACACCACACAGGTACTTTGTTTCTGATCCATGTTTGTCTAGGTGGTGTGCAGAAACCTTGTTAACGATGTAAATCTATTTCCCTCTCAGGGAAGCACGTCTTCCTCTTGTTGAGGGTTACCTCTGGGTGTTGGACTTGCTTCTCTGGTTCAGCTTCATTTCTCTCACCTGTGAGGTGATGCTGGCAGCACTTTTACAAGGTTACTGTAAAATAGGCCATCATAGGAAACGAGCTTCTTACTGTGATCCCCAGGGCTTTAGAGGAACATGATGAAGACCCACTCAGTACTAGTCTCAATAACAGTAGTAATCATCCAAGAATTTTTTGGCCTGGTCTCCCTTTTGACAAACTATCAGTTACAAGATTGTTGGCTAGGGAGGACACAACTAAAAGATTTCTCGGAATAAATTTGCTGGACCCAAAGGGAACTTGAACTGTATTGACCTCATTAATCTCATGCTTCATTTGGAAGCCTGGACTAGAAGCCAAGAATATTCTTTATGTGGTATAGAAATTAGTATGATCACTTTTAATAAGAGACACAGAGTTTTCTCTTATCATTGCTTCTGAGTGTATCTTCCCATTATACATGGGAACAACTAAGAACAAAAACAGTTATATCAAATTTTTGAGAATAAAAGCTTAAAATCATATATAAATGCCATAGTATCACCAGGTAATCACAAGAGAAAAAAAATAAAGCCCATTGTAGACTCCTCCAATTAATTGCAAACTAATATAATTTTTTGGGTAAATTAAGTGGTATAATTCAAAGCTTCTGCCTTGTAGCCTTATACTTTCAATCAACTTCTTCTATTCAGTATCCCTCTACTATTAAAAATAATAGCCTTTGTTGGCTTTAATTTTTTATTAAAAAATTCTAATGTAAAAGATAAACATTAGGTGTATTGTTTAAAGCATTGGATAAAAACCCAGATGACCCATTTCCCTTTATTCTAAGAAGTGTTCTTTCTGAGACCCCAGAATGCTTCCTTCTGTGGGGCTGCAGTTGGGATGCAGCCTCTGTGTTTTCCTGTCTCTCAAGTTGCCAGCTGGTGAGAGCAGGGTTTTATGCACGTTTGCAGCGGTGTGCTTTGAGCAGGTCTTATGCACATTTGCAATGGTGTGCTTTGAGCAGGTCTTATGCACATTTGCAAAGGTGTGCTTTGAGCAGGGTCTTATGCACGTTTGCAATGGTGTGCTTTGAGCAGGTCTTATGCACATTTGCAATGGTGTACTTTGAGCAGGTTTTTATGCACGTTTGCAATGGTGTGCTTTGAGCAGGGTCTTATGCGCGTTTGCAATGGTGTGCTTTGAGCAGGATTTTATGCAC
This sequence comes from Rhynchonycteris naso, assembly GCA_037038555.1. NCBI lineage: Eukaryota > Metazoa > Chordata > Mammalia > Chiroptera > Emballonuridae > Rhynchonycteris > Rhynchonycteris naso. The sequence continues at coordinate 33,678,659 of CM072997.1, read as the reverse complement.
TTTTGCAATGCTGTGCTTTGGCTCTGACTTTTTCCTGGCTTAAACATTCTATATCTTTTCCATTTTATTTATTTAGCTTCTCTCTTCCTGTCTTATCAGTTTCTGAGTCCTCAAATCATTTAGACTTAACATGAGAGAATCATGAGGAAACATAGAGATGTAGGAAGTCAGTGATGTATGCTATTCACTTGGCTCTTCATAAAGTGTGGACCTCCCAGGGCATGTGTCCTGGAGGCCAGGGAGTCTTCAATAAATGTTAGACTTCAGATTAGAGCTGTTTGTTAGGAACCATGCTAGCCTCCCTTCCAGGACCACCCGGGCACATTTTAAATATCTATAATGATTCTACTTTCTTAGGACCCTGTTCGTTTCCCCAGCCTTGCAGACAAGTATGAAAGTGCTTTAGAAGATCTTCATTCTAGACATCACTGGAGTACACTTAAGTACCAGGTTAGTGGCATTTTCTTGTTTTTAATTTGAAGAATTTGGTCAGTAACACCTTCACTCAGACATTCCCACTGATCTAGCAGGATTCTCAAGTTTTGTAAGCCCAAGTTCCCTTCTGGTGAATGCACAGCCTTCCTTAGTGTTAATTAAAACATCAAAATCAATGAAGAATTATGACTGAAAACCAAGCTGCCAATGGTAGTTTTAAAAAATGTCTGTTTTGATCTTGAAGGCTGTGTGGTTTGCCCCATGGCTTTGCACCGTCGATGTGGATGAGCTGGCTAGCTTGCCATGTGCTGCCATCCTTGGCAGCATGGAAGACGGAGAAGTCACATCCTGTGTCAGGGCCTTGGACTGCTTTGATTTTATTTTCAGAGGAGCAGCAAACATAGGCCCTGGAAGTTGATGAAATGAAGTAATGCTTTTTAAAAGAACTGCTAGTTGATTTTGTTTAAATATAAATATACTTTGCTCCCCCATCCCCATTCACCAAGTGGTTTTTCTGTGAGTTATGTTTTGGAGTTGGATCAAATGTAAGTGCTAATAGCGATTTCGAGCTCCCATAATGAAGGCTGACTATCAGGGAGAAGAGAATTCCTTATAATTTTCAAATGGAATTTTCTGCCACAACATAAAAGTATCACCTGAAGTCATCCAATTGGTAAACTGGATGAGATTCAATGTGTTTTTCCTTGAATGTATTATTAAAAAACTTTACCTTGAGGGTGTTACTAAGTCAAGAATGTTGAATGAGTTGTTGGATTTAGTTATAAAAGCTTACAGTATGTTGTAATGAACACTGAAGTTCATGTATACCCTTCAGGGTTTAGGTTTAATATGTTCAAAAATTCAAAGACACCAAACTCTATTGAAAGGAATTATTTTGACTGTTAGAAACAGCCGCCTTCTTCCCTTGGGATCTACAAAATATGGCAGCTGCAACCTCTGGCTTATAAATACCTAACCTTGACAATGGAGTAAACCTTGGAAATGAACCACAGCAAATTAATGGGTGTTGCAATCATTCAAAGAAAAGTGATACTCTCATAGGAATGTATTAACCTTACAAGGGAGTTTGCTACTGTAGATTGCAGGACCAGGTTTAGAAGCAATGTATCTCCCACACAGATAGTTTCGTTTGTTTTTCCTGTGGTTTTACACACACACACACACACACACACACACACCCCTTGCTGGATACACTTCAGTTCTCTTGACGAGCACTTTGTCCGCAGGTCAGTTCATTTGCTTTGAAAGCATTCTGACACAGGTTCAGGACATCATCTGTTTGACAGTACAGCATTCTTTCTTCCAGCAGCTCTTTAGCCGCAGAAGAAGCAGAAGCAGTAATTAAGTACAACTTCTTTCACCAGGATATTCACCAGAGCTGGCAACCAAAAATAACATGTTATGTCTTCAGCTAAAATAATCAAGTTTGTATTTGATTATAGAATAAGGCAAAGATATACTGTGGGATTTTCCCCCCATTATTTGGCAAGCCTCACACAGTGAGTTTCAAAAGACACCCCCAAGCCCCCAATGCTATGTATTTTATTATTTACAGTAAAAAGTGTTACATCACTGAAAACTCCCAGTGTCTTTATAGATAGCTACAGAAGTGTTTCCTTAGTGTCTAATCTTCTGAATTACCTGGAATTTTGCTTCAGGAAGGAAGAAGCCTCCTAGAATTAAAAAAGAAGAGAGAGATTTAGGTGATTTTTCACTGAAATGTTCAAGTTGAGAGCTCAACACAGCCTCATTCTATAGCACTTGGAGGATACTTTAAAGTGGGAGTCCATCCCTACCCATCACCTAAAACATGACAACCACACCAAACAGAGCCCTCATACTTTCTGTGGTCTTTTGGTCACCTTCATAGCTCCCCCCAGGGGAGAGGGAGTAGAGACCTACCTGCTGAGAGCCCTTGGTGGTGGGGAAAGCAGTGAGTTATGTCAGTGGAGCTGACGTACACTGAGGCTGGTGCAAAGCCTTCTTCATGCCTAAATCCCAATATGTAACATTTCCTCTCCTTTTCCCTGTTCCCCTTCATGGCCTAATATCTACCGTTCTTGAATGATGCTTGGGCCAAGTTCTAAATTATTTTTCTTGATAATCTTCTGCTTCCTATCTTATGAAATCAGGATGACAACAGCAACAAGAAGCCTCCCCCAAATCTTAGCCCATACTCTTTTTTTGTGCACTTTTAGTAACTGCAAAATTGAAATTTACATTGAAATGAAACAAATATGGACATTAAAACAATAAATGTTTCAGTTACTCTGTATTTTATTATGAAACAGTGGATTTTACATAAAATGGGAATAAATTCAGAGCATCCTATATGTCTTATGCCAAGTTAATTTTAAAGTTGACTCTACTTTCTTTATATAGCTGCCAGCCAAAATTTGGCTGATATTTTATTTATTTTCATTTATATTATGAAAGCAGTAGGATTCTTTTTTCATTTTTCAAATAACCATAAAAACTACAAACATGTTTTCAAATCACAGAGGCCGCTCTCCTTTTTCCTCCTAATGTGCCAGGCCTGACCCCCATCTACCCTCCTTACCCCGCCCCCGGTAGCCTCTGAACTATCGCAAACCAAAGGTTTATTTTTTGCATCCCTCAAGTGGGTTGGCAGTGAGCAAGGACTAGCCTCTGGAGTCCCGTGAGCAGCAGAGGATATTGGAGAAGTGTGTTTTTCTCAGTTCTCTTTATATAAAGTTCCCATCATAAGCATGATGGCCCCCCCCTTCATTCCCGATATTTGTGCAGTTAAATCCAAATGTTCAGAAAGGAAAAGAGAGTAAGACATCTATATGAAAAGAAATGTCAGTTAACCAGTGGAGTCCTAGTCAGCAAGGGTCTCTCCCTTTGATTCCATAGAGCAAGAAAGAACTTCAGAGAGCTTTCGTTGGACCAGGGAAGGCTTTGACTCTGGAAAATCAGCTGCTATGATTGAAATGAGATGCCATTTTAGGTGGATTCAAATATCTCCTTTATTGTCAATGTGTACTGCATAGGTTTTCTCGAGCTGCACATTCTGGTAATCAATACAGAAGTATTTAAGTTTCTTCCCTCTCAGATGCCTTAAATGATGCTGCATTGGAAGAAGATCAGCTTCTCTGGCTCCTTTTCCCCAGGAAAGGTGTTAGGCAGTGTATGTTCTGTTGGTGATATGTTCTCTCTCTTCTTCTGCCGTATGATGTGGCCTGGCACTGTGAGGCTCTTTTCTAAGAAAGAGTCCCTGCCCCATCCAGGGCTCTCGAGCGGCACAGGCACTGCAGTGAGGGGCAACTGATGGAGTGAGAAGAGGAGACCTCCATAGCTTTTTCCAGGCCACACCTTAGCCAACCTACTGTATTCCCTTTAGCCCCAAGTCTTCCAGGAAGTGCTCCCGGGAGTTTGGCTCACCCAAACACAAGGCTGATGCAGTGAGTTGTGGATGGGACTGCCCAGCACAGCTTAGCAGGCAGCTCCTCCAGCAGAGCTGTAGACCCAGAACTGCCGCCTCCTTTAGGGAGTGGCTATGTGGTTGGCAGTTCTCCTGGAATTTCCACCTCCCGCACTCCCATCATCACCCCCCCACCCCAGCCACAGCCTTCAGCCCAGTCTCTGAGTTTGGCTTATATCATGTCTCTTAACTTCTTTGTTTATTCCTTCAATTCTTCTTCCCCCAATTACCAGTCAACCAGGAAAGCTGCAACACTGGGGGAGATACTGTGTTTCTTAATTTCTACTTGGTTAATGAAACATATTTAAGGTATTTTATTTACAGAACCAGTAGCAAGACATTTTACCTCATGGATCTCTAAGAAAGAGTAGTATTAGTCGATCATCACTCAAAATGTATCTTCCTTTGGTTTTATTCTTTATCAGAAGTGTCTAAGCCTAACAATTATTCTTAGGCTTCTTCACTCAAAATAGAAAAGAAGGGCTTTTTGGCTGATGACATGCTCTTAACATTTTCCATAAATATAGTCATTATGTCCTTATGCTATTCTGCAACATATATGTGCCATGCTTACATACAAACAGTAAAATAGTTTTGATAGTAAAATTCAAAGAAATACACGAGCATTAGCAAAAAGACATAATTTTACCTCACCAAGAAGGAAAATTTATATTCATTTACTTATAAAAATGGAATTTGTATCAGAGATGTTTATGGTCTGTATTCAAAAAAGTGGGGCCTGATCTGGCAGTTGTGCAGTGGATAGAACGTCAGACTGGGACGCAGAGGATCCAAGTTTGAAACCCCGAGGTCGCCAGCTTGAGTGCGGGCTCATCTGGTTTGAGCAAGGCTCACCAGCTTGGACCCAAGGTCGCTGGCTTGAGCAAGGGGCACTCAGTCTGCTGTAGTCCCCCTGGTCAAGGCACATATGAGCAAGCAATCAATGAACAATTAAGATGCCACAATGAAGCACTGATGCTTATCATCTTTCTCCCTTCCTCTCACTCTTTCCCTATCTATTCCTCTCTCTGTCTTTCTCACAAAACAAACAAACAAACAAATGAATAAAACAAAAAAGTGGGGAAAAATAAGAACAACATCATGGCTATACATAGCCCAGTTTTCCTATTGAATCATTAAAATAGGCTGATTATCCTGGTATTGCTCTTAATAATGATAGTTTTTTATTTTCCAAAGTGTTCTGGTTTAGATGTAAATCATATACCTACTGTTTTATGGAAGATGTGTACAATATGATTATAAAAACGATATGTTGGTTATTGATTAAACAGAATGTAGACCCAAAGCAGCTTCCTCAAGACCCAATTGGCCATCCCATCATGCATCTGTCTGGTATTAAGCATGCTACAGGTGAAGCCATCTACTGTGACGACATGCCTGCAATGGAAGGGGAACTTTTCCTGGCTTTTGTAACAAGTTCAAGAGCTCATGCAAAGATTGTGTAAGTGATAAAATTCTTACCCAGTAGACATTAATGATTGCCTTCCCATCTAAGCCCCATTAGTGAGCAGTAATGGTATGAGGAGGGTAAGCTATTTGTTGATGATAGTCAATGGAGATTAGAGGTGAAATGCAATAGAAATTTTAAGATTTATTGCAGTTTGTCCTTCCATCTAATAGCTACGTTGTCCCAGGAACGTTTCCCCAATTGTCTGGCACAGAACTGTTGGAATGTTTTTGACATGTCTTAACTCTCTTATATCTCATTTTCCAACTAAGCCTGTTCTCCTTGGTCTTCGGCTGTGGGCTGCTCTGAGGAGCCCTGCTTTGTGTGCTATCATGCAGGTCTATCGATCCTTCGGAAGCGCTCAGCCTGCCAGGCGTGGTGGACGTCTTGACTGGGGAACATCTTCACGGCGTAAACTCCTTCTCTTTTTTGGGCAACCCTGAGAAAATTCTGGAGTCAGATAAGGTACTGCATTTTTGCTTTCTGTTTTAATAATAACTTACTGCAAAATTGCACTTAGTTTTTCTTAAAGATGGAATCATGCCTGGCACATCATAAATGATTCCAGTATTCTTTGAATGTTTATTATAAAATGCTATATTCTAATGATGAATGAATTCAAATATATTTGTTTTTCACATGAGTAAAGAAGTTGACTAGTTGTCTAAAAGGTACTGTACTTTATTGTTTCATATTCTCTAGCAGTATGATAGGGTGCTGCTAACAAATATGAAAGAACAAATGAAGAGAAAATAATGATATGATACTTTGTATTTGCTAATCTTTCTTCTGAGAATCTCTTGCCATTGCTCCGTTCAGTGTGTCCAAGGTTCAGATCCAAGGTCAAGTGATGTGGTAACCTTTTCTTATCCTTTAATCCAGGTGTTCTCTCTCCCTTTCTGAATTCACCTTTACTCATCCATTCATACTGCCGTGTTTCTAACGGGCGTCTTTTTCACATCAGATTGTTCATGTATGCTCTGGTGCATGGAAGTAACACTGTGCAAAATAAGTTAAATAAATATGACCCTTCTCAGAAATATATATATATATACTTTCCTATAATCCACACTTTGGCAAAAACACAGTCCAGGAACACATTAATCAAATATTTGCAAGACACATAAGCATTACAGTTAATAACTTATATGTTAGAGCTCACTGACATCTAAGTGAGAACTTAGTGATAGTTTAAAAATCAATAGAGCCTGACCAGGTGGTGGCGTAATGGATAGAGCGTTGAACTGGGATGTGGGACCCAGGTTTGAGACCCCGAAGCCACAGCGTGAGCTCATCTGATTTGAGCAAGGCTCAAACTTTTTTGTTCATACATGATTGATTGATCATACATGAAATCTCAAGAAAACACATAAGTACATGTGTTTATAGTTATGACTGTTAATTATATTTTTAGAAGAAAGGAGACAGGAGTTCATGGGAGACCCCAGAACAGTTGGTGTTCACATGCCTTGCAGTTATTGATTATTGGTCTGATGTCAGGCAACATTCCCTCACCATCTCTGGGAGCCCGGTGCCCTTCTGTATAGGAAACTTTGCAGGATCAATTGGTATTCACTCTTTTTGGGTCCTTTGCCCACTCTCTGCTTCCTGGGGTGGCCCTTAGTTATTCCCCACTCTCATTTACTAGGATTCAACTCTGTCTTGGCTCCCTAATTCTCATTTGGGGGGCAGGGGCAGGAGAATACATCCATTCTGTGGCACACACAATAAAGTGCAACTCTGAAGTCACTGAGCCTGACGTCTCTCAATATTTTCTCTGGCAGAGGTAGAAACTAGAGCTGATCTCTTGTTCTAGGCAACTGCAAACCAGTTTGTCAATAAAGGGCAATGAATCCATGCAGCCTCAGGTTTGGAGGGCTGGAGTTTTTTGCAGGGCTGTTGAGTCCAGTCTCCCTTTGTTTATTCACTGGGCAAATTGATTCCTCCTTCAAGTTTGAGATCAAGGTTAACAGGCATTTTAACCTTGTGGCTGCTTTCTGTAGCTGAACAAGACCTGTGTGGTCCTTGTTCTCACAGAGCTTAAGTTTAGAGAGGAAGGCAAAGTAGATTTTTAATGAACTTTCTATCTTATATTAAGCTTATTTCTTTCTTTCTATGACTTGTATTTCCCCTACCTGATAAAAGTCTTTGAATGAGACTCCATGTCTTATTCACATGTGTATCCCACACACTGCTTCCCATGTAGCAGGGTAAATGAGTAGAGAAACAATGCTAGCATTGTTGCTATTTGAAAGTTTTGAGTGATTAAAACTTTGGCTACCACATCTTTAGTTATCAGAAAATGCAGCAAAGACATTTCAGCAGGTTTTGTGCAGAATTCAGTCTTCTCAGTTGTGTTTACCCAAAAGAGCATCATCATTTGAAACGACCCCTACTTCTAGCTCTTGCTGGCAGACTTAGTTGATAAAGATGAAAGTTTGATGACCGAGAGTCTCAGGTCAACATTGAAACTCCCCTAAGACATCATGGTGTGGCATTGGTAGAAGACAAGGAGAATTGTGGCCTTTCCATAAATGTTAACTAAACAAACAAAATCATTCCAATCTGCATGGTAGTACCCACACTTTGAGGTGTGGGCCTGTTGGTTATGAGCCTCTTGGGGACGGTGTCTGTATGCAGGTCACAGAGGTAAAACCAGTCACCAATGGAGAGCAGAGAACAGAGCCATTGTAAATGATTGCCTTTGTTAGTTTAATTCCTTTTTCAACATTTGTCTATGGCACCTATGCATTTTTAAATTATTTTCATTGTAGAAATCTTAGACATGCACAAAAATAGAGATTCAATAATTATCAACATTTTGCCATTAATCTCCCTACTGCCCCCACCCACCCATACCCAACAAACACCTTGCATGTGTGTGTGTTCTGGATTTAAACTCGTTTACTACCATTTTTTTTTTCTGATGATAAAACTACCATATGCTCCCTGTAGAAAAGATCTACTAGTCTACTGTAGATTTTAAAAATAAGTGATTAAGGTTTCATTGTGATCATGGGGTAAAGTGAGAGAGAGAACAAAACGATCAAGGTGACTTCTTCCAGGCCTGAATGTTTTATTTTTTTGGAGCCTTGATTTTGTTCTGTTTTCCATCAACTTTGTGCCCTGCTCCCTGTGTAAACTCCTTAGGCTGCCTCGCTCACTGCAGGTGAAAGATGAACGTTCTGTGCGTGGTCACACTGTGGCCCGTACACCTCACGTCTCTTCACTGGAAGCCTGTGCTCCGCTGCAGCTGGGGGAGAGACCTGCTCTCCGGCAGTGCTGCACCATTGCTCACTCTCCCTCCTTCCTCTCTGGATGAGATAGGCGGTACCTCCTGGCGCTCCCTATCTGTGAAGGCACAAGCTGCCTCTCAGAATGGCCCTGCTCATGCTCATAGGCACCAGCTGGCCTTCGAGCAGCCCTGTCGGCTGGGCCTGGATGGAGCCCGAGTCTGCTGTACAGGAGGCAGCATCACTCTTGACCTCTTTAGTGGCCCCTGCCAACAATGCAGCAAAATGACCTGAACTCCCCCAGTGCCGAAGGGCAGCAGGCCAACTCTGACAAGTGTACTATCCTACCAAAGCCTTTGTCACCCATAGCACTGTGGTTAAGACACAAGTGAAGGGGTCATTTACTATGTGTCCAGCTCTGTGCTGGGAGGAAAGGGAAAAATGAGTGAGAGGAGAGGCTCTGGTGCCTGGCCTTCTTGAACACAAAGGTCTACCCTGTGTTTTAGGCATTCTGTGTGGGCCAGCTGGTCTGCGCCGTGATCGCGGACTCTGAGGTGCAGGCGAGGAGAGCTGCGAAGCGAGTGAAGATTGTCTACCAAGATCTAGAGCCAGCGATCTTCACCATTGAGGTAATGAGTTCAAGGCTGGTGCCAGATGAGCAGATTTCAGTGGTGTGTCAATAAAAATGCTTCGACTGCAGCAACAGGAAAGAAAATCTGACACAAAGTCGCTTCTAAAACATAGGGGTTTGATTGCCCCAAATTATATCAGTGTTAGCAAGAAACCTGATTTTCCACCTCTTCTCCCTTCTGCCACAGTCCAGGCTTCTTCCTCTGTGGTCACAGGATGGCAGTCAGGGGCTTCCAGCTCACATTCCAGAAGCAAAGGAGAACACACTGTTCCAACATTTCATGAGTCCTGAAATCCAGCCTCATCAGGCCACTTAGTCAGATATCCAACTTGGAGTTACTGATTGACCAGAGGAACAGAGAGCTGTTGGGTACTGCTGGGTGGTCAGATTTCTTTGAAGTATATGGGCTGTATGGGGGAGTGGTGGAGACCTAAACAGAAATCTGAGCATTGTTTGGAAGGGGACAGGTAAGAGGAATGCTGGGTGGATAACCAACAATGTCCAGGAAAGGAGAAACACCCTATAATACAGTGTGTCCGTAAAGTCATGGTGCACTTTTGACCTGTGACTGGTCAAAAGTGCACCATGACTTTACGGACACACTGTATAACTCTGTATAACATGTGCTTGAATAGCATTGTTTCATTCAACTTTTTGTGTGTGTGTGATAACAGTGATGAGATGCCTTAGGAACTTAACTCTTGTTTCTATCATCAATTAGCTTGTGGCAATATTGGTTTTGTTATATATTATTTTGCCACAGTTCCATGAACCCATCGAAGCTGAGTGTGAACTTGCTGTGTTCACCTTTACTCAGACTCACACAGACACTCCTCACCCAGGCACACAGTGAGAACCAATAAGATGTTCTAGGAAGCAAATCGTGGAGACACTATTTTTAGATCCTTTCATGCATATCTTAAATGAGTATGAGAAGTAGATCCTATGATGACTTCAGGCATTTTGAAAATTTAAACAAGTTGGAGAATTACATTTTTTATCCTATATTTTAGAAAAGAGTTTGAAATTTATAAAGGTTTTACGATGCATTTCTATGCAATTATTCCTATAGTTTACTAATAAAAGTATGAAAGTTGGGAAAAGAACATGAACAGATTAGGTTCAACACACACAGATATTATGTACTCTGGGAATACAATATTATCTTCACAGCATAATGGAGAAGTTGTTCTCTGGGTACTAGCATGCCCTGAGGCAGAAAATGAGGACAGGACTTTGCCAAGATTAGTGCCTCCAGGAGAACTTGGCTTTGGGTATGTTTCTTCATGTTGCTTTATGCCTGGGCATTCAGAGTTCATAGTTTGTTTCTGAACAATGTCCTCTGTGTTTTAAGATTAAAATAAAATGTCAAAAAAACAAAATATAAAAGTTTAACTTGAGTTAAAGATTGATTACGCCTTCTAAATTTTCCTGGCCAGTTTCAAATTCAAACATGCTTCCCTCTTAGACTCCTTTCACTCAAATGGTTCCTGCTTCCTTAGTTCAGTGTATGCCTTCACCAACATTTTATTTTAGAGTTAGAATTACCTTTTCATAAGAAATTATTTATATAATGCCTCATCAAAAAATTGTTTAGAATCCTTTGTCCAATGCTAATGGCTTACTATCTTTCTTCCCTTCACCCCACCTTCCAGCCAAATAAAATTCCAAATAACCAAATAGATAATACTCTTTCTGTCCTTCCCAACCCTAGTCAGCAGACCTCTAATTGTCGTCCAGAAAATACCAGCATCAATATTAAACTCTAACGTGTAGAGTAGAGCTACCTAGTGTTTTTATTATTATCCAAGGTCAGTGAGCTAGATGTGGATTTAATCAAAGTCATTTATAGCAGGGAAATATGCCCAGCTCCCTATACATTAAAGTTCTTTTTATCACTTTCCTCACAAGAAAATATTCGGTAAATTAGCTCTAAGTTATTCAAAGAATAATCAGCAAATGAAGTGGGAAAGAGATTAAACTTTAAAAAGTAAGATTTATAAAACTTAACTGGAATATCTGAGTCTTAGATTAAGAAAATCACATGAATTGATTCCAGTAGAAAAGTGTGTTATTAATCATAAGAGGATACAAACAACTGTGTCTCTGTCATTAATCTCTAAGATTTTACCTTACCTATGCTTTATAGCAGTGGTTCTTAACCTTTTTTGAGGTACCGAACCCACTAGTTTCATATGCGCATTCACCGAACCCTTTAGTGATAAATAAAATATGATTTTTTTTCCAAATTCAAGATATAGGTATATGTTTTTTTACTGGTGCACAAAATGAGCCGTGCATGAACATCACCTTGCTCAAAGAAAAAAACCAACAAAGTGCATGAACTCACAACAAATTACGGTATTACTTTATTCTGGCCTTCGTGGCAGAGGCTTCTCCGAAACCCTGAGACCGACTCATCGAACCCCTAGGGTTCAATAGAACCCAGGTTAAGAACCATTGCTTTATAGAGTTTTTAATAGTTTGAATGGGAAAACTCTTGGTTCAAAGGATCAGGTCAATAATCTTGGTGAGAAAAATATGCTCAGACTGTCTTATCAGTCATCATGATCAACAATAATAGCTCATTCCTACATGGAGCTAACTATGTAATTGCATAGTTCTAAACAGATTTCCTATGTTGACTCACTATATGCTCACTACAATCCTGAGATTAAAAACTGTCATAATCTCCATTCTGATGAGGAAACTGAAACGCAGGGTTACCCAAGGTGACACAGCTAATCAGTAATATAATAGAAGCAGTCAGCAAACACTATATCAAAGAAACTAGACCCCACAATAAAAATAAACCAACCCTCTTTTAGTGGAGGAACTGGCAGGATCGCAATAGAACGTTCCTGAAAGGTATGTTGATAGATGCCTACTGGTGGGGCTAAAGGGAACCAGAGATAGAGAAACCCCAACTGCCAGCAGGCTGGAATTTCCTGAACGGGCACTAATCCATGGTAGATAATGCTTCAGGAGCTGGCATGTCACATTTTCCTGTTGACACAGGGATTACATAAATTTCTAAGGATAGGTAGGAAAGCCAACCTAGATTATTGTAGCTGCATCCCAGATTATGTGTCCCCACTACTGTACCTGTTCACTGGGAATCCTGGAGAAGCCAATAAGAACCAGTGCATAAGCGGATTGGTGGTACCGATGCTGGCCTTGTAATGGAATTTTACTTTCAAGACTGGAGGTCCCAGGGGCTCTACTGCCCTATGCCAATGGTGTGCTCATCTCCCCAAAGGATGCTCATGGCACTGGCAGATGTGTTAGGTAGGATAGACAGCAGTCAGGGCAGAATAAAGAGAGTGGGGAGCAAAGAGAAGTTCATCTCACCCACTGAAGGAAGGAGTCAGCAGCTTAAGGTCTGCCAGAACAAAAGCACCAGTTGTCCAGATGGCCTTGAAACCCTATATGTTGGTCCCAATATCAAGGAAGGGAAACCTCGAAATCCCATACACTAGACTCGATAACAGGGAAACAAAGCCTTGAAACTAAGAGTAGATAACTCCTAAGATCCCAACAAGCAGGACACTCAGACTAGCTGAGTTGTCCATTTGTTCCTTATGCCAAGGGTATAGCTTTGCTTTAATAAACTGTTCTGCTTGAATGCTGCACTGTGTCTCTCGCCCGAATTCATTCTCGTGAGCATGACAAGAACCAAGGAGGGAAAAGCCCCATTGGATTTGGGCTTTCTCTGGTGACACAGGCAGAGCTGCCATGATCCTTATCATTAGAGTGTCTTCAGTTGACTTTGAGCACTGATTATGAGCCGTGTAAGCTTCTTTACATGCATCGTTTCATTTTATGCTCTCCACCACTCTATTGGAGCTTTATGCACAACTACACCTCCATTTTGGGAGGCGAGGCTCAGGGAAGTGAAGTAGTAGACCACAGTCAAACAGCTAGTAAATGGAAAAACCAGACAAAACTCTGATGACCTTGGCTACAGAAAATGGGTTGTGGAATGAAGAGAATAATCTGCCCAGAAAATATCAGTTTCATTCTGGGACCAAGTAGGTGCCAGGTCTTTTCCGAGCTTACTCTGTTTCTTTTCATTAAAGGAGGATATTTGTATTTGCTCTGTGGAGAATCTCTCTGGAGTCTGGTTCTTAGCTCATCAGTGCAGTCATGTTGAAAGTGTGTGGCATTCCAGAGCAGGAGGAGAAAATGCTGCCCAGTCTCAAATGATGCCCACTGCACGTAGCCACTGCCATCGGGCTGGAGGCCATGTCCAGCTGGCCTCACTTTTCTGTTCTCTTTCTAGGAAGCTATACAACACAACTCCTACCTTGCACCAGAAAGGAAATTGGAATATGGGAATGTTGATGAAGCATTTAAAGTGGTTGATCAAATTCTTGAAGGTAAAACCAACAACCTGAAAAAATGTGATGAAGGGGAAGCAGTTGTGGTCACAGCTGTTACATAAATGTGTTCTCTTGTCCTGTTTACAACCACCTTGCAGTTTGGGAATTGAAGCTCAGAATGATTAAGGAACATGACCATGGTCATACAACAACTACTAAGTGACAAAGCTGGCCATGGAATTGACAGCTTTTTTTTTTTTTTATGATTTCTGAAGCCCATGTATTTTTCTCTTCATCCTTTCTCTTATTTATTCCTTTCTTCCAAAGCATATACAGGCATATCTCAGAGATATTGTGGGTTCAGTTCTAGACCAATGTAGTAAAGTGAGTTGTAACCGTTTTGCTAGTGGAAGATGTCACCTTCAATTTGTAAAAAAAAAAAAAAAAAAGGCAACATCTGTGATGTGCAATAAAGCAAAATGCAATAAAATGAAATATGCCCGTACCTGTGTATGGATAACATAATACTGATCTCAAAGATCCATTGGGAAAAGTATAAGAGATAATAAATGTGTGCTTGGCACATAGGGAGAGATCCATAATTATTGTTAGATGAAGATGTTTTTGCTGCTTTTCTCTAGAAAATACGATCTTTGTTGAGCTAACACTCTGGCAGGCGTGCATTTATCAAACCCAGTGTTTCCCATTTATTCTCACTGTGAGATGCTTATGAAACCTCACTGAAGATTCCTATACCCCTTTCTTGGGATTCGGGAGCTGGAGGATGCAGGGCACCTCAGAAATCTGGGTTTTGACCAGTTTCAATAGTGGTCCAAGAGATTTTTAGGATGAATAAAATGTAGCATCCACTCAGAGGGTGAGCTTCTTTCCTGGGAAAAGAGGAAACATATTTTGCATAGAGAGTCTATAGAATGAACATCTTGGAAAGAGCAATATTTAGGGGGTCCCCCCACATACGCCATAATATGTCCCTTTGTTCTTGTTGTAGTAGTTTTTGTGTAGTAATTTAATTTTTGTATTTTTCCTGGCATCTTATTTAATTATTTAATTCATTTAGGTAATTTGTTCATTCTGTCTCTCACTTGACATCTGTGATAATTTCTAGGAGTACAGTGCTTAAAGATGGTTTAAAAGAGGGACTCTGGTTTTCATTCTCTTAACTCACTAGTTTGAGGTTTGTTTGTTTTCTTACTCGGCAATTGTCATTTGTCTTAAGAATTTTGACTACTTGTTTCAATGTGAGGTATTTTTTATAAGTATTTATCATAATAGCACTTTTTCTGCCCCTTCGGAAAAATAGGTGGTCCAAGAAAAATACATTTCAGAAATAAAATATGTGGAGCATTATTACATCAACTCTTAGACTGCATTCTTGAAGGGAGTGATATAATTTGCTCTTACCAGCTGTGAAGATAGATTTCAGCCCTCTCTAACCCTGGTGTCATAGGCATTAAAGAACGCTGTTTACAAATGAGCCAGCTGAGGCCAGGGAGGCATGTGATTGAGCAGGAATCAAATCTTTAAGTTCCCCAACTCTGAAGTTAGCACGTTCTGTCCTCTGCATTAAACTGCTTCCCATTTATCTCTTTAAAATGTCATTACCTGGGACGGGCTTTACCCTGGCGAGGTAGATGACAATCTCTGCAGCAGGATTTGCAAGAGACCTGGAAGCACTAGGACTGAAATTATCTTCCCACAACCTGTCCTGTTGGGCATAATACAGATAAACGCCATCATATCTTCACGGCTTTTCCTTCTTTAAGGGCCCCTTATTAAAATGTAAATATGCCTGAAGGAATCACTCCTAAACCTATTCTGGGGTAAAATTTTTATTTCAGGAATTAGTTGAACAAATTGGTTTCCAACCTAGAGAGTTGGAGAGCAACACCCTAGAGTCAGGAGAGAGGAGGTAGGCGTGTGTGGGTGGGCAGCGCAACATAACGGCTCTAGAACTAGCCTACCTGAAAGGTTTAAGCAGAAAAAGCTCTGATATTTTCTTTCACTTCTGTAGTTTTTAAATGAAATAACTATTTAACAAAATAAAATCTGAGGTATAATTATTAATATTGCAAACCATAAATTTGAGCCTACTAATAAGTGAGGTTTTCAATGTAGTCTTTAATTAAAGCTTAAATTGAAATTGAGATATGAGATTTTGACCTTTTATTTTGTATCTTATAAATGAGGCAGATTCTGTTCATTCTTCTGTACCCCCCTCCTCTTTTTTTGTATTTTTCTGAGGTGAGAAGTGGGGGAGGCAGACAGACTCCCACATGTGCCCAACCAGGATCCACCTTGCATGCCCACCATAGGGTGATGCTCTGCCCATCTGGGATGTTGCTCTGTTGCAACGGGAGCCATTCTAGTGTGTGAGGCGGAGACCATGGAGCTGTCCTCAGCGCCTGATTCAACTTTGCTCCAGTGGAGCCTTGGCTGCCGGAGGGAAAGAGAAAGATGGAAAGAAAGGAGAGGGGGAAAGTTGGAGAAGCAGATGGGTGCTTCTCCTGACCGGGAATCAAACTCGGGACTTCCACACGCTGGGCTGATGCTCTACCACTGAGCCAACTGGCCAGGGTCTTCTGTACTCTTTCTTTACTTGGATTTTGGATAAGATAGAAAGCCCAGACTCCACTACAAAAAATGTCCTTGGGAGTCACCTCACTTTATAAATCACTATTATTGGGTACATTTTAAATTTTTTAAAAGTTATGCTTTCCTCCTAGTATAATGACTCATAGTTTTGTTCTGTGTTTTTAAAATTAATTTAATTAAATATATTGGGGTGACATAGGTTAATAGGATCATAGAAGTTTCATGTATTGATTTCTGATTCGTGATCTGCATATTGCATTGTGTGTCCATTAAGATATATGGAACACTTCACAGATTTGCATATTATCCTTGCACAGGGGCCATGCTATTCTTCTCTGTATTGTTTCAATTTTAGTATATGTGCTGCTGAAGTGAGTATGTGTTCTGTTTCATTTTCTTAACCTCTGTTTTTAACTTTTTTACTTGCCTTCCAATGAGTTCCTTCCTTCCTTCCTTCCTTCCTTCCTTCCTTCCTTCCTTCCTTCCTTCCTTCCTTCCTTTCTTTTTTTTTTTTTTACAGAAACAGAGAGAGAGTCAGAGAGAGGGATAGATAGGGACAGACAAACAGGAACTAAGAGAGATGAGAAGCATCAATCATCAGTTTTTCATTGCGACACCTTAGTTGTTCATTGATTGCTTTCTCATACATGCCTTGACCGTGGGCCTTCAGCAGACTGAGTAACCCCTTGCTCGAGCTAGCGACCTTGGGTCCAAGCTGGTGAGCTTTTTGCTCAAGCCAGATGAGCTCGCGCTCAAGCTGGTGACCTTGGGGTCTCGAACCTGGGTTCTCCGCATCCTAGTTCGACGCTTTATCCACTGCGCCACCGCCTGGTCAGGCTCCAAGGAGTTTCTTGAACATTTTTAGAATTCCATTTTGATTTATCAGTAGTGAGGTTTTATTTTGTTTTGTTTTATAACTTTATTTGACATTTAGGGATTAGTTCTCATCCACATTAACTGTAGATTTTTAAAAGTGGTGACAAGTACATAGATAACTAATATATAGAACTTTTTGTTGAATCCACATCTCATTACATTTTCTGGACAACCACATCTGGATAGTGTGGAACATCCCTTATTCTTTTGGCCCAGACATACTGTTCCTCATTTATAATATAATTGTCTTTAAAATGTTCTCTACATACGTTGAGAACCACATGGAGCAATGTTGTAGTTCTACTTCAAACATGATTTTAAAAATTCAAGAGGAAGAGAAAGTCTATAGTGTTTACCTGTACTTTTATTCTTTCCATTGCTCTCTTGGCTTCCTTATGTTCTAAAATCTTTTTTTAATCTTTCTTATCTGTTTTAAGAACTTTCCTTAGCCATTTGCTATTTTAGAATAAGTCTGTTGAAAACAAACTCTCTTAGTTTCCCTTTATGTCTAGATTTCTTTTTCATTCTTGAAGGATATTTTAACTGGATATAGAATTCCAAGTTGATAGGTCTTGTAGCACTTGAAGGAAGATGTTGTACCAGTTTCTCTGGCCTTCATGGTTTCTGATGAAGAATCTGCTATCTTTCTAAATACTTTTCTCTTGTAGATGATGTAATATTTTCTCTCTCTGCTTTCAAGACATTCTGTGTTTAGTTTTCAGAAGTTTGACTCTGATGTTTTGGCATGGGCTTCTTTGGTTTATCCCTTTGGGATTTACTCTGCTCTTGAATCTGAACATTTGAGTCTTTTACCACATTTGGGAAATGTTCAGCTATTATTTTTTCCAATACTTGACTTCAGTGACACCATGGTTTGATGTTTTATTTTAGTCACACAGGTTCCTCAGTTTCTGTTCATTTTCTTTTCAATCTACTCTCTGTAGTTCAGGTTGGGAAATTCCTGTTGTTCTCTTTTCTTGTCCATTGATAATTTCCTCTGTTCACTCTGTTCTGTTATTGAGCTTATCCATTAAGCCTTTTATATTTTGGTGGTGGTTGTGCTAAAATTTCCATTTGGATCTTTTTTATATTTTCTGTTTCTTTGTTGAGATATTCTATTTTTCTCATTTATGTGTTCATGTTAATACTCATTGAAGCATTTTTTTTATGATGTCTGCTTTAGAATTCATGTCAGATAATTTCACAGTCTGTATCATCTCAGCATTGGCATCTGTTGATTATCTTTTCTCATTAGAGTCGAATTCTCGGTATGATGAAGGATGGTTTTATTGTATGCTGATCATTTGGGACATTATTTTATAAGACTCTGGATCTTATTTAAATATTCCATTTTACCAGAATTCTTCAGACTCTGTGTTGGTGGATAAAGAGGGGTGATACCTTGTTATTGCCTGGTAGAGGGAGGAGGTCTGGGCTCCCCATATGGTCTCCACTGACACCACCCCAACAGAGGGCTTGGGATACCTCATTATAATTTGATAAGGTAGCTCTAAGCTGTCCACTCAACTCTTACAGATAAAGATAAGTCGACAGTTTTTTCTGTACTGTTAGTCTGAAGTAGAGTAGTTTTTGTATAAATGCTTTCTGTTTTGCTAGGCTTCTTCTTTCCTGGTTCTTTATCTAGAGAAAGTAGGCTTTTCTTGGGACTTTTTTTCTGTCTTTGCCTGCTAGTGTTTTGGGGTTTCTGGCTCCTCTGGTATTTGTATAGGCTATATGAAGTAATCAATAACCTACTGAAGTAATGAAGTAAGCATAACGTACTGAATTCACTTTTGTATTGTTTGTTGGGTTCCAGAGTCCCTGGCTGGTCTCTTTTTCCTCTCTCTCTTTTAAAGTCTTCTGATGTTTCTTTTATATATAATGTCTAGGGTTGTCAGCACAAGGAACAGGGAAATGTGCCTTTGTCTTAGAACTGGAAGTCTCCTTGTTATCCTATTTTAACTCTAGACACCTTTCCCTAGGACTATGTGATCTACTGTATTGGCCAGCATGACAGATTCCCCTATAGAACTTTACTTTAAACCTGCAGGTATAAAGAAAGCTAAAGATTATTGTTGGTGGCCCTTCCCCAGGCAGCCTACTTCCCCAGCAGAAGCACTGTCAGACTTTCTCCATGATGAGAAAACATCTGGGGATGCTACCTGTCCTCTCTGACAGCCTCCTTGATTCTGCTGTATTTTCCTCCAATAGGTGAAATACGTATGGGGGGTCAAGAACATTTTTATATGGAAACCCAAAGCATGCTTGCTGTTCCCAGAGAAGAGGATCAAGAAATGGATGTCTATGTTTCCACACAGTATCCCAAAGGTATACAGGTAATATAAGGCCACTATGGAGAGGACATAGCTGAATGGTTTCTGCCAGAAAAATATACCAAGAGCAATTTGAGACAAAAGTGTCATTTCAGAAACTGAAGGAATTTGGAATACTAAGAGCCATACCAATTGGGTATTAATAACCACACTATTTTAAAGCTTTTAAATTAGTATTATAAGAGTAGAGGCCTTCTGTT
Source organism: Rhynchonycteris naso (assembly GCA_037038555.1). Taxonomy (NCBI): domain Eukaryota; kingdom Metazoa; phylum Chordata; class Mammalia; order Chiroptera; family Emballonuridae; genus Rhynchonycteris; species Rhynchonycteris naso. The sequence goes on along the minus strand of CM072997.1, from coordinate 33,659,082 downwards.
TGTGTGCCTGTAAGTGTAAAACAATTACAGAATCAGCAGGTCTCTTTTGTTATACTCTTGACACTGTTAAGAATACAAAAGAAGTGAAAACTATCACTTAAACTGTTGAATGCTAATATAGAAAAGTTATTAAAAAAGTAAATTCTGAGAGTCAAAGGGAATTACTTTCCTGTTTTTCCTATTGTATCTATATGAGATGATGAATTTTTTTAAAGATTTTATTTATTGATTTTAGAGAGAGGAGAGAGAACAAAAAAAGAATGGAGGAGCAAAAAACATCAACTCACAGTATTGTTTCTTGTTGGCCTGACAAGCTCGGGTTTCAAACCGCTGACCTCACCATTCTAAGTTAACACTTTATTTACTGTGCCACCACAGGTCAAGACGATGAATGTTAACTAGACCTATTATAATAATCATTTTCCAATATATGTAAATTAAACCATCATACTGTATACCTTAAACTTATACAGTGATATATGTGAATCATTCCTCAATAAAACTGAAAAAAATAATAGAAAGGAAAAAAGAAGAAAGCCTGCCCTCCAAAGTCTGTAGTACCCAACTCACATGAAGCAGTTAGGAAACTACACTGGGGAGAATGCAACCTAGCATAAATCAGCTAAGTCAGAATTTACAGACCTGGAAGAATTAAGGAAACATAGGGCTGCCAAGAGCTAGAATCATCCAGAAAGTCCTATGAAATTAGGTCTTTAGTTTGGATTTATACTGAGAATGAGGTCTGTCCAAATAGTGAGATGTCATTTCCAAGCTCTCCACACCAAGGTCAAATGCCACTCATTCATTCATTCATTCATTCATTCATTCACCTGTCCCTTCTACAAACACTTATTGCCTATATACCAGGCATCAGGTATGTAAGAAAGGAGGGATAGCACCAGGACTGCCCAAGCTGGAATGGAGGATGCACTGTAGGGGCATCTAGTTTAAGCATCATGATGAAAGCAAGGGGAACAAAGCAGAGGGGTCCTGATTCAGTAGATCATAGAGAGCAGTGTTGTTGTCAGAGCAGGTAGGAATGTGGGAATGTGGAGAATGAGGCCTGTGGTAGGTGGAACACTAAGAAGAGTAAGGCAGACTTTATTCCAGTCCTCTTCTGCTTCTCACTTCCTGTGTGGTGTTGGGCCCATCACTTCACCCGTCTTAGACTCCCCATCTATAAAAATAAGTTATTAAGACTAGCTGACCTCTAAACATTAGGATGGCAAAAAAGAGGAAGACCTGCATTCAGGGAAGATCTATTGGCCAGCTGTAGCATTCCAAGTGAGAGGTGAGAAGAGTGCATTCTCCAGTGGAGAACTGGAGAGGACAGGGAAAAGACCTAATCAGAAAGAGGTTTGGAAGGCCACCATGCCTTACTGCTCAGGAAACATATCCCTCGGGGTTAGTGTGAAAGATATAGTTCACGGGGAAAATTTATTAAAAATTATTAGCACAGAAATACCTTGTTGCTCTCAAAAAGACTACTCAAGCCTGACCAGATGGTGGCACAGTGGATAGAGTGTCAGACTGGGATGCGGAAGACCCAGGTTTGAGACCCTGAGGTCGCCAGCTTGAGTGTGGGCCCATCTGGCTTGAGCAAAGCAAGGGGACCCAAGGTCGCTGGCTCCAGCGGGGTGTTGCTCGGTCTGCTGAAGGCCCACGGTCAAGGCACATGTGAGACAGTAATCAATGAACAACTAAGGTGCCGCAACAAAAAACTGATGATAGATGCTTCTCATCTCTCTCCATTCCTGTCTGTCTGTCCCTATCTATCCCTCTCTCTGACTCTCTCTCTCTGTCTCTGTAAAAAAAAAGGACTACTCAGTATTAACGATAGTTTTGGTGATGTCACTGTAGCCAAATACCACTGAGATCAGCATGGATGCGTGCCTGGGTTATTGGAAATTAGCCCATAATTTGGTATATAACTGTGCAGTTTGTGTATCATATGCAATGTTATAGAATGAAACATGTAAGGGCTGTCCCAACTCCCTTGCTGCTGATGGGTCCAATTAATAAGAGCTGTTATCATCCATAGGACATAGTTGCTTCAGTTTTGAAGCTCCCAGCTAACAAGGTCATGTGTCATGTGAAGCGTGTTGGTGGAGCATTTGGGGGAAAGGCGTTTAAAACTGGCTTCCTGGCAGCCATCACCGCGTTTGCAGCAAACAAGTAAGTGGAGAAAAACTCCTAAATAGTCTTAATATGAGGTCATGCTGAATATTAGCATATCAGAATTAAGGAGGAAGAATGTGGGTCAAGATTATTTAAACTCACATATAATATACACACAGACATAAACAAGCTGTCAGTTATAACAGCTTTGTTTTATTTCTTTTTATTTTTTATTTTTATTTTTTTATAGGTACAGAGAGAGAGTTAGAGAGATAGATAGGGACAGACAGACAGGAAAGAAGAGAGATGAGAAGCATCAATCATTAGTTTTTCGTTGCCGTTGCGACACCATAGTTGTTCATTGATTGCTTTCTCACATGTGCCTTGACCGCGGGCCTTCAGCAAACCAAGCCACCCCTTGCTGGAGCCAGCGACATTGGGTCCAAGCTAGCGAGCTTTTGCTCAAGCCAGATGAGCCTGCGCTCAAGCTGGCAAGCTTGGGGTCTCGAACCTGGGTCTTCCGCATCCCAGTCTGACGCTCACTGCGCCACTGCCTGGTCAGGCATAACAGCTTTGTTTTAAACTGTACTATAAGAACCAAATTGAGAATCAGTTACTGAAAAGAATACAAACCACAGTAAAAGTACTATTATACCCGGAGAGCAGACATAATATCCCCAAAGCAATACTCTGGAGCCTCTGGCACCTGTGCCTTCCCTCCCATAAGCTGTGAATGCCACCTGTTGTGTCCTGACACAAAGAGAGGGGAGGCCACTGTGGATGCCTGAGATCAGCACAGCCTGGGCTCAGGGAATAGTTCTGTTGTTCTATCGTGTGTGTGGACGCCATTTAAGCTATCACGAAGGGTTACGTAAAGCCCAGGTAAAACCTACTTAGTTAAAGAGTTTGCCTCCCTTGCTTTTTCCTATTTTAGATATGGTCGTGCAGTCCGCTGCATTCTGGAACGTGGAGAAGACATGTTAATAACTGCAGGCCGCCATCCTTACCTTGGGAAGTACAAAGTGAGTAGAAGAAGGGAAGGGGAGGATTCATGTTGTCACTATAATATTCCGTAAATGCAGAAGGTGGCTCTTGGCTACTCTAATGGGGAATAACATTGAGCAAATCAACAAATTGTGCTTCTGTTTAACTTTCTATTCCTTGTGCTAATTGCTTAATTACTGACTCATACAATGAAGCTTTTTCTACTTGGCTCAAGGATGACCATTTGTGAAAAGTGCTAGGTGATACTGGCTGCTACTGAGTGAATAACTGGAAAACATAAGAGTGTATCCACAAAAATAGATGTGATAATCATACTATTCTCACATATAAAATAGCTAAAAATAGAATGATTTCTATAACATCAGTGTTGTGTGAAATTATACTTATTTGCCAAAAAGTTCCTCATATTTAAATATATCAAGGTATTTTTGTAAGACTGTCCCAGAAAATTTTCCAAGCAGAAAATAATTATCTTTTTACTTTATAAGTAATAAGTTAACGTGTCAGAATGGGCTAATGGTTGTAACAACTAGAAACTCTCAGGGATTTAAAACTTTATTATGTTACGTCTTGCCCAAGTAATAGCTAAGTGTTATTGGTGGGGGTTGGGGAGGGGGAGAAGGTGAAGGAGAGAGGATTTGCCCCACAAATCATGCAGGGACTCAAGGTTACCCTTCAACTAACTGCACTGTTGAACATGGAAGCTACTAGGCACCTGTAGATATATTTAAATTTACTAAATTAAATAAAATTTAAAATTTAGTCCCACAGTTGCATTAGCTATATTACAAGTGCTCAATGTAGCTAATGTCTGCCATATTGAACATCCAACTCTAGAACATCACAGAAGGTTCCGTTGGTTAGTATGGCCTTAGGGACTCAGAGTCCTCCACTGGATCTTCTGCAAAGGGCACAGACAGGGAGAGAGGGAGCACAGAGTGTCATGTAGGGGGTGTTTCAGTCACCAGACCTATAAGCGGTGGACCTCACTTCTATCTACCTGTTGTTGGCCAGAACTTTGCCACCTCAGTGCAAAAAAGTCTGGGAAGCGTGGATGGACCTGGAGATAATTATGCTAAGTGAAATAAGCCAGTCAGAAAAAGACAAATACCCCATGATCTCATTTATATGTAATATCTAATGAACAAATTAAACTGACAAACAAAATAGAAACAGAGACATAGATACCTGGAACAGACTGACAGCTGTCAGAGGGGAGGGAGTTTGGGGAACCAGATTATAGAAGATGAAGGGATTAAGCAAAAATATACATATATAAAGTAATTTTTAAAAATGGAAAAATAGATATAGATAAAGCACATAGACACAGACAACAGTACGGTGATAGCCATTACTGTTCCTTTTTAATTATTAATTTAATTGTGGCAAAATACACATAACATAAAATATTCTATCTTAACCATTTTAAGTGTACGTTTCAGTGGCATTAACTGTTCCCATTGTTGTGTAATCGTCAGCACCATCCATCTCTGAAATTCTTTTCACCTGGTGAAGCTGAAACTTTGTACCTGTTAACTCCTCATTCCTTCCTCTCCCAATGGCCCTTGGAAATTACTATTCTACTTCCTGTCTCTATAAATTTGACTACTCATATAAATGGAATCACATGGTATTTGTTGTTTTGTGATTGGCTTCTTTCACTTAACATAATGGCCTCAGAGGTCATCCATATGTATCAATTTTTTTCCTTTTTAAGGCTTAATAATATTCCATTATATTGTATTTGCCCACATCTTATTTATCCATTCATTCATTGATAGGCATTGGAGTTACTATACTACTACCCCTCAGCTATTGTGAATAATGCTGCTATATGTACAAATATCTCTGAGAACCTACCTTCAATTCTTTCAGATAAATTCCTAAGTGTGGAATTGCTGGATCATATGGTAGTTCTATTATTAATTTTTTGAGGATCTAGTGTACTGTTTTCTATAGTAGCTGCATTATTTTATATTCCCATCAACAGTGCACAAAGGTTCCAATTTCACCACATCCTCACCAACACTTACTATTTTCTGGAGTTTTTTATAGTAGCCATCCTAAGGGATGTGAAGTGGTATATTGTGGCTTTGATTTGTATTTTCCTAATAGTTAGTGGTGTTGATCATCTTTTCATGTGCTTATCAGATATTTGTGCATCTTCTTTGGAGAAATGTCTATTCAAGTCCTTTGTCCCCTTTTTTTTGATTGAAACTTTGTCACCCTGGGAAACACTTAATGAGTATGTTTCAGTATTGTACACATTGAGTTACTGTTTCATTTGGAAGGAAACTGAAGGTTATGAATTCAATTTTTGGCTCTAATGCTTATCAGATCTTTAGATTTGGAATAGTTCTTGTTTTTTGTCCTCTTTTAATTCAGATGGTTGGGTTTTTGTTGTTGAGCTGATAGAGTTCTTTAAATATCCTGAACATCAACCCTTTAACTGATAATACAAGTGAAAAATATTTTATCCCATTCTCTGGGTTTTCTTTTCATCTGTTATTATATCCTTTGGAAATTTTTAATTTTTAATGTTTATATAGTCCAGATTATCTTTTTTTTCTTTTGTTGCCTCTGATTTTGATGTCATATCCAAGAAATCATTACCTAGTCCAATGTCATGCTGCCTATGTGTAGAGGATTCACAAGTAACCAAGCACACTTTGGAGAGACTTGACCTCCAGCACTAGTGTAAAGGTCTGCCCTCTTTCCCCAGGCTGGCTTCATGAATGATGGCAGAATCTTGGCCCTGGATATACAGCATTATTGCAATGGAGGCGCGACCCTTGATGAGTCATTATTTGTAAGTATTTTAAGGAGCAAGTTCACATTCTGGAAAGTCTTACATAAAATGATTTTACTCAGAAAAATTTCAATAGCTAAATAATATTTAATTTAGAAAAGCATAAAGACCCTCATTGTGGGGAGAGCCACATGTTACTTGTGCCCCCAGAGTGAGCCCAAGGATAAGGCTAAGTCTGTCTCTGTGTGTTCTCTTTATGTTTCTTGCACTTCCAGCTCCTTCCCAGATGCAAGCGTTAGAACTCAACCTCAGCCTTGATGACAGTTTGGACTGGATCATTCTTTGTTGTAGAGGCTGTCCTGTGCATTGGAAGATGTTTAGCAGTATTTGTGTCCCACCCAGCAGATCCCGGTGGCATAAATACTTCACTGAACAACCAAAATGTTTCCCAACATGGCCAGATGTCCCAGGGGAAAAGAGCAAAATTGCCCGTAGTTGAGATCCAATGCATTAGACCAAATGCCAAAACATGTTTTTCCTATTTTCTAGGATATTATCTATATTTGTTACATTCTGTAGAGTCAGTAGTTAGGGTCTATGAATGCTTCACGGCCTTTTGGAAATGTTTGAAACCTGGGGAGAAAATACATTCACTCTAAAATATGAAAATATGAAATGATTTCAAAAGAAAAATTATTTTAATTCTTAAATATTATTTTACATCAAAATGCATTTAAATTGAGACTTGGGTCTATTTTAGCATGTTTGATGCCATGGAGTGGAGGTTGGTCATTTCTGACCTGGTTTTGGTCTGGGGTCTCAGGATGGTAAAACAGGTACAGAAGGACAAGGGTCTCATCACACCAACTCTGAATTTCCCCAGGTGTTAGACATAGGACTTCTGAAAATGGACAATGCTTACAAGTTTCCCAACCTGCGTTGCCGAGGATGGGTGTGCAGAACGAACCTTCCATCCAACACAGCTCTGCGTGGGTTTGGCTTTCCTCAGGCAGGGCTGATCACTGAATCCTGTATCACGGAGGTTGCAGCTAAATGTGGATTATCCCCTGAGAAGGTAACACCAAAATAGTCTCATGTACAAAAGATAACGAATTGTAAAGGTGAGAGGGCCATGGGGGTGGTCCTTTTGCTGAGGAATGTGAGGTTCATAGATGCTAAATGATTTGCCCCAGGTAACCCAACTCTCTAGTTAATGCAGAGCCGGGTCTCCAAGGTCAGTGATCCTTGTGTTCTCAGCCTCCTTCTCAGAAATCCTGGCAACAAGAAGATATTGAAGAGTAAGCATGACATTTTAATTTGTTTAGTGAGAAGTCTCCATGGTTGGGGACATAACTGCTACCGACAAGCTTTGTCACAACCTCTTTCCCCTGCTTTCTTTTCTTTTCTTTTTTTTTTTTAACAGGGACAGAGAGAGAGTCAGAGAGAGGGATAGATAGGGACAGACAGACGGGAATGGAGAGAGATGAGAAGCATCAATCATTAGTTTTTCGTTGCCCTTGCGACACCATAGTTGTTCATTGATTGCTTTCTCACATGTGCCTTGACCACGGGCCTTCAGCAGACCGAGCCACCCCTTGCTGGAGCCAGTGACCTTGGGTCCAAGCTGGCGAGCTTTTGCTCAAGTCAGATGGGCCCGCGGTCAAGCTGGCGAGCTCGGGGTCTCGAACCTGGGTCTTCCGCATCCCAGTCCGATGCTCTATCCACTGCGCCACCGCCTGCTCAGGCTCCCCTGCTTTCTTAACATCTCAGGCAGCTGTCATAAAGTTTCAGTTATGACAGTGGTTTCCTTTCAGCTCTGTAAGTAAGTCTCAACTCCGTCATGAACAACTTCTGTTCACTTCCTTGCACCTGTTCACCCAGGATCCTGGGTGTAGTTAGGGTGGGACTCGGTGTGCCCTCTTACCCCTTCTCCCCTGTGCCTTCTGCTGCATTGTTGGGGCAAGGAAGAAGAGGAGGACCAGGAAGACAGATGCCATCTGCTCATGTGACTTCTCCCAGGAGTTCTCTGTCCTCTCTTTGGTTAGATGTAGCCACTTTTCAAGTGTGTTGTCTCTAGGTTCCATTTCTGCCGGTTCTCTCAATAAGTCAACAGTCCCCCGAGGAGGAGTTCAGTTTCACCTGATCTCAGCTGGTACCTCACGCAGCTTTTCCCTGATGCCCACTCCTCTGCCCCAGTCTACAGCAGTCCTCAGAAAGCCTCTGTCCTCAGTACATCTAACTTCTTTCCCCTACTGTGAGATTCTGTGAGCATAAGCGGGAACCATGGTCTTTATGCTGTTTGAACTTGTGGAGGATCCTTGCTTTTCCCTTCCTGGCCACCTCTCCATGGCCTCTCCCTCCCAGGTGCTCTGTCACATTTGGTAGCACTGGGGAAGAAAATCAGATACTGACCTCCCTTCATCCCTGGGGAGGCTGGAGGAAAGAATAGTCACCCTTAAAAACACCACCTTGGCCCTGGCCGGGTATATCAGTTGGTTAGAGCATCATCCTGACATGCTAAGATTGCGGATTAAATCCCTGGTCAGGGCACATACAAGAATCAATCAATGATGGCACAAGTAGGTGGAACAATGAATCAATGTTTCTCTCTTTGTCTCTGCCTCTTCTCTCTCTCTAAAAATTAGTAAATAAAAAAGAAAAACCTGCCTTGCCCAAAATAACATAGCTCACTAATTTTTAGTCATTTTTAATAAATCTGGGATGTTTTTAGGGGAGTGGGGAGACTATATGCCTATAATGGCCCCGGTCAGCTTTGAGGAGATGGTTGGCCTCAATTGCTGAATTTTCCCAACTGAGAATGTGCAGTACTTGACTTCTCATTCTCAGCTGTGGGTCTTATCTCCAATTCTGAGAATTTAGGAAGAATTCTACTCAGTGCTTCGAACATATTGGGGTGGAATTCTTTAATTTATTCTTCATGCTAGTTATGGATTATATTTAAACAAACTTTCCCACTTGGAATTAAGTGATCTTATCTTGCCACAGTATTTGAATAATCTGAATCATGTAGATCATGTAGCATGGAAATTAAACTCAGGATTACCTGTCAAAAGCCATTCACAAATACATCCAGTATTAAGAGTCTACAGTAGGGGTCCCCAAACTATAGTCTTGTGGGCCTCATGCGGCCCCCTGAGGCCATTTATCCAGCCCCCGCCGCACTTCCGGAAGGGGCACCTCTTTCATTGGTGGTCAGTGAGAGGAGCACAGGATACGTCTGCACCCATAGTTCCCATTGAAATACTGGTCAGTTTGTTGATTTAAATTTACTTGTTCTTTTATTAAATATTGTATTTGTTCCCGTTTTGTTTTTTTACTTTAAAATAAGATATGTGCAGTGTGCATAGGATTTGTTCATAGTTATTTTAAAGTCCAACCCTCCAACGGTCTGAGGGACAGTGAACTGGTCCCTGTGTAAACAGTTTAGGGACCTCTGGCCTACAGTGTGCCTACACTAGGTTGAGTTATATCAGAAATGTAAGGAGTGGATTCTTCCCCTGGAACTCACAGAAGAGCAGCATGAAAAGCATGTAAGTTCTAATACTTGATAGAGGCTCTGGGTAGAAGAGAATGTTATGCTTCAACAAGGTGTACACCGAACTAAGTTTGGGTCTTATACAGGATAAGCAAATTTTGACTAGGAGGACTGTGGTTGGAAGAGTCTATCTGCCAAGTGCCCCACCCCCACCCTTTTCATCTCCTTCTCTTTTATAGGTTCGAACGATAAACTTATACAAGGAAATTGATCAAACGCACTACAGGCAAGAGATTAATGCCAAGACTCTAATCCAGTGTTGGAAAGAATGCATGGCCATGTCTTCCTACTCCCTGAGGAAAGCGGCTGTGGAAAAATTCAACTCGGAGAATCAGTGGAAGAAAAAGGGGCTGGCCATGGTTCCCATGAAGTACCCTATTGGCGTTGGCTCACGAGCTGCTGGTCAGGTCAGTTCTCCAAACAGACAATTCAAAAGATGTTCAGGAAATTTTCCGTTAAGGTGACTTAGTTGTATGTTTGCAATACCTGATTGCTAAACTTCACCAGAGTTGTGCTCAATCAAAATAGCTTTTCTACAGAGGAGACAAGAACATCTTTGCCTGCATCCCCAGGGTTGCTGACAAGCAACCTTCCTGGGAAATTGGGAGACCCAGTCTCTACTCCTGGACCTAGCATTGAGCAGCTGAGTCAACTCACTCTGGGCCCCAGATCGTTCAGATATAATGTAATAAGGTGGGACCAATGACTGCCAATACTCCACTTTCAATTCTATGATTCAGTGTCTTTGGACCATGAAACAGAAACAGGAAGCTACGAGGTACTTGGTGCCTCTCCCTTCTGGTGGGTAAACTAAGCCCAGAAAATTAGATCATTTGAATAATTTTTAAAACACAGTTTTAGGAATTCTTTTACTTTATAGCCATTAAGAGTATGAAGGAAAAGACTGAAAAAGCTATTCTTGTAGTACAATTTTTTAATTGATTAAATAAACTCCCTGCTTGTTTGCTAAATCCCACTTGATGTTTCCACTTCTTCATTCTTAAATAAAATTTATCCCAAACAGCTGGTGAAGGACTGCTCTCTTTTAGCTCATTGTACAGCAGTGACGTGGGACCCCTGTTATCTACGTTCTTACGTATATGTATACATATATATACATATTTGTGGATTAGATAGCAGAGCCCTCAAAATGATTGTCACTCTCTGCAGAATTCACACCTTTGGCTGAGCAATGAGGAAGGTGTGGCAGGTGTGTTGAGTGATGACAGAATAGGGATAAATGGGGTAGAGCTGTGGTGAGCTGGGTGTCGAGGAGGCAGTGGAAGCCAAGAAAAGCACGTGGGAAGATCCTTCCCTCGTTCCCATTGTCATCTGTACATCTTACCCATCCTGGTTCAGCTTTAGCATAATCATTTTCATGCAGTTTTGACTGTAGATAAATTAGCTCAGAGAGGCAATGAAACAATACAGGTGGGGATCTTACTTATTACAGGTATTCCATCTCTGGCCTGTTTGTAATGATGGAAACAATGCAGAATTGTTTAGTCATCTACATTTAGTTTACCCAGATGAGGGAGACAGCTATTCACAAATACATTCAGTATTAAGAGTCTACAGTTGTTCTTACACTAGGTTGAGTTATATCAGAAACATAAGGAAAGGATTCCTTCCCTTGAACTCACACAGAAGCAGTATGAAAAATATAAGTGCTAATACTTGATAGAGGGAGACACTCAAGAGGCTTTGGTTGAGGAATAAAGGCGAAACAAAGTTGTTCAAAAGGAAAAGGGAGGAAATACCACTAGAAAAAAGATAGTGAGCAGGGAAATTGGGTATATAGTTTTCAGGTAAACTGATTCTCTGGCAGCTAGCAAAGAGTCAGTCCAGGCTACCTGTCCTTTAGCAGGCTGGCTGGGATCCCATGAAGGATCCCAGCCAGGGAAAACAATCTCCATCATTGTGTGGAAATCCTTGGGCATTAGGCTGTGGTAGACATGGCAGCTATCTCTATCTAATGGTTGTCATTGCTTAATATCAAAGAATTTGAGATCGGTCAAGCTACCTCCTATAGGCCATATGCTCAAAGACTACTCTGAAGCAAACCAAATAGAGAGGGACAATAAATGATAATAGAGCATCTTCTATGCCCTAGGCTGGGTGATTTCTTTTCCTCCACTTGATCGAACCCCTATCTGTTGGGGAGGTGTGATTCTATTTTATAAGCCATAGAGATTCACTTCCTTGCCCAAGAACATTCAGCCTAGTGAGTGACTGAACGAGGCTTTGACTTCAGGACTGTCAGGACACAGATCCCATGTGCCCTATCATTCCACACTGACTCCCTGAGCAGAAGTAGCCCCTGTGCTCCCAACAGCTGAGAGGTCAAACATACCTCACCTACATTATATTTAATTCCTGACCGTAAACACCAAAGGACGCACGGTATCTAATTGACTTCTGCAATCCCAATGTCTCAGTGTGGAACTGGAGCAGAGTAGGAACTCAAATGTTGGAATGGCTGAGACATTTGGGAATCTTTGGGACCAAAGTAAACTTCTCATCAATACGAGCAGCCACTGCTTGAAGACTTAAATTTCACAGACTAAGTCCCGAGCTTCTATTGTGGAACCATCTGTTCTAACGCTCCAGTTGTGCCAATTTCATAGATGGAACTTTGTGGAATTATCCTTTGTGGTGCTAACAATGAGCTATCCGGTGGTGCCACTTAACTGAACCAAATTTGACATTTCAAATGGCCCAAGGAGATTGCAGCAGCACAAGGAACAAATTACTCAGCAGTCTTTGATAGAAATACTGCCCTAGCCACTCAAGCAGACTGCCGCTCGCTTCCAGCAGGGTCACACAATGTAAGAAATACACAATCCACTGTAATTATTACTCAGTCATATGAACCAGCTACAAATTTCACTCACAACTTCTGAAAAGCTAGCTGAGCCAAAGAGACCAAATACAATCTATAAACTTGAGAAACAGATTGAATGTTTATGCTGATGCACAGTCACTTATCAAACTTTTATTGGGCACTTACTCAGTATGAGATACTATGTTGTTTTTCAAAGGATGCCTTAGGACAGTGGTTTTTCCTTTCAGGGACTCACATTCTAGGAGAGTGCAATGAAGTGCCATAGAACAGGCCCAAGCAGCCACTGCAGTTGGCACCCAACGGACAACCGTAGGGCAGCCAGTTCTTGGCTCTCTTGGAGAATGCCACTCCTTATCTTTACTGTTTTGAGAATAAATGGCCAGGAACATAGGCAGTGTTTCTAAGAGTGGTGTGTCAACAGAGTGTAAAACACACTCTGCTACCTCTTCCCAAGGCCCTTGGGCTGATTATAATGGCTAGATGCCTTTCTCTGGGTTCTAAAATTCTCCCTTGGGCTGCGAATGTATGTGCCTTTGTCCTTGAAGAAAGGGCGGTACCCTTATGTCCCTATCTTCCCAATGCATCCTAAGTTCACACATGTGACCAGGTAAACAGAACCCATTTTTACTGTCAAAATGTCTTATTTAAAATGTTAGAAGAGGCTTCTGCTTGCCATTTGCTGGAGTAATGCAGGCCTTTGAACACCAGTAAAGAGGCAATTTTCCAAATGTGACCTGTGGCCCATGGGTGGCTAGGAAGGTCCTTCTGCTGAACTAGGAATGCAACCCTTCCTTTGGGATGTACTGGACAATTGATACAAAGTTCATTGATTTGGGCTTATGACCAGGGCTGTTTATAAGTAATTTCAGTGAGTAATAATTATTAAGATCTTAGCTTTATTAAATGGAAACTAGCTTGCTACTAGAATTATCTGAAGATCCTGCCTTTACAAATCCTAGATAATTACGCTACTCTGGATCGAAGCTTAGGTATTAAGAAAATTAACGGAAAGAGCTTTAAGCGACCTCCGGCAGTTCCAGACCACATCTCTGGGCGTGGCACTTCCCAGTGGAGCAGCTGCAAAGCTATGCCTTATGGACCTTCCTGAACCGCAGCGTCAGAAGCATTTTCTTAAGACCATATGCTGTTACTGTTGTTCTTACACTGGAGACTCAAAGTGAAGAAGCTATCCTTGTTTTCTGTAGTTTCCTGAGATAGCTCCATACCCCCTAGTAGTTTAGCATGAGCAGACTGGCAAGATGGCATATTATTGTTCATTGTAAAATGTGTTTAGCTTAGAGTTTGGATGTTTCTGGTTTCAGCAGCCTTTAATTCTGTTAGCAGTTTGGTTCCTTCTGGATCCCTGTGGGGAGCTGTTCAGTTAGATAAGATTACTTCCAAGTTCCTCTTCAACTAAAGCTCTGTAATTCTGTGCCAAGATAATTTAGAGTGGGCTTAGCTCATTTTGCAGTAAAAAAAATTAATGTCTGTTTCATCTTACTTGGATTTTCATTTTTGCTTCTCTGTAACAACCTACAACTGTGAGAATGTGTGTTCACATAAATAATTCTTCTCCCTGTTCCCCAACAAACTATCTATATTTAACTTTGTGTGTTAAAACTGACACCCCTTCTACCTTCCCCTCAAAGCCCCAAACCTAAATTGTTTCTCCACCTATGTCAGGGCATCCTTGAAAGGTACCAGTAAGCTTAAAAGTCTCAATGATGGAATAATAGCTTAAGAAATGTAGTGCTGCCCCAGACTCCAAACTGTCCAGCAGCAGTCTGGCCTCTCATGGGAGATCCTGAGATGCCCCAGCATTGCTCTGGCTTCGCTCAGAGCTTCCCAGGCGACAGGAAAAGTGTCTGTAAATTTTGGCAGGAGACAGAAGAGAGGGGATCCTTTCCAGGGAAATGTTTTTTAACTGAAAAGACATATGATAATATCAGCCAAAAAGATCATAGAAACTATCTTTTTTGTTTAGGCTTCTGCCCTGGTTCACATTTATCTAGATGGGTCTGTGCTGGTGACTCATGGTGGAATTGAAATGGGACAAGGGGTCCACACTAAAATGGTTCAGGTAAGAATGCCAATAATCGGATGAACTTGTATGTGTGCTTATAGATATGTATGTGAGGAAGAAACTGTGAATGGACATTCTCTGTTCCAAAATAAAAAGAAGAGACTTTAGCTTTGACTACTTAAACTGTTAAGCTATTAGCAGAAACTGGGTAGACAAGCCAGTTTGTGACTGACCCTTTTAAAAGAATGTGGCAGAAGAGTCTTGGGTTGTTGTCTTCTTGCTGAACAAGGAAGGCTGTGTGGTTATTTGCTGCTTTCTTTGGATATAATAACAAGTGAGTTGTCTTTTTGAAACCTTTTGCTGAACAACAAAAATGATGTGCTGTGCTATCTCTGGCTTTTTATAGTAAGGGCTTTAAACAGTTGATAATATAAATCACATCTGGTGTTTCTAACCAAACCTCACCGGTTTTCTCTTGGCTCATTTACTTTAGATTTTTAGGTACTGCTTGTATTTTACTAACCATAATAGTAATAATACAGATTATAAAACATTTGTAAGAAGCAAATAATTATTTTTTTTAGAAGATCTTCCACAATGCCATCATTTAGTAATAATCGCTATTTGGGGCTTTTTCCCTTCTTGACTTTTTTTTCTTTTTCCAAAAATTGCCGACATGCTGGTTATATAATTTTGTATCCTTGTTTTTCACCTATCCTTACATAGAGTGAGCACTTCTTCCTGCCATTAAGAATTCTTTGCACGCATGATGTGTAATGGCTGCATGTGGGTGTAGATATAATTGATTTAACTTTCCCCGATTGATGAACATTTCAGTGAATATTTTTACATAAACCTGTGATCAAATCAATGAATATTTTCTTAGAATAGATTCTCAGAAAAGGAATTACTGGTCACAGAACGTATCTTAAATCATTTGAAACATATTACTAAATTGTTTTCCAGAAAGTAGCTATCTCATGACACCACTAACCAACATTGTATGTTATGATTTGTTTACAAATTTTAAATAAATCAATAAGTGATTGATACTGCCTTCTTATTGCTTTAATTTGCATTTTTCTGATTAGGGAGATATTGAACATATATTTTTCTTTCATGTCATTAGTCACTTGAGAATTGTCTGGTCATATCTTTCCCCATTTGGGGGTGAAACTTCAGTGTTTTCTTCAGTGGGCCACCAGACCTTTATTTTCTAAGCTTATGCATTTTGTGTAGACAATCCTCTGAAAGTCAACAGTGCAAAAGGACTCCATATGACCCTGTCCTTATCACAGCTATTAATAAATTCTATTAAGCTGTACTGCTTGCGGAAAGAGGAGAATTTTGGATCAGCTGAAGTTAGTAATACGATTTGCTCCCCAGCACTGAAAGCAAGAAGAACAAAGCAGCCTCTAAGCCCTGGTGCTGGCCAGCAGCGCTGGCACCGTCCCCTCCTGTGATCATGTGTGCGCTGCTGCTTTGACAAGGCCATTGTTCCTTCTCAGAAGTCCTCTCTTCCTGGAGCACTTCCAAAAATGTGGATAAGGCATCTCTTCTCTGATAAGGCTGGTTTTTCTAGAATTCTGCAGAATGCAGTGTAGGTGAGGCCTCAAATGTGTTGATTTCATGATGACAAAGGCATAAAGCACTTCTTTCTATCTTGGCCTGGGACCTTGCTTTCTCTCCATGATAAAAGAGAAAATGTGCTCAGGGCTTGGGGTCTAGACTAGCTACAGGGTTTTTTGGTTTGTTTGTGTGTGTGTGTGTTTTTGTTTTGTTTTGTTTTGTTTTTAACAGGGACAGAGAGAGAGTCAGAGAAAGGGACAGATAGCGACAGACAGACAGGAACGGAGAGAGATGAGAAGCATCAATCATCAGTTTTTCATTGCGACACCTTAGTTGTTCATTGATTGCTTTCTCATATGTGCCTTGACCGCGGGCCTTCAGACCTTGGGTCCAAGCTGGTGAGCTTTTTGCTCAAGCCAGATGAGCTCACTCTCAAGCTGGCGACCTCAGGGTCTCGAATCTCGGTCTTCCGTATCCCAGTCCAATGCTCTATCCATTGTGCCACCGCCTGGTCAGGCACTACAGGGTTTTATAAGGAGAAACTTTTTGTGGTTCTGCCCACTAATCCCCACTTGGCATATCAGGGCTTCACATATGTTCTACCATGTGGGCACATTCATGGGTCTGTGATCAACCAAAGTATTTGATGGGGTGGGGGGGCTCTCTTCTAAAATCCAGGTGGCCAGTCGTGAATTAGGGATGCCACTGTCCAATGTCCACCTGCGTGGAACAAGCACAGAAACCATCCCTAATGCAAATGTCTCTGGAGGATCTGTGGTGGCAGATTTCAATGGGATGGCAGTAAAGGTAAGAATCAATGCAGTGGTGTACAAATCATTAACCCCATCAGGACCAATGTGTGGGTGGCACTCAGAAGGTTTGAAAATTAACCCAGCTCTTATCTCCTTCCCTCTCTCTCTCAATGAGCACTGCCCTTCCCCAAGCCTCATGCTCAGTGGGTGGTATAACACCCAGTCGCTGTCCTAAGCTGGAAACCCACCTCTCTTTCTCCATCACTCCTGACATGACAGCTCATTGGTCTGCAGGTCATTTCAACTCGAGGCAAAAATGCCTCTGTCTTTCCACTGCTGTGTTCCGGTAATATGGCTGCTTTGTTCAGACTCACCTTTCCTGCCAGCGTGTGGCAGGCTATCTCTCCACCCTAGTGCCGTTGCCTTTCACTCTGGTTTCCTGTGGTTGGAGTGACCTTCCTACAAAATAAATCTGACAATGCTGTTTACAAATAGTGGCTGGTGGTTTGCCAACAGTTTTTCTTAGCATGGCCCCCATCCTAGGCAGTCACATTTCAACCCACCCTGTGAAGCCTGTAACATTACCTCTCATAGGATTGGTTTCTTCTTTTTCCATGTTTTTGAGTCTCTTAAATAAGCCTGTGTAATGGCACATATCATGCGTTTTTGATATCGGTGTTTGCACGAAATTATGATAATAATTTTAACTAAAAAATAATCCCTAGGATGCCTGTCAAACTCTCCTAAAGCGCCTTGAACCCATCATCAGCAAGAATCCTCGAGGCACTTGGAAGGACTGGGTGAGAATCACTTTGTGTTTTGTTAGAAAAAAGGGGGGAAGTGAAAGAGAAGTATGAATTAGACATCAGTGAAAAGAGCACGTTAACAGGTACTACAGTTACATGGCGATGAGTAGAGGCCCTTGGAAAGTCTCGCATGTTTAAATTCTATCATGATATGATGGAAGAACTCTCACATCTGGGAAAATCCTCAGAGAAAACGATGGCTAGTCTGTACAGAACTCTTTTTTATTAATGTTTTAATATATTGTACTTTTTTAATTTTTAAAAATATCTACTGCTGTATAATTTGACATAAAATACATTGCACATATTTAAAGTGTATAATTTAAGTTTTGTGATATGTATATACATATGCAGCCGTCAACACAGTTAAAATAATGAACATATTCATCACGGCCAAAAGATTTCTAGTGTTCGTTTGTAATGCATGCTCACTTCTCCTTCCCTTCCACGCCCACTCCACGATCCCCAAAGATATCAATCTGCTTTCTGTCACTAGAGATCAGTTGCTTGGTCTACAGTTTTTTAAAATTGAAATTATATAGTAGAAACTCTTTTTTAATAACATAGTGATTTGACATTTATATAGCTTATGAAGTAAGCACCCCAATAAATCTAGTACCCCTCTGTCACCATAGATAGTTATTTCAATATTATTGATTATACTCTGTCACAACTCTTATTTTAAGCAATAATTAATTAAAGTTTCTCCCTATGGAACCTAGATATTTTCTAGATAATAACTATAAATCTGTTTGTTCTCTTTCTTTGGGTTTCACTATTCCTAAAATCGGAAGAAAACACTTCCCATTTCTTCTTCCATAAAACTGAAAATCAGGCCTGACCTGTGGTGGCGCAGTGGATAAAGTGTCGACCTGGGAACACTGAGGTCGCCAGTTCAAAACCCTGCACTGGTCTGGTCAAGGCACATATGGGAGTTGATGCTTCCAGCTCCTCCCCTCTTTCTCTCTCTCTCTCTCTCTCTCTCTCTCTCTCTCTCTGTCTCCTCTCTAAAATGAATAAATAAAAAGGATTAAAAAAAAAGAATACGCTATTAAAACTGAAAATCATGTAAACAGTTATTTGAAAATAAGAAAGCAACCCATTGGGTATGTATTCAACCAATAGTTGGAATGGAATGAAAATACTCAACCGCTCCCTTTGATCTACTTATGTTGTAGTTGGCAGAGAAAACGCACGTTCTAAAATCAATGAGCAGAATTTTCAGAGCAATAGGTTCTAAAGTACCACATGATATGGAATGGGAATCAATAAAGGCTAGGAGTATGTGCCATGATGACTGGTCTAGAATGTCACATAAAAACTATTGGTCTGGAGGAAATAACACTTGGGAAATATTACTTAGAAATGGTTTCTTCTGTTCTATAGAGTCAGGACTCATTCTATAATTCATATTTAGGGAGCTCTCAGTCCTTTGGGGCATATTTATTTCTGCTCTCTGCTCTGTGCTGCCTAGGCCCAGCAAGGCTGAGAAGGTCTGGTTGGAGAAACACCATCTCACAGAGGTGAGATGCAGTATAAAAGGGTCAGTCCTCCACTGTCATGAAATGCTGCCATCCAGCCCACTTTTTTCTATAATGATTATACTTCTCATATTTTCTTTCGCAGACTTGAGAACTTGGACCTAACCCCCATTTCCCTATTAGTCAACTGTTCATACTGCAAAGTGAAGATCACTTTTGCTTTAAATGGTCCAATTTAGCAAAGTATTACCCCTCTCCTATGACTGTTATGGATATATGATGTTAAAACTAAACAACCAGCCACCCATCGTTTCCTGAAATGTTCCATGTTAATAGGCTTAGTTTCTCCAGATGACTGAGTGAAAGTCATTACAAGAAGCAGAATATGAGTTGCCCCGCATAGTTCAGGCTGTAAGTGTAACACCGGTGGCCTCATTGACTACAGTGATAGGCATTGAACAATTGCTGTTACTGCAGGCAGTGAACCACAAGTACCTGTGGAGATGGAGAATGCCGACAGGAATACATTAATGTTGGCTCATCACTGTTGATAGCTTGATTTAACGCATACTAAAGTTAAAATTGAAGTTACAAGTGATTTTCGTTTTAGACATCCTTACTGTGTGTGTTATATGATGCCCTTCTTTCACAGGCGCAGGCTGCTTTTGAAGAAAGCATTAGTCTCTCAGCTACTGGATACTTCAGGTAAACAGTGCTTCCGATCACGTGCTATGGAAAATAGCAAAGGCATCTTGAGGGACTCTTTCACTTCTGTTTGCAGTTTTGGCACCAACTGATTTTGTGCCTACTAGTGACCCACTGTTATAAAGAACATTTAGCTGCTATTTTATCCGCGTGTCCAGAAAGGCTTTTATTGGGAGAAGTAGGCACGCAAATAAAATACAGCTGAATTGATGATTCAGATCATACTGAGTAGTTCCAGAAGGTTCTCTGGGGTTAGTGCATAGGACTAGCAGGAGCCCACACACAGCACTGGCTGACATTTTGTTAAAAACTCAGTGTATCCTTTAAGTGAAGAAACAAAGTTTAAAAATGCAAATCAAACCTATAAAGAGATAAACACCATTTATACTTTCTCCACAGCAAAAGAAAATAAATTTGACAGTAATTATGTGTTATCAAGATGTGGAACAACTAGAACTTACATACTTTGGAAACTAATTTATCTAATTATTTAGTGAAGAGCGGAAGCCGTCAGAGAGCAGGGCTATACAGAGGCTTGCCTGATTTTTGTACTTTGCCAGCTGTCACTGGTGTGCCAGGGCACTGGATGGCTACCAGGAGTAGGCGCTGAGAGCATTTGTCATGGCCACCTCCAGGCTAGGGTAGCAGAGGAAAAAAGGGTGGAATGTACTAGCGAGCTGCTGGCCTATGCTTCTCTTTGACTGTGACATTCATTTGGTGGCCTTAGAAATGAGCTAATGCGGGAAAGACTGGGGCAGTTTCAAAGCAGGACAGAGACCGCTACCGGCCTGATCCTTCACACAGGAGGCTAAATCCTAGAGCCAGAAAGACAAATAAACCGGCCAGTGTGAGTCTTTGAAGTAGTGTTTTGTGTAAAAGGCAAGTGGAATTCCCCAATCTGATGACAATAGAATTACCTGAGCCAATATTAGGCCAAAGCCATTGGATGGATAATCATAGAGTGACAGTTAACTTCCAAGCATCAGGAGTCATTGATAGGGAGCAATTGGATGTTTTTATCAGACAAGAGAAATTTAATAAGAAGTAACTCATTTATTCAACACATATATATTGTGTGTTATGTGCTGACACATCATTGTACAAGTCTTCTCTGGCTTACAGAGCATACGAATCAAGTTCAGCTACTAATGGGCCTGTTTAGTCATCACATCTGCAATTAAGAGATAATCACATAACAACACTCCTCAAGAATTCTCTTTTCTCCAGGGGTTATGAGTCAAGCATGAACTGGGAAACAGGCGAAGGCCACTTTTTTGAGTACTTTGTTTATGGAGCCGCCTGTTCCGAGGTGGAAATAGACTGCCTGACAGGAGCTTATAAGGTTAGTACCAGTTGGGTCTTCTAGATACACCTGAATTCCATGTTTCCTATCTATCTGAGCATCATGGAAACACCATATATTTGACCTAAAGGTAATTTCTCTGTATTACCAGAAGAAAGAAGCTCATCAGTTGCCTTGGTGCTATGGTTGCTTTCACGAAAGACGACCAGTGGTCTCTCTTCTCTATTTCCCTGGCCCTTTGAGATGGAATAAGGACAGAAGCTACTTCAGGGAAGAAACACAGCCTAAAGGGGGCTTTCATGTAGACTGTTGGGACAACTGACCCTGGTGACTGCTTTTGTGAGATGCGATCATATGACATTCTTGAGGATTTCATAAGCATCCATACTCTGCTAACAAGACAGATTATATGTAACCAAACTAATTATAACCTAATATTGGGTTGACATACTATTACTTCTGCCATATCTTAATGATCACATAAACCAACCCTGGTATTTTTACCAGGAGGAGACTACCCAACGCTTCATCCTTATGAAACCAGGATGTAAAGATCATTGAGGCTGGAGATCTCAGAGGCTGGCAATTACAACTAAAGCCCCTCTCTCTGTCAAAGGCCAATGAGAAACAGTAGTTAGTTTACAGCTTTGAAAGAAAAACCCTCGTAAATGCTGCAGACTTGAGAATACCTCCCCTGCTCTCCACTTGAGGCCACTTGTCTCATGGGAGGCCAACCTTATTAACTGGTGTCAAAGAAAACTTTATATTTCATTGTGCCTTCAAGAGAGGTGAGTGCTTGAAGATTTCTTATAGTTGAACATTCTAGCTCACTATCTAATTTTCATAAGAAAAATGTTAGATGAAAGTCCCTCATCAAATAAGGACACTCATAGGTTTCCTTTGTTCTATTAATAATTTTAAGTAGAATTTGTTTGTCGTGGCCATTATCAGACCATTATGTCACATAAAAGAAGGTACGAACTTGCTGAAGAGCAAAAGTGTTAGCCCCACCCCGGCTGGGCCTGCAGTATTCTTCCTCATTTCTTGGTTATCAGAGAATTTTTAGTCACCAAGTTTCAATGTTAAATTTATTCTCTCTTCTGCTCTAAAAATGAAAAATCTACAACAGCAGATAGCAATTGAAAGACATTTTTGCTGACGCACTGTGAGTTCTATGAGTCAGTAAACATCAGGCAGCCAGTTGAACTCTGGTTGTTGGGTTATATGGAAGCCACAAAGTTTTGCAACAAGGATCACAAGGACCATGGACATTTTATCTTATGTTTGTTGCAGTGGATTAAATTCAGTATGTTACATCACTCAGCTGGAATCAAAGTCAAGTAGATATTTTTTCTCTCCTATTATTTCCAATAAAAATAATCAGTGCTTAAGCAGGTTAGGAGTATTTGTATAACTCTGAAATTTATACATAATAAACTGCGTGACATAAAATATTGCTTCTTTCTCCTGAAATATAATGTAGCTCAAAGAAAGGTTTTATATCAATGCCATCCTGGTGGGAACTATTTCTCAGCTTTCTCTTCCTAAGTGTGTTCATCACAGTAAACAATTTTGCTTTTTTTATTACTAGAACATCAGAACAGACATTGTCATGGATGCTGGCTACAGTATAAATCCAGCCCTTGATATCGGGCAGGTATGTGTGACTGATTTCCTTTACTTCCCTTTGTAAAACCAAAACCGCTATAGCGGTGTTCGGGAGAATCATTCCATCTTGCTTATGTATCATCTTACTTTTCTACCGCTGTAGTCAGAATCTTTCTGTTCAGACCAGCCACAGAACTCACTTCTCTTGTTGATTAAAAAAGGAAGGCAGACTAACCAGTGGATAGAACATTGACCTGGGACACTGAGGTCCCAGATTCAAAACCCTGAGGTCGCCGGCTCGAGCGTGGGCTAATCCAGCTTGAGTGCAGGGTCACCAGCCTAGCATGGGACAATCAACATGATCCCATGGCTTGAGCCCAAAGGTTGCTGGTTCAACTGGAGCCCCCCACTCAAGGCGTGTATGAGAAGCAATCAGTGAACAACTGAAGTGCTACAACTATAAATTGATGCTTCTCATCTCTCTCCCTTTCTCTCTCTCTCAATCTTTCTAAAAAAGAGAGAAGCAGGCAAAGGTGTTTTGCGTAGTGTTTGAAGAAACATATAGCCTGAGACTGGGAAGCTTGAATGAGGAAGGACTAAGTGTAGAGGTGACGGGGTGAGCCCCACACATCTGGGGCAGAAGTAAAATGCAGTGCTAAGTGCTGAGCCATGCGCATATGACCGGCTTTCACCTCAAAGAGTTTGAAGTTGGGCAGGGATAACAAAGATCAAACAACGGCAGTCGTATTGATGGATAGGTCATCAATATGGTGTTTTAATTTAAATATAAGGTAATTGACAAGATTGAAAGTTCACAAGCTGTTTTACATAAATATTCAAAAGTCTAGCACATCTAAGAACTGGGGAACACACAGTTCAGACCCTTTTTGTTACAAGTAAGGAAATTGAGTCTGGAGATGTGAGGCCAGCCAGCTCAGGAGCAAGGACATTAGGATGTGATGACTGTTTCTAGAGCCTTGAGTGTCTGTCCTAGTATGCTGGGGTCTGTGAACACATCAGTCAGAGAGAGTTTCATCTGGAAGAAAAAATGAGGGCATTTGAGCTACCAGCTTTCTGAGGCCTCTTCTAGAGTCCTTGACTTTAAGGTCAAACTGAGATTTGAACTCAAGGCCTTTGACTTTGAATTTAGTGTTCATAAGATATTTAGACATGCTTTTAGGTAAACTTTTAAGTAAACTTTCAGAGATATTCTCCAAGAGATGCTGAAATCTCTTTTTCACTGTATTATAAATATTCAAATAAATAGCATGAAGTTGAAATGCATGGTAATTCTATTTTTTTTTCTTTTGCCTCAGATTGAAGGTGCATTTATTCAAGGCATGGGACTTTATACAACTGAGGAACTGCATTATTCTCCTCAGGGTGTCCTGTACACTCGTGGTCCAAACCAATATAAAATCCCCACCATCCGGGACACCCCCATAGAGTTCCACGTTTCTTTCTTGCCTCCATCTGAAAACTCAAATACCCTGTATTCATCTAAGGTAAGCTATGCTCTATGAATAAATGCATATTTATGTATACTTGTGCAGAGAGGGAAAAACTATATTCATCTCTTGGTTGTTTGGGGTTTTTACCAGAATTGTAGAAGAAAAGGGCTGGGGGAAGGGTGTAAAGAAGGACAAATTAATGAGGTGATAGAAAATGATTTTGCTTTAGGTGATGGATATACATACAACATAATCGACTATTCAAATGATAGAGGGATGTTCGCCTGAAATCTATATACACTTATTGATTAATGTCACCCTCTTAAAATTAATTTTCTAAATAAAAAATAAATAATTTAAAATGTACAATAATTTAACAACATTATAAATTTTTAAAAAAATATGCCAAAGAATCCTACACAAACTAGTGTTACCATCAGCTTATATCTGAATTTTTGCTTTGCAATAATCATCATCATGCATATATTGCCTCCATTTGGAATCAATTCTTAGACTGTAATCCTCAGAATGGGAATATTGGGTTTAAAGAATAAACTACTTTTTTTAAAGGAAAAAGTTACACATATAATATTTTATATATGCACATATGTACTTATAGATACACTCATACATACACATATACAGGCAGTCCCTGGGTTACAAACAAGATAGGTTCTGTAGGTTCAAAAATGTTTAAGTATTTATATGTGCAGAAATGTAAAAATGAATACTATGTTATGACAAACATCCATCTAAGTTGCATCTAATAGGTAAATATACCTGTTTTAACTTAAGACTAAACCTACAGAATCCATGTTGTTTGTAAGCTGGAAACTGCCTGTATACATATATATACAGCACAATAGACAGTCATAATCTAGTTCACTTGTTCCCCTGCAAGGGTCTGGGAGAGTCCGGGATGTTCCTCGGGTGTTCGGTGTTCTTTGCCATCCATGACGCGGTAAAGGCTGCACGGCAGGAGAGAGGCCTGTTTGGACCGTTTACGCTCAATAGCCCACTGACCCCGGAGAGGATTAGAATGGCCTGTGAAGACAAGTTCACAAAAATGGTATGTCCTGCTCATAAAATTGTGAATTTTTGCCCCCTGTTCTTGTGGTCAAGTATTATGAACCCACCGTGGCTGTTTTTCATGGAAGAAAAGGTGACAAGAATTCCAAGGGCATTTGAGCAGAAGAGCAGAGCTGCCCTTGAATAGCATCTTTCCATCAGCCTGGCCCTGCCTGGCCTGCACAGGGGTTCGGTTCTGTCCCACTCAAAGAGGAAGGTGAATTTTTTATCATCAGGTATATGCTCCTCCCTCGTTTAGTTTTCTTCCCAGGACATATTGGTCCAGAATAGAGGTTCAGAAACTGCCCTGAGCCTATGACACTCAGACTTAGAATATGGGCCACTCCAATAATACATCTCTGGCCACACCAATTAGACCTGGAGTGTGTGCAATTCCTGATCTGAGTTGCATGCACTCGAAGGGCCCGTTTCCAACCCCCAGTAGCAGCAATCCCACCTACATCCACATCCCTGTCGAGCAAACATCTCAGCTCTCCTTGGTCACTGAAACAGTGACAGGATTTTTAATTTTGGGAGGAATTCATGTCCTTCCCAGTCACCTGACTATAAACAAGTTATTCCTTGTTTATTCTTATGTTAAGGGGAGACCCCCTCCCTACTGCCTATCATACTGGCTGTTTATATGATGCCCCTCTTATAGTACTATTCCTAACCCCATGAATCACCTCTTCACTCTGGAGCAGTGGTCCTTAACCTTTTCTGAGGAACAGAACCCACCAGTTTCATATGCACATTCACCGAACCCTTCTTTAGTGATAAATAAAATATGATTTTTTTTCCCAAATTCAAGACATAGGTATATGGTTTTTTACTGGTGCACAAAATGAGCCGTGCATGAACATCACCTTGCTCAAAGAACAAAACCAACAAAGTGCATGGACTCACAACAAATTACGGTATTACTTTATTCTGGCCTCTGTGGCAGAGGCTTCTCCAAACCCCTGAGACCGACTCATTGAACCCCTAGGGTTCGATAGAACCCAGGTTAAGAACCACTGCTCTGGAGAAACACAGCCCGGTGTCACTTTTGATCAGTCCCTTTTCGAGATGGGATGATGCCTCTTACAGTGGCTCTATGCCACCTGAAGCTTTGTCTTCTCCCAGGTTCCTCCACACCTGTCATGCTGTCATTGCAAGACCTCTGATTTTCTTCCTGTCACCCTCTGAGTGGTTTTTATCCTATTTTATATTCTATTTTCTACTCACCACAAATGTTTTCCAAATGCAAACTTGCAAATTTGTCCTTTTATTCTAGATTCCAAGAGACAAACCTGGATCCTATGTTCCTTGGAATATACCCGTTTGAATCAAGCCTAAACTTCTGGAGAAAAGCGGATGAATCTTTCAGTATAGTAATCTATCCCATTCTTATGCTCGAAGATGCTAGGTCTGAAAGACAAATTTACACAGTTTAGAAATCATTTCACAGAGTATTGCTTTTATATGATGCTGGTTTTAAATGTCCCATTTAGATTTTGATAAATATGCTTAAGCAATTTAGAAATCATATTTTAAATGGTATAAACACTAACTGGTTACCTCTAGAAGATATTCTCCATTACTCTGCTCCTTAAACCTATCCAGCTGAATGGAATAGAAAATGATGACTGCTTAGGATTCAGATTTGGCTTGTATCCACCGACAGAAATGATACTGTCTAGTGAAAGGCAATTTTCTAAATAATTTTATTAGTAATATGATCTGTAAAAGTTTTAAAAAATATACATTAGACAAAAGTGAAGTGGTCACCAGAGAGAAGAATGTGGGGAGAGGGGAGTAAACAGTGATGGATAATGATTTGACTTTGGATGAAGGGCACACAATGCCATCCGCAGTTCAAACGCTATAACGATGTTTACCTGAAACTTATGTATTCCTATTGACCAATGTCACCCCATTAAACTTAATTTCTAAATTAAAAAATGCATTAGTTTCTAATTTAAAACAAATTAGTAAACAAACATATGTAACACCTGCAAATTTGCCTGAATTCATTACATTTACATGATTTCGTTCCAATTCATTGACTAAAGAAGGCTTTTGTTGCTGACTCTTAAGAAATGTTATTCCAGTGGGTCACCCTCAGGGCCGGGAGAAGTGTGCATTGTGTAAGAATAAGATTGAGATTTGAAATACCAAATTGGCAAAAGGGAGGAGGAAACTGGAGTGAGTTAGCAGAGGACGATAGGGACATAAGAGGGTTGGCAGCATAGAGAGACAGGATTTGATTGGAGAAACACACTCAGAGGACAGGGCAAAATCACCTTACCCCCGGTGTGGTCCATCACTCCACTAGAGCATCTTGGCAAATTTCTCAGGTGGACATAGTGATAGGTACTTTCTATAAGACTTCACAACTTTCAGCCAATTATTTTAGCATAATGTCCATTCTAAGAAGTCAAATGAAGTTGTTTTCTTTGTGAGCAGAAGAAAGGTAGAGTTTGCCACACTGTCTTTTCTAAGTTCATGTAGAGAAAAGAACCATAGTAGAAAGTAGATGTTCATTCAGGTGGTGAGTGTGTGACCTGGTGATTTGCTCTCTGACTGTGAAGAACCCATATTAATTCATATTTATAGTTCTCCTGGGGAAAAGAAAGAGAGTGCGTGAGAGAGCACACACAGAAGAGAAAATCTACTTATAAAAGGTATTAGGATCCTTAGATGGAAAGCACCTGATTGTGTTGATGACTTAAGACTACATTTTGTAATTGTGTTTGTATTTATCTAAGTGTTAGGCATCCACTTTTCTTTATTACACTTTTCTTCATCTCTTCCTCCCCCACTCCCTTCTTCCCTT
This sequence comes from Rhynchonycteris naso, assembly GCA_037038555.1. Taxonomy (NCBI): domain Eukaryota; kingdom Metazoa; phylum Chordata; class Mammalia; order Chiroptera; family Emballonuridae; genus Rhynchonycteris; species Rhynchonycteris naso. Next base: position 33,631,225 of record CM072997.1, on the reverse strand, counting down.
CCATCTCCTTGAAACACCACCAACACCACAAACACACAGGAGAGTAAAACCTTCAGGTCATTTGCAAAGAATTACAAAATTTTGATAAGCAAGAGTAGAAGGAAAACTATACCAGAAAGCTAGGAATACATTTCACAGTTAGTTTATATTTTAATATGTTGCTCCTTTAAGCAAAAATTCTTCTATCACAAGAACAGGCAAACTACTTTTCTGGCCACTTTTGCTTTCAACTTTTGAGATTTCCCTAAAACCAGAGGCGGATTTAACAGCAGGCGCACCTGGCACACACCCTGGGGCTTGACTTCTGAAGGGCCCCGCAAAACCAAGACTTGACACTTTTTTCTAATGACACCAAGTTAGGTTTCATATGTGCAATTTTAACATTAATAGTACATCATATTTTTTATTTATTTAAAAATATGGTTAACACCTATTTTTATTTTCCCTGTCTCTCTCTCTCTCTTTTTTTAAGGGGCCCAATATTTTATTCTGCGCCTGGGGCTTCAACTGATCTTAATTCACCTCTGCCTAAAACGTAATCCATAAATGGGATGTGCTCTTTGCTTTTCACTGTCCTTGACACTCCATCTGAAGGGCAACCCTGTTTCAGTTTTCAGCACCACTGACAAAGGGGAGGAGTTAGCCAAGTTTGAAACTGAGCCTGCACCACCACAGGGCTGTACAAGAAATGGAAGCTCAGCACAGTTTTGTAACGGACTCAAGATTGCTCAGCTAGCAGGTATTGGAGGGACCATGCTTTTCACCTGTCTGCTCCCAAGATTGTACTCTTTCCTCTGTGCCATGTTCCCCCTCCTAAGGAGGTAGCAAGTCTTCGAAAATCCTTTCACTAACCAGAAGTGGCAGTGGGTTGTGCCAGTGTTTTCCTGTGAGTGATGAAATAATGCTATTTATCTACTGCTGCCAAGGTCTTATTTTCTTAACTTTGCAAATGTCAGTGAAGAACAAAGAACATGTTCTGCAGGTAGCAATGAACATTAAAACGTTCTTATTCAACTGTGTGACCTCAAGATTTTTAAATTTATAAGTATTCAATATTTTATAAACTTTTATTATCTACCTCAAACCAGTGTTGTGTTAGAATGCAGATTCTTGATGGTTTATCTTCTGAAACAAATCCAAACCTTAGTCCTGATGAAGTAAAACTAAATACAATACAGTGTTACATTATTTTATAATTACAAAGAGTGATATTTGAGCAACCCAGGCAAACAAGATCAACAAACATATCCTAAATGACTCTTAACTATGTATTCAGAAATAATGGGTCACCAGAAAACTGCCTCATTCTATAGAATTATTTCCTCTGTACAAGTCACTGGGAGTGATTCAGACCCTGAACTCAAATTTGTTGTTCTACCTGAAGAAAAACAGTATCCTTGTGTTTGTTTGGGAAAGCAAAACAAATAAGAAACTTTGCAATCTTTCTTGCATTTGTGTAACTTTTCTTCTATCCTACTTCATGGCAAAGATTTTTATTTGGCTCTTGTGCACAAAGACACCGAAAGCAGATAATTCACATTTATTTTGGTTCCTATAATAAAATGAGAAAAACAAGGCTACACAGTCTATGTTTAGTTTGTGTAAACAGGAATGCTGCTAATTCTAGCCATAAAAAAATACTTTTGTGCCTTACTTGCGGTGGCGCAGTGTATAAAGCGTCGACCTGGGAACACTGAGGTCACCACTTCAAAACCCTGCACTGGTCTGGTCAAGGCACATATGGGAGTTGATGCTTCCAGCTCCTCCCCCATTTCTCTCTCACTCTCTCTGTCTCCTCTCTAAAATAAATAAAATAAAAAGAAATTAAAAAAAAGTTAAAAACAAAACAAAAAACAAAAAAAAATACTTTTGTGATTTGAATATTTGAATTTAGCATGCTATGTAACAGTCTTTAATGAAGACTGTCTAGGTTGAATATCCCCCATAGAAAGTTTTAAACACTTTGGGTGTAAGGATTATGACTTGTTCTAAAAATACCTCCCACAGCAGAAGGAATTAGTATGCCATAAAGGTTGCTGGCAGACCACTGGGCCAGAGGCTGAGGGGAAGAATGTCACCAGCTTATTTGTTTTGTTGCTCCCGTGAAGCCCCTCATACCATCAGAGGCAAACAGCTGGACATGTTAGTCTCATGGCTGGATTTATATAGGATTTTTTAAAAATTCGTGTATTAAAGATGTGTTAGTTTAAAAAATGTTGTAAAGTGAATGAAACAACAGAGAACCCTCCAACATTAGCACAAGAAATGAGAAGTAAAAAAGCTGGACTTTCTTTATGGACAGAAGACTTTACAATAAATCCTCACAATTCAAATTCTTCCCTCCCCTCAGGCGGTAGCAGAATGAGGGAGAGAACAAAATAAAAGCAGACATATAATCAGTGTCTGTGGTCTCGGTTGAATCCAAGCCCTACCATTGAAGGTAAGCCCTGGGTAGACTGTGACAACTTCCTTTCCCAACTACCTTAATGGAGTCTCTTCCCAGAAAGCATCCCTTGGCATCTTCAACGTGAACAAATCATAGCGCCCAGGTGGGACCTGACAGGCCTGTGCCACCATTAGCAGTACCAACCAGGAGCCTCTGATTCATTTCTGAGAGCTTCCTGCCCTTCAGCTTTCAGGCTGGATCCTCTGTGTTCTTTGCTTTTAGAAAAGAATTGCTGAAGGCCACAGCATCCAGTACAGGTCCTGCACCTCAGGTATGGTGATGAGCACCCATACTCTGCTACAGAACCAGAGAGCAGTTAATGGGAAGCTTGGGTGGTGAGTCATGAGCCTCGAACACTGTAGAATGAGAATTGTCTTTAACAAGAGGAGCAGGGTGCTTAAACATTTTCCTCCAAGGAATTAAGCCAAAAGGCTTGACAAAGATTGATTTGTTGCTCTTTATGATCCATGCCTCTCCAGCAGTGTTGGCAAGTATTATCCACCCTGTTTAGCAAGAGGGGAAACTAAGGCAGCCAGCCAGAAAGTAAAGTGAATTTTCCATATGACTATTATGGAAATTGGCACCATACCAATTGTTTCTGATTGTTTTAGTGTAATATATGTTTGGGTAGCATATGCTTATTGAAACAGTCTTTGCGTGGGTGACTTGATGCAGTCAGCATGTTATTGGAATGATGTTTGGAAATAGTAGGGTTTAAAATATCTTTTAATTATGTACTTAGAACTAGCCAAAAGAAGCAATGACCTTTTGGTTCGTTTATATTTTTCATTGTGGCGGTTGGTGTTACAGTTGTTACTTGAGTACTATTAATCTTAGAAATCAGACTCTTAGGTATTAGGAAAATATCACTTGTGACTCATAAACTGGCAATTATTTGAAATGCCTCATGACTTTTAAAGTAGTGTTTCCCCTTTTTGTCCTTTTGGGAACTTTTAAAATTCTTTCTAAATTTTATGGGTGCATTCTATCCTTTCAAGATTTTTTTAAACTTTTACTCTATTATTTGAAAAGCTGATAAACATTGCCTTCACTCTGAAGGCAAATCATTGATTAAAATATTGATCAGAATAAGCCAAGTGGAGAACTACAAGAGAATTAATCCACACTGTTAACATTGAACTGTTGCTCAGAGTAAGTACAAACCCTTCTTGGCATTATGCATTTACATTTCTCCATCTCCTCCACAGAGGGCGCGCAGACTCTGTGAGTGCCTTGTGAAAGCCCCAATACTGTGTCCATGACACTGACTAGTTTCTCAGTCTAGAAATCTTTTCTCAAAAGAAAATGAGGTTGATTTTCTCGAGTACCCTGCCTCCCCTTTGGGGGACCAGTGCTCTAGGCCCTCTCATCAGTAATTCATTCCAGAACAGATCCAGAAAGTTGCCTGAGAGTAAAACTGACCTCATTTGAATCCATCTTTTCCAAATCAGGATCTGCTTGCCTGTCTCCACTGTTCTAGCACTGCTCTGGTTTTCTGCGATATCTCAAAAAGATTACTGATTATGGTTTCACAATCTCATCTACAGATTATTTCCAGGTCATGAGATATAACTCACCTTGAGCAATCTGACCCCTTGAACAAATTTTAAGAGGCTAAGTGAGCTCTTGAAATGTCCTGGTATCTTCGGCTTTGAATCTTTCTGATACTTTATTTTATGAAGCATGCCTTTGGCGAGAAATCAAAAATCAAAATAAGATGGTTCTGTCTTCTTTAGTTTATGAAGCATGCCTTTGGTGAGAAGCAAAAATCAAAATAAGATGGTTCTGTCTTCTTTCTGGCATGTGTTAAGATTATCCTCTAGCTATTGAGCCATATATTTGTTCTCTTTCAGGTACATTTCATAGTTAGAGTATTTTCCACAAAATACGTTTCCCTCTGGCTCTTTAGCTAACTTGGCAGTGCTCCATGCCACACGCTTGCCTCATCAACAGTGTGTCCCGTTGCTTCCATCATTTGTTATATCCTTTGTCTTTGCTGATCCGAGAGCTGTCTAGTTACAGTGCCCCCAACTCCTTATTTCTTCCTCATCTATACTTATATTCTCTTAAAGCTTCCTGTGCATTTTATGGTATCTTTCCTGTTTACAGTTTCTTATAAATCAGAAGGGGTTGATTATGGCTCTGTACTTTCTGAAATTAGCCCAAAATAAAAACACCCAGCATTTCCCCCTTCTCTTGTTAGGAACCCAAACGTGTTCTCCCAAAAACATTCTGTGGCTCTCCTGTCACAGACTCTGTGGTTAGCTTGACAGCCATCCCCCTCATTTTTTCCTCTCACTGTTGAGCCATGAAAGAACTTTCTAGCACCACTTCTTTAGAAGAGGTAGGATTTCTCAAGCTTAGGTAATTGAGACATCCCTGCCCAGCTATGTCCTCCCCCTGTTCCAGGTTTGTAATTTTCTTTGGGGGGAAGCCCCATCCATATCTTTTGTTGGACCAAGAGGCCTGTGTTGTTCAGACCCACCTGGAAGCTAGATATTGTTTGAACTGGCAAGACGGGGTTGGAGGTATGAAGACATCCCATACTGGGGCTGCAGAGGATGCTGAAGGTGGTGTTCAGACAGGGGAAGCTGGTTCAATAAGACAGAAGTAGAAATCTCAGCATTTTGCCAAAAACCGAGGAGCTAAAGGCAGGCAGGTATCACAAGCCAAGGAAGACCAAGGATCAAAGGATCAGGTAAAAGAAAAAAAAGTAAAGAAGTGAATCTGGTCAGTTACCTTCAGCAAGCACTGTGGGGCATAGTGTGATGTATGAGTGACCCATAGGTAAATTTCTGGTTTCTCTTTAAGACTCAAATGGTGTCTAATTCCTTCTTTCCTATGAGGTTCCTGGACTTCCCTCAAGTTTATATTTTAGGATCATATAGTCTCTGCCTCCTTTTTATTTTATTTTTTTTAACTTTGCCAATATGCAACCCATTAATTGGTCTCATCCCTTTTGGTGGTCTCTATTATACAGCAGTAGCATCATTACACCAAAATTACAAGTCCTTTTTATCACCCACAGTCTGTCCTTTAATATCGAGACACGACTATAACAGCCATCTTTCACTGAGTACTTCCTAGGCAGTAGGCATCATACTGTGGTAGGTACTATGTACCAATTGTGCAGATGATGAAACTGAAGTACAGAATAGTTAAATTACTGCCCAAGATCACATCACTGGCAAGTGGAAGAGTCAGGATTTGAACCCAGATAATCGGATTGTAGAATCAATGTTCTTAGTTACTTTGTCTGAATCTGTTTATTTTCCTGAATCATTTACATTATTATTTGTCCTAGAGAATTATCAGGACCTCCTTTATTATACCCCCTCTCCCACCAAATTAGTGACCTCTTTGGTTTCATATTTTGGAGTACTATACTCTGAAGTTTTGTCTTCTCATTTACTTATTTATTTCTTAAATGTATTCCTGTGCCTTTCTCTAAGCATTAGTTGAGTGACAGTATGTTGTGAGTACTATGACTTTGATTCTAACCCTTAAGGAGTATCAGTCCAAACCAGGGGTTCTGATTTACAGCCAGTTAATGTCTTTAAGGGGCCCACAAATGTTTAAAATATTGTGCAAAATGTGTATATATTCATATGTGATTTTGAGTATATTTCACAGACTTGTCAGTCCTCACTCTGTCTTATAGAAGTGAGAATCACTGGTCTGAAGAGACACAGAAATAATTATAACAGAATGGCATTCTGACTATATCTAGAAGCCATGCCCCCCAAAATCTTTTCTCATGCTTTGTAAGAGATAATCCTTCTGTGTCAGGGTCAGTCCTTCTAATGTCATAAGATTTTTAATACTATCTAGTGATTGTCAAGAACTATAAAGGGTCTGAAATTTCACCCTACATACAAGCTAACAAGATAGCCTGACACAATTTGATGGATGCTAACAGAAAACATAAGACTCCTGGGTCAGAGATAAAGGATTTTATTGTTTACAGCAATAGCTTAGCTACATTAGTAACATGTATGGCAGCTTCTCGAGCCCCAGTTCCCACAAGGCAATATGCAGAGGGCCAGTTGACATTGGATGTGCAATGGGTTGTGTTAACAGGAAAGGCATCCTAAGATCAGGAAACTCAAATCTTTTAGAATGGGTGGTAAACCTCCCAGAAGGTGATGTTATCTTCATTATATTTAACAGTAAGACTTCTTGATCATCTTCCACAAGGTGACACAGTCTTTATCTTTCAAGGCTATTTACTATATCAACATCCTTGAAAAGACAGCCTGGAACTAAAGCAGTCAGAGTCTCTGCTTGTAAGATGCACACATCTTTGGCTCATGACTTGTTCTTGAAAGGTCTCCTCTGTCCTTTGTCCTTTCTCTTCACTGATGACTTGTTCTGCACCCTTCCCCAGAGTGTACCCCAGAAATGTATTCCAATCTAGAAAAACTACTGGGATTTTGTTTATGGTTCTTTTTTGGAGGGGTGGGGTGAGACATGGCAAAGGCAGAGAAGTGGGCTTTGAGTTGAGACGTGTGTTTATGTCTGCCCAGGTAATGTGTGCAACTGTACCGAATACAAACCATTATGGAGGGCGGGGGAAGCTTTAGTCCTGTGAATACCAAATACTTGACAGCTGCTTAGCCAGCACTTCTGGATTAAACAGCAAGGTTTCACACCCATTATGTGGAATTGGTTTTCAAAGAAAGTACAATATTGTGCATTATAGGCTCAGAGGTTTACTGTTTTTGCCCATTTCAATGAGAGTAACTAGATATTTTTCTCAGAAATACAGACAGGTAACACCGTAATGGCTTTTTTGAAGGTGAAGGTTATAGAACAGCATATTCTAAGTGATAATGGATTAGGGCATCTTCCTGACATCTAGCTCTGTGATAGGGAGAATCACAGAGGAAACTATTTCTCACACTGTCATTTCAGCAGCAGGTCGGTGGAGTCATAGCCAAAGAGACATTTTGTGAAATAAGTGCCTATGTCCTCTCTGAATGTGATTCCATCTGTGATTAGTACTAATGCTCTATAGATAAGAGAGGAGAGACTATTTCTGTCTTTCACGTTGCGTGGAAGCAATAGTCACTGAGCAATCTGTCACATCCCTAGCGCACTAACTTCAGATCCTCCACTTCAACTCTCCACCCTCCCCAGAACAAAACCTACGGTGAGCAGCTAAAAAAGACAATATAGAAGCATGAATTCAAAAAATATAATCTTTTTTCTGCAAAGATATAACTTAGAAACTACTGAAGTTATATATCAGATGTTTGGATTCCTGAATTGTTAAAAAGAAATGTAAAAGTGCGAAAGAGTTAAGATGATGCCAAAAAGGGAAATATGTCTAAAGAAAAGATTAAAGGATGGAGACTTGAGGGCTTTGCAAACAAAACTGACATGAATAATCCATGCACAACATTTGTTTTGGTGCCTAGCAGTTATAAATATTAGCATTTATTTTTACCTGAGCTGGAGAAGCAAGACAGATTGCAGTAATTTATTTGTTCATTCATTTTTAAATTCATTCATTTGCTATTTATTTGAAAATATGTATCATAGAATCTAGGTCTCTTCTATTGTCACCTATATTTCATTTCCAGTTTCCTTATGAATTTAAGAATTACATAATCAGCTAGAACCATGAGTCAAATACGCACAGAGAAGAGGCTTGTGCCAGATGTCCAGGCTGAATGGATGGAGGGCTCGTAGATTCAGCAGCAGAAAGAATCCTTCCATGGAGCCACGCCCTGGGTCTCAGCGGCAGCTGACTGGATATTTTTCTAACTCAGGAGGTTCCAGGGACTCCAGGCCTGTCAGTCCTCTCTGAGCAGACTGCTCCCCAATATTTTCTATGGAGAGTTGTTTTGGGGATCAAATGCCTTAATGAATGGAAAGCATTGGAATGTCATGGACAACCAGGAGATTGTAGTTGTTACTAATAATTACAGGCAATACAAAGTTCTTTTTGACGATGACAAGATTCATTATAAGAGTGTATTATACCTTCAAACTCTGATAGGGCCATTCCTTAGCTATACAGTTTGATAACTTACTTAACCTTTCTAAGCTTCTATTTCATTATCTATAAAAAAGATTATGATTATGAGGATTAAATTATGTTATGTTTGTAAAGTACAAAACAGCAGACCAAGCATATACTGAGGGCTCAATAAAACCTCTGCTACAATGAATGCAGCTACTACCACTGGTAACTGCCATCGTTACTAATTTTATCATTATCATTATTATTTCTCATGGGATTTTACAACTCCAGAATTCCCTACTTTTGCCATCCTCATTTTCTTCCTTTGAGTTCATCTTGTTGTCAAACGAATAGGGAAGGGAAATGTTGCTTGGATCAAAGAGGAAAAGAAGCCTAAGATAAAAATTAGTGTTGATCTTCCTTTTTCTCTCCTCTTTTATCTGCAGCTCTTCATATTTGGTCTCAGTGCATCGTGTTGCTGTATCATGATGAACTTGACTAACAGGGTTTGGGGCGCTGTTCAAGGGGCTTGTGGAAGACTGAAAAGCGTTTGTCTTTCTCCCAGTTCTTTTACCCCTTTTTCTTCATTGACCCTCAGCCACTGCAAACCCAAATCTTCCTGGAAGAAAGGGCTCCACCATGTTGCGCCTGCAGAAAATAGACGCTACCAGCGTGGTGATACCGCTTTTGGCAAGAAAGTACCCAGCTTGAGCCCCAGACCTGAAACTTTCCAGCTCAAGTTTAACTTCCTTTCTGGTGTAATTGGTATAATACATCAAGGAACTTATTGGGAAGGCTAAACGATACTCATAAATGATGTACATTTTGTCCCAAGCACATAGCAGTTACTTAGTAAATGCCAATTTTTCCCAATAGCTGGTGTTTGGATTTACTCCTAGAATGAGTCTTGGCAAGTGATGGCTCTACAAAGGCAACAGAAATTAGGGTGTCCAGGGATTTAAAATTTCTGCATAGATACTTTTTGACCCAGCAATTCCTCTGCCAGCAATCTACCCCAGGGAAATAATCAGAGGTAGGTCAAAGATTTATTGTACATAGGGATACTTTGTCACAATGCTACTTATAATTACAAAACTTAGAAATAATGTAAGCATTCAATAACAGGGGATTGCTTAAATAAGTCATAATATACCCATATGATGGAAATTTAAGCTGTCTTGAAAAATCTTTTCTGTGTAATATTAAAAGAATTTAAAGTAAAAAAATTTTTAAAAGACTTTTATGTAATGATTTTAGAGATAAGAGACAGACAAAGGCGGTGGAAAGCACCGACTCATAGTTGCTTCTCATAGGTGCCTTGACAGGGCAAGCCCTGGGTTTCAGACTGGTGACCTCAGAATTCCAGGTCAACATTCTATCCACTACACCACCACAGGCCAGGCAAGTAAAAATATTTTAAGCAAAATAATTTAATAATTGAATGCTGCACTGCTAAATTTGTAGAAAAACATTATTTATACATACAATATAAGCACATATACACAGCAAGAATAAATATAGAAGAAAATAGACATAAGGTTATTTGTAGTTTAGACAGTTGGGTTATAAATTTTATTCTACTTTCTAGATTTTACAGCAGCTCTACATGATTTTTTTTTACATCAACACACATTAATTTTATAATTGCACATCTGAAAAACTGTTTAGACAAAAAGAAATTCCAATGGATGATGTAGTTACAGCAGAGACAGAATTGCCTCTAAGAACCAAGCTTAATAGGATGTCTAGTTTACATTGGAAAGAGGAAAGGGAAATGCTAAAGGTTGGTGTGGCTGTGTACCTAGCGGTAACTATCCTGCTCTCCAAATATCACTGCCTGGGCTGAACCACCACTGACCCTTATGAGACCCGAAGCAAGCGTACAAACAGAAGATGCCTAGTTCTCTCTGCTTCCCGACCCAGCACTGATCCCATCACAGACTGGACCTCAGCTCACACGTCAAGTTCTGCCCATTGTCCACCGCACAGTCCTAGGTGTGCGCTCTGAGTTGCACATCTGAGAGTTGAGTTCTTTCCATGCTCCCTCTAGGACAGTGGTTCTTAATCTGGGTTCTATCGAACCCTAGGGGTTCAATGAGTCGGTCTCAGGGGTTCGGAGAAGCCTCTGCCACGGAGGCCAGAATAAAGTAATGCCATAATTTGTTGTGAGTTCATGCACTTTGTTGGTTTTGTTCTTTCAGCAAGGTGATGTTCATGCACGGCTCATTTTGTGCACCAGTAAAAAAAACATATACCTATGTCTTGAATTTGGAAAAAAAATCTTATTTTATTTATCACTAAAGAAGGGTTCGGTGAATGCGCATATGAAACTGGTGGGTTCAGTACCTCAAAAAAGGTTAAGAACCACTGCTCTAGGATAAGGTGACCAGATTTTAAAATTGGTAAAGCGGGACACCATTGACCGGGGTGGGAGGGTTCTTGATTAAAAATTTGGTCTATAGAAGCAAAAAAAATTTTCATAGAATTTAAAAATAGTATTGTAATGTATTTTTTAAAAATTTCAACATAAGTAAATTTACAAATATAATATATTAAAAAATTATGTATAGTATTATTTTATTCTTTGGCATATTTCTCATTTGAGTGAATTCTTTTTAGTAGATTGCTGTCTTTTTTTAAAGGGTCATGAAATTTTTCACAAGAATTTGTTAAATTATATTTCACACATAAAATGGCTTTCAAAGTCTCAACACTTAATTGTGATTTTTCTGATGTCCACACTTTATTTACCGTAGAAGAAACACGTTCAGTCGCAGCATTAGTTCCTGGTAAAGACAGCGCGTATTCCACAATTTTTAGTGCATTATTGTATGGAACATGGTTTGTTTCAAAGTGATGGAATATTTCTAACCATTTGTTCTCTATTGTGATTTTTGCTGATGCCCAAGATTTAACCTTTTCCTTATCAGTATATTTTTTAATAATGACACCTCATGAAAAAGACCATTTTCGGAAATATTACTATATGGGAAATTTTGAGTGAGTCAGACGGATCCGGTTACATGGTCCCGAAACCGATGCTGGAGCTGAATGAGTGCTCCCCACATCCAGCCCCGCGGCCCGCTAGAGACTGAGCGGCTTGTGCCTCGCGGAGCCTGGAGCCACATACTGGCTTCCAGGACACGGGCCTATGGGTAGTTAGGGGACTTGACAGCCTCCGCCCCAGCAGGTACATCCTGCCCGAAGTTCTTTGTTTTGGGGCCTGCATGGGGCAGCCAGCTCTTGTGGCAGTGCAGGCGCTTCCAGGTGGAGGTGGGGTCTCCCCGCCAAAAACCGTGTATTCCCTTCCCATTCTCCCGCCGTTCCCTAGCTTTTCATGCATTCTTTCCAAAAATCGAGACAAATTGTTAAAAATCGGGACTGTCCCGCCAAAAGCAGGACGTCTGGTCACCTTACTCTAGGAGGAAGCACTGGAGCAGAAACCCACACTGGCCCCAGAAGTGGGTTTGGGGCCATGGGGGCAGGGAATTCTGAGGTCATTGGCTAAAAGACTAGCTGTGAGTAGAATTATGGCTGGGTACTAGCTGTGAGTGGAATATCCCTTTGGTCCTGAGGACTCCTTGTCCCTTGGAGAGGGTATGGCACATGGAGACCAGAGTTGGGACCCGGAACAGAGTCCCAGTAACCTGGGGCCTAAAAACAAAGTCGGGAGTAGAATTGCTTCAAAGCACATGTGACGCCTCTGACATCATTAAAAATATAACTAAGAGTGAACTACAGGATTGCAGTTTGCATGCATAAAAAATGACATTCTAAGAGATCTAATAAAGTGCTCGATCTAACCAGCACTCATTCTTCAGCTGTAATCTTCCCTGCATCTTCTTGCTGCAGAGGGTCAACAAAGCAAGCTTAGCGCATGCTAGAACTGGAAAGTCTGCTTCCTCCCGACACCTCCCCATAAAATCCAACCATGGCAGGGCTCTCAAATTTCTCAGAATTTCTTAAGCTCTTAAAAAATGTAATTGCCTGGGATTTCCCCCAGTTTTACTGCATTGGAAGCTCCTGTGGTATGACCCAGGAATAGCTCTGAATCTTTACAAAGCTTCCCAGGTAACAAATGCAATGTAATCTGCAGGTCTGGGATTGGGTACCGCTGCATCCCGTAGTCCAGTTAATCTCCCATCAGTGAATCTCTGGCTCAGCAATGCTCAGTGGCTCCCCCTGGCCCCAAACACCATCTCAAACTCAGAGGTTGCCTTTTAAAACTTTCTGGAGTCTGGTCTGACCTGCCTCTCACACTGTCTCATCCTAGTCTGTCCTCCTTAGTCAAGGCTGTCTTCCTGGTTTCTTCCTGCCACCACATGCACAGCTTTCCATGTGAATCTGTGTTAGGACCACTCCCTCCCTGCCCCTCTTCCCAGAAGCCTCTGCAACCACCTGCTCCAGCCCAGGGCCTTGCAAACCAGAGAAACTCAGTCCTTGGCTATCAATGATCATAATGCTTATCAACCCTTCACTTTCTTCTTACCAAAAGATTAAAACATTCATTTTTCCATAAGATTTGTACCAATTTGTATGAAAAAGAATTTCAAGCCTGTGGTGGCACAGTGGATAGAATATCAACCTGCAACTCTGAGGTCGCCAGTTTGAAACCCTGGTCTTGCCTGGTCACGGCACATATGACAAGCAATCAACAAACAGCTAAAGTGAAAAAGAAGAACTTCAGCCTTTGGACCCAACCCAGTAACATATACTGCTCACAAAAATTAGGGACTATTTTATTGCTTCATATTCATTCTGAATTATCCCCTAATGTTTGTGAGCAATATATATTTCCACCTGAACTAATGGTATATGCTTTTCTCCTGATTCATTTTTCTCTTTATGGTGATGGTGAGGGAATAACAGTCCCACTCGCTCATCTCCAGGGGTACTTCCCAACATCTTTTACACCCTGAAAGTTAGAAGAAAAATACAAAACACCTTTAGGGCAGAATGCACTCCTCCTTGTAACTTCTTTCTCTAGTTTTCCTTTCATTAAAAATAAATAAATAAAGTCAAGGTGAAAAAGGATTTAATATCTATCACAGAAAATTTTACTTACTCAAAATATAATTGGCTTAAAATCAGTTTGCCCCATGAACATCTGGGTACTACTGTAACCCTCAGGGACCTTTAAAGGCATTTTTCCTCCTAAGACCTGTCCCCTGCGTCAATACCTTGTCCTTAACCATCCATCTAGTGGAATTCCTCTCCCTCTGTGTCCGGGCAGGACAGTTACATGATGCTGGCACACCGCATCTTTTTTAATCCAAGGAGAAGCCAGTGTTCAACCCATAATAAGGTGAGAGTAGTCACCAGCTCCTTATCTCACTTACCCGACAGCTTGTCCCAGATTAAAAACACCTACTGGCCTTATTTCTTTTATTTTTTTAATTGTTCCTCCAAGCATCTTTTGGACGTACTTATAATTGTTTCACAAACTTTCATTAGTAGCTTCTCAGAGGTTGGTACTGAGCTAGTCACTTAAGATACAAAATTGACATGCCACCTGTCCCTCAGGAGCTTAGAGTCAAATGGAGGAGTCAGACAGATGTTGGTAACAAGAATAGAATGTGAAGAGGGTTATAAATATGACCTTTGAATCAGGATCTGTGAGCAGAGCAGAGAACAAGAGGTGGGATAGGGTGGAAGATGCTGAAAAAGAGATGGAAGGGTTAGGGTCTAAAGCACTGACTGAGGAACCCCTTCTCTATTTCTTTCAGAAAGTTTTCACTGGAACATTCCTTCCAAGTCTGGAGAGGAGTCTCCCTGTGTTTCCTGAACTCTGTCCTCCTGTAGGGTATTTTCTGCTGGATTGCAATGAGGAAATTGTGGCACTCACCATCGTGTCACCATTGCCTAGTATGGTGATTCTCAATTTTTTGGTCTCATGACTGCTTATACCTTTAAAAATGAATAAGAACCTATTACTCTTTCGGATATCAAGGTTTACTACAAGGCCATTGTACTCAAGACAGCCTGGTACTGGCATAAGAACAGGCACATAGATCAATGGAACAGAACAGAGAACCCAGAAATAAACTCACACCTTTATGGACAACTGATATTTGACAAAGGAGGAAAGAACATACAATGGAGTAAAGACAGCCTCTGTAACAAATGGTGTTGGGAAAATTGGACATCTACCTGCAGAAAAATGAAACTAGACCATCAACTTACACCATTCACAAAAACAAACTCAAAATGGATAAAAGACTTAAATGTAAGCCGTGAAACCGTAAGCATCTTAGAAGAAAACATAGGCAGCAAGCTCTCCGACATCTGTAGCAGCAGTATATTTGCCGATTTATCTCCACGGGCAAATGAAATAAAAGGCAAGATAAACAAATGGGACTATATCAAACTAAAAAGTTTTTGCACAGCTAAAGACAATAGGAACAGAATAAAAAGACAAACCACACAATGGGAGAACATATTCGACAATATGTCTGATAAGGGGTTAATAACCAAAATTTATAAAGAACTTATAAAACTCAACACCAGGAAGACAAACAATCCAATCAAAAAATAGGCAAAAGAAATGAATAGAAATTTCTTCAAAGAGGACATACAGATGGCCAATAGGCATATGAAAAAATGCTCAACATCACTAGTCATTAGAGAAATGCAAATTAAAACCACAATGAGATATCACCTCACACCAGTCAGAATGGCGCTCATCAGCAAAACAGCACAGAACAAGTGCTGGCGAGGATGTGGAGAAAAGGGAACCCTCCTGCACTGCTGGTGGGAATGCAGACTGGTGCAGCCACTGTGGAAAACAGTTTGGAGATTCCTCAAAAAATTAGAAATCGACTGTCTTTTGACCCAGCTATCCCACTTATAGGAATATACCCTAAGAACACCATAGCACTGTTCGAAAAGAAGAAATGCGCCCCCATGTTCGTGGCAACATTGTTCACAATAGCAAAGATCTGGAAACAAGCCAAGTGTCCGTCAGAGGACAAGTGGATTAAAAAGCTATGGTACATATATACTATGGAATATTACTCAGCCATAAGAAATGATGACATCGGATCATTTACAACAAAATGGATGGACCTTGATAACATTATACGGAATGAAATAAGTAAAACAGAAAAAAACTGAGAACAGCATGATTTCATACATAGGTAGGACATGAAAACGAGACTATGAGACATGGACAAGAGTGTGGTGGTTACGGGGTGGGGGGAGGGAGGAGAGGGAAGGAGAGGGGGGAGAGAAAGGGCACAAAGAAAACCAGATAGAAGGTGACAGAGGACAATTTGACTTTGGGTGATGGGTATGCAACATAATTGAATGACAAGATAACCTAGAGATGTTTTCTTTGAACATATGTACCCTGATTTATTAATGTCAACACATTAAAATTAAAAAAAAAAGTGTGTAGCCTTCTTAGTTGGTGCACAGTTGGTAAATTATTTACTGAAAAACTTAGTTTTCATTTTTTTTAGGGTTTTGGGGATGCTTAGTGATCCTCCTTCTGTTATTCAATCTTATCCCCAAAGTTGGAGATCACTATTTCATATGTAATTTGATCTTCTTAGCTGATGATAACCACTTTCTGTCAGTGAGTGTTTTTTTCTATTACTATTTTGAAAATAATATCTTTACCAGAACTTTTACTGCTTCAGCTAATAGATTTCATTGAATAGCTCCTCTCCATCAAGTATGAGGGATAAGGGAACTTCTGGGTTACCTTTGACCTTATGATTCTAACTATCAACCTATAGTTCACATCAATGAATACATCACAAAATGCTACTTGTCTCACATTTTTTGACAGATAGTTGAAACCTGTTTATATAATTCAGCAAACATTTCATGCAGGAACACTTTGCTGGGCTTTTGTGAAATAAATAGATAAATAAGAAAGAGTCCTGGCCATCCAAGGAAGATCAGACATGAACACAGATGACTGCTCAGGAATTATTTCAGACATCTCTTCTGACTCACGACTGGCAACAGATTGGGCCTCAGGTCAAGAAAAAACTAAACCCAAGATGTAAGAACAAAACTTCTTTCAACTTACTGGACAGGCAGTCAAAACTATGGACTTCTCAGATTTTAGATAACATTACCAAGAATCTTTACTGATTGTGAACTTACTCTTCCAGAGATATGAATTTTTTTCTGTGTTTATTGTTACAGTGCTATTTCTGTGACTGTGTTTTAGAGTTGGGCATAAATGTGGAGTTTTGCTTGTGTTTAATTGTAGAAGATAAATGTATAACTTTCCCTCTTCCCACAGGGGAAAAATATCAGGAAGGAACTTAAATACAAGTCCTTCCTCCCATTTTATATTTAAAAATGTTTCACATGAAATGAACAAATGTTGAGTCTCAAATGTAAGATTGTGTTTCTATGTGCTGTTCTAGAACTTGAGATTTTTAAATATCAAGTGATGCAGATGGTCATCCGTAAGCCAAAAAACAGGGGCTTTCAACCAACTCTGCTGACACCTCAATCTCAAACGTGTGGCCTCCAATCCTGTGAGAAAATAAATTTCTGTTGTTTAAAAAAAATTAATAAGAACCCTAAAGATCTTTTGTTTGTGTGGGTTATATTTCTTGTTAAAGAGAAAACCACAGGCTCAAAATGGCTTCGCTCTTGCTAAAAGCCCATGACAACCAACCTAGGTTTAATACTTGATCTAAATGGCAACTTCAACTTCTTCCAGAAATATAATCTTAATCAACTACTTTGAAATTTTCTGGTCAAGCACCAGTAAAGTAATCTGTCACATGGGCCCTCTTCACCCACAACAGAACAGAAAGTACCCACTGGGGATGAGCAGGTGGGACTGTTATTCCCTTACCATCAGCATAAATGCATGATAAAATGCCTTTCCCTCTCTTCCCTTCCAAATGTCCCAGGAGTAATTATTTTTTAAATTTTGTCTATAGCCCCTTTCCCCCACCCTTCTTTCTATAAAAACCTTTCATTTTGTACTCAGAGCACCCTTCCAGTTGCTAGATAGGATACAGTCTGATTATTATGAATCACATAATAAAGCCAAATAGATCTTCACATTTACTTGGTTGGATTTTTTAAAAACACTATTGATATAAGAAGTATTTGAAATTAAACATGGAGGGAGTAAAGAAGGCCAAACATATGGTGATGAAAATGATTTGATTTTGGGTGATGGGCGCACGACACAATTAACAGTTCAAATGTTATAAAGATATTTACCTAAAACGTATGTGTTCTTGTGGACAAATGTTTTCTACAATACTATCAGTTCCTAGGGAATTGCAATTTAAAATGCAATTTTTAAATTAAAAAAATAAATTAAACCTGGGAAGTATTTTAATCATTTGTTTATTTATTTGAAAATAACATGAGTAGACCCATTAACATAAAGAACATATGGTTTATGAAGAATATATTTTCCAAAGAAAAATCAGTGAGAAGAGAGGCATTGTTTTACAAATTTTGCAAATCTTTAAAATACTAGCTAAAAACAAAACAGCTTTCACGCTTCTATATTTAGCTAGTCACAATACCACATGATGCAACTCTGGAAAAGTCCACTGTACACTTATGAGAGAAAGAGAAGGAAGAGGCAAGTAACATCTCTCATTACAAAACAGTTTTGACTTTGGGATGCCTAAAAGGGTTTCAGGGACCCTCAGGAGTCCCTGAACTATACTCAGAGCTGCTAGCCTATCTTCATAAGAGAAACATGAATTATTTCTTTTCTTTATTTCTTTTTATTTTTTTAACAGAGGCACACAGAGAGAGAAAGAGACAGATAGGAACAGACAGACTGAAAGGGAGAGAGATGAGAAGTATCAATTCCTCATTGCAGCACTTTAGTTGTTCAATGATTGCTTTCTCATATGTGCCTTGACTAGAATGCTATAGCAGAGTGAGTGACCCTTTGCTCAAGCAAGCAACCTTGGGCTCAAGCCAGTGACCTTGGGCCTCAAGCCAGTGACCTTCGGCCTCAACCCAGTGACTATGAGGTCATGTCTATGATTCCACGCTCAAGCCAGCAACCCCATGGTCTTCTGCGTCTCAGTCCAGCACTCTATCCACTGCACTATCGCCTAGTCAGGCAAATTATTTCTTTAACTGAAGATTTTGATTGCTTTTTAGGGACTCTGTCATTCTATGTTTCTGTCATTCTTTCCAACAAAACACGTAATTTAAGGCAACATTTACAGAATCCTTATGATAAAGAAATTCTCATTTAGCCAATCTGCCTTAATTGTTCAATTTCCATCGCTTTAGTCAGCTAAGCAGCTCCCATCATAATTTTTGTTTAATGTTGAGATTATTTTGCTGGTACTAGACCCAACTTCATGTGCCCAATACTCTTTGAAAGTCCAAACTTGAAATATCAGAGTTTGGAATAAGGAAAGGTTTGTTGATCAATAAGGCAGCAACTGAGACTATAGGAGATGTAGTGGTGCCTCAGATCCATTTGGCTCCCTGGGCTAGGTTAAAGGTTTTCAGGAGTTAGGGGAACACATGTGGAAATGCTGGTGTGTCCAGTTTTAATTAGTTAGGACCTTGGAACTTGGTCATTTATGGTAAGGGATGTCAGCGTTGGACCTTTCTGGAAAATAAACTCTCCACTTCTGAAAAAGTTCCAGTGTTTAAGTTCTGGTTATGTATCAATCTTCTTGTCATGTGTGTATGTAAATGGGGTGGCAGGAAAGAGGCAGTGAGACTCTGGTTCCGTGTGTGTGTCTGTGTGTGTGTGAGAGAGAGAGACTTTGATTCCAAGAGCAGCAGAAGCTCAAAGTTTTCTCCTCTGCATATGCTTCGACTGCATAACATACTGCGTTGGTCTATTGCCTCTGAAGAGCAACTCAGTATATTGTTAAACCAGATAGGACCATTTTTAGCTCATTCTGTGGTTACACAATGTGAAAGGATTTATTGAAAACTCCACCAAAAGCTCAGTCCTTTCGATGGCTCCCACAAAGAACAAAATAACATTGCATAAAATATTTTATAAGGGTATTATAAAATTTAACTTCAAACATATTAAATAATTTAACTCCTTTGAGAAATGATTATCTTCTTCTTTATTAACCAGTGGAAGTTGTTTAAATCATGATTTTCCGGTTGCATAGAGCCATTTTGTCAGAGGACTCTGGGCGGGAAGCTTAAAGCCCTCAAGTTCATGGTCTTATGCACATTAACTATCTGTGTCATCTTGACCAGGTCACTTCCTCTCACTGTTATTTTCTTGAGAAACAGCAATGGTCTGTGAGAAGAAGGACCCCACTGGGGACCTTTAGAGTCACACATTCTATGGCTTTTACCATATTTCTGTGGTTCAGTAAAACAGGCAGCCTTACCTCACAGAAATATGGCCTCTGAGAGCCAAAAGAGCTTCTAGTCAAATCTCAAATCTACAGATAAAGTTAGGCGTAGAGAGGTTCTAAGGTTTTTCTAAATTCACCTGGCTACCTAGTGGCCAGACTAGGCTTAGAAACTGGGTCTCTTGTTTCCTGGGGTACTCAGTGCTTTTCCACTCTATAATCTTAGCTGATAACAAATAACAGGCACACCACAGTGCTCACATAGTTAATTCTGTCGATGTTCTATCATCATTTGTAACTTAGCCAACAATTATTTCTTCACTTGAGAATTTGACATTAAAAATCGCATCCCTGGCACATAAGATTCTTGTTTGTTTGTAAGTTAAGATTTAATTAAAATCCACTTCATTATTATTATTTTTAAGCTAGAAGTGATGGAAAATAAATAATTGGATTGATGAGGCCACAGTTACGTATCTGTCTTTGTTTTGTTACCCGTGGCGGGTTCTGTTCCGTTCCGCTCAGCCTGTGAGCTTTAATGAAGTCGATGTGTTTTGTCACTGACATCACCTTTAAGTCTGCATTCATCTAGCGCAGAGAGCGGCGCAAGATCCCCAAAAGAAATTTCAGATTTTTCACAGAGAGAGAACTTCTATGTGGATCATCCTAAGATCCCTAAATGACCTTCTGAGACTGAAAGTGAAGGACCCTGAAGCTCCTCTTGTGGCAGGGAGCATCTCTGTTAGTGACAGCAAAGAAGCCACAGTTTCTACTCCCTATATTGAAAGTGGAAATTAGTGAAAGAAGGTGATACAGCAGATACTCACAAATCAAAACATATACCTGGTGATTCAAACTTACTGAATGCTCAGCTAACAGCCAGCTTGTTATATAAACAGGATCTCTGGCTCCTAAAGACTAATTTGGCCTCTCATTGCAACCCTAGAATGAAGCTGACAAGCCTCATTTGTCATAATTTTACTTCACTTTGTTTATTAGGCCTATAATAATCAATTCCAGACCATTGTGTTATTTGCAACACAAAATCCAGCTGGCTTCTTTCCTATTAATGATAATTCTTTTACCTTTCTGGGCCTGATATAAAGTTAAAGGGTGTTTTCCATCCAATTACTATCTTTCCAGTAAGGATTTTGGCATTACTTATAGTGGCTAACATGAGAAAAGGTACATTCTTTTTTTATTATAACAAGATACCTATGTTGCAGATGGTTGTGCTAAGGAAACTAAAGCTATTTGACACTAACCAAATCCTCCAATCGTGAGAATGGAGAAGTTTATGTTTTGCAATGTAATGCTGAACCCTATCTGCTCTTTTGAAAAGAATATCTCCTAAATTCAGAAAATGCTGCTAAAGATTGTATATCCTATCTTAAGACTCAATTGTTTTGTACATAGCTGGGGCTCAACAAATGTTTGTCCACCCAGAAACTCATTCAGCTATCTCTCACCACCTCTATCATTCAAGGAGGGCTTAGTCTGTTCCTTGTCTCTAGCAGCAGATGACAACAGCTCCCATACTCTCAGTTAAACCGCTCACAGCATGGTCACAGGCCAAAGCAGTCACCAGGTATTTCTCCAGTTTTCCCTTCTCCAGCTCAGCAAAACCAATTTCAGTGGCTGTCCCAAAGGCATCCCACAAGGAGAGGCATGAAACATTTTTTTTTTACAATTTAGGTCTTAATTATTTCTATCAGCCTTACTCTGAAAAGTAGAGGTAGAATAAAAGCATTTAAAACACTCATTTGTTTATTAATTTGATAGTCATTAAGCATTTACCGTTTGTCAGGCATTGGGCTATCTGCTGGTATATCAATGCTGGAAAATATATGATTTCTTCCCTAGGAACTGATAGTATTGTAGAAAATGTAGATATATACAAAGAAAATCACAGAGCAATGTGATGTGTGCCATTTGACATTTATATTTTCCTTTATCACAGTGTTTTCCAACCTTCAGTCCACAGACTGGTACACGAAAGAGTTGCCCACCCTGATGTTGTATGAAGGTTTTAGATCCAATGATCTTAGTCAAATTCCCTTATGCTCAGGGTGATTTCTACCTTAAAGGGCCCCAAAGTAATTCTCTTATTTTCACAGGTCCCCAAATATAAAAAGGTTGCAAACCACTGCTTTATCATCAGTGGAGTCTGCCTTCACAATCTAAGCGATGTTTTCAAAATTATACTGTGTTTGGATTAAGCAAGTTATGGTGATTTTTAATTTTAATTAAGGAAAACTTGAGAATTTTTAAGGAAGAAAAAAATTAAAAAATAATCTATTTTAGAAGCTGCACACAATAATTTTAAAGCTAGATATAAAGTTGTAAGCACTAAATAAAATATTTACTATTTACAAGTCTGTTTGACTTCAATAATAAGAAAATAATTGTTCTTTAATGTTGCTTTCTATCTTATAGAACTGTACTAATTAAATATATGATAAGAGCATGACAACACCAGTGAAACTTCCACCTAGTCCAATCTTTTTTGTCATTACTTTGTCCTTCAGATAACTGAAAATTGCACATTACACACACAAAACCCCATCTGTTAGAGCAGTTGATCTCACCTGTGTTTTCAGTGCTGCTGACTCAAAATCATGGTTCTGGCTCTTTATCTGAGAGATTGATTCATTCCCTTAATCTTATTTACTTTGCCTTTGAACTTAGATTATGTCATAGTAAACATTCTTTGAAGTCTTACATAAATAAATTTCATAATCTCAAAAAACATCGTGAGATGTTTACTATGACCTCTATATGCAAGTGTTGAAGGTCAAATCATAGTCTTATTAAAACAAGCCAAATAAATTTATGTTCTGAGTTCACAGTCCAATGTAAAAAGCTACAGAATGTTGGATGTGTGGACAGTTATCTTCTTTCTAGATCTATAGACTCCCGAGCTGGGATACCTATTCTAAATTAGCCTATTTGGTAAGCAAAACAGATATTTATTGAAGAAAATTCTGCCTCAAAATGAATTCATCAGTCACATCTATTTAAGCAGATGAAAATATAATGAACCTAATTAAATAGTCTTTGTTCCAAGAAGTACTAAAAAGAAACCTTATTTAAAATGAGAGTTGCATAGGCTATATTTCAGATTCTTTTTACAAGAGAGTTGCTTTCTGTTCACTTTTTCAAAATTAAAGCATGAGCTCCCTCTGCTGAGTGAATGAATGTGTTGATAAAACAATCTAAAAAGTTTATTTTGCCATTGTGTTCTTAGGTATGTCAGCAATTATGAACTACCATAAAAATGTTTTCTTTTTAAAAAACTCACCCTAAAAAAACTCATTATTGTAATATAGGTTGGAATGGAAAGGTAGATAGAAGTAATTTATAAGGTCAAGATTCTTATAAAAATAAGATTCATTTACTTATATGGCTCACAGCAATCTTTCCAGTTGTGTCATCTCCAGGCCCACGAGAGTGAAAGGACCCCATAGACCACATCCTCATAGAACCAGACAGAACAACGCTATGGTTGACGTCACGACAAGATACAATCAGTGATGGGATTCAGCTGGTTCGCACCAGTTCAGCAGAACCGATACCTAATTTCTTTTTTACTTTGGCAAACTGGTTGTTAAAATGGCACTTGTAATCAGGGTTCTCTCTCAGGTGGGCGCCTGGGCAGCTGCACAATATGGAAATCACAAATTGACATTCCTTACTCTTTTTTTTTTTCCTTACTCTTTTTTAACGTTCATCTGCACAACAGCGTATTCTAAGCACCTATAGTAATGTTCATTCCATCCATAGGTGAAAAAAATTGATGGAACTATGCTTGTAATATTTATTCATTTTATAAAACTCATTATACCTTTGATGAAATACTACATTTTAATTTTCTCATGTTCATTGCTTCAGTAAACAAACATATAACATAAAGAGAAAAAGTGCCAAACGACCAGGGAGTGACAAGCTGTCATTTGTTTCAGCTTTGTGTTATGTCCAAAATTCCCGAGATATTATGAGTATGCTGGTGTTCCCCAAAAGATGAAACCAATAAAAAGCTAAGACACAATGAACCAATAGAAATATAGATTTAAAGGGTTATCTTATCGCCTATTTCGGAAGCAATGAAAGAATTCTCACAACTTTCCTGTGACAAACAGATTTGTCGTATACATTATTTATTTGATCGTATTTAATCTGCATGACCTATGGCATTTATTAATTCAGCCTAGAAAATTTTGTTTAGTATTGATAAAATGAAGAAAATGTATGTTCTGACTGATGTTTATCAATAGTGTAAGCACAGTGCTTTGTTTATAAAAGTTTATGATGTGGCCTAACCAGGCGGTGGCGCAGTGGATAGAGCATCGGACTGGGATGCGGAAGACCCAGGTTCGAGACCCCGAGCTTGCCAGATTGAGCGCGGGCCCATCTGGCTTGAGCAAAAAGCTCACCAACTTGGACCCAAGGTCGCTGGCTCCAGCAAGGAGTTGCTTGGTCTGCTGAAGACCCGCAGTCAAGGCAATGTGAGAAAGCAATCAATGAACAACTATGGTGTCGCAACGGCAATGAAAAACTAATGATTGATGCTTCTCACCTCTCTCCGTTTCTGTCTGTCTGTCCCTATCTATCCCTCTCTCTGACTCTTTCTCTGTCCCTGTAAAAAAAAAAAAAAAAGTTTATGATGTGACTACACATGGACAAGAAGTTCTCCTGAGAGTTTGAAAACAGACGTCTTAGAGCAAACGATGTAATAATTTTTAATTTTTGAAAATCATCACATCAAATGGAGGACACTGAGAAAGTAAAATTTTTGCTCTCTAAGATCGATTTTGTTGCTGTATCTGAGATTATAGGTCATAGACTGGGTAAACCAGCTGCAAACAAAATGCATCCCATAAAGGCCAAGCTAAAATGCCCTAAAGATGCACTGCAAATTCAAGGCATTATTAACAAAAGCATCAAAATGTTAGGTTTTGTTTATCACTTCAGAAAGGATTTTCAGAACATTAACGTGCTAAGAATCCTGTACTGTGCCCTGATTTAATCTACCTTGGAATTTAATGCAAGAGTTTGAACCCATATTACAAGAATCATCAAAATAGCATCGAAAGAGTACAACACAAGTTCTTAAAATCAATATTCTATAAACGTGGCCATGTTACTTATGATGTACCTTATGATGATATTATAAAGGTACTTAACCCAACATTACTGCATACGAGGAGGGCCATTGACTTAAATTTCATATACAAACTGTGTAATAATCTTGTTGAGTGTCCTGCTCTTCTTGAAACCCTGTGTTTCAATGTTCCTAAAGTCATAACAAGAGAAAACAATTTTTTAAATGTGAGTTTCTGTAAAAGAAACTATGCTTATTTTAGTGCCATAAAAAGAATGATGAGGGAATATAACAAATTGCCTCTTGATATCGATATAAATAATTTATCATTATGCAGCTTTTATAGCTTTTATAATATTTATTGTTTATTACTTTGCTATTGTCTGTGTAATGTCTTAATAATTTATACTGTTTTATTGCCTACATTTAAATTTAGTTTCTATTGTGATTCTATGTATCTGTTGCCATGTAACTTCCATTGTTGGTACTTTATATTTTTTTCTTTTTTCCCATGCTCTGTGATTATATATTCTTTTGTTCAACTTTATTATTGAAATACCTTATTTCTAAATACTGATACTGATATAGTTTATACATATTGTTTGAATCATGATATTTTTTCTACTTGAGCAATCCCAGCTTATTTTTGTGATATTTTTGCTTTGTCCCAGCGATTGCCTTATCTTTTTTTTTTTTTTTACAGGGACAGAAAGAGTCAGATATAGGGACAGATAGGGACAGACAGACAGGAACGAAGAGAGGTGAGAAGCATCAATCATTGGTTTTTCATTGCCATTACGACACCTTAGTTGTTCATTGATTGCTTTCTCACATGTGCCTTGACCGCGGGCCCTCAGCAGACTGAGCAACCCCTTGCTGGAGCCAGCGACCTTGGGTCTAAGCTGACAAGCTTTTTGCTCAAGCCAGATGGGCCCGTGCTCAAGGTCTCGAACCTGGGTCTTCCGCATCCCAGTCCAAGGCTCTATCCACTGCGCCACCGCCTGGTAAGGCCTATTGGCTTATCTTTTACAATTTTTTCTTTTTCTTCCAATTCTAATTATTGCCTGTTCTTTGTTCTGTAATTTCCTCTGGTGATTGTAGTAATATGTTATAAAACTTTGCATTCTTTATTACATTTTCTTGCTTGGTTATTGATGAATATACTTTTCAGTAAGTTTTTGTACAATATCATATAATCTTTGATAAAGGCTATTAATGTCTGTAAATAAATATTATTATTATAATATATTAAAGAAGACATTTTTAATATTTTTTTCAGTAGCCCTTAAAAAGATGAAACGGCAATAGAGTTTCACAGATTTTTTCAATAACCGAAATTGAAATCTGTTATATAAGAATTGGCCTTGGATGGTACAAAACAGTCAAGTCACAAGCACAACCACTCCAACTTGAAGAAAAAAGCATGTCAATTATTGAAATAAAAAATAATAACAACTCCAAAACTGAATATAGCCTCATTGAATGCTGGGCAGTGCAACAATATAACAATTTTAAAGAAAAATGACAGACTGATAATTTCTAATAAAAAGTTAGGTTGTGAGTATCGTGCAAAATATGACTTCATAAAGAGGAAAGTGTTCATGTGTCAAAAGAATAAAAATGTTTTCAATTGAGGTATCAGGGAAAAATAGAGGTACAACAAGCTTCTCTAAGAGAAAAATGAAAGAACAGTTTTCATCAAAAGCTCTTGACATTTGTAGAGAACTTTTAAAAATGTGAGCAGGATTCAATAACAAAAGTAATAGAGCCTGACCAGGCGGTGGTGTAGTGGATAGAGTGTTGGACTGGGAGGCGGAGGACCCGGGTTCAAGACCCAAGGTCGCCAGCTTGAGCACAGGCCCATTTGGCTTGAGCGAAGGCTTGCCAAGCTTGGACCCAAGGTCGCTGGCTCCAGCAAGGGGTGGCTTGGTCTGCTGAAGGCCTGTGTTCAAGGCACATGTAAGAAAGCAACCAATGGGGAGCAGCTCGGGACTATGGAAAGGAGACTCGGAGCCTCTTCTGCTCGCTCTGGCCCAGAAGAGGTCTCTTAGAGCCGAGAGAGGAAGAGAGTCGCGAGGAGGCCGGGACACGCTCGTCCGCAAGGAGGGCTCTGGACTTCAGGTCGATTCCAAGTTGCACCAGAATATTTACTTCCTCTGGTGAAGGATCTACACCGGAAACATCACTGAAGCCTTGATTTCCATTTGGGGCCTACCACATAGGTCTGGGTCTACACCAGTTGTCAAAATGCAGCCCCTGCATTCTTGGATCTTAATTCCGGGAAGCAAGATGACGACAGAGTAGGCGGACATACCAACTTCCAACTCCCAGAAGCAAAGTGGATTATAACTCAATTTAAAGAACCATCATCTAGATAAACCAACTATGAACTAAACTAAGTGAACTCTTCAGCCAAGGAACACAGAAGAAGCCACATTGAGACTGGTAGGAATAGCGAAAACGCGAAGAGGGCTGCCCAGCTCCCCGGAGCAAACGGCAGCCCGGAGAGACCCGCTGGGCGGGAGGAAAGTTTGGCAGAGAGGGAGGGACCTGGGTCCCAGGAACCAAGCCCCAGCCTGCTGTCCTAGAGCCTAGAAGAGGCGTTTGGACAGTTTTGAGCTGTGAAACAAGTGAGGGAGCTCCCAGGCCTACAGTGTGGAGTATTAGGTCCCTTCCTACTCTGCTGAGGGCTGCTTAAGGGTTTGGGGTGACAGAAAGCTGAAACGTGGTTCTGTCGGCGTGGGCAGAGGCCAAGCCGGTGGGAGATCGGTCTAGCCCAGAGGGTCCGAGGGGACGTGCGAAAGTGGTCCGGAAGCTGCGGGCCGGCCTTTAATCCCACTTACGGGGACAAAGCGGGAGGCCAGGAATGGGCAGGCCCTGCGCAAGCCGGCCCTGACCGCGGGGACCGGGCTAGCTCCAGGGATGGGCAAGGGCTCGCGGCTGAGCTGACTCTACCAGCCCCCCACCCCCCGGGCCGGAGAAACAGCGGTTGGCCAGTATACGTGCGCGAGCGGGCTCTGAGCACGGGAACGGGGTAGACCCCGAGACAAGTGGAAGCTCGCAGCTGAGCTCACGCTACTATCACCACCCGGCCGGAGAAACCGCTGATTGCATTCATACGTGCACGAGCGGCTCCGAACGCGGGGGCGGGGTAGAGTCCGGGACAAGCGGAAGTACGCAGCTGAGTGGAAGCCAGCAAACACGCCCGACCCAATAAACCTTGGTTTCCGACCCTGCGCAGAAGGGCCCTGGCCTCAAGGGCGGGGCTAAAGCTCCGGACGGGCAAAGGCTTACATCTGAGAGCACGTCAAAAGCCCCGCCTAACCCGCGGAACTGTGGCGAGCAGGTTCCGACTGCTGGTTCTGGGCGGAAGTCCGGAAATAGGCTGGGTCCGCAGCTGAGCAAAGGTGCTCACCTCTACCCTTGGTGCTAAGTCTTGTGGCTTCAGTGACAGCCCCTCCCACGGAGGAGAGGCAGAAATCACAGCAAAAGCCACAGTGCGCCGGCGCTGGCAACGCTCATACCCAACCACCCTAGGCACCGGCAGAGGGGGTGGGGGGCCTGCAGACAGACCACACCTAGAGAACACAAAGACAACACCTACTGGACTCCAGTGGCCACAACTTGCTTATACACAGAAAAAATGGGCAGGCAGAGGAATGCAAACCAAATGAATCAAGAGAAATCCCCAGAGAAGGACCTGAATGAACCAGATATAATCAAATTACCAGAAGCAGAATTTAGAATAATGATAGTTAGGATGTTCAAAGAAATTAGAGCAACAATGGATAGTCATTATGAACACCTAAATAAAGAGATAGCAAGTATAAAAAATGAAATTGAAATAATAAAAAATAATCAGACAGAAATGACAAATACAATATCAGAACTGAAGACCACAATGGAAGGAATTAAAAGCAGGATGGATGACGCTGAGGATCGAATAAGCGAGTTAGAGGACACAATAAACAAAGGCACAGAAGCAGAGAAGAAAAAGGAAAAGAGACTTAAAAAATGTGAGGAAACTCTAAGGGAGCTTTGTGACAACATGAAGAGAAACAACATTCGCATCATAGTGGTGCCTGAAGAAGAGGAGAGAGGACAGGAAATGGAAACTTTGTTCAATCAAATCATAGCAGAAAACTTTCCTAAATTAAGGCTGGGAAACACTCCACACATTCAAGAAGCACACAGAACTCCATTAATGAGAAACCCAAAAAGATCTACACCAAGACACATCATAGTTAAAATACCAAAGCTAATGGATAAAGAAAAAATTTTAAAAGCTGCTAGAGAAAAAAAGGCTATCACCTACAAAGGAGCCCCCATAAGGATGACATCGGACTTCTCAACAGAAACACTTGAGGCCAGAAGGGACTGGCAAGAAATAATCAAAGTAATGCAGAACAAGAACCTACAACCAAGACTACTTTATCCAGCAAGGCTAACGTTTAAAATTGAAGGAGAAATAAAGAGCTTCCCAGAAAAAGAAAGCCTGAAGGAATTCATAAAAACCAAACCAATTCTGCAAGAGATACTAAGGGGCCTCTTGTGAACAGTTTAAAGGGAGGAATGAATAGAGCAAAAGAAGAATACAGCTTTAAAGAATAAAATGGCAATAAACAACTACATATCAATAATAACCTTAAATGTAAATGGATTAAATGATCCAATCAAAAGACATAGGGTAGCTTCATGGATAAAGAAACAGGACCCATATATATGCTGTCTACAAGAGACACACCTTAAAACAAAAGATGCTCATAGACTGAAGGTAAAAGGATGAAAAAAATATTTCATGCAAATGGAAATGAAAAAAAAGCAGGGGTAGCAATACTTATATCAGACAAAATGGACTTTAAAACAAAGGCTGTAGTAAGAGATAAAGGAGGACACTACATAATGATAAAGGGAACAATTCAGTAGGAAGATATAACTATTATAAATATCTATGCACCAAATATAGGAGCCCCGACATACATAAAGCAGACTTTGATGGATATAAAGGGCGAGATTAACAGCAATACTATCATAGTAGGGGATTTGAATACCCCTCTAACAACACTGGATAGATCCTCAAGAAAGAAAATTAATAAAGAAACAGCAGACTTAAAGGAGACACTAGATCAACTTGATTTAATAGATATCTTCAGAACTTTTCACCCTAAAGCAGTAGAATATACATTCTTCTCAAGCACTCATGGTACGTTTTCTAGGATAGACCACATGTTAGGACACAAAAATGGTCTCAATAAATTTAAGAAGATTGAAATCATATCAAGCATTTTCTCTGATCACAATGCCATGAAACTAGAAATTAACCACAAAAGAAAAACTGAAAAATACTCAAACACTTGGAAACTAAATAGTATGTTATTAAATAATGAATGGATTAACAATGAGATCAAAGAAGAAATAAAAAAGTTTCTAGAAACAAATGATAATGAGCATACATAAACTCAAAATTTATGGGACACAGCAAAAGCAGTTCTGAGAGGGAAGTTCATTGCACTACAGGCATATCATAAGAAGCTAGAAAAAGCTCAAATAAGCAACCTGACCCTGCATCTAAAAGAACTAGAAAAACAACAACAAATAAAACCCAAGACAAGTAGAAGGAAGGAAATAATAAAGGTCAGAGCAGAAATAAATGACATAGAGGCTAAGGAAACAATACAGAGGATCAATGAAACAAGAAGCTGGTTCTTTGAAAAGGTAAACAAGATTGATGAACCTTTAACTAGACTCACCAAGAAAAAAAGAGAGAGGACTCAAATAAATAAAATTAGAAAGGACAGTGGAGAAATAACAACTGACACAACAGAAATACAAAGCATTGTAAGAAAATACTATGAAGAACTATATGCCAAAAAGTTAGACAATCTTGGTGAAATGGACAAATTTCTTGAATCATATAACCTTCCAAAAATCAATCTGGAAGAATCAGAACACCTAAACAGACCAATTACAACAAATGAGATCGAAACAGTTATCAAAAAACTCCCAAAAAAGAAAAGTCCTGGGCCTGATGGCTTCACAAGTGAATTCTATCAAAAATTCAAAGAAGAACTAACCCCTATCCTCCTCAAGTTATTTCAAAAAATTCAAGAGGAAGGAAGACTTCCAAACTCATTTTATGAGGCGAGCATAATTCTGATCCCAAAACCGGGCAAAGACAACACAAAGAAAGAAAATTATAGGCCTATATCCCTGATGAATTTAGATGCTAAAATTCTCAACAAAATATTAGCCAACCGGATCCAGCAATATATGAAAAAAATCATACACCACGATCAAGTAGGATTTATTCTGGAGAGGCAAGGCTGGTTCAATATTCGCAAATCAATCAATGTGATTCATCACATAAACAAAAGGAAGGACAAAAATCACATGATAATTTCAATAGATGCAGAAAAGGCATTTGATAAAATCCAGCACCCATTCATGCTCAAAACTCTCAGTAAAGTGGGAATACAGGGATCATTCCTTAACATGATAAAGGCCATCTACGATAAACCGACAGCAAACATCATACTAAATGGACAAAGATTAAAAGCAATCCCCTTAAGATCAGGAACCAGGTAGGGTTGCCCACTTTCACCACTCTTATTCAACATAGTTCTGGAAGTCCTAGCTACAGCAATCAGACAAGAAGAAGAAATAAAAGGCATCCAAATTGGAAAAGAAGTAAAACTGTCACTATTTGCAGATAATATGATATTGTATATTGAAAACCCTAAAGTCTCAGTCAAAAAACTACTGGACCTTATAAATGAATTCAGCAAGGTGGCAGGATATAAAATTAATACTCAGAAATCAGAGGCATTTCTATACACCAACAATGAAATATCAGCAAAAGAAATTAAGGAAACAATCCCCTTCACTATTGCAGCCAAAAAAAATAAAGTACCTAGGAGTAAATTTAACCAAGGAGGTTAAGGACTTGTACTCGGAAAATTATAGAACATTGATAAAAGAAATCAAGGAAGATACAAACAAGTGGAAGCACATACCGTGCTCATGGCTAGGAAGAATAAACATCATTAAAATGTCTATATTACCCAAAGCAATTTATAAATTCAATGCGATACCAATTAAAATACCAATGACATACTTCAAAGATATAGAACACATATTCCAAAAATTTATATTGAACCAAAAAAGAACACGAATAGCCTCAGCAATCTTAAAAAGAAAAAATAAAGCAGGAGGTATCACTCTGCCAGATGTCAAGGTTTACTCTAAGGCCATTATACTCAAGACAGCCTGGTACTGGCATAAGAACAGGCACATAGATCAATGGAACAGAACAGACAACCCAGAAATAAACCCACACCTTTATGGACAACTGATATTTGACAAAGGAGGAAAGAACATACAATGGAGTAGAGACAGCCTCTTTAACAAATGGTGTTGGGAAAATTGGACATCTACCTGCAAAAAAATGAAACTAGACCATCAACTTACACCATTCACAAAAACAAACTCAAAATGGATAAAAGACTTAAATGTAAGCCGTGAAACCATAAGCATCTTAGAAGAAAACATAGGCAGCAAGCTCTCCGACATCTGTAGCAGCAGTATATTTGCCGATTTATCTCCACGGGCAACTGAAATAAAAGGCAAGATAAACAAATGGGACTATATCAAACTAAAAAGTTTTTGCACAGCTAAAGACAATAGGAACAGAATAAAAAGACAAACCACACAATGGGAGAACATATTCGACAGCACATCTGATAAGGGGTTAATAACTAAAATTTATAAAGAACTTATAAAACTCAAAACCAGGAAGACAAACAACCCAATCAAAAAATGGGCAAAAGAAAGGAATAGAAATTTCTCCAAAGAGGACATACAGATGGCCAATAAGCATATGAAAAAATGCTCAACATCACTAATCATTAGAGAAATGCAAATTAAAACCACAATGAGATATCACCTCACACCAGTCAGAATGGCACTTATCAGCAAAACAACACAGAATAAGTGCTGGCGAGGATGTGGAGAAAAGGGAACCCTCCTGCACTGCTGGTGGGAATGCAGACTGGTGCAGCCACTGTGGAAAACAGTTTGGAGATTCCTCAGAAAATTAAAAATCGAACTGCCTTTTGACCCAGCTATCCCACTTTTAGGAATATACCCTAAGAACACCATAGCACTGTTCGAAAAGAAGAAATGCGCCCCCATGTTTGTGGCAGCATTGTTCATAATAGCGAAGATCTGGAACCAGCCCAAGTGTCCGTCAGAAAACGAGTGGATTAAAAAGCTATGGTACATATATACTATGGAAAACTACTCAGCCATAAGAAACGATGACATCGGATCATTTATAACAAAATGGATGTACCTTTATAACATTATACGGAGTGAAATAAGTAAATCAGAAAAAAAGAAAAACTGAGAACAGCATGATTTCATACATAGGTGGGACATAAAAGTGAGAATATGAGACATGGACAAGAGAGTGGTGGTTATGGGATGGGGGCAGGGAGGGAAGAGTGGAATAGGGAGGAGGGGAGGGACGCAGGGAAAACCAGACAGAAGGTGACAGAGGACAATTTGACTTTTGGTGATGGGTATGCAACACAATTGAATGATAAGATAACCTGGATATGTTTTCATTGTACATATGTACCCTGATTTATTGGTGTCACCCCATTAGAATTAAAAATAATAAAATATATATATAAAAAAATAAAAAATAAAAAACAAGAAAGCAACCAATGAACAACTAAGGTGTCACAATTGCAGTAAAAAACTAATGATTGATGCTTCTCACCTCTCTCCATTCCTTTCTGTCTGTCCCTATCTCTCTCTCTCTCTCTGACTCTCTCTCTGTCCCTGTAACAGAAAAACAACAACAACAAAAAAAACGTAATAGATACAATGAATGAAAAATATTTAAGTACTACTTATCGAGTACTTAATATAGTTTACAGCCTGGCAAAATGATGTAAACCAGTTTTAGACATAGAAGATGAGATAGAAATGCAAATTAAAAATGGATTAGATATGGGAATAGGATTACATTCACATAAAACTGCTGTGAAATAGTTGATTTCATTGCAAATGATATTTAACAAGAAATATTTACTAAAATAATTTAAAAATATGTTTGAAGCTTCAATGATATCTTACAAACCAGTTATTATACTTTTCTTAAAAGTTGAGGATTCAGTTACATCACCAACAATTTTCATTGAGCTAATTGAACTGGAAAAATAAGATGCAGAGACTATATGTTCTTCAGTCATGGAAACTTTAAATAATGTCGGGCTTACTAAGAACTACCTAGAAAAATATTTAATAGGATTTTGCTTTGAGGATGCCAGCGTTACGCTTGGGAGAAGACTTGGAGTGAGCACTAGGATAGCAAAAAAATTTTCAAACATAGTAACATGGCACTCTTTAAACCTCCACCTTGTTTTAGATGAATCAATAAAGGAAATAAAGCAAGTAAATTATTTTACAATATTTATTGATAAGATATATACTATTTTTCATTAATTTGATGAGAGCCAAATTGAACTTATCAAAATATCTGAACAACTTGGAATTGAAATTATTAAGACTGGTAGAGTTTTGGGACTAACATGGGCTGCCCTTAGTTTAAGGTCAAGCCTCACCTGTGTGATGTGCTTATCCAGCGCTACATCATTATTTTTATTGAAATGAAAAATACTTAGGTATGGTTGCCTGTCTCGAAAACATATATTTTATAATTGATTTAGCATTGATGATTGATATTTTAAACAAAATTTCTCTTTTTTTCAAATGCACTGCAAGCAACAAATATAAACATAATAAAGGCTGAAAGACTCATGATGAGATCTATTAAAGCACTTCAGATTCTTGGAAAGGAAAAAGGTCCATACGAAAAAAAGTTAATGAGTTAATAATTACTTCAGAAACCTTCAAAAATATAAATCTGTAGAAGATCATCAATTTGATGGGTTTCCTCAGGAAAGACTTTTAGAAAACATCATAATGAATAAAAAAAAGACTAATGGATTGTCAATCTTTAGAAGCAAGTTGAAGCCAATTTCAGGTAGGGATAAATTACAATTTCTCAATTTTTTGTAGCCAGATTACTGGAATATTGAAGAAGTACTAGTTCCATGGAAAGCAACTGAAAAACAACTGCTTGTATTTAATGACATTTTTAATTACTAAATTGATATTAATGATTATCGAGATTTTGAGGAAAATGTTTTGAAAAATTCCCAGAACTGTGCAATTCCTGAAAGTGTTCAAAGAGCTAAAAATACTGTCAGAACAATTGCTGTAAGGTCAGCAGAAGCGGAAAGGGACTTTTCAAAGATGAACGTAATATGTTCAGAGAAGATAAATCATCTAATTGTTTCTAATATATCAAACACAATGACTATTAATCTAATCAGCCTACCTCTAAGGGAATGGGATCCTACTCCTACAGTGAAAAGATGGTTAAGGATAAATCACACAGCCGATGATGCTCGGATAAAAGCAAAGAAAATTACTAGTGAGAATGCCAATCATGAAGCAATATAGAAATATTTTTATTATTTAATAATAGTTTTATTATTTTTTCTCAAGTATTATTTAATATTTTTTCATTAATATTTTTAAACTCTTATAATATAATCTGGTTTTGTGTACCTCTTTTATTGTTCTTGTTTAAGTATTAAATGCATGAAATAATGAACTACCTTTCAGTATAACTTGTTTTTAAACTTAAAACAGTCAAGAGGCAGAGAACTGGTTAAGTGATTTGAATCTCACCAATGAGCAACTACTGCACACCCTCATCCCAAACAATCAGTACAGCCCACAACCCCAACACCTTCAGCTACCAAAATTAATGATTTTTCCCCCATATAACCCATCACTTGGAGGCCATTGGGAGCCAAGTCTTTGATCACTATCTTACTTGTGACTCCAGGATTGGTGCCATTTCCTCAATAAAAAACCCTTACTCTCTTGGCTGCAAAAACAAAATGAAATAAAACAAAACAAACAAAAACATAGAAATTCATTAATTGGGATTTTTTCCTAAGCACTGATTTCTGGCATGGCAATGTTTTGTAATCACTGTTGATGTAATTACCAGGAAGTATTTTCAAGCCTCTGTTTTTATACCTACCCTACCATCTGGCTTTAATTCTTCATAGTACTTATATCTGAAATTACATTAATTATACTGGGGAACAAAATGTTTTTTGTTGCACCCACAAAAACACTTGTTCTTACCTAATTCGAGTGTGCTGATCTCAAATCTGACATTAGTTTTTCTCTGTAAGCTACAGGTTTTTTGCAATTCAAGATTTTAGGTTTTTATCTCATTGTAAAATTTTCAACATTTAGTTTAACATAATGAAGTAGAATGTCTTCTTGGGCATCATCTTTGTGAAAATATAATAATTTATATAATGCAGTAAATATACTAATACACTAAAAGATATGATTGCATCAGAATTTGTCTACAATTTCAAAATAGAACATAAAAAACACTTACTTTAATCATAATATTTGCGCAAAACTTATTTAGATTCTATTTAGGCAAAAATTTCTGTTTGTAGATCTTGCGTTTGTGTACTTGTTTTTTTTTTTTCCTTTTTGGTCAGTATTTTTTTATTTAATTATTTGTATTTACATAGATTCTAGGATCACTCCAAGTGCATTCTGCTCCCCCATATTCCCCTCAACATCTCCCTTGCCCCCCTTCCTTCCCTTCAGGCTTATCCCATCCTATCATCCCCTTCCCCTCTGTCCTCTTTTCCTCTGGTCCCTTTGATCCCTCCTCTGTCTCAATTCTGTTCCTCAGTTCACAGTGTTCCTTGGATTTCTCAAATAAGTGAGGTCATATGATATTTTTCTTTCTCTGCCTGGCTTATTTCACTCAACATAATAGTTTCCAAGTCCCTCCATATTGTTGCAAAAGGTAATATTTCCTTCTTTCTCATAGCTCAATAGTATTCCATTGTATATATGTACCAAAGCTTTTTAATCCACTCGTCCTCTGACGGACACTTGGGCTGTTTCCATATCTTCGCTGTTGTGAACAATGCTGCCATAAACATGGGATGCATTTCTTTTTTTCAGCCAGTGATATGGTGTCCTTGGGATATATTCCTATAAGTGGGATGGGGGGGTCAAAGGGCAGTTCCATTTCTAATTTTTTGAGGAATCTCCATACTGTTTTCCACAGTGGCTGCACTAGTCTGCATTCCCACCAACAGTGCAGGAGGGTTCCCCTTTCTCCACCTCCTCGCCAGCACCTATCATGTGTTATTTTGTTAATGAGCGCCATTCTGACTGGTGTGAGGTGGAATCTCATTGTGGTTTTAATTTGCATTTCTCTAATGATTAGTGATGTTGAGCATTTTTTCATTTGTCTATTGGCAATCTGTGTGTCCTCTTTGGAGAAGTGTCTATTCATTTCTTGTGCCCATTTATTGATTGGATTGTTTGTCTTCCTGGTGTGCAGTTTTACAAGTTCTTTATAAATTTTGGTTATTACCCCTTATCAGATGTATTGTCGAATATGTTCTCCCATTGTGTAGTTTGTCTTTTTATTTTGTTCTTATTGTCTTTAGCTGTGCAAAAGCTTTTTAGTTTGATATAGTTCCATTTGTTTATCCTATCTTTTATTTCATTTGCCTGTGGAGATAAATCAGCAAATATATTGCTGCGATAGATGTCGGTGAGCTTACTGCTTATGTTTTCTTCTAGGATGCTTATGGTTTCACGACTTACATTTAAGTCCTTTATCCATTTTGAGTTTATTTTTGTGCATGGTGTAAGTTGGTGGTCTAGTTTCATTTTTTTTGAAGGTAGCTGTCCAGTTTTCCCAACACCATTTGTTAAAGAAACTGTCTTTACTCCACAGTATGCTCTTACCTCCTTTGTCAAATATCAGTTGTCCTTAAAGATGTGGGTTTATTTCTGGGTTCTCTGTTCTGTTCCATTGATCTATATGCCTGTTATTATGCCAGCACCAGGCTGTTTTGAGTACAATGGCCTTGTAGTATAACTTGATATCAGGAAGTGTGATACCTCCCACTTTGTTCTTCTTTTTCAAGATTGCTGAGGCTATTAGTGTTCTTTTTTGGTTCCATATAAATTTTTCGAATATGTCTTCTATATCTTTAAAGTATGTCATTGGTATTTTAATTGGTATTGCATTGAATTTATAAATTGCTTTGAGTAATATAGTCATTTTAATGATGTTTATTCTTCCTAGCCATGAGCACAGTATATGCTTCTACTAGTTTGTATCTTCCTTGATTTCTTTTATCAATGTTTTATAATTTTCAGAGTACAAGTCTTTAACCTCTTTGGTTAAATTTACTCCTAAGTACTTTTTTTTTTTTGCAATAGTGAAAGGGATTGTTTCCTTAATTTCTCTTTCTGACATTTCATTGTTCATGTATAAAAATGCCTCTGATTTCTGTGTATTAATTTTATATCCTGCCACCTTGCTGAATTCGTTTATAAGGTCCAGTAGTTTTTTGACTGAAATTTTAGGGTTTTCTATATACAATATCATATCATCTGCAAATAATGATAGTTTTACTTCTTCTTTTCCAATTTGGATGCTTTTTATTTTTTCTTCTTGACTGATTGCTATAGCTAGGACTTCCAATACTATGTTGAATAAGAGTGGTGAAAGAGGGCACCCCTGCCTTGTTTCTGATTTTAGGAGAATTGCTTTTAATTTTTATCCATTAATTATGATGTTGGTTTGTCATAGATGGCCTTTATCATGTTGAGGTATGTTCCCTGTATTCCCACTTTGTTAAGAATTTTTATCATAAATGGGTGCTGAATTTTATCAAATGCTTTTTCTGCAACTATTGAAATTATTATGTGGTTTTTCTCCTTCCTTTTGTTTATGTGATGAATCACATTGATTGATTTGCGAATGTTGTATCAGCCTTGTCTACCCAGAATAAATCCCACGTGATCATGATGTATGATTTTTTTCATCTATTGCTGGATCCAGTTTGCTAATATTTCGTTGAAGATTTTAGCATCTAAATTTATCAGGGATATTGGTCTATTATTTTCTTTCTTTGTGTTGTCTTTGCCTGGTTTTGGAATCAGAATTATGCTCATCTCATAAAAGGAACTTGGAAGTGTTCCTTCCTCTTGAATATTTTGAAATAGCTTGAATAGGATAGGAATTAGTTCTTTGAATATTTGGTAGAATTTACCAGTGAAGCCATCAGGCCCAGGGGGTTTGTTTTTTGGGAGCTTTCTGATAACTGTTTCTATCTCTTTTGTTGTAATCGGTCTATTTAGGTTTTCTGATTCTTCCAGATTGATTTTTGGAAGATTATATGTTTCAAGGAATTTATCTATTTCACCTGTTGTTTAATCTTTTGGCATACAGTTCTTCATAGTATTTTCTTACAATAATTTGTATTTCTGTTGTGTCAGTTGTTATTTCTCCACTCTCATTTTTAATTTTATTTATTTGAGTCTTCTCTCTTCTTTTCTTCGTAAGTCTCGTTAAAGGTTCATCGATCTTGTTTACCCTTTCAAAGAACCAGCTCTTGTTTTCATTGATCCTCTGTATTGTTTCTTTAGCCTCTATGTCATTTATTTCTGCTCTGATCTTTATTATTTCCTTCCTTCTACTATCTCTAGGCCTTATTTGCTGTTCTTTTTCAAGTTCTTTTAGATGAAGGGTTAGGTTGTTTATTTGAGCTCTTTCAAGCTTCTTAAGGAATGCCTGTAGTGCTATGAACTTCCCTCTCAGGACTGCTTTTGCTGTGTCCCATAAATTTTGAGTTGTTGTATGTTCGTTATCATTCATATCTAGGAATTTTTTTATTTCTTTTTTGACTTCATTGTTAACCCATTCATTACTTAATAACATGTTATTTAGTTTCCATGTGTTTGAGTATTGTTCAGTTTTTTCTGTTGTGGTTGATTTCTAGTTTCATGCCATTGTGATCAGAGAAAATGCTTGATATGATTTCATTCTTCTTAAATTTGTTGAGACCACTTTTGTGTCCTAACATGTGGTCTATCCTAGAGAATGCACCATGAGCACTTGAAAAGAATGTATATTCTGCTGCTTTAGGGTGAAAGGTTCTGAAGATATCTATTAAATCAAGTTGATCTAGTGTATTCTTTAAGTCTGCTGTTTCTTTATTAATTTTCTTTTTTTGAGGATCTATCTAGTGATGTTAGTGGGGTATTATAATCTCCTACTATTATAGTATTGCTGTTGGTTTCACCTTTTATATCCATCCAAGTCTGCTCTATATATTTAGGTGCTGCTATATTAGGTGTGTAGAAATTTATGATGGCTATATCTTCCTTTTGGATTGCTCCCTTTATCATTATGTAGTGACCTTCTTCTTCTTTTTTTTCTTTCTTTTTATTTATTTATTTTAGAGAGGAGATGGGGGGGGGAGGAGCTAGAAGCATCAACTCCCATATGTGCCTTGACCAGACCAGTGCAGGGTTTTGAACTGGTGACCTTAGTGTTCCCAGGTCAATGCTTTATGCACTGCGCCAGCACAGGTCAGGCTACCTTCTTTATCTCTTACTATAGCCTTGGTTTTAAAGTCCATTTTGTCTGATATAAGTATTGCTACCCCAGCTTTTCTTTCATTTCCATTTGCAAATATTCCATGAAATATTTTTTCCCATCCTTTTACCTTCAGTCTATGTGCATCTTTTGTTTTAAGGTGTGTCTCTTGTAGACAGCATATGTACGGGTCCTGTTTTCTTATTCATGCAGCTACCCTACGTCTTTTGATTGGATCATTTAATCCATTTACATTTAAGGTTATTATTGATATGTAGTTGTTTATTGCCATTTTATTCTGTATTCTTCTTTTGCTATATTCTTTTCCCACTTTGATCTGTTTACAACAGGCCCCTTAACATTTCCTGGAGCATTGATTTGGTTGTAATGAATTCCTTGAGTTTTTATTTATTTATTTATTTATTTTGTTGGGGAAGCTTTTTATTTCTCCCTCAATTTTAAATGATAGCCTTGCTGGATAAAGTAGTCTTGGTTGTAGGTTCTTGTTCTGCATTACTTTGAATATTTCTTGCCATTTCTTTCTTGCCTCAAGTGTTTCTGTTGAGAAGTTGGATGTCATCCTTATGGGGGCTCCTTTGTAGGTGATAGCCCTTTTTTCTCTAGCAGTTTTTAATATTTTCTCTTTATCGCTTAGCTTTGGTATTTTAATTATGATGTGTCTTGGTGTAGGTTTCTTTTTAATGGAGTTCTCTGTGCTTCTTTAACTTGTGAGAGTCTTCCTTGCATCAATTTAGGGAAGTTTTCAGCTATGATTTGATTGAATAAAGTTTCTATCCCTTGTTCTTTCTCTTATTCTTCAGGAACCCCTATGATGCGGATGTTGTTTCTCTTCATGTTGTCACAGAGCTCTCTTAGAGTTTCCTCAGACTTTTTGAGTCTCTTTTCTTTTTTCTGCTCTGCTTCTTTGCCTTTGTTCATCTTGTCCTCTAACTTGCTGATTCAATCCCAGCTTCATCCATCCTGCTTTTCATTCCTTCCATTGTGTTCTTCATTTCTGATATTGTATTTGTCATCTCCTACTGATTCTTTTTTAATATTCCAATGTCCTTTTTTATACTTGCTATCTCTTCATTTAGGTGTTCATAATGACCATCCATTGTTCTAAGATCCCTAAGCATCCTAACAATCATATTTTAAACTCTGCATCTGGTAGTTTGGTTATTTCCATATCACTCAGTTCATTTTCTGAAGGTTACTCTTGTGGTTTCATTTGTATTGCACTTCTTCATCTTCTCATTATGTTTGTTTGTTTGGTTGTGTTGTTTGTAGAGCTGGTTGAGTCTAGGCTTGGTGTTGTCTGCCTCCAATTTTCAGCTGTGCTATTTCTAGATCTTCTTGGGATGGCATCAGCTGTTGTTTGTAATCTACTGTCGGATTTGCCTTTTCTAGTAGAACCACTTTGAAGTCTTGATTTGTTTGTTTTCTTCTCAGTTTTCTTAACTCGGTGGTAGTCTTGTTTACTGATCTCAGGAGGAGGCTTATTTGATACTGCATTCAGGAATGCAGTGGGTATAACCTGAGACTCCGAAGACCGGATCTGCCAGTTACTCTCCCTGGGGGCAGGGTGCTTTCTCTGCTTCAGTGGGGGGGGAGGTGTATCTCAGATCTCTATGGAGACCTGAGTTACTGCCCCTCCTCCCCACTTCTTGTTTTCAGCTGTGTCTTGTTGCGCTAATTGAAACTGGAAAGATAGCTTGAGATGGGTGACCCGGAACCACTTTAGTCTTGTGTTATGTGGAAGGATCAACCCCTCACCCAGCTATGACCACCTCCAGCACTGGATGAGTCAGCTTCTCAGGTCATCCCATGCATTCCTCTGCCTTCCTTTCCCCTCTTTCTTTCCCCACTTTCCTTTTGGAAGACAAGCCAGCTCTTTCAACACACCTCATTCACAGGTCCCCAGGCACGTGGCTCTCAGCCTCACCCTCCCCTACGTTCCTGTAAGCAGGGAGACCCACCGCTCCTTGGCGCTCCCTACCAGGCTCGGTGTGGCTTCTTCTTTGCTTCTTGGTTTTTGAGAGCTGTTCTTGTAGTCCAGAGTTGGTTTTTCACTCTGATTGTTCCTAAATTACTTTGTAATCCAGTTTAGTGGTGTGAACTGGGAGTCTGTGCATCTGCCTACTCCACTGCCATCTTCAGGTCCCCTGTGTACTTGTTGAAGACAATCTCATTTGATACTCCAACAGTATTCTGCTCATCACTAACAGCTCCAAGATTTTCGGGAAACTTATCAAGGTGACAGTTCAGGAAGTGAATCGTAATGCTCATGTTCCATCCAATGTTGCAGAAAGCCAACAGCATCCTTTGAACCAGAAGTTCATAGTTGCCTGCTTTATTTTGCCAGAAAGTTCTTTGTAACTGCCAAAAAAGATTGCCATGCTGCTTTCTCCTCCTTATTCATCATCCTGGAAAATTCTTTGTCATGTATGAGGGTTCAAATTTGAGGTCCATCGAATACACCTGCTTTTATCTTCTTGAAAGACAAGGCAGGAAAAGCAGAAATAATATGTTGAAAATATTCACTTTCTCTATTCAAAACCTGAACAAATTGCTTCATTAAGCCAAGTTTGATGTGAAGTGGGGGAAAAATGATCCTGTCTTAATTAACTACAGGTTCATTCACAATATTTTGCATCCTTACTTCCAGAGCTTCACGTTTTGGCCACTCCTTCCATGTCCAGTGTTTCTCCCGAGCTCGGCTGTCCCACAAACATGGAAAGCAAGGACACTTTTTGAAACCTCTCTGTTGTTCTAGCAGAAAATTGACCATTTTAAGATCCGCACAAATGATCCAGTTATGCTTCTCATACTTCAGAAAGTTGAGGACAATTTTTATGTCATTATAATCTTCTTGCAGATGAGCTGAATAACCAATTGGAACCACTGCATAAACATTACCATTGTGTAGGAGAACACATTTCAGACTCCATTTAGAGCAGTCAAGAAATAACCGACATTCTGTTGGACTGTAAGTGGTAACACCTAGCTGGCTGAGAAGACTACTGATATCATGACAGTAAACAAAGTGTTTGTCTTCGAAAAAAAAGTTCACAAAAAACTTGTTCACGCTTCCAAAAATGGGATACTTTAGCTGATTGGTAAAGTACATTCTTTTCTTGAAGCCTGGAGGGTAAACTCAGCTGCTTTCTTTGATAGGCAAAAATCTCTTACTAAGTTATTCAATTTGGGTTGGCTAAATAAACTGCTGAGGGGTTAATGACTGC
This sequence comes from Rhynchonycteris naso, assembly GCA_037038555.1. Taxonomy (NCBI): domain Eukaryota; kingdom Metazoa; phylum Chordata; class Mammalia; order Chiroptera; family Emballonuridae; genus Rhynchonycteris; species Rhynchonycteris naso. The sequence goes on along the minus strand of CM072997.1, from coordinate 33,587,651 downwards.
CTGGCATCAGAAGAAGACCCTTCAGATTCTACAATCATTTCCTCATGCATCTTATCAAAATACAGTTGCTCACCATGTTCACTTTCTTCAACTTTAGAATAAATAAAACCATTGAAAACTGGAACCGGGAGTGTTTCAGAGTGTGAGATAGGTCGTATTGCTGAAGGAATATTAGGATATGCTATCACAGGGATCCCCAAATTATGGCCTGCGGGCCGCATGAGGCCCCCTGAGGCCATTTATCCAGTCCCCGTCAAACATTTATCTGGTCCCCGCTGCACTTCCAGAAGGGGCACCTCTTTCATTGGTGGTCAGTGAGAGGAGCATAGGATGCATCCACACCCATAGTTCCCAGTGAAATACTGGTCAGTTTGTTGATTTAAATTTACTTGTTCTTTATTTTAAATATTGTATTTGTTCCCGTTTTGTTTTTTTACTTTAAAATAAGATATGTACAGTGTGCATAGGGATCTGTTCATAGTTTTATTTATAGTCCAGCCCTCCAACGGTCTGAGGGACAGTGAATTGGCCCCCTGTGTAAAATGTTTGGGGACCCCTGTGCTATCATATGCCGTTTTTTCTTGCCGATGCCCTTTGTATAGATCAGACAGAAATAACAGTCACTCCTGTGGTCCTTAGGTTCACGCCAAACCTTGGAAATACCAAAAGGCATTCCTTTGCATTTTCCCATGCCAAACCTTGGAAATACCAGAAGGCATTCCTTTGCATTTTCCTTTTGTCCAGTCATGAAGCATTTTCTCACAACTATGACACACAATTTGATGAGCCCAATTCTTGTCTTGATCGCGTAAGGGAACTTGAAAATAGGCAATATATGCACGTGTCACAAGTGATGAAATATTGTGCCTTTGACGTTGAAGTGTGTAACAGCCACATATATAACAGAAGGTGTCAGGACTATTCTTACATTTACACTTACTTAAAGAAGCCATGATTCAATCTTAAAACAAAATAAGAGTGTGTTTTTATCAGATAATAATTTTTTTACATTTAAAAACAACTACAATTCTGTAAAAGTGATGTTTGTAAAACATTAATTGCCTTGTGGTTATGTTCAGTCCAAGAGTCGTTGTCCTTTAACTCCAATTTAAAAACCAATGCATGCCATTAAGTGTAACAAAAGGAAATTAAAATTGCATAAAAACTAGAGCATGCACTTAAAAACGGATTTCAGATTTGTAATCAGCGATGCAGAAATATGTAGAAAAAGTTCTAAAACCTCATGCAACAGAAAATGAAAAATAATGTTCCACAGTGTTATTTACCTCTCTGCTTAGGGCTGTCTTACACTACTAGAACATTTACTTTATGAGAGAGGAGATCTTGTATGTGCTCTCAGCCTCCAGAATAGTGCTTGACACAGAGTAGGTGCATGGGAGGCAGGCAGGCAGGTCAACATTGACTTACAGTGTCACTTTAGATTATGATTCAAGGCTCTGGACCCTTCACTCAGTGGATAGAGCATCAGCCCCACACATGGATATCCTGGGTTCAATTCCTGGTCAGGGCACAGATGAGAAGCAACCATCTGCTTCTCTACCGCTCCATATTCTCCTCACCTTCGTCTTCCCTTTCTATTTCTCTTCCCTTCTCTCAGCCAGTGACTTGATTGGTTCAAGAGTGGGCCTCAGGCACTGAGGATAGCTCCATCAATCCGAGCATTGGCTCCAGATGGGTGTTGCCAGGTGGATCCTGGTTGGGGAATATATAGAAGTCTGTCTTTCTATCTTCCCTCCTCTCACTTAAAAGAAGGAGAAAGATTATGATTCAATTAAAGATTGATTCAGTACCAATCATAGGGAACTGGATACAAATCTGGTAGTAAATGAAAGAAGAGAATTAATGGAAGCATGATAGAAGAAGTGTGGAATTCAAGTTCAGACTTAAAGATATGGAGGGTTTATTCAAGTTAAACCAAAAACAACAAGAACAAGAACAAGACACAAACATTGTATTAGACAGTGGGAATACAATCTTTTTTGGGGCTGGGGAGACCCTGCCCTCATGAATTCTACGATTTCACAGGGAAGACAGATGTCATACAATCTCAAATAATCACACATATAAACTGTAAAATTGCACCTGGGACAAGTGCTGAAATGGAGAAGTACATGAAGTTAGAGGAGCAGCTAACAGAATGACCTGACTTTAGTGGGGGTTAGAGAAGGCTTCTCTCAGCTGAGATCAAAGGGTAAGTGGGAGTAAACAGACAAGATGGTGGACGCAGAGTGTGCCAAGTGCCCAAGATGGGAAGCAGCGCTGTGGCTGGAGAGTGAGGGGAGAAGGCAGGTGGACCACACAGCACCAGGTGAGGGATGCTATCTCTGTCCCAGAAGCAATACAGGATCCTAATGGTTTCAGTAGTTTTTCAAGGATTCTGTTATTTTTACTCCCTTTACCCCACTTTTCTGTAATTACAAAATAGTATACAGCAAATGTGTTATTTTAACAACCAGAAAAATATGCAACCTTTAAGAAAGAGAACGGTTGCATTATATGCCCGCAGGAGCCTTCTTTCCCCATGTGTCTTATTCTTTTCCAGGCTTACAGACTGTTAGTGAAGGTGTCTCCCTCTCAGGACTGTCCCTAAGTGCTGGTCTCAGCCAGCCCAACTGCAGGACATCCTGGGGGGACGATACCCAAAGCTCCTGAAGGAGAAGACGCAGATGTAAATCATCAGAGAGCTGGACAATTAGAGGATTAGGGAACGTGCAGATACTTCAGTACTCTCAGCCTTTTGTATAGTGCATTTTCACCAATGAAATAAAAGTTGCTTTTGCATCTCATTCACATAATTGAACAACTTTCTTTGACTTGTTTGCTTTTCTGATGTTCTTGTTTAATAAAAACAAATCAAATGCTTTGTTTTTTTTATCACTTCATATTCATTTTGAAATATCCCGTAATTTTTGTGAACAATAGGTTGCTTAATTTCAGATATTTGTAGCATAAGCAACTTCAATGACCAGGCTTTAATGGGGAAGGGCCATAATGCCTTTCTGGTGCCCCCACCCATGACCCAAATCTTGTCTGAAATTGTCTGTTGAGGATCTAACAGCTCTTTAACTTGTTACCTAACAAAGATGATAATGGATTTTTAAAGGATAACTGACCTGGTAACAAATACGAATGACAAACACAATTTACTCAAACTTCTCAGGTAATTCTATATTATAATAACTAAAATATATAACATATAGCTATAAAATATTAACTATAAAGTATAGTATTTATATAAATAACTATAAACTATAAGTAACACAGCTGAATTATTCTTAATTCTCAACCTCTCTGTTTAAGAGAATTATGGGATTGTGTCTGCAGCCCAGTCTAAATCCTCTTCTTTGAGTACTATGGCCATGCGTTTCTATTGACACTGCTGAGAGCTCAATCAGGGCTCCTGACACTGCACGTGGGGGCTCATTCTTGTTACAGGGAGGCTATCAGAGACTGACAGCCCATCCAGGAGTTGGACAGATTAGTTTGGAAAGTGATAGTTTCCCCTTCCGCAGTCCAGTGGAGCTGTTGGCGGTGCTGTCTTCCTCTGCCACCCCCGCAGACCGACTTTTGGGGGGACCTGCTGAAAGATGACGAGAGCCAAACTCTGTTTTATAGTTTACGAAGCAAGACCGCTGCTCCCCAGCTCAGTTGCTGCTTAACCAGTTCCAGGATGCCGGCGAGGGTGGATTTGTGGCTCCGGATCCCCACCCTCTCCACGCACCGACTCCACGCAACACCTACGACTCCTCCGAGATGTCCGGGGGTGGCCCAGTTAGCGCACCGAGGCCCCAGGCGCGAAGCCCTCCACCCACACCCAGCCCTCCTCCGGTTTCCCACCAGCAGCCAAAGTAACTCGGGGTGAAGCGAGGCGCCCCGCGAGGGCCCTGGGCGCGGAGACGTGTGCGCCCGCGGCGCCGACACCGAGCGGGACAGGGTGGCCAGTGTGTGTCGCCCGCGGTCGCGGCGTTGGCTCCGGTGACTTTGCAGTGTACGCCGCCGCCTGCCCGACCAGCGCGTCCGCCGCTCCTTCTCTCCGGGTGCCGGGCCTGCCTCGCCGCCCAGACACAGCGTGGCACCTTTTACCCCGCCCGCGCCGCCGCCAGCACACACTCTAACGCTTCTCTCCATCCTGTGATTTCTTTTTCCTTCTGAACTCTCCAATGGGAGGTACGAATTTAAACATAGCCTCTCCCTCACTCCACTGCCTCCTTGTTTCTCGCTCTCCTCCCGCTCCCCAGCATGCGTGATGCTCCACGCGGAGATGTTCACGCTGAGTTTCTGAATGTGTGTGTTCAGCTGGGACTCGGGCTCCAAAGCCGCCTACCACCACACCATCTTCTGGAATAGCATGACCAGAATTTTAGGGGTACTACCACATTGACGTCTATATCAGTGACTACCTGGGTGTTCTCTGCCTTCACTTAGTCCCAGAACCTAAGACCAAGCGTTATGTCCTCTGCGTGGTGAACTTTGATGGCTACAGTGTCTGCGACCGTACTTGCAAAGGGTTCAAGAATTAGGAATATAACTGGCCTCACTTCAAATGGACCACTGAAGTATTCTGAAAAATTCCTGGTCTTCACGCCCTTTTCTCTAGGATTTGAATTCAGGCCAAGCAGAGACTATTTCTACATCTCTGCAATCTCAGATAATGGGAGAAGGTCCTGTCTAAAGCGCAAAGTCTTTCTGAGACTAACAACTAGCTGTATGAAATATATGTTCATGATCGTGTTTGGGATATTAACGGCAAAGTAAAAAATTCATTAGAATCAGCAGATGACATGGGACATGAGTTGGCTGAACCATCCTGTGGCACAAACACCAAGGATACCCAGCCGCCTTTTGGCAAACCTACTGATCCTCCTGGAGGTGCTTTTGACCTTAAAGGACAGTCTCCTCGGTCACCTATCACAGAAAACACCAGGGCTTTGGAACAGCAGAGATCCACCTAACTCCTCATCAGAAGAAGGGACTTGTTATTGGTTTTTTGGCAGATGTCAGATTTTTGTTTTCTTCCTTTTTGCCCAAATTCTAAGCAACAACTTGGGGAAAGGGAGGAGTTCCTGAGGAGGACAGCACTATTAAGATAAACGTGCAATCTCTCCCATAGTGACTATTTCAAAGGATGTAACATTTGTTTGCAAGTCCATGTTTCAGAATTTTAAAGTAACCGCATGACATTATGTATGGCTCTCCTTCATGCATCATTTCATGATGTCACTGCTGTCATTTGTATTTCATTTGTCAAAGTCACTGTTCTCATGAACACATCCATGTTTACCATCAACCCTCTAGAGACATTTCAATTCTTCAAATTCATCCACTTGCTCTCTCCCACACGCACTCATCTGTCTGTCATTGTAACTGCATTTACCCACTAATTCAGATAATCCTCTCTTACAAATCACACATTGCAACCATGGCATAGTGCCTCTCATTAGCCAGAGCACAGGCAGGCTATTTTTTTCCAAGGCAGAGTGCCAAGATACTTCCAGATATAAACAGATCATGGAAGAGCCATGATAGTATTGTAATCAAGTGAAAGCTCAAACTGCTCACAGTACACAGCCAATAAGTCCAGTGATGAGGAAAATCACTTTTATTCAGATAATCAGCAAGCTGGGAAGATGGCAGACTAACACCCTAACCAACTGTCTTGACAAAGTACATATTTCAGGCTTCTTTTATGCTAGAGGGTGGGGGAATGGGAGGGATTTGTGGCAGGAAGTCAGTGATGATTGCAGACATCTGGATTTCAGCAAGGGTCCAAGGGTGATGGTAAACTTTCAAACTCTGGTTGCCCTGGTATCAGTCATAAGGTCCCTATGAATCTTTTAGTAAACAATCATCAATTTTGTACATATCTTTTTATCTCTTTGGGGAGGAATTTTTAAGGACAGCCTCAGAAAGACATTATTGTATTCTATTGTATATGTGGCCAGTTTTGAATTTGATTTTAACTTCAGAATGCACTTTTAAAATAAGAATACTATTGTATTTAATACAGTATAAAGGTGTTCCACTAGGTATGGCACCTTTAAATGAAATGCTTTTTTTTTTCTTAACAGAAGGAACGCAGCAAGTTCCTTTAAATAATCATTTTCTTGCTGGAGCAACAAATGCAAATCTTAAGCCAGAACAAGTTCTACTTTTGTTTTCATTCTCGCGTCCAGAAAGGTACAAGATTATGAAGTATATGAGGTGTATTTTCATCTGTTTGATTTTAGTTGCTTTATTTTTATTATTATTATTTTATTATGTATGTGTGTTTTTCTGAAGTGAGAAGCAGGGAGGTAGAGAGACAGACTCCCACATGAGCTCAACAGGGATCCACACAGCAAACCCACTAGGGGATGATGCTCTGCCCATATGGGGCATTGTTCTGTTGCAACCGGAGCCATTCTAGAGCCTGAGGCTGAGACCATGGAGCCATCTTCAGTGCCCAGGCCAACTTTGTTTCAATGGAGCCTTGGCTGCAGGAAAAGAAGAGAGAGAGATAGAGAAAAAGGAGAGGGGGAAGGTGGAGAAGCAGATGGGTGCTTCTCCTGTGTGCCCTGGCTGGGAATCGAACCTGGGACTTCCACATGCTGGGCCAACGCTCTACCACTGAGCCAACCAGCCAAGGCCAGTTGCTTTATTTTTATCTTGAATGAAATTCAAAATCATAAAAATAGAATTTACAGCAAATATTTTATACATGCCTAAATGAAAACAATAACAGCAGACTAAACGTTGACCCAATTGATCCAAAAACTTCAGGACAGTGCACTATTTCTCATCCTTCTTCAAACTCTCAAAAACCTAGGATCCTCGGAATCACAAATCACGGCATTGACAGAGACAAATACACTATTGTATAGGTAAAAATATCGCAGCCCAAAGAAATTTAATTATTTCAATATGGCTTTACAGTGAATGAATAGCAGAACCAGGATCAAAACTCCACGAGACGTATAGAAAAATGTTTGATGTTCCCTGGAAACTAATTTGTAATGCTGGATGAGCGCAGGTTAAGGTTGATAAAATTCATTTCCACCTTTAGCTGAGCTGGGCATAGAACTGAATTCTTTAGTGGGAGCTAAGGGCAAGTGCCTGAGTGGGCACTCCCTTCACTGATAGAAACTGGATAACAATTCTGAATTACAAAAATATATTCTTAAATATTTTACTATATATAAAATATTTAGGTTGATCAGGAGTCCACCAACAGGGGGCAGCAGAGGTCGTCTGTCCTGCGTGCCCGGATTTTATGTTCCAGTGTTAGGAAAATGGAATTTTTTCAGAGGCAGTTTTTGAGGTTTTAGAGTGCAACAAGAAGACAGATGTTGTTTCAGATCTTTTCATCTCCTTAGACATAGCGGGTAATCGGGGTCGCTGGCTAGGCGGTGTCTGTGACACCTTCTCTCCCAGCCAGAACCCTGGCATCCCACACCGTCAGAGCACAGTGGATGGCAGCACCTTTGTTCCTAGTTATTGAGTTGGGCACCCGTCTCCGCAGGAAGCTGAGATTTAAAGCACTGGCGCTTAAATCTGGCTTTTTCACTGAGAATATTTTTCAACAGTCAGTAAATTAGGCAAAGGAGAGTTACGAAACTAGGTAACTGTCAGAAATTCTCAACTGCATTTCTCAGCAAATGTCAGCAACCATGTCGTACTATCTGCATGGTTTTGGGGTTGGAAATGAGGAGGTGGGAGGGGAGGATGAAAGGTAAAATCAGAAGATTAGGCAAAAGCCTTGGTTGAATCAGTTCCTTTCCCTGCCTCCAGGGGACCCAGGGTCCCGCACACCCCCTGCCTCCAGGGTGCACTGGTCTCCCACACCCCCTGCCTCCAGGGTGCACCGGGTCCCGCACTTCCGCACCAGCCTGATGTCTCCAGGCTCTTTCTCATGCTGCAGTCCCTTTTTTCCTGTGGGCCCTCCACCCTCCTCTGGGTCTCAGAGTTCAGACCTGCTGGCCCTTCTTAGTCACTCACCCAGTAATCAGACCCTAGTTGTCATTAATGAAGGGAGTGAGCACTCAGGCACTTGTCTTCAGCTGCCCCTAAGGAAGTCAGTTCTAGGACCAGCTCAGCTGACGGTGTAAATGGATTCTATCAACCTTAACCTGCGTTTATCCAGCAGCATTGTAGATTAGTTTTCAGGGAGTTTCACAGCACTCTTTCCTGCACGTCCTATGGAATCAGGCAATGAGATATGAACAGGAGTTTTCAGCCAAGAAAGTGAAACCGGAAAAGCAAAGCTGAACGCCGGGTTCTCTGTCATCCCAATGCTAATAAAGAGAGACGGATTAAGCTGTGTCTTTAATTTGAAATAGCAGCAACTTGAGAAAGCAGGGGACTCCTGTCCAAAAGAACTGTCTTCCTACTCTCCTGGTGCTGCCAGTTTTTATAGGGTTGTTAATAATGTCTAAGGGGAAAAAGGAAATAAAGGGGAGCAGTTAGTCACGTAGCAGTGTGTGGGAGGTGGAGGTCTGGTTTGCAGGAACGTCTCCTCTGCAAGTTCTTCTGATGTAGCACAGGCCTAATCCGCAAGGTTTCATCTGGTGTCCTTGGTAAATCTTCAAGGCAGCAGGGCTCAGGTGTCTCCCAGGAACAACCATGGTCGTGATGCATCTGGGAACTTCTGCAAGAGAACTACCTGTATTTCTTAGGCAACAAAATAAAGATTTAGGTTTGTGAATTAAGCTTCTATTTATCTACAGTGCCTTATCTCCTTGCAGGAAATTCTATGACTCAGCCCTTACAAGAAATTATTTTAATTTAGCTCCTTACAAAAGTAAGGATTTATTAAGGAGATGGCACCCTGCCCAGAGTCACAGGTGAGCTAAGGCTCAAAGTTGGCTCCCTGATGGCTTCCAGGGAATGGGTTGTGGGTGGGGTCATTAACCATAGTGACTAAAAGAGTTAGGGTTGTGGTCTGTTGGTCAAATAAGTTTGTAAATATGATATATATATATATGTTTGCTTGCTTATAGTTTGCATTGGGTGTGGGTGACTGACTGTAAGCAGGCCGGGTCATTATAGCCTAAGGTTTAGTTTTAAGACTAAGCTTTTTCCACCCTAAGTGACTTTGTATCAGAGACTTCCTTGTTTGTATATTGGATGAAAGATTTTGGTTTCTACACTATAAAATGGGGCAGACTGGGAGCTTGCTTATTCTCAGTTCCTGAGATTAGCATTAGAGAGGAGAGCAGAGAAAGGCCACGTGGAGGAGAGGAAAAGCAGCCAATATGGTGGAGTGCTGAAGGAGAAGCCAGTTTATGCAGAGTTTGTGCAGAGAGGAGATGGGAAACAGAGGTGAATAAGGTTGGTGAGGTACAAACCTTTGATTCTAGGAAACTTGGATAAGTCAGTGCCGTTGGGAGCCCTGAGTGGAAAGGGAAGTGTTTTCCCACTGTATGTATTTCTTGCCCTCTGGGTGCAAGCTAGGATTAAAGGTAATGGCCCACCAGTTCTTGGCTCCGTTTTTCATTACCGTCTGTCTGAATCAGATGTGAACCTGCATGGGCCAGGCAGCTGTGATTATGGCCGTGGCTACTGGCCATACATGGTCTCTACTGATTGGTTGGTGCTAGGGTAGAGGGTAAATAATCTTTGCATCTGACCCTGAGTTCAGTCCTGAAATTATTCTGTACAACTTTACAAGGATTTGTTCTGTGGGATTGTTCTACTTTCCTGGGTGCAGAGCTAAAACAAAACTGAGACTAACTCATTGTTTTTCTTGGATTGAGAACTCTGTCTCTATAGTCAAAAGACTCAGGACAATGTTCTTAAGACTCCTGGATGCTGACCAAAACTTCATTGTCCTGAGGGCTTACTGCTTAAGCAAGAGAGAGGGAGGTGGGTGAGTCAGGCTGCTGGGTGAGGCCAGTTTGAGCCAAAGCAGAACAAATAAAAATAAAAGGCCAAATGAAAGAAAATAAGATTTCTGTATAATTACAAGGTCACATAGCTAGTGATGGAAGAACCGCTACTGAATGAAACCCAGCCTTACGCTCTACCATACAAGTAACCCCACAAACTTTATCCCAGGTATACCACCCCAGCTGACAGAGTCCTTGCTGGAGTACATTTTCATGGAGCCTGTGATTGTGGACATTCGGTAGAATCCAATCTGTCTCTTGGCCATGAATCTTCCCAGAAGCATCAAAGCATGTTGTTACCACACTATTTGTGAAACCCCTATATCTTGTGAGGATTTCCCCACTGCTGCAGAGATAACACAGACTGGAAAACACATTTTCTTCTAAAAGTTTTGGTCTGCTTTTCTGTCTGTCACTGCTAACTGGAAATGCACCCTCTCAGCTATATATACACGTATGCTTAATCACGCCCACTACCTTAAGTAGACCTGAAATACTTCTTGTTTCCCTAGGGGAAACCCCAAATTACAAATATGAAAGTTGAATCTTAGAAAGTTCAAATCCTTACCTTTTAACATTTTTAAATTTGAAGTTAGTTTCCCTCAGCTCGTGTCCCGTATTCCACCTGCCCTGGTCCTTCACTTCCCACAAGTTTTCTCTTGCTCCACATGGAACCAGCTCACTCTCCCCTAACTGTGAGGAGTGTCCTTTCTTTCTGGGCTTTTCTGCACTTTTTATCAGGTTCCAGGACACATCTACAATGGGTTTGCTTTTGTTCTTGTTGCTGTTCTGTGCACTCCTGAGTGCTGCAGTGAGGAGGAAAATAGCAGTTAGTTGAGTCACAATGATAGGAAGTGTTTGAATTACACTGGCCAGGTCGGGTAGCCTGCTGGACCCTCTGTTCCTCTCTCTAAGGACAGAAACTGAGAATTTGTCCACAGATGAAAACAGTAAAATTGCATCTCACTTGGCATCAGGTTCAAAGTGAAAATCAAGAATGATCAAAATAGGCTGACCTGTGGTGGCGCAGTGGCTAAAGCATCGACCTGGGATGCTGAGGTTGCCAGTTCAAATCCCTGGGTTTGCCTGGTCAAGGCACATATGGGAGTTGATGCTTCCTTTTCCCCTCCTTGTCCTCACTAAAATATTAAAATAAATAAATAAAATATTTAAAAATATATATAAAAAAGAAATGATCAAAATTAACCGTAACATACTAAACCCTACACCAGGATAAACCAAAATGAAAAGGACTAAAAATAAAAATGTTAGAAATGAAATTTAAAGTAAATGACAATCCATGGAGAATCTTTTTAAAAGATATATTTTATTAGGGTTTTTCATTGAATTTTATTGAGGTGACACTAGTTACCATCATTCTACAGACTTCAGGTGCCCAATTCTGCAACACATCACTGTACACCAGAGAATTTCTTCATACTATTTCTATCTTTGAGTCAAACTCTAAATTTTATAGAAGAAAAGATCAGTAATTTTAATTACATAATATAACACACTTCTGCATAAAGAAAAATATAATAAGCATCAACTGGGAAATATATTTGCAAACTGTATTACAGACAACAAGCTAATCTCTTTAGCATATAAAAATCTCCCCCCCCCTCCCAAATATGGAAATCAGGGAAAAAAAGAGGCAATAGAAAAGTGGTCAATGGCCAGACCTGTGGTGGTGCAGTGGATGGAGTATCAACCTGGAACGCTAAGGTTACTGGTTTGAGGCCCTGGGACTTGCCTGGTTAAGGCATATGTGATGCTTTTCGCTCTTCTCCCACTTCTCCCTCTCTCTTTCTCTCTCCTTTCTCAAAAATCAATAAATAATATCTTTAAAAAAATGTGGTCAAAGGATGCAAATAGATCACAAGACAAAAGTATAAATGGCTCTTATAAATAGGAAGAAATTCCTTACTAATAGGATAATTTCTTAATAATAAGAGAAACTAAAATTAAAGGCTAAATGAAATGTTATTTTTAACCCATCAAATTGGAAAAAATATAAAACTTTCACAACCAGTTGGCAAGCCGTGGGAGAATAGGTGTCCTCTTCCATTGCTGATGGAACAGTGTATGAAGGGAAATTTAGCACTATCAGAATTCCAAATGCATTTTCCTTCTGGCTCAGCAACCCTGCCCTGAGAATTTATCTTGCAGATTAGCTCTAATACATTCAAAGTAATGTGTTTTCCAAATTATTTATTGCAGCATTGTTCCAATAGTAAAATATTGGAAATAACTGTCTATCCATCTATACAATGGAATTCTGTGTATCTGTATATATACATATGTACAGAATATATGTATAAAAGAATGAGGGCATTCTTTGTGCAGACATATAGAAAGATCTTCAATTTATACTGATACACAAAAGAAAATACGCTTGTGCAAAGAAGGGTCACATATATTCTTATTAGCTTGTATTTGCATGTAGAAATTCTGAAAGAACATAGAAGAAACTACCCATGGTGGCCACATTTGGTGTGAGTGGGTTGGCCCTAGACAGAGGGTTAGGGATAGGAACAAAAAGACTCTTCAGCAAATACATTATAATTGTTTCATTTTTAAATTGTGTTGCCTAAGTTTGAAAAAAAAATTTACATAAAACCTTTAAAAATCCTTTAACGCCTGACCTGTGGTGGCGCAGTGGATAAAGCGTCGACCTGGAATGCTGAGGTTGCCGGTTCAAAACCCTGCACTGGTCTGGTCAAGGCACATATGGGAGTTGATGCTTACTGCTCCTCCCCCCTTTCTCTCTCTCTCTCTCTCTCTCTCTCTCTCTCTCTCTCTCTCTCCTCTCTAAAATGAATAAATAAAAATGTTTAAAAAAAAAAAAAAAAAAAAAAAAAAAAAAAAAATCCTTTAAATTGTCCATAAAGTCTAGAACACAGAGTATCTAGATCATTTTTTAAAAAGAAGTATATTTGTCATGATTTAAACTTGTTAATTTCCTATGTTTAATGCTATAGCAAATAAAAAATCACTTAGTTTATCTTTAGCTAAAGTAAGTATTGTATACATTTAGTATGTCAAAAGAACTAGGAATCCTTTAAATTTATCTACAAAGATAAGCTGTTTTCAAGCTGTTTGGAAAGAGAGAACAAGCTTACACTTATAGTCCTGATGCCAGACAATCCAGTTCCTCCCATATGTCGCTGGAGCCTTTCCAGTTGCACCCTCCCATCCCCCAGATCCCTGGTATTGGAGCCCAGAGCAAGTGAGCCTCTCAGGAAGTAAGTTTGTGTGGGGGCCCTTTACAAGGAACACCTGGAACTCCAGCAGCCCTCTGTCTCACTCAGCCACAGTCCCCTCTGGTTTTCACAGCCAGAAGTTATGGGGACTCCTCAGCACTGAAACCCTGGGCTGGGGGCCTGATGTGGGGCTGTGATTTCTGGCTTCTGAGGGGGGACCTCTGCAGCTGAGATGTCCCTCCCAATTCTTAACCACCACACGTGGGTGTGGGACCAGCCTGTTCCTCATCTCCACTCCTCTTACAAGTCTCAACGTGGCTCTTCTGTATATCCTTAATTATAGGACTTGCGTTCAATTAGATTTCAAGCAGTTCTCAATTATAGTTGTTCTGTAATGTAGTTGTAATTTTCTTGTGGGTGTGGGAGGATACGAGTATCGCATTTATCTTAATCTACCATCTTAACCAAAAGCCCTAAATGGCCTGTTTAAAATTCAATTGGAACTTTGACTAGATTTTTTTTTTTTGCATTTTTGATATAAGAACCCCACTCTGAAGACTGGGAGCATGGCATCCCCTAAATGATACTGAAGATTGGGGAAAAGCCTGGCAAGATGGAAGCACATCAGCTAATATTTCCTGCCACAATAGAAGTGTCAGTTTCCTCCTGTAAGTTACAATTTCCATGGAGTTTTTGTTTATGAGTTGATGACTCTTTCATCTGTATCTCCAGTCCGGGCTGGCTCCTCCTCTGACCTCCAGATTCCTACATACAACTGACACGCGCACTTTAAACCAAACAAGCAACTCAAACGGAACAATCCCAAGAGGGGATCTTGGTTCTCTTGCCCTGATCCTCAATGTTATGTCCCCACTCATCTTATCTCCACAGATGGCACCACTCTTCACCCACTTGCTCAAGCCAGAAATCCGGGACTGAGTTTTGCATTCTCTCTTTCTTTTACCCTCACCCCAGCTAATCTATAAACTGGTTCTACCCCCAAAATTCATACCACATTTTTTTCCTTCCATCTCTGATGTCACCACCTTATATCCTCATACAAGCCCCATCAGCATCTTGTGGGGTACAGAGAAATGGTTTCAGATCTTGTCTCTATGTTTCCCTCTTACCAGCAATAACGTATTGTCTCTACAGTGGAATGACGTAATATAAATTACTGAATGTTACATCCTAACTCAAAACTCTCCAATGGCTTTCCTTCCCATCTGGAGAACTCCTAGCCCCGTGGCCTGGTGCCTGTCATCTCTCTGAGCTCTCATATCATCTTCCTTTGTACTCCATACTGAGCCACACTGGCCTTCTTTCTCCATTCAACAACCAGCTCATTTCTCCTTTGAGGCCACTATACTTGCTGCTCTTTTCCTGTGTCTACTCTTGGTGGACTTATTACCAAACTAAAGGGTCCACTGGTTGGGGTGTCCTATTCAAGAATGAGATGTGGTTGTCATCAGATAGTTTTATTTCCCTGCAGCAAGTAAAGGAGACAAGGTATTTAGGACTTAGTTCAAATGCACTCAGGCGCTGACTACCAAAAACTAGACTATTCTCTTAAGTTACCTTGTATCCCCTTTACCCTGTCTAGCACATTGCTTACCATTTCTTGAAGTCACCTTTTCTTTTCCTATAGTTATTCATTATCTTATCACACTGAATTAAATATCATTTCATCTAAAACTTTAGAGTTCTCACTGAACTCAAATACACACACACTGTGCACCCTGAGAACAAGGATATTTTCAGGCAAATAAGTGGTTTTAACAGCTGAATGGTCTTATTTGATACTCATATTATTGTCATTCATTCCTGAACAATTCACATGCAAAAATAAAATAAGCTTGTAAATCTCTGGAAGATACTATGAAATTTTTTTTATTATTAATTTTAATGGGGTGACACCAATAAATCAGGGTACATATGTACAATGAAAACATCTCCAGATTATCTTATCATTCAATTGTGTTGCATATCCATCACCCAAAGTCAAATTGTCCTCTGTCACCTTCTATCTGGTTTTCCCTGTGCCCCTCCCCTCCTCCCTATGCCACCCTCCCCTCCCTCCTCCCACCCCGTAACCACCACTCTCATGTCCATGTCTTACTCATAGTCTTACTTTTATGTCCCACCTATGTATAAAATCAAGCTGTTCTCAACAACATACTATGCAATTTTAAACTTCCTTGACTTTACACAAATGGTTCCTTCTGCTAAAATAAGCCCTTTCTCTGCCCTGGCCTGTTACCTCAGTGGATAGAGCTTCAGTCCAGCTTGTGGAAGTCCCAGGCTTGATCTCCGATCAGGGCACACATAAGAAATGACCATTTGTTTCTCTTCCCCTCTGTCTCCCCATTCTCTCTCTCTTCCCCCTACACAGCCAGTGGCTTGATTGGTTCAAGCATCAACCCAGGGCACTGAGGATAGTTGGGTCTGTCTGAGCGTCGGCCCAAAATGTAGGTTGGCGGGTGGATCCCAGTCAGGGCACCTGCAGGAGTCTATCTCTCCTCCTCTCACTTAAAAACAAAAAGCCCTTTCTTTGTTCCTTTGGTGAACTGTTTGGCAAGGAGCCCTCAGAGGGGACCTGTGGAGGAATCAACGTCGGAAAGCGTGTAAATTCACTGCCTAGTTGGTCACATTAGACCTTGGGACTTGAAAGAAGGCTGGATTGGAATTTCTGCAGTGAAATTCTGCCCCAGATGTGGAGCCTTCTCTTTTCTCAAGAGAGAGAGCAAAGAAGGCAGCTTTGAATACCCAACAACCCACTCACCGCCTCCATTTGCATGTTATTTCTCAGACTTCACTTATTTTACATGGTCAAATAGAATTTATAATGTAAAAGACAGCCCCATCACATGCTCAGCTTAAAAGCTGACTCCACCTACACACGGACACACATACACACACACACATACCTCACATCTAATATGTTAGCAAATCTGGCTTCTTCTTACCATTCCTTCCACTGTCACGCTAGTCCAAGTCTCATGAACTCTTGACTATGCCACTGTCCTAACGTTTTTTGTTTGTTTGTTTGTTTTTTACAAGGACAGAGAGAGAGTCAGAGAGACGGATAGATAGGAACAAACAGATGAGAACAGAGAGAGATGACAAGAATCAATCATCAGTTTTCATTGCGACACCTTACTTGTTCATTGATTGCCTTCTTATATGTGCCTTGACCGCGGGCCTTCAGCATACCGAGCCACCCCTTGCTGGAGCCAGCAACCTTGGGTCCAAGCTGGTGAGCTTTTTGCTCAAGCCAGATGGGCCCGCGCTCAAGCTGGTGACCTCGGGGCCTCGAACCTGGTACTTCGCCATCCCAGTCCGACACTCTATCCACTGCGCCACCACCTGGTCAGGCCTAACTTCTAATTTACTCTCTCCTGCTACACTTGCCCCCACCCTTAATTCTCTGCAAAGTAGCTAAAGCAATCTTTTAAAACTTAAATGAGATTGTGTCACCCTTCCTCCATTCAAAACCTTCCAATGACTTCCCTACGTACTCTGGCCACTGGTGACTCCTCTGGCCTCATTTCCTATCATGCTTTCACCTGGAGGTTAAAGACACAGACTGTAGAAGACCTCTGCCACCTCGTGCCTGTGTGACATGGGGCAAGTTGCTTTAGGTCTCTGTGCCTCAGTTTTTTCATCTCTAAAGAGAAGATGATGATAATATTTACCAAGTTGTAAAATTGAAGAACAGTCTTTGGGAAATGGTAAGCCTATGTATATGTACCATATTTTCTCATGTATAAGGTGCACCATTTTTCAAAAAATTTGAGGTCTAAACACTGGGTGTGTCTTATATAGTGGTTGTAGATTTTTTTTAAACTTGCATTTCACGCTTTTTCATGCGGATGAGGAGTTGTATAAATTTTACAATGAATAAAACTTGAGTTCAATAACTTTATGTAATTTTTTTTTTCAAATTTCAGGCCTCCAAAGTGAGTCTTATTATACATGGGGAAATATGGTATATGTATATGTTCATGGTTTTAAGTAGCTTGATATCTTGAAGCATAAATTTGAAAAAACAAGGAGTACGAAAATACATTAAGCAAAGAGAATATAGTTTCAAGTTGTTATACTTGAGCTTTAAAGACACATTTTTATGAAGGTTTTAGTCGCATATATGGTGAAGTTTTCCTTTTGACTCCTTCTCCACCCCCCGCCCCCGCTTGTTTTGTTCAAATACAAGTAAAAATTTATTTAGAGAGTCACAGAGGTAGAAGAAGTGAGCCATGGAAGAAGTGAGCCAGCTGGGCTGCGTGGGCTCAGGAAACAAGTTACAGAGGCAAAAGAAGGGCTGTTGGAGCTTAGGAGAGAGAAAGGGAAAGGTTTGCACCTTGAGAGAAGAAAGGGGGAGGAAAGGCATGGGCATGCTAGAGAGAAAGAATGAGAGAGAGAGAAAAAAAGAAAGAAAGCACTCTGAGGCCTAGCCTGTGGTGGTATAGCCAATAGAGCGTCGGCCTGGAGTGCTAAGGTCACTGGTTCAAACTCCAGGCTTAACTGGTAAAGGCACATATGGGAAGCAACTACTACGAGTTGATGATTCCCCCTCATGACCCCCTCTCCTCCTTCTAAAATTTAATAAATAAAATAAAATAATTTAAAATAAAAAAAACATGCTGAGGAAAGAAGGGATTCTCTTTCCCCTTTAATGCAAAAAACAAAACAAACAAACAAACAAACAAAAAAACCCTGAGAATCAATCTCATGAGTTTTAATAGTGTTGAATTGATTGATGGCTTGGTTAGTTTAAAAATAGCAGTAGCTTATGTAACAGTCACTTTTTATTTATTAGTCCTCCTAGAAAACCAGTCTTGGACTCCAAAGGAGACTGGCTAAGATGCTGACTTGACTCTTTCCTGGGTAAGAAGGAAACAGGGTGCTGCCAAGAGCTGTTTGAAGTGCATGTGGGCTGGGTGGACAGACAGCCCTGATTGGCGCTTCTGTCTGGCAGTGTGACTATAAGTCACTGCAGCAGCTTGGGCTTTCCCCAAACTGACAGGCATCCAAGTTTTTGTTTTCAGATATCAGCTCTTTAGGACAATCTTTCACTGTGGTGACATGATGTCTTCTCCCAGTTCTGATGAGCTGATTTTTTTTGTGAATGGAAAAAAGGTAAGTTTATGAGATGATTAATATGAATTTTTGTATACCACAGACAAAAAGTAAGCTAATTTTTTCTTTATGATGCCATTTCTTATTTAACCTCTGTCTTCTCTCTTTTTCAAGTCATATAGAGTGGTTTGAACTTGAACATGGATCATCCATTCAAGCTTTAGTGCAAAATTATGAAAACATGGGTGTCTTTACATGCTCTTAACTTTTCTTTTGGAATTAGTAAGGAACTGTCATTTTTATTTGTTAGATTACAATGGGAGTGAATTCTGACATTGGTAGGAAAAATGATGTCATTCCCCTCTTTACTTGAATATTAGCTCTACTCGGGTTCACCAGTGTTATTTTAATAGAAGGCATATATGCACCCTGGCCAGTTGGCTCACTGGCCAGTTGGCTCATCAACCTGGAGTGTGGAATTCCCTGGTTCGATTTCTGCTCAGGGCAAACAGAAGAGGCGACCATCTGCTTATCCCCCCTTCCTCCACCCTCTTCTTTCTCTCTCTTTCTCTTCCCCTGCCCCAGACATGGCTCGGCTGGTTTAGTATGAGCGCATCGTCCAGGCAATGAGGATGGCTCTGTGGAGCCTCTGCCTCAGGTGCTAAAAATAGCTTGTGTGTGTGCGGCCCCCGATGGGGTTGCCTGGTGGATGCCCATCGGGGTGCATGCGAGAGTCTGTCTCTCTATCTCCCCTCCTCTCATTAAAAAAAAAATAAGGCACATGCAACATTAAGGATGATAATAGCAAAGAATAATTTTGTTTTGCCTTAATAAATCCAAAAAGGCTAACCAATTAACTTAGAGATACAAGCACCTCTTCTTGAGCAATGAAAGTTACTTTCTTTCTCCACTGTGGAGGAGGTGTGGCAACTCATGTTCAATTGTTCTCAAGCCTGTATTTGCAGAAAAGGTGTAGCTAAGGAATGCTCAGTTGTTCTAAAGCCTGAACTTGTACGGGCAAAATAAATCAATGAAAAGCTTGAGGTGCTTTGGGACAATTAGAAAAAAACCTAGTAGAATATTAAAATAGGAAATAGTGTTGAAAATTCAGCTGATGTCAATTATTTTGCTTCTCAAGCCTCAGTTGAACCTGATTACTGATGTTCTTCCCTAGAGGAAACAGCGCTTTAATTAAGGCCAAAATTCTTGGGAATTTTGTCTATCAAACAGTGGGAAAACATCATTTTTAGGAAACCTATGAACTAAAGAAACAAAAAGAGAAAGCTAAAGAAAAGAACAAAGGAAAAGTCTGGGTTTAGCAATACTGTTTACCGTTAGGTCTGGATCTTGAATGACCTGAAGCCAACTGGAATATCAGAAAAGAAATTACTGAGTGACAAATCATAATAAATAAAAAGTTCAATCACTAAGAATTTTTTCGAGTTCCAGGAAAACAGACTTTGTTGCTTTGCCTTTGCTGGTAAATAAACCACTTATCCTTTAATATCACATTAGAATGATTATTCCCTCCCAAGTCTCCAATCTTTTGAATTCACAACTGGTATTTTGGTGTGTATTGCTGGTGGCCAAGGCCAGGCAGGTTCACATTAGATTCGAGCAGACGGTAGAAAAACTGCAGAGCCCAAAAGGGTTGAGCCATCCTGTTTAATAAAGTCTCACAACACACAGGCAGGAAAAACAGCCCCTCAGGCAAACTAACAGCAAAATAGCCCTCACACTGGTAGGCAGGCAATCCCAGCTGCAATCCCCCTGAGCGCAAACACCCATAGCCTTTTTTTTTTTTTAAAGGCTATGTTACATTTTAAATTATTTTTATTTATTTATTCACTTTAGAGGAAAGGGAGAGAGAGAGAGAGAGAGAGAGAGAGAGAGAGAGAGAAGGGGGGGAGGAGCAGGAAGCTTCAACTCCCTATATGTGCCTTGACCGGGCAAGCCCAGGGTTTTGAACTGGCAACCTCAGCGTTCCAGGTCAACGCTTTATCCACTGCGCCACCGCAGGCCATAGCCTTTATAGGCCATACGCACATGGCACTGCCAGGAGCTCACACACTAATCAGGCCAAGTGTTGACACCTGGTAACGCCGCGAGCAAGCCTAACACAGATGCCCCATTTGGTGTGTTTACCTTGCTCTGTTTTTATAAATTCCTAAGACAAGTTATAGATGGCAAAATAATCTGGGTGTGTTTGTCCTGATTTTTGTGGTTATTTTTCCTTCCCTTCGAGCCAGGAGCTCAGAGTTGAGCAAAGCACACGCCTCCATCAAGGGTACGTCATCATCATGGCCTGGATGAGACTCTTCTTCTGCTTATTATTTGATTATTTTCTTTTTATTTCCTTCTTTCACATGCATCCACTCTTGTGCATTTTAAATATACATCCTTGCCATTAGTTTCCGTGCAGTTATTTAGAATTATAGATTTATCCTGAGAATATAGGCAGTTGATCCTTGAACAACATGGGTGTGAATTGCATTGGTCCGCTTACATGTGGTTGTTCTTTCAATAAATACTTTAAATCTATTTTTCTTTTGAATTTCTTAATCACATTTTCTCTATAGCTTACTTTATTGCAAGCATACAATATAAATAAATACATATAACAAGCAAACTGTATGTTAATCAACTGCTTATGTTATTGATAAGGCATCCAGTCAGCAGTGGGCTATTAAGAGTTAAGTTTTGGGGAAGTAACAAGTTATACACAAATTTTCAATTGTGCAAGGTGATCAGCACCCCAACCCCTGCATTGTTCGAGGGTTAACTGTACAGTGTTTGGCCTTGCAGGAGTGTGTATATTCTTAATGTACACAGGTAAAATTGTGATTTATACATCTCCTTTGTGACTCACTGCTGTTTTCTTTTTTCTTTCTTTTTTTTTTTACAGGGACAGAAAGAGAGAGTCAGAGAGAGGGATAGATAGGGATAGACAGACAGGAATGGAGAGAGGTGAGAAGTATCAATCATTAGTTTTTTGTTGCTGTTGCAGCACCTTAGTTGTTCATTGATTGCTTTCTCACATGTGCCTTGACCGAGGGCCTTCAGCAGACCGAGCCACCCCTTGCTGGGGCCAGCGACCTTGGGTCCAAGCTGGCGAGCTTTTGCTCAAGCCAGATGGGCCCCGCGCTCAAGCTGGCGAGCTCGGGGCCTCGAACCTGGGTCTTCCGCGTCCCAGTCCTACGCTCTATCCACTGTGCCACCACCTGGTCAGGTTCACTGCTGTTTTTGAGATCTGTCCATGTTGCTCTTTGCATCCCTGGTTCATTACTTCTGCATGCATGGTTCTCCAGGCTGTGTTCATCCTTCATTCTGCTTATCCAGTCCCCTAGTGGTAGACACATAAGATGCTTCCAACTTCCCGCTACCCCAAGAAATGCTGCAGTGAACATCCTACCATGTGTCTTTTTACCAACACTGGCAAGAGGATCTCTAAGTAAGATTATATAAGCATACCAATTATATAAGCCCTGCCAGTTGGCATTCCAGATTCCTGTATAGGGCATCACATGATAATTGCTGCTTTCTTGCCAATTTATGATTTGCAAATCTGTCCTGTGCCGATACTAGAAACAATCAGACCTCCTAAGGCTTGCTAAACTGATGGGTGTGGAGTATTGCCTTACTGTGGGTTTCCTCTGCATCCCTCTAATTACTGGTTAGGTTGCTCCCCTTTTCATAAACTTATCAGAAAAGGACTACTTTCTTTCTGGTGTCTATCAAGTATTAGAGGAAACAGAAGACAACTGTACAATTTTGTGAGTGCAACTTATGTTATGACCAGTATTTCTCATATGGTTACTGAAACATTTATTCTAAATGGCTGGGAATACTACATATTTGTCAAATTGCAGTTGGCAGTCTTTGACTAATTTCCCAAAGCCTAATCTTGTTTTCTCCTTCTTCATTTGGAATCTTAATTTTTCCATGCCGTGATGGGTGCAGAGTTCATTTCTGGCTCCTCAGGTCTTCTGAAGATTCAGAAAGAGGCTTGGAATCCACAGGAGGC
Organism: Rhynchonycteris naso; assembly: GCA_037038555.1. Lineage (NCBI taxonomy): Eukaryota > Metazoa > Chordata > Mammalia > Chiroptera > Emballonuridae > Rhynchonycteris > Rhynchonycteris naso. Next base: position 33,565,461 of record CM072997.1, on the reverse strand, counting down.
ATTGATTAAAAAGTAATGTGGTTTGTTGCATTTCTGGGGTGACAAAAATAGGAATGCCTTTAGTTGAATGATGTCCTCTTTTTTGTAGCTGCTCAGTGCTACCATTTCAGGTAACTTTCTCTTCAGTTTTCTCTAATCTTGCCTGACTGTACCCAGGAAGGGAGCTGATTGGACCAGGGAGAGCAAGGAGCTTTCATCTCCTGTGTCAGCTCTGATCTACTGGGAGTAACAGCCTGGAATGCAGAGTGGGAGGCGGGCAGAGATTCATGCTCCCTTCTGCACCTCCATTTCACTGGGAGGAGGGGGAAAGATGAGGGTGGCTCCCTAAAACACAGTTCCTTAAGATCGCATGACTTCCTCAGGAAATCTCTGCCTAGCCTGTTTTACGACTTTCAATGGTTACGAATTATCTTGAAAAATTTCAAAACCTTTATATCTGGTTCCCCATCTGGATCTTTTCCAGAATTTATCATTGTCATATACTCTACAGGGTGGGGCAAAACTAAGTTTACATGTGTTTTATGGAAAATAATACAATAATTAATAAAGAATAATACAAGAATCACCTCTGTGTTTCATATACACCTGCAAACCTACCTTTGCCCCAGGAAATTCAGAGACATTGAAACAATGTTCCAAAAATTTTTTCAGAATTCTGGTTCCAAATGTGAGGTTTCCTTTGGTATTATTGTTTCTCCCGTAAAGCCCCCACCTGTCAAAAACATGCTCTCTAAACCATGGGCCATGACATGTCGGTGTTACCTTCCTAAAGTCCGTCTCTCGTGTCGCACTGTAGGTCACAGAGAAGAGTGCTGACCCTGAAGTGGACCTGCTCTTCTACCTGAGGAGAGTCCGTATCCTTAAGTTTCACTGTAATTAATCTGGACTGGGTGGTAAAAGGAAACTTCAGAACTAACACCTCTGAAGAAAGTCACTCTGTGTTTGTTCTGGGTAATCAACTTTGTGTTCAATTTGTAGAGTCTAGTTGGAGTTCAGAGCATGCAACTAGCAGTGATAGATTTCTACTTTATTTATTGTATTTTTTACCTGAGAAAAACAAAACCCCACCAGTGAACCCTCAGGGGGGTTATGTGGAAAATAACTTCATGACTTTGGAAGCCTATGGTCACCCCAATGATGGATTCGTATTCGGGAGCGTGAATATAAAAATGTCTGGCCAATTCCTCAGGGGTGCATGCCACTGACAATAGTTTGACACAAGGGCAGTTCATTGAGTTGTCACCATACCTCTTCATAACCTTATTGAAGAAAACAAGGTTTTATAAACATTTCAACACTCCAAAGAACGCCTAGCAGTCCCAGATCCCCACCTCAGACCTGGGCCTTTCTCACCTCTCACTCCTCCAAGACCTCCAGTGGACCCTCAATAAATACTCGAAAAGAGCTTCCTGGCTTTGGCTGCCACTAAAAAGGTCGCACGAGGGAGTGGTGATGGCAGTGGTTACACAGCTCCATCTTAGATGATATGAGAGTGTGTAATTGTGGTGAAATCTGAATCAGCTCTGTCCTGGTTATCAGTGTACGAGCGACACCCAGGTCCTGATGCTGTACTGTAGTCATATGGGATGTCAGCACTGGGGACACCCTACGGAAGCTGGGGAACAGGGACACAGGACTGTTGGTGCTATTTTTGCAACTTTCTGTGAGGCATAATTTCAAAATAATAAATTAAAAATATATTGTTATTGATATCACTAAAAACGAGGCACTGTGCTAGGCTCCGGGGTTCCGGGTTGTACAGGTAACATTATCCCCTCTTTCTCCAGCGTCTTTACTTCTTCCTCACACCGACCTCTTGCCTCCCAGCACACACACTCCAAAAGATCAGTTTATTTCTCCGAACTTATCTAATCTTATCTCCTTTTCTACTTAACCCCTTGCAATATGAGTTCCTACTCATCATTTTACTATTCTAGCCAATATTTCCCCTACTACCCTGTTCCACTCACTAGTCCAGGAACTGGGTTTTCCCCCGCATAACAAACAAACAGATAAAAAACAAATAACAGGCCAAATTCTTCTTTAATGGCTCTGTAATCACCCATTTACCCAGCTTCAAAATCTCACTGTTGGTCAGCATATCCTATCACTTCCCCTGATGTCACTTCTTAATAAATTTTGTTTTAGGTGGGAGGCAGAAAGGCAAAGAGATAGACTCCTTCATGCACCCTTTCCGGGATCCACCTAGCAAGTCCCTTACGAGACGATGTTCTGCCCACCTGGGGACGCAGCTCTTTTGCTCAGCACCCAAGTTATTTTAGAACCTGAGTTGAGGTCATAGAGCCATCCTCAGCATCCAGGGCCAACTTCCTAAAACCATTTGAGCCATAGCTGTGGGAGAAGAAGAGAGATAGAAGAGGGAAGGGTGGAAAAGGGGATGGTCGCTTCTCCTATGTGCCCTGACCAGGAATTGAACCCAGAACTTCCACACACCAGGCTGACACGCTACTTGATATTCCTTTGAAATCTACTTCTCCATACTTTCTAAAGACATCTTAAGATGAACAAATAAATCTATGTGAGGAGCAAACTGAAAAGTCATGGACTCCCAAGTGAGCATGGCCAGAAGCAGGTCTGGGCAGAATTACCCCAGCGCCATTTCCACATCTCCACAGGGCCCCTCTTTTCCTTGACTCTCCTCCTTCCAGTCCACCTCACAGGCACGAAGTACGGCTGTGGGGGAGGAGGCTGTGGTGCCTGCACCGTTATGGTGTCAAGATATGACCCTAAGAACAAGAAGATCCGGTATCCTTTGTGTTGGCTAGGGTCATGCATGTGCACATCTGGAAAGGATGTGGAGCTTCTCACTGTTCTGTCCCTATACACTCCTCCTCTCCTCTCTCCAGTTGTCTATAATGTTCACACAGAATCTGTGCTGGTTCTCCCTGCAGCTTCCTAAGCTCCAGATCTTTCCCACGGACTTTCTTCCTATCTGAATGTATTTAATTGGGCTAGCATTCAACCAGAGTATTTGTATTTTTTAAAGTTTTGCACAGTTGGGAATTACTGGGCTTAACTACCCCATATTGGTTTATGTAAGTCAATATATCATCTTATGATCAGTAAACTTTCCTTTCCCTGAAATGAGGGGGACAGAATAGAGAATGAGGGTGTCTTGGAGACCCTACACCAAACTATTTTATTATTCTATCTTCCCATTTCTTTCTAATATCCTACGCCAGCCACATGTAAGCCCTTTCTTGAACACTTCCAGATATTCATGGTTTTATATCTAGTGTTCTCTGTATTCTTGAGGAAATACAGTCTCATAACTCTCCTGAACCAAAGCTATCCCCTGGATTATGTCCCCCACTTCCTATAATTCCAGTGTGTTCTCTTTACATAATTCCATCACAGCCATTATCCAGTTACAGCGTGCCTGGTGCCCATCTGCTCTCTGCATGGAGCTGCTGTCACCACAGCAGAAGGTGTAGGGACCATCAAAACCAGGATTCACCCGGTGCAGGTAAGAGCGTACTCTGATTGGGACCAAGTGTTGGTATAAGCATCCCACATTTGGAATCAAAAGAACTCCAAATAGGTCACCTACTATGAAATCCTTTGTACTTTTAAATTCTCATTTTGTGAGAGTCCATGCTTCAAAGCTAGAATTCTTTTCATAGACTGTTAAACATATTTCAAAATACTGACTTCTGAACAATAGGCTAATTATGTGTACAAACACTCCCAAGTGCTCCCCAACTGTCTCACAAGTAACTGAGCACCATGCTACCATAAAACACAGCTAGAATGACAAAGTGTTTGCTAGAGTCTACAGGACTTTTTAAAGCAGTGGCAATGTGTTTCTGTCAGTTACTTTACCTTGGTGGTATTACATGCTTTTTCTCCCTATTTTCTTTTTTTTTTTTTTACAGGGACAGACAGAGAGTCAGAGAGAGGGATAGATAGGGACAGACAGACAGGAACGGAGAGAGACGAGAAGCATCAATTACCAGTTTTTTGTTGTGACACCTTAGTTGTTCATTGATTGCTTTCTCACATGTGCATTGACCGCAGGCCTTCAGCAGACCGAGCAACCCCTTGCTGGAGCCAGCAACCTTGGGTCCAAGCTGGCGAGCTTTTGCTCAAGCCAGATGGGCCCGCGCTCAAGCTGGCAAGCTCGGGGTCTTGAACCTGGGTCTTTTGCATCCCGGTCCGACGCTCTATCCACTGTGCCACCACCTGGTCAGACCCTATTTTCTTTTTTTAAGCTACGTGTTTCAATTTTGTTTTTCTCATGGGTGGTTACTATTAGGTTATTGCAAATGAAAAGTTTCACATATGTAAAAGTGCTTTGTTTTATCAGTGCTCCTGCACTCCATCCTCCTTTGCAATTGCAGACCTTCATTCTCTCACCTTTTATGTTTTTGCTTTCACAATTTTTTTTTTTATATCGTAACCTTGTTGGAGCTTTTACTTGTAGTTTTGTGTTATTTTGTCCTTTACATTCGGTCAAATAACCCCATCGAGTATTTCCTGCAGTGGGGGTTTTCTGGTGATAAATTTTCTCAACTTCTGTGTGTCTAGAAAAGTTTATATTTCTCCTTCATATTTACTATGTTACCAGAAAGAGGCGGGTTTGGGGCAGCTCATTGCATTCAGCCAATTAAAAGAAATGAACCAGATTGAGTATATAGGAATATCTTTCATTCAGAAATACTGGTACCCTGGAAGGCAGGAGAGTCCTATCCACTTAGTTGCCTTAACACATTCTTGGTGCTGCTGGCATTTATATGGTTCAGGGGAAAAAGAAAAAAGTAAAAGTCAGTGCTGTTAGTTACATAACAATATACAGAAGGTGAGAATTCAGCTGTGGAAACATCTACTATGCAATTTTTTTGATGTTACACAGGTCCAATCAGCATGGTCTTATCTGGTGTTTTCAGTAAATCCTCAAGACAGCTAGGGTCAGGGGCCACCCAGGAACAGATGGGACCTGGTGCCTCTGAGAACATCTGCCTCTGGGAATTGTCTTTGAAAAGGCTCCCTATTTTCTTAGGATACAAAATAAAGATTTAAGATTGGTAAACTGAGTTTCTAATTAATATATAGACCCTTTTTACAGTAAATCCTGTTGCTAGGATTTTACAAATAACTATTGTAATTTAAAGTCCCCTAATTGTCAGGACCCTTCCAATGTAAGCTTTTCCTGACATTCCTGTAAAGGTAAACTTTTTGCTACATTTCAAACAAAAGCCCAGTGAGCCATTAAGAGAGAGTAGCAAACAGATTCACTATTTCCTAACCCTTATGAATCTTCTATTCATTACAATTAAGAAGCTACTTATTACTGAAACCAAAATTTTCACTTTGGGGCTCCCCTATCAGAAGAACAACTCTGATGGATATAGTATTTTTGGTTGGTAATTCCTCTCTTTCAGTACTTTAAATGTTTGGGTCCACTGTCTCTGGCTTGTAGAGTTTCTGCTGAGAAGTCTGATGAAAACCTTTTGGGCCTTCCTTGATATATTAAGTTCTTCTTTTCCCTAGCTGCTTAAGGTTTAATTCTTTATCATTGATTTTTGACATTTTTATTACAGTGTGCCTAATAGAAAACTTGTTTGGGTTGAGGTAACTTGGTGTTCTGTTTGCTTCTTGGATTTGAGGATCTAACTCTTTCCATGGGCTTAGAAAGTTCTCATCAATGATTTGTTTAAATAGGTCTCCATTCCCTTTTCCCTCTCTTCTTCTTCTGAAATACCCATTATTCTTATGTTGCTCTTTCTGATTAAGTCAGAAAATTCTCATAGCATTCTCCTAGTTTTTGAAATTTTGAATCTCTCTCTTCCTCCCTCTGTAGCATCTCTAGTTGCCTGTCTTTTATGTCACTGATTTTCTCCTCTATCTGGCCTGTTCCATTAGCTAAACTTGCTAACTTATTTTTAAACTCATATATTGAGTTCTTCTTTGTTTTTCAAGTTTTAGTCTTCCTGGTGAGGTATTCATTTTGCTTTCTGAGCTCATTAAGTCACCAATCAGTGTATTCTCGCATCTCATTGAGTATTTTCAGACCTTGAATTTTGAATTCTCTATCATTTAACTCTAAGGTTTCCATGTGATTTAGATTTTTTCTAGAGATTTTTCATTTTCTTCCTGAACTGCATTTCTTGGGGAGTCATGGTATTTCTTTCTTTCTGCCTTGAGTGCATTTGAGAATTGTATTGTTAAGAAATCAAGCAAAAACAACAAAAAATAGAAATTAAATAAAATTAACATTAAACATTGGAGAAGAAAACTACATAAAACAGAAAAAAAATAAACAAACAAAACAACAAAAAACTAAAGGAAAACAAAATATTAGAAAAAATTCCAAGAGGTTTTTCTATCTTTTTCAAGTAGGTGGCATTGGATTACAAATTTTAGCTCTGTAAAATCCTAGGCTGAACTCTGCTGTTGCAATGGTAAAAGTGGGCTTGCTGTTGCAATGATGGATGGTACTTATTGTGAGGGTTTTATAGCTTTAACAATGGCACTCTCAGACCTCTGAGTGCTACTTCTTGTGTCCCAACAAAGCAGGGGACCAAACACAGAGCTCCTTTGTTTTTCAGCTGTGGGGTGTGTCTCTGCCACTCTCAGTACCCATGTAGGGTGGGAACCCATATTTGGGAGGCTGTGGAGGCTGAAATTTGTATTTTTGTGTCTCTGAGTGCAGGATTCAGGTAGGTCATGGAAACGGTGACTCTAAACTCTGCTGCTTTGGTTTGATATCATACCAAATTCCCCTCAATCTCTCTTGTCTTTAGTACAGAAGAAGATCCAGTAGCTCCTGGGTCTTTTTTCTTCCCTCTCTGGAACTTCACCACAAATGCTTCTTCTTATCTTTCACCCTTGTTTTCACCCTTCCCACATTTAGTCGATTGGATTTGCAGAACTTTCAAGCAAGCTTGTGAGCCCAACTGAGGTTCCTTCACTGAGTTATAGCTGTTCAATTTGTTGAAATTTCAAGGAGAAATCAAGGGTACCTCTCATGCCAGCATTATTCTGATGTCCAATTCCTAGGTATTTTTGATGCAATAGTAAATGAGATTGTTTTCTTAATTTCTCTTTCTGATAGTTTGTTATTGGTGTATAAAAATGCAAACGATTTCTGAATACTTGTTTTGTATCCTACTACTTTACTTTTTATCAGTTCTGATAGTTTTCTGGTGGAATTATTAGGGTACTCTATTATAGCATAATATTATCCACAAACAAATAATGACAGTTTTCTCCTTCCTTTCCAATTTGGCTGTCTTATAGTATTTCTTTTTATTGTCTGTTGTGGCCAGCACTTCCAATACTATGTTGAATATACATGGTAAAAGTGTACACCCTTGTATTGTTCATGATCTTAAGGACAATGCTTTTAACTTTTCCCCAATGAGGATAATATTAACTGTGGGTTTGTCATATTATGCTGAACTATGTCCCTTATATTCCTGCTTTGCTGAGAGGTTTTCTCATAAATGGAAAGTCAGTATTTTGTCAAATGTTTTTCTGCACCTATTGATTGACCATAAAATTTTTATCTTTCATATTGTTTATGTGGTGTATCGTGTTAATTGATTTATGGATATTGAACCAACCTTGCTTCACAGGAATAAATCTCACTTGATCATAGTGTATGATGTTTCTAAATGTATTATTGAATTTGGTTTGCTAATGTTTTGTTGAAGAGTTTTCCATCTATGTTTATAAAGGATATTGGCCTATAATTGTTTTCTGTAATGCCTTTGTCTAGCTTTGAAATAATGGTAATACTGGCTTTATAAAATGAGCATAGTGCCTTTCCTCCTCTTTAATTTTTTGGAAGGGTTTGAGAAGGATAGGGGTTAATTCTTATTTGGATGTTTGTTAAAATATCCCTGAGAAGTCATCTGGTCCAGGGCTTTAATTTATTGGGAATTTTTGATTACTGATTTGGATTGGTTAGTAGTTATCAGTCTGTTCAGAAATTCTGTTTCTTCTTCACTCTGTCTTGGAAGATTGTATGTTTTAAGGAATTTATCCATTTCTTCCAAGTTGCCCAATTTGTTAGCATATAATTGTTCAGAATATTTTCTTATAAAACCTGGTATTTCAGTGGTGTATTGTCTCTTGTCTTTCATCTTTTATCTTTTTTATTTGGGTCCCCTTTTTTATTGATGAGTCTGGTTACGGGTTTATCAATTCTGTTCATCTTTTCAAGAACCAGCTCTTGGTTTCATTGACCTTTTGTATTGTCTTTTTAGATTTTAATTCCATTTTGACCTTTATTTTTCATTTCTTATGCTTATTTTGTACTTTATTTGTTCTTTTAGTAGTTTTATTAGTGTTAGTTTAGATAGTTTGTTTGAGATTTTTCTTGTTTTTTTTGTGGTTGGCGTGTATTATTACAAATTTTCCTCTTAAGACAGCTTTCACTGTGTCTCACAGATTTTGGGTTGTTATATATATATTTTTATTTGTCTCAAGGTATCTTTTTATTTCTTCCTTAATCTTATTGTTAACTCATCCATTATTTAGTAGCATATTATTTAGCCTCCATTCATTTGTGTGTTTTTTAATTTTCTTCTTGTAATTAATCAGAGAAGTAGCTTGATATTTCAATTGTCTTAAATTTATTGAAACTTATTTTGAGGCCTAACATGTGTCTTATCCTAGAACATGTTCTGTTTATATTTGAAAAAGATGTATATTCTGTTGCTTTGGGGTAAAATCCTCTAATAATATCAATTATATAATCTCATTTATTGTGTTATTTATGCCTGCTGTTCCCTTATCGACTTTCTGTCTGGTTGGTCTAGCCCTTGATATCAGTGGAGTGTTAAATCCCCTACTGTAACTGTATTACTATGACTCTCTCCTTTAAAGTCTGTCAATATTTGTTTTATATATTTAGAACATCATATGATGGGTGCATAATTATTTATATGGGTTATATTCTCTTATTGGATTGACCTCTTTATTGTTATGAGGTGTACATCTTTGTCTTTCGTTATAGCTTATGCAGTAAAGTATATTTTGTCTGATATAAATAATGCTACCCAAGCTTGTATTGATAGGTAGGTAATTATTGCCATTTTATCTTTCTTCATTTTATTCTTTTTAAAAAAGTTCCTTTAAAATTTCCTGTAATACTGGTTTGGTGATAATGAATTTCTTTCCTTTTTTCTTGTCTGGGAAGCTCTTTATTTTTCTTTTGATTTTAATTGATAGCCTTGCTGGCTAGAATAGTTTTGGTTGTAGGTTTCTACTTTATGTAACTTTCAATATTCTTCACCAATCCCTTTTGATCTGACAAGTTTTTGTTCAGTAATCAGATGATAGTATTATTGGAGCTACATAATGGGAGTACATAAATAATTGCTTTTCTCTAGTTTTTTTTTTTTAAGATTTCCTCTTTGTTTGAAACCTTTTGCATTTTAATTATGATGTCTTTTGTTGTGCCTGCTTTGAATTCATTTTGTTTGAAATTCTTGGCATTTCCTGGACTTATATATCTATTTAATTCACCAGATTAAGAAAGTTTTCCTTCATTGTTTATCAAATAGGTTTTCAATCCCTTGAGCTCTCTTTTTCCTGGTATCTTTATGATATGAATATTGGTATGCTTGATGTTGTCCCAGAGATCCCTTAAATTACCCTCATTTTCTTTTCTTTTTGCTGTTCTGATTGGGTGTTTTCTATTAAGTCATCTTCCAAATCACTGATTCAATCCTCTGTTTCATCTACTCTACTGCTGATTACATCTAATGTAGTCTTCATTTCAGTTATTGTATTCTTTTCTAACTGGTTCTTTTTAATGTTTTCTTATCTTCATTCTTATGTTTCCTATTTCTTTATTGAAGTTCTTACTAGGTTTATCTACTCTTTCCCTAAATTCATGGAACATCCTTATAATCAGTATTTTTAATTTTTTTTAATATATTTTTTTATTCTTTTTTTTTTTTTTTAACACAGACAGAGAGAGTCAGAGAGAGGGATAGATAGGGACAGACAGACAGGAACAGAGAGAGGTGAGAAGAATCAATCATTAGTTTTTCATTGCCGTCGCAACACCCTAGTTGTTCATTGATTGCTTTCTCACATGTGCCTTGCCGCGGGCCACCAGCAGACCGAGCAACCCCTTGCTGGAGCCAGCGACCTTGGGTCCAAGCTGATGAGATTTTGCTCAAACCAGATGGGCCCATGCTCAAGCTGGAGAGCTTGGGGTCTCGAACCTGGGTCTTCCACATCCCAGTCCGACACTCTATCCACTGCGCCACCGTCTGGTCAGGCTATAATCAGTGTTTTGAACTCTGCATCTGGTAGATTACTTATCTCCATTTTGTTCAGTTCTCCTTTGGGAGTTTTGTCCTGTTTTTAAATTTAGGACATTTTTCTTTGTTTCCTCAGCCATTTAGGTTGCCTTTTTGTGTTTGTTTCTATACTTTGGGTTGACCTGTTACATCTCCTGGTCTTGGAAAAGTGGCCTTATGTGAGTGTCAAGTTGGTCCCAGTGGTGCATTCTCCCTGGTAGGCTGAGCTGGGTACTCCGGTGGTATTTTTTGTATGAGTTATATGTACTCCTCTATTGTAGTTGAACTTTCTTTGCTGTTGTGATGTCAGTAGGACAAATAACCTGAAGCTAATTGGCTTTAAGGAATTACTATAACAAGCAAAATGTTTTACAGGGTTTAATACCATGGAACAGATTTGCTTTAACAGGGCTCAAGTGTCTGTTATGTCCACCCTTTGGGTCTGTTCTTTGTATAGCTAATTGGTTGGTGCTCTTTGTGGTCTGAAACTAGATGTGTTGCTTCCGGAACCTCTTGGGAGGATCTCTGATACAGACCAAGATTCATCACTTCTTGTGCCTAGCACAAAGCCACTGGGTAGAAACTACATAGTTACCCACAGATGGTTGCCACCTATTCTGGGCTTAGAGGTGCTTGGGAGACGCTAAGCTGCAAACAAAGGCCTGTTGCTTTAGTGCCAAAGGTATGAGAAATTCCAGGACCAGATGCTGCTTCTCGGGGTTTGTGGACCTTGGAAAGATCTTAGGAAAATACACAAGGAAGGCCAAAACCTCTTTCTTGGAAGAGGTGCAAGCCTGTGCACAAGTTGAGTGGGGCAGATTCTCAGTAAGCAACCAGGGTGGGGTGAGCAATGTTAGACAGTTTGATGGAGAGCCAGATTTGTCACCACCTGTACCAGGAGGCTAGGTTGAAAAATTTGAAATAGGAACAGTGGTGCCCAGCAGCCTGTTATGTGGAGGGAGATCTTAAGAAAGGAACAGTAGTGTGTACTCCAGTACTTCTGTCCAGGAGAGAGCTGCCCCTCCAGCCCTCATACTTAAGCCATAGAATTCAGTAACTGCTTGTATGTCTCTGGCAGCTTTCAAGCTGCCTTTCCTTTGCTGTAACTTAGGACAAGTGTTTGTGAATAAATCTGTGGTCTGGCACTTTAAGATGATTCCTGGGTCTCCAGCACTTCTCTATCTCACTTGAACAGAATCCTTGTTTATTTTCACAGTGAGATATTATGGGGACTCCTATTCCCAGCATTGGTGCTCTGGGCTTGGGAGCCCTGTGCAAGACTGGGACCCTTTGCTTCTTAGGGGGAACCTTCACAATCAAGGTATCCTACCCTATTCTTAATCACTACATATAAGCATGGGACCAGATCTTTTTGAATCTCTGGCCCTCCTAACAGTCAAAATGTTTCTTCCTTTTTATAGGAATTCTATTCAGCTTGTCTTCATGTCATTTTTAGTGGCAATTGTTTTATAAAATAGTTGTAATTTTGATGTTGTCATGGAAGAAGTCAAGCATAGCTCTTACCTACTCTACCATCTTGACTGGAAGTCTCTCTCAAGTCTTGACAGTACTTATAGTAGATTTGTTGTAGTGCCTTGGAACAGGCTTGTACTAGTCTTGGAGAGACAATTTTTAAATTTTCAGGAATTTTGCAAGTCATCCTTTAAGCACAGCCATTATTTACAAATGATATAAACTTAAAATTAAATAAGTAATGTTAAAAATGTTAATAAATATCAACCTTTATGATCTCCTAATTATTTTCCTATTATTTATGCTCTTGAGATTATTTTGTTTATTGTATCTACTTAATAGAAATGACTCAGAATGGTATATCACTGTGCAATTCTTCCCAGATCCACATTCAATGACATCACATTGAAAACCTGACATCAGCCCTATTGAAAGTATTTGCACAACTATAATTGGTAGAAACTACAAAAAAGTGGGTTTTCCCCCCAAAGATCCAGTTGTTAAACATTTACCATCATATTTACAGCCAGTTCGTAAGCCACTTCTAAAACAACTTGCCATATAGCAATAAATTCAACACAGCACATTTCCCTATAGTATTAAAACAATATCTGTCCTTTTTTTTTTATAATCCACATTATTTTTCATGGGTAAATATGCCATTGTTGTACTAAAATAATTCTTTTTTATTTTTCTGTTACAGTTGACATTTAATATTATATTAGTTTCAGATGAACAGCATAGTGGTTAGACATTTACATAACTTATGAAGTTATCCTCCCAATATTTTGGTACCCATTAAGTACCATATACAGTTATTGAAATTTATTGAATGTATGACATTTTAGTTAGGTATAAATAAAGTATGTGACTTTCATCTCAGGGGTCATGCTATTTGAAGAATGCTGAGACAGCTGGTTGAGTACCCTGGGAGAGACACATGGAACAGGTACACACAGAAGAATCCAGAGTCATGTCTCCCATCTACACCTTCATGGCATAGGTTCTGTGTATAGAGTAGACAAAGTAAATTGTCATTTCTCACTCTCTTTATCTCCTGTCTGGTGCTCATGATAATGAAACAAGAGGCTTAAAGCATAAATAATGTACCATTTCTCCCCAGGAAAGACTTGCCAAGTGTCATGGCACGCAGTGTGGTTTCTGCAGCCCAGGGATGGTGATGTCCATCTACACGCTGCTGAGGAACCACCCAGAGCCCACCCTTGAGCAAATAACTGATGCGCTTGGAGGTGAGCCTTCTTGGCCTTCTGCAGACAAGACCTTACGTAGAAATTACCCAAACAACAAGAGGAAGCGGTCCCATCTCATTAGAAAAAGTTGTGGTACAGCTTTGGGATGTCTCTTTAGTGCCTATCTTTACCAAAGTCCTTCCCAAAAACTGTTGCCTGCATTTTGTCAGAAGAAATGCCTAGAATTGGGGCAATATGGGTTTCATCACAACTTTCTCTTTTAATAGAGTCCATTGTGACTCTGCAAAAGCATTCACATGGGTTGTTTATGATCCTTTTAATGCAATCTTTTCTATAAGTGGAAATTTGGGGAGTGTGAAAGAATGCGATTTTGTTGCTTATTTTTAAATTACTCTGTTAGAATCATTTATTAACTCTACTTACTTCAATTAATTTTACAAAGAGACTAAACTTTCTGGTACCTTACCTTTTTATGCTCTGGTTGAGTTCATTATAAGATCAAATAGGTCATAGACAGCAATTACCTATCACAAGTAAGCTTGGTGAACATTTTAATTCCCTATAACAGATAGCTACCAAGTTAAAATGATCACAATTTTCTACAAAAAAAAAAAAAGCATGTCATGTTAACAGATACAGTTTTCTGTAACAAACTCAACTGGTTTCAAAGTAACTTGTCACTAGTTCTTAGGAGAAAGCTATGAAAGCAAAGATTTACATATTGTAGGGAGTCCTAGGGTTACGACAGTCTCCACATAGTATATTTTGAGTTTACGATGCTCACTCCCATAAAAACGTTCAAAAATTGAGATGTGTTTCAGCTTTCGCCGTTAGTGTCATACTTAGGGACTACATAGATGAACCAGTTTGGTTATGCACAGCAAAAGAATACACAGTAACAGGGCATATGAGTGAGAAACTTGCTGTCCCCAGTACGCTTACCTATGCCATATTGGACTGTTAAAAGCATATACGTTCCATTTGTGTTAGGCTAGGGTGTGATTTGACTTACACCAAAATTTGGGTTACATCACTGTCATAGTAATGGAACTATTTTGTAACCTAGGGACCCCTGTATAAGAAAGCTCTTTGGTTCTTTTAATAAAGAGATTAAGACAACCTGACTGGGCAGTGGTGCTGTGGATTGAGCATCAGCCTAAAATGCAGAGGACTTGGTTTAATACCCCAAGGTCACCGGCTTGAGCATGGGCTCATCCCACTTGAGCGTGGGATTGCTGACTTGAGTGTGGGATCATAGACATGACCCCATGGTCTTTGATTTGAGACCAAGATTGCTGGCTTGAGCAAGGGGTCACTGGCTCAGGTGAAACCCCCTGGTCAAGGCACAAATGAGAAAACAATTAACAACTAAGAGGCTGCAATGAAGAATTAATGCTTGTCATCTCTCTCCCTTCCTGTCTGTCTGTCTCTATCTGTCCCCCTCTCTGTCTGTCTCTCCATCTCTGTCTTTCTTGCTTAAAAAATAAAAGACTTAGATAGAAATTTAGTTTTATGATGAAAAGATTTAAACTAATACAAATTAAAATTTAAATGTAAATTTTATAGTAACTGGTATATAAATAATCTCTAATAGTTTCCCTTATCTCTCAACAACTTTTTTACTCAAAAATTTTCAGTTGCTTGTTAAATCCTGATAAAACTTTGCTTTATGGTTTCAATTTTAATTTTAACCATGCCTGAGTAGATTTGAACAAGAGATCATCGTTCTGTGAAATAATTCACATTAATGAGGTATATAGAGCTTTGAAAAATTAGATCTTGTTATTTGCCTTGCTTTTTGTTTGTTCCTTTGAATATACACAGTTTTATAGAGATGAACTATCCCTCCCAGATTTCTAGCCTGTAATTCACAATACAACCACCAGGAAACAGTGTTGTTAAGTCTGGCTAAATTAATGAATAAAGTTGACAACCTCATTTTAGGTGTGGATAATTTGGAGAGTTTATTTGGTTTACAATGCATTTACTTGGGCTTATTCTAGAATTATAAATGCAATCCACACTGATAGCCTTTATGTTCATATTTTAAGAAAGACAATAATATAAAATAAATATAAAAAATGCAATTAGGTATGGTATCTAACTTCCAAAATGGTCAACTGATATAAATCAACACTTCATTTAATCTTGTCTTTCCCTTAAAGTCTAAGGAAAAACAATTTTTAATCTTTTTTTCCCCTTAGAATCAGAAGAATTTTTGCAATGGATGCTATCAGTGTTTCCATGGTAGACTTTTAGTAGGGTTTCTAGACTTAGCATTAATTATGTGGCCAAGGTGAAAACAAAACAAGTCTGATATTAGCTTTCTCTAGCCTTTAATTCGGATTACTTACAGTTAATCTGAAAAAAAGTGCCCATTGACATTTAAACATTCTATTTCATGCTATAGTCATGTATCTAAACATTTCAACTCCTTTTCTCTATTCCAAAGTGAGATTTTTAAGTCACACATTTTTCTATAGTCTTTCTTCTTAGGAAACATAAAATAGATTATAGAATCTGAATCCATTATTGTGCACGCAGTTTCTCCCGAAACTATTCTTGTTCTAAAAAAAACCCAAAACACTATTATACCCATTAACCAAGTTTCCATGTGACTCGCTGGCAGCAAATTTCCACACAACACTTTGCTTCTAGGTGTCTAAACCTGCCCAACTTACACATGTACATTGCTTCTGACAATGTAAAATTATATTTGAACATAGTAATTTTAATAACACATTCCTATTATAAAATATTAAAAGGTGAGGAGAAACCTCATTCATATTTCTGCCACCGGGAGACAACCACGACCAAATATTCTTTTCTTTCAGACTTCTCTATGCATAGCTTTCTTTTCCCTTATTTTAAATACTTGTGACTATTATATATGATTTTATATTATATATACTATTTTAACAGTATCATATAAGAATATTTTCCATGCTAGTAAAACATCTATAAATATTTCTATGGCTGTAAAATTTGAATGTATACTGCTCACAAAAATTGGGGAATATTTTTATCATTAATATTTGCTAATTCTAATTGATTATAATATTAATGATAAAATAAACCCTAATTTTTGTGAGCCGTATACTTTCTGATTAGACAGTGGTTTCCTTGTCTTTTCCAACACAGTTTAAAAATTCTGACTGATTAAAATAATACCAGGTACTTATTGAGCACATACTGTGCTGTACTGAGTGGGTTCAAGAGCATCTAAGACAATCTTTGCCTTCTTCAAGAACTTAAGCACCAATGGGGGAGATTAAGCATATACAAAAATGATCCTACTCTGGAACATTGATGATAGGTCTGCAGAAGAACCCAGACAGTAAGTGGTACAGTTCTGCACTGGGTAGTACAAATTACGGTACTTTTAGGCTAGTAATGAAGAATTCAAAAAGCTTTTACAAACCACTGGGGTGTTAGAGCAGATCCGATGGAGAAAGGGGACTTGGACCTTGTTTAATGGACACACTTTCCCTAAGAGGACATTTGAAGGAGAAGAGATTGCATGAATAAAGCTTAGCAAAGGACCGCATCTGAGATGTTATGGGGAGGGCGGGTGGTAGGTTACATGAGTTAAGACAAGGGTGAGAAATAAGGCAGGAAGAGTTAATTAGGAAAAACTATAGTGATCTTTGTGATATTTCAAGAAGAAAACATAATCACAAGATATATTTCTGAAGAACATCTCTGTCTGAAAAGCCTTTTTTTTTTTTTTTTCTGGGAGAAACTAAAAAGAATCTAATACAGCTTTCCACTGAAAACATGAAGCACAAATATACACTATATTTCTATATTATTCATTAAAAATTGTTCTCTTCTTAATCAGGTAATTTATGTCGCTGTACTGGATATCGACCAATTGTAGAAAGTGGAAAAACTTTCATCATGGTAAGTTAAAATAAAAAAAATGTATATACATTTTTATCAGCTGCCTTAATACATTAATAAAACTTTGTATAATCATGCATTGTGCTTAATTATCTCTAACATAACCTCATAGTGACCATTCTAATCACTGAAGTTTATTGAATGCCACTATTAGTATTTTTTAAATAAACTTCTTGCATCTATCTTTTTTAGTCCTAAATTAGGCACTTTCCTAAGAAGTAAAATATATGGTTTATAACTTAAACAGATGCAAACTCTATTGAAGAAAGTGAAATATAGACTAAGAAACAACAAAACCATAACTGAAAAGCAATATTATTAAAAGCTCGATATATCCTCTATACCATGCAGATAAGATCTGAAGGAGCAAGAATGAAAAGGAATTAATGAGCAGGAAGGAAAGACACAGAGGAGACTTAAGAAGAATCAGCCTGGGAAGACATGATGGGAATGAGCGCATGGACTAGTGCAGAATGCCATGCAGGAGGCAATGAGGACTAGACCAGTGTGGGAGTGTGAACCCAGAACTTTCAGGAATGAGATTGCAGAATTATACCCACCAGATAAAGGAGGATATAGTGAGGAAGAAATTCACTTCATCATCAAAGTTGAGAGATCAAAGAATCGGGATGAAGCAAGGTAGAAGACTAATTTAGTATATGGGGGTAATTTAGAGTTATATGAGGTTTTCAGAAAGTTAAATTTTTTATTTTTCTGAGACAGAGAGAGATTCAGAGAGAAGGATAGATAGGGACAGACAGACAGGAACGAAGAGAGATGAGAAGCATCAATCATCAGTTTTTCGTTGTGATACCTTAGCTTTTCATTGATTGCTTTCTCATTTTTGCTTGACCGTGGGCCTTCAGCAGACCAAGTAACCCCTTGCTCAAGCCAGCAACCTTGGGTTCAAGCTGGTAAACGGTTTTTAAAATTAATTAATTAATTAATTAATTAATCTCAAGCCAGATGAGCCTGTACTCAAGATGGTGACCTCAAGGTCTTGAACCCCTGGTCCTCCGCATCCCAGTCCAATGCTCTATCCACTGCGCCACCACCTGATCAAGCAGAAAGTTGAATATTAAGAGGAGACATGCTTTCAACAAGAATTCAGTTAGGGTATTGCTGCCAGCAACCATTTGTATGATAATAATTAACTGTATATAATTTTGGTTGACTGAAACAATTCAAGGGATTTAAGTTAATTTCAAATTCTAAATTTTTTTGAAGAAAGAAACTACTTTTAGGCTAGTAATGAACAACTCAAAACACTTTTAAAAACTGCAGGTCAGTTTATTTTTAAATCTTGAGTAAGATACTATTAAAGTTGAACCATATGAAAGGTTAATATTCCACCATTTTTGATCCACAAAAACAACCACTTCACATGATTCAACCTAATACTATGTAATTACTTTCCTGGAGACAAAATCTGTACAAAGACAGGTATTATTGTTTCATTCGGTCCCTATACTCAGCAGTTTACATTAATTTCTTTATTGTACTTACCATTGTCACAAAATTTAAATTCCTTCTTAACTCTGTACAAAATTACAACACACACACATATAATATATATACATATATATGTATATATATGTATATATGTATGTATATATGTATATATACCATAAACATACATATATATACAAGATTATTAGCCACCACTTTAGCTCTTCCTATGTGTCAAATGCAGTACACACCTATTGCATATTTAATCTATCAAACCTCTTTGAACTGTATTTTATTTTCTTAATTTAATAAACTCAACCTAGCTAGTACGTATTAAAGCAGAAACTAGAACCCAGGTCTCCTTGTCCCCATGTATGAAGTCAAATCATTGGTTTGTGAATGTCCACAGACTCTTAGGCTCTGTCTGAACAGAAAAGACGAGTGTGAAATTATTAATCTGAGTTGCAGTAACAGAGTAGTGAATTTGGGCTTTAAACACTACTTTGGGTCTACATGAAATGTCCTGAAAATTAACGTAGAATGGTCTGGGACTTAAATCCAGATACTTCGGAACAGCTACAAAGCATCCAAATAAACTCAGGTTATCAGTGTCTATATATGTGTGTGTGTAGAAAATCTGAAAGCAGTTTCTTTTTTCTCTGAGACTTCATTAAAGATACACACTGTATAACCATTACAACGAACGTTTGGATTTTAAATTACCACCACATAACTACACTTCATTTACCTCACTTTTAGTAGGATTCTTTAGCTGTTGACCACACCTTCTTCTAACCCTCTTTGTCCTCCCCTGAGACTTGAGTGAGACCATTAGCATGGCCCTTTCGTGAGATGGTGCACATTCCTGCCTTTTTCCCAAGCTGTTCGGTGATACAATACATGGTTCTCCATCCCAGCCCTTTATAGAGTTCTTGAGGGCAAGGACACACTTTATTACTTCCTCCACAGATCCTGTGGGTTCTGGGCACTGCCAGGTACCTGGGTTAGTATTTAAAGAATCAACCAATGAATTTGTTTTAAATGGCATTACTTCCTAAGGGATCAACTGCTTGTGAAATGAAAGGATCAGGAAAATGTTGCATGGATCAAGAAAAAAAATCCTTTGCGAATAAACAGGAAAAAGTAAGTATCTGGTGTTCCACTGCAGTTAGAGTTGACTGAAAAATAACCAGAGAAACCCAAATTTACTCTATTTTACTATTCTTTTCAATGAATTCAGAGCATAAACAGCCTTTAAATGTCCCCCAAAGTAGCAAGCCCATGCCTTTCCTGAGGCCAGTCCCCATAGAAGACTGTTTTCCTGCAGAAGCATCACAACCTTCTGTGCCTGATCTGGGTTCACCTACCCCACGCCCACCCAAAGTCCAGCGCTGTGGTGCATCCTCGTGCTCATGGCAAATAAATACCCGCAAATAATACCTGAGATTCAGCATAGAAGCTTAACACCCAATTCCTGACACCCAGGAGCAAGCCCAGAGCTCAGTAAATCTGCTAGGGAAGCTGTCACGGTCCTCTGAGGGTGGGAATAATTCTGCTCAGGGACACGCTGTGGCTCTGGCAGCTCCATGTGAGTCTGAGGAGTCAGAGGTTTGGACCTGAACTCTGAAGTCTCACAGTCAGAGTTTCCTGTACATCTCTCGGTATCTCTGAAGTTCGTCTCTGTTTTGTTTTGTTTTGTGGAGATGTGTACCAAACTGTACAACGAAGATGAATTCCAGCCCCTGGACCCGTCCCAGGAACCTATATTCCCTCCTGAACTTATAGTAAGATGCTTTACTTTTGTTCTTTCATAATGTAATGTGGTAGAAGCCTTTTTGTATTACACTGTGGACTTACCGAGTTTTAGACGTTCAAAGTTGGAATTGTGTCCGGTACACAACCCATTTTTAGGAACCTGTTCAGCTTCACTACAAATAAGTTGAGGCAGACAGCTTTACCTCAGAAGAGTGGGGCTGCCTGGGCCTCGGAGATGCTTCGGTTCACCTTCTCAGTTAAAGATCCTGAACTCAGAGTGTGTAGGTGACTTATCCAATGTCACAGAGCTACTCTGTGAGACACATTTAAGGCATTTTGTAAAACTAGTAAAATAAAAATCAGATGATACTTAGTATAATGGAATCATGCTATTCTTACTCTTAACCTTTGTGATTTCAACTCAGTGGGAGAGAGAGAATAATATAAATAGTGTGATATGCCATCATTCTATTCCATGACGTGCCCTGGAGAGAGCATGAGAAGAGGGATATGATTCTGTGGGCTCTCAGAGGGTCTCCGTCTCTGCACACCCCTCAGAGTGTGAGAACTTGGACACATCTTCTATTTAAAGAATATATGTCTCTATATATGTAGTTATAGTTATGTGCATACATGTGTATAAATATCTTTAGAGTTGTAGAAAACAAAGAAACACATACACTATACCTGTTAGATGACTTAAGAAATTATTTTCAAGGATAATTTTGCCTATAGGCAATGTTTGTCCCACCAGAAAATCTAATCCCAAAGGTGAGACCCCTCTCAGTCACTCTTGGGACAGAAGTAAAACAAGGAAACCTGGCCCTTTAGATACTTTCACCATACCATGCTGCCTCCTCTTCACAAAATTACTTCTTAAATATAGAGTTTGCTCTACTCTATAAGCAGGTGTTAATGGGCAGAGACCTATTATGATGTTTATTCAATGCTGCCCACTCAAAACTTAAAAATCCAGTTTCAAACTAGTCCCATTTTCCGTTCTCTAGAAGTTAGGTCACCTCAGAAAGCTAAAATTACTGGCAAGCCATTTGGACACGTAGAGCAGTGTATCTACTCATGGTATGTAGTCCAACAACCTTACTTGAAAGTCTGTTGGCTTTGCTTCTCTGCAGAGAATGGCGGAAGATTCATACAAGAAAAGGTTGACGTTCCAAGGGGAGAGGACTACCTGGATTACCCCTGTGACTTTCAACGACCTTCTGGAGCTGAAAGCCAATTACCCCAAAGCCCCTCTTGTGATGGGAAACACTACAGTGGGTGGGTGGTTTTAAAGTATGTTCTTTGGGTAACCCAAACACTTAAGTCTCTTTTAAAAGTCTTTACAAGCACAATTCATTTTTATTAACAGATACCTGTAGTTTTTCAAATACAGTGTGTCCAGAAAGTCATGGTGCACTTTTGACCAGTCACAGGTCAAAAGTGCACCATGACTTTATGGACACACTGTACTTTGTTGTTTTCTTTGTGTGTCATTTGTGTCACAATTTTCATTCTGGATTATCAGTAAGCAACATCTGTTAGCACCCCCTGACATGCTTTTCTAATTCTTTTAAATGTTTTTCTCCTTAAGGACGCGACATTAAATTCAGAAATATATTTCATCCAGTTTTCCTATCTCCACTTGGGCTTCCAGAACTATATTTTGTGGACAGCATAGATAATGGTATGCACATTGTTTTGTTTTCTAATGAGATGTAATAATTGGCTGTTGTTGAACATTTGAGTATACACACAGGGTTGATAGAAAGACTTCATAGATTATCTGACCTCATTTATTCATTCTGATGTGTTTATTGAGCATCTACTATGTGTTTTCACTAAATTTTTCAAACTAACCCACTCAGTTGTTGTGTCACTGAATACTACATTGTCAGAAGAACCATAATGGTGGTAAGATGCCACGTAGTTTAGCCAGGTGTGGGAAGATTGACTAAATAAGACTTAAGACATTGGCCAGTAGGAAAGGGTCTTGCTAGATAGATATTACTCCATGATTCACAAATTTGTTGAAGGCTCATCTAAACCCACACACATTCTCACACACACACATAATCTGGGCTACAAAATTAGAATGTTTAACTATGAAGAACAACCTTATTTATTTTGCACTTTTTTGACAATATACCAAATGCTTTCATGCCTCTTATTTCTTTTCATCTTCATGACAACCTTAGGAAGTGTACATAGCAGGTAGTCGTGGTATCTTCGTTCTCCTAAAGAAGACATTGAGTTAAAGGGTGAAGAAACTTCCCAACTTTGCACAGCTTACATTTTGTTAAGTGAGGACTAGATCCTATGTCTTCTTATTCTTAGTCAAGTACTCCTCCAAAATAATGCACCAAATGAAGCTATCTTCCACCGTCCATTACCAAAACTTAGCATTTGATTGGATTACAGCTTGTAGCAGCTAAAAATGCTGCATAAAACAAGGTACTCCTCAATAAGTAAATAGCAGTCAAATGGAAAATTGCTTTCCTTCTGACCTGCTAATCTTAAGTGAGTCAAACCATTAATTTTTTTACCTACTGGAAAAATCCATACCAAAGAACTCACAGGTACAGATGAAGCAGGGGAAAGCCAGCCTGGCACTGGAGAGGGTTGGAAGGAAAGTATGGAGGCACTTGGTGAGGGTGGAGGGCAGGTGTTGGAGAGTTAGGGCTTAAAGAATTGAAACTAGTATTTCCCAACCTTTTAATTGGTGCCTTTCTAAGGAGCAATAGAAATTTTTTCCTAATCAGTCCTTAGTAAAATTTTAAATCCACAGACAATATATCTGTTCTTACACATAAAAAGAGAAAGATTTCTTTTCACACTCTTGGAAGTGATATTGCCCCTTTAAGAATGCATAAACTAAATGACATCATGCATATCATATAAGCACACCCTGATGAAACTGAACCAAGGTATAGTCCAGGGGTCCCCAAACTACGGCCCGTGGGCCGCATGATTGCGGCCCCCTGAGGCCATTTATCCGCCTCCGCTGCATTTCCGGAAGGGGCATCTCTTTCATTGGTGGTCAGTGAGAGGAGCACAGGATGCATCCACACCCATAGTTCCCATTGAAATACTGGTCAGTTTGTTGATTTAAATTTACTTGTTCTTTATTTTAAATATTGTATTTGTTCCCGTTTTGTTTTTTTTACTTTAAAATAAGATATGTGCAGTGTGCATAGGGATTTGTTCATAGTTTTTTTTATACTCTGACCATCCAATGGTCTGAGGGACAGTCTACTGGCCCCCTGTGTAAAATGTTTGGGGACCCCTGGTATAGTCGGATGTCTACTCTTGTTCTGATGAGAGAAGAGAAGGCTCAGTAGAAAGGCAAATGGACAGTGTGAATTTGTAGGTTAATTCTCACTTAGGTTTAGTGATCTTCTGAAAGTCTTATAAAATCTTGTCTGTAATTTTGATATTTTATCAAAACATTCCAGAAAAACACCAAATTGGAAATAAACTAATAAATTTTAGATATTTGTGATTGATATGTACATAGATTATATGTGATATCTATGACTGTATACATGACTGATAAAAAAAATTTTGTATCTAATATTTGGGAATAATGGTAATTGCCAAAAATAATACTTCTCTTTGCATTTTGTCATTCTAAGTGAATATGTAAAAAGAAGCTATATTTGAAAGATTGCTTCCATGCAGCCCATTTATCTTTTAATGGTCACTGTCAGGATTCATTCTAGTATCTTATTTTCAGGGGTGACAATAGGTGCGGGCTACAGCCTTGCCCAGCTGAGAGATGCCTTACATTTTATTGTTTCGGAGCAACCGAATGTGAAGACTCAGACCTACCGCGCTCTCCTGAAGCATCTGAAGACACTTGCCGGGGCCCAGATTAGGAATATGGCGGTACGTTCTTTGGTGTTATATAAAATGAGCCTTCATTAGATACAGTCATATAGTCCTGCTCAGTTTAGCAAACATTACTCTGAAGAGGAAACCAAAGTCAGTGTTGAATACATTTCTATAACATGAGTGTGAGCGTGTGTGTGTGTGTGCATGCTTGGGTGCATATGCTTGGAGTAAGCAGCAGCATATCATAAAACACAATTATGGTCCTGGAGTCTGAAGATGCCCAATTTCTAATCTTAGCCTGCCACTTATGAGTGGCATGATCCTGGAGAAGCCATTTGACCTTGTTAAGCCACTGTTTCTTTATTTTAAAAGATAAGGTTCAACTATAGAATAAAAAGACAAACTACACAATGGGAAAGCATTCGACAATATGTTTGGTAAGGGGTTAATAACCAAAATTTATAAAGAACTTGTAAAACTCAACACCAGAAAGACAATCCAATCAAAAGTGGACAAAAGAAATGAATAGACACTTCTCCAAAGGGGACTAACAGATGGCCAATAGGCATATGAAAAACTGCTCAACATCACTAATCATTAGAGAAATGCAAATTAAAACTACAATGAGATATCACCTCATACCAGTCAGAATGGCGCTCATTAACAAAACAATACAGAATAAGTGCTGGCAAGGATGTGGAGAAAAGGGAACCCTCCTGCACTGCTGGTGAGAATGCAGACTAGTGCAGCTACTGTGGAAAACAGTATGAAGATTCCTCAAAAAATTAAAAATCGAACTACCTTTTGACCCAGCTATCCCACTTATAGGAATATACCCTAAGAACACCATAGCACTGTTCGAAAAGGAGAAATGTGCCCCTATGTTCATAGCAGCATGTTCACAGTGGCCAAGACATGTAAACAACCCCAAAGCCCTTCAATAGATGAGTGGATAAAGAAGATGTGGTACATATATACTATGGAATACTACTCAGCCATAAGAAATGATGACATCGGATCATTTACAACAACATGAATGGACCTTGATAACATTATACTGAGTGAAATAAGTAAATCAGAAAAAACTAAGAACTATATGATTCCATACATAGATGGGACAGAAAAATGAGACTCAGAGACATGGACAAGATTGTGCTGGTTATGGGGGGCAGGGGGAAAGGGGGAGGAGGATAGTAGTAGGAGAGAGGCACAAAGAAAACCAGATAGAAGGTGACGGAAGACAATTTGACTTTTGAGTGATGGGTATGCAACATAACCAAATGTCAAAATAACTTGGAGATGTTTTCTCTGAACATATGTACCCTGATTTATCAATGTCACCCCATTAAAATTAATATAAACAATTCATATTTTTTAAAAAAAGATAAGGTTAACTAAATGGACTGGCTCTGAGATCCTGTCCAGGTCTACCAGTCTGTGAAATATGTCTTTTCCAAGGTTTAGTAAACAAGAGCCTACATTTCCAAATTACTTTTTCTTGGATGATTCTCCTCTTAGACCTTTGCACTAAAGTCGGTTTCTAAACATGTGTACCCCAAATGTCAATTCTTGGTTGCCCCCACTTATCTAAGTAGTGAGATTTCCTTATTACTTAATATTTCAGAGAAAGCGGTTTGAACCACTGCCCATTCCACACGTGATGGGTAGTTCTGTGGGATTTGGAGGAAGGCATATTTCTCCTAATTGTCTCTGACCCTACTTTTGTCGATTCTGACCCTACTTTTGTCGAAACCCATCATATGTTTTCACCTTTGGCATCTGCTATCCCTTTTTCTGGACCACATTTTCATCTTATCACCTTGCCTTCTTAGCTTCCTTCAAAAGTCCTCATGCAAGGCCACGTCTGAGCGGCTTTATTGACGGTTGAGCAAGAGAGGAACTTTATTGTGCAAGAGCACAGTGAACATTTTGAAAATGACTGTTTCATATCTGGTTCTTTAGAGTTTATTCAGGCCCCAGTCTCCGCCTTCCCTGTGTTACTGAACACTCACACTAGGGCTCGTTCTCAAAGAAATGTACCTCCTCATTACACATGGGAAAGGATTATCTTTTCAAGCAATGAATTTGAACTGGACTCGGGGGTGGAACTCTTGAATGACGTGTTGTCTGGATCTAATTAGCTGCCTCAAAGCTCTGCCAGATCTCTCTACGAAGCAAAGAGGAGGATTACAAGCTTATAGGAGATCACTGTATACATAATTGCTTAATTGTTAAATGACTAAGTGTAGCTTAAAAAAAATAATGTCATCTTTATTTATCTAGACTTTAGGAGGACACGTGGTGAGCAGGCACAATTATTCTGACCTAAATCCAATTTTAGCAGCAGGAGATGCTATCATCAATCTAATATCTAAAGGTAAGAGACCAATGTTTAGGCATTCAGTTATAATTATCACTGTTGGTTAGATATCTCCTTCCATAAACTATGTATCTCTAACTTAGACTGACCCAATATATAGGCTATCTCTACATTCCCCCAAACAGAAGAATGAAACTGAAATGGATTATCTTGTTCTCTGGATGCTCTATATCTGGTAGATCAGATAAGTTATTACACCTGACCATTTTCCTTAACTATTTGGCCATATTCTTGTAGAATCCAAAAGCAGTTTTAAACATGTATGAGCTGTATCTCTGTGGTTTTAAATTTTTATGATGTATTTGATGTCAGAGTTTTATAAAGGTGGATTTTCTTTATAGAACTTTTCATTTCAAACAAAATCAAGTTTGTGGGACATATTACTTTCTTTCTCTCTATTCAAAAACAGCTTGATCCTTGCCAAGGAAAATGATTTAAACTTAAAGAAATAAAAATAATACATATTATTCATAGGGATATTGTTGTAAGATAACCTCTCTTAATTAAAATCACATTTAAAAATAAGGTGGATCAAGTAAGAGAGCAGGGTAAGCTGCTTAAAGGGGGAAAAAAGCTGTATATGGGGCTACTGACCTCTGCCACTCATCCCATCTCTAGTGCTTCAGACAGGTTACTTAACCTGTCTGACCTCTGGGCCTCAGTTCTCCTATTTCTGAAATACATTCTACCCATTTCCCATTTGTGAAACTGGGTTATTTCTCTATAGCTTTAAAGTACTTCAAGGCTAACACTTATGAAAGACATATAAAGGTCTCTAAGAACCAGAAAATACTTTTCAGCTTATTTGGTCCAACCAACCCTTTCAGCTGCAAACGAGGAACCAGAAACCCCAAAGTTTCTCTGCCTGCCTAAGGTGACATAGCGTGGAACCTAGAATTCGAACCCTGCCTGCACTCTCCTTTTTTCACCAGATACATCACATCTGCCCTTTCCTGGACAGTCTCCAATTTGATAAATTCATTCTAATCAAGGTCATTTCTCTGATAGAAGGAGAACGGCAGATTCCTTTAGATGGCCATTTCCTTGAGAGATCACCTGAAGCCAGCCTTAAATTGGAAGAGATCATGTCATCTGTTTATATTCCCTACTCTACTCAGGTAAGGGCTCACTGTCCCACCCTCCATCCCAAGGGAGCCCCACTCACCCTGTGCCCTGTGCAGAAGCCACACACAGCCTTTCGAGTACAGTGCCATCTCTGTTTCCAACCAACTGCTGCAGGAAGAATGTGGGGGCTGCTTTCAGGGAGGGGCAGATTCCCAGATGACCACTTCATTCGCTTTCATCAGGCCCACATTGGGGCTTTTGTGGATCTTAGACACTTTTGCCTTCTTGGTCCCTTTCGCTATAAAAGAAAAGAATAAAATCAATGACCATAGTATTATAAAGATGAATATAATCCAGGCTCCATTCAGTGTTATATGTTCATCATTATTATATAAATTTAAATCCTTTTTAATTAACAGAAAAGTGTTTTCGTGGGCCTTACCTCCCTGCAAAAGAAGGATCTTTTATGAGATAAGCTGAATATTTGGTTTCAGACAAATAGGCATCTTAGCCAAAATTGAGTCAAACTATTGTCAGTTTCATCTATAGTAAGTTCCTGGTAAACTAAAAGTTCATCATCATAAAATACTTCCAAGTCATACAACATCTATTAACCACACATTTTAATTAAAATTATTTGCTTATTATTTACCTACTGTTCTAAAGTAGCTCAATCTGCGGGTTACATAGAGAGACCATGGCAGGAAGAAATTTTAGGAGATTTATTAATAAGCCAGCTACATATTTGACTTACAAGAAATATAGCCTACCTAAATCGTGCAGCCTCAAATATAGCTCTGAGGCTATTTATATAGACATGATCACATACAGTTTGGGGGGAAAAGGACGGGGTGCACAATACAAAAGTTAATTCCTGATTAGCTTGCAACATTTATCTATAGGATCTTTTAAAAGGAAAAGCATTCCTACATATCAAGACTAAAACAGTAGCAATAAATGTCATTTTAAATATTAACACAGTAGAGATAATTGTTGTTTTACATATCAAAGGCATTCCCAGATCTTCTAGGGTATTCATTTTGTGGCCACCTTAGTGGGAAATGAAATGTTTATGTTTAGTCTAGGACTGGGGTCCCCAAACTTTGTACACAGGGGGCCAGTTCACTGTCCCTCAGACTGTTGGAGAGCCGGACTATAAAAAAAACTATGAACAAATACCTATGCACACTGCGCATATCTTATTTTAATGTAAAAAAAAAAAACAAAATGAGAACAAATACAATATTTAAAAGAAAGAACAAGTAAATTTAAATCAACAAACTGACCAGTATTTCAATGGGAACTATGGGTGCGGATGCATCCTGTGCTCCTCTCACTGACCACCAATGAAAGAGGTGCCCCTTCCGAAAGTGCGGTGGGGGCAGATAAACGGCCTCAGGGGGCCGTAGTTTAGGGACCCCTGGTCTAGGATAAGGAGAGAAGCTAAATGCTCAGAAGGATGATTATTAGAAAGCATATAAAGTGTTTCAGAATACAGATTTTTTGTTTGTTTGTTTTCAGAAAGAAAGAGTATGGGAGCCTGGCTTTTCTTTTTGAAATACCAGTATCAACAGTTTTGTAGTTCCTTGACACCTTATTACACTCCCACTCTGCATACCAGGCACAGGGCTAAATCCAGAAGACACTAGATTTCTAAAAGACAGAGTCCTTTTGCAAAGTTTTCTAAATCATAGAAGTAGGGCTTGAAAGAGGAAAAACCCAATCATCTTAGACAGAAAATAATTAGCTAGAGTAGTTCCAGGGATGGGGCGAGCCCTCCCCTGATATTTTACAAAGGGGAAGAAAAGCAGTTGGAATCGAGCATAGATCAGAGGAGAGAAGGAGGTGGGAGGACAGCATGGAGATGGGGATCGGGGGGAATGGCAGCTTGGAGACCAGGCAGCAGGACAAGGTGGCTGGAGGAGGCCCACGAAGCAAGGCTAGGTGGGAGGCTGGGACTCCATATCTATTGCTTCAGCAGGCAGTTTGTACGTGTTCTAGCAGACCTCAAGCACCTCTGAAGACTTTAAAGCAAGGTAAATTCTTAATGAAAGTGGTATTTAGGAATACCAATCCACTGGAAATATAGAGGGAAAATTGGTTGGAGGATATGCTGAAGGTTGATGCATAGTTAGGAGGTTAATGCAATATTTCAAGTGGGAGAAGTAATGCAGGTGGTGGCAGCAGGAATGGAGAGAGAAGTCCTCACCACTCAGTACAGTGATATAAATGTGATGTGTGCCTCAAACACTTCTTCATCACCTTTGCTTTCTATAATAAAAATTCTATAATAAAAATGTTTTATCCTTGATAGGGTCCACAGTGGTAAGGTTAACTTCCTCCTCACCCCCACCGGAGACACTGGCCACACATTTTGTCACTTTAATATTTATCATTAATGATAAGATTTCACCTAAAATGACAAATGTAAAGTGGGAAAACACTTTGGAAACCATTTGGTGCGGTGGTTTTCAAGCTTTTTATTTTTAACAGTAGAATTCTTTATTTGAATTAAATTGACACAGAACGCCAAACTAGTTTTAAATGGAGGTTTGGCAGTTCTCTCTGAGAAACATCCTACTTTCTGATCTTCCCCTCATCCCCTTAGGCACCATCTGATCAAACCCAATATTCTCTTTTAAAGAAAATTAAGCCCCAAACATTCAGGTCACTTGCCCTAGGCCAAGTGTGCTGATTTGGAGTTGGAAGTAGATAGCATAAGCTCTAGAGCAGTGGTTCTTAACCTTTTTTGAGATACCGAACCCACCAGTTTCATATGCGCATTCACCGAGCCCTTCTTTAGTGATAAATAAAATAAGATTTTTTTTCCAAATTCAAGATATAGGTATATGTTTTTTCCTGGTACACAAAATGAGCCGTGCATGAACATCACCTTGCTCAAAGAACAAAACCAACAAAGTGCATGAACTCACAACAAATTATGGTATTACTTTATTCTGGCCTCCACGTCAGAGGCTTCTCTGAACCCCTGAGACCGACTCATCGGACCCCTAGGGTTCGATAGAACCCAGGTTAAGAACCACTTCTCTAGTGCCAGACTGCGTGGATTTGAAACCCCAGCTGTCACTTACTATGCAACCTTGTGTCAGTTGCTGAAGCTCTCAGTTTCCTCACAAGTATTTGGAAATAGTTGAGTTGTTATGAAGATTGAATATTAATATAAATCAAACACATAGGCCCGTACTCACATATAGTCAGCACTACAGTCAATAACAGTGAGAATTCAAGTGCATTTACAGGATCCTTTTCATTATAAGAATCATCTAATTTGTTTCTGTTTGTCAGACAGGAGAGCTAAGCATTAAATGTTAAATGTTCTGAGGGCTTTTCTATTTCAGTGGCACTTTGTGTCGGGACAGCGAATGCCCCAAAGGCAGAATGCCTTTGCCAGCATCAATGCTGGGATGAGTGTGAAATTTGAAGATGGCACAGACACAATCAAGGACCTTAAAATATTCTATGGAAGTGTTGGCCCCACTGTGATCTCTGCAAACGAAACCTGCAAGCGGCTCATTGGGAGGTATGTCGCAACACGTCTAGAACATAGAACTCAGGCCTTTCTTTTTTAATAGTTTAATGCACTAGCACTCAGAGAATTTCCTATGATTATAAAATATGCATATATGGTCATTTTAAAAATGTAAGCACTGCAAAATGTATGAAGAAAATAAAAATAACTCCAAGACCAACGTCTTTTAAGGTACAATGATTCTTTTACTGCAGTCTCTGTAATAAGATCAATATATTAGTTATTATACCATATTTTCCCATGCATAAGACGCTCCCATGCATGACAGACCTTAATGCGAAGGCTCAAAATTTGAAAACAGGACAAGTGTGAAAAAGTGGGAAATGCAAGTAAAATAAATCTACAATCACTGTATAAGACACTCCCAGTTTTAGACCCCAAATTTTTCAGGAAAAGGGTGCATGCATCTTATGCATGTTGAAATATGGTAAATAGATAAAACCTTCGAATTGTCATTTTTAATTAACCCGAAAAGTAAGTAAATATTTCAAATACTATGTTCTAAGGCATCTGAAAATTTCCTTAAACACAGAAAAAGGATGAAATGTTCAAAATGGTTAAATGGCTTTCTTCTTGTCACTCTCATCACTTCTAGCATTTGGAGAGTAAATTTTTAAAATTCTTCCAACTAGTGTTTACACAATAACTTCTATTCACCAACATATTTATTGTCAACAATTAAAACTTAATAACAGTTTGTCTCTCAGCTACTAAAATAACTCGATGCTTCCAAAGCATAATATAGAAATTTTCATTTGTGAAAACCTCACAATTATAATCAATTTTCAGTTGCTTACCAGTCATTACTTGTGTGATGTGTGTGCCCGGCGCAGTTCAGTTGCTAGAGATACAGCAGTGAACAAGATAAAGTCCCAGACCTTGGGATTCTTGATTTCAGTACTTTTGTTACTCATGCTATTTGAGGTAAATCAACATTCCCAAGCCATGAAGTTAAAAAGTAATAAAACAGTGGCGCAGTGGATAGAGCATTGTCCTGGAATGCTGAGGAACCAGGTTCTAAACCCCAAAGTCACCAGTTTCAGCGCCAGCTCATACGGCTTGATTGAGGGTTCACTAGCTTAAACACAAGGTCACAAGATTGAGCGTGGGATCATAGACGTGACCCCATGGCACTGGCTTGAGTCCAAGGTCACTGGCTTGAGCAAGGGGTCAGTCATTCTGCTGGAGCCCCCTGATCAAAGCACATATAAGAAAGCAATCAAAAAGCAATTAAGATGCCACAACAAAGAATGAATGCTTCTGATCTCTCTCCCTTCCTGTCTGTCTGTCCATCTGTCTCTATCCTGCTAATAATAATAACAACATATAATCCAATTAAAACATCAGCAGAGGATCTCAATAGACATTTCTAAAAAAGCAAAACAAAGCAAAAACATAGATAGCCAATAGGTACACAAAAAGATGCTCAACATCACTAATTATCAGAGAAATGCAAAGCAAAACCACAATGAAATATTGCTCACACCTATTTGAATGGCTATCATCAAAAAGACAAGAACTAATAAGTGCTGGAGAGTGTGTCTAGAAAAGTGGACACTTAGGCTTTATTGATGGGAATGTATATTGGTGTAGGCACTGTGGAAAATAGTATAGAGGTTCCTCAGAAAATTAAAAATAGAACTACCATATAATGCAGTGATTTTATTTCTGGCTATTTTTCCAAGGAAAATAAACACACTACCCAAAATATGTATGCACTCTCTTGTTCATTGCAACATTATTTAGGATAACCAATATATGAAAGCAACCTAGGTGTCTGTTCGTAGATGAATGGATTAAAAAATGTGCTATATAGATAAAATGGAATATTATTCAGTCATGAGAAGAAGGAAATCTTGACATTTGCAACAATATAAATTGACTTTGAGAAAATTATACTAAGTGCAATAAGTCAGACAGCAAAGAACAAATATCATATAACCTCACTCATATGAAGAATCCAAAAAACCCCAAAAACTAAACTCATGGACACGGAGAACAGATTGATAGTTGCAGCTCAGGAGAGGGAAAATTTGGGAGAAGGAGGTTAAAAAGTGCAAATTTTCAGCTATAGAATAAATAATTCATGGGAATTTAATGTTCAGCATGGTATTTATAGTTAATACTACTGTATTATGTATCTAAAAGTTGTAAAAAGAGAGTAGACCTTAAAAGTTCTAATCACAAGAAAGAAACTTTGTACTATATGTGATGATGGGTGTAACTAGACTTATTGTGGTGATCATTATACAATATAGCACCCAACTATAGAATTGTTATATTATATACCTGAAATTAATATAATGTTACATGTTAAATATATATCTCCATTAAAAAGTAAAAATAATAAAAAAGATTGAAAGTAATAATAAAGGAGGACTTTGTAAGGAAAATTGGGAACCACTACATCAGATTCTAAAGAAAGATAGGGAAACATTTGAGTTGACTTTAAAGATGGATACAGATTGCTGTCCACCTTCCTATGTTCTATCACTTTAATCTGTCTTTGCCGCTCCTGTGAAATGTTGACATCTTTCCTTCCAGGCAGTGGGACGACCAGATGCTGAGTGACGCGTGCCATTTGGTCCTGGATGAGATTCACATTCCACCGGACGCTGAGGGCGGCATGGTAGAATATAAGCGAACCCTCCTTATCAGCTTACTCTTCAAATTCTACCTCAAAGTGAGGCGAGGACTGCATAAAATGGTAAGGGACTTCTCGGAGTTCGGGGTGCCTTGCCATTCCGAGTGCAAGTCCGCACATGAAGGCCTTCCCCTGCCTGGTTTCGATAATACACCATGGGCACCCGGGCTGTGTCCTCAGTGTGGTGCTCAGGTTCCTCCTCGCCCTCCTGCGTTCCTCTCCTTCCCTTCTCCTTCACTCCTGGGCTGAGAAGGGGACCACCTCGTTACTCCATTTGCCCTATAATTGGTGTGACAAATATTAATATGCAATTTGACCTGCAGTAGCAAAAAAAAGAAAAAAACACCTTAATTATAAGATCTTTCCTCATTTAAAATAATTTGTTAAAATAATACCAATATTAATATTTAGAAAATGTGAATAAGCCAAAATAGAGGAGAAAAATAATTTGTA
Organism: Rhynchonycteris naso; assembly: GCA_037038555.1. Classification (NCBI taxonomy): domain Eukaryota; kingdom Metazoa; phylum Chordata; class Mammalia; order Chiroptera; family Emballonuridae; genus Rhynchonycteris; species Rhynchonycteris naso. The sequence goes on along the minus strand of CM072997.1, from coordinate 33,531,467 downwards.
ATCCTATCACCATAGTTAACCACTATTAATATTTTGGTGTGTATCCTTCTAAGCCCTTCCCTATGGATGTGTATGTATAAATGTCACACATAGCCATCAATAGAACTGTTTAGTATAGCTTAGTTCACTTAGTAACATATACATCTTTCAATGACATTAAATATATTTTAGTGACATCCTGACATATGGTTGCATGGCAAGTTTATTGAAACATGGGTCATCATTATTCTCTCTATTCCTTATTTTTAGACATTTAGATTGTTTCTAGTTTTTTGTTAACTATATTTTTCTTTCCTAGCCTAGTTTAAATTGACTTCCACAGCAGTTCCTTAAAATATGGGCCCATGAATGAGTGTCCCTTGATAACCCATGAGCTGACTCAAAAATGGAAAATGACTACAGCCACATTTCTTATATGACTGAGAATTTTACTATCTTAGTTAGGTCAGTCCTTTCAAAAATTATTAACATTATTTATTATTAGTAGTATTCTACTCTCTTCTATTCTATTATATATGCTGTTATGTGTTACATAATATTTCAGTATATTAATCTGTAATCAAGAAACAGCTCAAAGACATACCCAGAAACAATTGTTTGACCAGCTCTCTGGATATGCCATACCCCAGCCAGGTGGACAGAAAATGAACCATCCCATAGGTTGCTGTATGTCTGAGTGAATCAATGAATGAATGGCTCCTGAAGAGAAGGGCCGAGGTGCCTGCAGCGGCCTACCGCTTCTCTGAGGTCTTGTGACACCCAGGTTTCACGAGCAGCGATGGGAACACAGACCCCATGAAGAGGAAGCTTTGGGCATCTCTACCCAAAGAGTCCGTGCTCTTCCCACAAGTACCTCTGAGCTCCGCAGCCTCCCTGATGTAAGAAAGAACAAACTTTGGAACCCTCAAACTTCCCAAGCCAGTGACATGGAGTTCATTGTTGAAAAAACATTCTTGAAGGTTAAAGAAAGTGAGAAAAAGGAACTGAGTTCCTGATGTGCCCCAAAAAGGATTTAGGGTTCTTACTATTTTACTTAATTTCACAATATTATGTTGGTTTCCATGTCTGTCTCCTCTTGCAAAGTACAAAATTCTTGAGGGCAGGATGGATTATCTGTGACTGTGTGCCTCCTTCTTTCCTGACCTAGAAGCTGTCCAAGAACGCCTATTACTACCCCATCTCACTACCGCTGAGAGAAGTGCCACCTGTCCAAGACATAACACAAGTGCCAAAATCAAGACTGGGTGCCAGACTGCTTGGCTCCAAACCACTTCTTTCCAGTTTGACACCACAGGTGACAGGATATACTGGGGAACAGGAGAAGCTCCCTACAGTGAGGAACTCTTAGCCAGAAAAGAGAGGAGGAGAGAAGATGGGTCCGCGCCGAGCCCGACCTGAAACCTAATGTACCCTCCCTGAAAGCTCCGAGGGCTGCACACACCAGGACGCCCACCCAGCGCAGGTCCCACCAGCCTCCCCAGAGCACATTCAGACTTCTCTGTGGCTTCCCTCTCACCCTCTCCTGCTCAGTTCTCTGCACTGGGGAGGGAGCCAGTTCCCCAATTCTGGGTGACCAATAACAATAAAAAGCATTAATAGCACCAATTAAAAATATAATCAGCATATATCTAATATATTATTGTATATACAGGGTGGGGTAAAAGTAGGTTTACAGGTATTCATATGAAAAATAATACAATAATTTAAAAGTAATAATACAAGAATAAACTTTCACATACAACTGTAAACCTACTTTGCCCACCTTGTAATCTAATAAATATGTTTTTTTATATCTTGTATACTATCATATATTCTCTAACATATCACATATTCTATTATGTTATATATTCTATCACAGAAAAAGAATTTACAATACAGAGAACATTTTTAAAAAATCAACTCTAACTTAGTAATTTTATGATTAACATTTGAATGTGTGCTTTTATATTTTTTAAATAAAGAAGGGATCATACTGTAAACAAAGTTTTGTAACTTTTTTTTCACTTAACTGTATTTCATGAGCATTTTTCAATGTCAATAAATACACTTCTACAAAATCACTTTTAATGACTGCAGAATATTATATCTTATGGATATACCATAATTTGTTTAGCTATTTCCCTGTGGTTGGGTGTTTAGTTTAATTCTAGTTTCTTCACTATCACCAATCATCTGTTATTAGAAATCCTTGTACATGGCTCACAAGTCATCTTTGCCCACCCCCTCGGTTGTTTCTTTGAGGTACATGCTGAGGAGATTAGTGTGATTTGAAATTACAGAGTCTATTTAAAAGTGTGCATACTTCCACTCATTCGAAAAGGTGACCCTTTTGTGATGTGAAACTCTACTTCCTGGATGTAACATCCACTTTATGGTGCACATAAGAAGACGTAGTGTTCTTCAAACAACTGCTACCAGCCTAGGGAACTTGAGCTCAGGGCTCTCTCCCAGCAGAACCGGGATCTGATTTCTCAAATAACCCTTTTTCTATATATGTTTTTTTAAGCTAGTCACTCAGATTGTAAAATTAAATGTGATATAATCTTCTTTTAAGGATCCCCAGAAGTTTCCTGATATTTCAGAAAAGTTTGTGAGTGCTCTAGAAAATTTCCCTATAAAAACACCACAAGGAGTTCAAATGTTCCAGGTCGGTGGGTAGAGTTTTTGTTTTTTAATCTGCTTATTCATTCAGATATATATATTATGCATGTATGTCCTTCTTTTCAATAGCTATATTTTGTATTACTTGTAAACATAAAGTCTACCTAAAACCAGCTGCTGTTACCCATTGTCACCCCCACACGACTTGCTTGGTTTAGCTTTTATGCTTTTACTCAAGACTAAACAAGGAAGAAATTCAATTGTGAATATCTCTTCTTCGCTAATTTCAGTTTTGTAGCTTAAAATATCCTCCTTTTCCTGGCCAGTGTTGGTCCATTTTTGAAACCTGACTCAACATTTACTTCTAGAAAGTCTTCCCTGCTTTACTAGAGCCACCCTAAGTCTCCGAGGAAACTGTATTTTCCTTGCACCATATAAGTTATGCGAATTATTCTCTAGTACTCTATGAAACCCATCATATTATTTTGATGTATGTGTTCTGATTCCACAACAAGTCTGTAGAATCAGCAAGGACAGGAACAATGTCTCCTTTTGGGGGGTGAAGTGGGGGTATGGAGAGATGAGGGGAAGAGGCTGTAACCAAGAATATATTCTTTATTGTAATTCTCAATGGGTATTTGTTAACAACCCTCACTCATGGATATGGATACCCAATTGCCTCTAGATTCTCATGACTTACATTTAAAACAGATATATCAGACCCAACTTTCAGTGCAGGAGAATATCTGGAAGTAAAATAACATGCTCTGTTCATTAACAGTGTGTGGATCCCCACCAACCCCCACAAGATCCAATCGGCCACCCAATCATGCACCAGTCAGCCATTAAACACACCACCGGGGAAGCTGTGTATGTTGATGACATGCCCCCCATCGCTCAAGAACTCTTCCTGGCTGTAGTTACCAGCACCAGAGCTCACGCAAAGATCATGTAAGGAAATAAATTATGTTCCTATAAGTTACTGAAATGTGTTAACAAAGTTATAAACAAATTGAGAACTTATTGAATATTTAAGTCAATTTAATAGTGTTTATTTCCTTTTCTGGATGAGACTCACTCATTTTGAAAGTAGTTAAGATAAAAAAAAAAGAAACAATAAAACCTTCTGGCCAAGAGTCAGAATACCAACGTAGAATACTGCCCCATGATTTATATGAGGTCCATTGTAGTTTTTTCATGTTTGAGAAATCATTTGTGTGTTACCCTGAACTTACCTTTGCAACTTTAATGTGTACTTTAAAATTTCCTCTCCTAGATCCATTGATGTTTCAGAAGCCCTGGCACTTCCAGGTGTTGTTGATGTGATTACCGCAGACGATGTTCCTGGAGATAATAACTATCACGGAGAGGTTTTCTATGCACAGAATGAGGTGTGTAATTTGTATGCAGCTTATGATTCAAGTATTTTGCTGAAAATGGCATATCATACTTTCATAGAACCAGGGACTTCACCTCAGTGATGTTGAAATTTATTTGGAATTGTAGTCCCTTATGAGATTCTAACAAAAACCATAATCCCTCTCAAGGAAGGCTTCTAAAGAAAAGTTATAAAAGTCATAGAAGCAATATAAGACAACATAGAAGCAATAAAAGAACCTTCTGAATTTCAAGAATTTCAGGATGACTGGAGCACCATGGGTGATTTGGGAATGGGGAGGGATGCTGTAGAAGACTATCAAAGGCCAGATATAACTTAGTTCTGCATTCAATTTTTTTTACCTCTAAATCCTACACAAGCCTTTGTTTTAAATTTATTCTATAGGTAGAAAATGTTTTGTTTATCTATCTATCTATCTATCTATCTATCTATCTATCTATCTATCTATCTATCTATATTTCTGAAGTGAGAAGCAGGGAGATCGCAGACAGACAGACTCCCGCATGCGCCTGACCGGGATCCACCCGGCAAACCCACTAGGGGGTCGATGCTCTGCCCATGTGGGGAATTGCTCTGCTGCAACCAAGCCATTCTAGCATGTAAGGCAAAGGTCATGGAACCATCCTTAGTGCCTGGGCCAACTTTTTTCCATGGAGCCTTGACTGCGGGAGGGGAAGAGAGAGATAGAGAAAAAGGAGAGGGGGGAAGGAGGAAGGGTGGAGAAGCAGATGGCTGGTTTTCCTATGTGCCTGGCCAGGAATTGAATCTGGGACTTTTCACACATGGGGCTGATGCTCTACTGCTGAGCCAACTGGCCAGGGCTGACAATAATGTTTCTTTTAGTCACAGAAACCCAGTGAGTAAATGTAAAAATTTGGAAACAGTAAGTCCATTTTAGTGATTCTGTTTTAGCTAATTACATGCATGTGGGTTTTCTGCAGGTAATTTGCGTGGGTCAGATCATCTGTACCGTGGCTGCTGATACCTATGCACATGCAAAAGACGCCGCTAAAAAAGTGAAGATTGCTTATGAAGACATAGAACCTAAGATTATCACAATAGAGGTATTAAAGTCACTCTGTATCTTCAAGAATGACGAGGGTGATGTACCTTTGGCAGAATTCAATCCAGGGAGTCAGTCACAAAATAGTATACATTGGGCTTTGTTTATACTTTGTTCAATGTCACCTACAGTTTTAGGGAGAAAGCTTCAGCACTCTGCACCTTGCGACACAATACTGAGAATTTTCTGTCTGGTGTCCCTTTCTTTCCTGTGTCCACTTCTCGCATGGCCTCTGGCTAAGGTATAGCCTAATGAACAGATAAGCAACTCCAGAGGAAGGTCCTTATGGCCTCACATACAAAAGCAGTCAGTGGGAAAATCCAGAGCACTGTGAAACTCAGAATATTGACCCAATTACAGGTTGGCTCTTCTCTGTCTCTTACCCAATTCCTGCTTGAGCACAAGCTCTGGAAATAGAATACTGAGATTCATCTAATAGGCTATTAAACAAATCTTTGACAAGTTGCTTAAATTCATCCTATCTCAGCTTTCTTATCTGTAAAATGGGAACTATGAAAGTACCTATATCAAAAGGCCATCATGAGGTTTCAATACAAGAATACACATAAAATGCTTAAAATAGCACCTGGAATGTGCAATGCTTTGAATACAGGTTAGCTATTATTTTGTTTTAGTTGTTATTAATAAGGTCAAACCATGTTCATAGTGCTTATATCTCTGGTGCTTAGCCAAGCACTAAATTCATAGTAAGTACGCAGTAATGGGTGTGGTGGAGGGATAGAGGCATGCATAAGCAGTATGGAACCTGGCCAAGGGGATACAGTCTCCATCATCCTCTTTGATTCTCCCCTGTTCTTCCCAACATTTGAGAAGTCTTTTCCAGCTATCTTTTAAATGCCTCTTAAATTGGTCCTTTCTTTGATTCTCACTTTTACCCCTTCCCATCCTCCAGCCCAGTCCTCACCATCTTATTGTCAGATTTACTACAATACTCACTTAAAGAAGGTCTTGGACTTGACCTAAAAATATTTACCTACCACATTAACTGTCTATCCCACAAAGTTCATCACATGACTTAAAAAGACACACACACACACACACACACACACACACACACACACACACACACACATACACTCAGTGTCCCTTAGATAAGGTTCTCATCTATGGAACTCAAGGTCTTTTATACTCCAACCTCACTTCACTTTGAAGCTCACTGAACTGCTTCTTGATAGAAAACCTCCCCCCAGCCAGCCTGGCCTTTTTCTCATCTTGGCCCCTCAGCTGGGCTTGAACCTCAAACTACTTATGAGGTGCCCTTGACTCTCATAGTCTCTTCCTGAACTATCCTAATCCTGTGACGTTCAGCACCTAATTTAGTTCACCTACACAGGCCATTCTAGAGCATTCCCTGCCTCACCAGGCTCCTCCTTTTTGACCTCTCTTTGATCCGTTATCTGCCCCTTCTCCACAAAGTTGGCACCTTAATACCAAACTGCCCAAGGTCATCACTCAGCAAACCAGAGGATAGGACTGTGTTTTGTAAATCCTTGTACCTGGCCCTGCTTCCCCTGCCAGCTCTTCCTCCAAGCCCTGAACAAGACTAAGTAGTCACCAATGCCTGTAAAGCATTGTAACCCAATTTCTGAGACTCCAGATTGCTCAGATTGTCTTGGTGTGTGAAGATCTGACAGAGAAGGAGCCTGGCATTGTGATGGGGTTACAGTGGCTTGTTAGAATTTTTAAAAAAAGTATTATCTTTTGTTTTGTTTTCCTGCAGCAAGCCCTAGAACACAAGTCATTTCTTTCTGCTGAGAAAAGAATTGAGCAAGGAAACGTAGAGCAAGCCTTCAAATATGTTGATCAAATCATTGAAGGTAAGTGATCTTGGGCCAAAAAGTAACACTGAAACTAAGGCAGAACTTCTCAACCTTATTTACTAATTAAATAGACTTATTAATGAAGGGTGTGCAGTTCGATGAAAATTTACATATGTAAAAATCTATGTATAGAACATTTCCAGCACCCTAGAAAGCTTCCTTGTGCCCCCTTTCAGTCAGTAACCTCCCAAAAGTCTTACTCTAACTATGATCACTGTAGATCAGTTTTACCTGTTTTGAACTTCATATAAATGGAAACTAGAGTGTAACTTCTTCTGTGCCTACTTCTTTTACTCAACGTTGTGTATAGAAGATTCATCCATGTGGTTGCATAGATCAGTAGCTCTTTTCCATTGTTCAGGAGCATTCCATTGTATAAATATTCCACAAATTATTTACCTATTCTACCGTTTATGGACTTTTGAGTTGGTTTCAACTAGGGACTATTATGAATAAAGTTTTAAAAACACTGTTGTGGTAAAAACAAAAGGGGTGGTGCTGTAATAAATATAAGCAAAAGTAATCTCACAGGTGATCTGATTATAAATTTCTAACATGGTGAGTAGTGATACCCCAGGCATATACCTTCTTTAGTAAAAGTTTTATCTTTCCTTAAGCAAGTCCTATCCAGTGTTTTTGTGCATCGAGATTTTTTAGACCATTCAGAAATTTAACCCCCTCAAGAAATCACATCTTGTTAACTATCCTGTAATCAGTCTCCTCCTTGCTTTCTCCCATCTTTATGTAATTTTCCTTACATTCCATCCTTAATTCCAAATGTATATAAAAAACGGCAAAACTGTCATTTCTTTGTATTTTTCTTTTCCAAGTAAGAGGAGGGGAGATAGACAAACTCTCTCATGTGCCCCAACCAGGATCCACCTGGCAACCCCAGTCTGGGGCCGATGCTTTGCTCATCTGGGGCCATGCTTGCATTTAAGCTATTTTTAGCATCTTAGGCAGAGGTCTCAGCACCAGAGGCCAGTGCTCTCAAAGCAATCAAGTGTGGCTGCGAGAAGGGGAGGAAGAGAGAGAGAAGGAGAAGGGGAGGGCTGGAGAAGCGGATGTTCACTTCTCCTGTGTGCCCTGACCAGGAATCAAACCCAGGACATCCACAGACTGGGCAGACACTCTACCACTGAGCCAACCGGCCAGGGCCCAAAACTGTCATTTCTAGAGCATTAGACATCTTGCTTCCCAGCAATGTCATCAGTTTTGCTCCAATAAACTCATAAAATTTCTCTACAGGTTGGATGTATCAACAGTTATACATGTCTTTTAGTGAATATAACTCATTTCCAATAGAAATAGGAATAGAATTGACAAACATTACTGTTTTTATATATTTACCTTTAGTACTTAATGCCAAACTTTAAAAGAAATTGTTTCAATTTTATTCTTATTAACAATTATGAAAGTTTCATTGTTCTGTTGTTATTGTCAGTCTCTTTAATTTTATGTAATTAATGTGTTTATAGTAGTACCACATTATGAATTTGATTAGATTTCCTTGATAAGTAATGATGTTGAACCCTTTTCATATGTATGTTGGACATATTTTTGTGCTCTTTGGTGAGATGTTTCCTCAAGTCTGTTACCTGTTTTTAATTAATTAAAGTTAAAATTAATCATTAATTATAAATGTTTCTGATTAATTTTGATATACTAAATAATATAATAACTGATTTACTTACTGATTTATAAGAGGTTTTTACGTTGTTTTTGTTTTTTAACAGGAACAGAGAGAAAGAGTCAGAGAGAGGGATAGATAGGGACAAACAGACAGGAACGAAGACAGATGAGAAGCATCAATCATCAGTTTTTCGTTGCAACACCTTAGTTGTTCATTGATTGCTTTTTCATATGTGCCTTGACCGCAGGTCTTCAACAGAGTAACCCCTTGCTCGAGCCAGCGACCTTGGGTCTAAGCTCGTGAGCTTTTTAGCTCAAGCCAGATGAGCCTGTGCTCAAGCTGGCGACCTCGGGGTCTTGAACCTGGGTCCTCCACATCCCAGTCTGATGTTCTATATACTGCGCCACCTTGTGGTCAGGTGTTTTATATGTTTTTGATATAAATATTCTGTTAGTATGGATATTGCAAATATCTTTTCCTACCCTGAAGATTATGTTTTCATTGTCTTCTTGGTACCTTTCATCAACAAAGGTCTTAATTTTAATAAAATCAAATTTATCAGTCTTCTTTATGGTTAGTACTTTTCCTCCATAAAGCAATGTTTTACCATACAAAGGTCATGAAGATATTTACATATGGTTTTTCCTAAAAGTTTGAAAACAATATTTAGCTTTATCATTGAGATCTATGATCTCTATCTCAAATTAAATTTTTTTTTTTTGTATTTTTCAGAAGTGAGAAGTAGGGAGGCAGAGACTGACTCCTTCATGCACCTGGCCAGGATCCACCTGGCATGCTCACCAGGGGGAGATGCTCAGCCCCTCTGGTGCTTTTCTCCCCTGAAATCAGAGCCATTCTAGCACCTGAGGCAGAGGCCATAGAGCCATCCTCAGTGCCCGAACCAACTTGACTCCAATGGAGCCTTGGCTGTAGGAGGGGAAGAGAGAGATAGAGAAAATGGAGAGGGAGGAGGGTGGAGAAGCAGATGGGCTCCTATCCTCCTTGCCCTGGCTGGCGATTGAACCTGGGACTTCCATACGCCAGGCCAACACTATACCGCTGAGCCAACTGGCCAGGGACTCAAATTAATTTTTTAGTATTGTGTGAGACAAGTAAAGGTTTAGTTTTTTTTTTTTTTCAAATGGATCCAATTAACCTAGCCATTTATTAAAGATCATTATTTTCCCTTATTGAATTGCAATGCAGCTTTTATTGTTTTCCAGGTCTCTATATATGTGTTGTTCCATTTCTGAGCTCTATTACATTTCACTCATCTTTTTATCTATCTTTGTGCTAATATCACACTATCTTATTTTCTGTAACTTTATTATAAGTCCTGAAATCAAATAGTGTAAGGTCCCTTTGATATGTCTTCTTTAATATGACCTCAGCTATTATCAGTTCTTGGCATTTCTATATACATTAATCATCAATTCATTAATTTCTACAAATTATAATTTATTGAAGTTTTATCTAGAATTGAATTGAAAAAACATAAATTTGAGAGAATTTAAATCTTAGCAATAATAAGTTACAATCCATGAGCATAATAGACCCTGACTTTTGTTTTTCTTAATTTTTTGTTGGTTTTTTTTTTTGGATTTCTTATTTTTTGTTCTCTTTACATCTGACCTTGCCTTTTATTTAGGTTTACCTTTATTTCCTCAGTAATTTTGTAATTTTTACTATAATGATCTTGCACATCTTCCTTAGTATTTATTCCTAGTATTTGATGTTTTATGATGCTTCTGTAAATGATATTTTTATTTAATTTCTACTTCTTTGTGTCTGATATATAAAAACATAATTTATTTTTGTATATTTATTATATATCCAGGAATCTTGCTTCACTAACTATTTCAATAGTCTCATACATTCTCAGGAGTTTTTTATGTATGCACGCATATCATAACAGTTTCATTTATCTTTTCCAATCTTGCTACTATTGTTTGTTTGTCTGTCTGTTTTTTGGTTTTGGGAAGCTTACTTAACTTTTTTATGTCTCATTTTCCTAATACCTGCTTCATAAGATTTGTATAAGGATAAACTGAATTAATTATCTATTAAGTGCTATAACTTAGAACAATATCTAGCATACTATAAAAACTATGGAATTGTTAAATAAGTTGGGGTTTAGATTAAAGTCAGTATCTACATCCTAAAAACAAAGGTTTTATTTTATTTTTTTTGAGGGTTTTTTGCATGACTCACATTCATTGACCCAAGAAATAATTTTAAGAAATCCTTTGAATCCTGGAAAAACAATTCACTTATTTTAACTACACAGGAATCTTTTGGTTAGATTTAAAATAAAATATCATCTTCCAGTAATTAAAACTAAGTCCAAATACCTCTTTTGGTACAGCCTACAAAACAATTAGGTTGTTTTAAACGAGTCAAAAATCTCAGATGAACCAGTAAGAACAGGCTGTAAAATGGGTAGGGAACAGTTCTACCATTATAAACCTTTATATTCTTTAGCAAGCTACTTATCCTCAGTGTGACCCAATAATCCTAATGTGTCCTCATTGAGGTAACTATTATTATTACCCACATTTTGCAGATGAAACGAGGTTTTAATAACTTGGCTATACTCCCTGAGCAAGGAGATGGCAGAGCCTGACTATGTATCTGGGTTGTCTCTTTGCCCGGGTCAAGCACATCACAGATCTCACCACCGACTGGACAGATGAAGAGAAGGGGAATGAATTACCCATGGTCCCACAGTTGATTGGCATAGTGAGGATTAATTAGAAAAAGAGGTTTAGCCAAATGATATAAAGTCCAGTTCTTCATAAGCTGAAGCAACTTGCTCTTTATAAACCAAACAGCACTGAGAGCCTCCAATGTGGGACTTCCAAGTAAACATTGTTCCCTGTTTATGCTTTTCAGGCGAGGTCCATGTGGAAGGACAGGAACATTTTTACATGGAAACACAAAGTATCCTGGCTATCCCAAAAGAAGAAGATAAAGAAATGGTGATACACGTTGGAACACAGCATCCAAGCAATGTACAGGTAATAGGGTGTTCTGGAAAATGAGACTCCAGATGACTCTGTGGGGTGAGGCCCTTAGAACCAGGCATTCTGCTCGGGGGGGCCTTTGATCTCTCCCACACCTGCGTCTCAAATTCACTGTGCACTTGATACTTGCTGACCTCCAGAACAAAAATATTGGAAGAATATTTCTCTGAAAGGGCAGACCTTTCAAAAGGATCCGACAATTTTGCTCCCTTTCAAAATATACGGCAAAGTTAATCTTTTCATTGTAACAACAATTGATGATGTAAAATTAATCTCAGGCAAACCAACACCTTAGTGTGACATCTACAATTCCCCTGAGGTTCACTGTATTGTTTTTCTCTGTGAGTTGGTAGCACATGTGTGTTTAAATTTTCTTCGTGGTTCTTTTGTGTTGTTCTGTCTATGAATGTTTCCATGTATATGTGGTGCACATGTAAGGTCATCACATTTCCAAGACATTTCATCCTAACACAGTAGCATGTGAATGCCAGGCCTTTTCGGATAGTTGGCACAGAAAGCATTGTGATACTCCCGGGTCTGTCGCGATACAGACCAGCTATCCTGTCACTCTCTGGCTTGTCGCAACACTGGCTGGCCCCTGGCCAGTCACAATACCGGCCAAGCCACAGTACTTCCAGGCCTGTTGTGGTAATTGCCGGACCCTAGGTTCATATTGTGACATTTCCTGACCTGTTGTGATATTGTCCAATTTCTAGCTACCTGTCATGAGATGACCCGCTTTATCTCTATCTGTTGTGATGTTGTCCAGCCCCGTAGCTGTTTGTTGAGACATTGCTAAGTATTACTTCTTGATTTATTACTATACAAGACCATGTCTTTATCACGTTATGTACAGGTTCCATGAACAGGAACTCTGAAAACCGAATTTCATGTGCAGTTTGTCAAATACCTTACTGCTTTACATTTTGGACTTTGCACATAAATACATTCACATGCGCTCACTTTTGCCAATAAAGACCACACTGCTCAAAAAAAAAAAAAAAAAAAAAAGTGATAAAGCATTGTCACCTTGAGGCAAGTAAAAAAAATCTGTTGATATTCCCTTGTGAGACATGAAGTGGTAAGTCCAGGTGCAGGGAAATACTTAAATAATTACCACCACCAGGAGGAGGAGTGAGGACAAGCCTCACTGAAGGGAGAAGCTGGGGAATTTCTGGTAGAGCACAGTGAGCTGGTACCTTGGGGTCCTAAAAAAGTGGGTCAGCTCAGTGGGAGGAGGAAATTACCAACTGGAATTCAAGAAAAAATGAAAGGGTAGCAGATTGATGCTAAGCAGGGATGTGGCTGCAGCTTCTATAGTTGCAAATTTTGAGCAGAACAGAAGAGTAAGGAGACACGTTCTTTGCCCCTAAGCAGCTACATGATCTCCTACATCTCACCAGGCATCAAATCATTTTATGTAAATTGAGGAAGGTGACAGAAATCACCTCTGATTCCCCTTTTAGTAGACAGTATGTGTCTCTGGGCTCCGAACAGAACATGTGTGCATCCTAAGGGCACCATTAATATCTGCCATCGACATGTCTTAGAGTACAAGCAGTCAGTTCCTCAACAGCAGGCATTTTCCAGGGGAAATTAAGACACTGTTACCCACAGCTCACAGCCCAGAACTGGGGGCAATATCAAAAGCCAGCTCAGCAAAGGATTTGAATAGACATTTCTCCCAAGATTTCCTGTGAATATCTAATAAGCACATGAAAAATGTTCAATATTCTTACTAAGAAATTCAATTCAAAACAATAACAATGCCACTTCACACCCCCTAGAACAGCTGTAATCCAAAGGACAGACAATAAGAAGTGTTGGTGAAGATGTAGAGAATTAGAACCTTTCTATATTGCTTTTGGGCGTACAAAATATCACAGTTACTTTGGAAAATAGATTGGCTGTTCCTCAGTATGTTAAAAATAGACTTACCATATAAAACAGCATTTCCACGACTAGGTAACTACCCAAAGGAAATGAAAACATATGTCCACAAAAAAACTTACTACACGTGAAATCTTTTAACAGCATTATTTACAAAAGCCAAAAGTAGAAACAACACAAATTTTCACCAACTAATAAATGGATAAGAAATGCGATGCTATTTATACAATGGTATATTATTCAGCCATACAAACAATAGAGTACTGCTACAGCATGGATGGACCTCAGAAACAATGCTAAGTAAAAGGAGTCAGTCTCAAAACACCACATAATACACTATTTTATATAATATGTATATGAAATGTTCAGAACAGGCAAATATATAAAGACACAAAGCAAGTGAGAAGTTACCCAGTGCTGGGACGCTAGAGGGAGTTGAGATTGGAGGAGATTAGAAGTGACTGCTTAATAAATTCAAGGTTTCTTTGAGAATGCTTAAACTATTGTCAAATTAGATTGTGGTGATGGTTGCACAGTCTGTCCAGGCTGTATTTGTTGAATTACTGAATTTCCTTTGCTAGGCAGAGGGAAGTACATGGATGGGGAAATAAACTATTCAATTACACTTGAATAATAAGGTTCTAATTCTCTAATGGCTTGGGGGACTTACCTCTTGTAGGAATTTGTGGCTGCAGCACTAAACATCCCAAGAAATAGAATCGCCTGCCGCATGAAAAGAACTGGAGGAGCATTTGGGGGAAAGGCAACCAAACCCTCTCTACTAGGAGCTGTCAGTGCTGTTGCCGCCCACAAGTAAGAGTCACAGTGCCAGCTATCAATGTCAGAAGTGCTAGCAGGGCGGTACCACTCACATCCTTCCAGTCGTTCACCCCAGTGTTTATTCCACTTGTCGTCGCCTTTCATTCCAAAGGGTGTGGTTAGCATGTGGGTGAAGGAACACGGGACCTGGAATCAAAAGGACAGACAATAAGAACACAGAGGACCTGTGTTTAAGTTCCCACTCACTCACAAGGTTACCTTAGGCAAGTCGCCTCAGTTCTCTCACCTATCAAGTAGAGAAAGTAGTATCTACCTATTTCATAAGATAGTTGTGTAGAACAAATCTAATCATTATAAATTTTGACTGGTTGCACAGATATAACTATGTATTACTTCTTCATGAACTGTGTTGGCTTTCACTGTTTAAAATGTTTGTTTCAAATTGTTAAAATAAATCAAGCTGGAGTGGTTGAATGGTGGGACAGTCAAAACCCCAGCCTTACAGGGGACACATTTTGTCATGAAACACAGCAGGGTCTGCTGCTGCCTGGGAATGTTCACTTAGCCTCTACATCATCGGGATTGAATAACGAGACATAGGAAGACCCATGATTTTGTGAACCTTTTATGCTCCAAACTTTATTAAGTATGTTCAGGAAAAACTTAACTCATCCTAGGCTATGAAAAGAAAACCTATGAGCATCTTAGTTCCTTGGTGCTTTCCAACAATGACAAAGACTGTGCTGTAAGTACAGGAGTGCAGGCACTGGGAGCATGCCCGCAGAAGCCAGAGGAGTCCCTGACGGGCACTTTATGAAAAGGGAGTGTAAATGAGAGGGGGTAGAGCTCAACAGAGCATTGGTTCTCAATCCTTACAGCCTCACACTCCCCCTATGGCCAGTATTTTAATGCCCACTTTAATATCCAAAGTGACATCATTATATAACAATGCCTTAATGTGATATAAAAAAGAAATAAAATAAAAGTAACTTGTAAGCAAAACATTTATTATTTCAACATCAAAATTCTCCGACATGACTAAACTAGAATGATAATAGTAAAAGTATGTATACATTTTAATGTCTCCACGAACTTCCAAAATGTTTAAGACATGTTACTTCCCCTACTGAAAACTACTAAGCTAGACTATTTCCAGTCCCCTTTCGCCTTCTTCATATTTCTACAACTTTATGAAACATCCAGTGTATTAACAGTCACTTCCTGTAGGACTGGCCGCCCAATCCGGTTTGTTCTAGAGCGTGGTGATGACATGCTGATAACTGCTGGCCGCCACCCACTCCTCGGAAAATACAAAGTGAGTGAGAGCAAAAATTTCAGAAAATTGCCTCAAACTTTGTCCAGTGAAAACCAACCAATAGTAAAGACAATTACTAAATATCATACAAATTGACAGGGATATTTGGATGCTACCTAAAGCTAATTAGAGCCTTCTATTGGGATTATGTTGTCGACCTGGGTACCATCCTCAGTGTTCCTCTGTTGACTGTCACATCAAATCATGTTCATAAGCTATGCATGGATTGACAGTTCTGATCAGATGTATTTGTGTACGGCATGGTCTGGTGTCAAAACTACTAAGAAAATGGTTTTATTATATCACTTTACAGATTGGATTCATGAACAATGGAGTAATCAAAGCTGCTGACCTTGAATTTTATATCAATGGAGGATGCACTCCTGATGAGTCCGAGACGGTAAATAAGATATATGCCATTCCTGTAGGTTACCAGTTTAGATGTGTGTGCCATAATTTATTTGCATAAATATTTTATCTTAAAAATTGAATGCATTCTGTGAAGGGTTTGCATTAGAGATAAAATTTAGATAAGTGGTTTAGAATATTCGATAAATGTGAAATTTTGTTTTGTTTTGTTTTAATTCAGGTGATAGACTTTATCGTGCTGAGATCTGAAAATGCATATCATGTTCCTAATTACCGGTGCCAGGGTAGGGCTTGCAAAACAAATTTGCCATCCAATACTGCCTTTCGAGGATTTGGCTTTCCCCAGGTTTCAGTGGTAGTAGAAACTTATGTCACTGTTGTGGCTTCTCAATGCAACTTACTCCCTGAAGAGGTAGGTAATCGGTTGAAATACCCTATCAAAACTCTAACATTATTGGCTCAAATATATCTTGAGCACCTACATATAGAATTATGTCAGATTTTAAGATGAAAAGAAATAAAGTATATTATTTATGTATCAGTAAGCTTTTGCTGTGTAACAAATTGACCAAAACTTAGTGGATTAAAATAACAAATAGTATTTTTTTTCTGATTCTGTGGGTCAGCCAATGGGTATCTCTTCTGGTCTGAGTCAGCTAAATTAAAATTTTATGGTTTAAAACAGCTTCACTTCCATGTGTGATAGTCATTGACTGATTAGTTTAAGCCCAAAAGTCGCTGGGTTGAAGCCCAAGGTCGCTAGCTTGAGCCCAAGGTCTCTGGCTTGAGCTCAAGGTTATTGGCTTGTGCAAGGGGTCACTGGTTCAGCAGGAGACACCCAGTCAAGCCACATATGAGAAAGCAATTAATGAACAACTAAAGTGCTGCAACAATGAGTTGATGCTTCTCATCTCTCTCTCTCTTCTTATCTGTCTGCCCTTGTCTCTCCCTCTTTCTGTCTGTGACATTCTCTCACTCACTAAACAAACAAAAAAAAACTTTTGATTCAGGAAAATTGTCTCAACATTAACAAAATTTTTCACAACACTCATAAAATACCTACTATTTCTCAGGGTAATTATAAGTTTAATTGAGATCATACACTTAGTTTATACCCTGGAGCATATGTAGTGTTCAATAGTGGTTTTGTTATTATTATCATTCAGTTTACATAGTTACATTTGCAGTTGCATATTTACAGTCATCTAAATAGTTGTTTCTTTTTAAGAAAGACTTTCTTTATTTCAAATATATAACAAAAGCACTTGCTTCACATATGGAATAGCATATATCTTTGAAATGCTTTTTTTTTCTTACAGGTTAAAGAAATAAACATGTATAAGAGAATTAGCAAAACAGCCTACAAGGAAATATTTAATCCAGAGCCCTTGCAAAGATGCTGGAAAGAGTGTTTGGAGAAATCTTCTTTCTATGCTAGGAAAAGGGATGCTGAGGAATTTAACAAAATTAATTACTGGAAGAAGAGGGGACTTGCCGTGGTCCCCATGAAATTTACCGTTGGGATGTTCAAGACTTACTACAATCAGGTGAGGTTATGAAAGATGACTTCCAGTAATTATTTTGTCTTCTCTACAAGACTAGCTGTTTGAAAAAGGCTGTCATGAGCCACTAATAGAAATGACCAGCAGAAAATGAAATGAAGCTGTCTTCCTCTCTGGAGAAAGAAGAAACTAGGAGAGTTTCTTATGACAGGAAACAAAATGGGTTAAGACAAACATCAGAGACTATCAGTATCAGAGAGGACCTGGTGTGACAGTGCCAGGGACTTCAGAGAGCAATCAACTGATATAGTCCTTCGCAGGAGGGTCCGGACTTGGGGAGGACCCCAAACATGAGCATTGAGGTTTGGGGTCCATGAAAGGATTTTTGGGAAAAAAAGATCACTTTCTCTTTTTCATAATTTCTTAGTGACAACAGTAAGGTCATTTGAAGACAGAGCTTTTCAAAACACATGAGAATAGACAGAGCTTCTCCATTCATGCAGAAACCTGGAATTATAATTCTGAGGCTTCATAACTACTGTGCCTTTTTTTTAGTTTTATCTTTAAAAGTTTTTTGTGAGGTTCTGTTTCTGTTTATACCATTTCCTTCCTTCCTTCCTTCCTTCCTTCCTTCCTTCCTTCCTTCCTTCCTTCCTTCCTTCCTTCCTTCCTTATTTCTAGTCCCATCAATCTCTGAAATATCCTCATAAACAAACCTACACAAAAGAATAAATACAAGTCTCCTAATGGTGTCAATGAGGGATGCCTAAGCTGTCTCTTACCATAAGTACCTTCTGTTCACTCCTTGGCTTCCCTTCCTTGGATTCCATTAACCAGGTAGAAAGCAAAATGATAAGGAGAGTAGGCAAGGTCAGAAGTGCTTCATGCCTGGAGCAGATAATCAGTCCTTCTCCACCCAGGAATATTTCTGAAGCCAGAATAACATTCAAACCCCATTTGAAAGGAAAATTTCTGTGGACTCTCAACTGCTTAAATTATTTATTTTAATTTTCTTTAACTGCTGTGTATAATCACAAAGAATAAGCTTCTTAGTTCTCATACCTCTACAAAACATTAATGAATTTAAAAATTAAGTAAAAGTACTACAATAAATGCCAGTAGTCATTCATTACTCTTGTTAGGTGGACATGATTTGAAAATACCAAGTTTAAAAGTTTCTGTAGAGACCTTGCTGGTCCTGAGACTACAGTCTCACACCCAGGAGACGGGGGTAGCTAAATTAGTTGAGACTTTGGATTTGTAGTGGTAAGAACACAGGCATCACCAGGAGGATGGAGGTTCCAAGCGGGGAGGTGCAGGGTTCTGGGCCGTGTGCATGAGCATATGATGGGGATTTCTAAAGACAAGTTCTAAAGACTTGCAGAACCACCCGACATAGTGCAGCCTCCCCCTGCTCTTTCTGATCAGTCTGGTAGCTGGAGCCTCATGCCCAGCCCCAGAGAGGGACAACAGCAGTGAATCTGAAGGAGGCGGCAGAGCATAGATGAGGAGGACTCTGAGCTCAGGTTAGGACTTGTGGGCTCCATTCCTGACTTTACCACAAACTAGGCCCTGGGTTTAGCCAGGCCTCTTCTTCTTTAGGCCTCTATTCCCTCACATACAACGTAAAGAATCTGAACTAAATCTGTGGATCCCAAACATGGCCAATCATCAAAATCACTAGGGAGCTTTAAAAAATGGGTATTAGGCCAGACCAGGCAGTAGTACAGTGGATAGAGCATCAAATTGGGATGTAGAGGACCCAGGTGCGAGGCCCTGAGATCACCAGCCGGAGCATTGGCTCATCTAGTTTGAGCAAGGCTTACTAGTTTGAGCCCAAGGTCGCTGGTTTGAGCAAGGGGTCACTCACTCTGCTGTAGCGCCCTGGTCAAAGCACATATGAGAAAACAATCAATAAACTAAGGTGCCACACAAAGAACTGATGCTTCTCATCTCTCTCCCTTCCTGTCTGTCTGTCCCTATCTGTCCTTTTCTCTGTCTTCTCGGTCTCTGTCACACACAAAGGATGGATATTGGGGTTCACCTCCAACCTTAAACTGAATTGGAATTTGATTCTGAAGGTGAGCAGCATTTGTCAACTATTAAAACATCTCAAGTTTCTTCTAGCTCCCTTAGAATCCAGTGGAAACTTTGCATGGAAATTTAAGTATATAGGTTCTATTTGCTTTAAAATTAATTTTTATGTTCAAGGAGAAAAAATAATAAAATATTATATGAGTGGTGCTTTGGGGAAGTAGCTTCCCAGGCAAGGCCTCCAGTAGCAGGAGATGGTGAGAGTGGAGATGAGCCACCATTTTGATCTACAGTGGTGGTGTTCAAGTCTGGGGTCATTGAAAAGAGTTGTCTGTGGTCACCGATAGTGGCTTTCATCTCCAGTATAAACAATAAAAGTTTGACTCAGTGAAGCAAACCATTCATCTGGCAACCTAAATTAAACTCACAGCAACATCTGGCTGTATGGGTTTCCACACTGGGATTATAATTATTCCCAACAGGCCGCTGCTCTAGTCCACATCTATACTGATGGCTCTGTCTTGTTGACTCATGGAGGCTGTGAAATTGGACAAGGCATCTACACCAAAATGGCCCAGGTGAGATAAGTATCCATTTTCTATACTGTGGAAGAGTATAACTCTGTACAGTCAGTTTTACCGGCTTTTTCTTGTTAAGCAGGAGAAATACCATTACACCAAATGCACAAGTCAATTATAAGACTCATTTTAGTATCAGGAACTTAAGAATGCAGAGGGCTGATGAAAGTGGGATTCAGAATTGAGAAAATATTGGCACACTGAAGCACCAAGTCCATAAGTCTTCTAAAAACTGTGGTTCCAGTTTTCAAAGATAAACCAGTTTTCAGCTTTTTGGCAACTGCTCAAAGCTATACTAAGTTAATTCAAATCTTCATTAGAAATAAATGTGTTTAATAGGATGAGAAATTATGTTCTCAGAATTCATAATCAACTTAGAAATACCACATGATGGGCCATTATGTGTGTTAATTCAATAAAGTCTTTCTGATACTGTTGAAAGTGCAAGAGATTATTTGCAATAGAAAAGTTTCCTTTTTTAAATATTATATAAAAATTTGTTGAATATGAAATTTTAATAAAAGATGTGAGTAGGTGGTAGCAAAGCTTTACTTTCAATGAGAAATAGAAGATTCTTTTTTCTTTTTTTCTTTTTCTTTTTTTGTGAGAGAGATGGAGAGAGAAACAGACAGAGGAAAACAGGAAGGGAGAGAGATGAAAAGTATCAACTTGTAGTTGAGGCACTTTAATTGTTCATTGATGGCTTCTCATACATGCCCTGACCAGGAGGCTCCAGCCGAGCCAGTGACCCCTTGCTTATGCCAGCAAACTGGGGCTTGAGCTAGTGACCTTGGGCTTTAAGTCAGCAATCTTTGGCCTCAAGTCAGCAACCATGAGGTTGTGTCTATGAGCTCACACTCAAGCCAGTGACCATGGGTTTCAAACCTGGATCCTCAGAGTCCCAGGTTGATGCTCTATTCACTGCACCACCACTTGGTCAAGCAGAAGATATTTTCTTTAAGGAAATAATATTATTTAATAATGTACTTGAAATTAGGAAATTGCAAACATCCAGAGTCTTCTTTGAACAGATCTTGCTTCTTTATTGTTTTGTTTTGTTTCTTGTTTTAGATGAGAGGAGGGGTGATAGTGAGGCAGATGTCCACATACATCCCAACCAAGATCTACTCAGCAAACCCACCTGAAGCCAATGCTCGAATACCAAACTATTTTTAGCACCTTAGGCTGATATGCTCCAGTAAACCTATCTTTAGGAACCAGGGTCACACTTGAAGCAATCAAACCACTAGCTGCAATAGCGGTTATGGAGAGAAGGGGGAAAGGTGGGAGTAGCAGATGGCTGCTTCTCTTATGTGCCCTGACCAGAAATTGAATCCAGGATATTCATATGCTCAGCTGTCCATATGCTGGGCCAGTGCTCTTTCCACTGAGCCACCAACCAGGGCCAGATATTGCTTCTTTTAAACAAAACCTTTGTTTCTACAAAGTATCCCATGAAAAACCTAATCTGCTAAGTGTCTCTAAACCACTAGAGAAGATGAAGGTAAAGCAGTAAGACTGGGACCTCAGCCTGGCTTGTATGTGTCATACTAAACCAGATGTCCCAGAGGGAATATACTGAAATGTGGTTTCTATTAAATTGGTATGAAATAAAACACATGATTGGCCACCTGTCTCTGAAAAGGTATCTTTCACAGTGCCATTTAAAAATTTTAAACTCATACTCTACGTATAAGACCCAAGATGCTACCTTAAATGTTCGTGCCAAATGAATAGGCAGGTTTTATACTCTGTTCAAAAAAGAAGGTAGCCTGACCAGGTGGTGGCGCACTTCATAAAGCAGGGTAGGAACCCTGAAGTCAGTGGCTTAAACATGGGATCATGGACATGACCCCATGGTCGCCGGCTTGAGCCCAAAGGTTGCTGGAATGAACCCAACATTGCTGGTTTGAGCCCAAGGTCATTGGCTTGAGCAAGGGGTCACTGGCTCAGCTGAAGCCTCCCAGTCAAGACACATATTAGAAAAGAATCAATGAACAACTAAGGTGCCGCAACAAAAATCGATGCTTCTCATCTCTCTCCTTATCTATCAGTCCCTGTCTGTTTGCCTGTCTGTTTGTCTCTCTCTCTCCCCTCATCTTGCTAAAAGAGAAAAAAAGAGAAAGAATATAAAAGTTTTTAATTTGGGGGGAGGGAGACTTAGAGTCAACGACATCAATTGTGTTTCTCTTCTGCTTCTGGCAGGTGGCTAGTCGAGAACTGAACATCCCCATGTCATATATACATCTGTCAGAAACAAGCAGCATCACAGTGCCCAATGCCACCTTCACAGTAGCATCCATGGGAGCAGACATCTTTGGAAGAGCGGTGCAGGTGACTTTTCTTTTATGTCTCAGTCATCCAATGACAGTGATGGAAATAACCTTGTCCCACTCCTTCTTATACGGGAACTGAAACTGAGGCCAGGAAAGGTCAAGTGGCTAGTTTTAGGTCACTCCACTAAGTGGTTGAGACTTGAAGTGTTTGAACTCACTGTTTGTGCTTCTTTGTCTGTCCCTTTAAAGAAAGTCTACCTGTAATTTCTCTAATCACTCTAAGATAATTAAAAACTCGCAGATCACTTTTATTTGCATAAACATCTCACTCAATAATTAAAATGACCAGTCTTAAATTCCAAAACATATTTCAGCTTGCAGTGTCTCTACTATATAACAGTTTGGACCTGCAAATAGAAAGGATGTGGGGTGTTTTCTCTCCACTTCCCTCCTTGCACTTCAACCCCCCCCCCACAAGTTCCTTAGCCTACATTTCAGATCCTTGTAAAATCTAAGACAGAACCTGACCTGTGATGGCACAGTGGATAGAGCGCCGACCTGGAACGCTCAGATTGCTGGTACAAAACCCTGGGCTTGCCTGGTCAAGTCACAGATAACAAGTAAGCAATGAACAACTAAACTGAAACAACTAATACTTGGTACTTCTCACTACCCCTCCTCTCTCTATAAAATTAATAAATAAAATCTTTAAAATCCAAGAAAGAGAGCACAGAAGAAAGAGGCAGAACTTTCTTGGCTGGCTCAGTGTGACCTAGCCTTGTTGTATTTGAATCCATCCCTTGTGGATGCCATTGTGAGCTCTTTAGACAGTCTCTGTGAATGACTATGACGTGGTCAGTGCCTCTCCTGTGGCTTCAACCACTTGTAACCTGCCCACCCTGCCCTAAGCCCCACGTCACTCCCAGCCTCTTTCTACTGAGGTACCTCACCCCTTGCAGGAAGCCCTTATAGGTGGGGCACTTTCAAAAACTGGACACTAGAGGGTGCCAGGCTTCAGGAGAAGGGGCAATTGGGGAGTTATAACTTAATGGTTAAGGTTTGTTTGGAGTAATGAAAAAAGTGTTGGAAATAGTAGTGATAATGGCACACAACAACAACAACAAAACATATAAAAATAAGATTGTTTCAAAGTCAAAGGATAAAGTTCAATTAACAACATAAAAACATCTCTTAGGACAACGTAAATATCACCAGGCCACCTGTGAGACATAAAATTCTTCATCTGAAGTCTAAAAATGTAAAAATTCTCAAAATGCAGCCTTTCCACACACTGCCTTCCATGGTCTGGTTTGGGCAAAGCTGTGTCCAGCACATTCAGAGAGTGCTCCTTGTAGGGAAGGAGCGACAGCTTGTCACCTGTTCGCCCGTCAGGCCTGTAGCTCTTCGATGCGCTTCCATGAAGGGTTGATTATGAAGAGCTTTCGAGGCTCCCTAGACTTCCTAAGGCTCTAGATTCTTTGTCAGTCAACCATAGCTCTAGATTTTCAAAGGAAACATATGGCAGAAGCTGAGGTCCTGTTGACAGCAAAGACAACAGCGTTTCCAGCCTTGATGTAAATAGACTGTCCATCGTGTGAGGAAGGTGAAGCTGTTCATTTCAGAACCCCGGAATTCTTTTAAATTCCAAGTCATTTATATGGTAGTAAAGTCCTGGAAATGGCTATAAAATAAAAATGTCTTTTAGAAATATTTAGAATAATTCCAAATCAAATGCAACACTAAATGGACCAGGTAAATCAATAAGCATCATTTTGTTTATGTCTAAGGACTAAGTATAAAACACCACAAAGTAAAGAGAACAGGACATAAAAAAAAATTGACTCCATTTTGGCTTTGTCTTCATAAATTTTTCTTAAATTGAAATGGTTAAACATGAAGAATTCAATAATGTAGAAAGAGTTAGCCCACACAGCACCCACACCACAGGTTCTACTCAGACACATGCCCTTTGAAGGCCGTCTGGTCAGTGGGAATACAGCATCCCTCCCCCCAGAGATGGCCCTCGACCAGCATGGGCTGCTGCAGTCTGTCTCTCACCCACAGTCTTGTGTTCAGGAGAAGATGCAGGTGTGTAGAGCCCCCCAAAACCAGAGGGTTCATGTCAAGCTCTCTGGGGGCTTTTGCAGTGTCTCTCACTGGGTTTGAGATGGAGAAAGCCCTTCCCGCCCCTCCTCCCTGAGAAGTTGATCCCGGCACACCAAGAGCCATTTCCGGTGGAATCTTCTCCCTAATTCTTACCTTTCAGTCTCCTCAGTTTCAACCCTTTGATATCACTGAGGTGGGTGAGGAACAGCTTGTGGCTTTATTTGCAAGATCCGCTTAGAAGGTAGAGAACCCCCTTTGGAATAAGGGACTATTTGTCACCTATTGTGCCAATCTCATCCTTAGCCTAAAATGGTTCAGAAAGAGTCCTTTAACCTTCCATCTATAAATAATAAAGCATTAAGTAATAATAAAATAATTTATTTAAATATATAATGGTAGGGATCATGAATCAAAGAAGCTATAGAAAGAGAAAGTGCAAATGTGAGTGTGGCCTGATGGGGCAGCAGAGAAACCTGGCCAGGCATTGATTGGTGACCCTTGAGCTTGGTCCTCAATGCGGCAAGGAAAGGAGCCATCCCTGTGGGTACTTAGGAGCAGAGGGAGCTTACCCCTGAGCTGCCAGGGTCAGTGTGGCTGGAGAATAGAGAGTAAAAGGGAGGGAGGTGGAAGAAGAGGTTGGATAGGTGCTCAGGCTATAAATGCTCATTGTTGAAGCTGGGTAAAGGGTTTAGGAGGAATATTGTCCTGTTCTCTTTACTTCTGTGTATTTTGAAATTTTCTATAAGGCAAAAAAAAAAAAAAGGCACAATAATTAATGTCTGACACTTGGAACTTCAACAGGGAAAAATAACTCTCTAAGAAATATAAGGTGAAAGAATATTCCACACAAAAAAATGAGCTCAGATGTCACAAAAGAATGACAAATGTTTTCCTAAAGTGAGAAGTTATCTTAGGAGAGGATTAGACTATTGAGCATGAAGATATGCACAAGAATATATTGTCAGGGCAAGATGGCGATGGAGTAGGCATAAAAACCAAACTCCAACTTCCAGAACCAAAGTGGATTATAACTTGATTTTAAGAACCATCATCTGGATAAACCAACATTAAACTGGACTGAGATGACTCTTCAACTGGGGAACACTGAAAAAGCGACAATGAGATTGGTAGGAAAAGCGAAAATGCAAAAAATAGCTGCCCAGCTCCCCAGAGCGAAAGGCAGCCTGGAGAGACTCGTGTGGCGGGAAGAGAGGCCAGCGGAAGAGTAGGGACCTGGGTCCCAGGAACAAAGCCCCAGCCTACAGCCCCATATCCTAGAAGAGGTGTATGAATAGTATTGATCTTTGAAACAGGTTAGGATACTGTTTGTGAGAAAGAGACAGTTGTCTCAGACCCAGGATTCTTCTTAATGGGATGGCGCAGAAAACCTCTCTTGCAACCACTTACCCGGGAGTCCAGGAGACAGTGAGAGAGGAGAGGACCAGAGCAGTGGGAAGAGAGTGCGGTCTGGAAGGCATAGGGAAAAAACCTTTGAGGTACTACCACCCTAACCCCTAGTCTGAGTCACTCCACAAATCTGAAACAATATTTCCCCTGGAACCAGCAAGGGGAAGCAGGAAACCAGCCAAACAGGCTCCCCTGTGGCAATTACAGCACAGTCACTTAGAAGGAGGGAGCTTTCAGGACTACAGTATGGAGTGTTAGGGTCTGAGCTGCAGCGCCCCCACCCACATTGCTGAGGCCTTGCAGAAGGGCAGGAGGCAGCAGGACACTGAAGCACAGTTTCATCGGCATAGGCAGATGCCGAACCAGCTGGCGTGAGCTCGGTCTAGCCCAACGGGGGCGAAGGGGACATGTGAAAGTGGTCCAGCGACCCCACCTGTGGAGCAAAAGCAGGAGCCTGGAATGTGCAGAGATCCACCGCTGGGTAGGATCGGAAGCCCAGGCTCGGTGCTGAGCACGTAGCAGCAGCCCATCTCAGCTGAGGAGCCGAGGTTGGTGGGGGTGGGGCAGACGCCTGGCTCGCGGCTGAGCGCACACCAGAAGCCCCTCCCGGTCGGAGGAACCAGCTGACAGGGACCCGCAGCTGTGTAAAGTGCTCACCCTTGCCCTTCGTGCCCAGGCTTGTGACCCAAGTGTGGTGCGCAATCCCACCCGAGGGAGAGGGGCGAAGGTCGAGACCGGCTGAGGCTTATAGAGCCTGGCATGAGAATACAACCCCTCCTGCGGAGGCGAAGGAAGAGACCACAGCAGTAGCCGCAGTGACCAGCGTGGGCAACACCCAAACCCAACCATGTTAGGCAGAGCAGAGGGGGTGGCGGGCCTGTAGACAGACCACAACTAGGGAACAGAGAGGCAACACCCATTGGACTCCAGTAGACAAACCCTTCTTACACACAGACAAAGAAGAATGCAACCCAAACGAATTAAGAGAAATCCCCAGAGAAGGACCTGAATAAACCAGATATAACCAAATTACCAGATGCAGAATTTTAAAAAAATGGTAGTTAGGATGTTCAAAGAAATTAGAGCAACAATGGATAGTCATTACGAACACCTAAATAAAGAGATAGCAAGTATAAAAATGGAAATTAAAATAATAAAAAGGAATCAGACAGAAATGATAAATACAGTATCGAAACTGAAGACCACAGTGGAAGGAATTAAAAGCAGGATGGATGAAGCTGAGGATCGAATCAGCAACTTAGAGGACAAAATAAACAAAGGCACAGAAGCAGAGCAGAAAAAAGAAAAGAGACTCAAAAAATGTGAGGAAACTCTAAGGGAGCTCTGTGACAACATGAAGAGAATTAACACCTGCATCATAGGGGTCCCTGAAGAAGAAGAGAAAGAATAAGGGATAGAAACTTTGTTCAATCAAATCATAGCTGAAAACTTCCCTAAATTAAGACTGGAAAACGTTTCACACTTTCAAGAAGCACAGAAAACTCCATTAAAGAGAAACCCAAAGAATTCTAAACCAAGACACATCATAGTTAAAATACCAAAGCTAAGGGATAAAGATAAAATCTTAAAAGCTGCTAGAGAAAAAAAGGCTATCACCTACAAAGGAGTCCCCATAAGGATGACATCCGACTTCTCAACAGAAACACTTCAGGCCAGAAGGGAATGGCAAGATACATTCAAAGTAATGCAGAATAAGAACCTACAACCAAGAATACTCCATCCAGCAAGGCTAATGTTTAAAATTGAAGGAGAAATAAAGAGCTTCCCAGACATAAAAAGCTCAAGGAATTCAGTAAAACCAAACCAATTCTGCAAGAGATGCTAAAGGGCCTGTTGTGAACAGTTCAAAGGGGGAAAAGAATATAGCAAAAGAAGAATACATCTTTAAAGAATAAAATGGCAATAAACAACTACATATCGAAAATAACATTAAATGTAAATAGATTAAAAGGATGGGAAGAAATATTTCATGCAAATGGAAATGAAAAAAAAAGCCAGGGTACCAAAAATCATATCAAACAAAATGGACTTTAAAACCAAGGCTATAGTAAGAGATAAAGAAGGTCACTACATAATGATAAAGGGAACAATTCAACAGGAAGATATAACTATTATAAATATCTACGCACCAAACATAGAAGCCCCGACATACATAAAGCAGACTTTGATGGATATAAAGAGCAAGATTAACAGCAAAACTATAATAGTAAGGGATTTCAATACCCCACTAACATCACTGGATAGGTCCTCAAGAAAGAAAATTAACAAAGAAACAACAGACTTAAAAGATACACTAGATCAACTCGATTTAATAGATATCTTCAGAACTATTCACATTAAAGCAGTAGAATATACATTCTTTTCAAGCACTCATGGTACATTCTCTAGGATAGACCACATGTTAGGACACAAAAGTGGTCTTAACAAATTTAAGAAGTTTGAAATCATATCAAGCATTTTCTCTGATCACAATGCCATTAAACTAGAAATTAACTTCAAAAGAAAAACTGAAGAATACTCAAACACTTGGAAACTAAATAGCATGATATTAAATAATGAATGGATTAACAATGAGATCAAAGAAGAAATAAAAAAATTTCTAGAAACAAATGATAATGAGCATACATCAACTCAAAATTTATGGGACACAGCAAAAGCAGTACTGAGAGGGAAGTTCATAGAACTACGGGCATACCATGAGAAGCTAGAAAAAGCTGAAATAAGCAACTTGACCCTGCACCTAAAAGAACTAGGAAAACAACAGCAAATAAAGCCCAGGACTAGTAGAAGGAAAGAAATTATAAAGATCAGAGCAGAAATAAATGACATAGAGGCTATGAAAACAATAGAGAGGATCAATGAAACCAGAAGCTGGTTCTTTGAAAAGGTGAACAAGGTCAATGAACCTTTAACTAGACTCACCAAGAAAAAAAGAGAGAGGACTAAAATAAATAAAATTAGGAATAAGAGTGGAGAAATAGCCTGACCTGTGGTGGCGCAGTGGATAAAAAGTCTACCTGGGAACACTGAGGTCGCCAGTTCAAAACCCTGCACTGGTCTGGTCAAGGCACATATGGAAGTTGAGCTTCCAGCTTCTCCACCCTTTCTCTCTCTTTCTCTCTCTCTCTCTCTCTCACTCTGTGTCTCCTCTCTAAAATGAATAAAAGAAAAAAAAAAAAAAGAGTAGAGAAATAACAACTGACACAACAGAAATCAAAGTATTATAAGAAAATACTATGAAGGACTCTATGCCAAAAAATTAGACAACCATGGTGAAATGGACAAAATTCTTGAATCATATAATCTTCCAAAAATCAATCGGGAAGAATCAGAACACCTAAACAGACCAATTACAACAAATGAGATCAAAACAGTTATCATAAAACTCCCAACAAAGAAAAGTCCTGGGCCTGATGGCTTCACAAGTGAATTTTACCAAAAATTCAAAGAAAAACTAACTCCTATTCTTCGCAAACTATTTCAAAAAATTCAAGAGGAAGGAACACTTCCAAGTTCCTTTTATGAGGCAAGAATAATTCTGATCCTGAAACCAGGCAAAGACAACACAAAGAAAGAAAATTATAGGCCTATATCCCTGATGAATTTAGATGCTCAAATTCTCAATGAAATATTAGCCAACTAGATCCAGCAATATATGAAAAAAATCATGCACCATGATCAAGTGGGATTTATTCTGGAGAGGCAAGGTTGGTTCAATATTTGCAAATCAAACAATGTAATTCATCACATAAACAAAAGGAAGGACAAAAATCACATGATAATTTCAATAGATGCAGAAAAAGCATTTGATAAAATCCAACACCCATTCGTGATCAAAACTCTCAGTAAAGTGGGAATAAAGGGAACATTTCTTAACATGATAAAGGCCATCTATGACAAACCCACAGCAAACATCATACTAAATGGACAAAAATTAAAAGCAATCCCCTTAAGATCAGGAACCAGGCAGGGGTGCCTCCTTTCACCACTCTTATTCAACTTACTTCTGGAAGTCAGCCACAGTAATCAGACAAGAAGAAGAAATAAAAGGCATCCAAATTGGAAAAGAAGAAGTAAAACTGTCATTATTTGCTGATGATATGATATTGTATATCGAAAACCCTAAAGTCTAAGTCAAAAAAATATTGGACCTGAAGAATGAATTCAGCAAGGTGGCAGGATATAAAATTAATACTCAGAAATCAGAGGCATTTCTATATACAAACAATGAACTGTCAGCAAAAGAAATTAAGGAAACAATCCCCTTCACTATTGCAGCCAAAAAAATAAAGTACTTAGGAGTAAATTTAACCAAGGAGGTTAAGGACTTGTACTCAGAAAATTATAAAACATTGATAAAAGAAATCAAGGAAGATACAAACAAGTGGAAGCATATACCCTGCTCATGGTTAGGAAGAATAAACATCATTAAAATGTCTATATTACCCAAAGCAATTTATAAACTCAATGCAATACCAATTAAAATTCCAATGACATACTTCAAAGATATAGAACACATATTCCAAAAATTTATATGGAACCAAAAAAGAACACGAATAGCCTCAGCAATCTTAAAAAGAAAAAATAAAGCAGGAGGAACCACTCTTTCAGATATCAAGGTATACTACTAGGCCACTGTACTCAAGACAGCCTGGTACTGGCATAAGAACAGGCACATAGATCAATGGAACAGAACAGAGAACCCAGAAATAAACCCACAGCTTTATGGACAACTGATATTTGACAAAGGAGGAAAGAACATACAATGGAGTAAAGACAGCCTCTTTAACAAATGGTGTTGGCAAAATTGGACAATTACCTGCAAAAAAATGAAACTAGACCATCAACTTACACCATTCACAAAAACAAACTCAAAATGGATAAAAGAATTAAATGTAAGCCATGAAACCATAAACATCTTAGAAAAAAACATAGGCAGTAAGCTCTCCAACATCTGGAGCAGCAATATATTTGCCGATTCATCTCCAAGAGCAAATGAAATAAAAGGCAGGATAAACAAATAGAACTATATCAAACTAAAAAGTTTTTGCACAGCTAAAGACAATAAGAACAGAATAAAAAGACAAACCACACAATGGAAGAACATATTCGACAACACGTCTGATAAGGGGTTAATAACCAAAATTTATAAAGAACTTATAAAACTCAACACCAGGAAGACAAACAATCTAATCAAAAAATGGGCTAAAGAAATGAATAGAAATTTCTCCAAAGAGGACTTACAGATGGCCAATTGGCATATGAAACAATGCTCAACATCACTAATCATTAGAGAAATGCAAATTAAAACCACAATGAGATATCAACTCACACCAGTCAGAATGGTGCTCACCAGCAAACAACACAGAATAAGTGCTGACGTAGATGTGGAGAAAAGGGAACCCTCCTGCACTGCTGGTGGGAATGCAGACTGGTGCAGCCACTGTGGAAAACGATATGGAGATTCCTCAAAAAATTAAAAATCGAACTGCCTTTTGACCCAGCTATCCCACTTTTAGGAATATACCCTAAGAACACCATAGCACTGTTCGAAAAGAAGAAATGCACCCCCATGTTCGTGGAAGCATGTTCAGAATAACGAAGATTTGGAACCAGCCCAAGTGTCCGTCAGAGGACAAGTGGACTAAAAAGCTTGGTACATATATACTATGAAATACTACTCAGCCATAAGAAATTATTACATCGGATTATTTACAACAAAATGGATGGACCTTGATAACATTATACGGAGTGAAATAAGTAAATCAGAAAAAAATTAAGAACTGCATGATTTCATACATAGGTGGGACATAAAAAGTAGACTATGAGACATGGACAAGAGTGTGTTGGTTACGGAGTGGGGAAAGGAAGGAGATAGAGAGAGAGGGGTAGGGAAGGGGCACAAAGAAAACCAGATAGAAGGTGACAGAGCACAATTTGACTTTGGGTGATGGGTATGCAACATAATTGAATGACAAGATAACCTGGAGATGTTTTCTTTGAACGTTATGTACCCTGATTTATTAATATTACCCCATTAAAATTAATTAAAAAAAGAATATATTGCCAGGTGTGGTAAGAGGAAGAACATCTGATATCTGGACAGACAGGAACTGTGCAACTTGAGTTTGCCTTGGATGTGGCACAGTTTGGGAAAGTGCCCATTTGTAATGAGGTCAGTCACTGACAACTGCAGGAAGCAGCAAAGATAGATCTATGGATGCAGGCATTTCCCTACTGTGGGAGAAGCCATAGACCATTTCCCAAAGACGCAGTGATAGAACAGAAGGCGTAGAAACCAAGAGAGGGCATGTAGGCTGTTCTGAAGCTGAGATGATTAAGGTAAGGGTACACATGTAATGAGATTTGTATTTAAATTAAGAGAGGAAGCCAAGCTGGGCTCACTGACACACAGTGGTCTGCAGATATAATCTCAGGGGATCGAGATTTCACCTTGAATTTTTATTTTCATTTCAATAAAACCCAGCACGTTTGCATCATCAGAATGACCCCTTTATAAGAGAAGTGCTACCATGAGATGTCCTTGCCTGCAGTTGGGACCACGAAGTATACTTTGTGTCATGGCAATAAGCGGGACTTCATACGTAAATGATGTTTTCTTAAAGAGTAGGTGGTGACATGGCATAAAATGCAAATGAAAATCTAATGACAAGAAGGGTGGAGAGAAAATGACCCTTTAACTGGCACATACCAGGCACGCTGAACACGGAAGTATGTGTGCCACAGTGATCAAGGCTGTTTCCACATTCCAAGCAGCGGTTTAGTTGCAGAAAAACATCATTATCAATCAACTAAATTAACGTGATTTTGAATTTCATTGGTATGTAGATTGGTCTGCACACTTTGTCATTTCGATTTTTTTTATAGTCATAAAAGAGCTATAACTCTTAAAAGGCTCTACCTAGTCATATGTTAGCATGTAATTAAATAACATTATAGTAAAAACACTGAGACTCATGGACATAGATAAAAGTGAAGTGGTTACCAGGGAGAAGGGGATGGGAGGGAGGGAGATGTGGGGAGGGTGTCCCCAAAAGAATGTAAAGAGAGACAAATACAAAGTGACTGAGAGTGATTTGACTTTGGGTGATGTGTAGACAACATAATCAACAGTTCAAATGCTATAGAAATGTTTCCCTGAAACCTATGTACTCTATTTTTTTAATCTTTTTTTTTTTTTTTTTTTTTTTTTTTTTGTGGCAGAGAGAGTCAGAGAGAGGGACAGATAGAGACAGACAGACAGGAAGGGAGAGAGATGAGAAACATCAATTCTTTGTTGAGGTTTCTTAGTTGTTTATTGATTGATTTCTCATATGTGCCTTGACCAGGGGGCTACAGCAGAGCCAGTGACCTTGGGCTCAAGCTGGTGAGCCTTGCTCAAACCCGATAAGCCCACGCTCAAGCTGGCGACCTCAGGGTCTCAAACCTGGGTCCTCCGCATCCCAGTTTGATGCTCTATCCACTGCGCCACTGCCACCCTGTTAAAGTTAATTTTCTAAATAAAATTAAAAAAAAATGATTTTAACAATGCAATCCCCACAGGAATATTTGTTTCATTTAAAGTGGTTCCATACAATGCTCAAGTTTAAGAAACCCTGCCTAGAGGATTTGGTAGCAGGTTCACAAACAAACAGTCTACATTTTAATTGAGTTAAATGCTGAACATTTTGCTATTCTCTGTGCCTTTTATTTCCAATATCATTTCAAATATCTATTTTTAGAATGCCTGCCAAGTTCTCACGGACCGTCTTCAGCCAGTCATCAGGAAAAACCCAAAGGGAACATGGGAGGACTGGGTGAGTGTTCTCATCAGCCCTGCCAGGGAAACACAAATACATCCAGATAGACACAAGTCCTAGGCGTGTGATCTGGTTGGTGGTGCTTATTCAAGAAACAAAGCATGCGTTAGCATTTACCTCTGCTTTTCTGAAAGGAGCGAAAGAGGTGTCTGTGTTCATTAAGAGGCCTTGTTTAAGAGCTTAACTTCTCAGAGCATGATAACAGCATTGGCTCTAGAGTACAGCCCATAGGGCTACTGGCCCACTATGTCGCTCCCTGCACTGTGGGACGTGCACTTCCCCCTGCGCCTCAGGGCCTGGGTTTCCCACCAGGGCGATGGAGATAATAGCACTCCTAATAGCAAGGGATTACTCTGTTTTTAATAGTAATTATTACAATTACCAATAGTGTTATTATTTCCAGCTCTACCCAGGGAAGCTGACATAATATACTGAGACTACCAATTGAATAATTTGGGAGGAAAAAGACAGGGTAAAGATATGTACATACATACATGCATGCACACACATACACATATGTACATACCTGTGTACGTGCCGGTGTACATAACTACATGAACATGGCCAGGGTTCTCCTTAATGTAAAAAACCAAAAAAGTTTAAAAAATAGTAAACTTTACTCCGTGCAACTCCAAAAACAGAGGGTCGAGGAGCACAGCTAGCAGCTGCCGTTAAGCACCCCACTGAAAAGCATGACCTGAGGCTTGTACAAAGCATAAACCTCGCTCGAGGTGAATGTGCGGAGCTTGGTGTCAACAAGAGGGGGCAAGCCCGGCATGGAATTTTTCATCACTTTCCCTAAACTTATCTGTCTTTGTAACCAATCATCTCTTCCAGATTGCGACAGCCTACAAAGAATCCATCAACCTGTCAACTACTGGATATTTCAAGTAAAGGACACTTTCACTTAGGGTTAGATTACACTGGGCAGGGATGGCATATGCTCTTCGATGTGAACAGACACCTGCAGAGCACTGGAGTTCTGCTGTGCCCTGTGTTAACCCTCCAGTCATGGGTCCTGGGGTGTGATAGGAGATCTGGGGGAGGCCCGGGGACTCCTTGGGGCCACAGGTATTTATCAGCCAAGAGTGACACCAACTCTGACCCATCTCTGTGACTGTGTGCTGCAGGGTAGTGCTCAGACACCAGTGGACCTTCTCCCCGTGTGCACCGGTACTCCTACAACTCTGATCACTGTGCCCCCTAACCCCTGCTTATAGGAGAGGGGAAGAGGCCTTCAGCCATGGGATGGGAGCTCTGTTCATCTCTAGGACCCACAGTGCCACAGGTGATCAGACCACTAGTGGGAAAGTGCCTTTCATTCTCTCCTGATTTTTCTTCTCAGAGGCTACCAGACGTATATGGACTGGGAGAAGGAGGAAGGTAATCCTTTCCCCTATTTTGTTTATGGAGCATCCTGTTCTGAGGTTGAGGTCGACTGCCTGACTGGGGCTCATAAGGTAAGGGACACACTGGTGTTCACCATCTTCAGTGTTCATTGTTTTCAAAGAATGAAAACATGGACAAATTTTCTATGCTATAAATAATAATCAATGTGATCCTACCTATGGAATAACCAGGGACAGGTACATAATTGTAGTAAAGACCTACTTTAAATGAATAACATTTTCTATATTATGTTTTCTCTTGGCACAGCTCCTTAGGACTGACATCTTCATGGATGCTGCTTTCAGCATAAACCCAGCCCTGGACATTGGGCAGGTATGTGGTATCAGAGAACTTCACAGGGACTGTTGGTCAATTCCATGTGCAGAATGTTATTTCTCAGAATTCCAGAAATGTTATTTATACCTGGTATTCTGCAATACATTTTATATATTACACAGAGAAAAATAAGATAAAGAATTTAAAGAAAATTCAAGAAATTGTTAATGCTTGACAGGAGATAATGTGGTGCATAGTACATTGACCTGGGATGCTAAGGACCCAGGTTCAAAACCCCAAGGTCACCAGCTTGAGCACAGGCTCACCTGGCTTGAGTGTGGACTCACCGACTTGAGTATGGGCTACCAGCTTGCATGTAGGATCATAGACATTACCCATGGTCGCTGTTTTGAAGCCCAAGGTCTCTATTTTGAGCTCAAGATCACTACCTTGAGCCCAAGGTCACTGGCTTGAGCCCAAGGTCACTGGCCTGGCTGGAGCGCCCTTGGTCAAGGCACCGATGAGAAAGCAATCAACAAACAACTATGGTACCACATCGAAGATTTGATGTTTCTCATCTCCTTTCTTGTCTGCCTGTCTGTCTGTCTCTCTCTGCTAAAAAGAAAAAAAAAGTTAATAATGGTTGTATTTATGTGGCAGAAATATGTAAAATTTGTTCTACTTTATAATTTTCCATGCCTTCTATTTTTTCTTCAGTGATAATGAATTAATGTTTATAATTAGAGAATATTACATACATACATAGTAATAAAGCTACATGAATATTTCTACTAATATTGAATTTAAACTGACCAATTGAGAAAAGTATGAGGGAAAAACAAATGCTTAAATACAATCTTTTCCCTTTTGCTGAATTTCAGATTTTTATCTCACTGGTAAATATATTTTTAACACATTCCAAAATTTTAAACTTTAAGTTAAAATCTTTCCAGTTGTTGGTGCTTTCTTTTTTTCCTCCTAGTTTTGTTACTCAAAGTGGGGCCAATGGCCAGCTGCATCAGCTCACCCCAGACCCGCCTACCAGCTCGCAGGTGAGGTGAGACAGCTGGTCCACAGTTGACCAGTATAGCTGGACAGGTTGAGGAGCTTGGCATCAACCCCAACAGACATGTTGGTTTCATCTGCCAACAGCCTCCCACCTTCTTAAGGCATAAGGAACTGATTTGCCTACATTGGCTGATGGGCTTTCTAAAGAACAATTTTATAGGTTCCTCAGTGTTTCTCAAAATGCGATCCTCAGACTCTTGCAACAAAAGCATCTATAGTGTTTATCAGAAATGTGGATTCTTGTGCTCACCCAGGCCCAGACTGCTCCATCATGAGTTTGCTGGGCTGGGCCTTAGAATCTACACATTGAACCTCACCTGACATTCATCTTAAATCTGTCAAGTGAGACCAGCACAGCTAGACTCAGCCCCACCTCTTCTTCCCCTTCTTGTTCCCTCCAATCAGCTTGTTCCTGCCTCTTTATTGCTTAAGTAAAAGCAAGAAGGGGAATGTCATAATTAGAAAAACACTACATCTGTTCCATTGGGAAAGAGAAGAACACCAGACATGTGTTAGACTGGAACTCCTGGACCTTGATGTTTTCCTTTAGGGACAAGTATTTGAAAATATTCAAAATTAACATTTAAATTTGTTTAATTTATTCTGTAATTTTACACTTCAATTAAATGCAAAGTATAACTCTCCTTCAATGATTTAACCTGGAAGCAAATACTCCTTTTTTTGTGACAGAGACAGAAGAGGGACAGATAGGAACAGACAGACAGGAAGGGAGAGAGATGAGAAGCATCAATTCTTCATTGTGGCTCCTCAGTCTCCTTAGTACAGGGGTCCCCAAACTGTCTACACAAGGGGCCAGTTCACTGTCCCTAAGACCGTTGGAGGGCTGGACTATAAAAAAAACTATGAACAAATCCCTATCCACACTGCACATATCTTATTTTAAAGTAAAAAAAAACAAAAAACAAAATGGAAACAAATACAATATTTAAAATAAAGAACAAGTAAATTTAAATAAACAAATTGACCAGTATTTCAATGGGAACTATGGGTGCGGATGCATCCTGTACTCCTCTCACTGACCACCAATGAAAGAGGTGCGCCTTCTGGAAGTGAGGCGGGGGCAGGATAAATGGCCTCAGGGGACCGCATGCAGCCCGCAGGCCAGTAGTTTGGGGACCCCTGCCTTAGTAGTTCATTGATTGCTTTTTCATATGTGCGTGATTGGGGGGCTGCCGCAGAGTGAGTGACCTCTTACTCAGGCCAGTGACCTTGGGCTCAAGCTAGCAACCATAGGGTCATGTCTATGATCCCAGGTCCAGCCAGCTACCCCTTGCTAAAGCTGGCCAGCCGACACTCAAGCTGGTGACCTTGGGGTTCTGAACCTGGATTCTCCGTGTTCCGGTCCAATGCTCTATCCACTGCTTCACTGCCTGGTCAGGTGAGGCAGATACCCCTTAAAACGGAAACTTAAATCTTTTTTCCTAAGAGCATAATAGACTATAAATAAAACTCAGTATGGCTTTTAATAATAATATTTCTTCCAACACACCATGTTTAAGATTGATCTAATCTCCATCATAAGTTATGAAAAAAAGTAAATAAATCCAGATATTATAATAAGTACAGTGTCTTGGTTCCATTTATTCTAGTTCACATTCCTTTAAGTTTAGCTTCTTTTTCATCCAATTCAATGTACATTTATTGAGAATTTATGTACCAGGCCCCATGCTATAAACAGAATACAGGAAGGCCAGGCTTCAGAATGCTTACCAACCAGTGAGAGAGAGAGAGTGAAGCATGAGCAAGAGAGAGAAAAAGATGTGAAGAAAGAAAATACCCTCTGAGTGCCACCCAATGGGGGTTCAAATGCAGTGAGCCTGGAGTAAGCAGTCCCTAAATCCACCTGGGGCAGGTGGTGGGAGGATTCACCCCTGTGACTGTGCAGGCCATAGCTATTGCGTGTTTTAAAACTTCTTGCAGCACACCGGTTGAAAAATTGCTACTCTAGAGGCTGTTGTAGCGCCTTGTTGGGCATCCAAAGTGTCAGTTACTTTTCAGCTGGAAATTAGAAGGGGGGTAGGGGTTTGCCAAGTGGACAAACTGAGGTGGGGGGCAGTGAAGAGAGTCAGCAGGAACTGCCTTTACAAAGAAATTGAAGGTCTGAACGCCTCAGGGGTCTTGGAGACTTACCCAGAACTTGACAAGTGTTGATTCCCTGGACCATGGGGTACGTGGGCCAGAAGAGCTAAGGAGGAAGCCAGGCTGGATAACAAGTGCCAGATCCTGAAGAAACCTTTGTCAAG
Organism: Rhynchonycteris naso; assembly: GCA_037038555.1. NCBI lineage: Eukaryota > Metazoa > Chordata > Mammalia > Chiroptera > Emballonuridae > Rhynchonycteris > Rhynchonycteris naso. The sequence continues at coordinate 33,492,812 of CM072997.1, read as the reverse complement.
TTCTCCACAAGGCTTTCAAGACTGGCTTATTATGATTCCCAGCTCCATTTTCAGTCACATTGCAATATTTTTCAACCAACATCATATGCTTATATTATACTGTGAAATTTTTACCTGTAGGTTGAAGGAGCATTTACCCAGGGCATGGGATTTTATACTTCAGAAGAACTGAAATACTCCCCAGAAGGTGTGCTTTATTCTCGGAGTCCAGATGACTACAAAATCCCCACTGTCACTCAAATACCAGAAGAATTCTATGTCACTTTTGTGCGTTCCCGAAATCCCATCGCCATCTACTCATCCAAGGTAAGAACTCAAGACCTCTCTATTGGTTAGCTAGGGCTACCATAACAAAATACCACATGGGATTACTTAAACAACAGATATATATTTGCTTACAATTCTAGAGGTTGGAAGTCTGAGATCAAGGTCTTAACTCTGCGGAGTCTTCTCCTTGGCTTGCAATGGCCACCTTCCTGGTGTGTCCTCACATGATCATCCTTCTGTGCGCACACGTCTGATGTCTCTTTGTGCGTGTCCTAATTTCTTTTTCATATAAGAAACCCAAAAGGTTTTATTTGTCACTAAATTACCTCACTAAAGACACCTCCTAATACTGAGATACTGAGGTACATGGACTAGGATTTCAACAAATGAATTGGAGGAGAGCACACTTCATTTCATAACCACCAACTCCATCAAGAAATAATGAGATCATCCCTGAATTTGCTTATTCTTTGGAATTGCAGATCACAAACGGAGATGGGAAAAGAAAAGCAAACTCATCATACAGAGGTGCTCACTGCCTTCAGCAGTGCAAGTGGCATCTTCACTCCTGAGAGTGATTATGAAACATATTTAAATCAAATAAGAAGTAATGAGGTTCATGAGTTTAAGTGCCATGGTGAGATCAAGCTGAAGCTGTAGGCAAATTTTATCACCCAGAGCCTTCTCTGCACCCTCCCTGCATGTCCTCCAGACTCAAGTCTTTCTTGCTCATGCAGCCCCTCCCCACACCCTACGCAAGTCAAAATGGGCTTTCAGACAAGTTTTTCAATCAAGATTGATTTGCTCTGAGGTATTAGTAGCCACTGATCACCACTGATACGAGGTGTTAACCTATGCTCCCTGGAAACTATGGGTGGGGATGAACTGCCCCATATAGACTTATGGCAAAGATTCTCAAATACAAGTCTAAAGAAAACAGAACTTTTCCAACTTAAGTGCTATTCTGAACCCATATCTGGCCATACAGAGGGCAATCTAACCTCAGGTTCAGGAAATTACTGGTACCTCTCTTTCTCAGGAGTGGGTCAATGTTGGGAGGAAGGTGAGACTTTCCATATAAATGGCCCCTATCTCCACTTCTGCTCCAGACTTTGTCCAGGGACTTCTCTAAACACTGTTCTGACAAAATCCTACCTCTCGGGGTCTAGCTATCTCCCAGTTCTGCTCCACACGGGGCACAAGACCTACCTGCTGTCTCCCTCCACCTCACCTAAGAGGAGAACCCTCCTTCTGCCAGCTCCACCTTTTCCTCCACATTCTGCTTTGGGCCCTTTGTCCCATCTCTCTACTAAGGCCGTAGACACAGACCAAGGACCAGACTACTCTGAAGGAAGAAAGAAGAAAATCAGTACAAGCAGCATTGGTGAACAATTCAAAATATAATGCTTCCCACACTGGTCATTCAAAAGCAACCAACACAGGCCTGAGAAATGACCACGTATGAAAACTTCAATATTCTACCCTCCAGAGGCAATCACCTTACTGTCTTTCAAGTTCAGTTACAATGATTGAAGCCCTTTTGTTGTGGTTTGGGTTAAGAGCAAATGGTCTAGAGCAGCAATTTTCAACCGGTATGCCATGGAACACTGGTGTGCCACAAAAAATTTTAAAACATGCAATACCTGACTATTCAAGGGCACTACAGCAAGAGGTTAGTGAAACTGGTATTACATTTTTTTTCAGAGATAAAAAAGAAGGGACAAGAGTGAGAGAGAAATAGAGAAAAGCATCAACTCTTTGTTACACTTAGTTGTGCTATTGATTGCTTCTCACAGGTGCCCTGACTGGGGCTCCAACTAGCACCTTCAGGGACGAGCTGGTGCCCTTGGAATGGAGCCAACAACCCTGGAACTCTAGGATGACATTTTATCCACTGCATTACTGGTCAGGTCATAGCTATTGCATGTTTTAAAAATTCTTGTAGCACATTGGTTGAAAATTGCTTGTCTAGAGCAGGGGTCAGGAACCTATGGCTCATGAGCCAGATGTGGCTCTTTTGATGGCTGCATCTGGCTTGCAGACAAATCTTTAATAAAAAAAAATATAACATTAAAAATATAAAACATTTTCATGTCTTACAATCCATTCATTTTCTACCACTCATGTTCATGGTTGTAGGTGGCTGGAGCCAATCACAATTGTCCTCTGGGACACCACCAAATTTTTATTGGATAATGTGTAACAGGTCATTGTGATGTCAGGAAGTAAACTTCCCTCCTTTTAATCAAGGAGTCAGCTTGCTAATTGCAGAAACCCTTTTGACGAAGAAGATGGCTAAAAGAAAAAAAAAAAGGAGTATTGTACTTTTCAGCAGGAATGGACAGAGAAATTCACCTTTGTGGAGAGAGCAGGTTCTGCAGTGTGTCTAATATGCAGTGATAAAATTGTATCGATGAAACAGTCAAATATAAAGCGGCACTTCGACACATGCCATACTACTTTGCATTGAAATATCCAGCAGGGGACAGCAAGAAGAAAACATGTCAAGATCTACTGTGCAGAGTGCAAGCTAGTCAGCAGCAACTCTGTGTTTGGACCCAACAAGGTGACTGGAATTCGGCTAACTTTGCTGGTGCTTTAGCAATTGTGAGAAATGGAAAGCCATTCACAGATGGGGAGTATGCCAAAACATTCATAATTGATGTTGCCAATGAACTTTTTGATGACTTTTCGGATAAAGACAAGATAATCAAATGAATAAAAGACATGCCTGTGTCAGCAAGAACTGTTCACGATTGTACCATCATGATGGCAATTCAAATTGAGGCAACATAAGTGAAGGACATAAATGCAGCACCATTCTTTTCTTTCGCTTTGGATGAGTCAACAGACATAAGTCATTTATCCCAGTTCAACGTGATTGCAAGATATGCTCTCGGTGACACAGTATGTGAGGAAAGTCTTGCTGTTTTGTCTATAAAAGAGACATCAAGAGGGGAAGATTTATTCAACTCTTTCACTGAGTTCACTAAAGAAAAAAATCTACTGATGGATAAACTTATTTCAGTGTGTAATGATGGTGCTCCGTGCATGGTGGGGAAAAACAGAGGATTCGTAGCGCTTCTTTGTGAACATGAAAAGAGACCCATTCTAAGTTTTCACTGCATCCTACATCAGGAGGCACTTTGTGCTCAGATGTGTGGCGAGCGGCTTGGGGAGGTGATCATTCGGGTCATTCGGGTGGTCAACTTTATTGTTGCCCAAGCTTTAAATCAGGGGTTCTTAACCTGGGTTCTATCGAACCCTAGGGGTTCGATGAGTCGGTCTCAGGGGTTCGGAGAAGCCTCTGCCGGGGAGGCCAGAATAAAGTAATACTGTAATTTGTTGTGAGTTCATGCACTTTGTTGGTTTTGTTCTTTGAGCAAGGTGATGTTCATGCACGGCTCATTTTGTGCACCAGTCAAAAAACATACACCTATGTCTTGAATTTGGAAAAAGAAATCATATTTTATTTATCACTAAAGCAGTGTTCAGTGAATGCGCATATGAAACTGGTGGGCTCAGTACCTTAAAAAAGGTTAAGAACCACTGCTTTAAATGATCGCCAGTTTAAAACACTGCTGGATGAAGTTGGGAATAATTATTCTGGTCTGCTTCTGCACAGCAATGTGCGTTGGTTGTCAAGAGGGAAGGTGCTCAGCCGTTTCGCGGTTTGTCTGAGCAAAATCCGGACTTTTCTTGAAATGAAAAATGTCGAGCATCCTAGTTAGATAACACTGAGTGACTCCTGAAGTTTCTACTATCTCATGGACATGACTGAACATCTAAACCAGCTCAATGTGAAAATGCAAGGCATTAGAAATACAGTCTTATCTTTTCAACAAACAGTGTTTGCATTTGAAAACAAGCTGGAACTCTTCATCACTGACATTGAAACAGGTCGTTTAAGTACACTTTGCAAAACTGGGAGGGTTTAAAGATGCATGCACAGTAAGTGACCCTGCTCAACATCTTGATCTCCAGCAGCGGGCTTCACATCTAATCTCCTGCAGTCATTCAAAGCACACTTTGGAGAATTTTGTGAGTGCACTTGTCTTTTTAAGTTCATCACCCATCCACATGAGTGTGCAGTGGACAGTGCCGACCTGAGTTACATCCCCAGTGTCTCCGTCAGAGATTTTGAGCTACAAGCTGCTGACCTGATGGCCTCAGACATGTGGGTGAACAAGTTCAAGTCACTGAATGAAGATTTGAAAAGATTTTCACGACAGCAAGCAAAGTTGGCGAGCAAACACAAGTGGGGAGAAATGAAAAAACTTCAACCCGCAAACCAGCTGATTGTCAAAACTTGGAACGTGCTTCCCATCACATACCACACACTGCAGCGTGTGAGTATTGCTGTACTGACAAAGTTTGGCTCTATGTATGCATGTGAGCAGTCTTTGTCACATCTAAAAAATGTTAAGACCAACCTACGATCACATTTAATGGATGGGAGTCTCAGCATCTGCATGAAGCTCAACCTCACCACGTATCAACCAGACTACAAAGCCATCAGCAAAACCATGCAGTATCAAGCCGCATTAATGGCAAGTACTTTATTAATCATTGCTTAGCAACAGCATAACAACATTATTAAAAAGAATTCAGAGACTTATTGTACTTTAAAAGTGTTGGTCTTACATAAAATGCACACATTTACTTGTATTTAGTGTTAAACATATTGTATGGTTCTCATGGAATTACATTTTAAAATATGTGGCGGTCCTGACTCTCTCAGCCAAAACAGTTCCCGACCCCTGGTCTAGAAGCTGTTGGAGTACCCTAAAGGGCACTAAGACATTCAATCTTTTTGACCTGATCAGAGGTGCAGACATTTTTAGCTATTCTACTGTCCTGATGTCCTGGGGCATTTTCATTAACTACTCTGAAGAGAAGAGGACTCCTACACACAGATCGGCATGGGGGCAGATTCTGGCCATTCAGATGCACTCCATTCTGAGGATTAAAAAGGCAGAAGTGTGTGCTTGATAGTGTGTGAGTGTGTGTGTGTGAACACAAATTAGTAGTCCTAAATGAACCATGTGTTTCTGATGGCCTTTGCCCTACTTCTCAGGGACTGGGCGAGGCTGGAATGTTCATGGGATCCTCCGTGTTTTTCGCCATCCGTGATGCAGTGACTGCTGCCCGAAGAGAGAGGGGGTTGGCCAAGTCCTTCACCCTAAATAGCCCAGCAACTGCTGAGTTGATTAGGATGGCTTGTGGTGATCAGTTTACTGACATGGTAAGTGTGGTGAGGAGAGGCTCCTGCTGGAATCCCCTTCACATGGACCTTCAGCTTCTTGGTCTGAATTGGATAACTGTGACAAAATTTGAGGGCAAGTACATCTTGTCCAGTGAAAAATCTCATGTTTCCTCCCCTTGTTACTTCGTGTATGTCTCGAAGCAACTGCAAAGTGAGGGAACCTCTTTAAATGACGGTTTGATTCTTTCCAGCTCCCCAGAGAAGCACACTCACTTGAGTCAGTGCTAATCGCAAATGGGCCTGGTAGGTCATTTCTTTAAACATTTCGTCAAAATGCAGTTGATGTGGTATTTAATTACCTCAATAACCAAATTAGATTAAATAGATATCTGATTAGGTCAATTATTCAGAAAGTGTCTGTGAAACAAACTAATAAAATAATTTAGATGAATATATCACTATGCACACAGTAAAAGAACATAGCTCTATTGTTCAGGTGCTAAAGATGTGTCTAGAAGTACCACCAGAGACTATTCCCATAGTCACTGCTTACTGCAGCCCTCGATGAGTCTGGTATAAATTTAGGTTGCACTTTATGCCTTTGAAGTTACACGGCTTCTGAATAAGATGCATTTTATCCCAAACATTAGTTTATGAGGATGAGGAGATCTATGACTCAAGGTTTTAAAGAAATAAGAAACTTATATCATTTTGATAAGAATAAAGTGGACATTGACTTGTTCTTCTTTAAAAATCAATTTTTTTCTGAATTACAACATTTTTCATATAGCAACATTTTTTTCAACAACAACAAAAATTTATTTTTCTGAAACAAGAAGGAAGTCTGGAGCCCAGGGCGGCCCAATGACATCAGGAGGGACCCAGGCTACTTCCATGTTTCTGCTCCACTCCCCCTAGAGTGTGGCTCCCCGGCTCATGAATGCAGGAGGCTGGCTACACCTCAGGGGTTATGACTGGGTTCCAGGCCTAATAAAGGGACAGATATAAGAGGCTCTGAATTTTAATGGCTCTGAATCATAGAAGCTTTTATTTTATTGCAATGATTGAACAGATTTTCTTCTTTGACTTATTTAATAAGTTTTTTCTTTTGTTTTGTAATGTTACAGTTAACATTCAATATTATATTAGTTTCAGGTGCACAGCACAGTGGTTAGACGTGTATGACTCACAAAGTGGTCATCCACCTGGCACCATACATAGTTATTACAACACTACTGACTATGGTCCCTATGTCTACTTCACATCCCCATGACTATTTTGTAACTGTCAACTTGTACAACTTAATCCCCTCCCCTTTTTCATCCATCCAAACCTCCTCCCATCTTAGCCATCAGTTTGCTCTCTGCATCTGTGATCCTGCTCCTATTTTATTTGTTCATTATAACAACACATTTTGAAAACTATCTTTCTTCTTTTGATTTTTTTCAGATTCCCAGAGATGATCCTTCAACATTTACACCTTGGTCAATCCGTGTGTCCTAATCTTATGTTTTCCTTGGAAAATGAGAGCTAATGATTGATCTTAAAATTTTCAAACTAAAGTAATATATAAGTTGGCTCTCAGATGTCAAGGATAGTTTTAGCATGTTTTATTTATTCTCTGTAGTTTTGGTCACTTCATGATCATGTTTTAAGATGCAAATTTTCACCAAAAGTTATAATAAAAAGATCAAAATTTTTCTTTTCATTTGCATTGTATTAAAGATCTATATAGCATCATGGGGGTCTCATTTTAGTCTATTTGCCTGAGAAAATGTACTGGCAAAATATTGCTATAAGGAATGTCTGAGATTTTACTGCCTATGTTTTCTTCTAGGATATTTATGGTTTTGTGACTTACATTTAAGTCTTTTATCCATTTTGAGAATTATTGTGTATTGTGTAAGTTGGTGGTCAAGTTTCCCTTTTTTGCATGTACTTGTTCAATTTTCCCAAAACCATTTATTGAACCTGTCTTTACTTCATTGTGTTCTCTGGCTTCCTTTGTCAAAGATTAATGACCATAAAAGCATGGGTTTATTTCTGGGTTCTCTGTTCTGTTCCAGTTTAAAAATATTCTTAAAAATAATTCAAGGTCAGTGTTCAGTTTCTCCAAAATTAACAGATTTAGTTCCCTTAATCTAAAGTACTTTTATATTTTCTCATTCTAATGCCATAATCTGATTTTAGAACTCTAAAATTACTCTTCTACATTAAAAGCTTGTATTTTATGTTGATGCTGGAAGACTTCTTCCTATAAATACTGTGAAACACCACGATCCATGTTCTTCCTTGGCATCATTCCTGCTACTGTAAATGGGAAGTGTGTGCTTTTGTGCTGGTTCCCCTCTGTTAAGGGGCAAAGTGAGATGGTGAAGAGATATTGGACCCTTTAAAGCAGTCCCTGTATCCATTTTCCCCTAAGTACAAGCAGCTATAAGAAGGGTCTCACCTCCACTCTCTCCTTTCCTAGCCTGCCCCTCCTCCACTCCCAGTTCTCACCAAATCAACTCCTACTCATCTTTCAGGCCTAGTTGTCCCTTCCTCAGGCCTTCCCCGACCTCCTTTTCCAAAACATATCTTTTCTCCATGTTCTATTCTTCTCACAATGGTAAATATTTAATCTGAAGTTAATTTTCTCTCTTATTAACCACTAACCCCTTAGAGGAAGAAAACTTGTAGATCTTGTTTCCACTGTTCCCTTACCACTCAGCATACTTCCTGGTGGGAGGTGGACGCTCAATATCTAGAGCGTGTGTGAATAAGTGAATGGGTGAGTGAATGAGCAATGCCTTCATTTAAAGTATTTAGATAATTGATAATCAGTCAAGCGTTTATTAACCCCTGCAAAAAACCAATTGTCATTCATGCTGACCACTATGAGGGATAAAACTAGCTATTCTAACCTCCAGGAGCATATTTCTTATTTGGAAAAATGAGAAACATTAAAAATATTATGAACTGGTTTCCTGGTTTATTAAATAAAAATTAAAGAAGTGATTGTTTGGATCTGCAGGTGTTTTTGGCATTGAGAAAAAGAACAGAAGGGGCATTTGATGCTGCTTTTTGAGGGAGGGAGGGAGGGCAATCACAGCAGGACAAGAACAGGGCTGTCCTTGCAAACTTGGAACAGCGTCTTCAGTCATTCAACAAATATCTGTTAGGCATTTACTATGTGGTAAGCACCATTCTAAGCTCAGGGATACAGAAATGTTCTTGCCCTCGTGGAGCTTACATTCCAGTTGAGAAGGCAGATAAGGTGAATAAGGTACTACCATGTCAGGCGGTAATGAAAGCTACAAAGAGATTGAGACGGAATGGAAGAAGAGAAAATGATGGAGGTGTGACTTCAGATTGGGCGATCAATGAAGAGCTCAGACCCAAATGACAAGAAAGCAACACCATGCCGAAGGCTGAGAAATAAAAGCCAAGGCAGAATATGTAACATGCAGCAAGGCCTTGGGACAGGAAGAGAATTAGCATGTTCAAAACGCAGTGAAAGCATCAATGGGGCAGAGATTGTGAGCAAGGGAGAACGTGGCTGACAATGTGCTCAGATAAGGGGTGGTGCCGACCCCAAGGGGCCGCCATAGAAAGCTTAGGGGTTTTGCCAACTGTCATGGGAAGGTTTCCAGTGGAGAAATGTCAGATTAAGACAGAAGAATGATGAGAAGAATTGTTTGGCTGGAGCAGGAGTTGTTTTTGAAGAACAAAAGACCTAAGACCAGAAAAAGACCCAGATTTTGGATGGCTTTGCACAGTAGGCCAAGGAATTTGGTCCTCATACTCTATGCCTCAGAGAGCTATTGGGGTTATTTTTTAGCAGAAGTAGCTTAAAAAATATATCACCCATCATGGCAACAATGAACTACTTGATGATCAGATGAAATGCTCCACAGGGCTGAGGGGAGGCAACAGCCTCGATCAGCAGATCCAAGGACTGAAGCCCTGTCCCCAGCCTTATTCAGATATTTATTAGCCATACAAATAACTCAAGGAAGCAGACGGAAGTTCTCAGGGGGTAAAGCAAAGGACTAGGAACATGCTGACTCCTAATTTCTGTTCTGAGAGCCTAAACATTTCTTATTATTAAATCTTATCCTGATGTTTTGCCATTTCCAGCACACACTGCTTCTAGTATAGGTCAGAAGGATCCCTGGACTCTCTTCCAGTCAGGGCTTTGCCCTAGGTTGCCTTGCTGTTTCTAATTGTCATCCTAACTCTGCATATTTTCCGAGCATATTCCTACACTGACCTGAGACCCTATCTTATTCACAGCACCATACCCAGCTTCTCTTCCCATAACCCTGTTGTAGATTTATTCAGCAATGTTATAACACATATGAAACATACACATACACGCACAAACCCATGCACACATGTGAATACTCATCTCCACAGGTGCACAAAGATGGATATGCCTAGCACTTAAGCAAACAAAAAACAAAGTTAAATTTGAGATTATCTGCCATCCTTAATGCCAATAATGAGAGAGGAGATCCGGGTAAATATAGGGTGTGTCATCAAAATGCAGCAATTAGAGCAGGCAGGTGACTCCTGTCCAAAAGAACTGCCTTAACACTCTCCTGGTGCTGGTCGTTATTAAAGGGTTCAAGAGCAAAAGGGAAAAATAGGGAAAAATCCGTGCAGTTAGTCATGTAACAACATGCAGGAGGTGGGGGTTCAGCTGCAGAAACATCTCCTCTGAAAGTTCTTTTGCTGTAGCACAGACCCAATCAGCATGGTTCTATCTGGTGTCCTTGGTAAATTTGCAAGACAACTGGTGTCAGGTGTCTCCCAGGATCAGCCAGGATCTGAAGTCTCTGAGTCCATCTGCCTCTGAGGATTATCTGTGAAAAGTCTCCTTGTTCTCTTAGGATACCAAGTAAAGATTTAAGATTGGTGCACGGAGTTTCTAATTAATTTATAAGCTTTAACTTTTCACAGTAACTCCAGTGGGTAGGCTTTATAAACAACTCTTGTGACTTATACTCCCCTAATTGTCAGGTCCCTGCCTAATATAAGCTTTTCCTGACATTCCTACAAAGGTAAACTTTGTGCTACATTTCAAAGCAAAGGCCAAGAAGCAATGAAGAGAAAGAACAGCAAGCAGATGAACTATTTCGTAAACCTTACATATCTCCTATTCATTATAATTAAAGTTACTATTACTGAAGCCAAATTTTTAACTTTTGGGCTCTCCTATCACCTAAGCATTAGAATTATAAATACAGTTGGAAGCTTCCAATTGCATTTAATTAGGAATGATTCTGAAGGAGCTCTGTGGAGCAAAGGGGTTCTATTCACTGCACCACCACTGTCAGGCTCCAGCAGCATATCTTGATTCTCAAATTCAGGAGGAGAAGAAACAAAGCTTTCTTTTTTTTCTCTTAATCCACTTAATATTTCAGTTGTGTCTCTGTTATACAGAATTGGTTAAAATGTAATTACAGTCCATTTTGAATAATCTTTCAGGTTATGGCTAATTTTCAGGAGGAACATATATGACAAAGAGAGGAGGGTTTCCCTTTGTCAGTTTCCCTGTCATCCTCCCCTCCAGTCCTCACCATCAGTTCACACAGGCCACTGTTAACTCTCTGTCCTCTGCCAGGCCCCCTCCTCTCCTGAGTCCCTATCTGTTTCTCAGTGGGACCATTCTGTAGCTCCCAAAGCAGGTGGCTTCTCTGTGGTCTCACTGGCTGTCCTCCAGGACCACTCAGCCTTCCCATCCCACAAATCTGATTGGAATTTAGTCATGTCCATAGAATTCCCCTTTCTACCACTCTATCCTGAATCCAGCCTTCACAGCCAGAAACCGCAATACATTCTTCCAAAACGATCACTTATGCTCTGGGCCTTATCCACTTGTCCACTGCCCTAGACTTCAGAGGTCCTTCCTCTATTTTCTGTTTTACGTCCTTTCTGAGTCATAGCCCTAAATGAAGTGGCTGCTACTAAAATAGGAAATAAGTCAGAAATTGGAGAAAATATAGGTGTGTGTGGTGGGAGTAGGAGTCAGATAGATAATAAAAGTATTATCCAACCATATTGTCAGTAGATGTTTTTAAAGACCCTGAGGTGGCTGGCAAAGAGGGGCTTCTTCTTTGTTGATTAAGAACCCCCTATGGATCCAGAAAACAGTTGAATTTTAATATGTTGGCTTGGCAGCATTTTCCTGTACTATTTTATTCTTTGAGGTCTACACAAGTTCATGTTTTTCTTCTGGGGAGAATGGAGGAACCGAACATGATTAGCTGTATTGTTCTTTTCTCTGGTGCAAGAGAATGGCGGGAAGTATTTGCAGGACACCCCAATACAAAGTCAAAGAAAATGTCTCCCAATAAGCAAATGGAAAGGAACTACCAAGCAAGGTCCCTCCATGGCTTTTAGTGCTAAACATCCCACTTTTTAAGAAGAGGGAGGGGGAAATCCTATTGTTCCACCAAAGCTGCCCTGGGGTGCTGAGCTGGGGCAGTAAGACTCACCACCAGCTCCTCTGACCCCCTGGCTCACCCTGGGGCCTTTCCCAGATATCACAGCCCTCTGCACCTCCTCTTTCTGCCACCAACTCTATCATCCCTGATGTTAGCAAATGTGCTCCCCACTAGAGGTGTCTCAGAGGCACCAGAGTAAGAAACTTTCTACCCATAAATGTTAAGCTCTTTACATCAGCACTAATTACGCCTTTAAGGACCTTCTGGGCCCCAGGAGAGTAGTTATGTAATAGAGGCTTATGTCTCAAGACCTCTGCCCTGGAGAGAAACCACATTTTTCAGATTCAGGAAGACTCTGTATTAGAAAAAGACTGGCTTTTCCTACATCTGTTTCCTTGCAGCAGATTTTCCACCACCATTTTATATTCTCAAATTTTTTTTTTAAATATATTTTTTTAATTTGATTTCTGGAGAAAGAGGAAGGGAGAGAGACAGAGAGACAGAGATTGAAACATCAATCTATTATTTCATTTATTCATGCATTCATTGGTTGACTCTTGTATGTGCCCTGATCAGGAACTGAACCCACAATCTCGGCATGTTGGGACAACATTCCAACCAACTGAGCCACCCAGACAGGGACTTATACTCTGAAATTTAGATCTTCATCATGGCAAACATATTTTAGTTGATAAATCGGATGCATTGCCCAAGACAGCTTAAAAAGAATATATAATATAAATGAGGGAATCGGCCCCTACACAAGCATTGGTTAAAAGCCCACATGGTCTTTCATTAGTTGTCAATGTTTTGTAATTAAGGAATCTCAAATTATAAGAAACAAACAAACAAGATTTCTAGCTTCTCATAAAATATGTGAAGATAATCATTCCTTCATGGCTACAATCTTGCTTGGAGTTGAGTGGGGACTGTTTCTAGTCCCCTATGTAAAGCATGGCATGAGCTCTCCAGTTACACCCAGCCCACTCCACTCATTCACATAACCTCTCTGGGGAAGAAACAAATGAATGAATTGGTCAGGGACTTGAATCTGGGAAGCAGTGATAATAATGACTTCCTGAACTTAGGTGACAGGAAGGGTGACTAACTGAGAGCAAGCCACTGTGTGTTTGTGGGGGTCAGTGTGGGAAGTGGAGGGGACCTACCTTGGCTCTGTCACTGCCATCCAGGTGTCCTAGCTTCCTGGCCTCTAACCATCATCAGCCAAACTTGGACTATGCTGCAGACCAGCAAGCCTGCCCTGCCCTAGCCTCACTCCACCCGTCTGCAAGAGAGGGACTCTTCCTGGTTCTGCTCAGCACCATGGCTCCCCAATTCAGCTCGGGACAATTAATGCAGGTAGCACATCTGATTGGCACTCAAAAATGGAGGAGAATGTGGTTAGATTGACCTGAAAGCTTGGTGTTGACAGAAAGGAGATGAGGGAAACAATGTTTGCCCTGCTGAAGCTGTTTTCTTGGGATATTGATTTTAAGCTGTTTATTAAGAAACCAGACTCGGGTGGAGACTTTGATCCTCCCCCTTTCCTGCCCAAGAGATCCAGACAGAAACCTGCTTCAGGAAGGCGATCTTAAGATGCCGCCTTAGCCTAATTTGAATTAAGTATGGTTAAAAAAAAAAGGGTTACAAACAGCGGGCCTATTGGCTAGATACCCCCAGTCCTGCCTTTTTTCTGAGTTGCCTAGCAAGAACTAGGCAACTCAGAAAAACTCTCCTGCCTTGTATATTTCACTTTCCTCAACTGTAAGATATTTCTCCCTGCCGCCAAGAAAGAAGGAAGGAGAGACAGAGCACAAAGTGTGGAACAGCAAAGGCTTTATTAAGTACCGCACATCCTGCCCGACTATGTCCCCTAGCCCTGGGCACAGAGGATAGGGGAGTCGCGGGAATTAAACTGTGTGAGAGGTATTTAAAGGGGCCCTCTAGGGTAGGGTAGCAATTATGACGTGGTGAAATCTCACTGGCTGACGGACAGTCGCTCTTCTCCCAAGAACCTCTGGGAAGTTACTTTTGGCGCACTTAGTTGTGGTCGGCCCTAGCCAAAAGTCCCGGGTCTGAGTTCCTCATGTGACTGTCCCCTTATCAACTGATCTTACATCTTGACCTTTTCTGTTAAATAGAATAGGGCTTCTGTTTATTCATCTGGCTACTTCCTGCTGGTTAGGGGCGTCGTGGGGAGGGGAGGTCATAAGGCCGTGACTTTGAGGGGAGTCAGGAGGAACATCTGTTTGGCCATGAGTTGAGAAACTTTGCAGATGCGGTTCTGTAAGAACTTAAAAAAGAGGAGCAAATATGCGTTATATGCTGATAATTAAAAGAAGATTTAAGATAGGGGCGGCCCAGGTAAGAATGGGTGGTTGCCATCAGGAGTTAAGCGGGTTGTAGGAGGAGAGATTCTTGCTTAATTTTCTTGCTGACGGTTGAGATTGAAGTTTCTTTTATCAGGCCAGTCCTACTGAACAACATTGTTCCCTGCTTGAGCTCACTCTGGCAGCAGGTTCCTGGTAGGAGGGACAGGATGCAGGGCCCAGTGGTTCTGACTGCCAGCAATCCTGCATGGCATGGGAGCAAGCTTGAGGTGAGAGACGTGGTTAGAAAAGAGGGTAGCATTGCTTATGGGGAAGCCCTTGGTAGTGAGGAATGGTAGGAGTAAGTGGGAAGATGCTTTCAGCTGGATAGTGGCTCTGTGACTGTGTAGAATGTCTCAACACGGAAGGGGTACAGGGCATGATGGTATAACTAAGAAGGAGTGCAGAAAAGGGGATTCCATTCAAACTGCATGTCATGCGAAGGGGTGGTGTGTGAAGGGGAAAAGGAGTCCCATCCATTCCCATAACCGAGATCTGTGAGGGAATTAGAGGTCTAGAGTGTGATGGCAAAACAGAGAAGGCAGCTCCCGTGTCCACAAGAAGTGAGATGGACTTACAAGTTTCTGCAGCATACCCTGGGTTCTCTGAGTCCAGGACATATCCTAGGAATTTGAGCGATATGCCCACGTGGCTGCCTCATCCTCCACATAGAGGTGTTGAAGCAAAAGCCTGTTGCCCAAAGGGGCAATCGCTCTGCCAGTGAACAGAATGCTTGCGGTTAGGGCAGGGTTCAGTGGGCACCCACTGGCAGGGGCTCTGTCGGGCACAGTGGTCCTGCTTACCACACTTAAAGCAAGCTGCTGGTGGGATCCTCTTTGCGGTCCAGACTTGGGCTGAGCACTTCTTGTGCCTTGCCCCTATTGCTCTGCAGGCCTCAGGGTTGCCACAGGAGCCTGGGTTTGGAGTGCTGCCTTCTGTTGCATGTGAGCCTAGTGAACACCCTCAGCCATTTCTACTAGCTGTGACCATTGGAAACCTTAAATGCCATGTTCACAGGTCCTGGATAGGGGTTTGGGCATTGAGAATAAAAGGAGGAGGGCTCCTAGGGAGACTGGCACCCAGATCCAGTCGGAAATGCTGGAGCCAACGACTGGACAGGGTCAGAACATCCTGCAAACAGATTGGGGTTGGGCATCCTGCAAACTGGTGTAAGAGTCAATGGTAGGCAGAGAATGGCCTGATGGAGGAGGAGTTTAAGAACACAGTGGAGAAGGGAGGGGCCCCAGCCACAGGGGAGGAGAAAGAGCAACTGGTATTTGCAAGTGAATGAGAAACAGGATTTAGCAAAGGGAGGGGAGGAAGTTGGGAGTCTGGGGAGAAGAAAAAAATTAGAAGCAGAGTTTTTCTCTGGCCAAAAACGGTCTGCGTGGTGGAACAGGCGGCTCAGAGATTAAGGACAGGCATGCAAATAATTAGAAGCCCTGAATGTAAAGGGATCTCCAATTAGCTCCCAGCCTTTTTTGGCAATAGTTAAATTGGTGAGGGTGTTAAAACCGAAAGTCCCTTCAAGAAGCTACCTGGTCTGATTATCCAGTGGGTTCTATGGCCTGGCCACAGCAGAGAAGAAGAACAGTTTCCTCTTCTTTAGGGAGAGAGAGGTTTTGGATAAAGCAACTCCCGGAGTGTTTTGGGATTCCTGTTCCCCCATGGCCGCCCTCAATCCTCAGAGTGGTCAGAGATAAAAATTGGCGTCCCAGAACTCAAGCTCTGGCTATGGATGGATAGGGAAAGTGGATGTGCTCGGGACGTCTCCACAAACACACACGCACTCAGACAGAAAAGATTTCCCTGACATAGCTACGGTTTTGGACAGGGAGTCTCATAGGAAAGAACTGAGGGGAAGGCTGGAGGCAGGGGACTTACCGCACCATGCACCAAAGTGGGTGGATGGTCGGAGATCCTGAGATCCTGCTTCTTTCTATGAGCAGAAGGGAGAGAAGAGGCTCCAGAGGGCTTCTAACTCCTCCTGGGTTTTTAGCACCAAATGTAAGGTATTTTATCCCGCCGAGAAAAAGGAAGAGGGGATGGAGCCACAAAGTGTGAAATAGCAAAGGCTTTATTAAGTACTGTGCATCCCACCCGACGATGTCCCCTAACCCTGGGGACAGAGGCTAGGGGAATCATGAGGATTAAACTGCATGAGATGTATTTAAAGGAGTCCTCTAGGGTAGGCAAGCAATTATGACGTGGTGAAATCTCACTGGCTGACAATCACTCTTCTTCCAAGGACCTCTGGGAAGTTGCTCCTGGTGTGCTTGGTTGTGGGCAGCTCTGGCCAAAAGTCCCGGGTCTGAGTTCTTCACGTGACCTTCCCCCTTATCCTCCAATCTTACATCAACCACCTGTAAATCACCCATTCTCGCTTCTGAAATCTTAAAACTCCCTTTCCTCTTTGTCTCCTTTGTCCAAAATGGTGCCTCTGTCTTTGGAATTTTCCAACCTATGTGATTTCTCCATACACATGTATTATAATTTGATTTTCTCCTGTTAATCTCTCTGTGCTAACTTAATTATTAGCCCTGCCTAGAAAAACTAATGATGTGAGGAATGGTATTAATTTATTTTAGCTTCCACAGAATGAAGAGGAAGAAAAAACCAAAATTGGTGGTTTGGGAGTTTAGACAACTAGCTTAAGCAGCGGGTTTAGATGGAAAGCCCTTTCCCTCGTCTTTGCCCCGGGCATCACTTAGCCCATGGTTTTCAAACTTCTCCTTAGCACCACAATTCTGACTTCAAACAAATCTTGAATATCTAGGTGAAAATAAGCAGCTCTATGCTGTGCAGACTTGCAAAGTTAGGGCAAACAATCAGAGACAGCAAGGTGGCTTAGGCAAAAGCCCTGAGCAGATGAGAGTCCACAAACCTCTCTGACCCTGTACTGGAAACAGCAAAACAGCAGGATAAGATTCAGTAACAGAAATGTTTAGGCTCTCAGAACAGAGATTAGGAGTCAGCATGTTTCTTGTCCTTTACTTTACTGCCTGAATACTTCTGCTGTCTGCTTCCTTGAGTTATTTGTACTGGTTAATAAATGCCTGAGTAAGGCTGAGGATGGAACCTCTGTCTTGGATCTGTTGTCTGGGACTGTTACCTCCCCTCAGACCCTCAGAGCATTTCACCTGGTCTCCAAGTAGTTCATTGTCATCCTGAGAAGTGGTGTCCTATGTGAGGATCTGGAGCCAAATGTAAGGTTTGCTAATTCAAGTTGTTTATTGTTGGAGTGACAAATGGTTCTCCACGTGGGGAACCAGGCATAATGACCTTCCAAAGCCTGGCAAAGGAAAAGGATGTCTGCTCATCCCATTTAGTAAGGAACACAATTAGCAGGGGGAAAGCCCTTGAATGTTTGCCCTGAGGTCACTTTTTGGGATCAGGCCAGGGGATTCCTCTTTCCCTTTATCTCTTCTTCATCATGAGGATTTACCTGCCCCCTGAGCAGGGGAGTCACAAATTACAGCTATGAGGACTCCTCTGAGCTGCAAGATATCAGATCACAATTTAACTGCCCTCTTGTTCATGATCTGAAAACAATGCCCTTAGTATCCAAGGGAAGGAAGTTTAGACTTAGAAAATTTGGAAAGCAATTTTACCAAGAGGACAGTTAAAGCAATTGAGATAGGATATGAAATGATTCCTTGGGATTGGAAAGAGCTTTTAAAAACTGTTCTCACCACCTAGCCTCACCCTCAGGCCAGCCCCTCCTCCTAGATATTTCACTGACCCTAACCAGCAGGTAGTAGTTACAAAAGAAGAGACCTTCACCACTTTTCCTTAAACAATAAAAGGCTGGAATGTTTGGATTGAGTCCAGGGTTCCTTTAAATCCAGTGCCCCTTTAAAAACTCACCTTCCCCTCATATAACCCTCCTCTACCTTTAAGCAATGCCCCCCACCCTGGGAAGATTCTGAGAAGTGTCCTTGAGACAAGGCCTTCAGGAGGGACCAGAGGGCTGGGAAAGGGAGACAATTTGTGACCGAGACCATAAACCTGTTACAACTGTGGTAAAGAAGGACGTTTTCAGAAAGATTACAACTGTGCAGCTTGGTGAGGTTTTTGTTTGTTTGTTTGTTTTTACAGGGACAGAGAGAGGGATAGATAAGGACAGATAGACAGGAACGGAGAGACATGAGAAGCATCAATCATTAGTTTTTCGTTGCCATTGCGACACCTTAGTTGTTCATTGATTGCTTTCTCACATGTGCCTTGACCGCGGGCCTTCAGCAGACCAAGCAACCCCTTGCTGGAGCCAGCGACCTTGGGTCCAAGCTGGCAAGGTTTCGCTCAAACCAGATGGGCCCACGCTCAAGCTGGCAACCTCAGGGTCTCGAACCTGGGTCTTCTGCATCCCAGTCAGATGCTCTATCTACTGCGCCACCGCCTAGTCAGGCTGTGCAGCTTGGTTTTATTGTGTGCCTTGAGAGGCTAATTAAAACTTAATCTAAAAATTTCTTATAAAGTTACAGCAAATCAGATTGTAAAAAGCCAATACGATCAATTATAATTCTTGCATTTATACAAATTACCTGGCCAAGTTAAAACTAGACTTAATACTGTAACTAAGATTATCTTAATTTGGCTGTTTGAAAAAAATAAAAATAACTAAGGGTAATTAAAGAAACAAGAGAAATCAGGTTCTTTATCCTGACCTGTGGTGGCACAGTGGATAAAGCATCAACCTGAAACACTGAGGTCGCTGGTTCAAAACCCTGCACTGGTCTGGTCAAAGGCACATATGGGAGTTGATGCTTCCTACTCCTCTCTCTCTCTCTCTCTCTCTCTCTCTCCTCTCTAAAAAAAAATGAATAAATAAAATAAAAAATAAAAATCTTAAAGCTTTCTGCTAGAGACCTGGAAACTACTGTAATCCTGAGACAATAGGAGAATTAACACCTCTTAATGAAAGGGGTCATGCCAGGACCTCAATATAGAGAGGGGAAAAATTAGGACACTTTTAAAATTCAAGTGGCTGTATAGCCCATCCCCTCCCTTTTCTTCAGTCATCCTGGAAGGCTGACAAGGACAAATAGTCTTTTGTTAATAATACTGTAAAATATAAAGCTATTAAAAAATTTTTAATTTGATATTATTACCAGTTTAATTTAATTAATGTCTTTCAAAGTTCTTAACAAAAAATATGTTTCTTTTCCCTAGGTTTACAAAAAGTTGCTGTTATCTCTGTTACGTCTTCTAAAATATCAGTTGGTCTGCCAATAAAATAGTCTGTTTCTATAGGTCATAAAATATGTTCATAAAAATATCAATCTAAAATTGCAAATTACTAACTTAGCACTCACTGAAAGCTAAGCCTATTAGAAGTTGGAAATTCTGATTAATTAGGAAGAAATTGTAGGGTTTTAATGGTAAAAGGTATAAGGTATAGAGGTGCTTTTGAATGGAAAATGAAGAAAGTAAATTGTCCCGAAAGTTGGTTATTTCTGAATGTTAAAGAAGGTTTGTGTAAGTTGCAGAAAGTTTGTGCAGGTTGTAAATGGTTTGTGCAAAAAGAGAGAGAGAGAGGGAGAGAGAGAGAGAGAGAGAGAGAGAGAGCAAAGAACTGAGAAATAGACAAAGGTGAGAAAAGGAAAAGAGGAAGGATTTTGAAAAAGTATTGTCCTGAAAGAAAAAAAAAGGAAACATTAGAACATTCTTAGGGGTCTTAGCAGCTTGAAAAGTTCACCCAAACTTCCAAACCTACGAGCATTACAGAAGGAGCCAATAGCCTTCTTAAGCCCCAACTGCCCAAACAAAAATGGGAGGAGTCAGGGGGAGAGACTCACCCCACAAGAACAATTATACAAGTCTCTTTTTACTCCTAATTTTTTGAACATTTCCTCATCTAGACTTACTGCAGCTGAGAGGAGTTTTGAACCAGCCAAGCAACAACCTATGCCTCTCATGTTGGACTGGGATATGTTAGCTGGCCCTGAGTGGCAGAGTCCAGTCAAATTACTAACGTGGGGGTGAGGGAAATGTTGCAATTTGTCATCAATAGTTCCTTTTTGAATACCAGTGAGAAACATGAAGCCTTATGATGAATTGGTACCAGCTCCTAGAAAGCAAACTGGTTCCAGAGATCCAGAAGCTGATAGTGAATCCACCTTCAGAAATGAACCTGAAAAAGAGGAGTGTAGCTAACTCTCTCCCAAGCACTCAAGGTGTGCCTGACATCACCTGGGACACTTTAAAACTTCTAACCAGGCGTGCTCTAGAAGTTTTGCAATATACACGCATGCCTATAACCCCAAAAAACCTATTTCTCTCTATGTTTTCTCCTCACCTTCCATTGCTACCACCTAACCATCTTACTCTCTGTTAATCTTTACTAAAATAAAAAAAGGGGATATGTAAAAATATGCTGTAAAGAATAGCAGAATTAATGGAACCAAAAAAGAACATGAATAGCCTGAGCTATTATAAAATAATAATAAAGCAGAAGGTATCACTCTTCCAGATATCAAGGTTTACTACAAGGCCATTGTACTCGAGACAGTCTGATACTGGCATAAGAACAGGCACATAGATCAATGGAACAGAACAGAGAACCCAGAAATAAACCCACACATTTATGGACAACTGATATTTGACAAAGGAGGAAAGAACATACAATGGAGTAAAGACAGCCTCATTAACAAATGGTGTTGGCAAAATTGGACATCTACCTGCAAAAAAATGAAACTAGACCATCAACTTACACCATTCACAAAAACAAACTGAAAATAGATAAAAGATTTAAATGTAAGCCATGAAAACATAAGCATCTTAGAAGAAAACATAGGCAGCAAGCTCTCCGACATCTGTCACAGCAATATATTTGCCGAATTATCTCCACGGGCAAATGAAATAAAAGGCAAGATAAACAAATGGGACTATATCAAACTAAAAAGTTTTGCACAGCTAAAGACAATAAGAACAGAATAAAAAGACAAACCACACAATGGGAGAACATATTCGACTATACGTCTGATAAGGGGTTAATAACCAAAATTTATAAAGAACTTATAAAACTCAACACCAGGAAGACAAACAATTCAATCAAAAAATGGGCAAACAAAACGAATAGAAATTTCTCCAAAGAGGACATACAGATGACCAATAGGCATATGAAAAAATGCTCAACATCACTAATCATTAGAGAAATGTAAATTAAAACCACAATGAGATATCATCTCACACCAGTCAGAATGGCGCTCATCAGCAAAACAACACAGAACAAATGCTGGCGAGGATGTGGAGAAAAGGGAACCCTTCTGTACTGCTGGTTGAAATGCAGACTGGTGCAGCCACTGGGGAAAACAGTATGGAGATTCCTCAAAAAATTGAAAATCGAACTACCTTTGGACCCAGCTATCCCACTTACAGAAATATACCCTAAAAACACCATAGCACTGTTTGAAAAGAAGAAATGAGCCCCCATGTTCGTGGCAGCATTGTTCACAATAACGAAGATTTGGAACCAGCTCAAGTGTCCATCAGAGGATGAGTGGATTAAAAAGCTTTGGTACATATATACTATGGAATACTACTCAGCCATAAGAAATGATGACATCGGATCATTTACAACAAAATGGATGGGCCTTGATAACATTATACGGAGTGAAATAAGTAAAACAGAAAAAAACTGAGAACAGCATGATTTCATACATAGGTGGGACATAAAGGTGAGACTATGAGACATGGACAAGAGTGTGGTGGTTACGGGGTGGGGGGAGGGAGGGCAAGAAGGGAGAGGGGGAGAGGAGGGGCACAAAGAAAACCAGACAGAAGGTGACAGAGGACAATTTGACTTTGGGTGATGGGTATGCAATATAATTGAATGATAAGATAACGTGGAGATGTCTTCTTTGAACATATGTACCCTGATTTATTAATGTCACCCCATTAAAATTAAGGAAAAAAACTAATTTAAAATGGATCAGAGCATAAAAGCTAAAACCATAAAAGACTTAGAGGAAAATACAGGAAAAAACTTCAAGCCATTGGATATGGCAATTATTTTTGGATATGACATCAAAAGCACAGCCAATAAAAAAACAAACAAATTAAACTATAGTTTAATCAAACTTAGGAGTATATGTACCTCAAAGGACACAAGCAGTTGAGCGAAAAGGCAACACTCAGAAGGGGAGAAACTATTTACAAATCACATTCCCGACAAGAGATTAGTATCCAGAAAACCTCTACAACTGAACAACATAAACAAACAACTGGATTAAAAAAATGGGCGAAAGGCTTGAATAAATATTTCTACAAAGAAGATACACAAATTACCACCAAATTAATGAAAAGATGTTCAGCATAACTAATCATTAAGGAAAGGCAAATCAGCCACAATGAGATAGTACAGCACACCCATTTAGGAAGGCAGCTATGCTCACCCCTCTAGCACCAACACTATGTCGCAGCTGAGAGTATGGATGCTATAAAAAAAAATAAGAACAACTATTAGGAAATGGAGAAACTGGAACCCTTATGAACTGCTAGTAGGAATGTAAAATGATACAGCTGCTGTGGGAAACAGTATGGCAGTGTTTCAAAAAATTAAAAATAGATGCCTGACCAGGCGGTGGCACAGTGGATAGAGCGTCGGACTGGGATGCAGAGGACCCAGGTTCGAGACCCCAAGCTCGCCAGCTTGAGAATGGGCCCATCTGCCTTGAGCAAAGGCTCGCCACCTTGGACCCAAGGTCACTGGCTCCAGCAAGGGTTTGCTTTGGTCCGCTGAAGGTCCGCGGTCAAGGCACATGTGAGAAAGCAATCAATGAACAACTAAGATGTCGCAATGGCAACAAAAAACTAATAATTGATGCTTCTGACCTCTCTCCATTCCTGTCTGTCTGTCCCTATCTGTCCCTCTCTCTGACTCTCTCTCTGTCCCTGTTAAAAAAATAAAATAAATAAATAAATAAATAAGAACCTATACTTAAAAAACAATTAAAAATAGAAATACCATAGGATCTAAAAATTCCACTTCTGGGTATTCATCTCAAAGAATTAAAAACCAGTTTTCCAAGGGTTGTTTGAACACTCACGTTCATAGCAGCATAATTTACAATAGTCAAGAAGTGGAAGTCACCCAAGTATCCATTGACAGATGAACAGATAAATAATAGTGGTATTGCATAGAATGTCCTTTTTAAGGAAGGACATTCTGACATATCACAACTTAGCCGAACCATGAGGACATTATGCTGAGTGAAGTAAGACAGTATTTCAGTTCATAAATAAATAGTATTTATGCTGTAATAAATAAGCCAGTAAAGAAGACAAATACCATGTGATTTCACTTATCAACGGTAGGTACCGTTGTCAAATTCAGAGACAAAAAGTGGGATGGGAGTTGCCAGGAGTTGTGGGGAGAAGGATGAAGTTATTGTTTACTGGGAACAGTGTTTCGGTTTGCAAAGACAGAAAAGTTCTGTGGATGGATGTACAACACAATGAATGTACTTAATGCCACTGAACTGTACACTTGCAAATGGTTAAGATGGTACATTTTGTTATAATAAAAATAATATAAGGTAAGAAAAAAAAGAATTTCAGAATTAGGGTAAACAATCAGAGACAGCAAGGTGTTTTAGGGCAAAACCCAGAGTGAACTAGATAGAGTCCAGGGGCCTCCCTGACCCCCTGCTGGAAACAGCAAAACAGCAGGATAAGATTCAGTAACAGAAATGGTTAACCTCTCAGAACAGAGATTAGGTAGTCAGCATGCCCCTTGTCCTTTACTTCACCCCCTGAAAACTTCTGCTGTCTGCTTCCTTGAGTTATTTGTGCTGGCTAATAAATATCTGAGTAAGAATGGGGACAGGGCGTCAGTCCTTGGATCTGCTGGCCGGGGCTGCTACCTCCTCTCAACCCTGCAGAGTGTGTCATCTGGTCTCCAAGTGGTTTATTATCACTGCTATAGTTCTGTTTGAAAAAAGAAAAGACTTTTCATTATCACCTTGTCCCTGAGCTCCCTACACCCAGTGGTGAGATTCAGCCAGTTTGCACCAGTTTGTCAGAATCAATACTTAATGTTTTGTTGTGTTTGGCAAACTAGTTGTTCAAATGGCACTTGTAATCAGGGTTCATTCTAAGGTGGGCGCCTGGGCAGCCACCCAATGTGAAAATCACAAATTTGCATTCCTTACTCTTTTTTAACATTCTTTTGTGCCACAGTGTATTCTAAGTGCCTATAGTAAGTTTATTCTGTCCATAGGTGAAAAAAAAATGGATAGAACTGTGCTTGTAATATTTATTTATTAATTTCATAAAAATCATTATATCTTTGATGAAATACTGCATTTTAATTCCCTTGTATTTGTTACTTTAGTAAACGAATATATAACGTAAAGACAAAAGGTGCCAAGCAACCAGCAGGTGACAAGCTGTCATTTGTTTCAGCTTTGTGTTACGTCCAAAATTTTCCTGAGATATTATGAGTGTGCTGGTGTTCCCTGAATTGAGAAATCAATAGGAAGCCAAGACACAGTGAGCCAATAGAAATATAGATTTCAAGGGTTATCACCCAGTTTGGAAGCCATGGATGGATGCTCACAACTTTCGCGTGATAAACAGGTTTATCGTACACATTAATAATTTATCATTATGCAGCTTTTATAATATTTATTGTTTATTACTTTGCTATTGTCTGTGGAATGTCTTAATAATTTGTACTCTTTTACTGCCTATGTTTAAATGTATTTCCTATTGTGATTCTATGTATGTGTTGCCATGTAACTTCCATTGTTGGTACTTTATATTTTTATGTTTTCTTTTTTTTCACATGGTCTGTGATTATATATTCTTTTGTTCCCTTTATATTTCTCCTTTATTGTTGAAATAACGTATTTCTCAATACTGATACTGATGTAGTTTATACATATTGTTTGAATCATGA
The DNA here is from genome assembly GCA_037038555.1 of Rhynchonycteris naso. Lineage (NCBI taxonomy): Eukaryota > Metazoa > Chordata > Mammalia > Chiroptera > Emballonuridae > Rhynchonycteris > Rhynchonycteris naso. Next base: position 33,467,633 of record CM072997.1, on the reverse strand, counting down.
TATATTTTCTACCTGAGCAACACCAGCCTAGTTTTGTGATATTTTTGTTTATCCCAGCTATTGGCTTATCTTTTATAATTTTTTCTTTTTCTTCCAATTCTAATTATTGCCTACTCTTTATTCTGTAATTTCCTCTAGTGATTGTAGTAATATATTATAAAACTTTGCATTCTTTATTACATGTCCTTACTTGGTTATTGATGCATACATTTTTCTTTTCTTTTCTTTCTTTTTGTTTTTTTACAGGGACAGAGAGAGAATCAGAGAGAGGGATAGATAGGGACAGACAGACAGGAACGGAGAGAGATGAAAAGCATCAATCATTAGTTTTTCATCGCGACACCTTAGTTGTTCATTGATTGCTTTCTCACATGTGCCTTGACCACGGGTCTTCAGCAGACCAAGCAACCCCTTTCTGGAGCCAGCGACCTTGGGTCCAAGTTGGCGAGCTTTTGCTCAAGCCAGATGGGCCCACACTCAAGCTGGCGACCTCGGGGTCTCGAACCTGGGTCTTCTGCATCCCAGTCTGACGCTCTATCCACTGTGCCACCGCCTGGTCAGGCGATGCATACGTTTTTCAATAAGTTTTTTTTACAATATCTTGTAATCTTCAGTAAAGAATATTAATGTTTGTAAATATTTTTGTTATAATATATTAAAATAAAACATTTTGATGTTTTTTGCAGTAACCCTTAAAAGGAAGAAAAGGCAACAGAATTTGACAGATTTTTTCAGTAAGAAACCAAAATAAGAATCTATTATATTAGAATTGGCCTTGGATGGTACAAAACAGTCACAAGCACAACCACTCCAACTTGAAGAAAACAGCATGTCAATTATTGAAATAAAACAATAACAAATCCAAAATTGCTTATAGTCTCCCTGAATGATGGACAGTGCAATAATATAACATTTTTAAAGAAAAATATGATAGACTGGTAATTTCTAACAAAAAGGTTGCAAATATTGTGCAAAATATGACATTATAAAAAAGAATGTGTTCATGTGTCAAAAGAATGCAAATGTGTTCAGATTGAGGCATCAGGGAAAAACAAAGAGGTACAACAGCTTCTCTAAGAAAAAAATGAGAAAACATTTTCCATTAAAATCTCATAACATTTGTAAAGAGAACTTTAAAAAATGTGAATAGGATTCAATAACAAAAGTAATAGATACAATGAATGAAAAATTTAAGTACTACTTGTTGAGTACTTAATACAGTTTACTGCCTGGCAAAATGATGTAAACCATTTTTAGACCTAGAAGATGAGATAGAAGTGCAAATTAAAAATGGGTTAGATATCGGAATAGGATTACATTCATGCAAAGCTGCTGTGAAAGTAGCTGATTTTATTGCAAAAGAAATTTAAAAGAAAATATTACTAAAATTAGTGAAAATAATCTAAAAATATGTTTGATTATTGACAAGCCTCAAGGACATCTTGCAAACCAGTTATTATACTTTTCTTAAAAGTTGAAGATTCAGTTACATCACCAACAATTTTTGTTGGGCTAGTTGAACTGGAAAACAAGATGCAGAGACAATATGTTCTTCAGTTATGGAAACTTTAAATAATCTTGGGCTTACTAAGAAGTATGTAGAAAAAAATTTAATAGGATTTTGCTCCAGTGATGTCAGTGTTGGGAGAAGACCTGGAGTGAGCACTAGGATAGCAATAGAGTTTCCAAACATAATAACATGGCACTCTTTAAACCATCACCTCCATCTTGTTTTAGATGATTCAATAGAGGGAATAAAGCAAGTATATCACTTTAAAATATTTATTGATAAATATATACTATTTTTCATCAATCTGATGACAACCAAATAGAACTTACAAAAATATCCAACAAACTTGGAATTGACATTATAAAAATCGATAGAGTTTTAGAACCAAGATGGACTGCCTGTAGTTTAAGGTAAAGTCTAACTGTCCCTATCCAGTGCTGCATCACTATTTTTATTCAAATAAAAAGTACTTAGGTATGGCTGCCTGTCTTGAAAGTATATATTTTATAACTGATTTGGCATTGATCACAGGGGAACAAATGTTTTCATTTTCTGTTTCATGAGAAAAGTTTTAGAACGTTTTCTATACATTTCTGCATCTCTGATTCCAAATCTGAAATATGTCTTTTGGTGCATGCTCTCGTTTTTATCCAATTTTAATTTCTTTTTGTTACAGTTAATGGCATGCATTGGTTTTTAAACTCTAGTTAAAGGCAATGACTTTTGGATTGAACATAACCACAAGGCAATTAATGTTTTACAAACATCACTTTTACATAATTGTAGTTGTTTTTAAATGTAAAAAAATTATTATCTGATTAAAAAAAACCCTCTTATTTTGTTTTAAGATTGAATCATGGCTTCTTCGAGTAGGCGTAAATGTAAGAATAGTCCTGACACCTTCTGTTATATATGTGACTGTTACACACTTCAACGTCAAAGGCGCAGTATTTCATCATTTGTGACACGTGCATATATTGCCTATTTTCAAGTTCCCCTTGGCGATCAAGACAAGAATTGGGCTCCTCATATTGTGTGTCATAATTGTGAGGAAATGCTTTGTGACTGGACAAAAGGAAAATGCAAAGGAATGCCTTTTGGTATTCCCATGGTTTGGCATGAACCTCAGGACCACAGCAGTGACTGTTATTTCTGTCTGATCCTTACAAAGGGCATTGGCAAGAGAAAACGGCATATGATCGCATGTCCTAATACTCCTTCAGCAATACGACAACACTCTGAGACACTCCCACTTCCAGTTTTCAATGGTTTTATTTCTTCTAAGGATGAAGAAAGTGAACATGGTGATCAAGTGTATCTTGATAAGATGCATGAGGAAATTGTTGTAGAATCTGAAGGGTCTTCTTCTGATGCCAAGCAGTCATTAACCCCTCAGCAGTTTAGCCAACCCAAATTGAATGACTTAGTAAGGGATTAGGGCCCATCAAAAAAAGCAGCTGAGTTATTAGCCTCCAGGCTTTAAGAAAAGAATATACTTCGCTGGTCAGCAAAAGTATCCCATTTCAGGAAGCATGAACAAATCTTTGTGGATTTTTTTCCTGAAGACAAACACTTTGCTTACTGTCATGATATCAGTAATCTTCTCAGCCAGCTAGGTGTTACCACTTACAGTCCAACAGAATGGCAGCTATTTCTTGACAGCTCTAAACGGAGTCTGAAATGTGTTCTCCTACACAACGGTAATGTTTATGCAGCGGTTCCAATTGGTTATTCAACTCATCTGCGAGTAGATTATCATGACATAAAAATCGTCCTTGACTTTCTGAAGTATGAGGAGCATAACTGGATCATTTGTGTGGATCTTAAAATGGTCAATTTTCTTCTAGGACAACAGAGAGATTTCACAAATTATCCTTGCTTTGTGTGTGTGTGGGACAGCCAAGCTCAAGAGAAATACTTGACACAGAAGGAGTGGCGAAAAAGTGAAGCTCAGGAAGTAAGGATGCAAAATATTGTGAATGAACCTGTAGTTAATCCAGACAGGGTCATTTTACCCCCACTTCACATCAAACTTGGCTTAATAAAGCACTTTGTTCAGGCTTTGAATAGAGAAAGTGAATGCTTTCAACAGATGATTTCTGCTTTCCCTGCCTTGTCTTTCAAGAAGATAAAAGCAGGTGTATTCTATGGACCTCAAATTCGAACCCTCATACGTGATGAAGAATTTGCCAAGAAGATGAATAAGGAGGAGAAAGCAGCATGGTAGTCTTTTGTGGCAGTTACAAAACACTTCCTTGGCAACAAAAAAGCAAAAAATTATGACTTCTGGTTCAAAGGATGCTGTTGGCTTTCCGCGACATTGGATGTAACATGAGCATTAAGATTCACTTCCTGAACAGTCACCCTGATAAGTTTCCCGAAAATCTTGGACCTGTTAGTGATGAGCAGGGAGAATGCTTTCATCAAGATCTGAAGACTATGAAAGAGTGTTATCAGGGGCGATGGGACAGAAATATGATGGCAGACTACTGCTGGAGCATCAAACGAGATTATCCTCAACAGGTACACAACCGCAAGAGCAACAAACCCAAATTTTTGCCTGAATAGAATCTAAATAAATTTTGCAAAAATTTTATGATTAAAATAAGTATTTTAATACATTCTATTTCAAAATTGTAGACAAATTCTGATGCAATAATATCTTTTAGTGTATTAGTGTATTTACTGCATTATATAAATTATTATATTTTCATGAAGATGATGCCCAAGAAGACATTCTACTTCATTATGTTAAACTAAATGTTGAAAATTTTACAATAAGATGAAAACCTAAAATCTTGAATTGCAAAAAAAACTGTATCTTACAGAGAAAAACTAATGTCAGATTTGAGATCAGCACACTCGAATTAGATAAGAACGAGTGTTTTTGTGGATGCATCAAAATTTTGTTCCCCAGAGATTGATATTTTAAACAAAATTTCTCTTCTTTCAAATGTGCTGCAAGCAAAAAATATAGACATAATAAAGACTGAAAAACTCATGATAAGACCTATTAAAGCACTTCAAATGCTTGGAAAGGAAAAGAATCCATACAAAAAAAAAGTTGATGAATTAATTACTTCAGAAACCTTCAGAAATATAAAATCTATAGAAAATCATTGATTTGTTGGGCTTCCTTAAAAAAGACTTTAAGAAAACATCATGACAAATTTAAAAAAAAGATTAATGGATTGTGAACATTTAAAATCAAGTTGTAGCAAATTTCAAGATAGAAATAAATTAAAATTTCTTAATTTTTTGGAGACAGATTACTGAAATATTAAGCCCCATGTGGGGCTTGCTGGGTGGATCCCTGTTGGGGCACTTGTGGGAGTGTGTCTTGCTATCTCCTGTACTCTCACTTAAAGAAAAAGAGAAAGATTATGATTCAATTAAAGAATAATTCAGTACCAATCATAGGGAACTATATACAAATTTAGTAGTAAATGAAAGGACAGAATTAATGAAAGCATGATGGAAGAGGTGTGGAATTCAAGTTCAAGCTTAAAGATAGGGAGGGTTTACTCAAGTTAGACCAAAACACAAGGACAACAACAACAACAAAGCACAAGCATTGGCCCTGGCTGGTTGGCTCAACAGTAGAGCATCAGCCCGGCATGTGGAAGTCCCGGGTTCAATTCCCAGCCAAGACACACAGGAGAGGCACCCATCTGCTTCTCCATCATTTCCCCTCTCCTTTCTCTCTTTCTCTCTCTTCTCCTCCTGCAGCTAAGGCTCCATTGGAGCAAAGTTGGCCTGTGTGATGAGGACGGCTCCATGGCCTCTGCCTCAGGCCGTAGAATGGCTCTGATTGCAGCGGAGCAACAACCCAAGACAGGCAGAGCATCGCTTCCTAGTGGGTATGCCCGGTGGATCCCGGTCAGGCGCATGTGGGAGTCTGTCTGGCTGCCTCTCCCCAGTTTCTCACTTTAGAAATATACAAACAAAACAAAACAAACAAGAAAACACAAGCATTGTACTAGACACTGGGAATACAATCTTTTCTGGTGGGGGGACCCTGCCCTCATAGATCCTACAATCTCATAGCGAAGACAGATCTCAAACAAATAATCACACAGATAAACTGTAAAATTGCACCTGGGACAAGTGCTGAGATGGAGAGAGAGGTACATGAAGTTAGAGGAGCAGCTAACAGGATGACCTGACTTTATCAGGGATTAGGGAAGGCTTCTCTCAGCTGAGATCAAAGGGTAAGTGGGAGTAAACAGGCAAGATGGTGGACGCAGAGTGTGCCAAGTGCCCGAGATGGGAAGCAGTGCTGTGGCTGGAGAGTGAGGGGAGAAGGCAGATGGACCACTCAGCACCCGGTGAGGGACGCTATCTCTGTCCCAGAAGCAATACAGGATCCTAATGGTTTCAGTCATTTTTCAAGGATTCTTAGTTATTCTTACTCTTTACCCCACTTTTCTGTAATTACAAGATAGTATACAGCAAATGTGTTACTTTAACAACCAGAAAAATATGCAACATTTAAGAAAGAAAAAGGTTGCATCATATGCCCACTTGAGCCTTCCTTTCCATGTGTCTTATTTTTTCCCCAGGCTTACAGACTGTTAATGAGAGTGTCTCCCTCTCAGGACTGTCCCTAAGTGCTAGCCTCAGCCAGCCCAACTGCAGGACATCCTGGGGGGACGATACCCCAAAGCTCCAGAAGGAGAAGACGTAGATGTAAATCTGGATAACAGATCAGGAAGCTGTGGCATGTTATTTCCCTTATATCTGGGTGTGGGTACCTTAGTAAGAGAAGGTTGTACTGTCCAATTTCTCTGTTTCCTGCTCTATCCATCTGTGTTTTTCACATGGCTGAATCATACAGATTGCCTAATTTCAGATACTTGTGGCATAAGCAACTTCAATGACCAGGCTTTAATGGGGGAGGGTCATTAATACCTTCCTGGTGCCCCCACCTATGACCCAAATCTTGTCTGAAATTGTCTGTTGAGAATCTATCTGGTCCAGAAAAGTCTATATTTAGCTTCCAAAGGGGTTCTTTTAACTTGTTACCTAACAAAGATGATAATGGATTTTTAAAGGATAACTGACCTGGTAACAAATACGAATGACAAACACAATTTACTAAAATTTCTTGGGTAATTCTATATTATAATAATAACTATAATATATGGCATTTGGCTATAAAATATTAACTATAAAATATAGTATTCATATAAATAACTATAAACAATAAGTAACACAGCAGAGTTATCCTTGTTAAGTCTCAACCTCTCTGTTTAAGAGAATTATGGGATTGTGTCTGCAGCCCAGTCTAAGTCCTCTTCTTTGAGCACTATGGCTTCGCGTTTCTTCTGACTGTTCTGGGTCCTGTAATGTTTACATTTTATGCTGCCTAGATTAAAATGGTTGCCTCCCCCCCCCCCGCCCCTTAGGCTGTGTACAGTGAGCTTTATTGATGGTACATGACAAGCCTCTCCCCTTCTGTAGAGGGTCTGGGATGGGAACTGTGAAGGTTAGTAGTTTCTCATTGTGTTCAGGGATCAATTTGGGACAAGGACTCCCAGCAGCTGAGGACCCTTTTTCCTCTCTCTGGGGCTGATGATCCAGTAGGCTATTACTTCCTGAAGGACATGTGGACTATAAGATCAACCACCTTGGTGCTGAAGCCAAATTCATTGTTGTTTCAGGAAATGAGTTTGACAAAGTGCTCATTGAGGGCAATGCCAGCTCCAGCATCAAAGGCAGAGTGGGTGTCACAGCAGGAGACACCCTGGTCTTCAGTATAGCCCCAGATGGCCTTGAGGGGGCCTTCTGATGCCTGCTTCACTACCATCCTTTAAAAAATATTTTTTCTATTGATTTGAGAAAGCTAGAGAGGAAGGGAGAGCAAGAGAGAGAAGCATCAACTCATTATTTCACGTAGTCGTTCCATTTAGTTGTATATTCACTCATTGCTTTTTCACATGTGCCCTGAGTGGAAGAACAACTGTGACCTCGGTGTGCTGGGACAATGTTCTATCCACTGAACCACCTGGCCAGGGCCTTCACTACCTTTTCTTCTTTCTCTTTTTCTTTCTTTCTCTCTCTCTCCTTTTTTTGGGGGAGGGAGGAGGAGGGAGATAGTGAGACAGGCTCCTGCATGTGCCCTCACCGGGATCCACAGGGCATCCTCCATCTGGAACCCATGCTTGAATCAACCAAACTATTTTTAATGCCTGAGGCTGTTGCTCAGACCAACGGAGCTATCCTCAGCACCCAGGGCAATGTTTGAACCAATCAAGCCACTGGTTGCAAGAGGGGAAGAGGGAGAGAAGAGGGAGAGGGAGGGGAAAAGAAGCAGATGGTTGCTTTCCTTGTGTCCCCAGACCAAGACATACATACACCAGGCCCACGCTCTATCCACTGAGCCAACCAAACACAGTCTGCTGCTTTCTTAATGTCATTGTATTTAGCAGTTTTCTCCAGCAGCAGGTCAGATCCACAACTGATAGATTTGGGATAGGGACAGAGAAAGCCAGGGAGCTTCCCATTCAGCTCAGGGATGACCTTGCCCACAGCCTTGGAAGCGCCAGTAGAAGCAGAGATGATATTCTGGGCAGGTCCTCAACCATTATGCCACAGCTTTCCAGAGGGGCCATCCATGGTCTTCAGGGTGGCAGCAGTGATGGCAGGGACTGTGGTCATGAGTCCTTCCACCATGCCAAAGTTGTAGTGGATGACCTTGGCTAGGGAGGCCAAGCAGTTGGTGGTGCAGGAGGCATTGCTGACAATCTTGAGGGAGTTGTCATACTTGTCATGGTTCACACCCTTCATAAACATGGGGACATCTGCAGAAGGGGCAGCAATATGACCCTTTTGGCTCCACCCAAGTAAACGCTTGCAAAACTGATGTTTACACTTTCCACTACTCTCCAGTCCTTGCAGTCCCTCCAGAACTGCCGGTGCTGCTGCTGCTGTCACTGCTCTCAAGTTTATTCCCTGCCTCTTAGGGGTTTTAGGATTCGGTTTGTGACTTTCACCTCTAGTTGCTTTTGAGTTCAGGGAAAGGGAAGCAGCTACGGGAGGATCGAAAAGGCTTTCTAATGTAGTCATCCGGGAGGTGCCTCTCGCTCATGCTCGCTCTGTTTTTCCTCTCTCTCCATTTCAGACTGATTGATGCATCTACAGGTTGCTGGTCTTGGGGCAGAACCCATCGGAGCCACAGGGACACTGCTGAGAGCTCCATCAGGGTTCTTGACACTGCTGAGAGCTCAGTCAGGGCTCCTGACACTGCACGTGGGGGCTCATTCTCGTTACAGGGAGGCGGTCAGAGACTGACAGCCCATCCAGGAGTTGGACAGATTCCTTTGGAAAGGGATAGTTTCCCCTCCCGCGGTCCAGTGAAGCTGTTGGGTTGACGTCCTCCCGCAGGTTTGGACATCCCAGCTTCGCCTGGCTGGCTGGTTAGTGATCACTGCTTTTCATTCACTCTAGTGTATTCACACCCGGTGGAGAAAAGCACGCGTGAGAAGTCCGCGAGGCCAGCGTCTTCGGTGCTGTCTCCCGCCGCCGCCCCCGCACACCGACTCCGCCGGGGGGACCTGCTGTAAGACGCCGAGAGCCAAACTCTGTTTTACAGTTTACGAAGCAAGCAAGACCGCTGCTCCCCAGCTCAGTTGCCGCTCAACCAGTTCCAGGATGCCGGCGAGGGTGGACTTGTGGGTCCGGATCCCCACCCTCTCCACGCACCAACTCCACGCAACACCTACGACTCCTCCGAGTTGTCCGGGGGTGGCCCAGTTAGCGCACCGAGGCCCCAGGCGCGAAGCCCTCCACCCACAACCCAGCCCTCCTCCGGTTTCCCATCAGCCGCCAAAGTAACTCGGAGCGAAGCGAGGCGCCCCGCGAGGGCCCTGGGCGCGGAGACGTGTGCGCCCGCGGCGCCGACACCGAGCGGGGCAGGGCGGCCAGTGTGTGTCGCCCCGCGGCCGCGGCGTTGGCTCCAGTGATTGTGCCGCGTGCGCCGCCGCCTATCCGACCCGCGCGCCCGCCGCTCCTTCCCCCGGGGTTTTCTGCCTGCCTCGCCTCCCCAGACACAGTCTGGCACCCTTTACCCCGCCCGCGCCGCTGCCACCACACACTCTAACGCTTCTCTCCATCTTGTGATTTCTTTTTTCCTTCTGAACTGTCCATTGGAAGGTACGAGCTTGCATTTAACCCACTCCACTGTCACGTTATTTCTCGCTCTCCTCCCACTCCCCAGGATGCGTGATGCTCCACGCGGGAGATGTTCACACTGAGTTTCTGAATGTGTGTGTTCAGCCAGCACTCGGGCTCCAAGGACACCGCAGACCACCACACTGCACAATGTCCCTGCTGAACAGCAGGGACCAGGATTCCAGAGGGACTACCACGTTGACGTCTGTCTCAGTGACTACCTATTTTCTTTCTTTACTGTGAGGACTCGGTCCCGAAAAATAAGACCAAGCATTATGTCCTCTGCGTGGTGAACTTTGATGGCTATAGTGTCTGCGACCATACTTGCAATCGGTTCAATAATTGGGAATGTAACCGGCCTCACTCTGCAAATGGACCACTAAAATATTCTGAAAAATTCCTGGTCTTCACACCCTATTATCTAGATTTGAATTTAGGCAAAGCAGAGACTATTTCTACATCTCCTCTGCAATCTCAGATAATGGAAGAAGGCCCTGTCTAAAGCGCAGTCTTTGTGAGACCAACACGTAGCTGTTTGAAAACCATAGATGTTCATGATCATGTTTTGGATGTTAACAACAAAGTAGAAAATTCATTAGAAACAGCAGATGGCATGGTACATGTGTTAGCCGTGATCATTTTCTTGCTGGAGCAACAAAGGCCAACTTTACACCAGAAAAAGTTCTAGTTTTTGTTTTCATTCTTGCCTCCAGAAAGGTATAAGATTATTAAATATATGATGTCTACTATCAGCTGTTCTATTTTAGTTGCTTTATTTTTATCTTGAATGAAATTCAACATCATGAAAATAGAATTTACTGCAAATATTTTATACATTCCTGGATGCAAACATTAATAGGAATAAATGTTGACCTGATTGACTTGAAAACTTCATGACAGTGCACTATTTTCTTATCCTTCTTTAAACTCTAAAAACCTTAGATCCTCGGAACCACAAATCACATCATTGACAGAAACTAATACACTATTGTATAGGTGAAGAGATCACAGCCCAAAGAAATTAATTATTTCCATATGGTTTTACAGTGAATGGATAGCAAAACCAGGATCAAAATTCCATGAGACATATACTAGAAAAATGTGTGGTATTCCATAGAAACTAATTTGTAATGCTGGATGAGTGCAGGTTAAGGTTGATAATATCCATTTCCAACTTCAGCTGAGCTGGGCATAGAACTGACTTCTTTAGTGGGATTTAAGGACAAGTGCCTGGGTGGGCACTCCCTTCACTGATAGGAACTGGATAAAAATTCTGAAATATAAAAATATATTAAATGTTTTAAATAAAATATTTAGGGTTAGCTTGAGTCCACCAACAGGGGGCAGCAGAGGCCATCTGCTCTCCTCCTTGGTTTTTATGTTCCAGTGTTAGGAGGCAGTTTTTGAGGCTTTGGAGTGCAGCAAAAAGACAGATGTTGTTTCAGTTCTTGTCATCTTCTTAGGCACAGTGGGTAATCAGGGGTCGTTGGCAAGGTGATATCTCTGAGGCATTCTCTCTAAGCCAGAACCCTGGCATCCCACACCATCAGAGCACAGTGGATGGCAGCGCCTCTGTTTCTAGGTGATTGAGTTGGGCAGCTGTCTCTGCAGGAAGCTGAGATTTAAAGCACTGGCGCTTAAATCTGGCTTTTTCACTGAGGATCTTTTTCAACAGTCAGTAAATTAGGCAAAGGAGAGTTACAAAACTAGGTAACTGTCGGAAATTCTCAACTGCATTTCTCAGCAAATGTCAGCAACCATGTCGTACCATCTGCATGGTTTTGGGGTTGGAAATGAGGAGGTGGGAGGGGAGGATGAAAGGTAAAATCAGAGGATTAGGCAAAAGCCTTGGCTGAATCAGCTCTCTTCCCTGCCTCCGGGGGGCCCAGGGTCCCGCACACCCCCTGTCTACAGGGGGCACAGGGGCCCGCACACTCCTGCACCAGCCTGATGTCTCCAGGCTCTTTCCCATGCTGCTGCCCCTTTCTTCCTGTGGTGCCTCCACCCTCCTCTGGGTCTCACAGTTCAGGCCAGTTGGCCCTTCTTAGTCACTCACCCAGTAATCAGACCCCAGTTTCCATTAGTGAAGGGAGTGCCCACTCAGGCACTTGTCTTCAGCTGCCCCTAAAGAAGTCAGTTCTAGGACCAGCTCAGCTGAAAATGGAAATGGATTCTATCAGCCCTTATAGATCTGCATTTATCCAGCATTGCAGAGTAGTTTTCAGGGAGTTTCACAACATTTTTTTTTTTGTATGTCCTGTGGAATCTGGCAATGAGATATGAACAGGAATTTGCAGCCAAGAAAGTGAATTGGGAAAAGCAAAGCTGGACTCGGAGTTCCCTGTCATCCCAATGCCAATAAAGAGACGAGGAACAAGTGGGTGTAAACTGTGTCTTTAATTTCAAATTGCAGCAATTTAAGGCATGTAACTCCTGTCCAAAAGAACTGCCTCCCTACTCTCCTGGTGCTGCCAGTTTTTATAGGGTTGTTAATAATGTCTAAGGGGAAAGAGGAAATAAAGGGGAGCGGTTAGTCACGTAGCAGTGTGTGGGAGGTGGAGGTCTGGTTTGCAGGAACGTCTCCTCTGCAAGTTCTTCTGATGTAGCACAGGCCTAATCCGCAAGGTTTCATCTGGTGTCCTTGGTAAATCTTCAAGGCAGCAGGGCTCAGGAGTCTCCCAGGAACAACCATGGTCGTGATGCGTCTGGGAACTTCTGCAAGAGAATTCTCTGCATCTCTTAGGCAACAATATAAAGATTTAGGTTTGTGAATTAAGCTTCTATTTATCTACAGTGCCTTATCTCCTTGCAGGAAATTCTATGACTCAGTCCTTACAAGAAATTATTTTAATTTAGCCCCTTACAAACGTAAGGATCTATTAAGGAGATGGCACCCTGCCCAGAGTCATAGGTGAGCTAAGGCTCAAAGCTGGCCCCCTGATGTCTTCCAGGGGATGGGCTGTGGGTGGGGTCATTAACCATAGTGACTAAAAGAGTTAGGGTTGTGGTCTCTACTGATTGGTTGGTGCTAGGGTAGAGGGTAATTGATCTTTGCATCTGACCCTGAGTTCAGCCCTGAAATTATTCTGTACAACTTCTCAAGGATTTATTCTGTGGAATTGTTCCACTTTCCTGAGTGCAGAGCTAAAACAAAACTGAGGCTAAGACATTGTTTTTCTTGGACTGAGAACTCTGTCTCTATAGTCAAATGACTCAGGACCTTGTTTTTAAGACTACTGGATGCTGACCTTATACTTCATTGTCCTGAGGGCTTACTGATTAATCAAGGGAGAGCAAGGTGGGTGAGTCAGGCTGCTGGGCAAGGTCAGTTTGAGTCAAAGCAGAACAAATAAAAATAAAAGGCCAGATGAAAGAAAATAAGGTTTCTTCATAGTTACAAGGTCACATAGCTAGTGGTGGCAGAGCCGGTACTGAAACCCAGCCTTACGCTCTACTGTACAAGTAACCCCACAAACTTTATCCTAGGGTATACCACCCCAGCTGATAAGGTTCTTGCTGGAGCACATTTTCATGGATTCTGTGATTGTGGACATTCAGTAGAACCCAATCTGTCTTTTCGTCATGAATCTTTTAGAAGTTTCAAAGCATGTTGTTATCACGATACCTGTGAAACCCCAGTATCTTGTGTGGCATTTCCCAGATGCCGCAGAGATAACACAGACTGAGAACCATGTTTTCTTCTAAAAATTTTGGTCTGCTTTTCTTTCCACTAGCTGGAAATGCATCCTCTCAACTATATGTACACGTATGCTTAATCATGCCTACTGCCCTTAAGTAGACCTGAAATGCTTCTAGTTTCCCTAAACGTTAGGAGACCAATCGTGCTCCTTTAGGGAGAATAGTCTTTCTTTTGTAAGTTCCGTCCTCCCTCAAAAAGTGTCCTCCTACATGTCTGCCTTTCTGATATTGGTAGACTAATCTGTAAATTTCCATATTCAATCAATGCAGAGTCGATCCATTGCGTGTGATGTGATGTATTTGTATCTAAATGAGTACTTTATTCTTACAATTATTATTAAAAATTAATAGGCATGTAAGAATAACTACAATATAAAATATTACAAATGTTTTTATTATGCACGTAAAGCCAGTAGCCACGGCCACCATCACAGCTACCTGGCCTGTGCAAGTTTGAATTTGATTCAGACAGATGGTAATGAAACAACAGAACCAAGAACTGGTGGGCCATTACCTTTAATCCTAGCTTGCACCAGGCAGGAGAGAAATACACATAGTGGGAAAACACTTCCCTTTCCATTCAGGGCTCTCAAAGCCACTGACTCATCCGAGTATTCCTATAATCAAAGACCCCACCAGCCTTATTTACCTCTGTTCCCCATCTCCTTCTCTCTGCAGAAACTGGCTTCTCCTTCAGCACTCCGCCATCTTGGCTGCCTCTCCACTTCAATGCTGATGGCAGGATCTGAGTGAGAGTGCCCCCGTTCTGTCTTATTTTATAGTGTAGAAATTAAAGCCTTTAAGCCAATATACAAATAAGAAAGTCTCTGATACAAAGAGGCATTAATTGGATTCCTTATACGAGTGCACCACCCCACATCATGCAACAGTCAAGGGTGTGGGGAAAAGCTTAGTTTTGAAAAGATCTTAGTATTAAAAGGGTGGGAAAGGCTTAGTCTTAAAACTAAGTCTTAGGCTATAAGGATCCTGCCTACTTACAGCCTGTCCCCCACATCCAATGCAAACTATAAGCGAGCATATACATAATATTGCAAACTTATTTGACCAACAATGCATTTATGATATTATAATGTATTATTGTTGCAATGAATAAAATGTTTCTTATTTACAATATTGTTTTCCTCAATTTATTTTTGTTCTCCTTTTCATTGTAAAAAAAGTTGGTCACCTTACTAAAGGGAAACCCCAAATTCCCAATTTTAGAATTGAATTTTAGAAAGTTCAAATCCTTACCTTTTAACATTTTTAAATTTGAAGTTAGTTTCCCTCAGCTCGTGTCCCGTATTCCACCTGCCCTGGTCCTTCACTTCCCACAAGTTTTCTCTTGCTCCACATGGAACCAGCTCACTCTCCCCTAACTGTGAGGAGTGTCCTTTCTTTCTGGGCTTTTCTGCACTTTTTATCAGGTTCCAGGATACATCTACAATGGGTTTGCTTTTGTTGTTCTTGTTGCTGTTCTGTGCACTCCTGAGTGCTACAGTGAGGAGGAAAATAGCAGTTAGTTGAGTCACAGTGATAGGAAGTGTTTGAATTACGCTGGCCAGGATGGGTAGCCTGCTGGACCCTCTGTTCCTCTCTCTAAGGACAGAAAGTGAGGATTTGTTCACAAATGAATACAGTAAAATTGCATCTCACTTGGCATCAGGTTCAAAGTGAAAATCAAGAATGATCAAAATAGGCTGACCTGTGGTGGTGCAGTGGCTAAAGCATCGACCTGGAATGCTGAGGTTGCCAGTTTGAAACCCTGGGTTTGCCTGGTCAAGCGACATATGGGAGTTGATGCTTCCTTCTCCCCTCTTTGTCCTCATTAAAATATTAAAATAAATAAATAAAAATTTAAAAATATGTATATAAAAAAGGAATGATCAAAATTAACCTTAACATACTAAACCTTATACCAAGATAAACCAAAATAAAAAGGATTAAAAATTACAATGTCAGAAATGAAATCCAAAGAAGAATATTTTTAAAGATGTATTTTATTAGGTTTTTAATTGAATTTTATTGGGGTGACACTAGTTAACATCATTATCCAGGGTGCAGGTGCCCAATCCTGCAACACATCTCTGTACACCAGAGAATTTCTTCATACTAGTTTTATCTTTAACTCAAACTCTAAATTCCATAGAAGAAAAGATTAGTAATTTTAATTACATAATATAACACACTTCACATTAAAGAAAAATACAATAAGCATCAACTGGGAAAAATATTTGCAAACAATACTGCAGACAAAAAGCTAATCTCTTTAGCATATAAAAGTCTCCCCTCAAAATATCTGGAGCCTGACCACGCAGTGGCTCAGTGGATAGAGCGTTGGACTGGGATGTGGAAGACCCAGGATTGAGACCCCGAGCTTGCCAGCTTGGGTGTGGGGCCCATCTGGCTTGAGCAAAAGCTCACCAGCTTGGACCCAAGGTCGCTGGCTCCAGCAAGGGGTTTCTCAGTCTGCTGAAGACCCGCGGTCAAGGCACATATGAGAAAGCAATAGATGAACAACTAAGGTGTCACAACGAAAAACTGATGATTGATGCTTCATTCCTGTCTGTCTGTCCCTATCTTCTCCCTCTCTCTGACTCTCTGTCCCAGTAAAAAAAAAAAAAAAAATCTGGAAATCAAGAAAATAAAGCCAATAGAAAAGTCAATGACCTGACCTGTGGTGGTGCAGTGGATGGAGCATCAACCTGGAACGCTGAGGTTGCTGGTTCGAGGCCCTGGGCTTGCCTGGTGAAGGCACATCTGATGCTTCCCACTCTTCCCCCACTTCTCTCTCTCTTTCTTTCTCTTCTCTCTAAAGTCAATAAATAAAATCTTTTTTAAAAAATGGTCAAAGAGTGCAAACTGACTGTTCATGAGGAAAAAATATAAACGGCCTTTGTGTATTGGAAGAAATTTCTTACTAATAGGAGAATTTCTTACTAATGAGAGAAATTCAAATTAAAGACTACAATGAAATGCCATTTTTAACCTATCAAATTGAAAAAAATATAAAACTTTCACAACCAGTTGGCAAGTCATGGGAGAATAGGTGTCCTCTTCCGTTGCTGATGGAACAGTGTATGACGGGAAATTTAGCACTATCAAAATTCCAAATGCATTTTCCTTCTGGCTCAGTAGCCCTGCCCTGAGAATTTATCTTGCAGATTAGCTCTAATACATTCAAAGTAATGTGTTTTCAAAATTATTCATTGCAGCATTGTTCCAATAGTAAAATATTGGAAATAACTGTCCATCCATCGATACAATGGAATTCTCTCTCTCTCTCTCTCTCTCTCTCTCTCTCTCTTTCTTTCTCTGTGTGTGTGTGTGTGTGTGTGTGTGTGTGTATGGATGGATAGATGATATAGATATAGATATATATAAAAGAATGAGGACATTCTTTGTGCAAACATATAAAAAGATCTCCAATTTATACTGATACATGAAAGAAAAAATGCTTGTGCAAAGAAGGGTCACATATATTCATATTTGCTTGTATTTGTATGTAGAAACTCTGAAAGAACATACAAGAAACTACCCATGGTGGCCATCTTTGGTATAAGTAGGTTAACCCTAGACAGAGAGTTAGGAATAAGGAGAAGACTCTTCATCAAATACACTATAATGGTTTCATTTTTAAATCATTTGTGTTGCCTAAGTTTGAAAAAAAAATACATAAAACCTTTAAATATCCTTTGAATTGTACATAACATCTAGAGCACAAAGTTTTATAAATATTATCGTATCCATAATGTTTATGCACAATAAAGTCTGAACACAAGTTGACTAAAATAAAGAACAAAGGTTAAGCTACCATGCAGGTATCTAGATATTGATATTATTCTCCTAGGACATACCCACCAAATTTCTGGCTGGGAGTGGGTGGAGAATTTAAAGAGCATAGGCCTGCTTGCAGGGGTTAAACTAATCTAAAATAACCCTCTAGCATAGGTCTGTTTGTTCCTGTGAGGATTAAAACAGACAGAGGAGTTCCAAGTTCAAGTTGAAATTCACAGATTAGATATGCATGCGAGGGACTCTATCATATGGTGGTCACCTATTCTGAGCAGGTGGTCAGGGTACATGGTCTGAGAAGGGCAGCCATCCTACTGAGACACTGGGATGTGGTGTCTGAAATCTGTGCTGTCCTAGGGAATTCTAGGAGTGATGGTTAATATCACGTACTCAGTGTGAGGACTGTGGAGGAGACTAAAGTCAGAACTCTTGAATTGCACTATATTGATAGTAACTTTTCTTTGCTACCTCCCATAAGATGCAATAAAATGCAAATCATTCACTGGGCCTGCAAAAAAATGAGAATGCGAAAACATTGAAGAAGCGTTTCAATCTGTTGATCAGGTCATTGAAGGTGAATTAAGTCCTCTTTCCTCATGAGACTTTTTAACATACTGATGCAATTTTGATTGATGATGATGCTTCTGTAGAACTTGGGTGCAAATTTATGATCCATCTTTTTTTAAAATTTTATTTAGAAAATTAACTTTAACAGGGTGACATTGATAAATAAGAGTACATAGGTTTCAGGTGAATGTTTCTACAGTATTTGAATTGTTGATTATGTTGTATCCCCATCACTCAACATCAAATCATTTTCTATCACCTTATGTTTGTCCCTCTTTACACCCATCACTCAATCTCTCTCCCCCCTCATTCACTCAAGTCCTCTTTCCCCTCCCCCATGTTTCCTTCCCATTGGTAACCACTTCACTTTTCTGTATGTCCATAAGTCTCAGTTTTATGCCCCACCTACGTGTGAAATTATACAGTTTTTAGCTTTTTCTGATTTACTTATTTCACTCAGTATAATGTTGTCAAGGTCCATTTATGTTGTCATAAATGTCACTATGTCATCGTTTCTTGTGGCTGAGTAGTATTCCATTGTATATATGTACCTCATCTTCTTTATCCAACCCTCTATCGAGTGACACTTTGGTTGTTTCCATATCTTGGCCACTGTAATTAATGCTGCAATGAACATGAGGCTACATATGTCTTTATGTACCCATGTTTTCGAGTTTGGGGGGTAGCTACCTAGTAGAAGGCAACGTTGGTTCATATGGTAATTTGATTATTAAATTTTTTTTGTATTTTTCTGAAGTGAGAAGCAGGATCCACCCAGCAAGCCCACCAGGGAGCAATGCTCTGCCTGTCTGGGGTTTACCTCTGTTGCAACTGGAGCATTCTAGCGCCTGGGGCAGAGGCCAGGAAGCCATCCTCAGAGCTCAGGCTAACTTTGCTCCAATGTAGCCTTGGCTGCGGGAGGGAAAGAGAGAGATAGAGGGAGAAAGGAGAGGGGAAGGGGTGGAGAAACTGATGGGCTCTTCTGTGTGCCCTGGCCAGGAATCGAACCCAGGACTTCCACACACTGAGCAAATGCTCTACCACTGAGCCAACTGGCCAGGGCCTCTATTCTTAATTTTTTGTGAAACCATCATACTTTCTTCCATAATGGTTGTACTAACTTGCATTCCCACCAGCAATGAATGAGGGGTCCTTTATTTCACAATCTCTCCAACACTTTTTATTACCTGTCTTGTTAATGACAGCCAATCTAACAGGTGTGAGGTGGTATTTCCTTGTAGTTTTTATTTGCATTTCTTGAATAACTAGTGAAGGTGAACATCTTTTCACCTGTTGGCCATTTGTATGTCCTCTTGGAAGAAGTGTCTGTTCAGGTCCTCTCCCCATTTTTTAATTGGATTGTTTGCTTGTTTGTTGCTCTGCATTGTGCATTCTTTATTTATTTTGGATATTAACCCCTTATAAGAGCTGTTGTTTGCAACTATCACTTCCCATTTAGTTAAATGTCTGTTTATTTTGTTGTTAGTCTGTCTTGCTGTGAAGAAGTTTAGTTTGATACAGTCCTATTCATTTACACTGCTCACAAAAATTAGGGGATATTTTATAGCTTCATATTCATTTTGAGATAACCCTTAAATTTTGTGTGCAGTATATTTTTGCCTTTACTTCCCTTGCCTTTGGGGTCAAATTCATAAATTGTTCTCTAAGGTCAAGGTCCATGAGCTTAGTACCTATGTTTTCTTCTATGTAATTTATTATTTTAGCACTTATATTTAGGTCTTTGATCCATTTTGAATTAATTTTTTTGTGCAGGGGGACAAACTGTAGTCAAGTTTCATTTTCTTGCATGTAGCTTACCAATTTTCCCAGCACCATTTATTGAAGAGGCTCTTTTTTTCTATACTGCATGTTTTTGGCTCATTTGTCAAAAATGATTTGTCCATATATATGTGGTTTTATTTCTGGGTTCTCGATTCTGTTACATTGCTCTTTATGTCTGTTTTTCTGCCAATACAATGCTGTTTCGATTATCATGACTCTATAACATAATTTGAAGTCAGTTAGTGTGATACCTCTGGCTTCATACTTTTTCTTCAGGATGCTCTGACTATTTGGGGTTTATTACAGTTTCATATAAACCTGGTAATTTATTTCTTTAAAATATGACATTGGGAGCCTGATCAGGTGGTGGTGCAGTGGATAGAGCGTCGGACTGGGATGAGGAAGAACCAGGTTTGAGACCCCGAGGTTGCCAGCTTGAGCGCGGGCCCATCTGGCTTGAGCAAAAGCTCGTCAGCTTGGATTCAAGGTCGCTGGCTCCAGCAAGGGGTTGCTAGGTCTGCTGAAGACCCGCGGTGA
The DNA here is from genome assembly GCA_037038555.1 of Rhynchonycteris naso. Taxonomy (NCBI): domain Eukaryota; kingdom Metazoa; phylum Chordata; class Mammalia; order Chiroptera; family Emballonuridae; genus Rhynchonycteris; species Rhynchonycteris naso. The sequence goes on along the minus strand of CM072997.1, from coordinate 33,447,571 downwards.
AGGCACATGTGAGAAAGCAATCAATGAACAACTAAGGTGTTGCTACGGCAACGAAAAACTAATGATTGATGCTTCTTACCTCTCTCCGTTCCTGTCTGTCTGTCCCTATCTATCCCTCTCTCTGACTCTCTCTCTGTCCCTGTAAAAAAAAGAAAATGACATTGGGATTTGGATGGGGGTTGCATTAAATCTGTATATGGCTTTGGGTAATATGGCCATTTTAATTATGTTGATTCTTCCAGTCCATGAACATAAAATATTTTCCCATTTTATTGTGATTTTTTTTCAATTTCTTTCAATAATGTTTTGTAGTTTTTAGTAAATAGGTTCTTTGCATCCTTTGTTAAGTTTATTCAGAGGTATTTTATTTTTGTTGTTGTTGCAATTGTAAAAGAAATTTTTTTCAGTTCATTTTCTGATGTTTCATCATTGGCATATAGCAAAGCAGTGGACTTCTGTATATTGATCTTGTATCCTACAAATTTACTGTATAGGTTTATTGTTTCTAATAGTTTTTTGGTGGAGTCTTTGGGGTTTTCTATATACAGGATCATGTCGTCTGCAAAAAGCGATACTTTTACTTCTTCTTTCCTGATATGGATGCCTTTATTTTCTTTCTCTTGTCTGATCGTAATGGCTAAAACTCCCAGAACTATGTTGAATAAGAATAGAGTGAGCAGCTTTGTTTTGTTCCTGGTTTTAGGGGGGAAACCTTCACTTTTCACCATTTAGCATAATATTAACTGATGATTTGTCATATATGGCCTTTATTATGTTGAGGTATTTTCTTTCCATTCTGATTTTATTGAGTGTATAAAACGTGAGGGGATGGGCATCATATCAAATGCCTTTTCTGCATCTATTGATAGGATCATATGATTTTTGTCCTTTGTTTTGTTGATGTGGTGTATTACATTGACCAAATTCCATATGTTGAACCATGCTTGTATTACTGGAATGAATCCCACTTGATCATGATGTATTATATTTTAAATGTGTTGTTGTATTTGATTTGCTAGTATTTTCTCTAGGAATTTTGCATCTGTATTTATTAAAGATATTTGTCTGTAGTTTTCCTTTTCTGTGTTGTCCTTGCCAGGTTTTGGTATGAGGATTATGTTGGCCTCATAAAATGTGTTGGGGAGTATTGCTTCTTCATCTATATTTTGGAAGACTTTGAGAAGGATAGATACTGAATCTTTGAATATTTGGTAGAAGTCATTAGCGTAGCCATCTGGTTCTGGACTTTTGTTTTAAGGGATGTTTATTGATAGTTGTTTCTATTTCCTTCCTGCTTCTAGGTCTATTTAGGTTTTTCACTTCTTTGTGACTCAGTCTAGGAAGATTGTATAGTTATAAGAATTTATCCATTTCCTCTAAGTTGTTGAACTTGGTGGCATATGATCTTTCATAGTATTCCACTCTGATCCTTTGTATATCTATGATGTTTGTGGTAATTTCTCCTCTTTCTGCTGTCCTCCCCGATTGCCCACATGTGTGGCAGCAGGAGCAGCATGCTGAGAGCCAATTTTAAAGCCATTTGCCTCATTATTGTCAAGGACATCTTTTAGTTTTTCATAAACTTCTTTTGCTATACTGTACTAATAAATGCCTCTTGTACATTGAAAGCAGTCTCAGCAAGTTAACGTGAAGATAAGTCTATGTTCTCATAAAAAGCTTCACCTTTCTTTTTCACACTTCTTTAGATTCTAATTCACTTTTATTTCTTATAAGGATAACAAGCATGTTGGGATTGAAATGCCGGCAGGCATCTTCTGACCAGGTTGTCAAGTGGTTGGAGGTGCTCTTTATATCATCTATTTAGTAAAGCCCCTGCTGCACCTCTGTACTATGTATGACCTTGTGATAGAACAAAAGGACCCTTGTCCTGCTGTATCCCATATCTGAAGTTCTGTTTTCCATCAATAATTACTGGATCACCAAACTCTACACCAGTAGTAAGATCATGCACTGGCTGAAACCTCTTGTCTTTAAACTTTAACAATGAACATGATTTACCAACACCTATGTACTCAATGGTGATGTATGTAAAAATGAGGCCCCCATGCTGTGTGCCCGGGTACATGGGGCTCCTTCTGCAGTCCCCTAACCCCCGGTTCCACTGAGCCCCCTGATTGCCAGGCCAAGTGCCACAGCCTGCCATGGCAGTCAGCAGCCAGGAGTGAGAAGCTGAGAGAAAGCCAGACAAACTGACACTGGCAGGTCCAGGGAGACATCACTCAGCAGAAACCAGTTCAACAGCAACTGCCCCTACGGGTGCCTCTACCCTGCCTCTTTAGGGTTTTTTCTTTTTTTAATTAAAATAGGCCCTGACTGGTTGGCTCAGTAGTAGAGTGTTCCCCGATGTGTGGATGTCCCTGGTTTGATTCCCAGTCAGGACACGCTGGAGAAACAACCATCTGTTTCTCCACCCCCTCTTCTCTCTCTCTCTCTCTCCTCCCTCTTTTTTCTTCCTCTCCTTCAGCCATAGCTCAATTGCTTGGAGCACATAAGCCCAGATGCTGAGGATGGCTCAGTGGAGACTCCCACCTCACGTGGTAAAAATAGCTCCCATTGCGAGCATGGTCCTAGATGGGCATTGCATTGGCCCCAGATGGGGTGCTGGTTGAATCCCGGTCAGGGTACATGCAGTAGTCTGTCTCTCTATCTCCCCTCCTCTCACTTGAAAAAATAATAATAAAAAAATAAACAATATGACAATATCAGAAGGTTTAATTTGGCAGAATGTATATGATGAATTAACATGGAAGGTAACAGTTGGAAAGCTCCTATAATAGTCAAGAGGTGACAAAGGCTTGAGCAAGAACAATGCGGACAGTATTAGAAAACATGCAACATTCCCAGCTATCTGATAAGATAAAGTGGGCAGGGGAGAAGGAATCAAAGAAAGCCCAAGGTTGTGCCCAGGTGAGTGGGAGGACATGTTGCCTTTAACAGCAACAGGCAACACTGGAGGGTGGATTTTATTTTACATTTATAGCCTGGCAATCAGCCAAGGGATTTATCCAACTGACAGCTAATTCAGGATTGGCAAGAGATCTGGGCTACAGACAGATTTATAAGTCATGAGTGCAATTAGTAATTAGACCCATGAGACTGGATAAAATTAATTGGATTCGCCTGCGGAGAGAGAGGAAAGAATAAAATGTAGAAAGGGAGGAGAGGGGGTAAGAGGAAAGGAAAATGTAGGAAGAGAAGGAGTGAGCCAAGAGCTGCTCCACAGAGAAGGCAGCTCTGAGAGGTAGGTGTAGGGGCAGGAAGCACTCAACACCTTGAAACTACGGGTGAAGAGCTGAGGCTCTGTGCACACTCAGAGTAGGAGCACATCTTCGGGCAGAGCCAACCTCCACCACTGAAAGGAGGTTACCATGAGCAAGATCTTAAAGGCCCTGAAGAGTATATTCCTCACCCACACTCACATACATACCTACTTAAAAACAAAACAAAACTTCTCATCTATTAGACTGAAAAACACAAATGGATGAAGGCAACCAGAACTCCAGGAATCCTCGGTTAATGGGCCCCCAAATCCAAGGGTGTTCCAAGCTGGGTGGGACTGAACACCCTCTCTCCTTTCTCACAACTGTCCTTTGCTCTTACCACATCCACAAGACTCAGATGAGGAGCCCCTTCTATTTCTATTTGCAAACTGCTCAGCAAATGTCACTTGGCATTGGTGTGAATGAGGTCACTCAGTTGGGGACCTCAAGCCAAGAACTGGAAGTAAACAGGGGTGGAAGCTCCCCTCCACACACACACTCTGGAATAGGAGGCAAGAAAGCCACCAAAAATATATATGTTGGCAGAGTTGGCCTAGGGGACATCTTATGTGACCATTAAGGAAAAATGTGCACAGACTCAAACCATTGGCTTGCCTGCATGGCCACTGCGCTCAGCTTGGTGATGTGTAGCTAAGCCAGCACTAGCTGGAGGCAACTGGCCATTCGGACCCAGGTTCTCCGGGTCCCCAAACTCTCTCGCCCTGTGAAGGCGTGGCAATATCCCACAGGGACATAGAGCCCTCTGCGGCCACTGCGGAATAACAGTTTGCCCTGAAACGTTATACTCTGTTCAAAGGCCACTTTCTGCTCCTATGCAGATACACCAAGGGCTTGCCCTTCCACATGAAGGCCAGTGGCGAATGTGGTCATGCCCTCCCATCGCCCCTGGATTCTGGAGGGGTTCGCAGCTTTGCACTGCTCAGACCAACTCTGCCAACGCCTTCCCGCGGTAGGTGCGAAACTTGTGAAGGTTGTATGCAGGGTGGGTGCCCTTGACAGCCCACCTCCAGAACCCCCGTGCAGTCTGGAGGACCACTGGCCACAAGGCAAAAGTGATGGCATTTATCCTTGTGCTCAGGAGCAAGGAGATTGAAGCAAAACACGTTCAAACCATTTTGGCTGTTTTCTGAAAGTAGATTCAGAGGTTCTTGAATCAAACTGGAAACTGGACATGGCAGAGGCTGAAGAAATCCATTCTGTAAAAAGAAGTGTCTTCCAGCTATCCCTCTTTTAGGAATATACCCTAAGAACACCATAGCACTGTTCGAAAAGAAGAAATGTTCCCCCATGTTTGTGGCAGCATTGTTCACAATAACAAAGATCTGGAAACAACCCAAGTGTCCGTCAGAAGACGAGTGGATTAAAAAGCTTTGGTACATATATACTATGGAATACTACTCAGCCGTAAGAAATGATGACATCGGATCATTTACAACAAAATGGATGGACCTTGATAACATTATACGAAGTGAAATAAGTAAAACAGAAAAAAACTGAGAACACCATGATTTCATACATAGGTAGGACATAAAAGCAAGACTATGAGACATGGACAAGAGTGTGGTTACGGAGTGGGGGGAGGGAGAAAAGGGAGGAAGAGGGGGGAGGGGAGGGGCACAAAGAAAACCAGATAGAAGGTGACAGAGGACAATTTGACTTTGGGTGATGGGTATGCAACCTAATTGAATGATAGGATAACCTGGAGATGTTTTCTTTGAACATATGTACCCTGATTTATTAATGTCACCCCATTAAAATTAATTTTAAAAAGTTTCTTAAATAGCTTCAGATACCTTCATCTTTCTTTCTTTCTTTCTTTCTTTCTTTCTTTCTTTCTTTCTTTCTTTCTTCCTTCCTTTCTTTCTTCCTTTCTTTCTTTCTTACTTTCTTTCTTTGACAGACAGAGAGAGAGTCAGAGAGAGGGATAGATAGGGACAGACAGACAGGAAGGGAGAGAGATGAGAAGCATCAATTTTTTTTTGTTGTTGTAGCACTTTAGTTGTTCATTGATTGCTTCCTCATATGTGCCTTGACCATGGGGCTACAGCAGACCGAGTAACCCCTTGCTCAAGCCAGCGACCTTGGGTTCAAGCTGGTGAGCCTTGCTCAAACCAGATGAGCCCGCGCTCAAGCTGGCGACCTTGGGGTCTCGAATCTGGGTTCTCCACATCCCAGTCCAACACTCTCTCCACTGTCCCACTGACAGTTCAGGCGGTGTTTCTTTAAGCCACTTGTCAACTTTTCAGAGACTCAGAGTAGATCTCATTATGCAATTCATGTGTGTTTTAAGAATGCAAGTGCAAATGCATGTATGTTCTGCCTTCCAGAAAGGAATGTTTCATTGAGTGCCTGCTGGTTGCAAGTAAAAAAATTTAATTGAAGTAGATCCCTGGTTTCCAAGTGTAGGAAAGCTATAATTCCTTCCTTGAACCTCAGGGTCAATGTGCGAGCGTTCACTTGAGAATTTTATGACCAGAGGCCTGACCTCGCTGAGAATATGACAGTATTGCACTGTTGCAGGAGGGCTGCCCTTTTTTTCAGAGTATCTGGACAATGCACTGGACAAAGCAAGGTGGTGGACTGGACCTAGGAAATCAGTAAAGAAAAGCTGAAGGGAAAATCCTGGGGTGTGCCAGAGGAGCTGCCCCTCGAGTGAGTGCAGCTGGTTTGCACTAGTTGAGCTGAATTGTAACTTAAATTGTTAGTGCTTTTTGTTTGTTTGTTTTTTTAGCTCAAGACACTGAATGAGCCATGTGGCAGATCTCTCTACCTCCCACCTGGAAAAACCATCATACAGATTACATTCACTTTCTTTCCATAGCAGCAGGTATTGAACTTAGTTAATTCTTATCTTTGTGTGTCTCCTTATAACTTTCTGTATATATAACCCCTGGGTACATGTATGTATCAGAAAACAGCAAATGATTGTCACTACAAAATGCAGAAAGCTGAGTGTCCCATTGTGGGGGGGGGGGGAAGCCATGGTTAGGCTTGCTCACTGGTTTACTGGCCGCAAATACTTTGCTTGATTAGCATGTGAGTACATGGCAGCACCATGTGTGGAAAGTCTATGTAAGGCTAGGGGTGCTTTCCTTTGGGGGCGATTCTTTTAGATAGTTCTCCCATCACTGCAAGGTTTGGTTTTCCTGATCCCTTGCTCTTCACTAAGAAAATCTGCTTTTCCTTTGTTTGCTCACCTGTCTTTGAGATCCTCCAAAAATCATATAATGGTCCAATGCTTTCTGGGTCTGCAGTTTTTCTACTGTCTGCTTGAATCCAGTGTGGACTTGCCTGGCCTTAGCACTGGCATTACATCTGGCGTAGTGCGTAGGATTTGGATCAGATTGGTATGGAGCCACCAACACCCTTGAAGTGTGAGGTAGAGGAGTGGTCATTGTTCTCCTGTATATGGTTTCCTGTGGTAGTCCATTTGGCGGCCATGCGCTGGGTGTTATTATTGTTATAGCCCTGCGAGAACAGACTGAGCACCAACGATGGTGTGAACTGGAATGAGCACTAGAGAAGGAGTCTGACCAGGTTCAAGAGCTGCAGTGTGACATGCAGGCTGAAGACCAGTGACTCATGGAACTAGAATGGTCACTGGAGAAAGAATTATGGTTTCATGAGCTACAGTTTGCAATAGAAGCTGAACATTGGCAGCGACAGGTTGGAGAAACAACTGTGGGTTCAAGAACTCTAGTCTCAGCTTCAAGCCGAGAGCCAGCAGCCACAGGAGCCAAAGCAGGTGCTGAATACAGAGCTGCATTTGTGCCCGTGGAGTGGCTCTGAGTTGGCAGAAGCAGAAATTTCAAATTCCTCCTCTTCTGAGGGGGAGGCTTGGGCCAAAACTGCCATCTGCATACTCAGAGCCCAGCTGTTGGTCACCTAGAAGGTAAAAACCCAGCAGCCAGGAGCATCTCAGGGGCAGGCACAGCCCCCTACACAGGTAGTGGAGCAACTGTGGTCCAACCCAATACCCAGGCAGAGCTGATGGAGTTGGGGATGCAATTCAGGAAGAAAGCCCCTGATCCCCTGGCAGCCTGGTTGCTGTGGTTGTAGGACATAGGGGTGGATGGCATCATGCTCTCCAGTACAGAGATGGAGAAATTCGCTGCCATTACCACACACTCCCCCTTAAGGCATCATCTTCAGATCTGCCATGACAACCCTGGAAACCATACTCTATTAGAACGGGTAACGGCTGCCATTTGTACAGTTTGGCAGAACGCTGGAGACTTGACAGGGACAGTGAGTCAGTAGCGGTCCTATAGTGAGCTTCTCCAGGTCCTTTGGGAACTATGTATGAAGAACGTTGCTTTCAACCCAAGGTCCCGTGTGCCTGATGAGGAAGTGTTTACTGCAGGGATGAAAAACCTTATTCTCTGTAGCACCCTTTCAGCCCTTTTTGGGTGACTAGTGGCTATCTTGAGACCCTATGTAGGACAGCCCATTAACACAGTTACACAGGTGTTGGCAGATTTGGGGGAGCTAGAGGCAGCACAGTATCGTAAGGCTGTGAAGGCTGCTGCCATGCTGCTCCTCCCCCACCCTCAACTAACAAGAGAAATGGCTCTGTAAAGGTTACCTGAACACAATTGTGGGTAGATTTGATTGCGGCTGGGGCAGATAGGGAGAAATTAGATGGCAGGTCTAATAAAATCCTGTTAGTGTTTTGGCAGCAGTTTAAGACATAACAGAGGTTTCAGCCACTGAAAAAGTAGGGGAAGCAGACGGCCCACCAGCTGCCAAGAAAATGGCTGGAGTGCTGGTTGCAAGATTACTTGTTGGAGACAGCTGTGAAAGAGGAGGATCTCCAAGACCTGCTATCCCAGTTTGAATTGGGGGAAGGCTGAGGACGCTTCCAACTGGGATGGGTGAGATCCAGAGGCCGTATGTGAAATCAGCAATGCACATTCTAATGTGTAGCAGGTGTTGGCCTTAGAACATAATAGGTGCTTTTTGGAGCAGCAGCTAAGAGAAATGTCAAGGTGGCTTGGGTGTGTTTGAATCCTCCAAACACTGTAAGCTTGCTGAGGGGTTTGGATGGGGCTTGTGGCAATGGACAAAGAGCTTCTGGAAAGGTACTAAGACCTGTTAATACAGAGCTATTTGGCTAGTTGCCTGTAATGGACTTTTACCTTGCTGATTTGCACAGACAGCTAGGCTGTCTTTTATAGCCTGATCATCAAGCAGTGTAATGATGTACTTTTGGGCAGCAACCAAAGGGCAGCACCAGCTCCCTTGCTGATGGACATGCCATTCAGTACTTGTGTAAAGTACTATGAAAGACCTTGATGAGGAGGGGACACAGGGCACCTGTGGAAGCCCCCTTGCACCAGAAAGCTGCTCCCATCCAGTTGCAGAGACACACCAGGGACATTTTCCTCAATGGACATAGCCCAGGACGATACACGCACTCCCACCTACCATGGGGTAGGGGGCTAGAGGAAGGTGGGCCTCCAATTAACTCTCTGTGCAGAGTACTCAGGAAGATATTGTGAAGAGCACCTTTGTATTATTGTATAACTTGTGCTGTAGCTGTAGTCTCTTTCTATAACGTACCTAACCCCTCACACAGGGACAATTGCAGAAGACACCTGTCACGTAGATTGTGAGCTGAGCAACCCTAAAGGAGTAGAATATGGGGGAAACAGCTGAGTTAGGCTTTCTTGCTGGTTTACTGACTGCAAGCACCTTGCTTGATTATTGTGTAAGCTCACGTCAGCGCCATGTGTGGATAGTGTATGTAAGGCTATGGGTGCTTTCCCTTGGGGGCGATGCTCCCAGATGCTCTCCCACCACTGCAAGGTGTGGTTTTCCTGATCCTTTGTCCCTCATTGCAAAAAGAAACTTTCCCTTTGTTTATTTGCACACCTGTCTTTGGGAGCCTCCAATAAACATGTAATGGCCTGACGCTTTCCTGCTCCGCAGTTTTCTACCTTCTGCCTGAATTCAATATGGACCCGCCTGGCCTCAGCCACCAGCAGTACACCTATCAGCTGAAACTGGAAAGTTGTTATGCCTGCTTTAAATTTAACAACTTTGTTGAGCTAAGCTAAGGTGACTAACAGTGTAAAAGGCTCTTTCTTAATGACCTTTAAGATTTTTTAAATTATAGTTGACAATATTATATTAGTGTCAGGTGTACAACATGGTGATTAGACATTTATTTAACTTACAGAGTGATCCCCCCATCAGTCTTGCAACCACCTGACCCCATACATAATTATTAGCAATATTATTGGTTATATTGCCTAAGCTGTCATCCCCTTGATGTTAATGACTTACTTCATGATACTTTGCATATATAATGAAAGGATTTAAAGTTAAGAAAATATCTTTTGAACTAATTATGCTGTGAAGATGTCATCTTGTGCATTTGGTTTGTCATGAATGAACAAGCACTGAAAAAAATTGGGAAATTCTATTCTGTGTAATACATATTCACTTTTTAGATAACTTTTGATCCTACCAAGTCAAATATTACACTGTGGAACAAAATATTTGTTGCATCCACAAAAACACTCATTCTTACCTAATTCCAGTATGCTGATCTCAAATCTGACATTAGTTTTTCTCTGTAAGCTACAGTTCTTTTGCAATTCAAGATTTTAGGTTTTCATCTTATTGTAAAATTTTCAACATTTAGTTTAACATAATGAAGTAGAATGTCTTCTTGGGCATCATCTTTGTGAAAATATAATAATTTAAATAATGCAGTAAATACACTAAAAGATATGATTGCATCAGAATTTGTCTACAATTTCGAAATAGACCATATTAAAACACTTATTTTAATCATAAAATTTGCGCAAAACTTATTATATTCTATTCAGGCAAAAACTTGCATTTGTACCTCTTGCGGTTGTGTACTTGTTGAGGACAATCTTGTTTGATGCTCCAGCAGTAGTCTGCTCATCACTAACAGCTCCAACTCTTTCAGGAAACTTATCAAGGTGACTGTTCAGGAAGGAAACTTAATGCTCATGTTACATGCAATGTTGCAGAAAGCCAACAGCATCCTTTGAACCAGAAGTTCATAGTTTTTTGCTTTTTTGTTCCCAAGGATGTTCTTTGTAACTGCCACAAAAGACTGCCATGCTGCTTTCTCCTCCTTATTCATCTTCTTGGCAAATTCTTCATCACATAGGAGGGTTCAAATTTGTGGTCCATCGAATACACCTGCTTTTATCTTCTTGAAAGTCAAGGCAGGAAAAGCAGAAATAATATGTTGAAAACATTCACTTTCTCTATTCAAAGCCTGAACAAACTGCTTCATTAAGCCAAGTTTGATGTGAAGTGGGGGTAAAATGACCCTGTCTCAATTAACTACAGGTTCATTCACAATATTTTGCATTCCCCTACTTCCAGAGCTTCACATTTCGGCCACTCCTTCTGTATCCAGTGTTTCTCCCGAGCTCGGCTGACTGTCCCACAAACACAGAAAGCAAGGACACTCGTGAAACCTCTCTTTTGTCCTAGCTGGAAATTTACCAATTTAAGATCCACACAAATGATCCAGTTATGCTCCTCATACTTCAGTAAGTCAAGGACAATTTTTATGTCATTATAATCTTCTCGCAGATGAGTTGAATAACCAATTGGAATCGCTGCATAAACATTACTGTTGTGTAGGAGAACACCTTTCAGACTCCATTTAGAGCTGTCAAGAAATAGCCGCCATTTTGTTGGACTATAAGTGGTAACACCTAGCTGGCTGAGAAGACTACTGATATCATGACAGTAAACAAAGTGTTTGTCTTTGGAAAAATGTCCACTAAATTTATTCATGCTTCCTGAAATAGGATACTTTAGCTTACTGATGAAGTACATTATTTTCTTGAAGCCTGGAGACTAATAACTCAGCTGCTTTCTTTGATAGGCCCAAATCTCTTACTAAGTCATTCAATTCAGGTTAGCTAAACTGCTGAGGGGTTAATGACTGCTTGGCATCAGAAGAAGACCCTTCAGATTCTACAACAATTTCCTCATGCATCTTATCAAAATATACTTGATCACCATGTTCACTTTCTTCGTCCTTAGAAGAAATAAAACCATTGAAAACTGGAAGCGGGAGTGTCTCAGAGTGTGGGATAGGTCATATAGCTGAAGGAATATTAGGATATGTGGTCATATGCCATTTTCTCTTGCCAATGCCCTTTGTATGGATCAGACAGAAATAACAGTCACTACTGTGGTCCTTAGGTTCACACCAAACCATGGGAATACCAAAAGATATTCCTTTGCATTTTCCTTTTGTCCAGTCATAAAGCTTTTCCTCACAATTATGACACACAATATGAGGACCCCAATTCTTGTCTTGATTGCCAAGGGGAACTTGAAAATAGGCAATATATAAATGTGTCACAAATGATGAAATATTGAGCCTTTGATATTGAAGTATGTGACAGCCACATATATAACAGAAAGTGTCAGGACTATTCTTACATTTACACCTACTCGAAGAAGCCATGATTCAATCTTAAAACAAAATAAGAGGGTGTTTTTATCAGATAATAATTTTTTACATTTAAAAACAACTACAATTATGTAAAAGTGATGTTTGTAAAACATTAATTGCCTTGTGGTTATGTTCAATCCAAGAGTCATTGGCCTTGAACTCCAATTTAAAAACCAATGCATGTCATTAACTGTAACAGAAAGAAATGAAAATTGTGTAAAAACTAGAGCATGCACTAAAACACAGATTTCAGATTTGGAATTAGTCATGCAGACATATATAGTAGCAGTTCTAAAACCTCATGCAACAGAAAGTGAAAAAATATTGTTCCCCAGTGTTAGTGAATTTTAGTTATTCATCTGTACATTTTCTCTTATGTAGTTAAGAGATTGTTAAATGAAGAATTTGATAGTCTAAAAATAAATTATTTTACTTAATATGTTTAGCTTTTTATTCTTATTACAGATGAAATCCTTCTTCAATTTCCCTATTCCTCCACTGAGTACTAGATCTTAAATATTTTATATATCTTTGTTGTTTTATAGGGGGGAGGACAAAATAATGACCTTTTTATTTAAGATAACTTTATACTAATTTGAATTTGTTTTTGCTTATATTAGCTTTCATTAAAGAAAAAGATTTAAACTTGCAAACAAGCTCACACAGGGAAAAATCAACAGATTTTATCCCTTTGTTTTATGTGCTTTTTTGCCTTTTTTTTTTTTTTTGAGACAGAGAGAGAAAGAGGGGAAGGCAGAGATATGAAAAGCTTCAGCTTGTAGTTGTGGCACTTTAGTTGTCCATTGATTGCTTCTTATATGTGCCTTGACTAGGGGGGAGTCCTGCTGAGCCAGCGACCCCTTGTTCAAGCCAGCAACCTTGGGCTTCAAGCCCGTGACCATAGGATCAGGTTAATGATCTCATTCTGAAGCCAGTGACCCCGTATTCAAGCTGATTACCCTACCCTCAAGCTGGATGAGTACACGGTCAAGCTGGTGACCAAAGGGTTTCAAACCTGGGTTTTCGGCGTACTAGGTCAATGCTCTATCCTAAGGACCACCACCCAGGAGGCTTATGTGCTATTTTTAAAACAGGCTATACAAACATTTGATAATTGTGTATAAGTGTGATGCGCCTGAGGAATATTCTCTGCTTTTTATAGGTTTTTTTTTGGTTCCATTTTTTTACCTGACGTAATTCACTTTATTTTTCTTGTGTAAAATTATGTGGTGGCCACAGCTAGAGCCGGGTCCTCTGCCCAGAAACTCTGGTATGGATCTTTACAAGATGGTCAGTGCATTGCTGATAAAAAGACTTGGTGAACATTCTCTTTCCAGAGGTCAGGGGTGAGATAGCTGTAGGTCTTAGAGATGACATCCAAGCTGGCCTTGGAGAAGTTGCCCAGGATGGCCATTGTGTCGATACTGGCCATCAGCAACAGTTTCTTGGGGACAGGGGCTGAGACAATGCTAGTGCCCTGGGGCAACAGATGAGGCAACAAGCATAGAACCACAGTGGCGAGTCAGCTTGCAAGGGATGGTATGGGGCTTGCTGGTCTTGTTCCCCCAGTAGCCTTGCAGCACAGGGACAATAGAGATCTTGGCCAAGATGATGGCCCAGAAATGGCAGTGGCTATTTCATTTGAGCACTTAACACCCAGATAACATGTTTATTTTGATCCCCAATGGTGTCAAATGCCTTGAACCTGTGTCTGCTTTTGCACAGGCATAATCTTCAAAATCTCATCTTTGAGGGATGCCTCAGGACAAAGTCAATGACCTCAGGTTCCTTGATGGGCAGGGATAAGACATAGATCTTTTCCAGGGACTTGGTCTTTATATCCTTGACCAGGTGACCCAGCTTGGTGACGGTGGATCCACCCTTGTCCTTGGCTTTGCCTTGATAAGTTGGTGGCCTTGGCTGTGACCATAGCCCAAATTCTACTGCCAAATACTCCATGGAAGCCAGTGCAGCCTCCCATTTCAGAGCCTCAGGGCTCACCAGGCTCTCTCTGTCATACTGTATTATCTGCCATTTTGTTTCCTGGGAGAAGAAGTCTTTATTTCATTTTTGGTAAAAGTCTACTTTCCATTAAAATCAAGAATTTTAACTTCTAAACTGGCTGCAATTTACTCATGCTATTAGGAACCTTATGAAATGATACTAATTTCATAGGATCTAAAATAGATGATTAAACATAGATCATTTTTTAAAAAGAAGTGTATTTGTCATGATTTAAACATGTTAATTCCCTATGTTTAATGATATATCGAAAAAAAATCACTTAGTTTATCCTTAGCTAAAGTAAGTATTGTATACATTTAGTATACCAGAAGAACTAGGAATCCTTTTAATTTATCCACAAAAATAAGCTGTTTGGAAAGAGAGAACAAGCTTACACTTAACAGTCCTGATTCCAGACAATCCAGTTCCTCCCATATCACTGGAGCCTTTCAAGCTGCACCCTCCCACCCCCAGCCTATGGTTTTGGAGCCCAGAGCAAGTGAGCCTCTCAGGAGTAAGTTTGTGTGGGAGCCCTTTACAAGGAACACCTGGAACTCCAGCAGCCCTCTGTCTCTCTCAGCCACAGTCCCCTCTGGTTTTCACAGCTAGAAGTTATGGGGACTCCTCAGCACTGAAACCCTGGGCTGGGAGCCTGATGTGGGGCTGTGATCCCTGGCTTTCTCAGGGGCGGACCTCTGCAGCTGAGATGTCCCTCCCAATTCTTTACCGCCACATGTGGGTGTGGGACCAGCCTGTTCCTCATTTCCACTTCTCTCACCAGTCTCCACGTGATTCTTCTGTATATCCTTAATTATAGAACTTGTGTTCAACTAGATTTCAGGCAGTTCTCAATTACAGTTGTTCTGTAATATAGTTGTAATTTTCTTGTGGGTGTGGGAGGATATGAGTATCGCATTTATCTTACTCTACCATCTTAACCAAAAGCCACGAATGGCCTGTTTAAAATTCAATCAAAACTTTGACTAGATTTTTCTTTTTGTATTTCTGATGTAAGAACCCCACTGTGAACACTGGGAGCATGACATGCCCTAAGTGATACCTGAGGAATGAGGAAATGCCTGGCAAGGTGGAAGCACATCAGCTAAATATTTCCTGCCACAATAGAAGTGTGACATTTCTCCCCATAGGTTACAATTTCTGTGGAGTTTTGCTTATGAGTTGATGGTTCTTAAATTTGTATCTCCAGTCCGGGCTCTTCCTCTGACCTCCAGATTCCTAGATACAACTGACATGTGCACTTTAAACCAAACAAGCAACTCAAACGGAACAATCCCAAAGGGGATCTTGGTTCTCTGCCCCACTATTCTTATCTGCACAAATGGCACTACTCTTTATCCATTTGCTCAAGCCAGAAAAGCCAGAAATCCAGAACTCAGTCTTTTGTCCTCTTTCTTTTACCCCCACCCCAGCTAATCTATAAAATTATCTAGTGGGTTCTACCCCAAAATTCATACAACATTTTTCTCTTCATCTCTGATGTTACCACTCAATACTCTCATCCAAGCCCATCAACATGTTGTGGGGTTCAGAGAAATCGCTTCAGATGTGGTCTCTATATTTTCCTCTTACCAGCAATAATGTATTGTCTCTACAGTAGAATGACATAATATAAATGACTGAATGTTACATCCTAGCTCAAAACTCTCCAATGGCTTTCCTTCCCATCTGGGGACCTCCTAGCCCCGTGGCCTGGTGCCTGTCATCTCTCGGAGCTCCCATATCACCTTCCTCTATACTCCATACTGAGCCACACTGAACTTCTTTCTCCTTTCAACAACCAGCTCATTTCTCCTTTGAGGCCACTATACTTGCTGCTCTTTTCCTGTGTCTACTCTTGGTGGACTTATTACCAAACTAAAGAGTTCACTGGTTGGGTGGTTGGGGTGTTTTATTCAAGAATGAGATGTGGTTGTCATCAGATAGTTTTATTTCCCTGCAGCAAGCAAAGGAGACAAGGTATTCGGGTCCAAAGCTCTGTCTTTCCAAAGGAAGGCTTGGCCATTGCTTATGTACACTATTTGGTTAATTACACATTGATTTGTTCTTTGCAGTTGGCTACACTTAATCAGCTGGGTCCTGTCAAGCTTATCTTGTTTACAGTGGTGTCTGAAAAATACTGTGCTACATTCTGATATTTTGCAAAAAATAGGATTTAGTCAGAGTCTCCCAGACCTTGAGACTCGGCCTTTCTAACAGGCTTCCGCTTTAGGACTAAGTTCAAATGCACTCAGGCACTGACTACCCAAAACTAAACTAGTCACTTAAGTTACCTTGTATCCCCTTTACCCTGGTCAGCACATTGCTTACATTTCTTGAAGTTACCTTTTTATTCCTATAGTTATTCATTATCCTACTACACTAAAATATATATTATTTCATCTAGTACTTTACAGTTTCCACTGAACTCAAACAAACACACCCCACACTCCCTGTGAACAAGGATATTTTTAGGCACATAAATGTTTTTAATAGCTGAATTATCTTATTTGATACTAATATTCTTGTCATTAATTCATGAGCAATTCATATGCAAAAACAAAATAAACTTGCTAATCTCTGAAACATAATATGCAATTTTAAACTTTCTTGACTTTACACTAACAGTTTTTTCTGCTAAAAAATGTCCTTTCTCTGTCCTGGCTGGTTGGCCCAGTGGATAGAGCTTCGGCCCAGTTTGTGGAAATCCCAGGATCGATCTCTGGTCAGGGCACACATAAGAAGTGACGATTTGCTTCTCTTCCTTTTCCTCTCCCCCTTATCTCTCTCTTTCCTTCTCATAGCCAGTGGCTGAATTGGTTCTAGCGTCAACCCAGGGCACTGAGGATAGTTGGGTTGGTCTGAGCATCAGCCCAAAATGGGGGTTGGCAGGTGGATCCCACTTGGGGCGCATGTAGGAGTCTGTTTATCTCCCCTACTCTCACTTAGAAAAATGCCCTTTCTTTGTTCCTTTGGTGAACTGTTTGGCAAGGAGCCCTCAGAGGGAACCTGTGGATGAATCAAGGTCGTAGAGCGTGTAGCCCCACTGCACAGCTGGTCATGTTAGACCTTGGGACTTGAAGGAAGGCTGGATTGGAATCTCTGCAGTGAAATTCTGCCTCAAATGTGGAGCCTTCTCTCTTCTCAAGAGAGAGAGCAAAGAAGGCAGCTTTGAATACCCAGCAACCCACTCACCGCCTCCATTTGAATGTTATTCTCAGACTTCACTTATTTTACATGGTCAAATAGAATTTATAATGTAAAAGACAGCTCCATCACATGCTCAGCTTAAAATCTGTGGAGACATCCTTAACCCCCCCCCTCCCACACACACACACAAACACACACAGAAACCTCACATCCAATCTGTTAGCAAATCTGGCTCCTTCTTACCATTCCTTCCACTGCCACGCCAGTCCCAAACCTCATCATCTCTTGACTGTGCCACTGTCCTAACTTCTAATTTACTCTCTCCTCCTACACTTGCCCCCACCCTTCATTCTCTGCAAAGCAGCCAAAGCAATCTTTTAAAACTTAAATGAGATTGTGTCACCCTTCCTCCCTTCAAAACCTTCCAATGACTTCCCTACGTACTCTGGCCACTGGCGACTCCTCTGGCCTCATTTCCTATCATGCTTTCACCTGGAGGTTATAGACACAGACTATAGAAGACCTCTGCCACCTCATGTCTGTGTGACATGAGGCAAGTTACTTATGGTCTCTGTGCCTCAGTTTCTTTGTCTCTAAAGAGATGATGATAATATTTAACAAGTTGTAGAATTGAAGAACAGTCTCCGGGAAATGGTAAGCCTATGTATATGTACCGTATTTCCCCATGTATAAGACACACCTTTTCTCAAAAGATTTGGGGTCTAAAAACTGGGTGCATCTTATATAGTGGTTATAGATTTTTTTAAACTTGCATTTCCTGCTTTTTCGTGAAGATGAGGAGTTGTATGAATTTTATAATGAATAAAACTTGAGTTCAATAACTTTATGTAATACTTCTTTTTCAACTTTCAGGCCCCCAAATTAAGGTGCGTCTTATACATGGGGAAATATGGTATATGTATATGTTTATGGTTTTAAGTAGCTTGATATCTTGAAGCCTTAAATTTGAAAAAACAAGGAGTACCAAAATATATTAAGAAAATGGAATATAATTTCAAGTTGTTATACTTGAGTTTTAAAGACACATTTTTATAAAGGTTTTAGTTTGCTAATGGAATCTTTCCTTTGACCCGCCCCCCTGCTTTTTTTGTTCAAATACAAGTAAAAATTTATTTAGAGAGTCACAGAGGTAGAAGAAGTGAGCCATGGAAGAAGTGAGTCAGCTGGGCTGCGTGGGCTAAGGAAACAAGTTATAGAGGCAAAAGAAGGGCTGTTGGAGCTTAGGAGAGAGAAAGGGAAAGGTTTGCGTCTTGAGAGAAGAAAGGGGGAGGAAAGGCATGGGCATGCTAGAGATAAAGAAAGAGAGAAACAGAGAGAATAAAAACAAAGAAAGCACTCTGAGGTGGAGCCTGTGGTGTGAATTCACCTGGAGTGCTGAGGTCACTGGTTCAAAACTCCAGGCTTAACTGGTCAAGGCACATATGGGAAGCAACTATTATGAGTTGATGCTTCCTGCTTGTCCATCCCCTATTTCTCTTTCTCTCTCCTAACTCTAAAACTCAATAAATAAAATTTTTAAAAAATAATTTAAAAGAGCCTGACCAG
Source organism: Rhynchonycteris naso (assembly GCA_037038555.1). Taxonomy (NCBI): domain Eukaryota; kingdom Metazoa; phylum Chordata; class Mammalia; order Chiroptera; family Emballonuridae; genus Rhynchonycteris; species Rhynchonycteris naso. The sequence goes on along the minus strand of CM072997.1, from coordinate 33,429,091 downwards.
GTGATGGCACAGTGGATAGAGCATCAGACTGGGATGCAGAAGACCCAGGTTCAAGACCCCAAGGTCACCAGCTTGAGCGCGGGCCCATCTGGCTTGAGCAAAAAGCACACCAGCTTGGACCCAAGGTCACTGGCTCCAGGAAGGGGTGGCTCAGTCTGCTGAAGGCCCTCGGTCAAGGCACATGTGAGGAAGCAATAAATGAACGACTATGGTGTCGCAATGGCAACGAAAAACTAATAATTGATGCTTCTCATTTCTCTCTGTTGCTGTCTCTCTGTCCCTATCTATACCTCTCTCTGACTCTCTTTCTGTCCCTGTAGAAAAAACAACAACAAAAAATAATAATTTAAAAGAAAAAAAGCATGCTGAGGAAAGAAGGGATTCCCTTAGACCTTTAATGCAGAAAGAAGAAAGAAAGAAAGAAGAAAGAAAAGGAAAGAAAGAAAGAAAGAAAGAAAGAAAGAAAGAAAGAAAGAAAGAAAGAAAGAAAGAAAGAAACCTGAGAATTAGTCACATGAGTTTTAATAGTGTTTTATTGATGGGTGGCTTGGTTACTTTAAAAATAATAGTAGCCTATGTAACAGACACTTTTTATTTATTAGTCTCCGGCTTTAAACACTTTCTTCTAGAAAACCAGTCTTGGATTCCAAAGGAGACTGGCTTAAATGCTGACTTGACTCTTTCCTTGGTAAGAAGGAAACAGGGTGCTGCCAAGAGCTGTTTGAAGTGTATGTAGGCTGGTCGGACAGACAACCCTGATTGGTGCTCCTATCTGGCAGTGTGACTATAAGTCACTGCTGCAGCTTGGACTTTCCCAAAACTGACAGGCATCCAGGTTTTGGCTGTCAAATCGCAGCTCTTTAGGCCAATCTTTCATTTTGCTGACATGATGTCTTCTCCCAATTCTGATGAGCTAATTTTTTTTGTGAATGGAAAAAAGGTAAGTTTATGAGATGATTAATATGAATTTTTGTATACCACAGACAAAAAGTAAGCTAATTTTTTTCTTTATGATGCCATTTCTTATTTAACCTCTGTCTTCTCTCTTTTTCAAGTCATATAGAGTGGTTTGAACTTGAACATGGATCATCCATTCAAGCTTTAGTGCAAAATTATGAAAACATGGGTGTCTTTACTTGCTCTTAACTTTTCTTTTGGAATTATTAAGGAACTGTCATTTTTATTTGTTAGATTACAATGGGAGTGAATTCTGACATTGGTAGGAAAAACGATGTCATTCCCACCTTTACTTGGATATTAGCTCTACTCGGGTTCACCAATGTTATTTTAACAGAAGGCGTATATGGGCCCTGGCTGTTGGCTCAGTGGTAGAGCGTCAATCCGAAGTGTGGAAGTCCCTGTTTTGATTTCTGCTCAGGGCACACAGGAGAAGGAACCATCTGCTTATCCCTGCTTCCCCCATCCTCTTCTTTCTCTTTCTCTCTCTTTTCCCCTCGCCCAGACATGGCTCAACTAGTTTGGAATGAGTACATTGCCCAGGCACTGAGGATGGCTCTGTGGAGCCTCTGCCTCAGGTGCTAAAAAAAGCCTGTTTGTCAGCAGCCCCAGACAGGGTTGGCAGGTGGATTCCCATCATGGTGCATACAGGAGTCTGTCTTTCTATCTCCCCTCCTCTCACTTAAAAAAAAGGGGGGGGGCACATGTAACATTAAGGAAGATAATAGCAAAGAATAATTTTGTTTTGCCTTAATAAATCCACTCAAATTAACCAATTAACTTAGAGATGCACCTCTTCTTCTTCTTTTTTTTTTCTTCGGATTTTTCTGAAATAAGAATTGGGGAGGCAGAACTCCCACATGCATACAACCAGGATCCACCCAGCATGCCCACTAGGGGGCAATGCTCTGCCCATCTGGGACATTGCTCCATTGCAACTGGAACCATTCTAGTGCCTGAGGCAGAGGCCATGGAGCCAGCCTCAGCGCCTGGTCCAACATTGCTCCAGTGGAGCCTTGGCTGCCAAAGGGGAAGAGAGAGAGAGAAAGGAGAGGGGGAAGGATGGAGAAGCCGATGGGTGCTTCTTCTGTGTGCCTTGGCTGGAAATCAAACCTGGAACTTCCATATGCCGGACCAACACTCTACCACTGAGCCAACCTACCAGGGCCAGCACTTCTTCTTGAGCAATGGAAGTTCCTTTCTCCACTGTGGAGGAGGTGTGGCAGCTGGTGCTCAGTTGTTCTCAAACCTGTACTTGTAGAAAAGCTATACCTAAGGAATGCTCAGTTGTTCTCAAGCTTGTACTTGTATGGGAAAAATGAATAAATGAAAAGTTTAAGGTGCTTTGGGACAATTAGGGAAAAAACTAGTAAAATATTAAAATAGGAAATAGTTTTGGAAAGTCAGTTGGTGTCAACAATTTTACTTCTCAAACCTCAGTTGAGTCGGATTGCTCTTCCCTAGAAAGAACAGCACTTTAATCAAGGCAAAAATTCTTGGGAATTTTGTCTTTCAAACAGCAGGGGAACATAAATTTTAGAAAACCTATGAACTGAATAAACAAAAAGTGAAAAAGAAAGGACCCCCCCCCCAAAAAAAAGTCTGGCTTTAGCAATACTGTTTACCATTAGGTTGGGATCTTGAATGACTGTAAGCCAACTGGAATATCAAAAAAAAATTGCTGAGTGATAATTCATAAAAAATGAAAAGTTCAAATGCTAAGAATGTTTTTAGGTTCCAGGAAAACAGACTTTGCAGCTCTGCCTTTGCTGATAAATAAAACCACTTATCCTTTAATATCACATTATAATGATGATTCCCTCTCAAGTCTCCAATCTTTTGAATTCACAGTTGGTATTTTGGTGTGTATTGCCAGTGGCCGACGCCAAGCAGGTTCACATTAGATTCGAGCAGACGGTAGAAAAACTGCAGAGCCCAAAAAGGTTGGGCCATGCCATTTAAATAAAATCTCACATCACACAGGCAAGCCTCTCTGGCAAACTAACAGCAAAATGGCCCTCACACTGGTAGGCAGGCAATCCCAGCCACAATCCCCCTGAGCGCAAACACCCCTAGCCTTTTATAGGCCATACGCACATGGCACTGCCAGGAGCTCACACACTAATCAGGCCAAGTGTTGACACCTGGTAAAGCGGCGAGCAAGCCTAACACAGCTGCCCCATTTGGTGTGTTTACCTTGCTCTGTTTTACAAATTCCTAAGACAAGTTATAGATGGCAAAATAATCTGGGTGTGTTTGTCCTGATTTTTGTGGTTATTTTTCTTCCTTTCAAGCCAGGAGCTCAGAGTTGAGCAAAGCACACGCCTCCATCAATGGCACGTCATCATCATGGCCTGGATGAGACTCTTCTTCTGCTTATTATTTGATTATTTTCTTTTTATTTCCTTCTTTCACATGCATCCACTCTTGTGTATTTTAAATATACATCCTTGCCATTACTTTCCGTGCAGTTATTTAGAATTATAGATTTATCCTTGGAATATGTGCAGTTGATCCTTGAACAACATAGGTGTGAATTGCACTGGTCCGCTTACATGTGATTGTTCTTTCAATAAATACTTTAAATCTATTTTTCTTCTGATTTTTCTTAATCACATTTTCTCTAGCCTACTTTACTTAACAACACAATATAAATAAATACATATAACAAGCAAACTACATGTTAATCGACTGCTTATGTTATTGATAAGGCCTCCAGTCACCAGTGGGCTATTAACAGTTAAATTTTGGGAGAGTAAGAAGTTATACACAAACTTCCAATTGTGCAGGGTGATCAGCACCCCAACCCCTGCATTGTTCAAGGGTCAACTGTACAGTGTTTGGCCTTGCAGGAGTGAGTGTATATTCTTAATGTACACAAGTAAAATTGTGATTTATAAATCTCCTTATGTTCCTTTTTTGACTCACTGCTGTTTTTGAGATCTGTCCATGTTGCTGTTTACATCCCTGGTTCATTACTTCTGCATGCATAGTTCTCCAGGCTGTGTTCATCCTTCATTCTGCTTATCCAGTCCCCTAGTGATAGACACATAAGATGCTCCCAACTTCCCACTACCCCAAGAAATGCTGCAGTGAACATCCTACCATGTGTCTTTTTACCAACACTGGCAAGAGGATCTCTAAGTAAGATTGCCAGTTATATAGGCCCTGCCAGGTGGCTTTCCAGAATTCTGCAAAGTTCATTGCACAATAAATGCTGCTTTCTTGCCAATTTATGATTTGCAAATCTGTCATGTGCCAATATTTGAAGCAGTCAGACTTTCTAAGGCTTGCTAATCTGATGGGTGTGGAGTATTGCCTTACTGTGGGTTTCCTCTGCATCTCTTTGATTACTGGTTAGGTTGCTTCCCTTTTCATAAACTTACCAGAAAAGGACTACTTTCTTTCTGGTGTCTATCAAGTATTAGATGAAACAGAAGACACTGTAAAATTCTGTGAGTGCAACTTATGTTATGACCAGTATTTCTCATATGGTTACTGAAACATTTATTCTAAATGGCTGGGAATACTACATATTTGTCAAATTGCAGTTGGCAGTCTTGGACTAATTTCCCAAAGCCTAATCTTGTTTTCTCCTTCATTTGGAATCTTAATTTTTCACTGTGATGATGGGTGCAGAGTTCATCTCTGGCTCCTCAGGTCTTCTGAAGACTCAGAAAGAGGCTTGGAAACAGGAGGCATTTTATTAAAAAGTAATGTGGTTTGTTGCATTTCATGGGTTATAAATATAGAAATGCTTTTAGTGGAATGATGTCCTCTGTTTTGTTGCTGCTCAGTGCTACCATTTCAGGTAAGTTTCTCTTCAGTTTTCTCTAATCTTGCCTGACTGTACCCAGGAAGGGAGCTGGTTGGACCAGGGAGAGCAAAGAGCTTTCATCTCCTGTGTCAGCTCTGATCTACTGGGAGTAACAGCCTGGAATGCAGAGTGGGAGGCGGGCAGAGATTCATGCTCCCTTCTGCACCTCCATTTCACTGGGAGGAGGGGGAAAGATGAGGGTGGCTCCCTAAAACACAGTTCCTTAAGATCGCATGACTTCCTCAGGAAATCTCTGCCTAGCCTGTTTTACGACTTTCTATGGTTAGGAATTATCTTGAACCAATTTTAAAACTTTAAATCTGGTTCCCCATCTGAATCTTTTCCAGAATTTATCATTGTCATATATTATACCTGGAGGGGCAAAACTAAGTTTACATGTGTTTGTATAGAAAATAATATAATAATTAATAAATAATAATACAAGAATCAACTCTGTGTTTCACATACACCTGCAAATCTACCTTTGCCCCAGGATATTCAGAGACATTGAAACAATGTTCCAACATTTTTTCAGAATTCTGGTTCCAAATGTGAGGTTTCCTTTGGTATTATTGTTTTTCCTATAAAGCCCCCACCTGTCAAAAACATGCCCTCTAGACCATGGGCAGAATTGCCATGACATGTTGGTGTTACCTTCCTAAAGTCCGTCTCTCGTGTCGCACTGTAGGTCACAGAGAAGAGTGCTGACCCTGAAGTGGACCTGCTCTTCTACCTGAGGAGAGTCCGTATCCTTAAGTTTCACTGTAATTAATCTGGACTGGGTGGTAAAAGGAAACTTCAGAACTAACACCTCTGAAGAAAGTCACTCTGTGTTTGTTCTGAGTAAACAACTTTGTGTTCAATTTGTAGAGTCTAGTTGGAGTTCAGAGCATGCAACTAGCAGTGATAGATTTCTATTTTATCCGCTGTATTTTTCACCTGAGCAAAACAAAAGGACCGGCTAGTGAAGCATCAGGGCGGTTATGTGGAAAATATCTTCATGACTTTGGAAGCCCATGGTCATCCCAATGACAGATTCATATTCGGGAGCGTGAATATAAAAATGTCTGGCCAGTTGCTCAGGGGTGCATGCCACTGACAATAGTTGCACACAAGGGCAGTTCATTGACTTGTCACCCATACCTCTTCATAACCTTATTGAAGAAAACAAGGTTTTATAAACATTCCAACACTCCAAAGAACACCTAGCAGTCCCAGATCCCCACCTCAGACCTGGGCCTTTCTCACCTCTCACTCCTCCAAGACCTCCAGAGGACCCTCAATAAATACTCGAAAAGAGCTTCCTGGCTTTAGGTGCCACTAAAAAGGTCACACAAGGGAGTGATGGTGGCAGGGGTTACACAGCTCCATCTTAGATTATATGAGAGTGTGTAATTGTGGTGAAATCTGAATCAGCTCTGTCCTGGTTATCAGTGTACGACCGACACCCAGGTCCTGATGCTGTACTGTAGTCATATGGGATGTCAGCACTGGGGACACCCTATGGAAACTGGGGAAAAGGGACACAGGATTGTTGGCACTATTTTTGCAACTTTCTGTGAAGCATAATTTCAAAAAAGTAAGTTAAAAATATATCGTTATTGATATCATCACTAAAAACGAGGCACTGTGCTAGGCTCCGGGGTTCCGGGTTGTACAGGTAACATTATCCCCTCTTTCTCCAGCGTCTTTACTTCTTCCTCACACCTACCTCTTGCCTCCCAGCACACAGACTCCAAAAGATCAGTTTATTTCTCCGAACTTATCTAATCTTATCTCCTTTTCTACTTAACCCCTTGCAATATGAGTTCCTACTCATTATTTTACTATTCTAGCCAATATTTCCCCTACTACCCTGTTCCACTCACTAGTCCAGGGACATCACTTTATTACTCTGAATTTATCTAATAAATTATATGTACCTGATGCCTCCTTTTCTACTGAGCCCCTTTTGATGATTTCCAACCCATCATTTTACTATTCTAGCCGATATTTCCCCTATTACCCTGTTCCACTATTTCAGGGACTGGGCTTTCCCCTGTATAACAAACAGACAAAATACAAACAACAGGCCAAATCCTTCCTCACTGACTCTGCAATCTCACATTTACCCAGCTTCAAAATCTCACTGTTGGTCAGCATACCCTATCACTTCCCCTGATATCACTTCTTTAATGAATTTTGTTTTAAGTGAGGGGTAGGGAGGCAGAGAGACAGACTCCTGCATGCACCCTTACCAGGATCTACCTGGCAAGTCCCCTATGAGATGATGCTTTGCCCATCTGGGGTCACTGCTCTGTTGCTCAGCACCTGAGTTATTTTAGCACCTGAGGTGAGGTCATAGAGCCATCCTAACTCAGCATCTGGGGCCAACTTGCTCAAACTATTCGAGCCATAGCTGTGGGAGAAGAAGAGAGAGAGAAGGGGGAAGGGTAGAGAAGTGGATGGTCGCTTCTCCTATGTGCCCTGACCAGGAATTGAACTCAGGACTTCCACACCCCGGGCTGACATGCTACTTGATATCACTTTGAAATCTACACACTTCTTCATGCTTTCTCGAGACATCTTAAAATGAACAAATTCATGTACGTGAAGAGCAAGCTGAAAAGTCATGGACTCCTAAGTGAGCATGGCCAGAGCAGATTGGGAAAGAATTAACCCAGCACCATTTCCCCACCTCCCTAGAACCTCTCTTTTCCTTGACTCCTTTCCTTCCAGTCCACCTCACAGGCACGAAGTACGGCTGTGGGGGAGGAGGCTGTGGTGCCTGCACCGTTATGGTGTCAAAATATGACCCCAAGAACAAGAAGATTCGGTATCCTTTGTGTTGGTCAGGGCCAAGCTTGGGCAAATCTAGAAAGGATGTGGAGCTTCTCACTGTTCTGTCCCTATACACTCCCCCTCTCCTCTCTCCAGGTGTCTATAACGTTCACACAGAATCTGTGCTGGTTCTCCCTGCAGCTTCCTAAGCTCCAGATCTTTCCCACGGACTTTCTTTCTATCAGAATATATTTAATTGGGCTAGCATTCAACCAGAGTATTTTTTAATATTTTGCACTGTTGGCAACCACTGTGCTTAACTACCCCACATTGGTTTACATAAGTCAATATATCACATTATGATCAGTAAAGTTTCTTTTCCTTAGAACGAGCGAGATGAAATAGAGAATGAGGATCTCTTGGAGACCCTTCACAAAACTCTATTATTTGATCTACCTATTTCTTTATTTTCTTAAATCAAGTGAGAGATGGGGAGGCAGAGAGACAAGCTTCCATATGAGTACTGACAGGGATCCACCCAGCAAGTTCCATACAGTGCACTGCCCATCTGGGGCTGCTGCTCTGTTGCTTAGAAACTGAGCTATTATAGAGCCTGATGTGAGGCCATGGAGCCATCCTCAGCACTCAGAGCCAACTTGCTCAAAGCATTCAAGCTATGGCTGTGGGAGAAGAAGGAAGAGAGAAAGAGAAGAGGGGAGTTGAGAAGCAGGTGGTTGCTCCTCCTGTGTGCCTTGTCTGGAAATCAAACCTGGGACATCCACATGCAAGGCATTTCTTTCTAATATTCTATGCCAGCCACATGTAAGCCTTTTCTTGAACACTTCCAGATGATTATAGTTTTATATCTAGTGTTCTCTATACTCTTAAGGAAATAGAGTCCCATGACTCTCCTGGGCCGAAACTTTCTCCTGGATTATGTCCCTCACTTCCTATAATTCCAGTGTGTTCTCTTTACATAATTCCATCACAGCCATTATCCAGTTACAGCGTGCCTGGTGCCCATCTGCTCTCTGCATGGAGCTGCTGTCACCACAGCAGAAGGTGTAGGAAGCATCAAAACCAGGATTCACCCGGTGCAGGTAAGAACATACACTGATTAGGACCAAGAGTTGATATAGGCATCCCACATAGTCTAATGTACTCCAAATAGATCACAAACTATGAAATCCTTTCTATTTCTAACTTCTCATTTTGTGAGACTCTATGCTTCAAAGCTAGGTTCTTTTCAAAGACTGGTGTATCAACCAAGATTTCTTCACTGATTTTAATATATCTTAACTTCTCAGCCCCATTATTATGATTTTAATTTGCATTTCTCTAATGATTAGTGATCATTTAAACTAAAACAAGGCAAGTCCAGTTTGATGACAAAAGAAAGTGAAATTGAAAACCAGAAGTTTATAAAAAAATACTAGCTGTCTAACATATTTCAAAATGCTGACTTCTGAACAATAGGCTAATTATGTGTACAAACACTCCCAAGTGCTCCCCAACTGTCTCACAAGTAACTGAGCACCATGCTACCATAAAACACAGCTAAAATAACTAAGTGTTTACTAAAGTCTACAAAACTTTTTAAAGCAATGGCAATGTGTTTCTGTCAGTTATTTTAGCTTGGTGGTATTATATGCTCTTTTCCTCTTTCTTTAAGCTCTGTATTTCATTTTTTTTCCCCATAGGTGGTTACCATTAGGTTACTGCAAAATAAAATTTCACATATATAAGTGTTCTTTATTTTATCAGTGCTCCTGCCCTCCATCCTCCTTTGCTATTGCAGACCTTTATCCTCTCACCTTTTATGTTTTTATGTCACAAATTATCCTTGTTTATATTGTAATCTTGTTGGAGTTTGTACTTGTAGTTTTGTGTTATTTTGTCCTTTGTATTTGGACAAATAACCCCCGTGAGTATTTCCTGCAGTAGGGGTTTTCTGGTGATAAATTTCCTCAGCTTCTGTATGCCTGGAAAAGTTTATATTTCTCCTTCATATTTAATATCTTACCAGAAAGAACCAGGTTTGGGGCAGCTTGTTGCTTTCAACCAATCAAAAGGAATGAACCAGACTGAGTATATAAGAGTATCTTTCATTCAGAAATACTGGTACCCTGGAAGGCAGGAAAGCCCTGTCCATTTAGTTGCCTTAACACTCTCTTGGTGCTACTGGCATTTATAGGGTTCAGGGGAAAAAGAAAAAAAGTAAAAGTCAGTGCTTTTAGTCACATAACATTATGCAGAAGGTGAGAATTCAGCTGAGGAAACATCTCCTCTGAAAATTCTTTTGATGTTACACAGGCCCAAACAGCATAGTCCTATCTGGTATCCTTGGTAAATCTTCAAGACAGCTAGGGTCAGGGATCTCCCAGAAATAGTTAGGACCTGGTTCCTCTGGGTATTATCTCTGAAAAGACTCCCTATTTTCTTAGGATACAAAATAAAGATTTAAGATTGGTGAACTGAGTTTCTAATTAATATATAGGTCCTAATTTTTCATAGTAAATCCTGTGGCTAGGATTTTATAAACAACTATTGTGATTTAAAGTCCTCTAATAGTCAGGACCCTCCAAATATAACCTTTTCTTGACATTCCTGCAAAGGTAAACTTTTTGCTACATTTCAAAGTAAAGGCCAGGAAGCCATTAAGTGAGACTAGCAAACAGATTAAGTATTTCTTAACTCTTATAGATCTCCTATTCATTACAACTAAGAAGCTACTTATTACTGAAACCAAATTTCTCACTTTGAGGCTCCCCTATCAGAAGGACAACTTTAATGGATATAGTATTTTTGGTTGGTAATTCCTCTCTTTCAGTACTTTGAATGTTTGGGTCCACTGTCTTCTGGCTTATAGAGTTTCTGCTGAGAAGTCTGATGATAACCTGTTGGGCCTTCCTTGATATATTAAGTTCTTCTTTACCCTAGCTGCCTTAAAAATTAATTCTTTGTCACTGATTTTTCTGATTATTTATTACAGTGTTTCTTGCAGAAAACCTGTTTGAGTTGAGGTAACTTGGTGTTCTGTTTGCTTCTTAGATTTGGGGATCTCTTTCCATAGGCTTAGGAAGTCCTCACCAACTATCTGTTTCAGTAGGCCTTCATTCCCCTCTCCTTCTCTTCTTCTTCTGAAATACCCATTATTCTTATATTGCTCTTTCTGATTAAGTCAGAAAATTCTCATACCATTCTCTTAGTTTTTGAAATTTTGAATGTCTCTCTTCTTCCCTCTGTAGCATCCCTAGTTGCCTGTCCTTTATGTCACTGATTCTCTCCTCTATCTGGCCTGTTCCATTAGCTAAACTTGCTAACTTATTTTTCAACTCATGTATTGAGTTCTTCATCTCTGTTTTTGAGGTATTCATTTTGCTTTCTGAGCTCATTAAGTTGCCAGTCAGTGTTTTCTTGCATCTCATTATTTTCAGAACTTGAATTTTGAATTCTGTCATTTAACTCCAAGGTTTTTATGTGACTGAGATTTTTTTTCTAGAGATCTTTCATTTTCTTCCTAAACTGCATGGTATTTCTTTTATTCTGCCTTGAGGGCATTTGAGAGTTGTATTGTTAAGAAATCAAGCAAAAAACAACAACAAAAAATAAAAATTAACATTAAACATTAAAGAAGAAAACTACAAAAAAACAGAAATAAAAATATAATAATAAGCAAAACAACAATAACAAAGAACTAAAGGAAAACCAAAAAAATTAGAAAGAATTTCTAAGAGAATTTTTCATCTTTTTCAGGTAGGTAGCACTAGATAACAAGTTTTAGCTCTGTAAAATCCCAGGCTGAACTCTGCTGTTGCAAAGATAAAAGTGGGCTTGTAGTTGCAATGACGAATGGGACTTGTTGTGAGGGTTTTATAGCTTTAGCAATGGCAATCTCAGACCTCTGTTTGCTACTCTCTGCATCCCAACAAAGCAGGGGACAAGACACACAGCCCCTTTGTTCTTCGGCTATAGAGTGTGTCTCTGACACTCTCAGTAACCATGAGAGGAAGGAGCCTATATCTGGGAGGCTGCGTTGGTTGAAATTTGTAAGTTGTGTCTCTGTCTGAGTGCAGGATTCAGGCAGGTCATGGGAACAGTGACCCCAAGCTCGGCTGCTTTGTTTCAGTATCACACCAAATTCCCCTCAATGTCTCTGGTCTTCTGGGCAAAAGAAGACCCAGTAGCTCCTGGGTCTTTTTTCTCCCCTCTCTGGAGCCCCACCACAAATTCTTCTTATCTTCCACCCTTGTTTTTCACCCTTCCCACATTTAGTCGATTGGATTTGCAGAACTTTCAAGCAAGCCTGTGAGCCCAACTGAGGTTCTTTCACTGAGTTATAGCTGTTCAATTTGTTGAAATTTCAAGGAGAAATCAAAGGTATCTTTCATGCTGCCATTAATCTGATGTCCAATTCCTAGGTATTTCTGATGCAATTGTAAATGGGATTGTTTTCTAAATTTCTTTTTCTGACAGTTTGTTATTGGTGTACAAAATTAACAATTTCTGAATACTTATTTTGTATACTGCTACTTTAGTTTTTATCAGTTCTGATAATTTTCTGGTATAATCATTAGGATTCTCTATTATAGCATAATATTGTATGCAAATAATGACAGTTTACTCCTTCCTTTCCAATTTGGACATCTTATATTTCTTTTTCTTGTCTGTTGTGGCCAGCACTTCCGATACTATGTTGAATATACTTGGTAAAAGTGAAAAGTGAACATCCTTGTCTTATTCATGATCTTACAGACAATCCTTTTAACTTTTCCCCATTGAGTATAATATTAACTGTGAGTTTGTCATATTATGCTGAGCTATGTTCCCTATATTCCCACTTTGCTGAGAAGTTTTGTCATAAATGGAAAGTCAGTATTTTGTCAAATGTTTTTCTGCATCTATTGATATGACCATAAGATTTTTATCTTTCATATTGTTTCTGTGGTATATCACATTAATTGATTTATGATTATTGAACCAACCTTGCTTCACAGGAATTAATCCCGTTTGATCATAATGTATGATGTTTCTAAATGTATTGTTGAATTTGGTTTGCTAATATCTTGTTGAGAAGTTTTTCATCTATGTTTATAAAGAATATTAGCCTATAATTGTTTTCTGTAATGCTTTTGTCTAGCTTTGAAATAATGGTAATACTGACTTCATAAAATGAGCATGCTGCCTTTTCTCCTCTTCATATTTTTGGAAGAGTTTGAGAAGGATAGGAGTTAATTCTTATTTGGATGTTTGGTAAAATGCCCCAGGGAAGCCATTGGTCCAGGACTTTCATTTATTGGAAACTGTTTGATTACAGATTTGGTTTGGTTAGTAGTTATCAGTCTGTTCAGAAATTTTGTTTCCTCTTCATTCTGTCTTAGAAGATTGTATGTTTTTAGGAATTTATCCAGTTCTTCCAAGTTGCTCAATTTGTTAGCACATAATTGTTCATATTATTTTCTTATAATCCCTGGTATTCCTGTGGTGTATTGTCACTTGTCTTTCATTTTTTATCTTTTTTATTTGGGTCCTCTTTTTTTATTGATGAGTCTGGTTAAAGGTTTATCAATTCTGTTCATATTCTCAAAGAACCAACTCTCAGTTTCATTGATCTTTTGTATTGTCTTTTTAGACTAATTCCATTTTGACCTTTATTTTTCCTTTCTTATACTTATTGTGTGCTTTATTTGTTCTTCATTTTTAGTTTTATTAGTGTTATTTTAGATTGTTTATTTGAGATTTTTCTTGTTTTTTGAGGTTGGCCTGTATTGTAATAAATTTTCCTCTTAAGACTGCTTTTGTTCACCAAAAATCTCATGGATTTAGGGTTGTTATGTTTTTATTTTTGTCTCAAGGTATGTTTTTATTTCTTCCTTAATCTTATTGTTAACTCATCCATTATTCAGTAGCATATTACTTAACCTCCATGCAATTGTGAGTTTTTTAGTTTTCTTCCTATAATTAATCAGAGATGTGCTTGATATTTCAATCTTCTTAAATTTATTGAAACTTGTTTTGTGGCCTAACATGTGTCCTATCCTAGAACATGTTCTATGTATACTTGAAAAAGATGTATATTCTGTTGTTTTGGGGTGAAATGTTCTAATAATATCAATTAAATCATCTAGTTTATTGTGTTATCAAGCCTCCTGTTTCCTTATTGATTTTCTGTTTGGTTGATCTAGCCATTGGTATCAGTGGAGTGTTAAATTTCCTACTATAACTGTATTACTGGGACTCTCTCCTTTAAAGTCTATCAATATTTGTTTTATATATTTAGGAGCTCCTATGATGGGTTCATAAATATTCATAAGGGTTATATCCTCTGTTGGATTGACCCCTTTATCATTATGAGATGTACATCTTTGTCTCTCGTTATAGCTTATGCATTAAAATCTATTTCATCTGATATAAATAATGCTACTCAAGCTTCTACTGTATTGATTAGTATGCAGTTATTGCCATTGCACCTTTTTTATTTTTAACTTTTTGTTCTTTTTAAAGAAGTCCCTTTAACATTTCCTGTATTACTGGTTTGGTGGTAATGAACTCTTTAGCTTTTTCTTGTCTGAGAAACTCTTTATCTTTCCTTTGATTTTAACTGACAGCCTTGCTGGCTAGTTTTGGTTATAGGTTTCTATTTTACATAACTTTGAATACTCTTTGTTAATCCCTTTTGATATGACAAGTTTTTGTTCAGAAATCAGATGATAATATTATGGAAGCTCCTTTGTACATAACTAAGTGCTTTTTGCTGGTTTCTTTTAAGATTCCCTCTTTGTTGGAAATCTTTTGCATTTTAATTATGATGTCCCTTGTGCCTGCTCTGGATTCATTTTGTTTAAGACTCTTGCCATTTCCTGGACTTATATATCTATATCATTCACCCGATCAAGGAAGTTTTCCTTCATAGTTTATCAAATAGGTTTTCAATCCCTTGAGCTCTCTTTCTCCTGGTATCTTCATGATGTGAATGGTAGTATGCTTAATGTTGTCCCAGAGATCCTTTAAATTATCCTCATTTTTTTTCTTTTTATTATTATGATTGTTTTCTCTTATGTCATCTTCCAAATCACTGATTCAGTCCTCTGCTTCATCTACTCTACTGTTCATTCCATCTAATACAGCCTTCATTTCAGTTATTGTATTCTTTTCTAACTGGTTCTTTTTTATTTTTTCTTATCTTCATTCTTATGTTTACTATTTCTTTGTTTCAGTTATCACTAAGTTTATCTACTCTTTCCCTAAGTTCATGGAATATCCTTTTAACAAGTTTTTTGACCCTTGCATTTGGTAGATTACTTGTCTCCATTTTGTTTAGTTCTCCTTCTGAAGTTTTGTCCTGTTCTTTTATTTAGGACATTTTTCATTGTTTCCTCAGCCATTTAGATTGCCTTTCTATGTTTGTTTCTATACTTTGGGTGGATATGTAACATCTCCTGGTCTTGGCAAAGTGGCTTTATGTGAGTGTCCTGTGGGTCTCAGTGGGGCATTCTCTCTGGTCACCTGAGCTGGGTACTCCAGGGGTATTTTTTGTATGGGTTATATGTACTCTTCTATTGTAGTTGAACTTCCTTTGCTGTTGTGATGTCAGTAGGACAAATACCCTGAGACTAACTGACTTTGAGGAATGACTACAACAAACAAACTGTTTTTCAGGGTTTGACTCCATGGAGCAGATTTGCTTTAACAAGGCTCTAGTGTCTGTCATGTCCATCCTTTGGGTCTGTTGTTTGCATAACTAATTGGTTGGTGCTCTTTGTGGTCTGAAACTAGGTGTGTTGCTTCTGGAACCTCTTGGGAGGATCTCTGACACAGACCGAGATCAATTATTTCTTGTGCCTAGCACAAAGTGACCAGGTGGAAACTATACAATGACCTGCAGATGGTTCCCACCTGTTTTGGGCTTGGAGGTGCCTGGAAGAGGCTAAGATGCAAACAAATGTCAGTTGCTTTAGTGCCAGAGATATGAAGCATGCCAGGGCCAGTGCTGCTGCTCTTGGGTTGGTGGGTCTTAGAGAGACTTAGGAAAGTTCACAAGGAAGGCCAAAGCCTGTTGCTTGAAAAAGGTTAGAGCCTGTGCACAAGTTAGGGCAGATTCTCAGTGAACAACTGGGGGGGGGGGTGAGCAGTGTTTTCCAGTTTAATAGAGACTCATATTTGGCACCACCTGTACCAGCAGGTTAGGTTGAAAAGCTCAAAATCGGAACAGTGGTGCCCACCAGCCTGTAATGGTGAGGGAGACCTTTAAAAAGGAACAATAGTGTACACTCCAATACTTCTGTCCAGGAGAGAACTGCCCCTCCAGCTCTCACACTGAAGCTACAGAATTCCGTAACTGCTTGTATCTCTCTGGCAGTTTTCAAGCTGCCTTTCCTTTGCTGTAACTTAGGACAAGTGTTGGTGAATAAATCTGTGGTCTGGCACTTTAAGATGATTCCTGGGTCTCTAGAGCTTCTCTATCTCACTTGAACAGAATCCTTGTTTATTTTCACAGTGAGATATTGTGGGGACTCCTATTCCCAGCATTGGTGCTCTGGGCTGGGGAGCCTGTGTAAGACTGGGACCTTTTGCTCCTTTGGGGGAACCTCCATAGCCAAGATATCCCACCTCGTTCTTAACCACACATATAAGCGTGGGACCAGATTGTTTTGCATCTCTGGCCCTCCTAACAGTCACAATGTGTCTTCTTTTTATATCCTTAGTTATAGGAATTCTGTTCAGCTAGTCTTCATGTGTTTTCTGATGGCAGTTGTTTTATAAAATAGTTGTAATTTTGATGTTTTCATGGAAGAAGTCAAGCATAGCTCTTACCTACTCTACCATCTTGACTGGAAGTCTCTCTCAAGTCTTGACAGTCTTTATAGTAGATTTGTTGTAGTGCCTTGGAACAGACTTGTACTAGCCTCTGTGAGACAATCGTTAAATTTTCAGGAATTTTGTGAGCCACTTTTTAAATATAGCCATTATTAACAAACTTAAAATTAAATAACTAATATTAAAAATGTTAAATAAATATCAACATTTATCATCTCCTAATTATTTTACTATTATTTATGTTCTTGAGATTATTTATCTATTGTATCTACTTAATAAAAATTCCTCAGAATAGTATATTGCTGTGCATTTCCTCCCAGATCCACATTCAATGGCATCACATTGAAAACTGACATCAGCCCTGATGGAAATATTTGCACAATTATATTTGGTAGAAACTACAAATCAGTGTTTTTTTTTGTTTTTCACAGAGATCCAATTGTTAAACATTTGCCACCACATTTACAGCAAGTTTATAAGCCACTTCTAAAACCAATTGCCATATAGCAATAAATCCAACACAGCACATTTCCCTATAGTATTAAAACAATATCTGTCCTTGTTTTTTTTATAATCCACATTATTTTTCATGATTACATATATTACATATGCCATTGTTGTATTAAAATACTTCTCTTTTATTTTTCTATTACAGTTGACATTTAACATTATATTAGTTTCAGGTGTACAGCATAGTAGTTAAACATTTACATAACTTATGAAGCGATTCTCCCAATAATCTGGTACCCACTAGGCACCATATACAGTTATTAAAATTTTATTGAATGTGTGGCATTTAGTGCAGTATAAATGAAATATGTGGCTTTCATCTCAGGGGTCATGCTATTTGAAAATTTCTGAGCCAACTGGTTGAGTGCCCTGGGAGAAACACATGGAACAGGTACACACAGAAGAATCCAGAGTCATGTCTCACATCTATACCTTCATGGTGTAGGTTCTGTGTATAGAGTAGGCAAAGTAAATTGTCATTTCTCACTTTCTTTTTCTCCTGTCTGGTGCTCATGATAAGGAAAAATGAGGTTTAAAGCATAACTAATGTACTATTTCTCCCCAGGAAAGACTTGCCAAATGTCACGGCACACAGTGTGGTTTCTGCAGCCCAGGGATGGTGATGTCCATCTACACACTGCTGAGGAACCACCCAGAACCCACCCCTGATCAAATAACTGAAGCACTTGGAGGTGAGCCTTTTGGACCTTCTGCAAACAAGACCTAAGGTAGAAATTACCCAAGTAACTAGAGGAAGTGGTCCCATCCCATTAAGAAAAGTTGTGGTACAGCTTTGGGGTTCCTCTTTAGTGCCTATCTTTACCCAAGTCCTTCCCAGAAAGTGCTCCCTTCATTTTGTCAACAGAAATACCAAGAATTGGGGCAATATGGGTTTCATCACAAAAAATTCTACCTTAATACGTTTCATTGTCACTCTGCAAAGACATTCAAATGGGTTGTTTATAACAGGTTTAACACAATCTTTTCTAAAAGTCAACATTTGTGTAGCATGGAAGAATAAGATTTTGTTACTTATTTTTAAATTAATCTGTTAGAATCATTTATTAACTCTACTGAACTCAATTAATTTTACAAAGAGAATAGACTTTCAAATACCTTATCTTTTTATGCTCTGGTTGGGTTCATTATAAGATCAAATAGGTCATAGACAGCAGTTACTTATCATAAATAAGCTTGGCGAACGTTTTAATTCTCTATAACAGATAGCTACCAAGTTAAAATAAATAAACACGATTTTCTTCCAAAAAAAAAAAGCATGTTATGTTAACAAATATAGTTTTCGCCTGACCAGGCGGTGGCGCAGTGGATAGAGTGTCGGACTGGGATGTGGAGGACCCACGTTTGAGACCCTGAGGTCGCCAACTTGAGCACGGGCTCATCTGGTTTGAGCAAGGTTCACCAGCATGAGCACAAGGTTGCTGGTTAAAGCAAGGGGTTGTTCGGTCTGCTGTAGCCCCCCGGTCAAGGCACATATGAGAAATCAATCAATGAACAACTAAGAAACCGCAATGAAGAATTGATGTTTCTCATCTCTTTTTCTTCCTGTCTGTCTATCCTTATCGGTCCTTCTCTCTGTCTCAGCCCCCCCCCCCAAAAGAAATATATATAGTTTTCTGTAACAAATTCAACTAGTTTCAAAGTAACTTGTCACTAGTTCTTAAGAGAAAGCTGTGAAAGCAAACATTTGCATATTACAGGGAGTCCTTAGGTTACGATAGTCTAGACATAGGACATTTTGAGTTTACATTGCTCACTCCCATAAAAACACCATTAGTGTTGTACTTACAGACTACATAAGTTAACTAGTTTGGTTGTGCACAGCAAAAGAACACACAGTAACACGGCATATGAGTGAAAAAATTGCTGTCCCTGTAAACTTACGTATGCCATTTTGGACTGTTAAAAGTACATATGTTTCATGTGTTTTAGGCTACGGTGTGATTTGACTTACACCAAAATTTGGGTTACATTACTGTCGTAGTAACAGAACTGTGTTGTAAACTGAGAATCCCTGTATAAGAAAGCTCTTTGCTTCTTTATTTAATAAAGAGATTTAGACAGCCTGACCAGGCAGTGGTGCTGTGGATAGAGCAGCATTGACCTGGGATGCAGAGGACCTGGTGTAAAACCCCAAGGTCACCGGCTTGAACATTGACTCATTCTGCTTGAGCACAGGGTCGCTGGCTTGAATGTGGGATCACAGACATGACCCCATAGTCTCTGGCTGGAGCCCAAGATTGCTGACTTGAGCAAGGGGTCACTGGCTCAGATGAAGCCCCCTGGTCAAGGCACGTATGAGAAAGCAATCAATTAACAACTAAGAAGCCACAATGAAGAATTGATGCTCCTCATTTTTATCCCTTTCTGCCTGTCTCTATTTGTCCCCCTCTCTGTCTGTCTCTCTCTCTCTCTGTGTCTCTCTTGCTTAAAAAAAAAAAAAACTTAGACAGAAATTCAGTTTTATGATGAAAAGATGTAGACTAAAACAAAGTAAAAATTAAATGTAAATTTTATAGTAACTGGTAAATAAATATTCTCTAAAGTTTCCCTTATCTCTCAACAACTTCTTTACTCAACATTTTTCAGTTTCTTGTTAAATCCTGCTAAAAAACTTAGCCTTTTGCTTTAATTTTAACTTTGACCAGACCTGAGTGGATTTCAACAAAGGATCATCTTTGTTCCATGAAATAATCCACATTAATGTGGTGTATAGAGCTTTGAAAAATCAGATCTTGTAATTTGCCTTGCTTTTCGTTTGTTCCTTTGAATATACACAGTCTTATAGAGATGAACTATTTCCTCCCGGATTCTTAGCCTGTAATTCACAATATAACCACCAGGAGACAGTGTTGTAAAGTCTGACTAAATTAATGAATAAAGTCAATAATCTCATTTTAGGTGTGGATAATTTGGAGTTTATTTGATTCACTATGCATTTACTTGGGCTTTTTCTAGAATTATCAATGCTATCCACACTGATAACCTTAATGTTCATATTTTAAGAAAAACAATAATATGGAATAAATTTTAAAAATGCAAATAGGTATGGCACTTAATTTCCAAAATGGTCAACTGGTATAAATCAACACTTAATTTAATCTTGTCTTTCCCTTCAAGTCTAAGTAAAGACAATTTTTTATCATTTTTTCCTCTTAGAAGCAGAAGAATTTCTGCAATGGATGCTATCACTGTTTCTTTTGTAGGCTTTTAGTAGGGCTTCTAAACTTAGCATTGATTAAATGGCCAAGAACAAAACAAAATAACAAGTCTGACACTAGTTTTTTTTAGCGTTTAATATTTACTTACAGTTTATCAGAAACAAAGTGCCCATTGCCACTTAAACATTCTATTTTATGCTATAGTCATATATCTAGACATTTCAACTTCTTTTCTCTATTCCAAAGAGAGATTTTTAAATCACACATTTTCTATATTCTTTCTTCTTAGCAAACAGAAAATAGATTATAGAATCTAAATCCATTATTGTCAATGCAGTTTCTCCCTAAACAATTCTTGTTCTAAAAAAGACACTAGTGTACCCATTAACCAAGTTTCCACGTGATTTGCTGACAATTTCCACACAACACTTTACTTCTAGGTGTCTAAACCTGCCCAACTTACACATGTACATTGCTTCTGACAATGTAAAATTATATTTGAACATAATAATTTTAATAATACATTCCTATTATAAAAAAAATAAAAGACAAAGGATAATTTTATTCATATTTCTGACACCAGGAGACAAACACAGATACTTTTTTCTTTCAGGCTTCTGTATGCATAGCTTTTTCTTCTTCTTTTTTTTTTTTTGATTAATTTAAATACTTGTGACTAATATATATATATATATATGTGTGTGTGTGTGTGTGTGTGTGTGCGTGTGTGATTTTACATTATATATACAAGTTTAACAGTATAACATAAGAACTTTTTTTCATGCTAGTAAAACATCTTCATAAATATTTCTACAGGCTGTAAAATTTGAATGTGTACTGATCACAAAAAATTAGGGGATGTTTTATCATTAATAGCCCCTAATTTTTATGAGCAGTATACTTTCTGAAAAGATAGTGGTTTCTTCATCTTTTCTACCACGTTTTGGAAATCTTGACTGATTAAAATAATACCGGGTACTTATTAAGCACCTACTGTTCTGTACTGAGTGGGTTCAAAAGAATTTAAGTCATTCTTTGCCTTCTCCGAGAACTTAAGCACCAAAGAGGGAGATTGAGCATGTCCAAAGATGACCCTATTCTGGCACATTGATGATGAGTATGCAGAAGAACCCAGACAATGAGTGGTGCAGTTCTGCACTGGGTAGTACAAACTACAATACTTTTAAGCCAGTAATGAAGAATTGAAAAAACTTTTACAAACCACTCAGATGTTAGAGCAGACCCGATGGAGAAAGGGGACTTGGACCTTGTTTAATGGACACACTTTCCCTAAGAGGACATTTGAAGGAGAAGAGACTGCATGAATAAAGCTTAGCAAAGGACCGCATCTGAGATGTTATGAGAAGGGCAGGTAGCAGGTTACATAAGTTAGAACAAGGGTGGGAAATAAGGCAGGAAGAGTTAATTGGGAAAAACTATAGTGATCTTTGTGATATTTCAGGAAGAAAACATAATCACAAGCTCTATTTTTGAAGAACATCCCTGTTCTGAAGAGCCATTTTACTGGGAGAAACAAAAAGAATCTAATTACTAATACAGCTTTCTACTGAAAACATGAAACACAAATATGCAATATATTTTTATATTTTTCATTAAAAATTGATCTCTTCTTAATCAGGTAATTTATGTCGCTGTACTGGATACCGACCAATCGTAGAAAGTGGAAAAACTTTCAGCATGGTAAGTTAAACTAAAAACTATGTATATACATTTTTTTCAGCTGACTTAATACATTAATAAACTTTGTATAATCATGCATTGTGCTTAATTATCTCTAAAATAACCTTATATTGACCATTCTAATCACTGAAGTTTGTTGAATACCACCGTTAGTATTATTTTACTAAACTTTTTGCATCTATTTTTTTATAATTCTAAATTAGGCACTTTCCTAAGAAGTAAAATATATGGTTTATAACTTAAACAGATGCAAACTCTATTGAAGAAAGTGAAATATAGACTAAGAAACAACAAAACCATAACTGAAAAGCAATATTATTAAAAGCTCGATATATCCTCTATACCATGCGGATAAGATCTGAAGGAGCAAGAATGAAAAGGAATTGATGAGCAGGAAGGAAAGACACAGAGGAGACTTAAGAAGAATCAGCCTGGGAAGACATGATGGGAATGAGAGCATGGACTAGTGCAGAATGCTATGCAGGAGGCAATGAGGACTAGACCAGTGTGGGAGTGTGAACCCAGAACTTTCAGGAATGAGATTGCAGAATTATACCCTCCAGATAAAGGAGGATGTAGTGAGGAAGAAATTCACGTCATCTTCAAAGTTGAGAGATCAAAGAGTCAGGATGAAGGAAGGTGGAAGAGTGATTCAGCGTATGGGGGTAGTTTCGAGTTATGTGAAGTTTTCAGAAAGTTAAATATTAAGAGGAGACATACCTTCAAGAAGAATTCAGTTAGGGTATTTCTGCCAACAGCTATTTTTATGATAAAAATTAACTGTATATAATTTTGGTTGACTGAAACAATTCAAGGGACATAATAAGTTAATTCCAAATTCTAAATTTTTTTGAAGAAGAAACTACTTTTACACCAGTAATGAGCAACTCAAAACAGTTTTAAAAACTGCAGGCTAGTTTATTTTAAATCTTGTGTAAGATGTTATTAAAGTTCAACCATATGAGCCTGACCAGGCTGTGGCGCAGTGGATAGAGCGTCGGACTGGGATGCGGAAGACCCAGATTCGAGACCCCAAGGTCGCCAGCTTGAGCGCGGGCCCATCTGGCTTGAGCAAAAGCTCGCCAGCTTGGACCCAAGGTCGCTGGCTCCAGCAAGGGATTACTCGGTCTGCTGAAGGCCCGCAGTCAAGGCACATGTGAGAAAGCAATCAATGAACAACTATGGTGTCGCAACAGCAACGAAAAACTGATGATTGATGCTTCTCACCTCTCTCCGTTCCTGTCTGTCCTGCCTGTCCCTATCTATCCCTCTCTTGATACTATGTAATTATTTTCTTGGAGATAAAATCTATACAAAGATAGGTACTATTGTCTCATTCACTCTAGGTCACTACACTCAGCAGTTTGCATTAGTTACTCTATTGCACATACGATTGTCACAAAATTTAAGTCCCTTCTTAACTCTGTAGAAAATTGCCATACACACACACACACACACACACACACACACACACCATAAACATACATGCATATATACAAAAGTATTAGCCACCACTTTGGCTCTTCCTATGTGTCAAATGCAGTGCATACCTATAGCATATTTAATCTCACAAACCTTTTTGAATTGTATTTTTTTTAATTTAATAAACTCAACCCAGCTAGTATGTGTTAAAGCAGGAACTAGAACCCAGGTCTCCCTGTCTCCATGTATAAAGTCAAATCATTGATCTGTGAGTGTCCACAGACTCTTAGGCTCTGTCTGAACAGAGAAGATAAGAATTAAATTATTCATCTTAGTTGCAGTAACAAACTAGTGAATTCGGGCTTAAAACACTACTTTGGGTCTACATGAAATGTCCTGAAAATTAATGTAGAATGGTCTGGGACTTAAATTATCCAGATACTTCAGAAGAGCAAGAATAGCATCCAAATAAACTCAGGTTTTCAGTTTCTTTATCTGTGTATAGAAAGTCTCAAAGGCAGTTTTCTTTCCAAGACTTCATTAAAGATATACACTGTATGACCATTACAACGAAGAAGGCCATCTTTTTTGGTTTTTAAATTACCACCTTACAGCTACACTGTATTTACCTCACTTTTAGTAGGAGGCCTTAGCTGTTGACCACACCTTCCTCTAATCCTCTTTATCCTCCTCTGAGACTTGAGTGAGACCATTAACATGGCCCTTTTGTGAGCACGGTGCACATTCCTGCCTTTTTCCCAAGATGTTCGGTGATATAATACGTGGTTCTCCACCCCACCCATTTACAGAGTTCCTGAGGGCAAGGACACACTCTAATACTTCCTCCACAGATGTTGTAAGGTCTGGGCACTGCCAGGTACCTACCAGGGTTAGTATTTAAAGAATCAACCAATGAATTTGTTTTAAATGGCATTACTTCCTAAGGAATCAACAGTTTGTGAAATGAAAGGATCAGGAAAATGTTGCATGGATCAAGAAGAAAAGTCTTTTGCGAACAGACATAAAAATGTAAGTATCTGGTGTTCCGCTGAAGGTGGAGTTGACTGAAAAATACTTAGAGAAACCCAAATTTACTCTAGTTTTCTATTCTTTTCAAAGAATCCAGGGCATAAACAGCCTTGAAAAGTCCCCCAAAGTGACAAGCCCATGCCTTTCCTGAGGCCAGTCCCCACAGAAGACTGTTTTCCTGCAGAAGCATCACAACCTTCTGTGCCTGATCTGGGTTCACCTACCCCACGCCCACCCAAAGTCCAGCGCTGTGGTGCATCCTCGTGCTCATGGCAAATAAATATCCCCAAATAATACCTGAGATTCAGCACAAAAGCTTAACACCCAATTCCTGACACCCAGGAGCAAGCCCAGAGTTCAGTAAATCTGCTAGGGAAGCTGTCACGGTCCTCTGAGGGTGGGAATAATTCTGCTCAGGGACACGCTGTGGCTCTGGCAGCTCCATGTGAGTCTGAGGAGTCAGAGGTTTGGACCTGAACTCTGAAGTCTCACAGTCAGAGTTTCCTGTACATCTCTCGGTATCTCTGAAGTTCGTCTCTGTTTTGTTTTGTTTTGTGGAGATGTGTACCAAACTGTACAACGAAGATGAATTCCAGCCCCTGGACCCGTCCCAGGAACCTATATTCCCTCCTGAACTTATAGTAAGATGCTTTACTTTTATTCTTTCATAATGTAATGTGGTAGAAGCCTTTTTGTATTACACTGTGGACTTACCGAGTTTTAGACGTTCAAAGTTGGAATTGTGTCCGGTACACAACCCATTTTTAGGAACCTGTTCAGCTCCACTATAAATAAGTTGAGGCAGACAGCTTTACCTCAGAAGAGTGGGGCTGCCTGGGCCTCGGAGATGCTTCGGTTCACCTTCTCAGTTGAAGATCCTGAGCTCATAATGTGCAGGTGACTTATCCAGTGTCACAGAGCTACTCTGTGAGACACATTTAAGGCATTTTGTAAAACTGGTAAAATAAAAATCAAATGATACTTATTTTAAAAAAATTTTGCTATTTTTACTTTCAACATCTGTGATTTCAACTCAGTGGGAGAAAGAGAGAGAATAATATAAATAGTGTGATATGCCATCATTCTATTCCATGACGTGCCCTGGAGAGAGCATGAGAAGAGGGATATGATTCTGTGGGCTCTCAGGGGGTCTCCGTCTCTGCACACCCCTCAGAGTGTGAGAACTTGGACACACCTACTATTTAAAGAATATATGTCTATATATATGTAGTTAGAGTTATGTGCATATGTGTGTATAAATATCTACAGAGTTGTAAAAAGAAAACACACATACACTATACCTGGTAGATGATTTAAGAAATTTTTTCAAGGATAATATTGCCTATAAGCAATGTGCATTCCATGAAAGAAATCTAATCCTAAAGATGAGGCCCCTCTGAGTCACTCTTGGGACAGAAGTAAAACAAGAAGCTTGGCCCTTTAGATACTTTCACCATACCATGCTGCCTCCTCTTCACAAAATTACTTCTCAAATATAGTTTGCTCTACTGTATATGCAGGTGTTAACGGGCAGAGAATTGTTATGATGTTTATTCAATGCTGCCCACACAAAGAAACTAGATTAAAAATCTAGTTTCAAACTAGTCCCCTTTCCTGTTCCCTAGAAGTTAAGTAACCTCAGAAAGCTAAAATTACTAGCAAGCCATTTGGACACGTAGAGCAGTGTATATACTCACGGTATGTAGTCCAACAACCTTACTTGTAAGTCTGTTGGCTTTGTTTCTCTTCAGAGAATGGCGGAAGATCCACACAAGAAAAGGTTGACGTTCCAAGGGGAGAGGACTACCTGGATTACCCCTGTGACTTTCAACGACCTTCTGGAGCTGAAAGCCGATTACCCCAAAGCCCCTCTTGTGATGGGGAACACTACAGTGGGTGAGTGGTTTTAAAGTATGTTCTTTAGGTAAATAAAAAACTTATGTCCCTTTTTAAACTCTTTATAAGTGTACTTCATTTTTATTAATGAATACCTGCGGTTTTTAGAATACTTTGTTGTTTTCTTTTGCATCATCTGTATCACTATTTTTACTCTGGATTATCAGTAAGCAACATCTATTAGCACTCATTGACATGCTTTTCTAATTACTTTAAATGTATTTCTCCTTAAGGACGTGACATTAAATTCAGAAATGTATTTCATCCAGTTTTCCTATCTCCACTTGGGCTTCCAGAACTATATTTTGTGGACAGCATAGATAATGGTATGCACGTTGTTTTGTTTTCTAATGAGATGTAATAATTGACTGTTGTTGAACATTTGAGTATATACACGGGGTTGATAGGAAGACTTCATAGATTATCTGACCTCATTTATTCATTCTGATGTGTTTATCTACTATGTGTTTTCACTGAATTTTTCAAACTAACCCACTCAGTTGTTGTGTCACTGAATACTACATTGTCAGAAGAATCATAATGGTGGTAAGATGCCACGTAGTTCAACCAGGTGTGGGAAGATTGACTAAATAAGACTTAAGACATTGGCCAGTAGGAAAGGGTCTTGCTACATAGATATTACTCCATGATTCACAAATTTGTTGAAGGCTCATCTAAACCCACACACATTCTCTCTCTCTCTCACACACACACACACACACACACACAATCAGGGCTACAAAATTTATAAGTTTAACTATGAAGAACAACCTTATTTATTTTGTACTCTTGACAATTTACCAAATGCTTTCATACCTCTTATTTCTTTCGATCCTCATGACGATCATCAGAAGTATACATAGCAGCCACTCTTGCTTTCTCCATTCTTCTAAAGAAGACATTGAGTCAAAGGGCTTAAGAAACTTTCCAACCTCACACAGCTAACATTTGGTTAAGTGTGAACTAGATCCTATGTCTTCTTACAGTTAGTCAAGTAATCCTCCAACATAATGCACCAAATGAAGCTATCTGAGAAATATACACCACCATCCATTACCAAAACTCAGCATTTGAGTGGATTACAGGTTGTAGGAGCTAAAAATGCTACTTAAAATAAGGTTGTCCTAGCCTGACCTGGCGGTGGTGCAGTGTATAGATCATCGGACTGGGATGCAGAAGACCCAGTTTCGAGACCCCAAGGTTGCCGGCTTGAGCGCGGGCCCATCTGGCTTGAGCAAAAGCTCACCAGCTTGGACACAAGGTCGCTGGCTCCAGCAAGGGGTGGCTTGGTCTGCTGAAGGCCCGCGGTCAAGGCACATGTGGGAAAGCAATCAATGAACAACTATGGTGTCGCAATGGCAATGAAAAACTAATAATTGATGTTTCTCACCTCTCTCCATTCCTGTCTGTCCCTATCTATCCCTCTCTCTGACTCTCTCTCTGTCCCTGTAAAATAAATAAATAAATAAATAAATAAATAAATAAATAAATAAATAAGGTTGTCCTGAATAAGAAAATAGCAGTCAAATGGAAAATTGTCTGCTTCCTTTCTGACCTGCCAATCTTAAGTCAGTCAGACCATTCATTTTTTCACCCACTGGAAAATTTATACCAAACAACTCACAGGTAGAGATGAAGCAGGGGAAAGCCAGCCTGGCACTGGACAGGGTTGGAAGGAAGGTGTGGAGGCACTTGGTGAGGGTGGAGGGCAGGGGTTGGGGAGTTAGGGCTTATAGAATTGAAACCAGTGTTTCTCAACCTTGTTACCATTGCCTCTCTAAGCGGCAATAGAAAATTTTTTCTATAATCAATTCACCTTAAAATTGTAAAACCACAGATGGAAAATAAATCTGCTCATGTACAGAGAAAGAGAAAGATTTTTTCACTATCTTGGAAGCAGTATTTCTCCCTTTAAGAATGCATAAACTGGATGACATCACACGTTCCATGTAAGCATCCCATGATGAAACTGACCCAAGGTATAGTCACACATCTACTCTTGTTCTGACGAGGGAAGAGAAGGCTCTAGAAGAAAGGCAAATGGGCAGTGTGAATTTGCCAATCAATTCCCACTTAGGCTTAGTGGTCTTTTGAAAGTCTTACAAAATCTTGGCTGAAATTTTTATATTGAACCAATACATTTTGGAAAACACTAAATTGGAAATAAACTAATAAAGTTTAGATATTTTTTATTGATATGTACTAACATATGTGGCGTCTATGGCTGTATACATGACTAAGAGAAATAATTTTGTACCTAATATTTGGGATTAATGGTAATTGCCAGAAATAATTTTTACCTTTGTATTTTGTCATTCTAAGTGAATATGAAAAAAGAAGCTTTATTTGAAAGATTAATAACATGCAGCACATGTGTCTTTTAAAATTCACTGTCAGGTTTCATTCCAGTATCTTATTTTCAGGCGTGACAATAGGTGCGGGCTACAGCCTTGCCCAGCTGAGAGATGCCTTACATTTTATTGTTTCGGAGCAACCGAATGTGAAGACTCAGACCTACCGCGCCCTCCTGAAGCATCTGAAGACACTTGCCGGAGCCCAGATTAGGAATATGGCGGTACGTTCTTTGGTGTTATATAAAATGAGCCTTAGTTATACACAGTCATATAGTCCTGCTCAGTTTAGCCAACATTACTCTAAAGAGGAATCCCAAGTCTGTGTTGAATAAACCTCTACAACATGAGTTGAGGTGGGGGAGTCGGTGGGGGGGGGGGGTGCGCACCCATGTACGTGCCTGTATGCTTATGCCCAGAGTAAGCAGCAACATATTATATAACACGATTATCACGATTTTGGTCCTGGCGTCTGAAGATGCCTAGTTTCTAATCTTAGCCTGTCACTTATGAGTCGTATAATCTTGGAGAAGCCCCTGGACCTCGTTAAGCCACTGTTTCTTCATATTAAAAGTTAAGGTTCAACTAAATGGACTGGCTCTGAGATCCTGTCCAGGTCTACCAGTCTGTGAAATATGTCTTTTCCAAGGTTTAGTAAACAAGAGCCTACATTTCCAAATTACTTTTTCATGGATGGTTCTTCTCTTAGACCTTTGCAGTGAAGTTAGTTTCTAAACATGTGTACCCCAAATGTCAATTCTTGGTTGCCCCCACTTATCTAAGTAGTGAGATTTCCTTATTACTTAATATTTCAGAGAAAGCGGTTTGAACCACTGCCCATTCCACACGTGATGGGCAGTTCTGTGGGATTTGGAGGAAGGCATATTTCTCCTAATTGTCTCTGACCCTACTTTTGTCGATTCTGACCCTACTTTTGTCGAAACCCATCATATGTTTTCACCTTTGGCATCTGCTATCCCTTTTTCTGGACCACATTTTCATCTCATCATCTTGCCTTCTTAGCTTCCTTCAAAAGTCCTCATGCAAGGCCGCGTCTGAGCGGCTTTATTGATGGTTAGGCAAGAGAGGAACTTTATTGCACAAGAGCACAGCAAACATTTTGAAAATGACTGTTTCATATCTGGTTCTTTAGAGCTTATTCAGGCCCAGTCTCCGCCTTCCCCTGTGTTATTGAACACTCATACTAGGGCCCGTTCTCAAAGAAATGTACCTCCTCATTACACATGGGAAAGGGTTATCTTCTCAAGCAATGAATTTGAACTGGACTCGGGGGTGGAACTCTTGAACAATGTGTTCTCTGAATCTAATTAGCTGCCCCAAAGCTCTGCCAGATCTCTCTAAGAAGCAAAGAGGAGGATTACGAGCTTACAGAAGACCACTGTATACATAATTGCTTAATTGTTAAATAACTTAGTGTAGCTTTAAAAAAAATAATGTTGTCTTTATTTATCTAGACATTAGGAGGACACGTGGTGAGCAGGCACAATTATTCTGACCTAAATCCAATTTTAGCAGCGGGAGATGCTGTCATCAATCTGGTATCTAAAGGTAAGAGACCAATGTTTAGGCATTCAGTTATAATTATCACTGTCAGTTAGGTATCTCCTTTCTTAACTATTTGAACATATTCTTGTAGAATCGAAGCGCAGTTTTAAAAAATGTTTGAGCTGTATCTCTGTGGTTTTAAATTTTTATGGCATATTTGATGTCAGAGTTTCATAAAGGTAGAATTTTCTTATACGACTTTTCACTGCAAACAAAATCATGTTTGTGAGGCATATTAGTCATATTTCTCTCTTTATTCAAAAACAACTTTATTCTGGCCAAGGAAAATGATTTAAACTTAAATTTAAAAAATATGCATTATTCATAGGAGTACTGTTGTAAGATACCTCTCTTTGATTAAAACCACATTTAAAAATAAGGTGGATCAAATAAGAGTAGTGTAAGCTGTTTAAAGGATAAAAAAGGCTGTATATGGGACATTTGACCTCTGCAACTCATCCCGTCTCTAGCACTTTGGACAGATCACTTAACATCTCTGACCTCTGGACCTCAGTTCTCCCATTTCTGAAATACATTTTACCCATTTTCCATTTGCAAAACTGGGTTATTTCTATATAGCTTTAAAGTACTTCAAGGCTAACACTTGTGAAAGACATATAAAGGTCTTTAAGAACCAGAAAATACTTTTCAGCTTATTTGGTCCAACCCTTTCAGCTGCAAACGAAGAACCAGAAGCCCCAAAGTTTCTGTGACTTGCCTAAGGTGACACAGCTTGGAACCTGGAACTCGAACCCACCTTTCCTGGCTCTCTGCCTGCACTCTCTCTTTTTCCCCAAACACATCACATCTGCCCTTTGGTGGACAGTCTCCAATTTGATAAGTTCATTCTAATCAAGGTCATTTCTCTGATAGAAGGAGAACGGCAGATTCCTTTAGACGGCCATTTCCTTGAGAAATCACCTGAAGCCAGCCTTAAGTCGGAAGAGATCATGTTATCTGTTTATATTCCCTACTCTACTCAGGTAAGGGCTCCCTGGCCCACCCTCCATCCCGAGGGAGTCCCACTCACCCTGTGCCCTGTGCAGAAGCTGCACACAGCCTTCCGGGGACAGTGCCATCTCTGTTTCCAACCAACCGCTGCAGGGAGAATATGGGGGCTGCTCTCAGGGAGGGGCAATTCCCAGATGACCACTTCATTAGCTTTCAGCAGGCCCACATTGGGGCTTTAGTGGATCTTAGGTGCTTTTGCCTTCATGGTCTCTCTTGCTATAAAAAGAAGAGTAAAATCAATGAACATACTATTTTAAAGATGAAAATAGTCCAGGCTGCATTGTGTTATATATTTGTTGTTATTACATGAATTTTTTATTTTGTGTTCTTTTAATTTAAAAATAAAAAGCATTTTTGTGAGCCTTCCCTCTCTGCAAAAGGAGAATATTATACGAGATAAGCTGAATTTTTGGCTTCAGATAAATATGTATTTTAACCAAAATTGAATCAAATTATTGTCAGTTTCATCTATACTAACTTCCTGGTAAACTAAAAGTTTATCATCATGAAATACTTCCAAGTCGTACAACATCTATTAACCACACACTTTAAATAAAATTATCTGTTTATTATCTACCTCCCACTCTGCAAACCAGGCACAGGGCTAAATCCAGAAGACACTAGATTTCTAAAAGACAGAGTCCTTCTGCAAAGTTCTCTAAATCATAGAAGTAGGGCTTGAAAGAGGAAAAACCCAATCATCTTAGACAGAAAATAAGTGGACAATTAGCTGGAGTAGTTCCAGGGATGGGGCAAGCCTTCCTCTGATGTTTTACAAAGGGGAAGAAAAGAAGAGGAATTCAGCATAGATCAGAGGAGAGAAGGAGGTAGGAGGACAGCATGGAGATGGGGATCGGGGGGAATGGCAGCTTGGAGACCAGGCAGCAGGGCAAGGTGGCTGGAGGAGGCCCATGAAGCAAGGCTAGGTGGGAGGCTGGGACTCCATACCTATTGCATCAGCAGGCAGATTGTACGTATTCTAGCAGACCTCAAGCACCTCTGAAGACTTTAAAGCAAGGTAAATTCTTAAATGGAAGTGGTATTTAGGAATATCAATCCACTGGAAATATAGAGGGAAAATTGGTTGGAGGAAATGCTGAAGGTTGATGCATAGTTAGGCGGTTAATGCAATATTTCAAGTGGGAGAAGTAATGCAGGTGGTGGCAGCAGGAATGGAGAGAGAAGTCCTCACCACTCAGTACAGTTCACTGTGATGTGCGCCTCAAACACCTCTTCATCACCTTTGCTTTCTATAATAAAAATGTTTTATCCTTGATAGGGTCCACGGTGGTAAGGTTAACTTCCTCCTCACCCCCACTGGAGACACTGGCCACACATTTTGTCACTTTAATATTTATCATTAATGATAAGATTTCACCTAAAATGACAAATGTATACTGGGAAAACACTTTGGAAACCATTTGGTGCGGTGGTTTTCAAGCTTTTTCTTTTTAACAGTAGAATTCTTTATTTGAATTAAACTAACATAGAACACCAAACTAGTTTAAAATGGAGGTTTGGCAGTTCTCTGAGAAATACCCCACCTCCTGATCTTCCCTTCAGCCCCTGAGGCACCATCTGATCCAATCCCATCTTCTCATTTTAAAGAAAATTAAGACTCAAACATTTAAAATACTTGCTCTAGGTCAAGTGTGTTGATTTGGAGTTGGAAGTAGATAGTGTAGACTCTAGATCCAGACTGCGTGGATTTGAACCCCAGCTGTCACTTACTATGCAACCTTGTGTCGGTTGCTTAACTTCACAAGTATTTGGAAATAGTTGAGTTGTTATGAAGATTAAATATTAATATAAATCAAACACATAGTCTAGTACTCACATATAGTCAGCACTACAGTCAATAACAGTGAGAATTCAAGTGCATTTACAGGGTCCTTTTCATTATTAAGAATTATCTAAGCCTGACCAGGCGGTGGTGCAACGGATAGAGCATCGGACTGGGGTGCAGAGGACCCAGGTTCGAGACCCCAAGGTCGCCAGCTTGAGTGGAGGTTCATCTGGCTTGAGCAAAAAAAAAAAAAGCTCACCAGCTTGAACCCAAGGTTGCTGGCTTGAGCAAGGGGTTACTCAGTCTGCTGAAGTCCCGCAGTCAAGGCACATATGAGAAAGCAATGAATGAACAACTAAGCTGTCACAACGAAAAACTGATGATTGATACTTCTCATCTCTCTTTGTTCCTGTCTGTCTGTCCCTATCTATCCCTCTCTCTGTCCCTGAAAAAAAAAAATCATCTAAGTCATTTCTGTTTGTCAGACAGGAGAGCTAAGCATTAAATGTTAAATGTTCTGAGGGCTTTTCTATTTCAGTGGCACTTTGTGTCGGGACAGCGAATGCCCCAAAGGCAGAATGCCTTTGCCAGCATCAATGCTGGGATGAGTGTGAAGTTTGAAGATGGCACAGACACAATCAAGGACCTTAAAATATTCTATGGAAGTGTTGGCCCCACTGTGATCTCTGCAAATGAAACCTGCAAGCGGCTCATTGGGAGGTATGTCGCAACACGTCTAGAACATAGAAGTCAGGCCTTTCTCTTTTAATATTTTAATGCACTAGCACTTAGAAAATTTTCTATGATTATAAAATATACATATTTTAATGTACATGTACATATTTATATACATATTTTTAAAATGTTAGCACTACAAAAAGTATAAAGAAAAGTAACCCTAAGACCAATGTCTTTTAAGGTACAATGATTCTTTTACTGCAGTCTCTGTAATAAGATCAATATACTAGTTATTACGCCATATTTCCCCATGCATAAGATGCTCCCATGTATAAAATATACCTTAATTTGGGGGCACGAAGTTTGAAAAAAAAGACAACAAATACGAAAAAATGGGAAATGCAAGTAAAAAAAAATACTACAACCACTGTATAAGATGCACCCAGTTTTTAGACTCCAAATTTTTAGAAAAAATGGTGTATCTTATACAAGTAATATAACCTTCAAATTTTCACTTCTTTTTTTTTGCAAAAAAATTATTATTATTATTATTATTTTAATATATATTTTATTATTATTAATTCTAATGGGGTGACACCAATAAATCAGGGTACATATGTACAATGAAAACATCTCCAGTTTATCTTATCATTCAATTGTGTTGCATACCCATCACCAAAAGTCAAATTGTCCTCTGTCACCTTCTATCTGGTTTTCCCTGTGTCCCTCCCCTCCTCCCTATCCCACTCTTCCCTCCCTCCCCCCATCCCGTAACCACTACTCTTTTGTCCATGTCTCATATTCTCACTTTTATTTCCCACCTATGTATGAAATCATGCTGTTCTCAGTTTTTCTTTTTTTCTGATTTACTTATTTCA
Source organism: Rhynchonycteris naso (assembly GCA_037038555.1). Classification (NCBI taxonomy): domain Eukaryota; kingdom Metazoa; phylum Chordata; class Mammalia; order Chiroptera; family Emballonuridae; genus Rhynchonycteris; species Rhynchonycteris naso. The sequence continues at coordinate 33,394,733 of CM072997.1, read as the reverse complement.
CTCCGTATAATGTTATCAAGGTACATCCATTTTGTTATAAATGATCCGATGTCATCATTTCTTATGGCTGAGTAGTATTCCATAGTATATATGTACCATAGCTTTTTAATCCACTTGTCTTCTGACGGACACTTGGGCTGTTTCCAGATCTTCGCTATTGTGAACAATGCTGCCATGAACATGGGGGCGCATTTCTTCTTTTCAAACAGTGCTATGGTGTTCTTAGGGTATATTCCTATAAGTGGGATAGCTGGGTCAAAAGGCAGTTTGATTTTTAATTTTCTGAGGAATCTCCAAACTGTTTTCCACAGTGGCTGCACCAGTCTGCATTCCCACCAGCAGTGCAGAAGGATTCCCTTTTCTCCACATCCTCGCCAGCACTTATTCTGTGTTGTTTTGCTGATGAGCACCATTCTGACTGGTGTGAGGTGATATCTCATTGTGGTTTTAATTTGCATTTCTCTAATGATTACTGATGTTGAGCATTTTTTCATATGCCTATTGGCCATCTGGATGTCCTCTTTGGAGAAATTTCTATTTATTTCTTTTGCCCATTTTTTGATTGGATTGTTTGTCTTCCTGGTGTTGAGTTTTATAAGTTCTTTATAAATTTTAGTTATTAACCCCTTATCAGAAGTGCTGTCGAATATGTTCTCCCATTGTGTGGTTTGTCTTTTTATTCTGTTCTTATTGTCTTTAGCTGTGCAAAAACATTTTAGTTTGATATAGTCCCATTTGTTTATCTTGCCTTTTATTTCATTTGCCCGTGGAGATAAATCGGCAAATATATTGCTGCTACAGATGTCGGAGAGCTTGCTGCCTATGTTTTCTTCTAAGATGCTTATGGTTTCACGGCTTACGTTTAAGTCTTTTATCCATTTTGAGTTTGTTTTTGTGAATGGTGTAAGTCAATGGTCTAGTTTCATTTTTTTGCAGGTAGATGTCCAATTTTCCCAACACCATTTGTTAAAGAGGCTGTCTTTACTCCATTGTATGTTCTTTCCTCCTTTGTCAAATATCAGTTGTCCATAAAGCTGTGGGTTTATTTCTGGGTCCTCTGTTCTGTTCCATTGATCTATGTGCCTGTTCTTATGCCAGTACCAGGCTGTCTTGAGTATAATGGCCTTATAGTAAACCTTGATATCTGGAAGAGTGATACCTCCTGCTTTATTTTTTCTTTTTAAGATTGCTGAGGCTATTCGTGTTCTTTTTTGGTTCCATATAAATTTTTGGAATATGTGTTCTATATCTTTGAAGTATGTCATTGGTATTTTAATTGGTATTGCATTGAATTTATAAATTGCTTCGGGTAATATAGACATTTTAATGATGTTTATTCTTCCTAGCCATGAGCACGGTATATGCTTCCACTTGTTTGTATCTTCCTTGATTTCTTTTATCAATGTTTTATAATTTTCCGAGTACAAGTCCTTAACCTCCTTGGTTAAATTTACTTCTAGGTACTTTATTTTTTTGGCTGCAATAGTGAAGGGGATTGTTTCCTTAATTTCTTTTGCTGACAGTTCATTGTTGGTATATAGAAATGCCTGTGATTTCTGAGTATTAATTTTATATCCTGCCACCTTGCTGAATTCATTTATAAGGTCCAGTAGTTTTTTGACTGAGACTTTAGGGTTTTCAATATACAATATCATATCATCTGCAAATAGTGACAGTTTTACTTCTTCTTTTTCAATTTGGATGCCTTTTATTTCTTCTTCTTGTCTGATTGCTGTAGCTAGGACTTCCAGAACTATGTCGAATAAGAGTGGTGAAAGGGGGCATCCCTGCCTGGTTCCTGATCTTAAGGGGATTGCTTTTAATTTTTGTCCATTCAAATTTTCACTTTTAATAAAACTGAAAAGCAAGTAAGTATTTCTAATACTGTGTCCTAAGAATTCTGAAATTTTTCTTAAACACATAAATAGGATGAAATATTTCAAGTAGTTAAATGGCTTTATTCTTGATACTCTCATTACTTCTAGCATTTAGAGAGTAAATTTTTTAAATTCTTCCAACTAGTATTTTCCAATAATTTTTGTTCATCAATCATATTCATTGTCAACAATTAGAACTTAGCACAGGTTTTTTCTCAGTTAATAAAATAACTTGATGCTTCCAAAGCATTTATATAGAAACTTTCTTTTCTGAAATACCTCACAACTAATCAATATTCAGTCACTTACCAGTTGTTGCCTGTATAGTGTATGTGCCAGGCATGGTCCAGTTGCTGGAGATACAGTAGTGAACAAGACAAAGTCCCAGACCTTGGGATTCTTGATTTTAGTACTTTTGTTACCCATGCTATTTGAGGTAAATCAACATGAAATTAAAAAATAATAAAATAATAAAACAGTGGATAGAGTGTTGTCCTGGAATGCTGAGGAACCAGGTTCTAAACCCCAAAGTCACCAGTTTGAGCGCGGGCTCATCCAGCTTGAACATGGATTCATCTGGCTTGAGCGCTGGTTTACCACCTTGAGCACATGGTCACCAGCTTGAGTGCGGGATCATAGACATGACCTCATGGTCACTGGCTTGAGTCCAAGGTCACTGGCTTGAGCCATGGGTCATTCACTCTGCTGGAACCCCCCAGTCAAAGCACATATAAGAAAGCAATCAATGCAAAATGAAGGTGCCACAACAAAGAATTAATGCTTCTCATCTCTCTCTCTTCATTTCTGTCCCTCTCTCTTTCTTGCTAAGAAAAATAATAATAATAGTAAAAACATTCAACCCAATTTTCAGTAGAGGATTTGAATAGACGTTTCTCAAAAAAAAAATAAAAACAACATACAGATAGTCAACAGGTACACAAAAAGGTGTTCAACATCAGTAATTATCAGGGAAATGCAAATCAAAACCACAATGAAATATCATTTATACCTGTTTGAATGGCTATCATAAAAAAACAAGAACTAATAAGTGCTGGCGAAAGTGTGTAGAAAAGTAGACATTTATGCTTTATTGATGGGAATATATATTGGTGTAGGAACTGTGGAAAATAGTATAGATGTACCTCAGAAAATTAAAAATAGAACTACCATATGATCCAGTGATTGTATTTCTAGCTATTTTTCCAAAGATAATAAACACACTACCTCAAAAAATATGTGCACTCTCATGTTCATTGCGTCATTATTTAGAATAACCAAGATATGGAAGCAACGTAAGTGTCTATTGATGGATGAATGAATTTAAAAATGTGCTATATAGATATAACGGAATATTATTCAGTCATGAGAAAAAGGAAATCTTGACATTTGCAACAATATGAATTGACTTTGAGAAAATCATACTAAGTGATATAAGTCAGAAAGAGAAGAACAAATATATAACCTCACTCATCTGTCTAATACAAAACAAAACAAAATCTAAACTCATGGATACAGAGAGCAGATTGGTAGTTACAGCTCTGGGGGGAGGGGGGAAGATGGGTGAAGAAAGTAAAAAAGTGCAAATTTTCAGCGATATAATAAATAATTCATGGGAATTTAATGTACAGGATGATATCTATAGTTAATAATACCATATTATGTATCTAAAAGTTGTAAAAAGAGGGTAGATCTTAAAAGTTCTAATCACAAGAAAGAAACTTTGTACTACATGTGATGATGGGTGTTATCTAGACTTGTTGTGGTGATCATTATACAATATAGCATCCAACTATCGAATCATTATGCTGTATACCTGAAATTAATATAATGTTATAAGTCAAGTATATCTCCATTAAAAAGGTAAAAATAATAAAAAAGACAAATAATAAAGGAGGACTTGGTAAGGAAACGTGGGAACCACTACATCAGATTCTAAAGAAAGCTAGGGAAACATTTGAGTTTACTTCAAAGATGGATACAGATTGCTGTCCACCTTCCTATGTTCTATCACTTTAGTCTGTCTTTGCCGCTCCTGTGAAATGTTGACATCTTTCCTTCCAGGCAGTGGGATGACCAGATGCTGAGTGACGCATGCCGTTTGGTCCTGGATGAGATTCACATTCCACCAGATGCTGAGGGCGGCATGGTAGAATATAAGCGAAGCCTCCTCATCAGCTTACTCTTCAAATTCTACCTCAAAGTGAGGCGAGGACTGCATAAAATGGTAAGGGACTTCTTGGAGTTTGGGGTGCCTTGCCATTCCGAGTGCAAGTCCGCACATGAAGGCCTTCCCCTGCCTGGTTTCGATAATACACCGTGGGCACCCGGGCTGTGTCCTCAGCGTGGTGCTCAGGTTCCTCCTCACCCTCATGTGTTCCTCTCCTTCCCTTCTCCTTCACTCCTGGGCTGGGAAGGGGACCACCTCGTTACTCCATTTGCCCTATAATTGGTGTGACAAATATTAATATGCAATTTGACCTGCAGTAGCAAAAAAAACCCCCAAAACCCTTAATTATAACATCTTTCTTCATTTAATAACATTTTTAAAATAATACCAATATTAATATTTAGAAAATGTGAATAAACCAAAAAGAGGAGAAAAATAATTTGTAATCCTATCACCATAGTTAACCACTATTAATATTTTGGTGTTTATCCTTCTAAGCCCTTCCCTATGGATGTGTATGTATATATGTCACACACAGCCATCAATAGAACCGCTTAGTATAGCTTAGTTCACTTAGTAACATATACATCTTTCAATGTCATTAAATTTTGTTTAGTGACATCATGCCATATGATTGCATGGAATGTTTATGGAAAGATGGATCATTATTCTCTCTATTCCTTATTTTTAGACATTTAGATTGTTTCTAGTTTTTTGTTAACTATTTTCTTTCCTAGCCTAGTTTAAAGTGACTTCCACAGCAGTTTCTTAAAATATGAGCACATGACTGAGTATCCCCTTGATATCCCATGAGCTGACTCAAAAATGGAAAATGACTACAGCCACATTTCTTATATGACTGAGAATTTTACAATCTTAGTTAAGTTAGTCCTTTTTAAAATTATTAACATTATTATTAGTAGTATCATATTCTGTTATATTATATATGCTATTATGTGCTAGATAATATTTCAGTATATTAATCTGTCATCAAGAAACACCCCAAAGACATACCCAGAAACAGTGTTTGACCAGCTCTCTGGATATGCCACACCCCAGCCAGGTGGACAGAAAATGAACCATCCCATAGGTTACTGGATAGCTGAATGAATCAATAAATGAATGGCTCCTGAAGAGAAGGGTCAAGGTGCCTGCAGCAGCCCACCACTTCTCAAGGTCTTGTGATACCCAACATCCATGAGCACTGATGGGAACACAGACCCCATGAAGAGGAATCTTTGGGCATCTTTGCCCAGAGAGTCCATGCTCTGCCCACAAGGACCTCTGAACTCTGCAGCCTCCCTAATAGATGAAAGAAGGAACTTTGGAACCTCAAACTGACCCTCAACAACTTTCCAAGCCAGTGACATGGAGTTCATTGGGAAAAAAACATTCTTAAAGGTTAAAGAAAGTGAGAGAAAGGAACTGAGTCCCTGATGTGCCCCAAAAGGGCTCTTACTGTTTTACTTAATTTCACAATTTTGTATTGGTTTCCATGTCTTTCTCCTCTTGTAAAGTACGAGCTTCTTCTTTTTTTTTTTTTTTTACAAAGACGGAAAGAGAGTCAGAGAGAAGAATAGATAGGGACGGACAGACAGGAACGGAGATAGGTGAGAAGCATCAATCATTAGTTTTTCCTTGCCGTCGCAACACCTTAGTTGTTCATTGATTGCTTTCTCACATGTGCCTTGATCGCGGGCCTTCAGCAGACCGAGCAACCCCTTGCTGGAGCCAGCGACCTTGGGTCCAAGCTGACAAGCTCTTGCTCAAGTCAGATGGGCCCCGCGCCCAAGCTGGCGAGCTCCGTGTCTCGAACCTGGGTCTTCCGCATCCCAGTCCGATGCTCTATCCACTGCGCCACTGCCTGGTCAGGCAAGTACAAGCTTCTTGACAGCAGGATGGCCTGTCTGTGACTGTGTGCCTCCTTCTCTCCTGGTCTAGAAGCCGTCCAAGAATGCCTATTACTACCCCATTTCACAGATGAGGAGGTCACTGCTGAGAAAAGTGCCACCAGTGCCAAAGACATAACACAAGTGCCAAAGTCAAGACTGGGTGCCAGACTGCTTGGCTCCAAACCACTTCTTCCCAGTTTGACACCACAGGTGACAGGGCATACTGGGGAACAAGAAAAGTGCCCTGAAGTGAAGAACTCTCAGCTAGAGGACCCAGACAGGGAAGGAAGACAGAGGATGGGCCCACACCAAACCCTCCCTGAAAACTCTGAGGGCTGCCCCCACCAGGATACCCACCCAGCACAGGTCCTGCCAGCTCCCCAAATACATTCAGACTTTGCTGTGGCTTCCCTCTCACCCTCTCCTGCTCAGTTCTCTGCACTGGGGAGGGAGCCAGGTTCCCAATTTTGGGTGACCAATAACAATAAAAAGCCCTAATAACCACAATTAAAAATATAATCAGTATATATCTAATATATTATTGTATATACAGGGTGGCATAAAAGTAGGTTTACAGGTGTTCGTATGAATATAATACAATAATTTAAAAATAATATTATCAGAATAAACTTTGACATAGTCACAAGTACAAACCTACTTTTGCCCCAACCTGTAATCTAGTAAATATATGTTTCTTTTATATCTACTGCATATTATCATATATTCTCTAACATATCAAATACTCTATTATGTTTTATATTCTATCATTGGAGAAGAATTTAAAATACAGAGAAGAAAAATTTTTAAAAATCAACTCTAGTTATCCCGTGATTAATGTTTGAATCAATGCTTTTATATTTTTTAAATACAGAAAGGACCATACTGTAAACAAAGTGTTGTAATTATTTTTTTCACTTAACTGTATTTCATGAGCGTTTTTCAATGTCAATAAATACACTTCTACAAAATCATTTTTAATGAGTGCAGAATATTATATCTTGTGAATATATCATAATTTGTTTAGCTATTTCCCTGTGGTTGGGTCTTTAGTTTAATTCTGGTTTCTTTACTATCACAAATCATCTGTTATTGGAAATCCTTGTACATGGCTCACAAGTCATCTTTGCCCACCTCCTTGGTTGTTTCTTTGAGGTACATGCCAAGGAGATTGATGTGGATTTGAAATTACAGAGTCTATTTAAAAGTGTGCATACTTCCACTCATTTGGAAAGGTGACCTTGTTGTAATGGGAAACTCTTTACTTCCTGGATGTAACATTCACTTTATGGTGTGCATAAGTAGATGGAGTGTTCTTCAAACAACTGCTACTGGCTTAGGGAACTTGAAGCTCAGGGATCTCTCCCAGCAGAACTGGGATTTAATTTCTCATATAACCTTATTTCTATATATGTTTTTTTTTTAAGCTAGTCACTCAGATTGTAAAATGAAATGTGATATAATCTTCTTTTTAGGATCCCCAGAAGTTTCCTGATATCCCAAAAAAGTTCGTGAGTGTTCTAGAAAATTTCCCCATAAAAACACCCCAAGGAGTTCAGATGTTCCAGGTTGGTGGGTAGCGTTTTTGTTTTTTAATCTATTTTTTCATTCAGATGTATATATTATGCATGTACGTCCTTCTTTTCAATAGCTGTATTTTGTATTACCTGTAAAGATAAAGTCTACTAAAACCAGCTGATGTTACCCATTGTCACCCATACACGACTTGTTTGGTTTAGCTTTTATGCTTTTACTCAAGACTAAACAAGAAATTCAATTGTGAATATCCCTTCTTCGCTAATTTCAGTTTTGTAGCTTAAAATATCCTCCTTTTCCTGGCAAGCGTAGGTCTATTCTTTGAAACCTTACTCAACATTTACTGCTTCTAGAAAGTCTTCCCTGCTTTACTACAGCCACCCTGAGTCTCCGAGGAAACTGTATTTTCCTTGGACCATATAAGTTATGTGAATTATTCTCTAGTACTCTATGAAACCAATCATATTATTTTAATGTATATGCTCTGATTCCACAGCAAGTCTGTAGAATCCGCAAGGATAGGAACAATGTCTTCTTTTGGGAAGGTGAAGTGGGGGCATGGAGAGATGAGGGGAAGAGGCTTTAACCAAGAATATATTCTTTATTGTAATTCTCAGTGGGTATTTGTTAACCCTCACTCATGGATATGGATACCCAATAACCTCTAGCTTCTCATGACTTACATTTAAAACAGATATATCAGACCCAATTTTCAGTGCAGGAGAATATCTGGAAGTAAAAATAACATGCTCTGATCATTAACAGTGTGTGGATCACCACCAACCCCCACAAGATCCAATCGGCCACCCAATCATGCACCAGTCAGCCATTAAACACACCACCGGGGAAGCTGTGTATGTTGATGACATGCCCCCCATCGCCCAAGAACTCTTCCTGGCTGTAGTTACCAGCACCAGAGCTCGCGCAAAGATCGTGTAAGGAAATAAAAGATATTCCTATACGTTACTGAAACACCTTAACAAGTTTATATTCAAATCCAGAGATTACTGAATATTTAAGTCAATTTCAGAGTGTTTATTTTTTTTCTAGGTGGGACTCAGTCATTTTGAAAGTAGTTAAGATAAAAAATAAAAATAAAGTAATTCTGGCCAAGAGTCAGAACAATGTAGAATACTGCCCTATGATTTATATGAGGTCAATCATAGTTTTTCCATGCTTGAGAGATCATTTGTCTGTTACCCTGAACTTACCTTTGCAACTTTAATGTGTACTTTAAAATTTCCTCTCCTAGATCCATTGATGTTTCAGAAGCCCTGGCACTTCCAGGTGTTGTTGATGTGATTACCGCAGACGATGTTCCGGGAGATAATAACTATCACGGAGAGATTTTCTATGCGCAGAATGAGGTGTGTGATTTGTATGCAGCTTATGATTCAAATACTTTGCTGAAAATGGCATGTCACACTCTCAGAGAACCAATGACTCCACCTCAGTGATGTTGAAATTTATTTGGATTGTAGACCCTTGTGAGATTCTAACAAAAACCATAATCCCCCTCAAGGAAGGCTTCTAAAGAGAAGTTATAAAAGTCATAGAAGCAATATAGGACAACATAGAAGCAATAAAAGAACCTTCTGAACTTCAAGAATTTCAGGATGACTGGAGCACCATGGGTGATTTGGGAATGGGGAGGGATGCTGTGGAAGACTATCAAAGGTCAGATATAACTTAGTTCTGCATTCAATTTTTTTATCCCTTAATCCTACTCAAGCCTTTGTTTTAAATTTATTCTATAGATAGAAAATGTTTTATTTGTATATTTGTTTGTTTGTTTATTTATTTATTTATTTGAAGTGTGAAGCAGGGGTGTCGCAGATAGACTCCCACAGGTGCCTGACTGGGATCCATCCGGCATGCTTACCAGAAGGCGATACTCGGCCCATCTGGGGCATTGCTCTGCTGCAACCAGAGCCATTCTAGTGCCTGAGGCAGAGGCCATGGAGCCATCAACAGTCCCTTGGCCAACTTTGCTCCCATGGAGCCTTGGCTGTGTGAAGGGAAGAGAGAGATAGAGAGAAAGGAGAGGGGGAAGGGTGGAGAAGCAGATGGGCTCTTCCCCTGTGTGCCCTGACTGGCAATCAAATCCGGGACTTCCACACACCGAGCCGATGCTCTACCTCTGAGCCAACCTGCCAAGGCCAAAAATAATCTTTCCTTTATTCACAGGAACCCCGTGGGTAAATATAAAAATTTGGAAACAATAAGTCCATTTTAGTGATTCTGTTTTAGCTAATTACATGCATGTGGGTTTTCTGCAGGTAGTTTGCGTGGGTCAGATCATCTGTACCGTGGCTGCTGATACCTATGCACATGCAAAAGACGCCGCTAAAAAAGTGAAGATTGCTTATGAAGACATAGAACCTAAGATTATCACGATAGAGGTATTCAGGTCGCTCTGTATCTTCAAGAATGATGAGGGTGATGTACCTTTGGCAGAATTCAATCCAGGGAGTCACAAAGTAGTATACATTGGGCTTTGTTTATACTTTGTTCAGTGTCACCTACAGTTTTAGGGAGAAAGCTTCAGCACTCTACACCTTGAGACATAATACTGAGAATTTTGTTGCTTGGTGTCCCTTTTCTTCTTGAGTCCACTTCTCCTTGCATGGCCTCTGGCCAAGGTATAACCTAATATACAGATAAGCAACTTCAAAGGAAGGTCCTTATGGCCTCACATACAAAAGTAGTCCATGGGAAAATCTAGAGCACTGTGAAACTCAGAACATTGACGAATTACAGCTTGGGTCTTCTCTGTCTCTTGCCCACTTCCTGCTTAAGCACAAGCTCTGGAGATAGAATACTCAGATTCACTTGAAATTTGATTTAATAAGCTATTAAATCAAAGCTTTGACAAGTTACTTTAAATCATCATATCTCCACTTTCTTATCTGTAAAATGGGAGCTATGAAAGTACTAATATCAAAAGGTCATCCTGAGGTTTCAATGGAAGAATACACATAAAATGATTAAAACAGCACCTGGGATGTACGATGCTTTGAATACAGGTTAGCTATTATTTTGTTTTAGTTGTTGTTATTAATAAGGTAAAAAACATGTTCATAGTACTTGTATCTCTGGTGCTTAGCCAAGCACTAAATGCATAGTAAGTATGCAGTAAATGGGTGTGGTGGACGGATAGAGGCATGCATAAGCAGTATGGAACCTGGCCAAGGGGATACAGTCTCCATCATCCTCTTTGATCTTCCTTGTTCTTCCCAACAGTTGCTAAGTTCAAGTCTTTTTCAGCTATCCTTTAAATGCCTCTTAACTTGATCCTTTCTTTGTATTCACACATTTACCCCTTCCCACCCTACAGCCCAGTCCTCACCACCATTTTGTCAGATTTACTACAATAATCACTTAAAGAAGCTCTTGCACATTATCTCAAAATATTTACCTACCATATTAACTAACCTACAAAGTTCATCACATAACTTAAAAAGACACACACACACACACACTCAATGTCCCTTAGATAAGGTTCTCATCTATGGAACTCAAGGTCTTTTATACTCCAACCTCACTTCACCTTTGAAGCTCATCCAACTGCTTCTTGATAGAAAACTTCCCCCCAGCCAGCCTGGCCTTTTCCTCATCTTGGTCACTCAGCTGGGCTTGAACCTCAAACTACTTATGAGGTGCTCTTGACTCTCATAGTCTCTTCCTGAACTGTCCTAATACTGTGATGTTCAGCACCTTATTTAGGTCACCTACACAGGCCATTCCAGAGCATTCTCTGCCTCACCAGGCTCCTCCTTTTTTGACCTCTCTTTGATCTGTTATCCGTCCCTTCTCCACAGAGTTGGCACCTTAATACCAAACTGCCCAAGGACATCACTCAGCAAACCAGAGGATAGGACTGTGTTTTGTAAATCCCTGTACCCTGGCCCTGCTTCCCCTGCCAGCTCTTCCTCCAAGGCCTGAACAAGACAAAGTAGTTATTAATGCCTGTAAAGCATTGTAACCCAATTTCTGAGACTCCAGATTGCTCAGATTGTCTTGGTGTGTGAAGATCTGATAGAGCAGGAGCCTGGCATTGTGATGGGGTTACAGTGGCTTGTTAGAATTTTAAAAAAATGTATTATCTTTTGTTTTGTGTTCCTGCAGCAAGCCCTAGAACACAAATCATTTCTTTCTGCTGAGAAAAAAATTGAGCAAGGAAACGTAGAGCAAGCCTTCAAATACGTTGATCAAATCATTGAGGGTAAGTGATCTTGGGCCAAAAAGTAACACTGAAACTCTAAGGCAGAACTTCTCAACTCTAATATGATTTTTAAATAAAGTTAACTAAATAGACTTATTAATGAAGGGTGTGCAGTTCAATGAAATTTCACATATGTAAAAATCTATGTAAATACTACCCACTTCAAGATATAGGACATTTCCAGCACCCTAGAAAGCTTCCTTGTGCCCCCTCTCAGTCAGTAACCTTCCAAAAGTCTTACTCTAACTATGATCACTGTAGATCAGTTTTACCTGTTTTGAACTTCAAATAAATGGAAACTAGAGTGTAACTTCTTCTGTGCCTACTTCTTTTACTCAACGTTGTGTATAGAAGATTCATCCATGTGGTTGCATAGATCAGTAGTTCTTTTTCATTGTTCAGGAGCATTCCATTGTATAAATATTCCACAGATTATTTTTTCTACCATTGATGGACTTTTGAGTTGCTTTCAACTAGGGACTATTATGAATAAAGTTTCAAAAACACTGGTGTGGTCAAAAGGAGGGTGCTGTAATAAATATAAACAAAAGTTATCTCACAGGTGATCTGATCATAAATTCCAAACATGGTGAGTAGTGATAACCCAGGCATATATCTTCTTTAGTAAAAGTTTTATTTTTTCCTTAAGCAAGTCCTATCAAATGTTTCCATACATATAGATTTTTTAGATCTTTCAAAAATATAACCCCCTCAAGAGAGCACATCTTGTTAACTATCCTGTAATCAATCCCCTCCTTGTTTTCTCTCATTTTTATGTAATCTTCCTTACATTCCATCCTTAATTCCAAATGTATATAAGAAACTGTGAGATTGTCATTTCTTTTTTTTTTTCTTTTCCAATTAAGAGGATGGGAGCTAGAAAGACAGACTCCTTGATGTGCTCCAACCGGGATCCACTTGGCAACCCCAGTTTGGGGCCGATGCTCTGCCCATCTGGAGCCATGTTTGCAATTAAGCTATTATTAGCACCTGAGGCAGAGGTTCAGCACCAGGGGCCAGTGCTCTCAAACCTATCAAGTGTGGCTGCGAGAAGGGGAGGAAGACAGAGAGAAGGGGAGCGGAAGGGCTAGAGAAGCAGATGGTACTTCTCCTGTGTGCCCAGACCAGGAATCAAACCCAGGACATATACACACTGGGCAGACACTCTACCACTGAGCAATCCGGCCAGGGCCCAAAACTGTCATTTCTGGAACATTAGAGATCTTATTTCCCAGGATTGTCATCAGTTTTGCTTCAATAAACTCATAAAATTTCTCTACAGGTTGGACGTGTCAACAGTGTTATATATGTCTTTTAGTGAATATAACTCATTTCCAATAGAAATAGAAATAGAATTGCAAATATTACTGTTTTTATATATTTGCCTTTAGTGCTTAATGCCAAGCTTTAAAAGAAATTGTTTCAATTTTATTCCTATTAACAATTATGAAAGTTTCACTGTTCTGTTGTTGTCCGTCTTTTTAAGTTTATGTAATTGATGAGTATATAGTAGTAACTCCTTGTAGATTTGACTGAATGTCTTTAATAACTAATGATGTTGAACCCTCTTCATATGAATGTTGGACATTTTTACGTGCTCTTGGTGAGATGTTTCCTCAAGTCTATTTCCTGTTTTTAATTAATTAAATTAAAATTAATCATTAGTTCTAAATGTATGTGATTGATTTTGATATAATCAATAATATAATAATTGATTTACCAGAGGAAAAGAGGACAGAGGGAAAGGGGATGATAGGTTGGGATAAACCTGAAGGGAAGGGAGGAGGGCGCTGTAAGGAGGGAGGCAAGGGAGAGGTTGAGGGGAATATGGGGGATGGGGGGATGCATTTGGGGTGACCCTAGAATCTATGTAAACACAATTAATTAAATAAAAGAATTAAAAAATATAATAATTGATTTACTTACTGATTTATAGGAGATTTTTATGTTTTTGATATAAATTTTTTCTTAGTATGGATATTGCAAATATCTTTTTCTACCCTGAAGATTACGTTTTCATTGTCTTCATGGTTCCTTTCATCAACAAAGCTCTTAATTTTAATAAAATCAAATTTATCAGTCTTCTTTATGGCTAGAACTTTTGTTCCATGAAGCAATATTTTCCTATCCAAAGGTCATGAAGATATTTACATATGGTTTTTCCTAGAAGCTTGAAAAAAATGTTTAGCTTTAACATGGAGGTCTATGATCCATCTCAAATTATTATTATTATTTTTTTTGTATTTTTCTGAAGTGAGAAGCAGGGGAGAGGCAGAGAGACAGATTCCCTCATGCGCCTGCCTGGGATCCACCTGGCATGCCGACCAGGGGGTGATGGTTGGCCCCTCTGGGGCATTGCTCCCCTGCAATCAGAGCCATTCTAGTGCTTGAGGCAAAGACCCTGGAGCCATCCTCAGCACCTGGGCCAACTTTGCTCCAATGGCCCTTGGAAGAGAGAGATAGAGAGAAAGGACAGGGGAAAGGGTGGAGAGGCAAATGGGTACCTCTCCTGTGTGCAATGGCTGAGAATTGAGCCCAGAACTTCCACACGCCAGGCCAACACTCTACCACTGAGTCAATTGGCCAGGACCTCAAATTAATTTTTTTGTATTGTTTGAGACAAGTCAAGGTTCAATTTTTTTCAAATGGAGATCCAATTAACCTTCTCATTAAATAAAGACCATTTCTTCCCTTATTGGTTGCAATGCAGCTTTTATTTTTTTCCGGGTGTATACTTATGTTTTTCTATTTCTGAACTCTATTACATTTCACTCATCTTTTTATATATCTTTGCGCTAATATCACACTTTCTGTAACTGTATTATAAGTCTTGAAATCAGACAGTGTAAGGACCCTTTGATATGTCTTTTTCAATATGATCTCAGCTATTATCAGTTCTTGGCATATCTATATACATTTATCATCAGTTCATTAATTTCCACAAATTATAATTTACTGCAGTTTTATCTAGAATTGCATTGAAAAACACAAACTTGAGAGAATTGAAGTCTTAGCAATATTAAGCTACAATCCATGAACATAATAGACCCTGACTTTTGCTTCTTAATTTTTGTTGGTTTTTTTTCCGTGGGATTTTTTATTTTTTGTTTTTATTTACATCAACCTTGCCTTTTCTTTAGGTTTACTTTTCTTTCTCTCAGTAATTTTACAGTTTTCACTATAATGATCTTGCACATCCTCCTTAATATTTATTTCTAGTATTTGATGTTTTATGATGCTCCTGTAAATTATATTTACATTTAATTTTCTCCTGCTTTGTGTCTAATATATAAAAACACAGTTAATTTTTGTATATTTATTATATATCCAAGAACTTTTCTTCACTAACTATTTTAATAGTCTCATACAGTCTCATATATTTTCTATGTATGCAAGCATATCATATCAGTTTCATTTATCTTTTCCAATCTTGATACTACCGTTTGTTTGTCTGTTTGCTTGTTTTGGGAAGTTTACTTAAATTTTCTATGTCTCATTTTCCTAATACTTGCTTCATAGGATTTGTATAAAGATTAAATGAATTATCTGTAAAGTGCTATACCTCATAATAATACCTACAATACGGTAAAACTATGGAATTCTTAAAGAAGTTGGGTTTTAGATTAAAGTCAGTATCCACATACTCAAAACAAAGGGGTTTTTTTGGAGGGCTTTTTGCATGACTCACATTCATTGTCCCAAGAAATAATTTCAAGAAATCCTTTGAATCCTGGAAAAACAACTCACTTATTTTAACTATACACTAATCTTTTGGTTAGATTTAAAATAAAAACACAGTCTTCTAATATTTAAAACTAAGTCCAAATACCTTTCTTGGTACAGCCTACAAAATGATAAGATTGTTTTAAACAAGTCAAAAATCTCAGATGAACCAGTAAGAACAGGCTGTAAAATGGGTAGGGAACAGTTCTGCCATTATAAACCTTTATGTTCTTTAGCAAGCTACTTATCCTCAGTGTGACCCAATAAACCTAATGTGTCCTAATTGAGGTAACTATTACAGTATTATTACCCACATTTTACAGATGAAATGAGACTTTAATAACTTGGTAAACTCCCTGAGCAAGGAGATGACAGAGCCTGAATATGTATCTGGATTGTCTGTTTGCCCGGGTTCAGCACGTCATGATCTCACCACCGACTGGACAGATGAAGAGACTGACACCAAGAGAAGGGGAATGAATTACTCATGGTCACACAGTTGATTGGCACAGTGAGGATTAATTAGAAAAAAGAGGTTTAGCCAAATGATATAAAGTCCAGTTCTCCATAAGCTGAAGCAACTTGCTCTTTATAAACCAAACAGCACTGAGAGCCTCCAATGTGGGACTTCCAAGTAAACATTGTCCTTTGTTTATGCTTTTCAGGCGAGGTCCACGTGGAAGGACAGGAACATTTTTACATGGAAACACAAAGTATCCTGGCTATCCCAAAAGAAGAAGATAAAGAAATGGTGATACACGTTGGAACACAGCATCCAACCAATGTACAGGTAATAGGGTGTTCTGGAAAATGAGACTCCAGATGACTCTGTGGGGTGAGGCCCTTAGAGCCAGGATTTTGCTCTGGGGACCTTTTAATCGCTTCCACTCCCACGTCTCACACTCCCTGTGCACTTGACACTCGCTGACCTCCAGAATGAAGAAACTGGACAATAGTTCCCTAAAAGGGCAGACCTTTGAAAGAGATTTGAAATTTTTGCTCCCTTCCAAATATAAGGCAAAGTTCATTTTCCCTTATAACAATTGATAGTGTAATATTTAATCTCAGGGAGGTCAACACCTTAGTGTGACATCTACAATTCCCCCTGTGATTTATCTGCATTGTTTTTCTCTGTGAGTTTGTATTACATGTGCGTTTAAATTTTCTTCGTGGTTCCTTTATGTTGCTCCTCTCTATGAATGTTTCCATGTATATGTGGTGCACATGTAAGGTCATCACATTTCTAAGACATTTCATCCCAAAACAGTAGCATGTGAATGCCGGCCTTTTCGGATAGTTGGGATACAAAGCATTGTGATACTCCCGGGTCTGTCGCGATACAGGCCAGCTATCCTGGCACTCTCTGGTTTGTCGCAACACTGGCTGGCCCCTAGCCTGTCACAATACCTGCTGGGCCACACGTGCCTGTGGCAGTACTTCCGGGCCTGTTGTGGTACAGGCTGACCCCTAGCCGTATATTGTGACATTTCCTGGCCTTTTGTCACATTGGCCGGCTTCTAGCTGCCTATTGTGACATGGCTCACTTTATCTCTGCCTGTTGTGATGTTGTCCAGCCCCATAGCTGTTTGTGGAAACATTTCTAAGTATTACTTCTTGATTTATTATTATACAAGACCATGTCTATATTACGTTATCTACTGGTTACATGAACAGGGACTCTGAAAACTGAATTTCATGTGCAGCTTTTCCAATACCACACTGCTTTACATTTTGGACTCTGCACATAAATATATCCACATGCACTCACTTTTGCCAACAAAGACCACACTGCTCAAAAAAAAAAAAAAAAGCGATAAAGCATTGCCACCCTGAGGCAAATAAAGAAAATCTATTGATATTCCCTTCTGAGATATGGAGTGGTAGGTTCTAAACAGTGCAAGGCACAGGGAAATAATTAAATAATTACCACCAGGAGGAGGAATGAGGACAAGCCTCACTGAGAGGCTGGGCTTTCTGCTAGAGCACAGCAAGCTGGTACCTTGACGTCCTCCCATGGGTTAGCTCCATGGGAGGAGGAAACTACCAACTTGCATTCAAGAAAATAAGAAAAGGTAGGAGACTGATGCTAAGTGGGGATGTGGCTGCAGCTTCCATAATTGCAAGTCCTGAGCTGAACAGAAGAATGAACAGACACGTGTTTTGGCCCTAAGCAGCTACGTTACCTCCTACTTGTCACTGGAGACAAGTGTCAAATTCTTTTTTGTAAATTGAGGAAGGTGACAGAAATCACCTCTGATGCCCCTTTTAGTAGACAGTTTGTGCCTCTGGGCTCTGAACAGATCATGTGTGCGTCTTAAGGGCACCATTAGTATTTGCTATCAAGATGTCTTAGAGTACAAGCAGTCAGTTCAATAACAGCAGTCATTTCCCACGGAAAATTAGAACACTGGTACCCACAGTTCACAGCCCAGAATCCGGAGCAATATCAAAAGCAGGCTCAGCAAAGGATTTGAATAGACATTTCTCCAAAAATTTCATATGAATGACTAATAAGCACATAAAAAATGTTCAATATCATTACTAGGATATTCAAATTAAAACTATACCAATGCTACTTCACACCACCTAGAACAGCTATAATCAAAAGGACAGAAATAACAAGTATTGGTGAAGATGTAGGAATTTAGAAACTTTTACATTGCTTTTGGACATGAAAAATGGCACAGTCCCTTTGAAAAATAGATTGGCCACTTCACAGGATGTTAAAAATAGGATGACTTTAAAACCTAGCAATTTCACAACGAGGTATCTACCCAAAGAAAATGAAAACATATGTCCACACAAAGACTCATACATGAATGCTCATAGCAGCATTATTCACAGTAGCCAAAAGTAGAAACAACACAAATACCCATCAACTAATAAATGGATAAGAAATGTGACATTATCTATACAATGGAATATTATTCAGCCATTCAAAAAAATGTAGTACTGTTACAACATGGATGGACCTCAGAAACAATGCTAAGTAAAAGAAGCCAGTCACAAAATGCCACATATTGTATTATTCCACGTATACGAAATGTTCAGAACAGGCAAATGTATAGAGACAGAAAGCAAGTGACAAGTTGCCAAGTGCTGAGGCATTAGGAGGTTTTGAGGTTGGGGGAGAGTAGAAGTGACTGATTAATAAATTCAAGGTTTCTTTGAGAATACTTAAAGTATTCTCAAATTAGATTGTGGTGATGGTTGCACAGTCTGTCCAGGCTGTATTTGTTGAATTACTGGATTTCCTTTGCTAGGCAGAGGGAAGTACATGGTACATGGATGGGGAAATAAGCTATTCAATTGCACTTACGTGGCTTGGGGACTTACCTCTTGCAGGAATTTGTGGCTGCAGCACTAAACGTCCCGAGAAATAGAGTCGCCTGCCACATGAAAAGAACTGGAGGAGCATTTGGGGGAAAAGTAACCAAGCCCTCTCTGCTAGGAGCTGTCAGTGCTGTTGCCGCCCACAAGTAAGAGTCACAGTGCCCGCTCTCAATGTCAGAAGTGCTAGCAGGGCGGTACCACTCACATCCTTCCAGCTGTACACCCTAGTGTTTATTCCACTTGTCATCGCCTTTCATTCCAAAGGGTGTGGTTAGCATGTGGGTGAAGGAACACGGGACCTGGAGCCAGAGGACCTGTGTTCAAGTCCTGTGCTCAAGTTCCCGCTCACTCATAAGGTTACCTTAGGCAAGTCGCTTCAGTTCTCTCACCTATCAAGTAGAGAAAGTAATATTGACCTATTTCACAAGATAGTTGTGTAGAACAAATGTAATCATTATAAATTTTGATTGGTTGCCAGATATATCTATGTATTACTTCTTCATGAGCTGCATTGGCTTTTACTCTTTAAAATGTTTGTTTCAAATTGTTAAAATAAATGAAGCTGAGGTGGTTGAATGGAGGGAGAGTCAAAACCCCAGCCTTACAGGGGACACATTTTGTCATGAAACACAGCAGGGTCTGCTGCTGCCTGGGAATGTTCACTTAGCCTGTACATCATCCGGATGTAATAACAAGACTTAGGAATAGCCATTATTTTGTGAACCTTTTACATACCAAATTTCATTAAGTATGTTCAGGAAAAATTTAACGTATCCTAGGCTATAGCTATGAAAAGAACACCTGTGAGCATCATAGTTCATGGCGCTTTCCAACAATGACAAAGACTGTGCTGTAAGTACAGGAGTGCAGGCACTGGGAGCATGCCCGCAGAAGGCAGAGGAGTCCCTGATGGGCATTTTATGAAAGGGGAGTGTGAATGAGAGGGGGGTAGAGCTCAACAGAGCATTGGTTCTCAATCCTTTCAGCCTCACACTCCCCCTATGGCCAGTATTTTAATACCCACTTTAATATCCAAAGTGAAATCATAATTAAACAATGCTATAATTTGATATAAAGAAGAAATAAAAGAAAAGTAACTTGTAAGCAAAAAATGTATTATTTCAACATCAAAACTCTCTGACATGACTAAACTAGAATGATAATAGTAATAGTTTGTTTTTTACATTTTAATGTCTCCACAAACTTCCAAAATGTTGTTTAAGGTATGTTACTTCCCCCACTGTAAACCACTAAGCTAGATTATTTCCAGTCCCCTTTCGCCTTCTCCATATTTCTACAACTTTATGAAACATCCAGTGTATTAACAGTCACTTCCTGTAGGACTGGCCGCCCAATCCGGTTTGTTCTAGAGCGTAGTGATGACATGCTGATAACTGCTGGCCGCCACCCACTCCTCGGAAAATACAAAGTAAGTGAGAACAAAAATTTTAGGTAATTGCCTACAACGTTGTCCAGTGATAACCAACCAATAGTAAAGAAAATTACTAAATACCATATCTATTGAAGAGGATATTGGATGCTACCTAAAACTGATTAAAACTTTTGGTTGGGATCATATGGTCAACCTGGGTACCATCCTCAGTGTTCCTCTGTTGACTGTCACATGCTAGTCATGTTATAAGCTATGCATGGATTGACAACTCTGATCAGATGTATTTGTATATGGAATGGTCTGGTGTAAAAACTACAAAGAAAATTCTTTTATTATATCACTTTGCAGATTGGATTCATGAACAATGGAGTAATCGAAGCTGCTGATCTTGAATTTTATATCAATGGAGGATGCACTCCTGATGAATCTGAGATGGTAAATAACAAATATGCCATTCCTGTAGGTTACCAGTTGAGTTGTGTGTACTATAACTTATTTGCATGAATATTTATCTTACAAATTTTATACATTCTGTGAAGGGCTTGTATTAGAGATAAAATTTAGATAAGTGGCTTTGGATATTTGATACATGTGAAGTTTTGTTTTGTTTCTTTTAATTCAGGTAATAGAGTTTGTCGTGCTGAAATCTGAAAATGCATATCATATTCCTAATTTCCGGTGCCGGGGCAGGGCTTGCAAAACAAATTTGCCATCCAACACTGCCTTTCGAGGGTTTGGCTTTCCCCAGGTTTCAATGGTAGTAGAAACTTATGTAACTGTTGTGGCTTCTCAGTGCAACTTACTCCCTGAAGAGGTAGGTAATTGGTTGAAATACCATAACAAAACTCTGACACAGGACTCCCCAAACTTTTTACACAGGGGGCCAGTTCACTGTCCCTCAGACCATTGGAGGGCCGGACTATAAAAAAAGCATGAACAAATCCCTATGCACACTGCACATATCTTATTTTAAAGTAAAAAAGCAAAACAGGAACAAATACAATATTTAAAATAAAGAACAAGTAAATTTAAATCAACAAACTGACCAGTGTTTCAATGGGAACTATGGGTGCGGATGCATTCTGTGCTCCTCTCACTGACCACCAATGAAAGAGGTGCCCCTTCCGGAAGGGTGGCAGGGGCCGGATAAATGGCCTCAGGGGGCCACATGTGGCCGCGGGCCGTAGTTTGGGGACCCCTGCTCTGACATCATTTGTTCAAATATATCTTGTGTGCCTACCTATAGAATTGTGTCAGATTCTTAGATTCAAAGAAATAAAGTATGTTATTTATGTATCAGTAAGTTTTTGTTGTCTAACAAGTTAATCACAACTTAGTGGATTAAAATAACAAATAGTATTACTTCTGATTCTGTGGATCAGCCAATGGGTAGCTTTTCTGGTCTAAGTCAACTAAATTAGAGTTTTATGGTTTAAGACAGCTTCACTTCCATGTCCGTTGGTCATTGACTGATTGTCTAAACAATATTTCAGCTAGGAAGGCTAATATCTACTCCACAGGGTCTCTTATCCTCCAGTAGACTAGCCCAGATTAGTTCTCATGATGGTTCATAGATTTTCCAGGAGTGGAAAGAACATGGCAAGTCCTAATGCATGAGCACTTTTCAAGTCTATGCCTGCATTATTACATATGTATTGTCCCATTGCAGAAACAAGTCACAGGGCCAATCCCAGAGTTAGTGTGCAACCACCTAAGGGCATGTAGTAGAAGATTGGTGTTATTACAGCCATTTGTGCAAACATTCTACCATAGTTCAGATTTGGAGGAGCCAATTTGAGAACGGTTAAGAATAAAGAAACATTATGTAGAAGTTTGAGCCATGCTTGACCTGGTGATGGTGCAGTGGACAGAGTGTCAGACTAGGAGGCTAAAGACCCAGGTTTAAAATCTCAAGGTCACTAGCGTGAGCACAGACTCATCTGGCTTGAGCATGGGCTCACCAGCTTTAGCGCTGGGTTGCCAGCTTGATCATGGGATCATAGACATGACCCCGGCTTAAGCCCAAAAGTCAATGGCTTGAAGCCCAAGGTTGCTAGCTTGAGCTCAAGGTCTGTGGCTTGAGGTCAAGGTTATTGGCTTGTGCAAGGGGTCACTGGTTCAGCTGGAGCCCCCCAGTCAAACCACAGATGAGGAAGCAATTAATGAACAGCTAATGTGCTGCAACAATGAGTTGATGCTTCTCATCTTTCTCTCTTCTTATCTGTCTGCCCCTATGTCTCCTGCTTTCTGTCCCTGACTCTCTCTCGCTCTCTAAAAATAAAAAGTTTGATTCAGGAAAACTGTCTCAACACTAACAAAATTTTTCAAAAGACTCATAAACATCTACTATTTCTCAGGGTAATTATAAGGTTGATTGAGATTATACACTTAAATTACATACAGCCTGGAGCATATGAAGTGTTCAATAATAGTTTATATTGTTATTATTATTATTATTGTTATTATCATTAAGTTTACATAGTTACATCTGCACTTGCATATTTACAGCCATTTAAATAGTTGTTTCTTTTTTTAGAAAGACTTTCTTCATGTCAGGTATATAACAAAACCACATGCTTCACATATGGAATAGCATATATACTTGAAATGCTTTTTTGTTTTTCTTACAGGTTAAAGAAATAAACATGTATAAGAAAATTAGCAAAACAGCCTACAAGGAAATATTTAATCCCGAGCCCTTGCGAAGATGCTGGAAAGAGTGTCTGGAGAAATCTTCCTTCTATTCCAGGAAAAGGAGTGCTGAGGAATTTAACAAAAATAATTACTGGAAGAAGAGGGGACTTGCCGTGGTCCCCATGAAATTAACTGTTGGGATACCCAAGACCTACTATAATCAGGTGAGGTTATGAGAGATGACTTCCCAGAAAAAGCTCTTTTCTCATGACTACCTGTCTGAAAAAGGCTGTTGTGTGCCACTAGCAGATATGACCACCAGACAAGGAAATGAAGCTGACTTTCTCTCTGGAAAACGAAGAAACTAGGACAGTTTCTTATGACAGAAAACAAAATGGGTTTAGGCAAGCCTTGGAGACCATCAGTATCAGGGAGGACCTGGTGTGACAGTGCCAGGGACCTCAGAGAGCAATCAACTGATACAGTCCAGCTCAAGGGAGTCCGGCCGTGAAGAGGGCCCCAAACATGAGCATTGAGGTATGGGGTCCATGAAAGGATTTGGGGAAATAGAGGATCACATTCTCTTTTTCATAATTCCTTAGTGACAACAGTAAGGTCATTTGAAGACAGAGCTTTTCAAAACACTTGAGAACAGACAGAACTTATCCATTCACGCAGAAACCTAGAATTATAATTCTGAGGCTTCATGCCTAGTGTGCCTTCTTTTTCGTTTCATCTTAACAGTTTTTTGTGAGGTTCTGTTTCTGATTCTACCATTTATTTATTTACTTACTTACTTTCTTTCTTATTTCTAGTCCCATCAATCTTTCAAATGTTCCCATAGACCAGTGATCGGCAAACCGCAGCTCGCGAGCCACAAGCGGCTCTTTGGCCCCTTGAGTGTGGCTCTTCCACAAAATACCACATGCGGGCACTACCTCGATAAAGAATGTACCTACCTATATAGTTTAAGTTTAAAAATTTGGCTCTCAAAAGAAATTTTAATTGTACTGTTGATATTTGGCTCTGTTGACTAATGAGTTTGCCGACTATTGCCATTGACAAACCTACACAAAAGAATAAATACAGGTCCCCTCATGGTGTCAGTGAGAGATGCCTAAGCTGTCTCTTACAAAAATTACCTTCTGTTCACTCCTTGGATTCCCTCCCTTGGATTCCACTAACCAGGCAGAAAGCAAAATGATAAGGAGGGTGGGCAAGGTCAGAAGTGCTTCATGCCTGGAGCGGATAATCAGTCCTTTTCCACCCGGGAATATTTCTGAAGCCAGAATAACATTCAAACCCTGTTTGAAAAGAAATTTTCTATGGACTCTCAACACTGCTTAATTTATTTATTTTAAAGTTAACAACTGTGTATAACCACAAAGAATAAGCTTTTTAGTTCTCATACCTCTACAAAACACTAATAAATTTGGAAATTAAATAAAAGTAGTACAATAAATGCCAGTAGTCTTTAATATAGTAACATTAACTTAATATGGTGGGTGATGTTGCTTTTCCACAACTGAACCCTCACTCACAAAAGGACAGTGGCCCTGGCTGCTGCTGCACTTCAAGTGATTGTAAGTCTTAAACCATAGTGTTTGTGGAAAGTGTGATGACGCACTGTCCTAGCTCTTGTCTCTAATATGCCCCACCAATTAAAGGAGTCCTCCTAGGTACTGACACAATCATCTACATAAAGTCTAACGTGGGCTCTTTCCATTAAATATGGTCGTTCATTACTCTTGTTAGGTGGACATGAGGTGAAAATACCAAGTTTAAAAGTTCCTGTAGAGACCTTGCTGGTCCTGAGACTACAGTCTCACACCCAGGAGATGGGAGTAGCTAAATTAGTTGACATTTTGTATTTGTAGTGGTAAGAACACAGGCATCACCAGGAGGATGGAGGTTCCCAGAGGGGAGGTGCAGGGTTCTGGGTCGTGTGCATGAGCATGTGATGGGGATTTCTAAAGACAAGTTCTAAAGACTTGCAGAACCATCCGACATAGTGCAGCCTCCTCCTGCTCTTTCTGATCAGTCTGGTAGCTGGAGCCTCATGCTCAGCCCCAGAGAGGGACAATGGCAGTGAATCTGAAGGAGGCAGCAGAGCATAAATGAGGAGGCTCTGAGCTCAGGTTAGGACTTATGGGCCTCTATTCCCTCACATACAAAGTGAAGAATCTGAACTAAATCTGTTGATTCCGAACATGGAGAATCATCAAAATCACTTGGGAGCTTAAAAAAATAGGTATTAGGCCCGACCAGGCAGTGGAGCAGTGGATAAAGTGTCAGACTGGGATGCGGAGGACCCAGGTTACAGGCCCCGAGGCACTGGCTCCTCTGGTTTGAGCAAGGTGCACCAACTTAAGCCCAAAGTCCCTGGCTAGAGCAGTAGTTCTTAACCTTTTTTGAGATACCGAACCCACCAGTTTCATATGTGCATTCACCAAACCCTTCTTTAGTGATAAATAAAATATGATATTTTTTCCAAATTCAAGACATAGGTATATGTTTTTATATTACTGGTGCACAAAATGAGCCGTGCATGAACATCATGTTGCTCAAAGAGCAAAACCAACAAAGTGCGTGAACTCACAACAAATTATGGTATTACTTTATTCTGGCCTCAGCGGCAGAGGCTTCTCCGAACCCCTGAGACCGACTCATCGAACCCCTATGGTTCGATAGAACCCAGGTTAAGAACCACTGAGCTAGAGCAAGGGGCCACTCAGTTTGCTGTAGCCCCCTGGTGAAGGCACATATGAGAAAACAATCAATGAACAACTAAGGTGCCACAACGAAGAATTGATGCTTCTCATCTCTCTCCCTTCCTATCCGTCTGTTCCTATCTGTCCTTTTCTCTATCTCTCTCTGTCACACACACAAAAAAATGGGTATTGAGGTTCCACCTCCAACCTTAAACTAAATTGGAATTTGGTTCTGAAGGAGAGCAGCATTTGGAAACTATTACAATATCTCAAATTTCTTTCAACTCCCTTTAGGATCCAGTGGAAACTTTGCATGGAAATTTACATATACAGGTTCCATTTGCTTTAAAATTAATTTTTATGTTCAAGGAGAAAGAATAATAAAATATTATATGAGTGGTACTGTGGGGAGGTAGCTTCCAAGCAACCACACAAGGCCTCCAGTAGCAGGAGATGGTGGAAGTAGAGATGAGCCACCATTTTGATCTACAGTGGTGGTGTTCAAGTGTGGGGTCATTGAAAAGAGTTGTCTGCGGTCACCAATAATGGCTTTTGTCTCCAGTATAAACAATAAAAGGGTGACTCAGTGAAGCAAACCATTCATCTGGCAACCTAAATTAAACTCACAGCAACATCTGGCTGTATGGGTTTCCACACTGGGATTATAATTATTCCCCAACAGGCTGCTGCTCTAGTCCACATTTATACTGATGGCTCTGTCTTGTTGACTCACGGAGGCTGTGAAATTGGACAAGGCATCTACACCAAAATGGCCCAGGTGAGATAAGTATCCATTTTCTCTACTGTGGAAGAGTATAACTCTGTACAGTCAGTTTTACAGGCTTTTTTTGTTGAGCAAGACAAATACCATTACACCAAATGCACTGATCAATTATAAGACTCTCTTTAGTATCAGGAACACAAGAATGCAGAGGGCTGATGAAAGTGGGATTCAGAATTGAGAAAATATGTTATAGTATCCTTCCTGCACACTGAAGCGCCAAGTCCATAAGTCTTCTGAAAACTGTGGTTCCAATTTTCTAAGATAAACTAGTTTTCAGCTTTATGGCAACTGCTCAAAGCTATGTTATGTTTATTCAAATCTTCATTAGAAATAAATGTGTTTAATAGGATGAGAAATTATATTCTCAGAATTCATAATCCTCTTAGAAACACCACATATTGGGCCATTAAGTGTGTTAATTCAATAAAGTCTTTCTAATACCGTTGAAAGTGACCATGAGGTTGTGTCTATGAGTCCACACTCAAGCCAGTGACCATGGATTTCAAACCTGGATCCTCAGAGTCCCAGGTCTATGCTCTATCCCAGGCATGGCCAAAAGTTTTTGCCCCTGGGCCAGATTAGAAAGAAAACTTTCTCACAAGCCAGACAAAATGTTAAGATTAAAGAAATATTAAATACCAAAACGATTCATTTATGTAAACAAAATTTTATTATGTAATTTGTTTATGAATAAGTGTGAGTGAAAAAATTTTAATATACAGTATTGTTTTAATAAAAATATAATTACATACCATATAAATATCTAAACTATCGTAATCAATCAAAACAATATTTAATTAATAGAATGAGCTTGAAGGGGTTATATTGCAAATAAAATAATTATTTTGTTTTACAAACAGCCTGGACACATTTTCGGTTATCAACTGCAGCTATTGTCTATGCTACAATGCCACTTGATTCAGCACACTTGACCACAAAAATAACGAATTGTTTGACCTTGGGTGCGCACTGGCAAACTCCGCCTAAAAGAATGTGGGTATCACATCACCGCTAAACGTCAAACAGTTCATATTGAGTACAGACAAGTACAAAAATTGTAAATCTTTAAATGGAATTTTCTTAAAAAATAAAGAAGCATTGTGAATCCATTCAACCAATTATTGGAAGTTAACCATAGATTAGTCACACGCAGAATTCTTTTCCACATATCATTATCTTCTTAAATATCTCGATTTCCAATAAGCAAAGACGCTTTCGCTTCTGAGTAGCTGGGATTTTAAAGTAGTGGAGAATATTAAAAGTTTAATCCTGGGCCACATAAACTCATTATGCAGACCGGATCCAGCCCGCAGGCCGTATATTGGCCATGCCTGCTCTATCCACTGCACCACCACCTGGTCAGGCAGAAGGTATTTTCTTTAAGGAAATAATATTATTTAATAATGTACTTGAAATTAGGAAATCGCAAACATCCAGAGTTTTCTTTGAACAGATCTTGCTTCTTTTTTGTTTTGTTTTGTTTTTTGTTTTAGATGAGAGGAGGGGTGATAGTGAGACAGACATCCACAAGCATCCCAACCAGGATCCACTCAGCAACCCCATCTGAGGCTGATGCTCAAGTACCAAACTATGTTTAGACCTTAGGCTGATGTGCTCCAAGGAGCTATCCTCAGCAACCAAGGACACAATTGAAGCAATCGAACCATTAGCAGCAAGAGGGGTTAGGGAGAGAAGGGGGAAAGGTGAAGGAGTAGCAGATGGCTGCTTCTTCTGTGTGCCCTGACCGGGAATCGAACCCAGGACATCTATACACTCAGCGGTCCATATGCTGGGCCAGTGCTCTATCCACTGAGCCACCAGACAGAACCAGATTTTGCTTCTTTCAAACAAAACCTTTAATCCTACAAAGTGTTCCATGAAAAACCTAATCTGCTAAGTATCTCAAAACCACGAGAGAAGATGAAGGTAAAGCAGTAAGACTGGGACCTCAGCTGGGCTTGTGTGTTATACCAAACCAGATGTCCCAGAGTGACCATACTGACACGTGGCTTCTATGAAATTGGTATGAAAGAAAACACATGGTTGGTCACCTGTCTCTAAAAAGGTATCTTTCACAGTGCCATTTAAAAATTTTAAACTCATACTCTACGTATAAGACCCAAGATGCTACCTTAAATGTTTGTCCCCAAAGAATAGGCAGGTTTTATACTCTGTTCAAAAAATAATGTAGCCTGACCAGGTGGTGGCGCACTGCATAAAGCAGGGTGGAAACCCAGGAGTTGCCAGCTTGAGCCTAAGATCACAGACATGACCCCAGGGTCGCTGGCTTGAGCACAAAGATTGCTGGAATAATCCCAAGGTTGCTGGCTTGAGCCCAAGGTCACTGGCTTGAGCAAGGGGTCACTGGTTCAGCCGGAGTCTCCCAATCAAGACACATATGAGAAAGGAATCAATGAACAACTAAGGTGGCGCAACAAAAAATTGATGCTTCTCATCTCTCTCCTTTTCTGTCTGACCCTACCTGTCTCTCGCTCTCTCTTTCTCTCTCTCTCCCCCTCTTGCTTA
Source organism: Rhynchonycteris naso (assembly GCA_037038555.1). Taxonomy (NCBI): domain Eukaryota; kingdom Metazoa; phylum Chordata; class Mammalia; order Chiroptera; family Emballonuridae; genus Rhynchonycteris; species Rhynchonycteris naso. Next base: position 33,365,935 of record CM072997.1, on the reverse strand, counting down.
AAGAGAAAAAGAGAGAAAGAATGTAAAACTTTTTAATTTGGGGGAAGGGAGACTTAGAGTCAATGACATCAATAGTGTTTCTCTTCTACTTCTGGCAGGTGGCTAGTCGAGAACTGAACATCCCCATGTCGTATATACACCTGTCAGAAACAAGCACCGTCACAGTGCCCAATGCCACCTTCACAGTAACATCCATGGGAGCAGACATCTTCGGAAGAGCGGTGCAGGTGACTTTTCTTTCATGTCTCAGTCATCCAATGACAGTGATGGAAATAACCTCATCCCACTCCTTCTTATATGGGGACTGAAACTGAGGCCAGGAAAGGTCAAGTGGCTGGTTTTCGGTCACTTCCCTAAGTGGTTGAGACTTCAAGTGTTTAAAGCTACCTGTGTGTGCTTCTTTGTCCCTTTAAAAAAAGTCTACCTGTGATTTCTCTAATCACTCTAAGATAATTAAAAACCCACTGACCACTTTTATTTGCATCAATAATTAAAATGTTTAGTCCTAAATCCCAAAATATATTTCAGCTTGCATGTCTCTACTACTTAACAGTTTGGGCCTGCAGGTAGAAAGGGGTTGTGGAGTTTTCTCTCCATTTCCCTCCTTGCACTCCCCTCCCCACACACAAATTCCTTAGCCTTCATTTCAGATCCTTGTAAAATCTAAGAAAGAACCTGACCTGTGATGGCACAGTGGATAGAGTGCTGACCTGGAACGCTGAGGTCGCTAGTGAGAAACCCTGGGCTTGCCTGGTCAAGTCACAGATGACAAGTAAACAATGAACAACTGACCTGAAGCAATTAATACTTGGTACTTTTCTTTCCCCCTCCCCTCTTTGTAAAATTAATAAATAAAATCTTTATAACCCAAGAAAGAGAGCGCAGAAGAAAGAGGCAGAACTTTCTTGGCTGGCTCAGTGTGATCTAGCCTTGTTGTATTTGAATCCATTTGTATTTGAATCCATCCCTTGTGGATGCCATTGTGAGCTCTTTAGACAGTCTCTCTGAATGACTATGACGTGGGCAGTGCCTCTCCTATGGCTTCAACCACTTGTAACCTGCCCACCCCCCACCCTAAGCCCCAGGTCACTCCCAGCCTCTTTCTACTGAGGTACCTCACCCCTTGCAGGAAGCCCTTATAGGTGGGGCACTTTCAAAAACTGGACACTAGAGGGTGCCAGGCTTCAGGAGAAGGGGCAATTGGGGAGTTATAACTTAATGGTTAAGGTTTGTTTGGAGTAATGAAAAAAGTGTTGGAAATAGTAGTGATAGTGACCGACAATAAAAAAAATACGTATAAAAATAAGACTGTTTCAAAGTCAATGGGTAAATTCAACTTAACAACATAAAAACTTCTTTTAGGACAATATGAAAATCACTAGGCCACCTGTGAGACATAAAATTCTTCATCTGAAGTCTAAAAATGTAGGAAATCTCAAAGTGAAGCCTTTGCACACACTGCCTTCCATGGTCTGGTTTGGGCAAAGCTGTGTCCAGCACATTCAGAGAGTGCTCCTTGTAGGGAAGGAGCGACAGCTTGTCATCTGTTCGCCCGTCAGGCCTGTAGCTCTTCGATGAGCTTCCATGAAGGGTTGAATATGAAGAGCTTTCAAGGTTCCCTAGACTTCCTAAGGCTCTAGATTCTTTGTCAGTCAACCATAGCTCCAGATTTTCAAAGGAAACATATGGCAGAAGCTGAGGTCCTGTTGACAGCAAAGACAACAGCGGCTCCATCCTTGATGTAAGTAGACTGTCCATCGTGTGAGGAAGGTGAAGCTGTTCATTTCAGAACCCCGGAATTCTTTTAAATTCCAAGTCATTTATATGGGAGTAGTAAAGTCTTGGAAATGGCTATAAAATAAAAATGTCTTTTAAAATATCTGGAATAACTCCAAATCAAATGCAATACTAAATGGATTAGGTAAAGCAATAAGCATTAGTATGTTTATGTCTAAGGACTAAGTATTAAACACGACAAAGTAAAGAGAACTGGAAATAAAAAAATTTGACTCCATTTTGGCTTTGTCTTCATAAATTTTCTTAAATTGAAATGGTTAAAAATAGAGGATTCAATAATATAGAAAGAGTTAGCCCACACAGCACCCACACCCCAGGTTCTACTCAGACACATGCCCTTTGAAGGCCGTCTGGTCAGTGGGAATACAGCATCCCTCCCCCCAGAGATGGCCCTCGACCCGCCTGGGCTGCTGCAGGCTGTCTCTCACCTACAGTCTTGTGTTCAGAAGAAGATGCAGGTGTGTAGGGTCCCCCAACTCCGGAGGGTTCATGTCAAGCTTTCTGGAGGGCTTTGGAGTGTCTCTCACTGCACTTGAGATGGAGAAAGCCCTTCCCGCCCTTCCTCCCTGAGAAGTTGGTCCTGGGACATCAACAGCCGTTTCCGGTGGAATCTTCTCCCTAATTCTTACCTTTCAGTCTCTTCATTTTCAACCCTTTGATATCACTGAGGTGGGTGAGGAACAGCTTGTGGCTTTATTTGCAAGATCCCCTTAGAAAGTAGAGAACCTCCATTTGGAATAAGGGACTATTTGTCACCTATTGTGCCAATCGCATCCTTAGCCTAAAATGAGTCAGAAAGAGTCCTTTAACATTCCATCTATAAATAATAAAGCATTAAGTAATAATAAAATAATTTTTTAATATATAATGGTAGGGGTCATGAATAGAAGAAGCTATGGAAAGAGAAAGTGCAAATGTTAGCGTGGCCTGTTGGGGCAGCAGAGAAACCTGGCCAGGCACTAATTGGTGACCCTTGAGCCTGATCCTCAATGCAGCAAGGAAAGAAGCCATCCCTGTGGGTACTTAGGAGCAGAGGGAGCTCACCCCGGTGCTTGAGGACCTGCCAGGGTCAGTGTGGCTGGAGAATAGAGAGTAAAAGGGAGGGAGGTGGAAGAAGAGGTTGGACAGGCTGCTCGGGCTATAAATGCTCATTGTTGAAGCTGGGTAAAGGGTTTAGGGGGAATATTTTCCTGTTCTCTCTACTTCTGTGTATTTTGAAATTTTCTATAAGGCAAAAAGAAAACCACAAAGATTACTATTTGACACTTGGAGCTTCAACGGGGAAAAACAACTCTCTAAGTAATATAAGACAAAAGAATACCCCACACAAAGGAGCTGAGATGTCACAAAAGAATAACAAATGTTCTCTGCAATACCTCACTCTCTACAAGTGAGAAGTTATCTTAGGAGACCATTAGGCTATTGAGCATGAAGTTATGCACAAGAATATATTGTCAGGTGTGATAAGAAGAAGAACATCTGATATCTGGACAGACAAGAACTGTGCAAGTTGAGTTTGCCTTGGATGCGGCACGGTTTGGAAAAACTCCCATTTGTAATGAGGTCAGTCACTGACAACTGCAGGAAGCAGCAAAGATAGATCTATGGATGCAGGCATTTCCCTACTGTGGGAGAAGCCATAGACCGTTTCCCAAAGACGCAGTGATAGAACAGAAGGCGCAGAAACCAAGAGAGGGCATGGAGGCTGTTCTGAAGCTGAGATGATTAAGGTAAGGGTACACATGTAATGAGATTTGTATTTAAATTAAGAGAGGAAGCCAAGCTGGGGCTCACTGACACCCCGTGGTCTGCAGATATAATCTCAGGGGATCAAGATTTCACCTTGAATTTTTATTTTCATTTCAATAAAAACCAGCACGTTTGCATCATCAGAATGACCCCTTTATAAGGGAAGTGCTACCATGAGCTTCCTTGCCTGCATTTGGGACCACAAAGTATATACTTTGTGTCATGGCAATAAGCGGGACTTCATACGTAAATGATGTTTTCTTAAAGAGTAGGTGGTGACATGGCATAAAGTGCAAATGAAAATCTAACGACAAGAAGGGTGGAGAGAAAATGACCCTTTAACTGGCACATACCAGGCACGCTGAACACGGAAGTATGTGTGCCACAGTGGTCAAGGCTGTTTCCACATTCCAAGCAGCGGTTTAGTTGCAGAAAAACAGCATTATCAATCAACTAAATTAACGTGATTTTGAATTTCATTGGTATGTAGATTGATTGGTCTGCACATTTTGTCATTTCGATTTTATTTATAGTCATAAAAGACCTATAACTCTAAAAAGGCTCTACCTAGTTTTATGTTAGCACATATTTCAACATTATAGTAAAAACACTGAGACTCATCGACATAGATAAAAGTGAAGTGGTTACCAGGGAGAGGAGGATGGGAGGGAGGGACATGTGGGAGGGCGTCTGGAGAAGGGTATAAAGAGAGACAAATACAAGGTGAAAGAAAGTGATTTGACTTTAGGTGATGGGTACACAGCATAATCAACTGTTCAAATGCTATAGAAATGTTTACCTGAAATCTGTGTACTCTTATTGATCAATGTCACCCTGTTAAGGTTAATTTGTAAATAAAATTTTTTAAAAATAATATTAATAATTTTATTACAAGAATATTTGTTTCATTTAAAGGGGTTCCATACAATGCTCAAGTTTAAGAAACCCTGCCTAGAGGATTTGGTAGCAGGTTCACAAACAAACAGTCTACATTTTAATTGAGTTAAATACTGAACATTTTGCTATTCCCTGTGCCTTTTATTTCCAATATCATTTCAAATATCTATTTTTAGAATGCCTGCCAAATTCTTATGGACCGTCTTCAGCCAGTCATCAGGAAAAACCCAAAGGGAACATGGGAGGACTGGGTGAGTATTCTCATCAGCCCTGCCAGGGAAACACAAATACATCCAGATAGGCACAAGTCCTAGGCATGTGATCTGGTTGGTGGTGCTTATTCAAGAAACAAAGCATGCGTTAGCATTTACCTCTGCTTTTCTGAAAGGAACGAAAGAGGTGTCTGTGTTCATTAAGAGGCCTTGTTTAAGAGCTTAACTTCTCAGAGCATGATAACAGCATTGGCTCTAGAGTACAGCCCATAGGGCTACTGACCCACTATGTCGCTCCCTGCACTGTGGGACGTGCACTTCCCCCTGCGCCTCAGGGCCTGGGTTTCCCACCAGGGCGATGGAGATAATAGCACTCCTAATAGCAAGGGATTACTCTGTTTTTAATAATAATTATTACAATTACCAATAGTATTATTATTTCTAGCTTTACCCAGGGAAGCTGATATAATATACTGAGAAAACCAACTGAATAATTTGGGGGGGGAAAAGACAGGGTAAAGATATATACATACATACATGCATGCACACACATATACACTTGTGTGTTTGAATGTACATACACCCTTACCTGTGTACATGCCTTTGTACATAACTACATGAACATGGCCTGGCTCCTTTTTAATTTAAAAAACCAAAAAAGTTAAAAAATAGTAAACTTTACTCCGTGCAACTCCAAAAATAGAGGGTCACAGAGCACAGCTAGCAGCTGCCATTAAGCACCGCACCAAACAGCATGACCTGAGGCTTGTACAAAGCATAAACCTCACTTGAGGTGAATGTGCGGAGCTTGGTGTCAACAAGAGGGGGCAAGCCCGGCATGGAATTTTTCATCACTTTCCCTAAACTTATTTGTCTTTGTAACCAATCATCTCTTCCAGATTGCGACAGCCTACAAAGAATCCATCAACCTGTCAACTACTGGATATTTCAAGTAAAGGACACTTTCACTTTGGGTTAGATTACACTGGGCAGGGATGGCATATGCTCTTCGATGTGAACAGACACCTGCAGAGCACTGGAGTTCTGCTGTGCCCTGTGTTAACCCTGCAGTCATGGGTCCTGGGGTGTGGAAGGAGATCTGGGGGAGGCCCGGGGACTCCTTGGGGCCACAGGTATTTACCAACCAAGAGTGACACCAACTCTGACCCTTCTCTGTGACTGTGTGCTGCAGGGTAGCACTCAGACACCAGTGGACCTTCTCCCCGTGTGTGCACCGGTACTCCTACAACTCTGATCACTGTGCCCCCTAACCCCTGCTTATAGGAGAGGGGAAGAGGCCTTCAGCCATGGGATGGGAGCTCTGTTCATCTCTAGGACCCACAGCGCCACAGGTGATCAGACCACTAGTGGGAAAGTGCCTTTCTTTCTCTCCTGATTTCTCTTCTCAGAGGCTACCAGACATATATGGACTGGGAGAAGGAGGAAGGTAATCCTTACCCCTATTTTGTTTATGGAGCATCCTGCTCTGAGGTTGAGGTCGACTGCCTGACTGGGGCTCACAAGGTAAGGGTCACATTGGTGTCACCATCGTCAGTGTTCATTGTATTCAGAGAATACAAACATAAACACGTTTTCTATGCTGTAAATAATAATCAACGTGATCCTGCCAACGGAATGACAGGTACATAATTGTAGTAAAGACCTACTTTAAATGAATAACATTTTCTATATTATATTTTCTCTTGGCACAGCTCCTTAGGACTGACATCTTCATGGATGCTGCTTTCAGCATAAACCCAGCCCTGGATATTGGGCAGGTGCGTGATATCAGAGAACTTCACAGGGACTGTTGGTCAATTCAATTCAGAATGCTATTTCCCAGAATTCCGCAAATGTTGTTTATACCTGGTACAAGTATTCTGCAATACATTTCATATATTACAAATAAAAATATAAGATAAAAGATTGAAAGAAAATTCAAGGAAAAATTAACGCTTGACCAGGCAGTGACACATGAATAAAGCATCAGCCTAGGATGCTGTGGACCCATGTTCAAAACTCTGAGGTCACTGACTTGAGCATGGGCTCATCTGGCTTGAGTATGGGCTCACCAGCTTAAGCTGGGATCATAGACATGACCCCATGATCACTTGCTTGAAGCCCATGGTAGCTGGCTTGCGCCCAGGGTTGCTGGCTTGAATAAGGGGTCACTGGGTTGGCTGGAGCCCCCGGTCAGGGCACATATAAGAAAGCAATCAATGAACAACTAAGGTGCCACAACTATGAGTTGATGCTTCTCATTTCTCCGTCCTTCCTGTCTGTCTGTCTGTTTCTCTCTCTCTTACTCTCACTCTCTCGCTTGCTACAAAGAAAAATAATAGAAAAAAGAGAAAGTTAACAATAGTTGTATTTATGTGGCAGAAATATATATGATTTGCTCTGCTTTATAATTAATTCTCCATGCCTTCTAATTTTTCTTCAATGAATGTGAATTAATATTTATAATTAGGGAATATTATATATATATACACATAATAATAAAGTTACATGAGCATTTCTATTAATATTAAATTTAAACAAAATGACCAATTTAAAAAAATATAAGGGAAAAACATGCTTAAAAACAATTTTTTCCCTCTTGCCAAATTTGTTATTTTTATCTCACAAGTAAATACATTTTTAGCACACTCAAAAATTTTTAAACTTTAAGTTAAAACCTTTCTATCTGTTGGTGCTTTCTTTTTTCCTCCTAACTTTGTTACTCAAACTGGGGCCAATGGCCAGCCACATCAGCTCACCCCACACCCTCCCACCTGCTAGCTCGCAGGTGAGGTGAGGCAGCTAGGCCACAGTCGACCAGTGTAGTTGCACAGGATGAGGAGCTTGGCATCAACCCCAACAGACATGTTGGTTTCATCTGCCAACAGCCTCCCACCTTCCTAAGGCATAAGGAACTGATCTGCCTACATTGGCTGATGGGCTTTCTAAAGAACAATTTTATAGGTTCCTCAGTGTTTCTCAAAATGCGATCCTCAGACTCTTGCAACAGAAGCATCTATAGTGTTTACGAGAAATGTGGATTCTTGTGCTCACCCAGACCCAGACTTCTCCATTGTGAGTTTGCTGAGCTGGGACTTAGAATCTACACGTTGAACCTCACCTGACATTCATCTTAAATCTGTCAAGTGAGACCAGCACGGCTAGACTCAGCCCCACCTCTCCTTCCCCTTCCTGTTCCCTCCTATCAGCTTGTTCCTGCCTCTTTATTGCTTCAGTAAAAGTAAAAAGGGAATGTTATAATTAGAAAAACACTACTCTGTTCCATTGGGAAAGAAAAGAAAACCAGAAGTGCGTTAGACTGGAACCCTGGACTTTGATCTTTTCCTTTATGGAAAAGCATTTGAAAATATCCAAATTTAGCATTTAAATTTGTTTATTTTATTCTGTAATTTTAAGAATATTTTATTCTGTAATTTTACAGAATAACATTCAAAGTGTAACTCTCCTTCAATGATACAACCTTGCGGCAGAGAGAGAGTCAGAGAGAGGTATAGATAGGGACAGACAGACAGGAATGGAGAGAGGTGAGAAGCATCAATCATTAGTTTTTCGTTGCTGTTGCGACATCTTAGATGTTCATTGACTGCTTTCTCATATGTACTTTGACCGTGGGCCTTCAGCAGACCAAGAAACCCCTTGCCGGAGCCAGCGACCTTGGGTTCAAGCTGACGATCTTTAGCTCAAGCCAGATGGACCCCGCACTCAAGCTGGCGAACTCGGGGTCTCGAACCTGGGTATTCTGCATCCCAGTCCAACGCTCTATCCACTGCACCACCGCCTGGTCAGGCAATACCGTGGCAGATACTGTTTTAAACAGGACCTTAAACCTTTTACCCTGAGAGCATAATAGTCTATAAATAGGAGTCAACATGGCTTTTTAAAAAAATATTTAATTTAATAAAAATATTTCTTCCAATCCACCTCATTTAAGATTGATCTAATCTTCATCATAATTTTTAAAAGAAGTAAAGAAATCCACATAATATAAGCACAGTATCCTCGTTCCATTTATTCTAGTTCACATTCCTTTAATGTTAGCTTCTTTTACATCTAATTCAGCGGACATTTATTGAGAATATATGTACCTGGCCTCATGCTAAAAACAGAATACAAGAAACCCGGTCCTCAGAATGCTTACCAATCGGTGAGAGAGAGAGAGTGAAGCAAGAGCAAGAGAGAGGAAGATGTGAACAAAGAAAATACCCTCTGAGTGCCACTCTGATGAAGGTTCAAATGCAGTGAGCCTGGAAGAAGCAGTCCCTAAGTCCACCTGGGGCAAGTTATGGGAGGCTTCAAAAGGCTCTAAAGTGTCAGTTACTTTTCAGCTGGAACTTGGAGGAGGGATAGGAGTTTGCCAAGTGGACAAACTGAGGTGAGGAGCAGTGAAGAAAGTCAGGAGGTACTGCCTTTACAAAGAATTGAAGGTCTGAATGCCTTTGGGGGGCTTGGAGACTTACCCAGAACTTGACAAGTGTTGATTCCCTAGAACATAGGGTACCTGGGCAGAAGAGCTAAGGGGGAAGCCAGTCTGGATGACAAGTGCCAGATCCTGAAGAACCCTTTGTCAAGTTCCCCACAATCCTTTCAAGAATAGCTTATTATGATTCCCAGCTCCATTTTCAACCACATTGCAATATTTTTTCAACCAGTATCATATGTTTATATTATACCGTGAAATTTTTGCCTGTAGGTTGAAGGAGCATTTACCCAAGGCATGGGATTTTATACCTCAGAAGAACTGAAATACTCCCCAGAAGGCGTGCTTTATTCTCGGAGTCCAGATGACTACAAAATCCCCACTGTCACTCAAATACCAGAAGAGTTCTATGTCACCCTAGTGCGTTCTCGAAATCCCATCGCCATCTACTCATCCAAGGTAAGAACTCAAGACCTCTCTATTGGTTAGCTAGGGCTACCATAACAAAATACCAGATGGGATGACTTAAACAACAGAGATGTATTTACTCACAGTTCTAGAGGCTGGAAGTCTGAGATCAAGGTCTTATCTTTGCAGAGTCTTCTCTTTGGTTTGCAACGGCCACCTTCCTGCTGTGTCCTCACATGATCACCCTTCTGCGATGCATATGTCTGATGTCTCTCTGTGCATGTCCTAATTTCTTTTTTTCATAAGCACACCCTAAAACTTAATTTTCACTAAATTACCTCTCTAAAGACTCCTCCAAATACTGAAATACTGAGGTACCAGGACTAGGATTTCAACAGATGAATTGGAGGGAAGCACAGTTCATCCCATAACAACCAACTCCTTCAAGATATAATGAAACCGCCCCCTGAATTTGCTTATTCTTTGGAATTGCATATCTCAAAGTGAGATGGGAAAAGAAAAGCAAACTCACCATAGAGAGGCGTTCACTGCCTTCAGCAGTGCAAGTGGCATCTTCACTCCTGAGAGTGTTCATGAAACATATTTAAATCAAACAAGAAGGAATAAGCTTCATGAGTTTAAGTGCCATGGTGAGATCAAGCTGAAGCTGTAGGCAAATTTCATCACCCAGAGCCTTCTCTGCACCCTCCCTGCATGTCCTCCAGACTCAAGTCTTTCTTGCTCATGCAGCCTCTCCCCACACCCCCTGCGCAAGTCAAAATGGGCTTTCAGACTAGTTTCTCGCTGAGAACTGATTTTCTCTCAGGTGATAACCATTGATATGAAGTGTTGACCTATGCTCCCTGGAAACCATGGAGTTGAACTGGCCCATTTAGACTTATAGCAAAGATTCTCAAATACAAGTCTACAAAAATAGAACTTCTCCAACTTAAGTGCTATTCTGAATGCACACCTGGCCAGACAGATGGCAATCTAACCAAGCTGAGGTTTTCAGGGAATTAGCAGTACCTTTCTTTCTCAGGAGTAAGTCAATGTTGGGAGGAAGGTAAGACTTTTCATATAAATGACCCCTATCTTCACTTCTGCACCAGATTTTGTCCAGGGATTTCTCTAAAGACTGTTCTGACAAAATCTTACCTCTCGGGATCTCGCTATCTCCCTCCAGTTCTGTTCCACACAGGACATGAGAACTCTCTGCTATCTCCCTCCACCTCACCTCAGAGGAGAACCTTCCTTCTGCCAGCTCCACCCTTTCCTCCACATTTTCTTCAGAGTAAAAAGTTTATCTGCTTTGGGCCCTTTGTCCCATCTCTCTACTAAAGCCATAGACACAGACCAAGGACCAGACTATTTTGAAGGAAGAAAGAAGAAAAATCAGTACAAGCAGCATTGGTGAACTATTCAAAATAAATTGCTTCCCACACTGGTCATTCAAATCATCCAACACAGGCCAGAGGAGTGAGCATGTATGAAAACTTAAACATTCTACCCTCCAGAGGCAACCACCTCTCTGTCTTTCAAGCCCAGTTACAATTGAGGCTTTTTCTTGTGGTTTCATTTAAATACAAATGGTCTGGAGCAGCGATTTTTAACCCGCATGCCATAGCACACTGGTGTGAGACAATAATTTTTAAAACATGCAATACCTGACTATTTATTCAGAGGCACTGCAGCAAAAGGTTCATGAAATAGTCAGGTATTGAGGCATTGCATTTTTCTTTCTTAAGAAAGAGAAGAAGGGAACGAGAGAGAGAGAGAGAGAAACAGAGAGAGAAAAGCATCAACTCTTTGCTCCACTTAGTTGTGCAATTTATTGCTTCTCGCAGGTGCCCTGACTGGGGCTCCGACTGGCACCTTCAGGGTCAAGCCAGTGCCCTTGGAATCGAGCCAGCAACCCTGGAACTGCAGGATGACATTGTATCCACTGCACCACTGGCCCAGTCATATCTATTGCATGTTTTAAAAATTCTTGCAGCACACTGGTTGAAAATTGCTGGTCTAGAGGCTTTTGGATTACTCTAGAGGGCACTAAGACCTTTGCTATTTTTGACCTGGTCAGAGGTCCAGATATTTCGAGGTCCTCTGCTGTCCTGATGTCCTCAGGCATTTTCATTAACTACTCTAAAAAGGAGAAGAGGACTCCCGCACACAGATCGGCATGGAGGCACAGATTCTGGCCATTGAGATGCACTCCATTCCGAGGGTTCTAAAGCCAGAGTGTGTGTATGTGAGTGTGTGTGAGAGAGAGAGAGAGAGTCCGTGTGAACACAAATTAGTAGTCCTAAATGGACCATGGGTTTCTGATGGCCTTTGCCCTCCTTCTCAGGGACTGGGCGAGGCTGGAATGTTCATGGGATCCTCCGTGTTTTTCGCCATCCGTGATGCAGTGACTGCTGCCCGAAGAGAGAGGGGGTTGGCCAAGTCCTTCACCCTAAATAGCCCAGCAACTGCTGAGTTGATTAGGATGGCTTGTGGGGATCAGTTTACTGACATGGTAAGTGTGGTGAGGAGAGGCTCCTGCTGGAATCCCCTTCACATGGGCTTTCAGCTTCTTGGTCTGAATTGGATAACTGTGACAAAATTTGAGGGGAGGTTCATCTTGTCCAGTGAAAAATCTCATGTTTCCTCCCCTTGCTACTTCGTGAATGTCTCGAAGCAACTGCAAAGTGAGGGAACCTCTTTAAATGACGGTTTGATTTTTTTCCAGCCCCCCAGAGAAGCACACTCACTTGAGTCAGTGCTAATCGCAGATGGGCCTGGTAGGTCATTTCTTTAAATATTTGGTCAAAATACGGTTGACGTGGTATTTAATTACCTCAATAACCAAATTAGATTAAATAGATATCTGATTTGGTCAATTATTCAGAAAGTGTCTGTGAAACAAACTAATAAAATAATTTAGATGAATATATCACTATGCACACAGTAAAAGAACATAGCTCTATTGTTCAGGTGCTAAAGATGTGTCTAGAAGTACCACCAGAGACTATTCCCATATTCACTGCTTACTGCAGCCCTCAATGAATCTGGTATAAATTTAGTTTGCACTCCATGCCTTTGAAGTTACACGGCTTCTGAATAAGATGCATTTTATCCCAAACATTAGTTTATAAGAATAAGACTTAAGACTCAAGCTTTAAAAAAAAAAAGAGAAAATTATATGGTTTTGATAAAATAAAATGCACATTCATTTGGGTTTCCTTAGAAATTAATTTTTGTTGAATTATAATATTTTCATATAACAACATTTTTTTCAACAAAAAATAATTTATTTTCATGAAACAATTAGAAGGTCTGGAGCCCAGGGCGGTCCAATGATGCCATGAGGGACCCAGGTTGCTTCCATGTTCCTGCTCCACTCCCTTTAGCGTGTGGCTTCGAGGCTCACGGATACAGGAGGCTGGCTGCACCTCAGGAGTCATGACTAGGTTCCAGGTCTGATAAAGGGACAGGGACAAGAGGCTCTGAATTTTTTTTTTTTTTTTTTTTTTTTTTTTACAGGGACAGAGAGAGAGTCAGAGAGAGGGATAGATAGGGACAGACAGACAGGAACGGAGAGAGGTGAGAAGCATCAATCATTAGTTTTTCATTGCCATTGCAACACCTTAGTTGTTCATTGATTGCTTTCTCACATGTGCCTTGACCACAGGCCTTCAGCAAACTGAGCCACCCCTTGCTGGAGCCAGCGACCTTGGGTCCAAGCTGATGAGCTTTTGCTCAAGCCAGATGGGCCTGCGCTCAAGCTGGCGAGCTCGGGGTTTCGAACCTGGGGCTTCAGCATCCCAGTCCAACGCTCTATCCACTGCGCCACCGCCTGGTCAGGCGAGGCTCTGAATTTTAATGGCTCTGAATTGTAGAAGCTTTTATTTTATTGCAATAATTAAATAGATTTTCTTCTTTGACCTATTTAATAAGTTTTTTGTTTTGTTTTATTTTTTAGTTACTGTTAACATTCAATATTATATCAGTTTCAGGTGTACAGCACAGCAGTTAGACATTTATGACTTACAAAGTGGTCCCCAGATGAAACTAGATGTAATACTAGAACATACATAGTTATCACAACACTACTGACTATGGTCCCTATGCTCTACTTTACATCCCCATGACTATTTTGTAACTGCCAATTTGTATACTTTAGTCTCCTCTTCTTTTTCATCCATCCCCATACCTCCTCTATCTAAGCCATCACTTTGTTCTCTGCATCTGCGAGTCTGTTTCTATCTTGTTTGTTCAATATAACAACATTTTTTGAAAACTCTTCCTTCTTTTGATTTTTTTCAGATTCCCAGAGATGATCCTTCGACATTTACACCTTGGTCCATCCGTGTGTCTTAATCTTATGTTTTCTTTAGGAGATGAAAGTTAATGATTGATCTTAAATATTTCAAACCAGAGCAGTATATAAGTTGGCTCTCAAACAACAAGGGTAATTTTAGCATCTTTTAATTATTCTCTGTAGTTTTGGTCACTTCATGATCATGTTTTAGGCTGCAAATTTTCACCAAAAGGTATAATAAAGAATCAAAATTCTTCTTTTCACTTGCATTATATTCAAGATCTACAGCATAATTGGGAACTCATCTTAGTCCATTTGGGATTATAACAATATACCATAGACTAGGTGACTTATAGAATACACAAGTATTTACTTCTCACAGTTTTAAAGACCAGGAAGTCTAAGATCAAGTTGCCAGCAGATTTGGTGTCTGGTGAAAACTTGCTTCCTGGTTCACAGACTGCAATGCTCTAACTGTGCCCTGATTTGGAGCAAGAGGCAAGGGAGGTCTCTTGGGTCTCTTTTATAAGGGTACTAATCCCATATATTAGGGCTTTGTCCTGATTATCTAATTGCTTTACAATGGCCCCATCTCCTAATACATCACTTTGGGAGTTAAAAGTTAACATATAAGTATGGGAAGGGCACAAGCAACCAGACCACAGCATTCCACACCTAGCCCCCCCAAATTCATGTCCTTGTATGTAGGCAAATAGCTCTTCAACGGTAAACTTAAGAAATGTTATGTGCTTCCAAAATACATGCAAAATACAAGCATAAGATATGCACTTGCATTCCAAAAGGAGAAATAAGTAGAAGAAAAGGATTGCAGGTCCCAAACAAGTTCAAATTCTTATAGCTTGATAACACTCATATTTGACCAGATGTTCTATCCTCCAGGCTCACTCCTCATACTCACCCAGACCCAGAGCAGAAGGGGGGTCGGCAACTCATTTGGCACTCCTGCCCTCCTCTTCACACCAACGTCAAACTTTCTCCGTGCCCCATCAACACCTCAAAGGGCCAAGCTCTTTTCCAGATTCACAGTTCTCAGGGTGCAAATTTCTGGACACTGGGGAGGACCCATGGCCTCACTGGTACCCAGCTTCCCACAAGCCCAACTGCCTCCGGGCTCAGCAGAGGCAGAACAATTAGAGCTGGGAGGGGATGGAAGAGTGCTCCAAATCAAAAAGGTTTAGAGTGGAGGGTCTGGAGTGAACATTTAATGACCAAACCAAGAGCCTTAAAACTGTCCCGCTCTCAGGCTTTCACCTGTGTTTCATGGTCAGCTTTTGAAGAGCTCACAACCAGGGACATGGAAGTAATGGCCAGTACTTTTCCATTTACATCAGCAAGCAGGATTTGTCACCATATTCTCCAGAAATAGGTTTGTCTGAGTTGTGGGGGAAGTCAGTGTCATTTCAATAATTCTGTCATAGAGTAACAAGGTTCTTTAATGTAACTAACTCATAGGACCTTTCTTATACAAATGAACAAACCCCTGAGTCAATAGATGGGAGTTTCTCCCATCCCCAGTACAATCCATTTAAAAGTGAAGAAATCCAGTCTTCTGTTTTCATTAAAGACAAAAAGAAGGCCTTTAGTTGTGTGGTTCCAATGTCTGATAAGATCTGAGAGAAACGCTTGGCAGAGACAGGATCCTACCTTCCTACTGTGGTCAACCCTTTGATCGCTCTGCCGTGAGTGATTTTTAGACCCTGGGGTTTCTGAAAGAGAGAAAACGCCAGGACTTCAGGCCTCACCCCCAGCCCACTCAACAAAGCAGTAACATTTCTATTTCATTTTCCACACTCATAAGATTTCATTCAAATGAAAGTTTCTCTGGTTGAAACAAGTTTGAAAACTGTTTTTTAATTATTAATTGAATTTATTAGGATGACATTGGTTCAGAAAACCTCACAGGTTTCCAGGGTACAACTCAATAAAACACCATCTGCACACCACATCGTATACCCTTCAGCCCAAGCAAAGTCTCTTTTCATCCTCACATTTCTCCCTTTTTGCCCACCTCCACCTATCCCTCATCCCCCTTTCCTTCCGGCCATCAGCACACTGCTGTCTAGGCCCATGTGTTATGCATGTAGGTGTGCTGGGTAATCCCTTCACCTTCTTTTATCCAGTTCCTCACTCCCCTCCCCTCTGACAGCTGCGTCTGTTCCATGTGCCTATGTCTGTTTCATTTGTCTATCAGTTTACTTTGTTCATTAGACTCCACATATAAGTGAGATCCTGTGGTACTTGTCTTTCTCTCACTGGCTTATTTCACTTAACATAATAATCTCCAGGTACATCCGTATTGTCACAGAAGGTTAGATTTTCTACTTTTTTACAGCTGCATAGTATTCCATCGTGTGAATGCAGCATAGTTTGTTTATCCTATCATCTATTGATGGGCACTAAAACTGTTTCAGATCTTGGATATTGTAAATAATGCAGCAATAAACATAGAGGTGCATATATTTTTTAAATTCATGTTTTGGGATTCTTAGAGTATGTGCCCAGAAATAGGATCACTAGCTAATAGGCAGTTCCATTTTTCATTTATTGAAGAAACTCCATATTGTTCTCCACAGTGGTGCATGAGTCTGCATTCCCACCAATAGTGCATGAGTGTTTTCTTTTCTCCACATTGTCACCAGACTTGTTATCTGTTGATTTATTGACAATAGGCTTTCTAAAAAGTATGAGGTGTTAATTTGCACCTCTCTGAGGCTTAGTAACATTGAGTATTTTTTTCATGTGTCTATTGGTCATCTGTATGTCTTCTTTGGAGAAGTGTCTATTCAGGTTCTCTGCCTGTTTTTTAATTAGATTGTTTCTCTTTCTAGTGTTGAGTTTTATATGTTCTTTAGAAATTTTGGATATTAACCCCCTATCAGATTATCATTGTGTATATGTTCTCCCATTCAGTGGGCTGTCTTTTCATTTTATTGATAGTTTTGTTTGCGGCACAAAAGCTTTTTAGTTTGATATAGTTCCATTTGTTTATTTTTTTCTTTGTTTACTTTGCCTAAGAAAATGTACTGGCAAAAATATTGCTACAAGAGATGTCTGAGATTTTACTGCCTATGTTTTCTTCTAGGATATTTATGGTTTTGTGACTTACATTTAAGTCTTTTATCCATTTTGAGAATTATTGTGTATTGTGTAACTTGGTGGTCAAGTTTCCCTTTTTTGTATGTACTTGTTTCATTTTCCCAAAACCATTTATTGAACCTGTCTTTACTTCATTGTGTGCTCTGGCCTCCTTTGTCAAAGATTAATGACTGTAAAGTTGTGGATTTATTTCTGGGTTCTCTGTTCTTTTCCAGTTTAAAAACATTCTTAAAAATCGTTCAAGGTCAGTGTTCAGTTTCCCAAAAATTAACGTATTTAGTTCCCTTAATCTAAAGTACTTTTATGTTTTCTAACTCTAATACCATAATCTGATTTTAGAACTCTAAAACTACTCTTCTACATTAAAAGCTTGTATTTTATGTTGATGCTGGAAGACTTCTTCCTATAAATACTGTGAAACACCACGATCCATGTTCTTCGTTGGCATCATTCCTGCTACTGTAATGAAAAGTGTGTGCTTTTGTGCTCACTGGTTTCCCTCTGTTAAGGGGCAAAGTGAGAAGAATGAAGAAATAGTGGACCCTTTAAAGCAGTCCCTATATCCGTTTTCCCCTAAGTATAAGCAGCAATAAGAAGAGTCTCAGCTCCAATCTCTCCTTCCCTAGCCTGCCCCTCCTCCACTCCCAGTTCTCACCAAATCAACTCCTACTCATCTTTCAGGCCTAGCTGTCCCTTCCTCAGGCCTTCCCTGACCCCCTTTTCCAAAACATATCTCTTCTTCATGTTCTATTCTTCTCACAATGTTAAATATTTAATCCAAAGTTAATTTTCTCTCTTATTAAGAATTAACTCCTTAGAGGAAGAAAACTTGTAGACCTTGATTCCACTGTTCCCTTACCACTCAGCATACTGCCTGGCGGAAGGTGGACGCTCAATATCTAGTGCATGAGTGAACAAATGAATGAGCAATACCTTCTTCATTTAAAGTATTTAGATAATCGATAGTCAGTCAGGCGTTTATTAACCCCTGCAAAGAACCAATTGTTGTTCATGCTGACCACTATGGGGGATAAAACTAGCTATTCTAACCTCCAGGAGCATATTAATTGGAAAAATGAGAAACATTAAAAATATTATAAACTGGTTTCCTGGTTTATTAAATAAAAAATAAAGAAGTGATTGTTTGGATCTGCAGGTGTTTTTTGGCGTTGAGAAAAAGAACAGAAGGGACATTTGATGCTGCTTTTTGAGGGAGTGAGGGAGGGCAATCACAGCAGGACAAGAACAGGGTTGTCCTTGCAGACTTGGAAAAGCCTCTTTGGTCATTCAACAAATATCTGTTAGGCATTTACTATGTGGTAAGCACCTTTCTAGGATCAGGGATACAGAAATGTCCCTGCCCTCATGGAGCTTACATTTCAGTTGAGAAGGCAGATAAGGTGAATAAGGTACTACCATGTCAGGCGGTAATGAAAGCTATAAAGGCAGTGAGACGGTGGAAGAAGAGAGCATGACAGAGGTGTGACTTCAGATTGGGCGATCAAGGAAGAGCTCAGACTCAAATAACAAGAAGTCGCTAATCCTGCCAAAGTCTGAGAAAAAAAGTCAAGACAGAATATATAACATGCAGCAAGGCCTTGGGACAGAAAGAGAATTAGCATGTTCAAAAGGCAGTGAAAGCATCAATGGGGCAGAGAGTGTGAACAATGAAGAAAGTGGCTGACAATGTGCTCAGAGAAGGGGTGGTGCCGACCCCAAGGGGCCTCCATGGAAAGATTATGAGTTTTGCCAACTGTTATGGGAAGCCAGTGGAAGGTTTCCAGTGGAGAAATGCCAGATTAAGACAGAAGAATGATGAGAAGAGTTGTTTGGCTGGAGCAGGAGTTGTTTTTGAAGAATAAAAGATCCTACAACCAGAAACAGACCCAGATTTTGGAGGGCTTTGCACACTGGGCCAAGGAATTCGGTTCTCATGCTCTAGGCCTCAGAGAACTTTTAAGCAAAAGTAGCTTAAAAAATATATCAACTGTCATGGCAACAATGGACTACTCAGAGACCAGATCAAATGCTCCACGGGGCTGAGGGGAAGCAACAGCCCTGGACTGCAGACCCAAAACTGAAGCCCCATCCCCAGCCTTATTCAGATATTTATAAGCCATACAAATAACTCAAGGAAGCAGAAAGAAGTTCTCAGGGGGTGAAGTAAAGGATTAGGAACATGCTGACTCCTAATTTCTTTTCTGAGAGTCTAGACAGTTCTTATCACTGAATCTTATCCTGCTGTTTTGCCGTTTCCAGCACACACTGCTTCTATTATAGGTCAGAAGGATCCCTTGACTCTCTTCCACTCAGGGCTTTGCCCTAGGTCACCTTGCTGTTTCTAGTTGTCATCCTAACTCTGCATATTTTCAGAGCATATTCCTACAATGACCTGAGTCCCTCCCTTATTCACAGCACCATCTCCAGCTTCTCTTCCCATAACCCTGTTGTAGATTATTCAGCAACATTAAACACATATGAAACACCCACATACATGCACGAACACATGCACACATGTGAAGACTCATCTGCACAGGTGCATGAAGATGGGTGTGCCTAGGACTTATGCAACCAGAAAACAAAGTTGAATTCGGAATTATCTACCACCCTTAATGCCAATAAAGAGAGAGGAGATCCGAGTAGGTATAAGGTGTGTCTTGAAATTGCAGCAACTTGAGAAGGCAGGTGACTCCTGTCTGAAAGAACTGCCTTAACACTCTCCTGGTGCTGGTGGGTTTTAAAGAGTTCAGGAGCAAAAAGGAAAAATAGGGAAAAGTCCGTGCAGTTAGTCATGTAACAACATGCAGGAGGTGGGGGTTCACCTGGAGAAACATCTCCTCTGCACGTTCTTTTGATGTAGCACAGACCCAATCAGCATGGTTCTATCTAGTGTCCTTGGTAAATCTGCAGGACAGCTGGGGTCAGGTGTCTCCCAGAATCAGCCAGGATCTGAAGCCTCTGAGTCCATCTGCCTCTGGGGAATATCTGTGAAAAGTCTCCCTGTTCTCTTAGGATACCAAGATTTAAGATTGGTGCACTGAGTTTCTAATTAATTTATAGGCTTTAACTTTTCGCAGTAAATCCTGTGGGTAGGCTTTTATAAACAACTCTTGTGATTTAAACTCCCGTAATTGTCAGGACCCTGTCTCATGTAAGCTTTTTCTGACATTCCTACAAAGTTAAACTTTTTGATACATTTCAAAGTAAAGGCCAGGAAGATATTAAGAGAAAGATTAGTGTAGGGTGGTTAGCAATGGGGACGGTCACGTGAGGAACTCAGACCCCGGACTTTTGACTAAGGCCGCCCACATTCTTGTGCGCCAAAAGAAATTTCCCAGAGGACCGTGGGAGAAGATTGACTGTCCATCAGCCAGTGAGATTTCACCACGTCATAACTGCTCGCCCACCCTAAAGGACCCCTTTAAATACCTCTCACACAGCTTAATTCTTGCGATTTCCATAGCTCCCGGGGCTAGGAAACATTGTCGGGTGGCATGTGCGATACTTAATAAAGCCTTTATTATTTCCACACTTTGTGGCTCTCAGCCCTCCCTTCCTTCTTTCTCGGGCCGGGAAAAATACCTTACAATTAGCAAGCAGTTGAACCATTTCTTAACCCTTACATATCTCCTATTCATTACAATGAAAGTTACTATTACTAAAGCCAAATATTTAACTTTTGGGCTCCCCTATCACCTAAGCATTAGAATTATAAAGACAGTTGGAAGCTTCCAATTGCATTTAATTAGGAATGATTCTGAACGAGCTCTGTGGAGCAAAGGGGTTCTATTCACTGTACCACCACTGTCAGGCTCCAGCAGCATATCTTGATCCTCAAATTCAGGAGGAGAAGAAACAGAGCTTTCTTTTTTTCCCCCTTAATCCACTTAATTTTTCTGTTGAGTCTGTGTTATACAGAATTGGTTGAAATATAATTGCCATCCATTCTGAGTACCTTCTTTCCCTGGGTTATGGCTAATTTTCAAAAGGAACCTATATGACAAGGAGAAAGGGGTCTCCCTTTGTCAGTTTCCCTGTCATCCTCCCCTCCAGTCCTCATCATCAGTCCACACAGGCCACTGTTAACTCTCTGTCCTCTGCCAGGCCCCCTCCTCTCCTGAGTCCCTGTTTCTCAGTGGGACCATTCTGTAGCTCCCAAAGCAGGTGGCTTCGCTGTGGTCTCACTCGCTGTCCTCCAGGGCCCCTCACCCTTCCCGTCCCACAAACCTGATTAAAATTTGGTCATGTCCATAGAATTCCCCTTTCTAACACTCTATCCTGAATCCAGCCTTCACAGCCAGAAACCACAATACATCCTTCCAAAACGATCACTTATGCACTGGGCCTTACTTGCGCACTGCCCTAGACTTCAGAGGTCCATCCTCTACTTTCTGTTCCATATTCTCTGTGAGTCATAGCCCAAAAGGAAGTGGCTGCAACTAAAATAGGGAATAAGTCAGAAATTGGAGATAATATAGGTGTGTATGGTGGGGATAGGAGTCAGATAGATAATAAAAATATCGTTGAGGTGAATACAGGGGGGATGCATTTGGGGCAACACTAGAATTACGTAAACACAATAAATTAAAATCAATAAAATAATTTAAAAAATATTATCCAACCATATTGTCAGGAGATGTTTTTAAAGGACCTGGGGTGTCTGGCAAAGAGGGGATTCTTCTTTGTTGATTAAGAACCCCCTATGGATCCAGAAAGCAGTTGAATTTCAATATCTTGGCTTGGCAGCATCTTCCTGTACTATTTTATTCTTTGAGGTCTACACAAGTTCATGTTTTTCTTCTGGGAGAATGGAGGAACCGAACATGATTAGCTGTATTGTTCTTTTCTCTGGTGCAAGAGAATGGCGGGAAGTATTTGCAGGACACCCCAATACAAAGTCAAAGGAAATATCTCCAAGTAAGGAAATGGAAAGGAACTACCAAGCAAGGTCCCTCCATGGCTTTTAGTGCTAAACATCCCACTTTTTAAGATGAGGGAGGGAGAAATCCTATTGTTCCACCAAAGCTGCCCTGAGGTCCTGAGCTGGGGCAGCAAGATTCACCACCAGCTCCTCTGCCCCACTGGCTCACCCTGGGGCCTTTCTGGGATCTCACAGCCTTCTGCACCTTCCCTTTCTGCCACCAACTCTATCATCCCTGATGTTAGCAAAAGTGCTCCCCACTAGAGGTGTCTCAGAGGCACCAGAGTAAGAAACTTTCTACCCATAAAGGTTAAGCTCTTTATTTCAGCACTAATTATGCCTTTAAGGACCTTCCAGACCCCAGGAGAGTAGTTATGTAATAGAGGCTTGTGTCTCAAGGCCTCTGCCCTGGAGAGAAACCACATTTTTCAGATTCAGGAAGACTCTGTCTTTTCCTGCATCTGTTTTCTTACAGCAAAATTTCCCCCACCATTTTATATTCTTAAATCTATTTTTTGACAATCTTTATTTTTTATTTGATTTTTAGAAAGAGGAAGGGAGAGAGGCAGAGAGAGAGAGACATTGAAACATCAATCTATTGTTTCATTTAATCATGCATTCATTGGTTGACTCTTGTATGTGCCCTGACCAGGAACTGAACCCAAAACCTCAGTATGTTGGGACAACACTCTAACCAACTGAGCCACCCAGCCAGGGCCTTATATTCTGAAATTTAGATCTTCATCATGGCAAACATATTTCAGTTGATAAATCTGATGAATTGCCCAAGACAGCTTTAAAAAAAAGAGAGAGAAATTATCAATTGAGGGAATCGGCCGCTACACAAGCACTGGTTAAAAGCCCACATTGTTTTTAATTAGTTGTCAATGTTTTGAAATTAGAAAATCTCAAATTATAAAAAACAAGATTTCTAGCTTCTCATAAAATATGTGAAGATAATAATTCCTGTACGGCTACAGTCTTGCTTAGAGGTGAGTGGGGACTGTTTCTAGCCCCCTATGTAAAGCGTGGCATGAGCTCTCCTGTTACACCCAGCCCACTCCACTCATTCAGATAAACTTTCTTGGGGGAAAAAACAAACAAACAAAAAACACAAATGAATGAATTGGTCAGGGACTTGAATCTGGGAAGCAGTGATAATAATGACTTCCTGAACTTAGGTGACAGGAAGGGTGACTGAACTGAAATCAAGCCACTGTGTGTTTGTGGGGGTCAGTGTGGGAAGTGGAGGGGACCTGCCTTGGCTCTGTCACTGCCACCCAGGTGACCTAGCTTCCTGGCCTCTAACCGTCATCAGCCAAACTTGGACTATGCTGCAGACCAGCAAGCCTGCCCTGCCCTAGCCTCACTCCACCCGTCTGCAAGAGAGGGACCCTTCCCAGTTCTGCTCAGCACCACAGCTCCCCAGCTCAGCCTCAGGACAATCAATGCAGGTAGCACACCTGAGTGCCACTCAGAAATTGAGGAGAATGTGGTTAGACTGACCTGAAAGCTTGGTGTTGACAGAAAGGAGATGAGGGAAACAATGTTTGCCCTGCTGAAGCTGTTTTCTTGGGATATTGATTTTAAGCTGTTTATTAAGAAACCAGACTCGAAGAGAGCCTTTGACCCTCCCCCTTTCCTGCCCAAGAGATTCAGACAGAAACCTCCTTCAGGAAGGAGGTCTTAAGATGCTGCCTTAGCCTAATTTGAATTAAGTATGGTAAATAAAGGGCTTCAAACAGGGCCTGTTGGCTAGATATCCCCTGTGCCCCCTTTTTGCCAGAGTTGCTCAGCAGAATATTTCCTGCCCTGTATGTTCCACTCTTCCTCAACCATCTATAAATCACCCATTCTGGCTTCTGAAATCTTAAAACCCCTTTTCCCTTTTTTCATCTTTGTCCAAAGTGTCTTACATACCCAGTGGTGCCTCTGTCTTTGGAATTTTCATGCTTATGTGTTTTTTTTCCATATGCAGGTATTAAACCTTGATTTTTCTCCTGTTAATCTCTCTGTGCTAATTTAATTATTAGCCCAGCCTCAAAAAACTAAAAAGATGGGAGAAAAAATATTAAATTATTGTAGCCCCAACAGATAGAAGAGGAAGAAAAAAATTGGGAATTTAAATAACTAGCTTAAGCAGCTGGTTCATATTGAAAGCCCTTCCTTTCGTCTTCACCCTTGGCATCACTTAGCCCACGGTTTTCAAACTTCTCCTTAGCACCACATCTCTGACTTCAACCAAATCCTGAATGACCTAATGAAAATAAGCAGCTCTGTGTAGGACTATGCTGTGCAGACTTGCAAAGTTAGGGCAAACAATCAGAGATAGTGAAGTGGCCTAGGGCAAAAGCCCTGAGCAAATGAGAGTCCACAAACCTCTCTGTCTCTGTACTAGAAAGTGGAAAACAGCAAAATAAGATTCAGTAACAGAAATGTTTAGGCTCTCAGAACAGAGATTAGGAGTCAGCATGTTGATTGTCCTTTACTTCACTCCTTGAATACTCCTGCTGTCTGCTTCCTTGAGTTATTGTACCGGTTAATAAATACCTGAGTAAGGTTGGGGTTGGGGCCTCCGTCCTTGGATCTGCTGTCTGGGACAGGACTGTTGCCTCTCCTCAGACCCTCAGAGCATTTCATCTGGTCTCCGAATAGTTCATTGTCATCCTGAGAAGTGGTGTCCTGTGTGAGGATCTGGAACCAAATGTAAGGTTCGCTACTTCAAGTTGTTTATTGTCGCAGTGACATTTGGTTCTCCACATGAGAAACCAGATGAAATGACCTCCCAAAGAGTCCTTGAATGCTTACAGCAAGGTCACTTTTAGAGATCCGGCCAGGGGTTTTCCCTTTCCCTTCATCTCTCCTTCATCATGGGGAATTCCCTCTTTCCTGAGCAGCAGAGTCACAAATAGCAGCTATGGGGACTCTCAGAGCTGCAAGTTGTTGGATTGGAATTTAACTGCCCTCTTGCTCATGATCCCAGAACAATGCCCTTGGTATCCAAAGGAGGGAATTTTAGACTTAGAAGATTGGGAAAGCAATTCTACCAAGTGGATGGTTGAAGCAATCAGAATGGGATATTAAATGACCTCTTGGGATTGGAAAGAGCTTTTAAAAACTGTTCTCACCGCCTAGCCCAAACCGCAGACCAGCCCCTCCCCCTAGATATTTCACTGACCCTAACCAGCAGGTAGTAGTTACAGAAGAAGAGACCTGCACCAATTTTCCTTAAACAATAAAAGGCTGGAATGTTTGGTTTGGGTCCAGGGAGTCTTAAATCCAGAGCTCCATTAAAAACTCAACTTTCCCTCATCCAAACCTTCCTTCCGCTGACACTCTGGGAAGGTTCTTGGAAGTGCCCTTGAGACAAGGCCTTCAGGAGAGACCTGAGGGTTGGGAAAGGGAGACAATTTGTGATCAAGGCCATAAACCTGTTACATCTGTGGTAAAAAAGGACATTTTCAGAAAGATTACAACTGTGCAGCTTGGTTTTTGTGTGTGTCCTAAGAGGCTAATTAAAACTCAATCTAAAAATTTCTTATAAAGTCTCATCAAAGCAGATTGTAAAAAGCCAATATGATCAATTACTATTCTTGTGTTTATACAAATTATCTGGCCAAGTGAAAACTAGACTTAATACTGTAACTAAGATCATCTTAATTTGGCTGTCTGAAAAAAATAAAAATAACTAAGGTAATTTTAGGAGGAATAAAAGAGAAACCAGGTCATTTAAATATCTTAAAACCTTCTGCTAGAGACCTGGAAACTACTGTAATCCTGAGAACAATAAGAGAATTAACACCTCTTAATGGAAGGGGTCATGCCAGGACCTCAATGTAAGGAGGAAAAAAAAATGAGGACACTTTTAAAATCCAAGCAGCTTTATAGCCCATCCTCGCCCTTTTCTTCAGTCATCTTAGAAGGCTGTCAAGTACAAATAGTCATTCTTTCTCTGCAATTATTGATAATACTGTAAAATATAAAGTTATTCCAAGTTTTTTTAACCAGATGGTCTAGAAATATATTTGATATCATTACTGGTTTAATTTAATTAAAGTCTTAAACTTCTTAGCAAAAAATGTTTGTTTTCCCTAGGTTTACAAAAAATTGCTGTTATCTCTGTCTTCTAAAATATCAGTTTGTTTGCCAATGAAATAACCCTTCTAAAGATCATAAGATATGTTCATAAAAGTATCAACCTAAAATTGCAAATTACTACTTAACCCTCACTGAACGTCAAGACTATTAGAGGTTGAGAAGTCTAATTAATTAGAAAGAAATTGTAGGGTTTTAATGATAAAAGGTATAAGATATAAAGGTACTTTTGAATGGAAAAGGAAGAAAGGAAATTGTTCTGAAAGTTGGTTATTTCTGAATGGTAAAGAAGGTTTGTGTAAGATGAAGAAAGTTTGTGTAAGTTGCAAAAGGTTTTTTCACATTGTAAATGGTTTGTGCAAAAAGAAAAGAGAAGGAACTGAGAAAGTAGACAAAGGTGAGAAAAGGAAAAGAGAGGAAGGACTTTAGAGAAAGGATTGTCCTGAAAGAAAATAAAAAGTAATTATTAGAACATTCTTAGGGGCCTTAACAGCTTGAGAAATTCACCCAAACTTACAAACTTACAAGTATTACAAAAGAAACCTTCTGATGCCCCAACTACACAAACGAAAAAAAAGGAGTCAGGGGGAGAGACTCATTCCACAAGAACAATTGTACAAGTCTTTCTTTACTCCTAATTTTTTGAACATTTCCTCATCTAGACTTACTGCAGCCCAGAAGCATTTTATACCAGCCGAGCAATGGCCTAAGCCTCTCATGTTGTACTGAGATAAATTAGCTGGTGCTGAGTGACGGAGTCCAGTCAAATTACTAACCTGGAGGTGAGGGAATGTTACAATTTTGTCATCTATAGGTCCTTTTTAAATACCAGTGAGAAACGTAAAACCTTATCATGAATTGGTACCAGTCCCTAGAAAGCAAACTGGTTCCAGAGATCCAGAAGCTTAGAGTGAATCCACCTCCAGAAATGAACCTGAAAAAGAGGAGTGTAGCTAACTCTCTCCCAAGCACTCAGTGTGTGCCTGACAACACCTGGGACACTTTAAAACTTCTAACCAGGCGTGCTGAATAACTTTTGCAAAATACACGCATGCCTGTGACCCCTAAAAAGCTGTGTCTCTCTACACTTGCACTTCACCTTCCACTGCAACCACTTAACCACCTTACTCTCTGCTAATATTTACTAAAATAAAAAAGAAGGATATGTAGAAATATGCTGTAAAGAATTGCAGAGTTAAGGTAAACAATCAGAGACAGCAAGGTGTTCTAGGAAAAAAGCCCTGAGTGAACGAACTAGAGTCCAGGGGCCTCCCTGACCCTCTGCTGGAAACAGCAAAACAGCAGAATAAGATTCAGTAACAGAAATGTTTAGGCTCTCAGAACAGAGATTAGGAGTCAGCATGTCCGTTGTCCTTTACTTCAGCCCCTGAAAACTTCTGCTGTCTGCTTCCTTGAGTTATTTGTACTGGCTAATAAATATCTCAGTAAGGCTGGGGTTAGGGCCTCAGTCATTGGATCCGCTGTCCGGGGCTGTTACCTCCTCTCAACCCTGCAGAGTGTGTCATATGGTCTCCAAGTAGTTCATTATCACTGCTACAGCTCTGCTTGAAAAAAAGGAAACACTATTCATCATCACCCCGTCCCTGAGCTCTCTATATTCTGTGGTAGGATTCAGCCAGTTTTCACCAGTTCGGCAGAACCAATACCTAATATTTTCTTGAGTTCAGCAAACTGGTTGTTAAAATGGCACCTGTAATCAGGGTTCTCTCTAAGATGGGCGCCTGGGCAGCCACCCAATGTGGAAATAACAAATTTACATTCCTTACTCTTTTTTAACGTTCATCTGTGCAACAGTGTATTCTAAGTGCCTGTAGTAATGTCCATTCTGTCCATAGGTAAAAAAAAATTTGATAGAACTGTGCTTGTAATATTTATTTATTTATACATTTCATAAAACTCATTACATCTTTGATGAAACACTGCATTTTAATTCCCTTGTGTTTGTTAATTCAGTGGACAAACATATAACGTAAAGACAAAAAGTGCCAAGCAATCAGCAGGTGACAAGCTTTCATTTGTTTCAGCTTTGTGTTACGTCCAAAATTCTCCTGAGGTATTATGAATGTCCTGGTGTTCCCTGAATCGGGAAACCAATTGGAAGCCAGGACACAATGAGCCAATGGAAATATAGACTTCAAGGGTTATCACCCATAATTTGTACTCTTTTATTGCCTTGTTTAAATTTAGTTCCTATTGTGGTTCTATGTATGTGTTTCCATGTAACTTCCATTGTTGGTACTTTTTACTTTTTCTATATTTTCTTTTTTTCCCGTGCTTTGTAATTATATATTCTTTCGTTCCCTTTATATTTCTCCTTTATTGTTGAAATACCTTATTTCTAAATACTGATATTGATATAGTTTATACATATTGTTTGAGTAATGTTATTTCTTCTACTTGAGCAATATCAGCTTATTTTTGTAATATTTTTGTCTTGTCCCAGCTTTTGGCTTATCTTACAATTTTTCTTTTTTCTTCCAATTCTAATTATTGCCTACTCTTTATTTTGTAATTTTCTCTGGTGATTGTAGTAATATGCTATAAAATTTTGCATTCTTTATTACATATTTTTGCTTGGTTATTGATGTGTACACTTTTCAATAAGTTTTTATACAATATCTTGTAACCTTCAATAAATGATATTAATATCTTTTAAATAAAGATTATTATAATATATTAATATAAAACATTTTTATTTTTTGCAGTAGCCCTTAAAAGGAAAAAAAAGCAACAGTGTTTGAGGATTTTTTCAATAAGAAACCAAAATCGAAATCAATTACATCAGAATTGGCCTTGGATAGTGCAAAATAGTCACAAGCACAACTACTTCAACTTGAAGACAACAGCATGTCAATTATTAAAATAAAAATTAATCCAAAATTGAATATAGTCTCCCTGAATGCTGGACAGTGCAATGATATAACAATTTTAAAGAAAAATATGACAGACTGGTACTTTCTAACAAAAAGTTAGGTTGTGAATATTGTGCAAAATATGACTTTCAAAAAGTGGAAAGTGTTCATGGGTCAGAAGAATGGAAATGTGTTCAGACTGAGACCTCAGGCAAAACAAAAAGGTACAACAGCTTCTCTAAGAAAAAATAAGAGAACATTTTCTATTAAAATCTCATAACATTTGTAAAGAGAACTTTAAAAAATGTGAACAGGATTCAATAACGAAAGTAATAGATACAATGAATGAAAAAATTTAAGTACCACTTGTAGAGTACTTAATACAGTTTACTGCCTGGCAAAATGATGTAAACCATTTTTAGACCTAGAAGATGAGATAGAAGTGCAAATTAAAAATGGGTTAGATATGGGAATAGGACTACATTCATGCAAAGCTGCTGTGAAAGTAGCTGATTTCATTATCAAGGAAATTTTTAAAATATATGTATTAAAATTATTGAAAATATGTCTGATTATTGACAACGCTTCAATAATATCTTACAAACCAGTTATTATACTTTTCTTACAAGGTGAAAATTCAGTTACATCACCAACAATTTTTGTTGGGCTAGTTGAACTGGAAAACAAGATGCAGAGACAATATGTTCTTCAGTTATGGAAACTTTAAATAATCTTGGGCTTACTAAGAAGTATGTAGAAAATAATTTGATAGGATTTTGCTCCGATGGTGCCAGTGTGATGCTTGGGAGAAGACCTGGAGTGAGCACTAGGATAGCAATAGAGTTTCCAAACATAATAACATGGCACTCTTTAAAACATCGCCTCCATCTTGTTTTAGATGATTCAATAAAGGGAATAAAGCAAGTATATCATTTTTAAATATCTACTGATAAGATAAATACTATTTTTCATCAATCTGATGACAACCAAATTGAACTTACCAAAATATCCAACCAACTTGGAATTGATAGAGTTTTGGGACCAAGATGGGCTGCCCATAGTTTAAGGTCAAGCCTAGCTGTGATTATCCAGCGCTACATCACCATTTTTATTCAAATAAAAAGTACTTAGGTATGGCTGCCCATCTTGAAAATATATATTTTATAACTGATTTGGCATTGATGATTGATATTTTAAACAACATTTTTCTTCTTTCAAATGTGCTACAAGCAAATAATGTAGACATAATAAAGACTAAAAAACTCGTGATAAGATCTATTAAAGCACTTCAAATGCTTGGAAAGGAAAAGGGTTCATATGAAAAAAAAGTTGATAAATTAATTACTTCAGAAACCTTAAAAAATATAAAATCTATAGAAAATCATCGATTTGTCTGGCTTCCTCAAGAAAGACTTTTAGAAAACATCATAACAAATTTGAAAAAGAAGACTCATGGATTGTGAACATTTAAAAACAAGTTGTAACAAATTTCAAGATAGGAATAAATTATAATTTCTCAATTTTCTGAAGCTAGATTACTGGAATATTGAGCCCCAGATGGGGCTTGCTGGGTGAATCCGGTCGGGGCACATGTGGGAGTCTGTCTCGTTATCTCCGCTCCTCTCACTTAAAAAACAGAGAAGGATTATGATTCAATTAAAGAATGATTCAGTACCAATCATATGGAACTGGATACAAATTTAGGAGTAAATGAAAGAAAAGAATTGATGAAAGCATGATGGAAGAGGTGTGGAATTTAAGCTTAAAGATAGGGAGGGCTTATTCAAGTTAGACCAAAAACAACAAGAACAAGAACAAGACACAAACACTGTACTAGACACTGGGAATACAATCTTTTTGGGGGCTGGGAAGACCCTGCCCTGATGAATTCTATGATCTCACAGGGAAGACAGATGTCATACAATCCCAAATAATCATGCAGATAAACTGTAAAATTGCACCTGGGACAAGTGCTGAGAAGGAGAGGTACATGAAGTTAGAAGAGCAGCTAACAGAATGACCTGACTTTAGTGGGGGTTAGGGAAGGCTTCTCTCAGCTGAGATCAAAGGGTAAGTGGGAGTAAACAGGCAAGATGGTGGACGCAAAGTGTGCCAAGGGCCCGAGATGGGAAGCAGCGCTGTGGCTGGAGAGTGAGGGGAGAAGGCAGATGGAGCACACAGCACCCGGTCAGGGGCGCTATCTCTGTCCCAGAAGCAATACAGGATCCTAAGGGTTTCAGTAGTTTTTCAAGGATTTTAAGTTATTTTTACTCTCTTTACCTCACTTTTCTATAAAGATGATCTACAGCAAATGTGTTACTTTAACAACCAGAAAAATATGCATCATGTAAGAAAGAGAAAGGTGGCATTATATGCACAGGCTAGCCTTCTTCCCCATGTGTCTTATTCTTTTCCAGGCTTACAGACTATTAATGAAGGTGCCCCCCTCTCAGGGCTGTCCCCAATTCCTGGCCTCAGCCAGCCCAACTGCAGGACATCCTGAGGGACGATACCCCAAAGCTCCTGAAGGAGAAGTGCAGACATTAGTTGTCAGAGAGCCGGACGACAGATCAGAAAGCCATGGAATATTCTCTTTCCTACATCTGGGTGTGAGTACCTTAGTAAGAGAAGGTTGTACTGTCCAATTTCTCTGTTTCCTGCTCTATCCATCTGTGTTTTTCACATGGCTGAATCATACAGATTGCCTAATTTCAGATACTTGTGGCATAAGCAACTTCAATGCCAGGTTTTAATGGGGGAGGGTCATTAATACCTTCCTGGTACCCCCACCTATGACCCAAATCTTGTCTGAAATTGTCTGTTGAGAATCTATCTGGTCCAGATAGGTCTGTATTTAACAGCTTCCAAGGGGGCTTTTCAACTTGTTACCTAACAAAGATGATAATGGATTTTTAAAGGATAACTGGCCTGGTAACAAATACGAATGAGACACACAATTTACTCAAACTTCGCGGGTAATTCTATATCATAATAACTATAATATATAGCTATAAAATATTAACTATAAAATGTAGTGTCCATATACATAACTATAAACTATAAGTAACACAGCTGAGTTATCCTTGTTAACTCTCAATCTCTCTGTTTAAGAGAAGTATGGGATTGTGTCTGCAGCCCAATCTAAATCCTCTTTGAGTACTATGGCTTTGCATTTCTTCTGACCTGTTCTGGGTCCTGTAATGTTTACATCCTAGGCTGCCTAGATTAAAATGGTTGCCTCTCTCTCTCTCTTTTTAGGCTGGGTACAGTGAGCTTTATTGATGGTGCATGACAAGGAAGGACTCCCTAAGCCTCTCCCCTTCTTCAGGGGGTCTGGGATGAGAACTGTGGAGGTCAGGAGATCCTCAGTGTGTTCGGGGATCAATTTGAGGCAAGGACTCCCCAGCAGCTGAGGACCTCTTTCCTCTCACTGAGCCTGATGGTCCAGGAGGCTCTTTCTTCTTGGAGGCCCTGTACACCAAAGGATCCACCACCCCATTGTTGTAGACAAAATCATTGTTGTATCAGGAAATGAGTTTCAAAAAGTGGTCATTGAGGGCAATGCCAGCTCCGGCATCAAAGGCAAAGTGGGTGTCACTGCAGGAGACACGCTGGTCTTCAGTATAACCTCAGATGGCCTTGAGGGGGCTTTCTGGTACCTGTTTCACTACCTTCATTTTTATAAAAATAAATAAATAAAGATTCTATTGATCTGAGGGGGGAGAAGAAGAAATAGCAAGAGAGAGAAGCATCATCTCATTGTTCCACTTAATTGTTCCATTTAGTTGCACACTCATTCATTGCTTCTTGCATGTGTCCTGAGCAGAGATCTAACTGTGACCTCGGTGTGCTGGGACAATGCTCTATCCACTGTACCACCCAGCCAGCACCATCAATATCTTTTTTCTTTTCTTTTTTTTTTTATTCTGAGAAGAGGGGAGATAGTGAGATAGGTTTCTGCATGTGCCCTACTGGGATCCACCTGTCATCCTCTATCTGGGGCCCATCCTTGAATCAACCAAGCTATTTTAGTGCCTGAGGCTGATGCTCAGAACAGTGGAGCTATCCTCAGCACCCAGGCCAATGTTCGAACTAATTGAGCCACTGGTTGCAAGAGGGGAAGAGGGAGAGTAGAGGGAGAGAGAGGGGGACAGAAGCAGATGGTTGCTTTCCTTGTGTGCCCGGCAAGACATACATACACCAGGCCCACGCTTTATCTACTGAGCCAACTGACCACAGCCTGCTACCTTCTTAATGTTATTGTATTTGGCATTTTTCTTTAGGCAGCTGCTCAGATCTACAACCAACACACTGGAGATGGGAACACAGAAAGCCAGGGAGCTTCCCATTCAGCTCAGGGATGACCTTGCCCACAGTCTTGGCAGCGCCAGTGGAAGCAGAGATGATATTCTGGGCAGCTCCTCAACCATCATGCCACAGCTTCCCAGAAGGGGCATCCATGGTCTTCAGGGTGGCAGTAGTGATAACAGGGACTGTTGTCGTAAGTCCCTCCACCATGCCAACGTTGTCATGGATGGCCTTGGCTAGGGAGGCCAAGCAGTTAGTGGTGCAGGAGGCATTGCTGACAATCTTAAGGGAGTTGTCATAATTGTTGTGGATCACACCCTTCATAAACATGGGGACATCTGCAGAAGGAGCAGAGATGGTGACACCTTTGGCTTCACCCTTCAAGCAAACTCTTTCCCAAAACTGACTCTTACCCCTTTCCACTACTCTCCAGTCGTTGCAGTCGCTCCAGAACTGCCCATGGTGCTGCTGCTGCTCTTGTTTATTTCCCTGCCTCCTAGGGCCCAGGCAGCGAACCTATGAAACGCATGTCAGATGACACGCGGCTGCATACTCGATGACATACCAGAGAAGTATGGGGCCGCATGCCTTGAAGGACGTTTCATCCTCGGCTCCCGCATGGCCAGGTGCAGTAGCGGAGGATAAAACAGTTGCTGTAGTGTAGACACTCTGTGCCGGAAGAGGTCTGTAGGCCAAAACAACAGAACTCCAGCACAGAGCATTTAGTTCTGGGACTTCCGGTTAGGCCGTTTTTCTCGAAGTGACACACCACCTGAGTTATGCTCGTTTTTTGGCAAATTTTGACATACCAACCTCAAAAGATTGCCCATCACTGTCCTAGGGGTTTTAGGATTTGGTTGGTGGCTTTCACCTCTTCTTGCTGCTGTGTCCAGGGAGGGAAAGGGGAGCAGCTGCCAGAGGGAAAGGTTCTCTGATGTAGTCGTCAGGGAGGTGCCACTTGCTCGTGCACGCTCTCTCTTTTTCCGACCTCGCGGAGTCACAGGGACACTTCTGAGACTTCAATCAGGGCTCCTGACACCGTGTTTGGGGCTCATTCTTGCTCCCAGAACGCTATCAGAGGCTGACAGCCCATCCAGGAGTTGGACAGATTAGTTTGGAAAGTGATAGTTTCTCCTCCCGCGGTCCAGCGGAGCTGTTGGGTTGGCGTTGGCCAGCGGGTTTGGGCATCCCAGCTTCGCCTGGCTGGCTGGCTGGTGACCATTGCTTTTCATTCACAATAGTGTATTCACACCCGGTGGAGAAAAGCATGCGTGAGAAGTCCCCGAGGCCAGTGTCTGCGGTGCTGTCTCTGGCCGCCGCCTCCCTCTCCTCCCCTCCCCCTCCCCCCCCCCCCCGCCCCGCCGCAGACCAACTCTGCGGGGTACCTGCTGAAAGATGACGAGAGCCAAACTCTGTTTTATAGTTTACGAAGCAAGACCGCTGCTCCCCAGCTCAGTTGCCGCTTAACCAGTTCCAGGATGCCGGCGAGGGTGGATTTGTGGCTCTGGATCCCCACCCTCTCCACGCAACAACTCCACGCAACACCTACGACTCCTCGGAGATGTCCGGGGGTGGCCCAGTTAGCGCACCGAGGCCCCAGGCGCGAAGCCCTCCACCCACACCCAGCCTTCCTCCGGTTTCCCACCAGCAGCCAAAGTAACTCAGGGCGAAGCGAGGCGCCCCGCGAGGGCCCTGGGCGCGGAGACGTGTGCGCCCGCGGCACCGACACCGAGCGGGGCAGGGCGGCCAGTGTGCGTCGGCTCCCGTGGCTTTGCAGCGTGCGCCGCCGCCTGCCCGACCAGCGCCCCGGGTGCCCCGCCTGCCTCGTCGCCCCAGACACGGCCTGGCACGCTTTACCGTGCCCGCGCCGCCGCCACCACACACTCTATCGCTTCTCTCCATCTTGTGATTTCTTTTTCCTTCTGAACTCTCCATTGGAGGGTACGAGTTTGAATTCAGCCCCTCCCCTCACCCCACTGTCGCGTTATTTCTCGCTCCCCTCCCGCTCCCCTGCATGCGTGATGCTCCACGCGGAGATGTTCACGCTGAGTTTCTGAATGTGTGTGTTCAGCTGGGACTCGGGCTCCAAGGCCGCCGCTCCTTACATTGTCTACCGGAACAGCAGGGACCAGGGGTACTACCACATTGACGTCTGTTTCAGTGACTACCTGGGTGTTCTCTGCCTTCACTGTGAGGACTTAGTCCCAGAACATAAGACGAAGCATTATGTCCTCTACGTGGTGAACTTTGATAGTTACAGCGTCTGCGACCATACTTGCAAAGGGTTCAAGAATTGGGGATGTAACCGGCTTCACTCTGCAAATGGACCACTGAAGTTATCTGAAAAATTCCTGGTCTTCACACCCTATTCTCGAGGATTTGAATTTAGACAAAGCAGAGACTATTTCTACATCTCCTCTGCAATCTCAGATAATGGAAGAAGGCCCTGTCTAAAGCGCAGTCTTTGTGAGACCAACACGTAGCTGTATGAAAACCATAGATGTTCATGATCATGTTTTGGATGTTAACAACAAAGTAGAAAATTCATTAGAAACAGCAGATGACATGGTACACGAGTTAGCCGTGATCATTTTCTTGCTGAAGCAACAAATGCCAACTTTAAACCAGAAAAAGTTCTAGTTTTTGTTTTTATTCTTGCCTCCAGAAAGGTATAAGATTATGAAGAGTATGATGTCTACTTTTAGCTGTTTGATTTTAGTTGCTTTATTATTTTTACTCTTGAATAAAATTCAACATCATAAAAATAGAATTTACAGCAAATATTTTAAACATGCCTAGATGAAAACAACAATAGCAGATTAAATGTTGACCCAATTGATTTGAAAACTTAAGGACAGTGCATTATTTTCTCATCTTTCTTCAAACTATAAAAAACCTAGGATCCTCAGAATCACAAATCACATCATTGACAGAGACTAATGCACTATTGTATAGGTGAAGAGATCTCAGCCCAAAGAAATTAATTATTTCAATGTGGTTTTATGGTGAATGGATAGCAAAACCAGGATAAAAACTCCATAAGACATATACTAGAAAAATGTGTGATGTTCCCTGGAAACTAATTTGTGATGCTGGATGAGTGCAGGTTAAGGTTGATAATATCCATTTCCACCTTCAGCTGAGCTGGGCATAGAACTGACTACTTTAGTGGGACTTAAGGACAAGTGCCTGGGTGGGCACTCCCTTCACTGACAGAAACTGGATAACAATTCTGAAATACAAAAATATATTCTTAAATGTTGTAAATAAAATATTTAGGGTTAGCTTGAGTCTACCAACAGGGGGCAGCAGAGGCCATCTGTCCTGCCACCCTGGATTTTATGTTACAGTGTTAGCAAAATGGAATTTTCTCTGAGGTAGTTTTTGAGGTTTTGGAATGCAGCAAGAAGACAGATGTTGTTTCAAATCTTTTCATCGCCTTAGTCACAGGGGGTAATCAGGGTCACTGGGAAGGCTGTATCTCTGAGGCCTTCTTTCCCAGCCAGAACACTGGCATCCCACACCATCAGAGCCCAGTGGATGGCAGCACCTCTGTTCCTAGGTTATTGAGTTGGGCAGCTGTCTCTACAGGAAGCTAAGATTTAAAGCACTGGCGCTTAAATCTGGCTTTTTCACTGAGGATCTTTTTCAATAGTCAGTAAATTAGGCAAAGGAGAGTAACAAAACTAGGTAACTGTCAGAAATTCTCAACTGCATTTTTTAGCAAACATCAGCAACCATGTCATACTATCTGCATGGTTTTGGGGTTGGAAAAGAGAAGGTAGGAGGGGAGGTGTTGGGCAGATAAAATATATTATGCTCACTTTGTTAAAGATGGCGCTACCCACATGCAATTTTAAGATTAAGCTTTTCTCCACACCCTTGGCTGATTTGATTATGTAGGGTGGTACACTCTCATGAGGAATCCTCCCAGTATGTCTCAGATAAGTGACTTTGTATCAGACACTTCCTTGTTTGTAGATTGAATTAAAGGTTTTAAATCTATGCTATAAAGTGGGGCAGACCAGGAGCTTGTTCGCTCGGTTCCTAAGGTTAGCATTAGAGGGGAGAGCAGATTAAGACCACATGGAGGAGGGAGAAGCAGCCAAGATGGTGGAGTGCTGAGGAAGAAGCCGGTTTGAGCAGTTTGTGCTGGAGAAGGAGATGGGGAACAGAGGTGAGTAAGTCCGGTGAGCTAGAAACCTTTGATGCTAGGAAACTCGGATAAGTCAGTAGCTTTGTGAGCACTGAATGAGTGGGTTTTGGAGCCCAGTGTGTGTTTTTGCTTGCCTACCAGGTACAAGCTAGAAATAAAGCTGATGGCTCACCAGTTCTTGGCTCCGTTGTTTCATTACCAACTGTCTGAATCTAATGTGAACCTACACTGGCCAGGCGGCTGTGATGATTGCCCTGGCTACTGGCTTTACATTTGGCGTAGTCAGCAGGATTCGATACAGATCGGTATGGAGCCACCACCACCTTTGAGCGGTGGAGTAGAGAACTGGCTGCTGTTATGGTTCCCTATGGCTGTCTTTCTGGGGACTGTAGGCTGGCTGACTTTTACAGCCATGTGTGAGGAAACCGAGAGCTCTATGGAAGAAGCTACTCAGGACCTGCAGGCCAAGCAGTGGAAGGAGCTGGAGCAAACATGGGAGAAAGAGATGCTGACCCCGGAACTGAAGTATGCACCAGAGGAGGCCGACCAGGTTCACGAGATTCGCTTGGAAATGGAGCAGCCACTGGAGAAGGAATCACAAGTTCGTGAGTTTCAGATTGCCCTGGATGTTGTGGAGAGCCAGCGACAGCAGGAGGCTGAGGCTGAGGCTGAGGCTGAGACTGAGGCCCGGGCTGGAGCTGCAAGGCCAATGGAGCAGAAAGTAGCAGTGGCCCGGGACTCAAACCCAGCAGCAGGAGCTGGAGTTCTCAGTTCCTCTTTGGAGGACAAAGAGAATTGGGCTGGAGTTGTAATTCACAGACTCCTGAAAGTAAACGACGGTAGCTGTGGCGGGAGGATGAATGGATATCCCAGGAGCCAGGCATGCATTGCCAAGTGGCCACTTAGCAGGAGGTCCCTGCTAAGCTGCAGGTGGGTTTGCTGACGTTTTGGGACATAGAGGTGGATGCTATCATGCTCCCCAACACAGAGATGGAAATGCTGACTGCCATTGCCACATACTTCTCTTTAGAATAGTGTGAGACTTGCCATGACTGCAGGAATGAGGGCGGAGGTTAACACCCCATGTGCGCGGACTGATTTCCTGGACTATGACCGGAGTGAGAACTGGGTCCTTTGCTGAATGAACTTATGGATTTTCGACAATGTGAAATACCCTGATGGGGGTGGGGGGTGGCTTTTACAGAGGCCCTCACCCTGCCCAGGGAAGCCTTTCAAAGGGCAAGGAAGAAGGCTGAGGACATTTTGCGCTTTTGACAAAGTGCTCAGAGACTGGTGAAGTGTATTTTTGTAATTGTTGAAATTGTATGATTTGTCATGTTGTTGTAATTTGTATAACATACCTAATTTCCTTGTACATGGATGCCGGTGGTCTAGGTTGTGGGTAGTAAACTGAGCATAAGGGTGGATTGTTGGGCAGATAAAATATATTATGCTCACTTTGTTAAAGATGGCGCTGCCCACGTGAAAGTTTTAAGAGTAAGCTTTTCCCCACACCCTTGGCTGATTGAATGATGTAGGGTGGTGCACTCTCATGAGGAATCCTCCCAGTATGTCTCAGATAAGTGACTTTGTATCAGAGACTTTCTTGTTTGTAGATTGGATTAAAGGTTTTGAATCTATGCTATAAAGTGGGTGTAAAGCCAGTAGCCAGGGCCACCATCACAGCAGCCTGACCCGTGCTGGTTCGCATTAGATTCGAACAGTCAGTAATGAAACAACGGAGCCAAAAACTGGTGAGTCATCAGCTTTAATTCTAGCTTGCACCCGGCGGGCAAGCAAAAACATAAACTGGGCTCCAAAACCCACACATTCAGTGCTCACAAAGCTACTGACTTATCCGAGTTTCCTAGAATCAAAGGTTTCTAGCTCACCATACTTATTCACCTCTGTTTCCCATCTCCTTCTCTCTACACAAACTCTGCACAAACTGGCTTCTTCCTCAGCACTCTGCCTTGGCTGCCTCCTCTCCTCCACGTGGCCTTACTCTGCTCTCCTTTCTAATACTTCAGGAACCGAGAGAGCGAGCAAACTCCTGGCCTGCCCCACTTTATAGTGTAGAATCAAAACCTTAATTCAATCTACAGAAAAGGAAGTCTCTGATACAAAGTCGCCCATCTGAGGCATAATGGGATTCCTCAGGAGAGTGCACCACCCTACATCATCCAATCAATCAAGGGTGTGGAGAAGAGCCCACTCTTAAAACCAAGCCCTAGGCTATAACGACCCGGCTTGCCCACAGCCTGTCCCAGAACACACATTAATATCAACGAACTTCCATGTGGGCAGTGCCATCTTTAACAAAGTGAGCATATTATATTTTATCTGCCCAACAGTGGTGCAGACCAGGAACTTGCTCGCTTGGTTCCTAAGGTTAGCATTAGAGGAGAGAGCATATTAAGGTCACGTGGAGGAGAGGAGAAGAAGCCAAGATGGTGGAGTGCTGAGAAAGAAGCCGGTTTGAGCAGTTTGTGCTGGAGAAGGAGATGGAGAACAGAGGTGAATAAGTCCGGTGAGCTAGAAACCTTTGATGCTAGGAAACTCGGATAAGTCAGTAACTTTGTGAGCACTGAATGAGTGGGTTTTGGAACCCAGTGTGTGTTTTTGCTTGCCCACTGGGTGCAAGCTAGGATAAAAGCTGATGGCTCACCAGTTTTTGGCTCAGTTGTTTCATTACCAACTGTCCGAATCTAATGTGAACCTACACTGGCCAGGTGGCTGTGATGATGGCCCTGGCTACTGGCTTTATAGGAGGTTGAAAGGTAAAATCAGAGGAATCGTGCAAAAGCTTTGGCTGAATCAGCTCTCTTCCCTGCCTCCAGTGGACACCAGGTCTGCACACCCCCTGTCTATAGGGGGCACAGGGGCCCGCACACTCCCGCACCAGCCTGATGTCTCCAGGCTCTTTCCCATGCTGCCGCCCCTTTCTTCCTGTGGTGCCTCCACCCTCCTCTGGGTCTCACAGTTCAGACCTGCTGGCCCTTCTTAGTCACTCACCCAGTAATCAGACCCGTTTCCATTAGTGAAGGGAGTGCCCACTCAGGCACTTGTCTTCAGCTTCCCCTAAAGAAGTCAGTTCTAGGACCAGCTCAGCTGAAAATGGAAATGGATTCTATCAGCCCTTATAGACCTGCATTTATCCAGCATTGCAGAGTAGTTTTCAGGGAGTTTCACAACACCATTTTTTTTTTTTGTATGTCCTGTGGAATCCGGCAATGAGATATGAACAGGAATTTGCAGCCAAAAAAGTGAATTGGGAAAAGCAAAGCTGGACTCGGAGTTCCCTGTCATCCCAATGCCAATAAAGAGATGAGGAACAAGTGGGTGTAAGCTGTGTCTTTAATTTCAAATTGCAGCAATTTAAGGCATGTGACTCCTGTCCAAGAGAACTGCCTCCCTACTCTCCTGGTGCTGCCAGTTTTTATAGGGTTGTTAATAATGTCTAAGGGGAAAAAGGAAATAAAGGGGAGCAGTTAGTCACGTAGCAGTGTGTGGGAGGTCTGATTTGCAGGAACGTCTCCTCTGCAAGTTCTTCTGATGTAACAGGCCTAATCCGCAAGGTTTCATCTGGTGTCCTTGGTAAATCTTCAAGGCAGCAGGGCTCAGGTGTCTCCCAGGAACAACCATGGTCGTGATGCGTCTGGGAATTTCTGCAAGAGAACTCCCTGCATCTCTTAGGCAACAAAATAAAGATTTAGGTTTGTGAACTAAGGTCCTAGTTATCTGCAGTGCCTTATCTCCTTGCAGAAAATTCTGTGACTCGGCCCTTACAAGAAATTATTTTAATTTAGCCCCTTACAAAAGTAAGGATCTATAAAGGAGATGGCACCCTGCCCAGAGTCATAGATGAGCTAAGGCTCAAAGCTGGCCCCCTGATGTCTTCCAGGGAATGGGATGTGGGTGGGTAGGGGGGTGTTAGTCAAATAAGTTTGTAAATATGATGTATATGTTTGCTCACTTATAGTTTGCACTGAGTGTGGGATACAGGCTGTAAACTGGCAAGATCCTCATAGCCTGAGGCTTAGTTTTAAGACTAAGCCTTTCCCACCCTTTTATACTAATATCTTTTCAACATCCTTCTAATACTAAGATCTTCTCAAAACTAAGCTTTTTCCCACACCCTTGACTGTTGCATGATGTGGGGTGGTGCACTTTTACCAGGAATCCCATTTATGCCTCTGATAAGTGGCTTTGTATCAGAGACTTCCTTATTTGTATACTGGCTTAAAGGCTTTAATTTCTACACTATAAAATGAAGCAGGTGTGGGGGGGGGGGGGGTTCTTTCCCTCTCGCTCAGATCCTGTCATCAACACTGTGCAGAGGAGAGGCAGCTAAGATAGCGGAGTTCTGAAGATGAAGCCAGTTTGTGCAGAGAGAAGGAGATGGGGAACTGAGGTGAATCACAAGACTGGTGAGGTAGACACCTTTGATTCTAGGAAACTCGGATGAGTCAGTGGTTTTAGGAGCCCTGAATGGAAAGAGAAATGTTTTCCCACTGTGTGTATTTCTCACTCTCTAGGTGGGAGCTAGGCTTAAAGGTAATGGCCCACCAGTTCTTGGCTCCATGTTTCATTACCATCTGTCCGAATCATATGTGAACCTGCATGGGCCAGGCAGCTGTGATGGTGGCCATGGCTACTGGCTTTACAGGGGGATTATTAATCATGGTTACTAAAGGAGTTAGGGTTGTGGTCTCTGCTGATTGGTTGGTGCCAGGGTAGAGGGTAATTGATCTTTGCATCTGACCCTGTGTTCAGCCCTGGAATTCTTCTGTCTAACTTCACAAGGATTTGTTCTGTGGGATTGTTCCATTTTCCTGATTGCAGAGCTAAAACAAAACTGAGGCTAAGACATTGTTTTTCTTGGATTGAACACTCTGTCTCTAAGGACCGTGTTTCTAAGACTCCTGGATGCTGACCAACACTTCATTGTCCTGAGGACTTACTGCTTAAGCAAGAGAGAGGGAGGTGGGTGAGTCAGGCTGCTGGGCGAGGCCAGTTTGAGTCAAAGCAGAATAAATAAAAATAAAAGGTCAGATGTAAGAAAATAAGGTTTCTGCATGGTTACAAGGTCACATAGCTAGTGGTGGCAGAGCCGGTACTGAAACCCAGCCTTATGCTCTACTGTACAAGTAACCCCACAAACTTTATCCCAGGCACACCACCCCAGCTGACAGGGTCCTTGCTGGAGTACATTTTCATGGAGCCTGTGATTGTGGACATTCGGTAGAATCCAATCTGTCTCTTGGCCATGAATCTTCCCAGAAGCATCAAAGCATGCTGTTACCATGCTATTTGTGAAACCCCTGTATCTTGTGTGGATTTCCCCGCTGCTGCAGAGATAACACAGACTGGAAAACACATTTTCTTCTAAAAGTTTTGGTCTGCTTTTCTGTCTGTCACTGCTAGCTGGAAATGCACCCTCTCAGCTATATATACACATATGCTTAATAATGCCCACTACCCTTAAGTAGACCTGAAATGCTTCTTGTTTCCCTAAGGGGAAACCCCAAATTACAAATATGAAAGTTGAATCTTAGAAAGTTCAAATCCTTACCTTTTAACATTTTTAAATTTGAAGTTTGTTTCCCTCAACTCATGTCCCATATTCCACCTGCCCTGGTGTAAAGCCAGTAGCCGGGGTCAGGATCACAGCTGCCTGGCTCATGCAGGTTCGCATTAGATTCGAACAGTCGGTAATGAAACAATGGAGCCAAAAACTGGTGAGCCATCAGCTTTAATTCTAGCTTGCACCTGGCAGGCAAGCAAAAACACACACTGGGCTCCAAAACCCACTCATTCAGTGCTCACAAAGCTACTGACTTATCCGAGTTTCCTAGAATCAAAGGTTTCTAGCTCACCAGGCTTATTCACCTCTGTTCCCCATCTCCTCCTGCACAAACTCTTAACAAACTGGCTTCTTCCTCAGCATTCTGCCATCTTGGCTGCTTCTCCTGGCCTCCATGTGGCCTTAATCTGCTCTCCTCTCTGATACTAATCTCAGGAACCCAGGAACCGAGAGAGAGCTACGGGTCTGTCCCACTTTATACTGTAGAAATCTAAACCCTTAATCCAATCTACAGACAAGGAAGTCTCTGATACAATGTCACTTATCTGGGGGCATAATGGGATTCCTCAGGAGAGCGTGCCACCCCACATCATCCAATCAGTCAAGGGTGTGGAAAATAGCTTACTCTTAAAATTAAGCCTTAGGCTATAACGACCTGGCCTGCTTACATTATAGCCTTTCCCCCATACCCATCCCAAGCATAAGGGCAAATAATATCACCTGGATGACAGGCTTCCATGTGGACAGCGCCATCTTTAACAAAGTGAGCATATTATATTTTATCTGCCTAACAATCCACCCCTATGCTCACTTTACTACCCACAATCTACACCACTGGCATTCCTGTACAAGGAAATTAGGCACATTACACATATTACAACAGCATGACAAATCACACAATTTCAACAATTACAAAGGTACACACATTTCACCAGTCTCTGAGCACTTTGCCGAAAGCACAAAATGTCCTCAGCCTTCTTTCTTGCCCTTTGAAAGGCTTCCTGGGGCAAGAGGGCCTCCAGCAAAGCCATCCTCATCAGGATATTTCACATTGTCCAAAATCCGTAAGTCCATTCAACAAAGGAGCCAGTGCTCACTCCGGTCATAGTCCAGGAAATCAGTCCATGCACATGAGGTGTTAGCCTCCCCCATCATTCCTGTCATCATTGCAGGTCTCACACTGTCCTAAAGAGAAGCAAGTGGCAATGGCAGTCAGCATTTCCATCTCTGCTCTGGGGAGCATGATGGCATCCACCCCTATGTCCCAAAATTGCAGACCTACCAGGAGCGTAGCTACTCCTTGGTGCTGGGCTCTCACCTTCTGGAGGCTGCGGATTGAGAC
Organism: Rhynchonycteris naso; assembly: GCA_037038555.1. Lineage (NCBI taxonomy): Eukaryota > Metazoa > Chordata > Mammalia > Chiroptera > Emballonuridae > Rhynchonycteris > Rhynchonycteris naso. Next base: position 33,321,735 of record CM072997.1, on the reverse strand, counting down.
TCCAGCCAGATTCTCCTCATCCTCCAAAGAAGAACTGAAAACACCAGCTCCTACTGCTGGGCTTGAGCCCCGCGCCACTGCTGCCTTTTGGTCTGCAGGCCTTGCAGCTCCAGCCCCAGCCTCAGCCTCGGCCTCCCACCACTGCTGGCTCTCCACAATGTCCAGGGCAATCTCCAACTCACGAACCTGTGATTCCTTCTCCAGTGGCTGCTCCATTTCCAAGCAAATCTCGCAAACCTGGTTGGCCTTCTCCTTCAGTGCTTCCTCCAGCTCCAGAGTCGTCATCTCTTCCTCCCATGTTTCCTCCAGCTCCTTCCACTGCTTGGTTTGCAGGTTCCAGGCAGCCTCTTCCATAGAGCTCTCGGTTTCCTCACACATGGCTGTAAAAGTCAGCCAGCCTACAGTCCCCCAAAAAACAGCCATAGGGAACCATAACAGCAGCCAGTCCTCTACTCCACTGCTCAAAGGTGGTGGTGGCTCCATGCCGATCTGTATCAAATCCTGCCACAGACTATGCCAAATGTAAAGCCAGTAGTCGCGGCCACAATCACAGCCACCTGACCCGTGCAGGTTCGCATTTGATTCGAACAGTCGGTAATGAAACAATGGAGCCAAAAACTGGTGAGCCATCAGCTTTAATTCTAGCTTGTACCTGGTAGGCAAGCAAAAACACACACTGGGCTCCAAAACCCACACATTCAGTGCTCACAAAGCTACTGACTTATCCGAGTTTCCTAGAATCAAAGGTTTCTAGCTCACCAGACTTATTCACCTCTGTTCCCCATCTCCTCCAGCACAAACTCTTAACAAACTGGCTTCTTCCTCAGCATTCTGCCATCTTGGCTGCTACTCCTGGCCTCCATGTGGCCTTAATCTGCTCTCCTCTCTGATACTAATCTCAGGAACCCAGGAACCGAGAGAGAGCTACTGGTCTGTCCCACTTTATACTGTAGAAATCCAAACCCTTAATCCAATCTACAGACAAGGAAATCTCTGATACAAAGTCACCCATCTGGGGCATAATAGGATCCCTCAGGAGGGCGCACCACCCCACATCATCCAATCAGTCAAGGGTGTGGAAAATAGCTTACTCTTAAAACTAAGCCTTAGGCTATAACCACCTGGTCTGCTTACATTACAGTCTTTCCCCCACACCCATCCCAAGCATAAGGGCAAATAATATCACCTGGGTGACGGGCTTCCATGTGGACAGCACCATCTTTAACAAAGTGAGCATATTATATTTTATCTGCCCAACACCTGGTCCTTCACTTCCCATAAGTTTTCTCTTGTTTCATATGGAACTGGCTCACTCTCCCCTAACTGTGAATAGTGTCCTTTCTCTGGGCTTTTCTGCACTTTTTATCAGGGTCCAGGGTACGTCTACAATGGGTTTTTGTTTTTTCTTCTTTTCTTTCCTTCTTTCTTTCTTTATCTCTCCCATTTCTTTCTTTCTCTCTCTCTCTTTCTCTCTTTCTTTCTTTTCACTCCTGATTGCTACAATGAGGAGGAAAATAGCACTATTAGTTGAGACACAGTGACAGAAATTGTTTGAATTATGCTGGCCAGGCTGGGCAGCCTGCTGGATCCTCTGCTCCTCTCTCTCTAAGGACAGAAACTAAAGATTTGTCCACAAATGAATACAGTAAAATTGCATCACATTTCACATCAGGTTCAAAGTGAAAATCAAGAATGATAAAAATTTCCTGATCTGTTGTAAAGCCAGTGGCCAAGGCCACCATCAGGGTTGCCTGGCCAGTGTTGGTTCGCATTAGCTTCGGACAGTCAGTAATGAAACAATGGAGCCAAAAACTGGTGAGCCATCAGCTTTAATCCTAGCTTGCACCCAGCAGGCAAGCAAAAACACATACTGGGCTCCAAAACCTATTCATTCAGTGCTCACAAAGCTACTGACTTATCCGAGTTTCCTAGAATCAAAGGTTTCTAGTTCACCAGACTTATTCATCTCTGCTCCCCATCTCCTTCTCTCTACACAAACTCTGCACAAACTGGCTTCGTCCTCAGCACTCCACCATCTTGGCTGCTTCTCCTCTCCTCCACATGGCCTTAATCTGCTCTCCTTTCTAATGTGGCCTTAATCTGCTCTCCTTTCTAATACTAACCTCAGGAACCAAAAGCGAGCAAGCTCCTCGCCTGCCCCACTTTACAGTGTAGAAATCCAAACCTTTAATCCACTCTACAAACAAGGAAGTCTCTGATACAAAGTCACTTATCTGAGGCATAATGGGAGGATTCCTCATGAGAGTGCACCACCCCACATCATCCAATCAGCCAAGGGTGTGCGGAAAAGCTTACTCTTAATACTTGCACATGGGCAGCGCCATCTTTAACAAAGTGAGCATAATATATTTCATCTGCGCAACACCTGTGGTGCCACAGTAGATAAAGCATTGACCTGGAACACTGAAGTCATTGGTTTAAGACCCTGGGCTTGCCTGGTCAAGGCACATATGGCATTTAATACTTCCTGCTACTTCCCCTCTTCTCTCTCTCTTTCTCTCTCTCACCTCACTAAAATAAATACATAAAAAATTTAAAATTATAGAAAAGAATGATCAAAGTTAACCTTAACATACAAAACAACACCACCAAAATAAAAAGGATTAAAAATGAAATCCAAAGAACATGAGAATCCATGGAGAATTTCAGCGTTATAAAGATATGTTTTTATTAGATTTATAATTGAATTTTATTGGGGTAACACTAGTTAACATCATTATCCAGGTTGCAGGTACCCAATCATGCAACACATCTCTGTACACCAAAGAATTTTTTCATAATATTTCTTCTGGGATTTTTTTTTTCATATATAGGATTTATTTATTTTTCTTGGTTTTTATTTCTTTCTTCATAGTATTTCTATCTTTGACTCAAACTCTAAATTCTATTGAAGAAAAGATTAGTAATTTTAATTACATAATATAACACACTTCTGCATAAAGAAAATTTTAATAGGTAAACTTCAAAGACAAGCATCTACTGGGAAAAATATTTGCAAACAATACTACAGACAACAAGCTAATCTCTTAAATATATAAAAATGCCCCCCCCAAAAATCTGAAAATCAAGAAAAAAAAAAAGCCAATAGAAAAGAGGTCAATGAAAAAAAAAAAAAAAAAAGTGGTCAGTGACCTGACCTGTGGTGGTGCAGTGGATAGAGCATCAACCTGGAACACTGAGGTTGCTGGTTCGAGGCCCTGGGGCTTGCCTGGTGAAGGCACATCTGATGCTTCCCACTATTCCCCCACTTCTCTCTCTTTCTCTCTCTTCTCTCTAAAGTCAATAAATAAAAATTTTTAAAAACAAGTGGTCAAAGAATGCAAACAGACAGTTCACAAGACAAAAATATAAATGGATTTTATGTATAGGAAGATATTTCTTACTAATAGGAGAATTTCTTACTAATAAGATAAATTCAAATTAAAGACTACAATGAAATGTCATTTTTAACCTATCAAATTGGGAAAAATATGAAGATTTTGATAACCAGTTGGCAAGCGGTGGAAAAATAAGTGTTCTCTTCTGTTGCTGATAGAATAGTGTATGATGGGAAATTTAGCACTATCAAAATTCCAAATGCATTTTTCTCTGGCTCAGCAACCCTGCCCTGAGAATTTTGTCTTGCAGATTAGCTCTAATACATTCAAAGTGATGTGTTTTCAAAATTATTCATTGCAGCATTGTTTGCAATAGTAAAATATTGGAAATAACTGTCCATTCATCTATACAATTGAATTCTTTGTCTCTCTCTTTCTCTCTCTCTCTATATATATACTGTATATATATATATATATATATATATATATATATATATATATATATATATATATATATATATATATATATATATGAGGACATTCTTTGTGTGGATATATAGAAAGATCTCCAACTTCTACTGATAAGTGAAAGAAAAAATGTTTGTGCAAAGAAGGATCATATATATTCATATTGCTTGTATTTGCATGTAGAAACTCTGAGAGAACACACAAGAAACTAGCCATGGTGGCCACCTTTGATATAAGTTGATTGACTGTAGACCAGTGGCTCTTAACCTTTTTTGAGGTACCAAACCCACCAGTTTCATATGCGCATTCACCGAACCCTTCTTTAGTGATAAATAAAATATGATTTTTTCCCAAATTCAAGACATAGGTATATGTTTTTTTACTGGTGCACAAAATGAGCCGTGCATGAACATCACCTTGCTCAAAGAACAAAATCAACAAAGTGCATGAACTCACAACAAATTACGGTATTACTTTATTCTGGCCTCCGCGGCAGACGCTTCTCCGAACCCCTGAGACCTACTCATCGAACCCCTAGCTTACCAGCCTTATTCACCTCTGTTCCCCATCTCCTTCTTTCTACACAAACTCTGCACAAACTGGCTTCTTCCTCAGCACTCCACAATCTTGGCTGCTTCTTCTGGCCTCCTCCACATGGCCTTAATCTTCTCTCCTCTCTAATGCTAACCTCAGGAAATGAGAGAGAGGGCAAGCTCCCAGTCTGTCCCACTTTATAGTGTAGAAATCCAAACCTTTAATCCAATCTACAAACAAGAAAATCTCTGATACAAAGTCACTCATCTGAGGCATAATGGGAGGATTCCTCATGAGAGTGCACCACCCCACATCATCCAATCAGTCAAGGGTATGGGGAAAAGCTTACTCTTAAAACTAAGCCTTGGGCCATAATGACCCTGCCTGCTTACACCTGTCCCCCACACACAATAATAGAATTACGCCCATCCCAAGCATAAGGGCAACTAATATTACCTGGGCAATGGGCTTCCCTGTGGGCAACACCACCTTTAACAAAGTGAGCATAATATATTTTATCTGCCCAATAAGGCTGCAGATGTGGGTATGGGAGGAGTTACTAGAGTAAATGAAGTCATCAAAGAAGGCAATAATATCTGAATATACCTTTTTAAAATATTTATCTTACCTAGTTCCAAGAGGCTTTGATGGGACTTTCAAATAAAAAAGACAAGTATACACATGATTAATTACAGATTTCTAAAGTTTTAACTTCCTATTTGGGTAAAATTTAGAAAAAAAAAAGATTTGTCCTCATTTCTTCCCCTTCTCCTCCTTTCACATACAACCATTTCTTCATAGCTCAGGTCTCTGTGGGTTTTCATGAGTCCTCTTTCAATGGGTGTCAAATAGTGATTTTGAGGCAGGATAGTAAAAAGTTAGAAAAATTCACTGGAAATAGAATAGGAAAATTGAGACAGATAGCTGAACTAACTGGGCCAGCAATTTACAGCCAGATACAGAAGGTCACCTCCCTAGAGAACATCTGGGCCTCAGTTGTATTTTAGCTCCAGGCCCAGAAAAGCAGTAAAACCAGGTGGGTGATGCCAGGAACAGCTGCAATGAGTAATGGCCCCTCTGCCCTGGGCACTGACCTATCAGTAGGGACCACCACCTTGAAAAGGCCTGGAAAACCTAATGAATATTCTATTGAGACCACCCTTAAGACCTCCCCAAAACTCCCAGGCTTTAAAAATCTTCGAAACCAAGGACTCAGCACATGCTCTCCCTCCCTCTCCCTGTCTTTATCCACCAGAAGCACACATCTCCTAAACTATAAGAGTCCCCATGAGACTTAACCAGGGGAGCAGTGGGCAGTGGCATCTCATGCTGGGCTTACCCTGGAGCCTGTTGCCAAGGCCCACTTTCCTCTGACATATCAGTGAGCCAGAGCAGCCCCGCCAAGGCTCCCTGTACCTTCTTCCCTCTTAGGTCTTTCCTTGTTTCACTGTCCCCAGCTTTAATAAACATACTCTCGAGATAAAAAAGATGAAAGGAATAGCCAAAACATATATTGTTGGGCAGATAAAATATATTATACTCACTTTATTAAAGACGGTGCTGCCCAAGTTCAAGTCCATTGATATTAATGTGTGTTGGGAGACAGGCTGTGGGCAGGTCTGGTCTTATAGCCTAAGGCTTAGTTTTAAGAGTAAGCTTTTCCCCACACCCTTGACTGATTGGATGATGTGGGGTGGTGCACTATCATGAGGAATCCTCCCATTATGCCTCAGATGAGTGACTTTGTATCAGAGACTTCCTTATTAGTAGATTGGATTAAAGGTTTGAATTTCTACACTATAAAGTGGGGCAGATTGTGAGCTTGCTCTCTCTCGGTTCCTGAGGCTAGCATTAGAGAGGAGAGCAGATTAAGGCCACATGGAGGAGGCCAGGAGAAGCAGCCAAATGGCATAGTGCTGAGGGAGAAGCCAGTTTGAGCAGAGTTTGTGCTGGAGAAGGAGATGGGGAACAGAGGTAAATAAGGCTGGTGAGCTAGAAACCTTTGATTCTGGGAAACTCGGATAAGTCAGTAGCTTTGTGAGCACTGAATGAGTGGGTTTTGGAGACCAGTATGTGGGGTTTTATTTTTATTTTTTTATTAATTTTAATGGGGTGACACCAATAAATCAGGGTACATATGTTCAAAGAAAACATCTCCAGGTTATCTTATTATTCAATTATGTTGCATACCCATCACCAAAAGTCAAATTGTCCTCTGTCACCTTCTATCTGGTTTTCCCTGTGCCCCTCCCCTCCTCCCTATCCCAACCTCCCCTCCCTTCCCCCACCCCGTAACCACCACACTCTTGACGATGTCTCATAGTCTCACTTTTATGTCCCACCTATGTATAAAATCATGCTGTTCTCAGTTTTTTTCTGTTTTACTTATTTCACTCCGTATAATGTTATCAAGGTCCATCTATTTTGTTGTAAATGATCCGATGTCATCATTTCTTATGGCTGAGTAGTATTCCATAGTATATATGTACCAAAGCTTTTTAATCCACTAGTCCTCTGACGGACACTTGGGCTGTTTCCAGATCTTCGCTATTGTGAACAATGCTGCCACGAACATGGGGGCGCATTTCTTCTTTTCGAACAGTGCTATGGTGTTCTTAGGGTATATTCCTATAAGTGGGATAGCTGGGTCAAAAGGCAGTTCGACTTTTAATTTTTTGAGGAATCTCCGTACTGTTTTCCACAGTGGCTGCACCAGTCTGCATTCCCACCAGCAGTGCAGGAGGGTTCCCTTTTCTCCACTTGTTCTGTGTTGTTTTGCTGATGAGCACCATTTGGACTGGTGTGAGGTGATATCTCATTGTGGTTTTAATTTGCATTTCTCTAATGATTAGTGATGTGGAGCATTTTTTCATATGCCTATTGGCCATCTGGATGTCCTCTTTGGAGAAATTTCTATTCATTTCTTTTGCCCATTTTTTGATTGGATTGTTTGTCTTCCTGGTGTTGAGTTTTATAAGTTCTTTATAAATTTTAGTTATTAACCCCTTATCAGAAGTGCTGTCGAATATGTTCTCCCATTGTGTGGTTTGTCTTTTTATTCTGTTCTTATTGTCTTTAGCTGTGCAAAAACTTTTTAGTTTGATATAGTCCCATTTGTTTATCTTGCCTTTTATTTCATTTGCCGGTGGAGATAAATCGGCAAATATATTGCTGCTGCAGATGATAGAGATCTTGCTGCCTGTTTTTTCTTCTAAGATGCTTATGGTTTCTCAGCTTATGTTTAAGTCTTTAATCCATTTTGAGTTTGCTTTTGTGAATGGTGTAAGTTGATGGTCTAGTTTCATTCTTTTGCAGGTAGATGTCCAATTTTCCCAACACCATTTGTTAAAGAGGCTGTCTTTACTCCATTGTATGTTCTTTCCTCCTTTGTCAAATATCAGTTGTCCATAAAGCTGTGGGTTTATTTCTGGGTTCTCTGTTCTGTTCCATTGATCTATGTGCCTGTTCTTATGCCAGTACCAGGCTGTCTTGAGTATAATGGCCTTGTAGTAAACCTTGATATCCGGAAGAGTGATACCTCCTGCTTTATTTTTTCTTTTTAAGATTGCTGAGGCTATTTGTGTTTCTTTTGGTTCCATATAAATTTTTGGAATATGTGTTTGTTGGGTAGATATAATATATTATGCTCACTTTGTTAAAGATGGTGCTGCCCACATGGAAGTCCATCACCCAGGTGATATTATTTGCCCTTATGCTTGGGATGGGTGTAGGGGAAAGGCTGTAATGTAAGCAGGCCGGGTTGTTATAGCCTAAGGCTTGGTTTTAAGAGTAAGCTTTTCTCCACACCCTTGACTGATTGGATGATGTGGGGTGGTGCACTCTCCTGAGGAATCCCGTTATGCCTCAGATGGGTGACTTTGTATCAGAGACTTCCTCGTCTGTAGATTGGATTAAGGGTTTGTATTTCTACAGTATAAAGTGGGACAGACCAGGAGCTTGCTCGCTCTCTTGGTTTCTGAAGTATTAGACAGGAGAGCAGATTAAGGCCACGTGGAAGAGGCCAGGAGAAGCAGTCAAGATGGTAGAGTGCTGAGAGAGAAGCAAGTTTGTGCAGAGTTTGTGCAGGAAGAGATGGGGAAGAGAGGTGAGTAAGCCTGGTGAGCTAGAAACCTTTGATTCTAGGAAACTCGGATAAGTCAGTAGCTTTGTGAGCACTGAATGTGTGGGTTTTGGAGCCCAGTGTGTGTTTTTACTTGCCCGCCAGGTGCAAGCTAGAATTAAAGCTGATGGCTCACCAGTTCTTAATCCACTGTTTCAGTATCGACTATCCGAATCTAACGTGAACCTGCACGGGTCAGGCGGCTGTGATGGTGGCCCTGACTATTGGCTTTACAGTGTTCTATATCTTTGAAGTATGTCATTGGTATTTGTAAAGCCAGTAGCCACGGCCACCATCAGAGCCACCTGGCCAATGCAGGTTCGCATTAGATTCGTACAGTTGTTAATGAAACAACGGAGCCAAAAACTGGTGAGCCATCAGCTTTAATTCATGCTTGCACCCGGCGGGCAAGCAAAAACACACACTGGGCTCCAAAACCCACTCATTCAGTGCTCACAAAGCTACTGACTTATCCGAGTTTCCTAGAATCAAAGGCTACTAGCTTACCCGACTTATTCACCTCTGTTTCCCATCTCCTCCTGCACAAACTCTTCCTCAGCACTCTGCGATCTTGGCTGCTTCCTCTCCTCCATGTGGCCTTAATCTGCTCTCCTCTCTATACTAATCCTAGGAACCGAGAGAACAAGCTCCTGGTCTGCCCCACTTTATAGCATAGATTCAAAACCTTTAATCCAATTTTACAAACAAGAAAGTCTCTGATACAAAGCTACCCATCTGAGGCATAATGGGATTCCTCAGGAGAGTGCACCACCCCGCATCATGCAATCAGTCAAGGGTGTGGGGAAAAGCTTAGTCTTAAAACTAAGCCTTAGGCTATAATGAGCCAACCTGCTTACAGCCTGTCCCCCACACCCAATACAATCTATAAGCAAGCAAACATGTATATCATATTTACAAACTTATTTGACCAACATTCCACCCCTTTTGCTTGCTTCACAATCTAAAGCACAGGTTAAGTACATTACACAAATTACAACAACAGCACCAATCATACAGTTTCAACAATTGCAAAGGTACAATTCACCAGTCTCTGAGCACTTTACCAAAAGTGCAAAATGTCCTCGAACTTCTCTCTAGCCCTGGGGAAAGCTCCTAGGGCAGGGGAGGGACCTTTAGCAAAGCCACCTCCCAATCTCATCAGGGTATTTTACATTGTCCAAAATCCATAAGTCCATCCAACAAAGGAGCCAGTGCTCACTCTGGTCATAGTCCAGGAATCAGTCCAAGCACATGGGACCTCAGCCACTACCCTCATCCCTGCCGTTCTGAAGGTCTTACACTGTCCCAAAGAGGAGCACGTGGGAATGGCAGTCAGCATTTCCATCTCTGCTCCAGAGAGCATGATGGCATCCACCCCTATGTCCCAAAATCACAGACCTACCAGAGGTGTAGCAGGTACTCCTTGCTACTGGGTTCTCACCTTCTGGAGACTGTGGATCACAACTCCAGCTCGATTCTCCTCATCCTCCAAAGAGAAACAGAAAACACCAGCTCTCACTGTCAGGCTCAAGCCCCGGGCCACTGCCACCTTCTGCTCTGTGGGTCTTGCAGCCCCAGCTCTGGCCTCAATCCTGGCCTGCTGCCACTGCTGGTTCTCCACAATGTCCAGGGCAATCTCCAACTCATGAACCTGTGATTCCTTCTCCAGCAGCTGCTCTATATCCAGGCAAATCTCACAAACCTGGTCGGCCTCCTCCGGTGCTTGCTCCAGCTCCAGGGTCAGCATCTATTTCTCCCACGTTTGCTCCAGCTCCTTTCACTACTTGGTGTGCAGGTCCCAGGCAGCCTCTTCCACAGAGCTCTTGGTTTCCTCACGAATGGCTGTAAAAGTCAGCCAGCCTATGGCCCCCAAAAGGACAGCCATGGGGAACCATAACAGCAGCCAGTCCTCTACTCCACCGCTCAAAGGTGGTGGTGGCTCCATACCAAACTGTATCGAATCCTGCCACAGACTATGCCAAATGTAAAGCCAGTAGCCGCAGCCACCATCACAGCCGCCTGGCCAGTGCAGGTTCACATTAGATTCAGACAGACGGTAATGAAAACAACAGAGCCAAGAACTGGTGGGCCATTAGCTTTAATTCTAGCTTGCACTGGCAGGCAAGTAAAAGTACACACTGGGCTCCAAAACCCACTCATTCAGTGCTCACAAAGCTACTGACTTATCCGAGTTTCCTAGAATCAAAGGTTTCTAGCTCACCAGCCTTATTCACCTCTGTTTCCCATCTCCTTCTGTCTGCACAAGCTCTGCAGAGACTGGTTTCTCCTTCAGCACTCCACCATCTTGGCTACTTCTCCTCACCTCTACATGGCCCTTTCTCTGCTCTCCTCTCTAATGCTAATCTCAGGAACTGAGAGAGCAAGCTCCCGGTCTGCCCCATTTTATAGTGTAGAAATCTAAAGCTTTAATCTAATCTACAAACAAGGAAGTCTCTGATACAAAGTCATTTATCTGAGGCATAATGGGATTCCTCATGAGAGTGTACCACCCCATATCATTCAATCAGTCAAGGGTGTGGGAAAAAGCTTAGTCTTAAAACTAAGCCTTAGGCTATAATGACCCGGCCTGCTTACAGCCTGTCCCCTACACCCAATACAAACTATAAGCGAGCAAACATATATATCATATTTACAAACTTATTTGACCAACAAAGTGGAAGCAGGGGGAGGGGGGAAAGAGCAGTATATGGGGGTGGAAAGAGAGTTTTCATGAGGCATGGTGGGACACGATGCAGTGTGTTACATTGAATGGAACACTTGAAACCATGTCAACACAATAAATTAAAAAATAAATTAAAAGATGTTTCTCCTCTAGCTATTGTGTCTCTCTCCTCTTCTGAGACAAGTTTTTACAATTGCCTGCCCTCTCTACTTCTTTTCTCTTCTATGTCTCAACTGACTGCTTCAACCAAAGTCACCAGGGGTCTCTAGTTCTCCAAAGTAAGCGATACTTTTCTGCCCTTTTTCCTTCTACATGGCAGACCATTTCGTTTGTTTGTTTTTTTTCTCTTTTTTAATTGATTGGTATTAGAGACACAGAGAGAAGGGCATAGGGAGAGAAAGCAAGAGAAGCATTCATTTGTTGTTCCTCTTAGTTGTGCATTCATTGGTTGTTTCTTGTTTGTGCCCGGACTGGATATTGAACCAACAACCTTGATGTTTTGGGTCAATGCTCTAACCAACTAAGCTAACTGGCCAGGGCCTCCATTTGATTCTTGGAATTCTACTCCCCCAGCTTTTCTGACACTGCTCTCTCGAGTTTCTCCTTACGCCTTTTTGTACCTTCTTTAATTTCTCTCTGGGCTCCTCCATCTCTGCCTGGTCTGTTTTTCTTTTGGGAACCCAGAGCCCTTTGAGAGTCAAAAGGTATGGATCTTTCTTCCAGATAAAAAGGGCACACATATAAGTCATCCTACCAGATGAAACCAACAACCCTAAAATCTTAAGGGATTAGCACAGCCAGGGTTGATTTCTTGACTAGACAAACTCCAATATGGATGATCTGGGATAGCATCCCTCCAGTATTACTCAGGGATCCACCTTCTAGCAGTATGTGCTCAGACATTACCGTATGTCTGTGTTTGCAATATTTCTCACCCCGCACAGCTCTATGGACATCATGTCTGATCCGAGCCTTCTTGCACTATATAGATTATTCTCATTTCTGACAGACACCACGTCTGCTTATCATCGTGCTTCCACAGAAGCTACTCCCACCATCACTCACTGCAAAGAGCCTCTAGCTCGTCCTACCTCTCTTTTCCACGTGTGACTCAGCAGCAGTATCCCATGCTGGTCGGCCATATTCTGCCCACTGAGGTGTCAGAAATTATTTCTTGATTGATGTCTCAGTGAAACGTGGACCTTATGCTGAGCAGAAATGTGGGCAACATATACAGAAAAGGCAACTTCTCCTTTCTTTAAAGCTTCTTCTATCCTGCTGCTGCCGAGTTTGCTCTCACCACCTCTCACCTGCCGCAGTGGGGCCATGCCCAGCTTTCCTCTGGCCTGACAGCCCCCACCTTCCCAGGTCAGCCTCAGACCCAGGTTTACCTTCATAGCACACAGGCTGCTGCTTCTTAGCCTTGCCCTCTGACTTAGGATCGTTTTTATTATTTCTCTTGGGATGGGGTGTGGCTCACTGACTGTCCTTCCTGCTAACAGACTTAAGGTGTTAATGCTAATAGCTAAGAAGAGGAATGCCGGGCAAACCTTTGCAGGACTCTAAGCGTTGCCAGGCTGAGGAGAATGAGAAGCACATTGTGATCATCTTGTTACGTTTTGCAATACAGTCTATTATTAATAGTTTGAAAAGCAATAGCAAGGTATTCCTTAAACTAGGGCTTTGCCAGCATTTATAGCATTTCCTCTAGTCTCTCTCAAATAGATAAAGAAATAAATTCCTCTAGTCTCCCTCCCCCCAAAATAAAGAAATATATTTTTCTGGGCAATGGGAAAAATAATAAAGAATTTTCTTTTCCAGTGAATAAACCTCTTCCCTCTAATGGTTTTCTGTGTAACTTTCTACAGGTCTGGACCCAATCCCTGATCACTCACAGGGAGGTAACTGTGCCTTGGGAATTCTACACAGCACTCCGCATTAGGTGTGTGTGTGGGGGGGGGGGGGAGTGTTGGAGAAGCCTTCAGGGTGAAAACAAGCAAGCCTTCTGACCGGGAAGGGGCGGGACAGCCAGATTGGCAAATAAGTGTCAGTGAGCCACACGCTTATACGGATGTGGGGGCCTCCATATCCCAGTTCTTAGTTCTTCACTAATACTTACACCTAAGAAGTTTCTTGAAAGATACTCTATGTTAAAGGCCAAGGGGTTGCCATTCCTCATGTCTAATTAACGATAGCCATTGGAGTGTGGCCCAGAGCTGGGCATTCTCCCCTTTGTGCTTGCCTTTGGGTAATGACTGCTTCTTAAATGAGAAGATACCTGGTGGCACGATAAAACTTTAATGTAACTTCTGACAGCTGTGCTTCTAGGAAGAGCTATATAGCTGCAAGACAGAAGAGGGAGAGCCACTACATTCAATGTGTGTGGAACCTTTTGAACTGTGTAATATGTGCATATATTACCTATTTAATTATCTCTCGAAAGCAGACCAAACATGTCCTGATGTGGCCAAACTTCAAGGTGGCCAAACTTCAAGAGAGTATCCAGGTATTCAGGGGCCATGAACCATTACACACACACACACACACACACACACACACACACACACACACACACACACACACACACACACACCGTTTTCCAGAAATATACGTAATTTAAAAGGCATAAGCAATATGTTTGATTTTCGTGATCTACCTGAAATGCAGGAGTTTGAGACCAAGTATGTCCACCTGTCTCGCAGATAATCTGAAAAAAAAACCACAAGGAGGACCCGCTGAAGCAGACATAGCCTTTATTACTTACATGCTGGGACGTCACCGGCTGAGGACCTGCACCATCCACACGGGTGGTCTGATTAAAAAGTGACAGTTGAATCACTACTGCTCATAAAAGACAAGGGAACATTGATGCAGGGAAGGAGGGAAAGGATAAAAGCAAGATGGGTGTGTGATCACAAGCTATGGTATTTGCAGATGTCCAGGGACCTCAAAACACAACAGCATTGGATTTGGGGTGACGCTCAAGCCTAATTCATTTTTGGATTTGTAACTTAGTTATACAAATGTTCCCTCTTCCCTGAAGAATATTCTTTTGGTAACTGCTGTGCTGTGGAATATAACCTTGAACCCAGAAAGAGGCAAGGCATACCACTAAGACTCTGAAATAACACTGGAAACCTCTAGCACTAAACCCCAGGAGATTTCAGCCAGTAAGAAAGGATATTTGATTCTCAGAGCTTTGGCAAGTCTAATTTACAAGCCTGGGTGATTTCACACTCCACAGTGGATTAGAAACAAATCCCTTCTCAGAGATCCCTTCCCGCAGGAATCTCCTGAGTGAGCCTGCGTTCTCTACACAGTTAGTTCTTTCGGCATCATAATTAGCGAGCACTTCCCACAGGCTGAGTGCTCTCTCTCCCTCCTGGTATCTGCATGGACTTCTAGCCTTGAACATCTCATTCAGAATCAAATGGCTGCTTACAACTCAGTCTTCCTGCCAGACCTCTGGCTTCTTGTGGGGAACAGGCTTCTGTCTTCCCATCTCCTTTTCCCTAGCATCTAGCATATAAAATGCACATAAAAGATGCTTGATAAGCATGTGCTGAGATGCAGTGTGTGACAGCACACTATAAAGGAAGTCAAACAGGGAGAGGTCACAGACGTCTGCTTCCCTTGGAGTGGTCATGCATTCAACCGATAGATAACCAGTTCAGGGTCCTGTATAGGACTTACCAGAACAGTGATTGAGAATTACATCATTGAAAATAGCACAAGAAACTCAGAATGTTTAATTTGAAGAACTGAGGTTGGACTGTGGGTGCCCCATCAGGAGATAGAAAGCACCTCGAGAAGGAAAGGCTGCACATGTGGATGACAAAACCAAAGCACAACTGGTTGGCCAGGACAGAACCCCCACTCCTCCTTTTTGACACTGTTCCCTCCCTGTAGTCTCCAAACCCAGGCTCACTGGGTCTTGGATCTCCTCTCCTGCCCTGCCCCCTTCCCTACTACTGTTGCACATCAGAGCTCCTGAAACTGACCCCCTGTAACCCCATCTTCAGCTGATTAGGCAGCAGGGATTAGGATCTGTTGGTCAAATAACTTTGTAACCATGATATATATGTTTGCTCTCTTATAGTTTGCATTGGATGTGGGGGGACAGGCTGTAAACAGGCAGGATCCTTATACCCTAAGGCTTAGTTTTAAAACTAAGCCTTTCCCACCCTTTTTGATGTGGGGTGGTGCACTCTCATGAGGAATCCTCCCATTATGCCTCAGATAAATGACTTTGTATCAGACACTTCCTTGTTTGTATATTGGATTAAAGGTTTTGATTTCTATACTATAAAGTGGGGCAGGCTGGGAGCTTGCTCTCTCTCGGTTCCTGAGATTAGCATTAGAGAGGAGAGCAGAGAAAGGCCACGTGGAGGAGAGGAGAAGTAGCCAAGATGGCGGAGTGCTGAAGGAGAAGCCAGTTTGTGCAGAGTTTGTGCAGAGAGGAGGAGATGGGGAACAGAGGTGAATAAATAAGGCTGGTGAGCTAGAAACCTTTGATTCTAGGAAACTCGGATAAGTCAGTGGCTTTGGGAGCCCTGAATGTAAAGAGAAATGTTTTCCCACTGTGTGTATTTCTCACTCTCCAGATGGGAGCTAGGCTTAAAGGTAATGGCCCACTAGTTCTTGGCTTCATTGTTTCATTACCACCACAGGTCAGGTTCAAAGTTCCAAAGAGCTGTGCAAGTTGACTGTATATCTGTTAGTTTCTCTGCTCGAGGGTGCAGCTAGAAAAATGGTTAGGTCCCTGGTTTTCAAAATGTGGTCCCTCAACCAGCAGTATCAGCCCTGCCTGCTGAATGGGAAATGCATATTCTCAATCCCAGGCCTGCTGAATCAGAAACTCGGAGCTGGGGCCCAGCAACTTGTTTTAACAGGCTCTCCAGGTAACTTTGATACTGCCTAAATTTTGAGAATCATTGGGTTAGATAATAGTTTTGCTCTGTTGTCACATACGGTGACACTGAAGCATAAAGAGATCCAGTGGGTTGCCCGAGGGAACTCAGCTAGTACATAGTGAAACCAGAATCTGAACTGAGGCAGTCTGACTCCCTAGGTCACACTCTTACTGGGAATATACGATTTCTACTTGCAACTCATCAAATGCCCAGCATACAGTGCTAGAACCTCCCTTGCTTGCTTGCAGAAGTAAATGTTTACATCTCACAGATTGGCTTCATGAACAAGGGCAAGTACAAGGCAGAAGCCATTGAATATCTCATCCATAGAGGCTGCATACCAGATGATTCTGAATTGGTATCTGACTTAGAAAAATGACTGGGGTTCCACTTATTTGTGGCGACAAATTAAATGTAAACTTGGTTGCTGTGTATAACAATCCACTTCCATTATGCATAGAATGTCAGCTGTGATCAAGAATGACTCAAAATGCCTGACGAGGTGGTGGTGCAGTGGATAGAGCATCAGACTGGGACACAGAGGACCCAGGTTCAAAACCCCAAGGTTTCCAGCTTGAACGTGGGGTTGCTGGCTTGAGCATGGGATCATAGATATTACCATATAGTCGCAGGCTTGAGCCCAAAGGTCACGAGCTTGAAGTCCAAGGTCTCTGGCTTGAGTCTAAGGTTTCTGGTTTGAGCAAGGGGTCACTCACCCTGCTGGAGCCTCCTGGTCAAGGCACATATGAAAAAGCAATAAATGAACAACTAAGATGACACTACTATGAGATGATGCTTCTCATATCTCTCACTTCCTGACTGTCTTTATCTGTTCTTCTCTCTTTCTCTGTCACACACACACACACACACACACACACAACTCAAATAGCTTCTAGGTTTCTACCACCTTCTGCCTGTAAAGCAGGAACCAACTGGGCCACACTACTGCTTTGAGGACAACCTAACCCTCATTTTCCCTTTGCTACACTCTAGTCATGGAATGTTTCTTTGATAAACACCTTAGGTTCTCCCCAAAAGGAACTTCTACAGAGCTCAATCATCCTTTTGTCTCTTTTCTCCCAACTCTCTCGCTGTATGCAAGCACTGTAGGGATCAGAGTGGAACACCCATGGTGCCTGGACAGAGGCAGAAGTTTAAACCTGTCACTTTGGAACAGATAATAGGTGAAACAAAATTCTTCTAAGATTTCTAACCAGCATGCCCAAAGCCAAGCCTGAAAAACCAATTTGACATCCAATACAACCTTCTAGTGGTTAGGTTTTCCCCACAGAGACCTGAATGACATCTATGGAAGCAAGATGCTACCTGCTGCCACAGAAGGTAACAGACATGAACTGATCAGAAAATGTTTTTACACAAATAGAAGTGCAATCTTTCAATTCTCAAAATTGTTGAATCTTGCTCTGGCCAGTGGCTCAGTGGATAGAGCGTTGGTCGGCATATGGATGTCCTGGGTTTGATTCCTAGTCAGGGCACACAGGAGAAGCAACCATCTGCTTCTGTCCTCCTCCCTCTCCCTCATCTCTCCCTCTTTCCCTCCTGCAGCCAGTGGCTGGACTGGTTCAAGCATGGCCCAGGCACTGGGGATAGCTTAGTTCAGTGGTTCTTAACCTGGGTTCTGAGTCGGTCTCAGGGGTTCGGAGAAGCCTCTGCCGCAGAGGCCAGAATAAAGTAATACCGTAATTTGTTGTGAGTTCATGCACTTTGTTGATTTTGTTCTTTGAGCAAGATGATGTTCATGCACAGCTCATTTTGTGCACCAGTAAAAAAACATATACCTATGTCTTGAATTTGGGGAAAAAAATCATATTTTATTTATCACTAAAGAAGGGTTCGGTGAATGCGCATATGAAACTGGTGGGTTTGGTACCTCAAAAAAGGTTAAGAACCACTGCTCTAGACAAATGTTATAAGCTTGTTAATGATTGTGTCATGCTCCTCCCAACCTGTATGTGGTCAAGGGTATACAACCAGCCTCAGAATTATATTCAACATTGCACGATTTGGGTCAGCTATACCCTGTGTTAGTCATGTGCAGCCGGCTTAATCAATAAAACTCCTCAAAAATTTATTTGGACTTGGTGTCTCTATGTAACCCATGGATAAGGTACAGTACTTTACAACAGTCCAAGGTCTCTGGCTTGAGCCCAAGGTTGCTGGCTTGAGCAAGGGGTCACTTACTCTGCTGGAGCCGCCAGTCAAATCACATATGAGAATGCAAGCAATGAACAGTTAAGATGCCGCAACAAAGAACTGATGCTTCTCACCCTCTCCCTTCCTGTCTGTCTGTCCTTATCTGTCCCTCTCTCTGACTCTCTCTGTGTCCCTGTCAAAAAAAAAAATTACTGATAACAGAAAAAGTCTGCAAGAAAAACTGGTATATAAAAACACCACAGAGGCTCCATCCTTGACCTCAATAAAAACAGAACAACAACAACAAAGAAAAAACACCACAGTTCTAATGTGCAGATAGATTGTCTTGAGGACTACCTTAAGTCACTATCTCATTTAATAGCTGTTTTCATGCTTTTGTGTAACTTTTAAGCATTACTTCTGAAAGACTTCTCTGGTCTGCCCTTTACAACCCAATCTTGATTCTTAACTGATTTAGATGTTAAATTGTGGGTTTCCTTTTAGGAATCCTTATTCCAAGCTATCAGCTAAACGCTTGTTTTAGTCATCTCTATCCTTCTGCCTTGCTCAAAGCATAAATGTCTGCAAGAAATAATGAATTGATGGATGGATGGATGGATGGATGGATGGATGATAGATGATGGTTGAGTGCATTATTACATAAATGAGAAGGTGAAACAATTTTTGTGGGTAGTGGGTCTTCCTTTGTAATTTCTTTGAAATTATTCTACTAATTATAGAAAAATAAGATCAAGTATATGTTACTTTCTACAAAATTACAGTGAAATCATTGGAAAACTGTAGAGAAGATGCCAACATTTCTGCCAGTGATTTGTTGCTATTTTTTGTATAGTTCTCAAATAATACATTTCACCTTGACAGTGTAGAAATAACCAGAGGCTAATAATTAATCTTTTAAAATCAATGCCATTGAAATCAAGCAAAAACAAAACAATGTTTAACAATGGGATTTTTAAAACAACCTTTTAAACCTGAGTTTTGTAAGATTGTATTAGATTGTTGGAAGGAAAAGATGAAACTATCTAAACATGGAATACCCATGGGCCCTTGCCTAAGAAGTGAGATTCTACAAGACATTTCTCATGCTTCTTATTAGCTAGGACAAGGGTCTCAAGGTCTGGGAAGTCTTACTAAATGTTATTCCTGCTAAATGTTAAAATATAGTACAACTATAACTTGATGAGCCTGACTGGAACCCAACAAGCTAAGTTAAACCCACTACTAAGAAGAAATCAACATGTGATTAACCAAATATTGTATACAAGCAATGGCTAAGTCTCTCTTCAGGGAAACAGAGGGTTTTTTGGATGTAAATCCCTTGTCTCTACTTACTGCAAGTAAATAAAACTACCTAATGACAACCACATCTCACATTTGAATAGAGCACCCCAAGCAGTGAACCCCTTGAGTTCAGTAACATTCCCACAGTGGCCTTGACCTTGGGTGTAAGGCCAATGGACACTGCCATCATGGCCATACAGGTTCTCATTGAAGTCGGGCAGATGGTAAAGAAACAGTGGAGCCAAAAAAATGGTGGGCCATTCCTTTATTAAAGTCTCGCACTGGCCGATAAGCAAATAGGCAGGAAAAAAACTTCCCTTTCAATCAGGGCTCCCAAAGCTCTGATGCATTCTCCGATTCCACAACCAGGAGAATCTTCTCCAGTTCCTCCTAGAATCAAAGGCCCCACCAGTGTCAGCAGAGTTCGCAAAGTCCCTCCTCTCTGGTTTCCCATCTGCACACCTTCTCACTTTTCTCTGCAAAACTGGCTTGTTCTTCAGCACTCTGCAGTCTCTCTGCTCTCCCTGCAAAACTGCCTAGGTCCACAAAGACCCCTCCTCCAGCAAACATTAGCAAAACAATGGCCCCTCCCAAGCAGGAATACAATCCACAATTTGCAATCAACTGCCCTGCTCTGAGGGCAAGCACACACATAGCTGTCCAGCACCATTTCTTAACAATAAAAGTGAGTGTTGGGCAAATGAAATATATTATGCTCACTTTGTTGAAGATGGTGATGCCCACGTGCAAGTTTTAAGAGTAAGCTTTTCCCCACACCCTTGACTGATTGGATGATGTGGGGTGGTGCACTCTCATGAGGAATCCTCCCAGTATGTCTCAGATAAGTGACTTTGTGTCAGAGACTTCCTTGTTTGTAGATTGGATTAAAGGTTTTGAATTACGCTATAAAGTTGGGCAGGCCGGGAGCTTGCTCGCTCTCAATTCCTGAGGTTAGTATTAGAAAGGAGAGCAGATTAAGGTCATATGGAGGAGAGGAGGCAGCCAAGATGGCGGAATGCTGAGGAAGAAGCCAGTTTGAGCAGAGTTTGTGTAGAGAGAAGGAGATGGGAAACAGAGGTGAATAAGTCTGGTGAGCTAGAAATCTTTTGATTCTAGGAAACTTGGATAAGTCAGTAGCTTTGTGAGCACTGAATGATGGGTTTGGGAGCCCAGTGTGTGTTTTTGCTTGCCACCCAGGTACAAGCTAGAATTAAAGCTGATGGCTCACCAGTTCTTGGCTCCATTGTTTCATTACCGACTGTCTGAATCTAATGTGACCCTGCATGGCCCAGGCGGCTGTGATCCTGACCCTGACTACTGGCTTTACAGTGAGTAAACTAAAAAAATTAAAATTTTACAAACTCATTTGCTTAACATTTGGAAAAGGTAAATTAAATTGCCCCAAACTGGACCAAGTGTCTGCTTCAGTAATTTCACTTTGCCACTGGGTGATTTAGAAACCTCATACTAACTTTAGAAACAGAGAATTTCTTCAGAAGTTTCATTAATCACACCCAAAATTATGATTAAAAGTAACCATTAAGCTCAGGGAAGACAATGAATACTTTAAATTTTTTTTTAATTAATATGTGTATTTATTAACATATCCAAAGTTGCCTAACTCTGACATGCCCTTTATTTACATGCCATCTTCCAGAACTTTCCTCCCTACCCTTCACAAAATTTGCCTGACTACTTGCTCAAGATATTCTGCTCTTGAAAGAAAATAACCTGAGATTATACATTACTACATTGCTCCTACCTGATAAAATAAACATTTTAATGAGGAATTCCTAAATCTCTGTTTCCCAGTTTAGAAACCCTGTAACACCAGACAGAGCTCCTGTCGGGCAAATAAATTTGTAAAATGTGTGTAGGGCCAGTAGCCATGGCCCCCATCACAGCTGCCTGGCCAGTGCAGGTTCGCATTAGATTCGGACAGTCATTAATGAAACAACAGAGCCAAGAACTGGTGAGCCATCAGCTTTAATCCAAGCTTGCACCTGGCGGGCAAGTAAAAACACACACTGGGCTCCAAAACCCACTCATTCAGTGCTCACAAAGCTACTGACTTATCCAAGTTTCCTAGCATCAAAGGTTTCTAGCTCACCAGTCTTATTCACCTCTGTTCCTGTAAAGCCAGTAGCCAGGGCCACTATCACAGCTGCCTGACCCGTGCAGGTTCACATTAGATTTGAACAGTCGGTAATGAAACAATGGAGCCAAAAACTGGTGAGCCATCAGCTTTACTTCTAGCTTGCACCCGGCGGGCGAGCAAAAACACACACTGGGCTCCAAAATCCACTCATTCAGTGCTCACAAAGCTACTGACTTATCCGAGTTTCCTAGAATCAAAGGTTTCTAGCTCACCAGACTTATTCACCTCTGTTTCCCATCTCCTCCAGCACAAAGTCTGCACAAACTGGCTGCTTCCTCAGCATTCTACCATCTTGACTGCTTCTCCTGGCCTCCACATGGCCTTACTCTGCTCTCCTCTCTATACTAATCCTAGGAACCAAGAGAGAGCAAGATCCTGGCCTGCCCCACTTTATAGTGTAGAATCAAAACCTTTAATCCACAAACAAGGAAGTCTCCAATACAATGCCACCCATCCAAGGCACAATGGGATTCCTCAGGAGAGTGCACCACCCTACATCATCCAATCAGTCAAGGGTGTGGGGAAAAGCTTACTCTTAAAACAAAGCCTTAAGCTATAACAACCCGCCTGCTTACATTACAGCTTTTCCCCCACAGCCATCCCAAGCATAAGGGCAAATAATATCACCTGGGTGACGGGCTTCCATGTGGGCAGTGCCATCTTTAACAAAGTGAGCATATTATATTTTATCTGCCCAACAGTTCCCCATCTCCTTCTATCTGCACAAACTCTACAGAAACTGGCTTCTCCCTCAGCACTCCGCCATCTTGGCTGCTTCTTCTGGCCTCCACGTGGCCTTTCTCTGTTCTTCTCTCTAATGCTAATCTCAGGAACTGAGAGAGCGCAAGCTCCCGGTCTGCCCCACTGTATAGTGTAGAATCAAAACCTTTAATCCAATCTACAAACAAGGAAGTCTCTGATACAAAGTCACTTATCTGAGGCATAATAGGAGGATTCCTTATGAGAGTAAATCACCCTACATCAAAAAGGGTGGGAAAAGCTAAGCCTTGGGCTATAATGACCCAGTCTACTTACAGCTTGTCCCCCAACACAAATTAATATCAACACAATTAGTTCATGTGGGCAGCGCCATCTTAAACATAGTGAGCATAATATATTTTATCTGCCCAACAATGTGTTTTCTAGGTTTGCTCACTTATAATTTGCATTGGCTTGGGCTGCGCCATGTGTATGTAGTCTGTGAAAGGCTGCCATGCTTGTATGTTGTCTGTGAAAATCTGCAGTGCTTGCCCTCAGGGCAGCAGATTGCAAATTGCAGATTCCGTTCCTGCTTGGGAGAGGTCATTTTATTGGGGTTGCTTTCCCCAGCCTGAGTTTTTGGAGGGAGAAAAGAAGTGCAGATGTGGAACCAGAACACACAGTCAAGCCAGTGAACTTAGGATTTTGAACCTAGGTCCTCAGCATCTCAGTTCAACGCTCTATTCGCCACACCACCACCCACCCGGCTTATGTGCAATTTTTAAGAGACTGCACAAATATTTTAATAAATGAAATGCACCTAAAGATTATTCTCTGTACTTAATAGTTTTCTTCTTTGTTACATCTTTTTTAAACTGACTTGATTCACTTTATTTTTCTTGAATAAAATTATGTGGTGGTCACAGCTGGAGCCTGGGTCCTCTGCACAGAAACTCTGGTGTGGGACTTTACAAGATGGTCAGTGCATTGCTGATAAGGAGAGTTGGTGAACACAATCTCTTTCCAGAGGGAAAGGGTGAAATAGCTGTAGGTCTTAGAGATGGCATCAAAGATGGCCTGGGAGAAGTTGACCAGGATGGCCATTGTGTTGATACTGGCCAACAGCAGCAGATTCTCAGGCACAGTGGCTGAGACAATGCTAGTGCCCTTGGGGACACAGGTGAGGCACAAAAGCATAGAGCCACAGTGGCAAGTCACCTTGCACGGGACAGTGTGGGGTTTGCCAGTCTTGTTCCCCCAGTAGCCTTGTAGCAAAGGGACAATAGAGAGCTTAGCCAAGATGATGGCCTAGAAATGGCAGTGGCTATTTATTTCATTTGAGCACTTAACATGCAGATAACATGTTCATTTTGGTCCCCAATGGTGACAAATGCCTTGAACCTCTGTCTGCTTTTGCACAGGCAAAGTCTTCCAAATCTCATCTTTGAAGGATACCCCATGACAAATTCAGTGATCTCAGGTTCCTTGATGGGCAGGGAGGAGACATAGATCTTTTCCAGGTACTTGATCTTCATATCCTTTACCAGATGGCCCAGCTCGGCGATGGTGGATCCAATCCTTAGCCTTGGCCTTGCCTTGGCGAGTTGGTGGCCTTGGTTGTGACCTTGGCTCAAAATGTTACTGCCAAATACTCTATGGAAACTGTAAAGCCAGTAGCCATGGCCATCATCACAGCAGCCTGGCCTGTGCAGGTTTGCATTTGAATCGATTTGCATTTGAATCAGACAGACAGTATTGAAACAATGGAGCCAAGAACTGGAGGGCCATCATCTTTAATCCTACTTTGCACCCAGCAGGCAAAAAATACACACATTGGGAAAACACTTCCCTTTCCATTATGGGCTCCCAAAGCCACTGACTTATCTGAGTTTCCTAGAATCAAAGTTTTCTACCTCACCAGCCTTATTCACCTCTGTTCCCCATTTTCTTCTCTCTACACAAACTCTGCACAAACTGGCTACTCTACTCCTTCAGCACCCCACCATCTTGGCTGCTTTGTTGCTCTCCTCTCTAATGTTAATCTCAGGAACTGAGAGAGAGTAAGCTCCCAGTCAGCCCCATTTTATAGTGTAGAAATCAAAACCTTTAATTCAATATACAAACAAAAAAGTCTCTGATACAAAGTCACTTATCTGAGGCATAATGGGATTCCTCATGAGAGTGCACTACCCCACATCAAAAAGGGTGGGACAGGCTTAGTCTTAAAACTAAGCCTTGGGTTATAACGACCCTGCCTGCTTACAACCTGTTCCCCACACTCAATACAAACTATAAGCGAGCAAACATATATATCATATTTACAAACTTATTTGACCAACATTCTACCCCTTTTGCTCGCTTCACAATCTAAAGCACAAGAAAATTAGGCACGTTACACAAATATAACAACATGAAAAATCATACAATTTCAACAATTACAAAGATACACTTCACCAATCTCTGAGCACTTTGCCAAAAGTGGAAAATGTCCCCAGATTTCTTTCTAGCTGTTTAAAATACTTCCTGGGCAGGGGAAGGGTCTCTAGCAAAGCCGCCCCCACCCTCATCAGGGTATTTCACATTGTCCAAAATCTGTAAGTCCATCCAACAAAGGAACCAGTACTCACTCCGGTCGTAGTCCTGGAATCAGTGCACACACATGGGGCCTCAGCCACCCCCTCATCCCTGCCGTCCTGGCAGGTATTACACTGCTCCAAAGAGGAGCATGTGGCAATGGCAGTCATCATTTTCATCTCTGCTCTGGAGAGCATGATGGGCATCCACCCCTGTGTCCCAAAATCTCAGACCTACGAGGGTAGTAGTCGGTACTCCTTGCTGCTGGGTTCTCATCTACTGTAGGCTGTGGATTGCAATTCCAGCCCAATTCTTCTCATCTTCCAAAGAGGAACTGAAAACATCAGCTCCTGCTGCCAGCCTTGCAGCCCCAGGCCCGGCTTCAACCCTGGCCTCAGTTTCGGCCTTCCACTGCTTCTGGCTCTCCACAACGTCCAGGGCAATCTCCAACTCACAAACCTGTAATTCCTTCTCCAGCAGCTGCTCCATTTCCAAATGAATTTCATGAACCTGGTCACCCTCCTCCAGTGCTTGCTTCAGCTCCAGGGTCTACATCTCTTTCTCCCACATTTGCTCCAGCTCCTTTCACTGCTCAGTTTGTAGGTCCTGGGCAGCCTCTTCCACCAAGCTCTTGGTTTCCTCACATGTGGCTGTAAAAGTCAGCCAGCCAACGGCCCCCAAAAGGACAGCCATGAGGAACCATAACAGCAGCCAGTCCTCTACTCCACTGCTCAAAGGTGGTGGTGCCTCCATGCTAATTTGTATTGAATCCTGCCACAGACTATGCCAAATGTAAAGCCATTAGCCACGGCCACCATCACAGCTGCCTGGTCCATGCAGATTCGCATTTGATTTGGACAGATGGTAATAAAACAATGGAGCCAAGAACTGGTGGGCCATCACCTTTAATCCTAGCTTGCACCCAGCAGGCAAGAAATACACACACTGGGAAAACACTTCCCTTTTCATTAAGGGCTTTCAAAGCCACTGACTTATGGTGAGTTTCCTAGAATCAAAGTTATCTACCTCACCAACCTTATTCACCTCTATTCCCCATCTCCTTCTCTCTGCACAAACTCTGCACAAACTGGCTACTCTACTCCTTCAGCACCCCACCATCTTGGCTGCTTCTCTGCTCTCCTCTCTAATGTTAATCTCAGGAACCAAGAGAGAGCAAGCTCCCAGTCTGCCACATTTTATAGTGTAGAAATCAAAACCTTTAATCTAATATACAAACAAAGAAGTCTCTGATATCTCTGATACAAAGTCACTTATCTCAAGCAAAATGGGATTCCTCAAAAGGGTGGGATAGGCTTAGTTTTAAGACTAAGCCTTGGGCTACAATGACCCTGCCTACTTACAGCCTGTCCCCCACACCCAATGCAAACTATAAGCAAGCAAACATATATACCATATTTACAAACTTATTTGACCAACACCAGCCTTATTCACCTCTGTTTCCCATCTCCTTCTCTCTGCACAAACTGCACAGACTGCACAAACTGGCTTCTCCTTCAGTACTCCGCCATCTTGGCTGCTTCTCCTCTCCTTCACGTGGCCTTACTCTGCTCTCCTCTCTAAGGCTAATCTAAGGAACTGAGAGAGAGCAAGCTCCTGGTCTGCCCTACTTTATATTATAGATATTAAAACCTTTAATCCAATATACAAACAAGAAAGTCTCTGATATAAAATCAATTATCTGAGGCATAATGGAATTCCTCATGAGAGTGCACCACCCCACATCAAAAAAGGTGGGAAAGGTTTAGTCTTAAAACTAAGCCTTTAGGCTATAAGGATCCTGCCTGCTTACAGCCTGTCCCCAACACTCATTAATATAATGACACCCATCCCAAGCAAGAAGGGCAACTAATATGATCACCTGGGCAACGGGCCTCCACAAGGGCAGCGCCATCTTTAACAAAGTGAGCATGATATATTTTATCTGCTAAACAGAAGCCGTGTCAGCCTCCCATTCTAGGGTCACCAGGGCCTCAGAGGTGACCAGGCCCTCCCGCCGCACCATGTTATCACCATTTGGTGTTTTCTGGGAGGAGAAGTCTTTGTTTCATTTTTGCTAATAGTCAACTTCCCACTTAAACTCAAGAATTTTAGCTTCTAAACTGACTGCAGTTTACTCATGCTATTAGGAACCTCATTAAATGATTCTAATGCCAAAAGACCTAAAATAGATGATTGAACATAGAAGAACATTTTTAAACAAGAAGTATATTTGTCATAATTTGAACATGTTGATTTTCTGTGTTTAATGCTATACTGAGGGCTCTGGTCAGTTGGCTTAATTGTAGAGCATTGGCCTGGTGCATAGATGTCCCGGGTTCGATTCTCGTTCAGGGAACGCAGAAGAAGTGCCCATATGATTCTCCACCTCTCCCCTTCTTTTTCTCCTTGTCTTTCTTTCTCTCTCTCTTCTCTCTTCCCCTCCTGCAGCCATGGCTCGATTGGAGCGTGTTGGCCCCAGTCACTGAGGACAGCTCCATGTCCTTCACCTCAGGTGCTAAGAAAAGCTCTGTTGGAGCAACAGAGCAATGCCCCAGATGGCAAAGCATAGCCCCCTAGTGGGCTTGCTGGGTGGATCCCAGACAGAACACATTATGGAGTCTGTCTCTGCCTCCCCATCCTCACACTAAGTTAAATATTTTTTTTTAATTTAAAACAAATTTTAAGAACACTATACTGAAAAAAAAAACATTTAGTTTAGCTAAAGTAAGTATTGTATATACATAGCATGTCAAAAGAACTAGGAACCCTTTTAATTTATCCACAAAAATAATGAATAGCTGTTTGGAAAGAGAGAACAACCTTACACTTAACAGTCCTGATTCCAGACAATCCAGTTCCTCCCATGTCACGGGAGTCTTTCAAGCTGCACCCTCCCACCCACCAACCTCCGGCATTGGAGCCCAAAGCAAGTAAGCCTCTCAGGGAGTAAGTTTGTGTGGGAACCCTTTACAAGGAACACCTGGAACTCCAGCAGCCCTCTGTCTCACTCAGCCACAGTTCCCTCTGGTTTTCACAGCCAGAAGTTATGGGGACTCCTCAGCACTGAAACCCTGGGCTGGGAGCCTGATGTGGGACTGTGATCCCTGGCTTTCTCAGGGGGGACCTCTGCAGCTGAGATGTCCCTCCCAATTCTTAACTGCCACACGTGGGTGTGGGACCAGCCTGTTCCTCATCTCCACTCCTCTTACAAGTCTCAACGTGGCTCTTCTGTATATCCTTAATTATAGGACTTGCGTTCAATTAGATTTCAAGCAGTTCTCAATTATAGTTGTTCTGTAATGTAGTTGTAATTTTCTTGTGGGTGTGGAGGATATGAGTATTGCATTTATTGTACTCTACCATCTTAACAAAAAGCCTTGAGTGGCCTGTTTAAAATCCAGTCTGAACTTTGAATAGATTTTTTTTCCTTCGCATTCCTGATGTAAGAACCCCACTTTGAAGGCTAGGAGTGTGGAATGATGTAAATGATACTGAAGAGTGGGGAAAGCCTGGCAAGGTAGAAGCACATCAGCTAATATTTCCTGCAACAATAGAAGTGTGACTTTCTCTCCCAAAATTACAATTTCCATGGAGTTTTTGTTTATGAGTTGATGACTCTTAAATTTGTATCTCCAGTCTGGGCTCCTCCTCTGACCTCCAGATTCCTACATACAACTGACACGCGCACTTTAAACCAAACAAGCAACTCAAATGGAACAATCCCAAGAGGGGATCTTTGTTCTCTTGCCCTGATCCTCAATGTTATGTCCCCATTCGTCTTATCTCCACAGATGGCACCACTCTTCACCCACTTGCTCAAGCCAGAAATCCAGGACTCAGCTTTGCATTCTCTCTTTCTTTTATCCCCACCCCAGCTAATCTATAAACTCATCTAGTGGGTTCTACCCCCAAAATTCATACCAAAATTTTTCCTTTCATCGCTGATGTCACTGTTGTAGACTGCAAGTGGCAAAAAGCCTTTGTAAATTTGAGGCTTAGCAAAAGGCTAAGTTCTCCCCCGACGACCTCCATATTGGCTATGAGGCTGAGTATTTGCACTCACTTCACTTGCTTGCTTAAGTTGCTGGAAGCAATTTACATGCCGTTCCTCTCACTCTTTGTTTGTTCAGATGGTGGTTGATTTCGCTTATGCATTGTGTGGGAATTCCTGTTTAGGCCTTGGGAGAGTTCCTGTCTTTGCCTCAGATGTGTAACTGTGTATCAAGGACTTCCTTGATTTGCATATGGTTATATAATAAAGCAAACTGGAGCTATGGGGCGCCTGGATATTGCCATCAGCATTGAAGAGGCCTCCTGATCCCATCCTTTTTTCTTAATGAGTCTGTTTTCTTAATTCCGCACCGTTCTCACTCAAGACCCAGAATTACGAGCTGCGCTGATCCGCGGCATGTCACCACCTTATGTACTCATTGAAGCCCCATCAACATCTTTTGGGGTACAGAGAAATGGTTTCAGATCTGGTCTCTAGGTTTCCCTCTTACCAGCAATAATTTATTGTCTCTACAGTGGAATGATATAATATAAATTATGGCATGTTACATCTTAACTCTCCATTGGCTTTCCTTCCCATCTAGAGACCTCCTAGCCCCTTGGCCTGGTGCCTGTCATCTCTCTGAGCTCTCATATCACCTTCCTCTATACTCCATACTGAGCCACACTGAACTTCTTTCCCCTTTCAACAACCAGATCATTTCTCCTTTGAGGCCACTATACTTGCTGCTCTTTTCCTGTGTCTACTCTTGGTAGACTTATTACCAAACTAAAGGGGTTCACTGGTTGGGGGTGTTCTGTTAAAGAATGAGATGTGGTTGTCATCAGATAGTTTTATTTACCTGCAGCAAGTAAAGGAGACAAGGTATTCAGGTCCAAAGCTCTGTCTTCCCAAAGAAAGGCTTGGCCATTGCTTATGTACACTATTTGGTTAATTACACATTGATTTGTTCTTTGCAGTTGGCTACACTTAATCAGCTGGGTCCTGTCAAGCTTATCCTGTTTACAGTGGTGTCTGAAAAATACTGTGCTACATTCTGATATTTAGCAAAAATAGGATTTAGTCAGAATCACCTAGACCTTGAGACTCTTGGCCTAACAGACTTCCGATTTAGGACTAAGCTCAAATGCACTCAGGCACTGACTACCCAAAACTAAACTAGTCACTTAAGTTACCTTGTATCCCCTTTTCCCTGCTCAGCACATTGCTTACCATTTCTTGAAGTTACCTTTTTTCCCCTATAGGTTATTCATTATCCTACTACACTAAAATATATATCATTTCATCTAGTACTTTACAGTTTCCACTGAACTCAAACACACACGCCCTACACTCCCTGAGAACAAGGATATTTTCAGGCATATAAATATTTTTAATAGCTGAATGATCTTATTTGATACTCATATTCTTGTCACTCATTCCTGTGCAATTCACATGCAAAAATAAAATAAGCTTGTAAATCTCTGAAACATAATATGCAAGTTTAAACTTCTTTGACTTTACACTAATAGTTTCTTCTGCTAAAAAATGCCTTTTCTTTGCCCTGGCCGGTTGGCTCAGTGGATAGAGCTTCAGCCCAGCTTGCAGAAGTTCCAGAATTGATCTCTGGTTTAGGGACACATGAGAAGTGACCATTTGCTTCTCTTCCTCTTCCTCTCCCCTTCTCTCTCTCTTCCCTTCTCACAGCCAGTAGCTCAATTAGTTCAAGCATCAACAACCCTGGGCATTGAGGATATTTTGGTTGGCTGAGCATCAGCCCCAGATGAGATTGCCAGGTGGATCCAGGTCAGGGTGCATGCAGGAAGCTATCTCTCTATCTCCCCTTCTCTCACTTAAAAAAAAAAAAAAGTTCTTTCTTTGTTCCTTTGGTGAATCCTGTTTAGCAAGGAGCCCTCAGAGGGGACCTGTGGAGGGATCAAAGTTGGGGAGTGTGTAGCCCCACTGCCCAGCTGGTCACATTAGACCTTGGGACTTGAAGAAAGGCTGGATTGGAATCTCTGCAGTGAAATTCTGCCCCAAACCTGGAGTCCTTTCTCTTCTCAAGAGAGAGAGCAAAGAAGGCAGCTTTGAATACCCAACAACCCACTCACAGCCTCCATTTGAATGTTTTTTCTCAGACTTCACATATTTAATATGTCCTGATAAAACTTATAATGTGAAAGACAGCTCCACTCAGCTGCTCAGCTGAAAATCTGTGGAGACATCCTTGACTCCCCCTACACACACACACACACACACACACACACACACACACACACACACACGCGCACACACACGCACACACACACCTCACATCAAATCTGTTAGCAAATCTGGCTCCTTCTTACCATTCCTTCCACTGCCACGCTAGTCCAAGCCTCATCATCTGTTGACTGTGTCACTGTCCTAACTTCTAATTTACTCTCTCCTGCTACACTTGCCCCCACCCTTCATTCTCTGCAAAGCAGCCAAAGCAATCTTTTAAAACTTAAATGAGATTGTGTCACCCTTCCTCCCTTCAAAACCTTCCAATGACTTCCCTACGTACTCTGGCCACTGGCTACTCCTCTGGCCTCATTTCCTATCATGCTTTCACCTGGAGGTTAAAGACACAGACTGTAGAAGACCTCTGCCACCTCATGCCTGTGTGACACGGGGCAAGTTGCTTGTGGTCTCTGTGCCTCAGTTTCTTCGTCTCTAAAGAGAAGATGATGATAATATTTACCAAGTTGTTGTAGAATTAAAGAAGTGTCTGGCAAATGGTAAGCCTGTGTATACGTTTATGGTTTTATGTAGTTTGATATCTTAAAGACTTAAATTTGAAGAAGCAAGGAGTATAAAATAATATAAAGAAAATAGAATAGAGTTTCAAGTTGTTATACTTGAGTTCTAAAGACACATTTTTATGAAGGTTTTAGTTGCATGCATGGTGGAATCTTCCCTTTGACACCCACACCACACACACAATTATTTTGTTCAAATACTAGTGAAAGTTTATTTAGAGAGTCAGAGGTAGAAGAAGTGAGCCATGGAAGAAGTGAGCCAGCTGGGCTGCGTGGGCTTACGAAACAAGTTATAGAGGCAAAAGAAGGGCTGTTAAAGCTTAGGAGAGAGAAAGGGAAAGGTTTGCACCTTGAGGAAAGAAAAGGGGATGAAAGGCATGGGTGTGCTAGAGACAGACAGACAGACAGAGAGCGCACTCTGAGGCCTAACCTGTGGTTGTGTATTGGATAGAGTGCCGAACTGGAGTGCTGAGGTCGCTGGTTCAAAACTCCAGGCTTAACTGGTCAAGGCACATATGGGAAGCAACAGCTATGAGTTGATGCTTCCTGCTTGTCCAACTGCCATTTCTCTCTCTCTCTCCTTACTCAAAAAATTCAATAAATAAAATCTTTAAAAAATAATTTAAAAGAAAAAAAGCGTCCTGAGGAAAGAAGAAATTTCCTTTGCCCTTTAATGCAAAATGAAAGAAAGAGAGAGAGAGAAAGAGGGAGGGAGGGAGGGAGGGAGGAAGGAAGGCCTGAGAAAGAATTAGTCTCATGAGTTTTATTTCTTTTTATTTTATTCATTTTAGAGAGGAGACACAGAGTGAGAGAAAGAAAGAGAGAGAGAGAGAAAGGGGGGAGGAGCAGGAAGCATCAACTCCCATATGTGCCTTGACCGAACCAGTGCAGGGTTTTGAACTGGCGACCTCAGTGTTCCCAGGTCGACGCTTTATCCACTGCGCCACCACAGGTCAGGCTCATGAGTTTTAATAGTATTGTATTGATTGATGGCTTGGTTAGTTTTATAATAAGAGTAGCTTTTGTAACACTCATATTTTATTTATTAGACTCTGGCTTTATACACATTCTCCTAGAAAACCAGTGTTGGACTCCAAAAGAGACTGGCTAAGATGCTGACTTGACTCTTTCCTGTGTAAGAAGGAAACAGGGTGCTGCCAAGAGCTGTTTGAAGTGCGTGTGGGCTGGGCAGACATATAGCCCTGATTGGTGCTTCTGTCTGGCAGTGTGACTATAAGTCACTGCGGCAGCTTAGGCTTTTTCAAAACTGACAGGCATCCAGGTTTTTGTTTTCAGATATCAGGACAATCTTTCACTGTGGTGACACGATGTCTTCTCCCAGTTCTGATGAGCTGATTTTTTTTGTGAATGGAAAAAAGGTAAGTTTATGGGATGATTTTTTTTTTACAGGGACAGAGAGAGAGTCAGAGAGAGGGATAGATAGGGATAGACAGACAGGAACGGAGAGAGATGAGAAGCATCAATCATCAGTTTTTCGTTGCGACACCTTAGTTCTTCATTGATTGCTTTCTCATATGTGCCTTGACCGTG
Organism: Rhynchonycteris naso; assembly: GCA_037038555.1. Lineage (NCBI taxonomy): Eukaryota > Metazoa > Chordata > Mammalia > Chiroptera > Emballonuridae > Rhynchonycteris > Rhynchonycteris naso. The sequence continues at coordinate 33,288,467 of CM072997.1, read as the reverse complement.
GGCCTTCAGCAAACTGAGTAACCCCTTTCTCCAGCGACCTTGGGTCCAAGCTGGTGAGCTTTTTGCTCAAGCCAGATGAGCTCAAGCTGGCGACCTTGAGGTCTTAAACCTGGGTCCTCCGCATCCCAGTCCAAAGTTCTATCCACTGCACCACCACCTGGTCAGGCTATGAGATGATTAACACAAATTTTTGTATACCAAGGACAAAAGCTAAGCTTATTTTTTTCTCTCTGATGCCACTTCTTATTTAACCTCTGTCTTCTTTCTTTTTCAAGTCATATATAGTGGTATAAACTTGAACATGGGTCATCCATTCAAGCTTTAGTGCAAAATTGTGAAAGTATGGGTGTCTTTGCTTGCTCTGAAATTTTCTTTTGGAATTAGTAAGGAACTCTCATTTTTCTTTGTTAGATTACAATGGGAGTGAATTCTGACATAGGTAAGAAAAATTGTCATTCCCCCCTTTACTTGGATATTAGCTCTACTCGGGTTCACCAATGTTATTTTAATAGAAGGCATATATGGGCCATGGCCATTGGCTCAGTGGTAGAGCGTCAACCCTACGTGTGGAAGTTCCTGGTTTGATTTCCACTCAGGGCACACAGGAGAAGGGACCATCTGCTTCTCTGCCACTCCCCTTGCCCATCTCTCTCTCTCTCTCTCTCTCTCTCTCTCTCTCTCTCTCTTTTCCCCTTGCCCAGACATGGCTCTATTGGTTTGGTTTGAGCACATTGCCCAGGAGCTGAGAATGATTCCTTTTAGCCTTCACCTCAGATGCTAAAAATAGCTGATTTGCAAGTGTCCCCAGATGGGGCAGGGGACCAGGGGTGGGGGGTTCCAGGTGGTAGATCCCTGTCGGGGTGTACGCAGGAGTCTGTGTATCTCCTCTCCTCTCACTTAAAAAAAAAAAAAGGCAAATATAACATTAAAGATGATAATAGCAAAGAATAATTTTGTTTTGCCTCAATTAATCCACTCAGGCTAACCAATTAACTTAGAGATGAAAGCACCTCTTCTTGAGCAATGGAAGTTACTTTCTTTCTCCACAGTGGAGGAGGTGTGCCAACTCATGTTCAGTTGTTCTCAAGCCTGTATTTGTATGAGCAAAATGAATAAATGAAAAGTTTGAGGTACTTTGGGACAATTAGGAAAAAACCTAGTAGAATATTAAAATAGGAAATAGTGTTGAAAATTCAGCTGATGTCAATTATTTTGCTTCTCCAAGCCTCAGTTGAACCAGATTACTGATGTTCTTCCCTAGAGGAAACAGCACTTTAATTAAGGCCAAAATTCTTGGGAATTTTGTCTATCAAACAGTGGGAAAACATCATTTTCAGGAAACCTATGAACTAAAAAAACAAAAAGTGAGAGCTAAAGAAAAGAACAAAGAAAAAGTCTGGGTTTAGCAATACTGTTTACCGTTAGGTCTGGATCTTGAATGACCTGAAGCCAACTGGAATATCAGAAAAGAAATTGCTGAGTGACAAATCATAATAAATAAAAAGTTCAAGCGCTAAGAATTTTTCTGAGTTCCAGGAAAACAGACTTTGTTGCTTTGCCTTTGCTGGTATATAAAACGACTTATCCTTTAATATCATTTTAGAATGATTATTCCCTACCCAAGTCTCCAATCTTTTGAATTTTCAACTGGTATTTTGGTGTTTTATCTTTCTCTGTTTTACAAATTTCTAAGACAAGTTATAGATGGCAATACAAAGGCAGGAGGTTTTGTTGTGATTTTTGTGGTTATCTTTCTTCCTTTTGAGCCAGGAACACAGAGTTGAGCAAAGCACACGCCTCCATCAATGGCACGTCATCATCATGGTCTGGACGAGTCTCTTCTGCTTCTTATTATCTTATCATTATCTTTTTATTTACTTCTTCTACATGCATCCACTCTAGTGCTTTTTGTGTGTGTGTGTGTGTGTGTGACAGAGAGAGACAGAGAGAGGTACAGATAGGGACCGACAGATAGGAAGGGAGAGAAATGAGAAGCATCAATTCTTTGTTGCAGCACCTTAGTTGCTCATTGATTGCTTTCTCATGCGTGCCTTGACGAGGGGTGGGGGCTACAACAGACTGAGTAACCCCTTGCGCAAGCCAGCGACCTTAGGCTCAAGCTGGTGAGCCTTGCTCAAACCAGATGAGCCCATGCTCAAGCTGTCGACCTCCAGATCTCGAACCTGGGTCCTCCTTATCCAAGTCTGACGGTCTAGCCCAGAGGTCCCCAAACTATGGCCCGCGGGCCCAATTGCGGCCACCTGAGGCCATTTATCCGGCCCCGCCGCACTTCTGGAAGAGGCACCTCTTTCATTGGTGGTCAGTGTATGGAGTAATGTATGTGGCGGTACTCCAACGGTCTGAGGGACAGTGAACTGGCCCCTGTGTAAAAAGTTTGGGGACCCCCGCATAGCCACTGCGCCACCACCTGGTCAGGCCACTCTTGTGCATTTTAAAAATACATGTTTGCCATTACTTTCTGTGAAGTTATTTAGAAATTTAGATTTATCCTTGGAATATGTGCAGTTGATCTTTGACCAACATGGGTATGAATTGCACTGGTCCACTTATGTGTGAATTTTTTCAATAAATACTTCAAATGTATTTTTCTTATGATTTTCTTAATCACATTTTCTCTAGCCAAATTTATTGCAAGCATACATGTAAATAAATACATATAACAAGCAAACTATATGTTAATCGACTGCTTATGTTATTGTTAAGGCCCCCAGTCACCAGTGGGCTATTAACAGTTAAGTTTTGGGGGAGTAAGAAGTTATACACAAATTTCCAATTGTGCAGGGTGATCAGCACCCCAACCCCTGCATTGTACAGTGTTTGGCCGTGCAGGAGTGAATGTATATTCTTAACGGACACAAGTAAAATTGTGATTTATACATCTCCTTCTGTTCCTTTTGTGACTCACTGCTGTTTTTAAGATCTGTCCATGTTGCTGTTTACATTCCTGGTTCATTCCTTCTGCATGGATAGTTCTCCAGGCTGTGTTCATCCTTCATTCTGCTTATCCAGTCCCCTAGTGATAGACACATAAGATGCTTCCAACTTCCCACTACCCCAAGAAATGCTGCAGTGAACATCCTACCATGTGTCTTTTTACCAACACTGGCAAGAGGATCTCTAAGTAAGATTGCCAGTTATATAGGCCCTGCCAGGTGGCTTTCCAGAATCCCGCACAGTTCATTGCACAATAAATGCTGCTTTCTTGCCAATTTGTGATTTGCAAATCTGTAATGTACCAATGCTTGATAGTGTCAGACTTTCTAAAGTTTGCTAATCTGATGAGTGTGAAGTGTGGTCTTACTGGGGGTTTCCTCTGCATTTCTCTGATTACTGGTTAGGTTGCTCCTCTTTTCATATATTTACCAGAAAAAGATTACTTCCTTTCTGGTGTCTACAAAGTATTAGAGGAAACAGAAGAAAACCATACAATTTTGTGAATGCAACTTAGTATGTTTTGACCAGTATTTCTCATATGGTTACTGAAACATTTATTCTAAATGGCTGGGAATACTACATATTTGTCAAATTGCAGTTGGCAGTCTTTGACTAATTTCCCAAAGCCTAATCTTGTTTTCTCCTTCTTCATTTGGAATCTTAATTTTTCAATGCCATGATGGGTGCAGAGTTTATTTCTGGCTCCTCAGGTCTTCTGAAGACTCAGAAAGAGGCTTGGAATCCACAGGAGGCATTTATTAAAAAGTAATGTGGTTTGTTGCATTTCTGGGGTGACAAAAATAGGAATGCCTTTAGTGGAATGATGTCCTCTTTTTTGTTGCTGCTCAGTGCTACCATTTCAGGTAACTTTCTCTTCAGTTTTCTCTAATCTTGCCTGACTGTACCCAGGAAGGGAGCTGGCTGGACCAGGGAGAGCAAGGAGCTTTCATCTCCTGTGTCAGCTCTGATCTACTGGGAGTAACAGCCTGGAATGCACAGTGGGAGGCGGGCAGAGATTCATGCTCCCTTCTGCACCTCCATTTCACTGGGAGGAGGGGGAAAGATGAGGGTGGCTCCCTAAAACACAGTTCCTTAAGATCGCATTACTTCCTCAGGAAATCTCTGCCTAGCCTGTTTTACGACTTTCAATGGTTACGAATTATCTTGAATCAATTTCAAAACCTTTAAATCTGGTTCCCCATCTGGATCTTTTCCAGAATTTATCATTGTCATATACTTTACAGGGTGAGGCAAAACTAAGTTTACATGTGTTTTATGGAAAATAATACAATAATTAATAAAGAATAATACATGAATCAACTCTGTGTTTCACATACACCTGCAAATCTACCTTTGCCCTAGGATATTCAGAGACATTGAAACAATGTTCCAAAATTTTTTCAGAATTCTGGTTCCAAATGTGAGGTTTCCTTTGGTATTATTGTTTCTCCTGTAAAGCCCCCACCTGTCAAAAACATGCTCTCTAAACCATGGGCAGAATTGCCATGACATGTCGGTGTTACCTTCCTAAAGTCCGTCTCTCGTGTCGCACTGTAGGTCACAGAGAAGAGTGCTGACCCTGAAGTGGACCTGCTCTTCTACCTGAGGAGAGTCCATATCCTTAAGTTTCACTGTAATTAATCTGGACTGGGTGGTAAAAGGAAACTTCAGAACTAACACCTCTGAAGAAAGTCACTCTGTGTTTGTTCTGGGTAAACAACTTTGTGTTCAATTTGTAGAGTCTAGTTGGAGTTCAGAGCATGCAACTAGCAGTGATAGATTTCTACTTTATTTATTGTATTTTTTACCTGAGCAAAACCAAAAGAACGGGCAAGTGAACCATCAGGGCGGGGTTTTTTGGAAAATAACTTCATGACTTTGGAAGCCCATGGTCACCCCAATGACGAATTCATATTCAGGAGTGTGGATATAAAATTGTCTGGCCAGTTGCTCAGGGGTGCATGCCACTGACAATAGTTGCACACAAGGGCAGTTCATTGACTTGTCACCCATACGTCTTCCTAACCTTATTGAAGAAAACAAGGTTTTATAAACATTCCAACACTCCAAAGAACGCCTAGCAGTCCCAGATCCCCACCTCAGACCTGGTCCTTTCTCACTTCTCACTCCTCCAAGACCTGCAGTGGACCCTCAATAAACACTCGAAAAGAGCTTCCTGGCTTTGGGTGCCACTAAAAAGGTCGCACGAGGGAGTGGTGGTGGCAGTGGTTACACAGCTCCATCTTAGATGATATGAGTGTCAGCACTGGGGACACCCTATGGAAGCTGGGGAACAGGGACACAGGACTGTTGGCACTATTTTTTCAACTTTCTGTGAAGCATAATTTCCAAATAATAAGTTAAAAATATATCGTTATTGATATCATCACTAAAAACGAGGCACTGTGCTAGGCTCCGGGGTTCCGGGTTGTACAGGTATCATTATCCCCTCTTTCTCCAGCGTCTTTACTTCTTCCCCACACCTACCTCTTGCCTCCCAGCACACAGACTCCAAAACATCACTTTATTTCTCTGAATTTATCTAATAAATTATATGCACCTGATGCCTCCTTTTCTACTGAGCCCCTTTTGATGATTTCCTACCCATCATTTTACTATTCTAGCCAATATTTCCCCTACTACTCTGTTCCACTCACTATTCCAGGAACTGGGTTTTCCCCTGCATAACAAACAAACAGACAAAAACAAACCACAGGCCAAATCCTTCCTCACTGTCTCTGCAATCTCTTATTTAGCCAGCTTCAAAATCTCACTGTTGGTCAGCATACCCTATCACTTCCCCTGATATCACTTCTTCATAAATTTTGTTTTAAGTGAGAGGCTGGAAGGCAGAGAGACAAACTCCCGCATGCACCCTTAACCAGGATCCACCTAGCAGGTCCCCTTCGAGACGATGATGCTCAGCCCACCTGGGTCGCTGCTCTGTTGCTCAGCACGCAAGTTATTCTAGCACCTGAGGTGAGGTTATAGAGCCATCCTCAGCATCCAGGGCCAACTTGCTCAAACCATTTGAGCCATAGCTGCAGGAGAAGAAGAGAGAGAGAAGAGGGAGGGTGGAGAAGTGAATGGTCGCTTCTCCTGTGTGCCCTGACCAGGAATCAAACCCAGGACTTTCACACACCAGGCCGATACGCTACTTGATATCACTTATAAATCTACACACTTTGTCATGCTTTCTCAAGACATCTTAAAATGAACAAATTCATCTATATGAGGAGCAAGCTGAAAAGTCATGGACTCCCAAGTGAGCACGGCCAGAAACAGCTCTGAGTAGAATTACCCCTGCCCCCACTTCCCAATCTCTCATTGTCCTCCTCTGTTCAATCCGTTTGGTACCTAATGCCACAAAGAAGTCCTTCTAAGTAAAGACTTACCTGGCGCTTCCAGGTCCTAATCTCTGATTACAGAGTCAGCAGTTCTGAGATGGAGTCAGAGAATTTATTTTTAAGTTGTTCCTTGAGTGAGTAATGCGTATGAGTATCTGTGGATTAGGACTCAGATTTTCTGCCAGAGTCAGGAGCACACGTGCACACACCGACCCGGGCCAGCTTCACTTTTCACTGAACTCCCACAGCCCTTTCCAAGGCCCTGAACCTACTTTATGTTGATAATTTTATATTTTGTTTCTGAAAGCTGGTCTCCAATATTAGGAAAACTTCAGGCTCCCATAAAACCTCAATTTGCTGTTTTGACTTGGTACCTGGCTTAGGTGACATTCCCAGAATGGAACACAGTCATGCAAGAAACAAAATTTGTTTGGGGATGTCTCCACCTCCCTTGAATTCTTTCACTCCTTCCCAGGGCCCTAGCCTCCCACTGAGTCCCCCGCCCAGCACAGCTGCCCAGCCCAGATTGCTGGGGTATAATTCTGGATCATTTCTCCCTCTCTTCCCTCCACACCTCTCACCTGGTTTGAAGCGATCTAATCTGAGGAACCAGTAATGAACTACTAAGAGTGAATGGCCCACAGCTACATGGGACAAGGAGAATGAGCCATTTTAAAGCTGCTTGATCTCAGTGAGAACCTGGCTCTAGGGCAGACCTGGGGAAATAGGGTGTGTCAAAGGCTCCCTAAACATTTGTTCATGTTTGTCCACACCCTTCACATACCCACCACTGAAACCCTAACACTTCTTGCTATTCTAAAACAATTCCTTCTGCAGCTAACAAATTTTACCAAGCACCAGGTGTTCAGATGTAAGCTAGAAGACACAGCCTCTATCCCCAGACTAGTGAGGGAAACAGCCAGTGAAGAGGCAACGGCAAGTGTCTTAGGTGCCGTGCTATGGGGACCCGAGCAGGGCACTCATGTCAGGGTTGGGAGGAAAGGAAAAGACAAGGGTTGAGTAGGGGTTTGCTGGATAAATGGAAGTCTTAGGGGCAAGAAGATATTCTAGTCAGCTGTAGAAAGGGTCGGCTTGGGGGCAGGGGAAAGAGAATATAGTGTTTCTGAGGAACTGAAAGAAGTTTATTCTGATGAATGTGAGGAGTTATCAGAGGGAGGCTGTGCCAAGAGATGAAGGAGGAATGAGATCCTTGAGGCAAAGGATCCAGTTTGACCCTGATGTCACATTCCCTGCCCGGCATGATGGGACACAATAACTCACTGATGAATGACCAGATCCCAGGGGAAATTCCAGAATTAACGGCACACATCAACCTTGAGCATTTAGCCTCAGGAAACTTCTTGATATGCTGCAAGGCTGGGAATTCGGGAAAAACTGAGATAGGTTTTCTACTTAAAGGACCAAAAAATAAACTGATAAATTACTGTTTGTATTTTACCTAGGTAGCATCGCCAGCTTTAACATATAAAAATAGAGTACATCCAGTTATATTTGAATTTGAATGCATGAGATATACTTATGCTAATAGTATTTATTGTTTATCTGAGATTCAGGTTTGACTGGGCATCCTATACAGGGGTTGCCAAAAGTGGGTTTACAGTTGTTCATATGGAAAATAATACAATAATTAATAAATAGTAATGTAAAAATTAATACTGTGTTTCACATACTCAGAACTGTACACCCACTTTTGCCTACCCCTGAATTTTATTTGGCAACCCTACTTGATGATGAGCTATAGGATGAGCCAACAAAATATGGTGGAAGTAACTGTTTGAAGCAGGCACTTCTGGTGAGGACGGGGATAAAAGAAGGCATCAAACTACTTGTTTGGTGACCAGAGGACAAAACAGCTAGTTGTCTCAACTTTTCACTTTCATTCAAGGCAACATTAAAATGTGCATCACAGCCTGACCAGGCGGTGGCGCAGTGGATAAAGCTTCGGACTGAGATGCGGAGGACCCAGGTTTGGGACCCCGAGGTCGCCAGCTTGAGCGCAGGCTCATCTGGTTTGAGCAAAGCTCACCAGCTTGGACCCAAGCTCGATGGCTTGAGCAAGGGGTTACTCGATCTGCTGAAGGCCCGCGGTCAAGGCACATGTGAGAAAGCAATCAATGAACAACTAAGGTGTCGCAACAAAAAACTGATGGTTGATGCTTCTCATCTCTCCGTTCCTATCTGTCTGTTCCTATCTATCCCTCTCTCTGACTCTCTCTCTCTCTCTCTCTCTCTCTCTCTCTCTGTAAAAAAATTTTTAAAAATGTGCATCACAGAGCTGTTTTACTACACGGGTGTTCTGGCTCAGTATGACAGCTTTTAGGCTGCAATTCATAAGATGAAGTTAGTCTTAACCTCCACCCAAGCCAATTACGTCCATCACCCATGACATTCTTTTTAAACCTCACTCAGGAAACGTTCTTACAGAACCTCAAGCAGGGATTTATAGGTATTATTTGTTCTCCCTCTGTGGAAATATATAATTGTCTTGTAGAAAGGAGTATACAGTGGTTATTGACAGTTTGGGCTCAGGAACCATAGTTACTAAATTATTATCCTCTAATCCCATTAGAAAGTAAAAGCATTACATTGCTGAGTCAGAGAAAGGTAAGCCTCCCAGAGGATTTTTTTCTAAGTTTTGCACGCACACACCCCTACCACCTCCACAGCAATAGATAATACAAATCCAGAATCCATTGTCCGCAACTCTGAATTCAACAAATTTCTTCTTATTTCATTTGGATACAAACCCTGACTTAACTGGCATGAGGCTCTTTGTAGTGTTCATGTTTCCCAGGATGTGTAAATCTCCACATGGTGTGCTGTAGAAATGGTAAAGTACTGAGTTACAAGGTGCTGCCCTAGTCCCTTTGAAAGTGCCATCTTATTACCGTTCCAAAATATGGAAAATTCAGAAATGCAGCTGGCACTGAGGTTTTCGGGTAAGGCCAAGTGGATCTATAAAGATTTCTTTTGGCCTGACCAGGCAGTGGCTCAGTGGATAGAGCGTCGGACTGGGATGCAGAAGACCCAGGTACGAGACCCTGAGGTTGCCAGCTTGAGTGCGGGCCCACCAGGCTTGAGCAGGAGCTTGCCAGCTTGGACCCAAGGTCGCTGGCTCCAGCAAGGTGTTGCTCGGTCTGCTGAAGGCCCGCGGTCAAGGCACATGTGAGCTGGGTGTGAGAAAGCAATCAATGAACAACTAAGGTGTCGCAACGGCAATGAAAAACTAATGATTGAGGCTTCTCACCTCTCTTCGTTCCTGTCTGTCTGTCTTTATCTATCCCTCTCTCTGACTCTGAAAAAAAAAAAAAAAAAAAGATTTCTTCTGACCTATCTCAGTGAGCTCATTTACATGCAAATACTGGAATTCTCTGAGCAAGAAACCTTGGTACCAGTGACTCAAAAGACAACGTAACTTATCAGCATCCAAGGAAGAAAAGTGTTGAAAGCAAAGGGGTCTGGGCCCCTCTTTTCCTTGACTCTCCTCCTTCCAGTCCACCTCACAGGCACGAAGTACGGCTGTGGGGGAGGAGGCTGTGGTGCCTGCACCGTTATGGTGTCAAGATATGACCCCAAGAACAAGAATATCCGGTATCCTTTGTGTTGGCTAGGGTCATGCATGTGCACATCTGGAAAGGATGTGGAGCTTCTCACTGTCTGTCCCTATACACTCCTCCTCTCCTCTCTCCAGGTGTCTATAACGTTCACACAGAATCTGTGCTGGGTCTCCCTGTAGCTTCCTAAGCTCCAGATCTTTCCCACGGACTTTCTTCCTATCTGAATGTATTTAATTGGGCTAGCATTCAACCAGAGTATTTGTATTTTTTAAAGTTTTGTACAGTTGGGAATTACTGGGCTTAACTACCCCATATTGGTTTATGTAAGTCAATATATCATCTTATGATCAGTAAAGTTTCCTTTCCCTGGAATGAGGGGGACAAAATAGAGAATGAGGGTGTCTTGGAGACCCTACACCAAACTATTTTATCATTCTATCTTCCCATTTCTTTCTAATATCCTACGCCAGCCACATGTAAGCCCTTTCTTGAACACTTACAGATATTTATGGTTTTATATCTAGTGTTCTCTGTATTCTCGAGGAAATACAGTCTCATAACTCTCCTGAACCAAAACTATCCCCTGGATTATGTCCCCCACTTCCTATAATTCCAGTGTGTTCTCTTTACATAATTCCATCACAGCCATTATCCAGTTACAGCGTGCCTGGTGCCCATCTGCTCTCTGCATGGAGCTGCTGTCACCACAGCAGAAGGTGTAGGGACCATCAAAACCAGGATTCACCCGGTGCAGGTAAGAGCGTACTCTGATTGGGACCAAGTGTTGGTATAAGCATCCCACATTTGGAATCAAAAGAACTCCAAATAGGTCACCTACTATGAAATCCTTTGTACTTTTAAATTCTCATTTTGTGAGAGTCCATGCTTCAAAGCTAGGATTCTTTTCATAGACTGTTGAACATATTTCAAAATACTGACTTCTGAACAATAGGCTAATTATGTGTACAAATACTCCCAAGTGCTCCCCAACTGTCTCACAAGTAACTGAGCACCATGCTACCATAAAACACGGCCAGAATGACAAAGTGTTTACTCAAGTCTACAGGACTTTTTAAAGCAGTGGCTATGTTTCTGTCAGTTGTTTTTGTTTGGTGCACTGGTTCTTAACCTGGGTTCTACCGAACCCTAGGCGTTCGCTGAGTCAGTCTCAGGGGTTCGGAGAAGCCTCTGCCGCGGAGGCCAGAATAAAGTAATACTGTAATTTGTTGTGAGTTCATGCACTTTGTTGGTTTTGTTCTTTGAGCAAGGTGATGTTCATGCACGGCTCATTTTGTGCACCAGTAAAAACCATATACCTATGTCTTGAATTTGGGGAAAAATGTCGTATTTTATTTATCACTAAAGAAGGGTTCAGTGAATATGCATATGAAACTGGTGGGTTTGGTACCTCAAAAAAGGTTAAGAACCACTGGTTTGGTGGTATTACATACTCCTTTCCTCTATTTCTTCTTTTTTTAAGCTAAGTATTTCAGTTTTGTTTTTTTCATGAGTGGTTACCGTTAGGTTATTGCCAAAGGAAAGTTTCACATATACATGGGTCCTTAGTATTATCAGTGCTCCTGCACTCCACCCCCCTTTGCTACTGCAGACCTTTATCCTCTCACCTTTATGGTTTTGTTGTCAAAAATTTTTCTTGTTTACATTGTAACTTTGTTGGAGGTTTTCCTTGTAGTTTTGTGTTGTTTTCTTCTTTGTATTTGGTTGAATAACCCCCTTGAGTATTTCCCGCAATGGGGGTTTTCTGGTGATAAATTCCCTTAGCTTCTGTATGTCTGGAAAAGTTTGTATTTCTCCTTCATATTTAATATATTACAGGAGTGAGCTGGGTTTGAGACAGCTCGTAGCATTCAACCTATCAAAAGAGACAAACCAGACTGAGTATATAAGAGCATCTCTCATTTAGAAATATTGGTACTCTGGAAGGCAGGGTACTCCTGTCCACCGAGCTGCCTTAACACTCTCTTGGTGCTGCTGGTATTTAGAGGGTTCAGGGGAAAAAGAAAAAAGTAAAAGTCAGTGCTGCTAGTCACATAACAATATGCAGAAGGTGATGGTTCATCTACCAATCTCTTCTGCAAATTCTTTTGATGTTACCCAGATCATATCAGCATGGTCCTATCTGGTGTCCTTGGTAAATCTTCAAGACAGTCAGTGTCAGGGGTCTCCCAGGAACAGCTGGGACCTGGTGCCTCTGGGAATTATCTCTGAAAAGACTCCCTATTTTCTTAGGATACAAAATGAAAATTTAAGATTGGTGAGCTGAGTTTTTAATTAATATATAGGCCCTAACTTTTCACAGCAAATCCTGTGGCTAGGATTTTACAAACAACTATTGTGATTTAAAGTCCCCTAATTGTCAGGACCCTCCAAATGTATGCTTTTCTTGACATTCCTTTGAAGTTAAACTTTTTACTACATTTCAAAGTAAAGGCCAGGGAGCCATTAAGAGAGATTAGCAAGCAAATTAACTATTTCCTAACCCTTATAGATCTCTTATTTATTACAACTAAAAAGCTACTTATTACTGAAACCAAATTTCTCACTTTTAGGATCTCCTATAAGAAGGAAATCTTGATGGATATAGTGTTTTTGGTTGGTAATTCCTCTCTTTCAGTACTTTGAATGTTTGGGTCCACTGTCTTCTGGCTTGTAGAGTTTCTACTAAGTCTCATGATAACCTGTTGGGCCTTCCTTGATATATTAAGTTCTTCTTTTCCCTAGCTGCCTTGAGGATTCTTTCTTTGTCATTGATTTTTGACATTTTTATTACAATGAACTTGGTGTTCTGTTTGCTTCTTGGATTTGAAGATCTAACTCTCCAGAGGCTTAGGAAGTTTCCACCAATTATTTGTTTAAATAGTTCCTCCATTCCCTACTCCTTCTCTTCCTCTTCTGAAGTACACATTGTTCTTATGTTTCTCTTTCTGATTAAATCAGACAATACTCATAGAGTTCTCTCACTTCTTAAAATTTTTTAGTCTCTCTCTTCCCTCTGTAGCATCTCTAGTTGCCTGTCCTTGGTGTCACTGATTCTCTCCTCTATCTGGCCTGTTCTATTAGCTAAACTTGCTAGCTTATTTATCAACTCACGCATTGAGTTCTTCATCTCTGTTTTTAAAATTTCATTCTCCCTGGTGAGATATTCGTTTTGCTTTCTGAGCTCATTAAGTTGCGAATGGTGTTTTATCTCATTGAGTATTTTCAGAACTTGAATTTTGAATTCTTTATCATTTAACTCCAAGGTTTTCATGTGATTGAGAATGCTCTCTGGAATTCTTTTATTTTCTTTCTAAACTGTGTCTTTTGGGGAGTCATAGTATTCCTTTCTTTTCTGCCTTGAGGGCATTTGAGAGTGGTATTGTTAAGAACTCAAGCAAAAATAACAACAAAAAATAAAAATAAAACACAGCCTGTCTCCTACACCCCATACAAACTATTAGTGAGTGTAAAGCCAGTAACCATGTCCACCATCACAGCCGTCTGGCCCATGCAGGTTCGCATTTGATTCAGACAGACGGTAATGAAACAAAAGAGCCAAAAACTGGTGGGCCATTAGCTTTAATCCTAGCTTGCACCTGGCGGGGAAGAAATACACACAGTGGGAAAACACTTCCCTTTCCATTCAGGGATCCCAAAACCACTGACTTATCCAAGTTTCCTAGCATCAAAGGTTTCTACCTCACCAGCCTTATTCACCTCTGTTTCCCATCTCCTTCTCTCTGCACAGACTCTGCACAAACTGGCTTCTCCTTCAGCACTCCGCCATCTTGGCTACTTCTCCTCTCTCCCTTGTGGCCTTTCTCTGCTCTCCTCTCCTTCAGCATGAGCTCCTCTGCCCCATTTTAAAGTGTAGAAATCAAAACCTTTAATCCAATATACAAATAAGGAAGTCTCTGATACAAAGTCACTTATCTGAGGTATAAATGAGATTCCTCATAAGAGTGCACCACCCCCTACCATGCAACAGTCAAGGGTGTGGGCAAAAGGTTAGTTTTAAAACTAAGCTTTAGGCTATAATAACTTTGCCAGTTTATAGCCTGTCTCCCACACCCAAAGCGAGCAAACATATATGTCATATTTAAAAACGTATTTGACCAACAGTGAGCAAACATATATATCATATTTACAAACCTATTTGACTAACAGTATGTCAATATTTGTTTTATATATTTAGGAGCTCCAATCATGAGTGCATAAATGTTCATGAGGATTATATCCCCTTGTTGGATTGACCGCTTTATCATTATGAGATGTACATCTTTGTCTCATATTATAGCCTCTGCATTAAAATCTATTCTGTGTGATATAAGTAATGCTACCCCACCTTGTTTTATTTGTTTGTTTCCATTTACATGAAATATATTTTTTCACCTCTTTACTTTTCATCTGTGTGTGTCTTTCAATCTGAAATGGGTCACTTGTGGGCAGTATATGTAGAAACCTTGTTTTTGTATCCATTTAGCCATACTATGACTATTGATTGGAGCATTTAATGCATTTACATTAAAAGTAATTATTGATAGGTATATAGTTATTGCCATTTTATTTCTTTTCTTTTTATTTTTTTAAAGAAGTTCCTTTACTATTTCCTGTAATACTGGTTTGGTGGTAATGAACTCCTTTAGCTTTTTCTTATCTGGGAAGCTCTTTATCTTTCCTTTTATTTTAATTGATAGCCTTGTTGGCTAGAGTAGTTTTGATTGTAGGTTTCTCCTTTATATAACTTTGAATATTCTTTGCTAATCCCTTGGGATCTGGCAAGTTTTTGTTCAGAAATCAGATGATAGTATTATTGGAGTTCCCTTGTATGTAACTAACTGCTTTCCTCTGGTTCCTTTTAAGATTCTCTCTTTGTCTGAAACTTTTTGCATTTTTATTATGATGTGCCTTATTGTGGTCACTTTAGATTAATTTTGTTTGGCATTCTTGGAACTTCCTGGACTTGTATGTCTATTTCTTTCACCAGATTAAGGAAGTTTTCCTTCATATTTTATCAAATAGGTTTTCAATCCCTTGAACTCTCTTTCTCCTGGTATCTTTATGATGTGAATGTTGGTATGTTTGATATTGTCACAGAGATCCATTAAATTACCCTCATTTTTTTTCTTTTTTCTGTTCTGATTGGATGTTTTCTATTACATCATCTTCCAAATCACTGATTCAATTCTCTGCTTCATCTACTCTACTGTTGATTCCATCTAATGCAGTCTTCATTTCAGTTATTGTATTCTTTTCTAATTGGTTCTTTTTTATGTTTTCTATATTCTTTCTTATGTTTTTTATTTCTTTGTTGAAGTTCTCACTAAGTTTATCTAGTCTTCCCCTAAATTTATGGAACATCCTTATAACGAGTGTTTTAAACTCTGCATCTAGTAGATTACTTGACTCAATTCTGTTTAGTTATCCTTCTGAAATTTTGTCCTTTTCTTTTATTTAGGACATTTTTCTTTGTTTCTTCTGCCATTTAGGTTGCCTTTCTATGTTTGTTTCTATACTTTGGGTGGATCTGTTACATTTCCTGATCTTGGCAAAGTGGCTTTATGTGAATGTCCTGTGGGTCTCAGTGGTGCATTCTCTCTGGTCACCTGAGCTGAGTACTCTGGGGGTATTTTTTGTATGTGTTGTATGTACTCTTTTATTGTAGTTGAACTTCTTTTGCTGTTGTGATGTCAGTAAGACAAATTAACCTGAGGCTAACTGGGTTTGAAGAATGACTACAACAAACAATTTTTCAGGGTTTGATGCTATGTAGCAGATTTGCTTGAACAGGGCTCTAGTGTCTGTCATGTCCACCCTTTGGATCTGTTCTTTGTATAGCTAATTGGTTGGTGTTCTTTGTGGTCTGAAATTAGGTGTGTTGCTTTTGGAACCTCTTGAGAGGATCTCTGGTGCAGACCAAGATCCATCACTTCTTGTGCCTAGCACAAAGCCACCAGGTAGAAACTACACAGTGACCTGCAGATTGTTGCAACCTGTTTGGGGCTTGGAGGTGCCTGAGGGAGGCTAAGTTGCAAACAAAGGCCTGTTGCTTTAGCATCAGAGGTATGAGGCATTCCAGGGCCAGATGCTGCTTCTCTGGAGTTTGTGGATCATAGAGAGATCTTAGGAAAGTTCACAAGGAAGGCAAAAATATGTTGCTTGAAAAAAGTTTGAGCCTATGCACAATTTGGGTGGCACAAAATCTCAGTGAACCACCAGGGTGTGTTGAACACTGTTAGCCAGTTATATGGAGACTCAGATTTGACACCACCTGTACCAGCAGGCTGGAATGAAAAAGGGTTCGAAATAGGAACAGTGGTACCCAACAGCCTGTCATGTGGAGGGAGAGCTTAAAAAAAGGAATAATGGTGTCTGTATATCTCTGGCTCTTTTCAAGCTGCTGTTCCTTTGCCATAATGTAGTACAAGTGTTTGTGAGTGAATAAATCAGATTTGGCACCACCTGTACCAGCAGTCTAAATTGAAAAGCTCAAAATAGGAACAGTGATGCCCACCATCCTGTAATGGTGAGGGAAACCTTAAAAAAGGAACAATAGTGTACACTCCAATACTTCTGTCCAGGAGAGAGCTGCCCCTCCAGCTCTCACACTGAAGCTATAGAATTCAGTAACTGCTTGTATCTCTCTGGCAGTTTTCAAACTGCCTTTCCTTTGCTGTAACTTAGGACAAGTGTTTGTGAATAAATTTGTGGTCTGGCACTTTAAGATGATTCCTGGGTCTCCAACACTTCTCTACCTCACTTGGACAGAATCTCTGTTGATGTTCACAGTGAGATATTGTGGGGACTCCTATTCCCAGCATTGGTGCTCTGGGCTGGGAGCCCTGTGTAAGACTGGGACCCTTTGCTCCTTCGGGGGAACTTCCACAGCCAAGGTATCCCACCTTGTTCTTAACCACCACATATAAGTGTGGGACCAGATTGTTTTGCATCTCTGCCCCTCCTAATAGTCACAATGTTTCTTCCTTTTTATATCCTTAGTAATAGGAATTCTGTTCAGCTAGTCTTCATGTGGTTTTCAGTGACAGTTGTTTTATAATTTAGTTGTAATTTTGATGTGGTCATGGGAGGAGTCAAGGTTAGTATTTATTCCACTTTCTTGGCTAAAAGTCTCTCTCAAATCTTGATAGTACTTATACTATATTTGTTCAGTTGTGCCTTAGAACAGTACTGGCCTCTCAGAGACAATTGTTAAATTTCCAGGAATTTTGAAAGCCATTCTTTAAACACAGCTATTATTAGCATATATACAATGTTAAAAATGTTGATAAATATCAACATTTACCGTCTTCTAATTATTTTTCTATTATTTATGCTCTTGAGATTACTTGTTTATTGTATCTACTTAATGGAAATGCTTCAGAATGGTATATCACTATACATTTCTTCCCAGATCCACATTCAATGACATCACATTGGAAACCTGACATCGGCCCTACTGAAAATATTTGTACAATTATAATTGGTAGAAACTACAAATTAGAATGTTTTTTCTTCCCAGATATCCAGTTGTTAAACATTTACTACCAGATTTACAACAAGTTTATACATCATTTCTAAAACAAGTTACCATATAGCAATAAATCCAATACAGCACATTTCCCTATAGCTTTAAACCAATGTCTGTTCTTTCTTTTTTTATATATAATCCACATTATTTTTCATGGTTATGTATGCCATTGTTGTAGTAGCGTAACTCTTTTTTTATTTTCCTATTACAGTGACATTTAATGTTATATTAGTTTCAGGTGTGCAGCATGATGGTTAGACATTTACAAAATTTATGAAGTAATCCTCTCAATAGTCTGGTACCCATCAGACACCATATACAGTTATTAAAATATTATTGAATGTCTGGCATTTCAGTTGGGTATAGGTAAAGTGTTTAGCTTTCATCCCAGGGGTCATGCTATCTGAAAAATGCTGAGCCAGCTGGTTGAGTACCCTGGGAGAGAAAGATTGAACAGATACACACAGAAGAATCTAGAATCATGTCTCCCATCTACACCTTCATGGCGTAGGTTCTGTGTATAGAGTAGACAAAGTAAATTGTCATTTCTCACTCTCTTTATCTTTTGTATGCTGCTCATGATAAGGAAACAAGAGGCTTAAAGCATAAATAATGTACTATTTCTCCCCAGGAAAGACTTGCCAAGTGTCACGGCACGCAGTGTGGTTTCTGCAGCCCAGGGATGGTGATGTCCATCTACACGCTGCTGAGGAACCACCCAGATCCCACTCCTGACCAAATAACTGAAGCACTTGGAGGTGAGCCTTCTTGGCCTTCTGCAGATAAGACCTTAGGTAGAAATTAGCTAAGTAACTGGAGAAAGCAGTCCAAGCCTGCTAAGAAAAGTTGTGATACAGCTTTGAGATTCCTCTTTAGTGCCTATTTTTACCCAAGTTCTTCCCAGAAAGTGCTGCCTTCATTTTGTCAACAGAAATACCAAGAATTGGGGCAATATGGGTTTCATCACAAAAATTCTCTTAATAGATTCCATTGTCACTCTGCAAAGGCATAGAAATGGGTTGTTTATAATACTCTTAATACAATCTTTTCTAAAAGTGGAAAATTGGGAAGTATGGAAAAATGAGATTTTGTTACTTATTTTTAAATTAATCTGTTAGCTCTAACTGGTTGGCTCAGTGGTAGAGCCATGGCCTGGCATGTGGAAGTCCCAGGTTTGATTCCCGCCTGGCCAGGGCACACAGGAGAAGCGCCCATCTACTTCTCCACCCTTCCCCCTTTCCTTCCTCTCTATCTCTCTCTTCCTTCCCCTCCAGCAACCAAGGCTCCATTGGAGCAAATATTGGCCCAGGCACTGAGGACGGCTCCATGGCCTCCACCTCAGGTGTTAGAATGGCTCCGGCCACAATGGAGCAACACCCCAGATGGGGAGATCATCGACCCCTGGTGGGCATGTGGGTGGATCCCAGTCGGACTCATGTGAGAGTCTGTCTGACTGCCTCCTTGCTTCTAACCTTGGTATACATTAGATAAGGCTTCTAGATGTAGCACTGATTATGAGGCCAAAAATAAAACATCAAGTCTGACACTAGCTTTCTCTAGCCTTTAATGTTTGCTTACAGTTTATCAGAAAGAAAGTGCCCATTAAACACTCTATTTCATGGTATAGAGTCATATACCTAGACATTTCAACTCCTTTTTTCTATTCCAAAGAGAGATTTTTAAGTCACACATTTTATATATTCTTTCTTCTTAGCAAACAGAAAATAAATTATAGAATCTAAATCTATTCTTCTGCATGTAGTTTCTCCCTAAACAATTCTTGTTCTCAAAATAACAATAATGTACCCATTAACCTAGTTTCCACGTGATTTGCTGACAGCAAATTTCCACACAACACTTTGCTTCTAGGTGTCTAAACCTGCCTAACTTACACATGTACATTGCTTCTGACAATGTAAAATTTATTTGAACATAATAATTTTAATAACACATTCCTATTATGAAAAATAAAAAGGCAAAGGAAAACCTCATTTATATTACTGCCACCAGGAGACAACGACAACCAGACACTTTTTTCTTTCAGGTTTTTCTATGAATAGTTTTTTGGAGGCTTGTTTGTTTGTTTTTGCTTATTTTAAATACTTGTGACACTTTAGTATACAATTTTATATTATATATACAATTTTAACATATCACATAAGATTTTTTTCCCATGCTAATAAAACCTCTTCATAAATATCATATATACGGGCTGTAAAATTTGAATATACTTTCTAAAAAGACAGTGGTTTCCACATCTTTTCCATCATGCTTTGGAAATCTTGACTGATTAAAATAATACCAGGTATTTATTGAGCACGTACTGTGCTGTACTGAGTGGGTTCAAGAGCATCTAAGACAATCTTTGCCTTCTCCAAGAACTTAAGCACCAATGGGGGAGATAAAGCATGTACAGAAATGACCCTACTCTAGCACATTGATGATGAGTATGCAGAAGAACCCAGACAGTGAGTGGTACAGTTCTGCACTGGGTAGTATAAACTACGGTACTTTTAGGCCAGTAATGAAGAATTCAAAAAGCTTTTACAAACTGCTGGGGTGTTAGAGAAGACCCATGGAGAAAGGGGGCTGGCGCTCTGATGAATGGACACACGTTTCTTGAGAGGACATTTGAAGGAGAAGAGACTGCATGAATAAAGCTTAGCAAAGGACCGCATCTGAGATGTTTTGGGGAGGGCAGGTGGCAGGTTACATAAGTTAGGACAAGGATGAGAAATAAGGCAAGAAGAGTTAAATAGAAAAAAAACTATAGTGATCTTTGTAATATTTCAGGAAGAAATATAATCACAAGATCTTATTTTGAAGAACATCCCTGTTCTGAAGAGCCATTTTGCTGGGGGAAACAAAAAGAATCTAATTACTAATATGGATTTCTACTAAAAACAGGAAGCACAAATATGCGATATATTTCTATATCATTCATTAAAAATGAATCTCTTCTCAATCAGGTAATCTGTGTCGCTGTACTGGATACCGTCCCATCGTAGAAAGTGGGAAAACATTTAGCATGGTAAGTTAAAATAAAAAATATGTATATACATTTTTATCAGCTGACTTAATAAACCTCTATCTAATCATGCATTCTACTCAATTATCTGTAAAATAACCTCATATTGATCATTCTAATCACTGAAGTTTATTGAATGCCACTGTTAGTATTCTTTTAACAAACTTCTTGCATCTATCTTTTTTAGTCTTAAATTAGGCACTTTCATAAGAAGTAAAATATATGGTTTATGACTTAAACAGATGCAAACTCTATTGAAGAAAGTGAAATATAGACTAAGAAACAACAAAACCATGACTGAAAAGCAATTATTATTAAAAGCTCGATATATCCTCTATACCATGCGGATAAGATCTGAAGGAGCAAGAATGAAAAGGAATTAATGAGCAGGAAGGAAAGACACAGAGGAGACTTAAGAAGAATCAGCCTGGGAAGACATGATGGGAATGAGTGCATGGACTAGTGCAGAATGCCATGCAGGAGGTAATGAGGACTAGACCAGTATGGGAGTGTGAACCCAGAACTTTCAGGAATGAGATTGCAGAATTATACCCTCCAGATAAAGAGAATGTTGTGAGGAAGAAATTCACGTCATCTTCAAAGTTGAGAGATCAAAGAGTCAGGATGAAGCAAGGTGGAAGAGTGATTTAGCGTATCAGGGTAGTTTAGAGTTATGTAAAGTTTTCTGAAAGTTAAATATTAAGAGAAGATATACTTTCAACAAGAATTCAATTAGGGTATTTCTGCCAGCGGCCAGTTTTATGATAAACACTAATCGTATATAATTTTGGTTGACCAAAACTATTCAAGGTATATGTTAATTCCAAATTCTAAATTTTTTTGAAAAAATAAACTACTTTTAGGCCACTAATGAACAACTCAAAACACTTTTAAAAACTGCAGGCTAGTTTATTTTAAATCTTTTTTTTTTTTTTTTTACAGGGACAGAGAGAGAGTCAGAGAGAGGGATAGATAGGGACAGACAGACAGGAACGGAGAGAAATGAGAAGCATCAATTATCAGTTTTTCATTGTGACACCTTAGTTGTTCATTGATTATTTTCTCATATGTGCTTTGACCACGGGCCTTCAGCAGACTAAACAACTCCTTGCTGTAGCCAGCAACCTTGCGTCCAAGCCGGCTAGCTTTTTGCTCAAGCCAGATGGGCCCTCGCTCAAGCTGGCGACCTCGGGGTCTCGAACCTGGGTTTTCCACATCCCAGTCCGATGCTCTATCCACTGCGCCACCGCCTGGTCACACTATTTTAAATCTTGAGTAAGATACTATTAAAGTTGAGCCATATAAAGGGCAATATTCCACCATTTATTATCTACAAAAAAAAAACTTTACATAATTCAACCTAATACTATGTAATTATTTTCATGGAGATAAAATCTATACAAAAATACATATTACTGTCTCACTCACTCTAGGTCCCTAAGCCATTTAGATTAGTTCCTTTATTTTACTTACCATTGTCACAAAATATAAATCCCTTCTTAACTCTATAGAAAATTACCATATATATATAATATATACACACACACACACACACACACACACACATATAAATATACACACACACAGAAGTATTAGCCACTTTGGCTCTTCCTATGTGTCAAATGCAGTGGACCCCTATCGCATATTTAATCTAACAAACCTCTTTGAAATGTTTTTTATTTTCTTTTTTTATATATATATATATTTTATTATTATTAATTCTAATGGGGTGACACCAATAAATCAGGGTACATATGTACAATGAAAACATCTCCAGGTTATCTTATCATTCCATTGTGTTGCATACCGGTTACCAAAAGTCAAATTGTCCTCTGTCACCTTCTATCTGGTTTTCCCTGTGTCCCTCCCCTCCTCCCTATCCCACTCTTCCCTCCCTCCTCCCATCCCGTAACCACTGCTCTCTTGTCCATGTCTCATAGTCTCACTTTTATGTCCCACCTATGTATGAAATATTTTCTTAATTTAATAAACTCAACCTAGCTAGTACGTATTAAAGCAGGAACTAGAACCCAGGTCTCCTTGTCCGCATGTATGAAGTCAAATCATTAATCTGTGAATGTCCACAGACTCTTAGGCTCTGTCTGAACAGGGAAGACAAGAATTAAATTATTCATCTGAGCTGCAGTAACAGACTAGTGAATTTGGGCTTAAAACACTACTTTGGGTCTACATGAAATGTCCTGAAAATTAAGGTAGAATGGTCTGGACTTAAATTATCCAGATACTTCAGAACATCTACAAAAGCATCCAAATAAACTCAGGTTTTCAGTTTCTTTATCTGCGTGTAGAAAGTCTTAAAGGCAGTTTTTCTTTCCAAAAGTTTATTAAAGATACACACTGTATGACCATTACAACGAAGAAGGGCCATCTGTTTTGATTTTTAAATTACCACCTTACAGCTACACTGCATTTACCTCACTTTTAATAGGAGGCCTTAGCCGTTGACTACACCTTCCTCTAACCTTCTTTGTCCTCCCCTGGGATTTGAGTGAGACAATTAACATGGCCCTTTCGTGAGCATGGTGCACATTTCCCAAGCTGTTCTGTGATCAAGACGTGGTTCTCCATCCCAGCCCTTTATAGAGTTCTTGAGGACAAGGACACACTTTATTACTTCCTCCACAAATCCTGTGGGTCCTGGGAACTGCCAGGTACCTGGCTTAGTATTTAAAGAATCAACCAATGAATTTTTGTTTATGGTATTACTTCCTAAGGGATCAACTGTATGTGAAATGAAAGGATCAGGAAAATGTTGCATGGATCAAGAAGAAAAGTCTTTTGCGAATACACATGAAAAAGTAAGTATTTGGTGTTCCGTTGCAGGTGAGAAAAATATCCACAGAAACCTAAATTAATTCAAGTTTTCTATTCTTTTCAGTGAATACAGGGCATAAACAGCCTTTAAAAGTCCCCCAAAGTAGCAAGCACATGCCTTTCCTGAGGCCAGTCCCCACAGAAGACTGTTTTCCTGCAGAAGCATCACAACCTTCTGTGCCTGATCTGGGTTCACCTACCCCACGCCCACCCAAAGTCCAGCGCTGTGGTGCATCCTCGTGCTCATGGCAAATAAATATCCACAAATAATACTTGAGATTCAGCACAGAAGCTTAACACCCAATTCCTGACACCCAGGAGCAAGCCCAGAGTTCAGTAACTCTGCCAGGGAAGCTGTCACAGTCCTCTGTGGGTGGGAAAAAATTGGCTCAGGGACACACTTGGCTCTGACAGCTCCATGTAAGTCTGAGGAATCAGAGGTTTGGACCTGAACTCTTAAGTCTCACAGTCAGAGTTTCCTGTACATCTCTCGGTATCTCTGAAGTTCGTCTCTGTTTTGTTTTGTTTTGTTTTGTGAAGATGTGTACCAAACTATACAACAAAGATGAATTCCAGCCCTTGGACCCGTCCCAGGAACCTATATTCCCTCCTGAACTGATAGTAAGATGTCTTACTTTTGTTCTTTCATAATGTAATGTGGTAGAATCCTTTTTGTATTACACTGTGGACTTACCGAGTTTTAGACGTTCAAAGTTGGAATTGTGTCCGGTACACAACCCATTTTTAGGAACTTGTTCAGCTTCACTACAAATAAGTTGAAACAGACAGCTTTACCTCAGAAGAGTGGGGCTGCCTGGGCCTCTGAGATGCTTCGGTTCACCTTCTCAGTTGAAGATTCTGAGCTCAGAGTTTGTAAGTAACTTACCCAATGTCACAGAGCTACTCTGTGAGTTATGTTTAAAGCATTTTGTAAAACTAGTAAAATAAAATTCAGAATATACTGGAATTAGGTTCTTCTTACTCTTAACGTCTATGATTTCAACTCAGTGGGAGAGAGAGAATAATATAAATAGTGTGATATGCCCATCATTCTATTCCATGACGTGCCCTGGAGAGAGCATGAGAAGAGGGATATGATTCTGTGGGCTCTCAGAGGGTCTCCGTCTCTGCACACCCCTCAGAGTGTGAGAACTTGGACACACCTACTATTTAAAGATTATATGTCTCTATATAGATATAGTTATGTGCATAAATATCTATAGAGTTGTAAAAGAAAAGAAAGAAAGAAAGAAAGAAAGAGAAAGAAAGAAAGAAAGAAAGAAAGAAAGAAAGAAAGAAAGAAAGAAAGAAAGAAAGAGAAGGGAAGGGAAGGAAGAAAACCACATACACTATACCTGGTGGATGATTTAAGGAACATTTTTCAAGGATAATTTTGCTTATAAGCAATTTTTACCAAGAACTCTAATCCCAAAGATGAGGTCCCTCTGAGTCACTTTTGGGACAGAATTAGAAAAAGAAACCTGGCCCTTTAGATACTTTCACCATACGATGTTGCCTACTCTTCACACACTTAGTTCTGAAATAAAGTTTGCTCTACTCTATAAGCAGGTGTTAGTGGGCAGAGACTTATTATGATGTTTATTCAATGCTGCCCACACAAAACTTAAAAATCTAGTTTCAAACTAGTCCCCTTTCCTGTTCCCTAGAAGATAGGTCACCTCAGAAAGCTAAAATTACCAGCAAGCCATTTGGACACGTAGAGCAGTGTATCTACTCACGGTATGTAGTCCAACAACCTTACTTGAAAGTCTGTTGGCTTTGCTTCTCTGCAGAGAATGGCAGAAGATCCACACAAGAAAAGGTTGACGTTCCAAGGGGAGAGGACTACCTGGATTACCCCTGTGACTTTCAACGACCTTCTGGAGCTGAAAGCCAATTATCCCAAAGCCCCTCTTGTGATGGGGAACACTACAGTGGGTGGGTGGTTTTAAAGTATGTTCTTTAGGTAACCCAAACCAAACACTTGTGTCTTTTTTAAAACTCTTTACAAGTACAACTCATTTTTATTAATAGCTGCCTGTGGTTTTTAGAATGCTTTGTTGTTCTCTTTTGTATCATTTGTATCACAATTTTCACTCTGGATTATCAGTAAAAAACGTTTATTAGCATCTATTGATATGCTTTTCTAGTTACTTTAAATGTTTTTCTCCTTAAGGACGCGACATTAAATTCAAAAATGTATTCCATCCAGTTTTCGTATCTCCACTTGGGCTTCCAGAACTATATTTTGTGGACAGCATAGATAATGGTATGTACCTTCTTTTTTAAATGAGATACAATTATTGGATCTTGGTGAACAGTTAATTGTATACACTGGGCTGATATGAGTACTTCATATTTGACCTCATTTATTCATTCAGAAATGTTTATTGAGCATCTACTCTGTGTTTTCTCTGAATGTTTTCAAACTAACCCACTTAGTTGTTGTCATTGTGTATTACATTGTCAGAGGGGCCATAATAGTGGCAACATGCCACGTAGTTCAACCAAGTGTGGGAAGAATGACTGAAAAAGACTTAAGACATTGGTCTGTAGGAAAGGGTCTTGCTAGATAGATATTACTCCACGATTCACAAATTTCTTGAAGGCTTATCTAAACCCACACAAATTCTCTCTCAAACACAATCTGAGCTACAAAATTTGAAAGTTTAACTACTGTACTTTCAAAAAATTAGGGCATTTCACAAAAATTAGGGGGTCAGGGAATGCACAGATACTCCAATACTTTCAGCCTTTTATATAGTGCATTTTCACCAAGTGGAATAAAAGTTGGTTTTGCATCTCATTTTCATAATCAAACAACTTTCTTTGACTTGTTTGCTTTTTTGATGTTCTTGTTTAGTAAAAAAATCAAATGCTGCTTTTTTATTGCTTCATATTCATTTTGAAATATTCCCTAATTTTTGTGAGCTGTATATGAAGAACAACATTATTTATTTTGTGCTTTCTTGACAATTTACCAAGTGCTTTCATATCAGTTATTTCTTTTGATCTTCACAACAACACGGAGGTGTCCATAGCAGGTGGTCTTGGTATCTCCATTCTTCTAAAGAAGACATCAAGTCAAAGGGCTTAAGAAAGTTTTCAACCTCACACAACTAACATTTGGTTAAGTGGGGACTAGATTCTATGTCTGCTTACTCTTAGTCAAGTACTCCTCTAACATAATGCACCAAATGAAGCTATCTGAGAAATATACACCACCATCCATTACCAAAACTCAGCATTTGAATGGATTACAGGCTGTCAGAGCTAAAAATGCTACATAAAATAAGGTTCTCCTCAGTAAATAAATAGCAGTCAAATGGAGAATTGTCTGCTTCCTTTCAGACCTGTCAATCTTAATTCAGTTAGACCATTAATTTTTTCACCCACTGGAAAATTCATACCAAAGAACTCACAGGTAGAGATGAACCAGGCTGGTACAAAAGAGGGTTGGAAGGAAGGTGTCGAGGCATTTGGTGAGCGTGGAGGGCAGGGGTTGGGGAGTTAGGGCTTATAGAATTGAAACCAGTGTTTCTCAACTTTTTAATTGTTGCCTCTCTAAGAAGCAATATAATTTTTTTTCTAATCATCCTTCTGTAAAATTTTAAAACCACAGACAATGTGTCCGTTCTTGCACATGAAATGAGAAAGATATTTTTTTCACACTGTTGGAAGTGGCATTGCCCCCTTTAAGAATGCATAAACTAGATGACATCATGCATTTCATATAAGCACACCCTGACGAAACTGACCCAAGGTAAAGTCGGATGTCTACTCTTGTGTTGATGAGGGAAGAGAAGGCTCTA
Source organism: Rhynchonycteris naso (assembly GCA_037038555.1). Lineage (NCBI taxonomy): Eukaryota > Metazoa > Chordata > Mammalia > Chiroptera > Emballonuridae > Rhynchonycteris > Rhynchonycteris naso. The sequence continues at coordinate 33,261,384 of CM072997.1, read as the reverse complement.
GTAGAAAGGCAAATGGACAGTGTGAATTTGCAGGTCAATTCTCACTTAGGCTTAGTGATCTTGTGAAAATCTAATAAAATCTTGTCTGAAATTTTGATATTTTATTAAAACATTCCAGAAAACAATAAATTGGAAATAAACTAATAAATTTCAAATATTTGTGATTGATATGTACATAGATTGTATGTGACATCTATTGCTGTATACAAAAATGAAAAAAAGAATTTTGTACCTAATATATAGGAATAATTAATGGTAATTGCCAAAAATAATTTTTCTCTTTGCATTTTGTCATTCAAAGTGAATATAAAAAGAGAAGCTGTATTTGAAAGATTGATAACATGTAGCCGTGTGTCTTTTAAAATTCACTGTCAGGTTTCATTCCAGTATCTTATTTTCAGGGGTGACAATAGGTGCGGGCTACAGCCTTGCCCAGCTGAGAGATGCCTTACATTTTATTGTTTCGGAGCAACCGAATGTGAAGACTCAGACCTACCGCGCCCTCCTGAAGCATCTGAAGACACTTGCCGGAGCCCAGATTAGGAATATGGCGGTACGTTCTTTGGTGTTATATAAAATGAACCTTAATTATACACAGTCATATAGTACTGCTCAGTTTAGCAAACATTACTCTGAAGAGGAAACCCAAGTCAGTGTCAAATACATTTCTACAACATGAGTGTAAGTGTGTGTGAGTGTGCACACTCACATGCCTGGAGTGCGCAGCAGCATATTATAAAACGCGATTATGATCCTGGAGTCTGAAGAAGCCCAATTTCTAATCTTAGCCTGTCACTTATGAGTGGTATGATCCTGGAGAAGTCACTGGACCTCGTTAAGCCACTGTTTTTTCATTTTAAAAGTTAAGGTTCAACTAAGTAGACTGGCTCTGAGATCCTCCCCAGGTCTACCAGTCCTATTTTTGTCAATTCTCTAAATCGACCATATGTTTTCACCTTTGGCATCTGCTATCCCTTTTTCTGGACCACATTTTCATCTCATCACCTTGCCTTCTTAGCTTCCTTCAAAAGTCCTCATTCAAGGCCACGTCTGAGCGGCTTTATTGACGGTTTGGCAAGAGAGGAACTTTATTGCACAAGAGCACAGCAAACATTTTGAAAATGACTGTTTCATATCTGGTTCTTTAGAGCTTTTTCAGGCCCCAGTCTCCGCCTTCCCCCGTGTTACTGAACACTCACACTAAGGCTCGTTCTCAAAGAAATGTACCTCCTCATTACACATGGGAAAGGGTTATCTTCTCAAGCAATGAATTTGAACTGGACTCGGGAGTGGAACTCTTGAATGAAGTGTTGTCTGGATCTAATTAGCTGCCTCAAAGCTCTGCCAGATCTCTCTACGAAGCAAAGAGGAGGATTACAAGCTTACAGAAGACCACTGTATACATAATTGCTTAATTGTTAAATAACTAAGTATAGCTTTAAAAAAATAATGTTGTCTTTATTTATCTAGACATTAGGAGGACACGTGGTGAGCAGGCACAATTATTCTGACCTAAATCCAATTTTAGCAGCGGGAGATGCTGTCATCAATCTGGTATCTAAAGGTAAGAGACCAATGTTTAGGCATTCAGTTATAATTATCACTGTCAGTTAGGTATCTCCTTCCATAAACCGTGTATCTCTAACTTAGACTGACCCAATATATAGGCTATATCTACATTCCCCCAAACAGAAGAATGAAACTGAGATGGATTATCTTGTTCTCCGGATGATCTATATCTGGAAGATCAGATAAGTTACTGCACCTGATCATTTTTCTTAACTATTTGGCCACATTATTGCGGAGTCCAAAAGCAATTTTTAAAATGTTGAGCTGTATCTCTGTGGTTTTAAATTTTTATGGCACATTTGATGTCAGAATTTCATAAAGATGGAATTTTTCTTATAAGATTTTTCATTTCAAACAAAATCAAGTTTGTGGGGCATATTACTCACTATTTCTCTCCTTATTCAAAAACAGCTTGATCCTTGCCAAGGAAAAATTATTTAAACTTAAAGAAATAAAAATAATACATATTATTCATAAGGGTGTTCTTGCAAGATACTCTCGCTTTGATTAAAATCACATTTAAAAATAACGGGGATCAAATGAGAGAGCAGGGTAAGCTGCTTAAAGAGAAAATAAAAGCTGTATATGGGGCTACCGACCTCTGCCACTCATCCCATCTCTAGCGCTTCGGACAGGTCACTTAACCTCTCTGACCTTTGGGCCTCAATTATCCCATTTGTGAAATACATTCTACCCATTTCCCATTTGTGAAACTGGGTTATTTCTATATAACTTTAAAATACTTCAAGGCTAACACTTATGAAAGACATATAAAGGTCTCTAAGAACCAGAAAATACTTTTCAGCTTATTTGGTCCAGCCAACCCTTTCAGCTGCAAACGAGGAACCAGAAACCCGAAAGTTTCTGTGACTGCCTAAGGTGACATAGCTTGGAACCTGAAACTTGAACCCCTCTTTCCTGGCTCCATGCCTGCACTCTCTTTTTCCCCAGACATATCACATCTGCCCTTTGGTGGACAGTCTCCAATTTGATAAGTTCATTCTAATCAAGGTCATTTCTCTGATATAGAAGGAGAACGGCAGATTCCTTTAGACGGCCATTTCCTTGAGAGATCACCTGAAGCCAGCCTTAAGTCGGAAGAGATCGTGTTATCTGTTTATATTCCCTACTCTACTCAGGTAAGGTCTCCCTGGCCTGCCCCCAACCCCAAGGGAAGCCCCACCCTGTACCCTGTGCCCTGTGCAGAAACCGCACACAGCCTTCCAGGGACAGTGCCATCTCTGCTTCCAACCAACCGCTGCAGGGAGAATGTGGAGGCTGCTCTCAGAAAGGGGCAGATTCCCAGATGACCACTTCATTCGCTTTCATCAGGCCCACATTGGGGCTTTTGTGAATCTTAGGCACTTTTGTCTTCTTGGTCCCTTTCACTATAATGAAAAATAAAAAAATCAATGGCCATCCTATTATAAAAATGAATATAATCTAGGCTGGATTCAATGTTATATATTCATTGTTACTATATGAATTTTTTATTTTTTATTTCTGAATTAAAATAAAAGTGTTTTGTGGACCTTATCTCTCTGCAAAAGAAGAATTTTGTATAAGATAAGTTGAATTTTTGGTTTCAGATAAGTATGCATGTTAGCCAAAATTGAGTCAAACTATTGTCAGTATCATCTATAGTATTTCTGGTAAACTAAAAGTTCATCGTCATGAAATAATTCCAAGTCATACAACAGCTATTAACAATACACTTCAAATAAAATTATCTGTTTATTATCTACCTCCCACTCTGCAAACCAGGCACAGGGCTAAATCCAGAAGACAGTATACTGATTTCTAAGAGAAAGAGTACTTCTGCAAAATTCTCTAACTCTAAGACAAAGGGCTTGAAATAGGAAATACCCAATCATCTTAGACAGGAAATGAGTGGACAATTAGCTGGAGTAGTTCCAGGGATGGGGCAAGCCCCCCCCCCCTGATGTTTTACAAAGGGGAAGAAAAGCAGTTGGAATCGAGCATAGATCAGAGGAGAGAAGGAGGTGGGAGGACAGCATGGAGATGGGGACCGGGGGGAATGGCAGCTTGGAGACCAGGCAGCAGGGCAAGGTGGCTGGAGGAGGCCCACGAAGCAAGGCTAGGTGGGAGGCTGGGACTCCATATCTATTGCTTCAACAGGCAGTTTGTATGTATTCTAGCAGACCCCTAGCATCTCTGAAGACTTTAAAGCAAGGTAAATTCTTAATGAAAGTGGCATTTAGGAATATCAATCCACTGGAAATATAGAGGGAAAATTGGTTGGAGGATATGCTGAAGGCTGATGAATAGTTAGGAGACTAGTGGAATATTTTAAGTTGAAGAAGTACCATATTCCCCCAAATATACGATGCACCCTTTTCCAAAAAAATTGGGGTCTAAAAACCGGGTGCATCCTGTACAATGATTATAGGTTTTTTTACTTGCATTTCCCACTTTTTCACACTTGTTGTCTTTGTGCTCATTGTTTTGCACTTGTTACCGGTATATTATGATGGGTTATGTTTTGCCATGTTCTTCCCAGAAATGGCTCAGAAAAGATTTTTGTACAGTCCTGAATTCAAGTTAAAAGTGATCCAGTTTGTAAAAGTGAATGGAAATCGTGCGGCTGAAATAAGTTTGGTCCTCCTCCAACTAAGAAATCAGTCCGAGACTGGCTATGGGAAGAAGAAACCCTACAGAAAATGCCATGGCAGAAGATCATGAAAGAGACATCAGCAAAATGGCCTGGTTTAGAGAGGACAATAAAGATATGGATTGAAGAGCAAAGGACAATTGGAATTCCTGTGTCCACAAAGATGGTTCAGCATGAGGCAAGAAAAAATGCTGATAAAAAAGAAGTTACTGATTTCAAAAAAGGACCCAATTGGTGCTTCAGGTTCATGAAATGGGATGGATTCAACATGCATACTTGCACCGGACTTGCCCAAAAAATGCCTGAAAGCTATGAGCAGAAGGTCCTTGAATTTCATCATTTTGACTTTCAATGTTGGAAAACACATCTGTTTGAGTTGGGACAGATTGCAAATATGGATGAAGTCCCCCTTCAGTTTGATGTCCCAAGTAACAGAACTGTTGATAAGAAAGGGTGAAAACCGTAAGTGTGAAGACAAGTGGACATGAAAAGAACCATTATACAGTTGTTCTAGCTTGTTGTGCCAACAGAACCAAGCTGCCTCTTATGCTGATATTCAAATGAAAAACAATGCTGAAAAAGGCAATCCTTAAGGAGTGATTGTCCACATTCGTGACAAAGGTTGGATGGATCAGGATGGGATGAAGATCTGGTCTAAGAAAGTTTGGAGAAGGAGACCAGATGGGCTCTTATGCAAACCTGTCCTATTGGTGGTGCTTGATCAGTTCAGGGTACATATAACAAAAAACACAAAGAAGACTGCTGCAGAGCAAAAAGCAAAACTTGCCATCATACCTGGAGTCTTGACATCCCAGCTCCAACCACTTGATATCAGCATTAACAAACCCTTCAAAGCTGCCATGAGAGATGAATGGAACCAATGGATGAAGTCTTCTGGGGACAAGTTGACATCAACAGAAAGAGTGAAGAAACCAATTGTAGGAGAAGTTTGTAACTGGGTGAAAAGATCCTGTGATAATATCAAGATTGAGATTGTTGTCAAGTCACTTAAGAAGTGTGGCATTTCAAATCCTATAGATGAAACTGAGGAAGGGGCAATATATGAAGACAGTAATTCATCATCAGACACAGATGAGGACAAGCTAATGGGTGGGAGTTTTGACAGTGATGAGGAGTTGTATGAATTTTATGGTTAATAAAACTTCAGTTCAATAACTTTATGTAATACATTCTTTTTCAAATTTAGGCCCCAAAATTAAGGTGCGTCTTAATGGGGAAATACAAATGCAGTGGTGGCCGCAGGAATGAAGTAATCCGCTCAGTGCAGTGCAGTAATGTGATGTGCATCTCAAACGCTGCTTCATCACCTTTGCTTTCTATATCAGAAATGTTTTATCCTTGATAGGGTCCGTGATGGTAAGGTTAACCTCCTCCTCACCACTACTGAGACACTGGCCACACAAATAGGTTTTCTCCCATTTTGTCACTCTAATATTTAACACTAATAATAAGTTTAACCTAAAATGATAAAAGTAAACCAGGAAAACACTTTGGAAACTATTTGGTGTGGTGATTTTCAAGCTTTTTCTTTTAAACAGTAGAACTCTTTATTCAAATAATATTGACACAGAACACTAAACTAGTTTAAAATGGAGGTTTGGCAGTTCTCTCTGAGAAACACCCCACCTTTTGATCTTCCCCTCACCTCCTGAGGCACCATCTGATCAAATCCAATCTTCTTGTTTTAAAGAAAATTAAGACCTACACATTTAGGTCACTTGCTCTAGGCCAAGTGTGCTGATTTGGAGTTGGAAGTAGATAGCGTAGACTCTAGAGCCAGACTGCGTGGATTTGAATCCCAGCTGTCACTTACTATGCAACCTTGTGAAAGTTGCTTAACCTCTCAGGTTCCTCATGAGTATTTGGAAATAGTTGAGTTGTTATGAAAATTAAATATTAATATAAATCAAACACATAGGCCTGTAATCACATATAGTCATCACTGTAGTCGATAACAGTGAGAATTCAAGTGCATTTACAGAATCCTTTTCATTATAAGAATCATCTAAGTCAGTGATGGGCAATCTTTTGAGCTTGGTATGTCAAAATTCACCAAAAAACCGAGCATGACTCGGGTGGTGTGTCACTTTGAGAAAAATGGCCTAACCGGAAGTCCCAGAACTAGATGCTCTGTGCCAGAGTTCTGTTGTTTTGGCCTACAGACCTCCGGCACAGAGTGCCTACACTATAGCAAATGTTTTATCCTCGGCTACTGCACCTGGCCGTGCAGGAGCCGAGGATGAAACATCCTTCTCGGCATGCGGCCCTATATTTCTCTGGTATGTGGCCGCATGCGGCCACATGTCATCAAAAATGGCTATGCATGTCGGTGCTGACATGCATGTCATAGGTTCGCCATGACGGATCTAAGTCGTTTCTGTTTGTCAGACAGGAGAGCTAAGCATTAAATGTTCTGAGGGCTTTTCTACTTCCAGTGGCACTTTATGTCGGGACAGCGAATGCCCCAAAGGCAGAATGCCTTTGCCAGCATCAATGCCGGAATGAGTGTGAAGTTTGAAGATGGTACAGACACAATCAAGGACCTTAAAATATTCTATGGAAGTGTTGGCCCCACTGTGATCTCTGCAAACGAAACCTGCAAGCGGCTCATTGGGAGGTATGTCGCAACACGTCTAGAACATAGAACTCAGGCCTTTCTCTTTTAATATTTTAAATGGACTAGCACTTAAAGAACTTTTTATAATTATAAAATATACATATATAGTCATTTTAAAAATGTAAGCACTGCAAAAAAGTATAAAGAAAATAAAAGTCACCCCAAAACCTACGTCTTTTAGGGTACAATGATTCTTTTACTATACTCTTTGTAATAAGATTAAAACACATATTGATATAAGTAGATATGACCTTCAAATTTTTACTTTTAATTAACCTGAAAAGTAAGTAAATATTTCTAATACTGTGTCCTAAGACATCTGAATATTTTCTTAAACTCATAAAGATGAAATATTCCAAATGGTTAAATGGCTGTCTTCTTGTCACTCTCATTACTTCTAGCATTTGGAAAGTAAAATTTTTAAATTCTTCCAAGTAGGGTTTCTACAATAATTTTTGTTCACCTGTCATATTCATTGTCAACAATAGGAACTTAATGCAGTTTTTCTTCTCAGTTACTAAAATAACTCAATGCTTCCAAAGCATTTATATAGAACCTTTCATTTGTGAAAACTTCACAAGTATAATCAATATTCAGTCGTTTACCAGTCATTACTTGTGTAATGTGTGTGCCGGGAGCAGTCCAGTTGCTAGAGATACAGCAGTGAACAAGATAAAGTCCCAGACCTTGACATTCTTGATTTTAGTACTTTTGTTACCCACACTATTTGAAGTAAATCAATATTTCCAAGCTGTGAGGTTAAAAAATAATAAAAACATCCTGACCAGGCAGTGGCGCAGTGTAGGGAGCAATGGCCTGGATGCTAAGAACCCAGGTTCGAAACCCCAAGATCAACAGTTTGAGTGCAGGCTCATCTAGCTTGAGCATGGGATCATAGACATGACCCTATGGTCGCTGGCTTGAGTCCATTGTCCTTGACTTGAATCCCAGGTGGCTGGCTTGAGCAAGGGGTCACTCACTCTGCTGGGGGCCTCTGGTCAAGGCACTTATGACAAAGCAAACAATGAACAACTAAGAAAGATACCGCAATGAAGAATTAATGCTTCTCATCTCTCTCCGTTTTTGTCTGTTTGTCCCTCTCTGTCTCTCTCTCTCTCTCACTAAAAAGAAAATAATAAATAAAATAATCCAATTGAAAAATCAGCAGAGAATCTGAATAGACATTTCTCCAAAAAAAAAAAAAAATACAGATAGCCAACAGGTACATAAAAAGGTGCTCAACATCACTATCAGAAGAATGCAAATCAAAACCACAATAAAATATCACTCACACCTGTTAGAATGGCTATCATCAAAAAGATAAGAACTAATAAGTGCTGGCGAGTGTGTATAGAAAAGGGCATCTTTGCGCTCTGTTGATGGGAATATATATTGGTGTAACCACTACGGAAAACAGTATAAAGATTCCTCAAAAAATTAAAAATAGAATTACTATATGATCCAGTGATTTCATTTCTGGCTATTTATCCAAAGAAAATAAGAACATTGCCCCCAAAGATATATGCACCCTCATGTTCATTGCATCATTGTTTAGAATAATCAAGATATGGAAGCAATCTAGGTGTCCATTGATGATGAATGGACAAAAAAAATGTGTTATATAGATATAATGTAATATTATTCAGCCATGAAAAGGAAAGAAATCTTAATATTTGCTACAATATGAATTGACTCTGAGAAATTACACTAAGTGAAATAAGTCAGACAGAGAAGGACAAATATCATATAACCTCACTCATGAAGAATACAAAAAAAACCCAAAAACTAAACCCATGGATACAGAGAACAGATTGGTAGTTGCAGCTGGGGAGGGGAGAAGAATGGGTGAAAAAGGTTAACAAGTACAAACTTCCAGCTATAAAATAAATAAGTCATGGGAATTTAATGTACAGCATGGTATTTATAGTTAGTAATACTGTATTATATATTTAAAAGTTGTTAAAAGAGAGTAGACCTTAAAAGTTCTAATCACAAGAAAGAAACTGTACTATGTGTGATGACGGGTGTTAACTAGACTTATTGTGGTGATCATTATACAATATAGCATTTAACTATCGAATCATTATATTGTATACCTGAAATTAATATAATTTTTATGTCAATTATATCTCTATTAAAAAGTAAAAATAATAAAAAAGACAAATAATAAAGGAGGACTTGGTAAGGAAACTTGGGAACCACTGCATCAGATTCTAAAGAAAACTAGTGAAACGTTTGAGTTTACTTCAAAGATGGATTCAGATTGCTGTCCACCTTCCTATGTTCTATCACTTTACTCTGTCTTTGCCGCTCCTGTGAAATGTTGACATCTTTCCTTCCAGGCAGTGGGATGACCAGATGCTGAGTGACGCGTGCCATTTGGTCCTGGATGAGATTCACATTCCACCGGACGCTGAGGGCGGCATGGTAGAATATAAGCGAACCCTCCTTATCAGCTTACTCTTCAAATTCTACCTCAGAGTGAGGCGAGGACTGCATAAAATGGTAAGGGACTTCTCTCGGAGTTCGGGGTGCCTTGCCATTCCGAGTGCAAGTCCGCACATGAAGGCCTTCCCCTGCCTGGTTTTGATAATACACCATGGGCACCCGGGCTGTGTCCTCAGTGTGGTGCTAAGGTTCCTCCTCACCCTCCTGCGTTCCTCTCCTTCCCTTCTCCTTCACTCCTGGGCTGGGAAGGGGACCACCTCGTTACTCCATTTGCCCTATAATTGGTGTGACAAATATTAATATGCAATTTGACCTGCAGTAGAAAAATACCCCTTAATTATAACATCTTTCTTCATTTAATAACATTTTTGCTAAAATAAAACCAATATTAATATTTAGAAAATGTGAATAATCCAAAAAAGGGGAGACAAATCATTTGTAATCCTATCACCATAGTTAACTACTATTAATATTTTGGTGTTTATCCTTCTAAGCCCTTCCCTATGGATGTGTATGTATATATGTCACACACAGCCATCAATAGAACTGTTTCGTATAGCTTAGTTCACTTAGTAACATATACATCTTTCAATGTCATTAAATATTGTTCAGTGACATCATGACATATGGTTGCACGGCAAGTTTATGGAAAGATGGATCATTATTCTCTCTATTCCTTATTTTTAGACATTTAGATTGTTTCTAGTTTTTTTGTTAACAATTTTCTCTTTCCTATTTTAGTTTTAAGTGTATTCCACTGCAGTTTCTTAAAATATGGTCACATGACTGAGTATCCCCTTGATATCCCATGAGCTGACTCAAAAATAGAAAATGACTACGGCAACATTTCTTGTATGACTGAGAATTTTACTATCTTAGTTCAGTCAGTCCTTTTTAAAATTATTAACATTATTATTAGTAGTATCATATTCTATTCTATTATACACTCTATTATTTGTTACATAATATTTCAGTATATTAATCTGTAATCAAGAAACACCTCAAAGACATACCCAGGAACAATGTTTGACCATCTTTCTGGATATGCCATACCCCAGCCAGGTGGACAGAAAATGAACCATCCCATAGGTTTCTGAATGGCTGAATGAATCAATGAGTAAATGACTCCTGAAGAGAAGGGCCAATGTGCCTGCAGTGGTGCACCACTTCTCCAAGGTCCTGTGACACCCAGCGTCCATGGGCAGTGATGGGAACATGGACTCCATGAAGAGGAAGCCTTGGGCATCTCTGCTCAGAGTCCATGCTCTGCCCACAAGGACCTCTGAGTTCCACAGCCTGCCTGATAGAAGAAAGAAGAAACTTTGGAACCCTCAAACTAACCCTCAGCAACTTCCCAAGCCAGTAACATGGAGTTCATTGGGGAAAAAAACATACTTGAAGGTTAAAGAAAGTGAGAGAAAGGAACTGAGTCCCTGATGTGCCCCAAAAAGGATTTAGGGCTCTTACAGTTTTACTACTTAATTTCACAATATCATGTTGGTTTCCATGTCTTTCTTTTCTTGCAAAGTATAAACTTCTTGAGGGCAGGACGGCTTGTCTGTGACTATGTGCCTCCCTTCTCTCCTGGTCTAGAAGCTGTCCAAGAAAGCCAATTACTACCCCATTTCACAGATGAGGAGGTCACTGCTGAAAGATGTAACACAAGTACCAAAGTCAAGACTGGGTGCCAGACTGCTTGGCTCCAAACCACTTCTTCCCAGTTTGACACCACAGGTGACAGGGCATGATGGGAAACAGGAGAAGCGCCCTGAAGTGAAGAACTCTCAGTAAGAGGACCCAGACAGGGAAGAAAGACAGAGGATTGGCCCATGCTGAACCCTCCCAGAAAGCTCCAAGGGCTGCACCAACCAGGACGCCCACCCAGCACAGGTCTCACCAGCTCCCCAAAGCATACTCAGACTTCATTGTGGCTTCCCCCTCACCCTCTCCTGCTTAGTTTTCTGCACTGGGGAGGGAGCCAGGTTCCCAATTATGGGTGACCAGTAACTGCCGCAGACCAGCGTGGCTAGTAATTCCAGGTCCTGAGTGGGAACTGTGCAGAATTAAGAAAATAAGCTTAAAGAGAAAGAAGGATGGATTCGAGAGGACTTTTTGCAATGCAAAAGATAGCTTGCAAAAGGCCAAGAGCCCCCGGCCTGCTTTATTATATAGCTATATGCAAATAAGGAAGTCTCCCATACAAAATCACACACCTCTAAGGCAACCCAAGACTAGTAGAAGGAAGGAAATAATAAAGATCAGAGTGGAAATAAATGACATAGAGGCTAAGGAAACAATACAGAGGATCAATGAAACCAGGAGCTGGTTCTTTGAAAAGGTAAACACGATCGATTAACCTTTAACTAGACTCACCAAGAAAAAAAGAGAGAGAACTCAAATAAATAAAATTAGAAATAAGAGTGGAGAAATAACAACTGACACAACAGAAACAGAAATAAAAAATATTGTAAGAAAATACTATGAAGAATTCTATGCCAAAAAATTAGACAACCTCAGTGAAATGGACAAATTTCTTGAATCATATAATCTTCCAAAAATCAATCTAGAAGAATCAGAACACCTAAACAGACCAATTACAACAAATGAGATTGAAACAGTTATCAAAAAACTCCCAAAAAAGAAAATTCCTGGGCCTGATGGCTTCACAAGTGAATTCTACCAAAAATTCAAAGAACTAACTCCTATCCTCCTCAAGCTATTTCAAAAAATTCAAGAGAAAGGAAGACTTCCAAACTCCTTTTATGAGGCGAGCATAATTCTGATCCCGAAACCGGGCAAAGACAACACAAAGAAAGAAAATTATAGGCCAATATTCCTGATGAATTTAGATGCATTCAAAAAGAGGGACTATTTCTGATGTGAAAACCTTTACTTTCTAGAAATAACATTCACGTTTTTGTGTGCATAAGTAGATGTAGTGTTCTTCAAACAACTGCTACCGGCCTAGGGAACTTGAAGCTCAGGGCTCTCTCCCAACAGAACTGGAATCTAATTTCTCAAATAACCCTATTTCTATATATGTTTTTTCAAACTAGTCACTCAGATTGTAAAATTAAATGTGATATGATCTTGTTTTAGGATCCCCAGAAGTTTCCTGATATCCCAGAAAAGTTTGTGAGTGCTCTAGAAAATTTCCCCATGGAAACACCCCAAGGAGTTCAGCTGTTCCAGGTCTGTGAGTAGCATTTTTGTTTTTTAATCTGTTTATTCATTCAGATGTATATATTATGCATGTACGTCCTTCTTTTCAATAGCTGTATTTTGTATTACTTGTAAAGATAAAGTCTACTAAAACCAGCTGATGTTACCCATTGTCACCCACACACAACTTGTTTGGTTTAGCTTTTATGCTTTTACTCAAGACTAAACAATGAATTCAGTTTTGAATATTTTTTCTTTGCTAATTACAGTTTTGTTGCTTAAAATGTCCTCCTTTTCCAACCAGTGTTGGTCCATTCTTTGAATCCTGACTCAACATTTACTGCTTCTAGAAAGTCTTCCCTGCTTTATTACAGCCACCCTGAGTCTCCCAATAAACTATTTTCCTTGCACCGTATAAGTTATATAAACTATTCTCTAGGACTTTGTAAAACTAATCAGATTATTTTAATGTATGTATTCTGATTCCTCAACAAAGTTGTAGAATCCTCAAGGACAGGAACAATGTCTCCTTTTGGGGGGTGAAGTGGGGGCATGGAGAGATGAGGGGAAGAGACTGTAACCAAAAATATATTCTTTATTGTAATTCTCAGTGGGTATTTGTTAACCCTCACTCATGGATATGGATACCCAATAACCTCTAGCTTCTCATGACTTACATTTAAACCAGATATATCAGACCCAATTTTCAGTGCAGGAGAATATCTGGCAGTAAAATAACATGCTCTGTTCATTAACAGTGTGTGGATCCCCACCAACCCCCACAAGATCCAATCGGCCACCCAATCATGCACCAGTCAGCCATTAAACACACCACCGGGGAAGCTGTGTATGTTGATGACATGCCCCCCATCTCCCAAGAACTCTTCCTGGCTGTAGTTACCAGCACCAGAGCTCACGCAAAGATCATGTAAGGAAATAAAAGATATTCCTATACGTTACTGAAACACATTAACAAGTTTATATTCAAATTGGGACCTTATTGAATATTTAAGTCAGTTAGGAGTGTTTATTTCTTTTTCTGGCTGGGACTCAGTCATTTTGAAAGTAGTTATGATAAAAACAAAAACAAAAAAACTTGTGGCCAAGAGTCAGAACACCAACATAGAATACTGCCCCATGATTTATATGAGGTCCATTGTAGTTTTTCCATGTTTGAGAAATCATTTGCGTGTTACCCTGAACTTACTCTTGAAACTTTAATGTGTACTTTAAAATTTCCTCTCCTAGATCCATTGATGTTTCAGAAGCCCTGGCACTTCCAGGTGTTGTTGATGTGATTACCGCAGATGATGTTCCAGGAGATAACAACTATCACGGAGAGGTTCTCTATGCGCGGAATGAGGTGTGTGATTTGTATGCGGCTTATGATTCAAATACTTTGCTGAAAATGGCATGTCACACTTTCTGAGAACCAGTGACTCCACCTCAGTGATGTTCAAATTTATTTTGAATTGTAGCCCCTTATGAGATTCTAACAAAAACCATATCCCTCTCAAGGAAGGCTTCTAAAGAGAAGTTATAAAAGTCATAGAAGCAATATAGGACAACATAGAAGCAATGAAAGAACATTCCAAACTTCAAGAATTTCAGGATGACTGGAGCACTATGAGTGATTTGGGAATGGGGAGAAATGAAGCAGGAGACAATCAAAGGCCAGATATAACTAAGTTCTGCCTTCAATTTTTGTACCCCCTAAATCCCACTCAAGCATCTGTTTTAAATTTATTCTCATAGGTAGAAAATTATGTTTCTTTTGGTTACAGGAACCCAGTGGTTAAATGTGGTCCTTTTTAGTGATTCTATGTTTCAGCTAATTAACATACAACATGTGACTTTTCCACAGGTCATTTGCGTGGGTCAGATCATCTGTTCTGTCACTGCTGATACCAATGCGCATGCAAAAAATGCCGCTAAAAAAGTGAAGATTGCTTATGAAGACATAGAACCTAAGATTATCACAATAGAGGTACTCAGGCCACTTTATATTTTCAAGAATGACTAGACCTGACTGGGCGGTGGTGCAGTGGATAGAGCGTCAGACTGGGACAGAGAAGACTCAGGTTTAAAACCTTAAGGTTGCCAACTTGAGCATGGACTCATCAGTCTTAAGTGTGGGCTCACCAGCTTTAGTGCAGCGGCGCTGGCTTGAGTGTGTGATCATAGACATGAACTCATGGTCACTGGCTTGAGCTCAAAAGCTGGCTCAAAACCCAAGGTCGCTGGCTTAAGACTAAGGTTGCTGGCTTGAGCAAGGGGTCACTCGCTCTGCTATAGCCCCCCACTCAAGGTACATATGAGAAAGCAATCAATGAACTAAGGAGACACAACAAAAATTGATGCTTCTCACCTCTCTCCTTTCATGTCTGTCCCTATCTGTCCCTCTCTCTGTCTCTCTGTCTCTGTCACACACACACACACACACACACACACACACACACACACACACACACACACACACACTGACTAGGGTGATGTACTTTCAGCATCATTCAATCCAGGGAGTCACAAAATAGTATAAATTGGGCTCTGTCTATACTTAGTTCAGTGTCGCCTACAGTTTTAGGGAGAAGGCTTCAGCACTTTTCACCTTCAGACATAATACTGAGAATTTTCTTGCCTGATGTCCTTTTCCTTCCTGTGTCTACTCCTCGCATGGCCTCTGGCCAAGGTATAGCCTAATGTACAGATAAGCAACTCCAGAGGAAGGTCCTTATGGCCTCACATACAAAAGCAGTCAGTAGGAAAATCCAGAGCACTGTGAAACTCAGAACATTGACCTAATTACAGCTTGGGTCTTCTCTGTCTCTTGTCCACTTCCTGCTTAAGCACAAGCTCTGGAGATAGAATACTCAGATTTACTTATTAGGCTATTAAATCAAAGCTTTGACAAATTACTTTAAATCATCATATCTCCACTTTCTCATCTGTAAGATGGGAGCTATGAAAGTACCAATATCAAAAGGTCATCACAATGAGAGAATACAAATAAAATGCTTAAAACAGCACCTGGGACGTACAACGCTTTGAAAAAAGGTTAGCTGTTATTTTGTTTTGCTTGTTATTAATAAGGTCAAAAACATGTTCATAGTGCTTGTATCTCTGGTGCTTAGCCAAGCACTAAATGCATAGTAAGTACGCAGTAAATGGGTGTGGTGGAGGGATAGAGGCATGCATAAGCAGTATGGAACCTGGCCAAGGGGATACAGTCTCCATCATCCTCTTTGATTCTTCCTTGTTCTTCCCAACAGTTGCTAAGTTCAAGTCTTTTTCAGCTATCCTTTAAATGCCTCTTAACTTGGCCCTTTCTTTGTATTCACACTTTTACCCCTTTCCACCCTACAGCCCAGTCCTCACCACCATTTTTGTCAGATTTACTACAATAATCACTTAAAGAAGCTCTTGCACATTATCTCAAAATATTTACCTACCACATTAACTAACCCACAAAGTTCATCACATAACTTAAAAACACACACACACACTCCATGTCCCTTAGATAAGGTTCTCATCTATGGAACTCAAGGTCTTTTATATGCAACCTCACTTCACCTTTGAAGCTCATCAAACTGCTTCTTTGATAGAAAACTTCCCCCCAGCCAGCCTGGCCTTTTTCTCATCTTGGCCCCTCAGCTGGGCTTGAACCTCAAACTACTTATGAGGTGCTCTTGACTCTCATAGTCTCTTCCTGAACTGTCCTAATACTGTGACATTCAGCACCTAATTTAGGTCACCTACACAGGCCATTCCAGAACATTCCCTGCCTCACCAGGCTCCTCCTTTTTGGCCTCTCTTTGATCTGTTATCTGCCCCTTCTCCACAAAGTTGGCACCTTAATACCAAACTGCCCAAGGTCATCACTCAGCAAACCAGAGGATAGGACTGTGTTTTGTAAATCCTTGTACCTGGCCCTGCTTCCCCTGCCAGCTCTTCCTCCAAGCCCTGAACAAGACTAAGTAGTTATTAATGCCTGTTAAGTATTGTAACCCAATTTCTGAGACTCCAGATTGCTCAGATTGTCTTGGTGTGTGAAGATTTGATAGAGCAGGAGCCTGGCATTGTGATGGGGTTACAGTGGCTTGTTAGAATTTTTTTTTAAAAGTATTTTGTTTTGTTTTCCTGCAGCAAGCCCTAGAACACAAGTCATTTCTTTCTACTGAGAAAAAAATTGAGCAAGGAAACGTAGAGCAAGCCTTCAAATATGTTGATCAAATCATTGAGGGTAAGTGATCTTGGGCCAAAAAGTAACACTGAAACTCTAAGGCAGAACTTCTCAACCCTAGTATGATTTTTAAATCATAATTTAAAATGCAGAAAAAAATAACCTTATTTACTAATTAAATAGACTTATTAATGAAGGGTGTGCAGTTCAATGAAAATTTACATATGTAAAAATCTATGTATAGAACATTTCCAGCACCCTAGAAAGCTTCCTTGTGCCCCCTCTCAGTCAGTAACCTCCCAAAAGTCTTACTCTAACTATGATCACTGTAGATCAGTTTTACCTGTTTTGAACTTCAAATAAATGGAAACTAGAGTGTAACTTCTTCTGTGCCTACTTCTTTTATTCAATATTGTGTATAGAAGATTCATCCATGTGGTTGCATAGATCAGTAGCTCTTTTTCATTGTTTAGGAGCATTCCATTGTATAAATATTCCACAATTTATTTATCTATTTTACTGTTGATGGACTTTTGAGTTGGTTTCAATTAGGGACTATTATGAATAAAGTTTCAAAAACACTGTTGTGGTCAAAAGGGTGGTGCTGTAATAAATATAAACAAAAGTAATCTCACAGGTGATCTGATCATAAATTCCAAACATGGTGAGTAGTGATAACCCAGGCAATAGATCTTCTTTAGTAAAAGTCTTTATCTTTACCTTAGTCAAGCCTTATTCAATGTTTCCATGCATCTAGATTTTTAGACCCCTCTGAAATTTAATCCCCTCAAGAGAGCACATCTTGTTAACTATCCTGTAAGCAATCTCCTCCTTGCTTTCTCCCATTTTTATGTAATTTTCCTTACCTTCCATCCTTAATTCCAAATGTATATAAGAATCTGCAAAACTGTCTTTTCTCTTTTCTTTTCTTTTCCAATTGAGAGAAGAGAAAATAGAGACAGACTCCCCCTTGTGCCCCAACTGAGATCCACCTGGCAACTACCATCTGTGGCCGATGCTCTGGCCATTTAGGGCCATGCTAGGAACCAAGCTATTTTTAGAACCTGAGGCAGAGGCTCCATGGAGCCATCCTCAGCACCCAGGGCCAGTGCTCTCAAACCAATCAAGCATGGCTGCAGAAATGGGAGAGAAAGAGAGAGAAGAGGAGAGGGAAGGGTAAAGGAGCAGATGGTCATTTCTCCTGTGTGCCCTGATCAGGAATCAAACCCGGGACGTCCACTTGCCTGGAAGACACTCTACCACTAAGCCAACGGGGCCAGGGCCCAAAACTGTCATTTCTGGAGCATTAGAGATCTTGCTTCCGGGCAATGTCACCAGTTTCGCTCCAATAAACTCATAAAATTTTGTTACAGGTGCGACATGTCAACATTGTTATACATGTCTTTTGGTGAACATAACTCATTTCCAATGGAAATAGGAATAGAATTGCCAAATATTACTATTTTTATATGTTTACCTTTAGTACTTAATGCCAAACTTTAAAAGAAATTGTTTTAATTTTACTCTTACTAACAATTATGAAAGTTTTATTGTTCTGTTGTTATTGTTATTCTTTTTAGTTATATAATTGATGAATGCATAGTAGTATCTCATTGTCTATTTGATTGAATTTCTTTGATAAGTAATGATGTTGAATCCTTTTCATATGTATGTTGGTCACTTTTACATGATCTTTGGTGAGATGTTTGCTTAAATCTATTTTCTGCTTTTTAATTAATTAAAGTAAAAGTAATCATTGATTATAAATATATGATTGATTTTGATATAATGAATAATATAATTGACTTACTGATTTATAGGAGGTTTTCATGTTTTTTATATAAATTCTTTGTTAGTATGGATATTGCAAATATCTTTTCATACCCTGAATATTATGTTTTCATAGTTCCTTTTCATCAAAAAAGATCTTAATTTTAATAAAATCCAATTTATCAGTATTCTTTATCATTACTGCTTTTGTGCCATGAAGCAATATTTGCCCATCCAAAGGTCATAAAGATATTTACATATGGTTTTTACTAAAAGCTTAAAAAATTGTTTAGCTTTAACATTTATGTCTGTGATCCATCTCAAATTAATTTTTTTGTATTATGTGAGACAAGTCAAGGTTCAGTTTTTTTCAAATGGATATCCAATTAACCTAGCCATTTATTAAAGACCATTCTTTCTCTTATTGAACTACAATGCAGCTTTTATTGTTTTCCAGGTGTCTACACATGTGTTGCTCTATTTCTGAACTCTATTACATTTCACTCATCTTTTTATCTATCTTTGTGCTAATATCACACTGTCTTACTTTCTATAACTTATTATAAGTCCTGAAATCAAATAGTATACGGTCCCTTTGCTCTGTTTTCTTCAATATGACCTCAGCTATTATCAGTTCTTGGCATTTCTATATACATTTATCATCAGTTCATTAATTTCCACAAATTATAATTTATTAGAGTTTTATCTAGAATTTGAGAAAACATAAATTTGGGAGAATTTAAATCTTAGCAATATTAAGTTACAATTTATCAACAGAATAGACCCTGACTTTTATTTTTTAATGTTTGTTGTTGTTGTTTTTCTTAGGATTTCTTATTTTTTGCTCTTCTTTAAATCTGACCCTGCCTTTTACTTAGGTTTACTTTTATTTCTTCAGTAATTTTGTAGTTTTCACTATAATGATCTTACACATCCTCCTTAATATTTATTCCTCATATTTGACATTTTATGATGCTTTTGTAAATAATATTTTTATTTAATATTCTACTTCTTTGTGTCTAATATATAAAAACACAATTAGTTTTTGTATATTTATTGTATATCCAGGAACTTTGCTTCACTAACTATTTTAATAGTCTCATACATTTTCATATATTTTCTATGTATGCAAGCATATCATAACAGTTTCATTTATCTTTTCCAATCTTTATACTATTGTTTGTTTGTCTGTTTGTTTTGGGCAGCTTGCTTAACTTTTCCATGTCTCATTTTCCTAATACATGCTTCATAGGATTGGTATGAGGATTAAATGAATTAATTAACAATAAAATGCTATACCTCAGAACAATACCTAGAATACTGTAAAAGTTATGAAACTGTTAAATAAGTTGGGGTTTATATTAAAGTCAGTATCTACATTCTAAAAACAAAGGGGTTTTTTGGAGCGTTTTTTGCATAACTCACATTTATTGTCCCAAGAAATAATTTCAAGAAATCCTTTGAATCCTGGAAAAACAATTCACTTATTTTAACTACACAGGAATTTTATGCTTAGATTTAAAATAAAAATACTGTCTTCCAATATTTAAAACTAAGTCCTAATACCTGCCTTAGGACAGCCTACAAAATGGTAAGGTTGTTTTAAATGAGTCAAAAATCTCAGATGAACCAGTAAGAACAGGCTGTAAAATGGGTAGGGAACAGTTCTACCATTATAAACCTTTATATTCTTTAGCAAGCTACTTATCCTCAGTGTGACCCAATAAACCTAATGTGTCCTAATTGAGGTAACTATTATTATTACCCACATTTTACAGATGAAACGAGGTTTTAATAACTTGACTAAACTTCTTGAGCAAAGAGATGACAGAGCCTGAATATGTATCTGGGTTGTCTGTTTGCCCGGGTCCAGCACGTCATGATCTCACCACCGACTGGACAGATGAAGAAACTGACACCAAGAGAAGGGGAATGAATTACCCATGGCCACACAGTTGATTGGCATAGTGAGGATTAATTAGAAAAGAGAGGTTTAGCCAAATGATATAATGTCCAGTTCTCCATAAGCTGAAGCAACTTGCTCTTTATAAACCAAACAGCACTGAGAGCCTCCAATGTGGGACTTCCAAGTAAACATTGTCCTTTGTTTATGCTTTTCAGGCGAGGTCCACGTGGAAGGACAGGAACATTTTTACATGGAAACACAAAGTATTCTGGCTATCCCAAAAGAAGAAGATAAAGAAATGGTGATACACGTTGGAACACAGCATCCAAGCAATGTACAGGTAATAGGGTGTTCTGGAAAACAAGACTCCAGATGACTCTGTGGGGTGAGGTTCATAGAGCCAGGCATTCCACACTGGGGACCTTTTGATCTTTCCCACTCCCGCGTCTAAAACTCCCTGTGCACTTGACACTCGCTGACCTCCAGAATGAAGAAACTGGGCAAATATTTCCCTAGAAGGGCAGACCTTTCAAACAGATCTGACAATTGTGATCCCTTTCAAAATATAAGGCAAAGTTCATTTTTCCCTTGTAACAACAATTGATGATGTAAAATTTAATCTCAGGGAGGTCAGCACCTTAGTGTGACATCTACAATTCCCCCTGTGATTCATCTGCATTGTTTTTCTCTGTGAATTGGTAGTACATGTGTGTTTAAATTTTCTTCATGGTTCCTTTGCGTTGCTTCACACTATGAATGCTTTTCTGTATGTGTGCTGCACATGTAAGGTCATCATATTCCCAAGACATTTCATCCCATCACAGTAGCATCTGAATGCCAGTACTTTTCTGGTAGTTGGTATACAAAGCATTGTAATACTCCCGGGCCTGTCATGATACCACCATACCCACTGGCCTGTCTCAGTTTGGGCTGGCTGTCATGACGTTCCCATTCTATTGTGATGCCCTGGCCTGTTGCAATACAGACTGGCTGTAATGGCACTCTCTGGCTTGTTGCAACACTGGCTGGCCCCCTAACAGCCTTTTACATATTCCCTGGCATCACGATACCTGCTGGGCCACAGCTGCCTATGGCAATATTTCTGGGCCTGTGGTACCGGCCTGCCCCTAGCTGAATATTGTGATATTTCCTGGCATGTTGTGACATTAGCAAGTTTCTAGCTGCTTGTTGTAACATGGCCTGCTTCATCTCTGCCTGGTGCAACATTGTCCAGCCAAATAGCTGCTTGTTGAGACATTTCTAAGTATTACTTCTTGATTCATTACTATACAAGACCATGTCTATATTACATTATGTACAGGTTACATGAACAGGGACTCTGAAAACTAAATTTCATGTGCAGCTTGTCAAATACCTTACTGCTTTATATTTTGGACTTTGCACATAAATGCATCCACATACGCTCACTTTTGCCAATAAAAAAAAAAAAGTGATAAAGCATTGCCACCCTGAGGCAAGTAAAGAAAATCTATTGATATTCCCTTCTGAGATGTGGAGTGGTAGGTCCTAGAACAGTGCCAAGCACAGGGAAATACTTAAATAATTACCACCAGGAGGAGGAATGAGGACAAGCCTCATTGAAGGGAGAAGCTGGAGGCTTCCTGGTAGAGCACAGTGAGCTGGTATCTTGACGTCCTAAAAAAAAGTGGATCAGCTCAGTGGGAGGAGAAAACTACCAACTGGCATTTAAGGCAAAATGAAAAGGTAGGAGACTGATGCTAAGCGGGGATGTGACTGCAGCTTCCATAGTTTCAAGTTTTGAGCTGGACAGAGGGTTAAGGAGACACGTGCTTTGCCCCTAAACAGCTCCATGATCTCCTACGTGTCACCAGGCGTCAAATCCTTTTTTGTCAATTGAGAAAGGTGACAAAAATCACCTCTGATGCCCCTTTTAGTAAACAGTATGTGTCTCTGGGCTCTGAACATATCATGTGTATGTCCTAAGAGCACCATTAATATCTGCCATCAATATGTCTTAGAGTACAAGCAGTCAGTTCTATAACAGCAGGCATTTCCCAGGGGAAATTAGGACACTGGTACTCACAGCTCACAGCCCAGAACCTGGAGCAATATCAAAAGCAAGCTCAGCAAAGGATTTGAATAGACATTTCTCCCAAAATTTCATATGAATGACTAATAAGCACATGAAAAGATGCTCAATATTATTACTAGGAAATTCAAATCAAAACCACAGCAATGCCACTTCACACCGCCTAGGACAGCTGTAATCAAAAGGACAGACAATAACAAGTGCTGGTGAGAATGTATAAAATTAGAACCTTTCTACATTGCTTTTGGGCATACAAAATGGCACAGTCCCTGTGGAAAATAGATTGGCAGTGTCTCTGGATGTTAAAATAGAATGACCTTATAACCCAGCAATTTCCACGACTGGGTATCTACCCAAGGGAAATGAGAACATATATCCACACAAAAACTTCTACATGAATGCTCATAGCAGCATTATTCACAGTAGCCAAAAGTAGAAACAACACAAATACCCATCAACTAATAAATGGATAAGAAATGTGACATTATCTATACAATGGAATATTATTCAGCCATTCAAAAAAATGTAGTACTGTTACAACATGGATGGACCTCAGAAACAATGCTAAGTAAAAGGAGCCAGTCACAAAACACCACATATTGTATTATTTCACGTATATGAAATGTTCAGAACAGGAAAATATATAGAAACAGAAAGCAAGTAGGTAGTTGCCTAGTGTTGGGGCAGCACGGGGAGTAGAGGTTGGAGGAGATTAGAAGTGACTGCTTAATACAAGATTTCTTTGAGAATGCTTAAACTATTCTCAAATTAGATTGTGGTGATGGTTGCACAGTCTGTCCAGGCTGTATTTGTTGAATTACTGGATTTCCTTTGCTAGGCAGAGGGAAGTACATGAATGGGGAAATAAGCTATTCAATTGCACTTACGTGGCTTGGGGACTTACCTCTTGCAGGAATTTGTGGCTGCAGCACTAAACGTCCCGAGAAATAGAGTCGCCTGCCGCATGAAAAGAACTGGAGGAGCATTTGGGGGAAAAGTAACCAAGCCCTCTCTGCTAGGAGCTGTCAGTGCTGTGGCCGCCCACAAGTAAGAGTCGCAGTGTCAGCTATCAATGTCAGAAGTGCTAGCAGTTCAAGATAGTTGTGTAGAACAAATGTAATCATTATAAATTTTGATTGGTTGCCACATATAACTATGTATTACTTCTTCATGAGCTGCATTGGCTTTTACTCTTTAAAATGTTTGTTTCAAATTGTTAAAATAAATGAAGCTGAGGTGGTTGAATGGAGGGAGAGTCAAAACCCCAGACTTACAGGGGACACATTTTGTCATGAAACACAGCAGGGTCTGCTGCTGCCTGAGAATGTTCACTTAGCCTCTACATCATCTAGATCAAATAACCAGACATAGTAATAGCCATGATTTTGTGAACCTTTTCATTCCAAACTTCATTAAGTATTTAAGTATGTTCAGGAAAAATTTAACATATCCTAGGCTATAGCTATGAAAAGAACACCTGTGAGCATCATAGTTCATGGAGCTTTCCAACAATGACAAAGACTGTGCTGTAAGTACAGGAGTGCAGGCACTGGGAGCATGCCCGCAGAAGCCAGAGGAGTCCCTGACGGGCACTTTATGAAAGGGGAGTGTGAATGAGAGGGGGGTAGAGCTCAACAGAGCATTGGTTCTCAATCCTTACAGCCTCACACTCCCCCTATAGCCAGTATTTTAATGCCCACTTTAATATTCAAAGTAAAATCATAACAATGCCTTAATGTGATATAAAAAAATAAAAGGATAATAACTTGTAAGCAAAAAAAATGTATTATTTCAACATCAATATTCTCAGGCATGACTAAACTAGAATGATAATATTGTTTGCTTGGTTTTTTACATTTTAATGTACCTACAAACTACCAAAATGTTGTTTAAAGTATGTTACTTCCCCCATTGAAAACCCCTAAGCTAGACTATTTCCAGTCCCCTTTCGCCTTCTCCATATTTCTACAATTTTATGAAACATCCAGTGTATTAACAGTCACTTCCTGTAGGACTGGCCGCCCAATCCGGTTTGTTCTAGAGCGTGGTGATGACATGCTGATAACTGCTGGCCGCCACCCACTCCTCGGAAAATACAAAGTGAGTGAGAGCAAAAATTCCAGAAAATTACCTCAAACGTTGTCCAGTGATAACCAACCAATAATAAAGACAATTACTAAATATCATACAAATTGAAGGGGATATTTGGATGCTACCTAAAGCTAATTAGAACCTTCTGTTGGGATCATATGGTCAACCTGGGTACCATCCTCAATGTTCCTCTGTTGACTGTCACATCAAATCATGTTCATAAGCTACTTATGGATTGACAGTTCTGATCAGATGTATTTGTCACAGCATGGTCTGGTGTAAAAACTACTAAGAAAATGGTTTTGTTATATCATTTTGCAGATTGGATTCATGAACAATGGAGTAATCAAAGCTGCTGATCTTGAACTTTATGTCAATGGAGGATGCACTCCTGATGAGTCTGAGATGGTAAATAAGAAATATGCCATTCCTGTAGAGTTGTGTGTGCCATATTTTATTTGCATAAATATTTCTCTTACAAATTAAATACATTCTATGAAGGGTTTGCATTAGAGATAAAATTTGGATAAGTGGTTTTGAATATTTGATAGATACAAAGTTTTGTTTCTTTTAATTTAGGTGATAGAGTTTGTCATGCTGAAATCTGAAAATGCATATTATATTCCTAATTTCCGGTGCCGGGGCAGGGCTTGCAAAACAAATTTGCCATCTAATACCGCCTTTCGAGGATTTGGCTTTCCCCAGATTTCAATGGTAGTTGAAACTTACATCACTGCTGTGGCTTCTCAATGCAACCTACTCCCTGAAGAAGTAGGTAAACTGTTGAAATCCCCTAACAAAACTCTAACATTATTGGTTCAAATATATCATGAGCACTTACATATAGAATTATGTCAGATTCTAAGATTAAAAGAAATAAAGTATATTATTTATATATCAGTAAGCTTTTGCTATATAACAAGTTAATCAAAATTTAGTAGATTAAAATAACAAATAGTATTTTTTCTGATTCTGTGGGTCAGCCACTGGGTAGTTCTTCTGGTCTGAGTCAGCTTAATTAGAGTTTTATGGTTTAAGACAACTTCACTTCCATGTGTGATGGTCATTGACAGATTAGTCTAAGGCAGGGGTGCCCACACTTTTTCAGCTTGCGAGCTACTTATAAGATGACCAAGTCAAAATGATCTACCTACAATAAAAATGCAAAACATATATTTATTTCTTCTATACTATCATTATTTAAGTTACTATTATTACTATTTAATATTGTGTATTCTTCTTTCACCTTTCTCCTTCTCAGCTCTCTTTTTGGAGGAAAGTCAATGTCATAGTTTTTATGAACAGTCTGAAAAAGCTGCTCCACATTTCCCTTCTTTGGAATAGCAATGGCACACAGACAGATGAGGCAAACGCACTTAGAATATGACATGCTGAAAAAAATCCCCTCCCATTCTGTATGAAAGTGGTAGGTTTTAGGCTTCTTACTCGGACCAGCTACGGCACTCATTTTTATACCCTTTGTTGTATTTAGTTTAAATCAGTGGTTCTTAACCTGGGTTCTATCGAACCCTAAGGGTTCGATGAGTCGATCTCAGGGGTTCAGAGAAGCCTCTTCCGTGGAGGCCAAAATAAAGTAATACCGTAATTTGTTGTGAGTTCATGCACTTTGTTGGTTTTGTTCTTTGAGCAAGGTGATTTTAATGCACGGCTCATTTTGTACACCAGTAAAAAAAACATACGCCTATGTCTTACATTTGGAAAAAGAAATCATATTTTATTTATCACTAAAGAAGGGTTCGGTGAATGCGCATATGAAACTGGTGGGTTCGGTACCTCAAAAAAGGTTAAAAACCACTGGTTTATGATATTGTATATTGAAAACCCTAAAGTCTCAGTCAAAAAACTACTGCACCTTATAAATGAATTCAGCAAGGTGGCAGGATATAAAATTAATACTCAGAAATCACAGGCATTTCTATATACCAACAATGAACTGTCAGCAAAAGAAATTAAGGAAACAACCCCCTTCACTATTGCAGCCAAAAAAATAAAGTACCTAGGAGTAAATTTAACCAAGGAGATTAAGGACTTGTACTCGGAAAATTATAAAACATTGATAAAAGAAATCAAGGAAGATACAAACAAGTGGAAGCATATACCGTGCTCATGGCTAGGAAGAAGAAACATCATTAAAATGTCTATATTACCCAAAGCAATTTATAAATTCAATGCAATACCAATTAAAATACCAATGACATACTTCAAAGATATAGAACACATATTCCAAAAATTTATATGGAACCAAAAAAGAACACGAATAGCCTCAGCAATCTTAAAAAGAAAAAATAAAGCAGGAGGTATCACTCTTCCAGATATCAAGGTTTACTATAAGGCCATTATACTCAAGACAGCCTGGTACTGGCATAAGAACAGGCACATAGATCAATGGAACAGAACAGAGGACCCAGAAATAAACCCACACCTTTATGGACAACTGATATTTGACAAAGGAGGAAAGAACATACAATGGAGTAAAGACAGCCTCTTTAACAAATGGTGTTGGGAAAATTGGACATCTACCTGCAAAAAAATGAAACTAGACCATCGACTTACACCATTCACAAAAACAAACTCAAAATGGATAAAAGACTTAAATGTAAGCCGTGAAACCATAAGCATCTTAGAAGAAAACATAGGCAGCAAGCTCTCCAACATCTGTAGCAGCAGTATATTTGCCGATTTATCTCCACGGGCAAATGAAATAAAAGGCAAGATAAACAAATGGGACTA
This sequence comes from Rhynchonycteris naso, assembly GCA_037038555.1. NCBI lineage: Eukaryota > Metazoa > Chordata > Mammalia > Chiroptera > Emballonuridae > Rhynchonycteris > Rhynchonycteris naso. The sequence goes on along the minus strand of CM072997.1, from coordinate 33,234,166 downwards.
TATCAAACTAAAAAGTTTTTGCACAGCTAAAGACAATAAGAACAGAATAAAAAGACAAACCACACAATGGGAGAACATATTCGACAGCACATCTGATAAGGGGTTAATAACTAAAATTTATAAAGAACTTATAAAACTCAACACCAGGAAGACAAACAATCCAATCAAAAAAATGGGCAAAAGAAATGAATACAAATTTCTCCAAAGAGGACATACAGATGGCCAATAGGTATATGAAAAAATGCTCAACATCACTAATCATTAGAGAAATGCAAATTAAAACCACAATGAGATATCACCTCACACCAGTCAGAATGGCACTCATCAGCAAAACAACACAGAACAAGTGCTGACGAGGATGTGGAGAAAAGGGAACCGTCTACACTGCTGGTGGGATTGCAGACTGGTGCAGCCACTGTGGAAAACAGTTTGGAGATTCCTCAGAAAATTAAAAATCGAATTGCCTTTTGACCCAGCTATCCCACTTATAGAAATATACCCTAAGAACACCATAGCACTGTTCGAAAAGAAGAAATGCGCCCCCACGTTCGTGGCAGCATTGTTCACAATAGTGAAGATCTGGAACCAGCCCAAGTGTCCGTCAGAAGACGAGTGGATTAAAAAGCTATGGTACATATATACTATGGAATACTACTCAGCCATAAGAAATGATGACATCGGATCATTTATAACAAAATGGATGTATCTTGATAACATTATACAGAGTGAAATAAGTAAATCAGAAAAAAAGAAAAACTGAGAACAGCATGATTTCATACATAGGTGGGACATAAAAGTGAGAATATGAGACATGGACAAGAGAGTGGTGGTTACGGGATGGGGGGAGGGAGGGTAGGGTGGGATAAGGAGAAGGGGAGGGACACAGGGAAAACCAGATAGAAGGTGACAGAGGACAATTTGACTTTTGGTGACAGGTATGCAACACAATTGAATGATAAGATAACCTGGAGATGTTTTCATTGTACATATGTACCCTGATTTATTGGTGTCACCCCATTAGAATTAATAATAATAAAATATATAAAAAAATAAAATAAACAAGGTACTGCAACAAGTTGATGCTTGTCATCTCTCTCCCTTCCTGTCGGTCTGCCCAGTCTGTCTGTCTGTCTGTCTGTCTCTCTCTCTCTAAAAAAATTTTTTTGGAGTGAGGAAAATTATTTCACCACTAATGAAACTGTTCACAAGACTCATAAAATACCCACTATATCTCAGGGTTACTATAAGGTTGATTGAGATCATACACTTAGGTTACAGCCTGGAGCATATGAAGTGTTCAATAGTAGTTTTTATTGTTATTATCATTCAGTTTACATAGTTACATCTGTTCTTGCATATTTATAGCCATTTAATAGTTTTTTTCATTTTTTAGAAAAACTTTCTTCATGTCAGGTATATTTTAAAAAATGCTTCACATATGGAATAGCATATATCTTTGAAATGCTTTTTTTTTTTTTTTTGGCTTACAGGTTAAAGAAATAAACATGTATAAGAAAATTAGCAAAACAGCCTACAAGGACACATTTAATCCAGAGCCCTTGAGAAGATGCTGGAAAGAGTGTCTGGAGAAATCTTTCTTCTATGCTAGGAAAAGGGATGCTGAGGAATTTAACAAAAATAATTACTGGAAGAAGAGGGGACTTGCAGTGGTCCCCATGAAATTTACTATTGGGATACCCAAGACGTACTACAATCAGGTGAGGTTATGAGAGATGACTTCCCAAAAAAAGCTCTTTCCTTCATGAATAGCTGTCTGAAAAAGGCTGTCGTGCACCACTAGCAAACATGACCACCAGATATAAAAATAAAGCTGACTTTCTCTCTGGAAAATAAAGAAACTAGGACAGTTTTTTATGACAGGAAACAAAATGGGTTCAGGCAAGCCTTGGAGACCATTGGTATCAGGGAAGACCTGGTGTGACACAGTACCAGAGACATCAGAAAGTAATCAACTGATATAGTCCGGCTCAGGAAGGTCTGGCCTTGGGGAGGTCCCCAAACATGAGCATGAGTTATGGGGTCCTTGAAAGGATTTTGGAATAAAGAGGATCACATTCTCTCTTTCAACAGTAAGGTCATTTGAAGACAGAGACTTTCAAAACACATGAGAAACAGACAGAGCTTCTCCATTCGGACAGAAACCTGGAATTATAATTGTGAGGCTTCATGACTACTGTGCCTTCCTTTTACTTTCATCTTAACAGTTTTTATTATGAGATTCTATTTCTGATTCTTCCAGAGATAGAATTTATTTATTTATTTATTTATTTATTTATTTCCCCATCAATCTCTAAAATGTCCCCATAGACAGACCTACACAAAAGAACAAATCCCCTCATGGTGTCAGTGAGGGATGCCTAAGCTGTCTCTTACCATAATTATCTTCTGTTTACTCCCTCCCTTGGATTCCACTAACCAGGTAGAAAGCAAAACAATAAGGAGGGTGGCCAAAGTCAGAAGTGCTTCATGCCTGGAGCAGATAATCAGTCCTTCTCCACCCGGGAATATTTCTGAAGCCAGAATAACATTCAAACCCTGTTTGAAAGGAAAATTTCTGTGGACTCTCAACAGTGCTTAAATTATTTATTTTAATGTTGTTTAACAACTGTGTGTAACCACAAAGAATAAACTTCTTAGCTCTTATAACTCTATAAAATACAATTGAATTTGGAAATTAAGTAAAAATAATAAAATAAATGCCAGTAGTCTTTAATATAGTAAGATTAACTTAATATGGTGGGTGTGTTGCTTTTCCACAACTGAACCCTCACTCACAAAAGGACAGTGGCCCTGGCTGCTGCTGCACTTCAAGTGATTGTAAGTCTTAAACCATAGTGTTTGTGGAAAGTGTGATGACGCACTGTCCTAGCTCTTGTCTCTAATATGCCCCACCAATTAAAGGAGTCCTCCTAGGTACTGACACAATCATCTACATAAAGTCTAACGTGGGCTCTTTCCATTAAATATGGTCGTTCATTACTCTTGTTAGGTGGACATGAGGTGAAAATACCAAGTTTAAAAGTTCCTGTAGAGACCTTGCTGGTCCTGAGACTACAGTCAGGAGACGGGGGTAGCTAAATTAGTCGACATTTTGTATTTGCAGTGGTAAGAACACAGGCATCACCAGGAGGATGGAGGTTCCCAGAGGGGAGGTGCAGGGTTCTGGGCCGTGTGCATGAGCATGTGATGGGGATTTCTAAAGACAAGTTCTAAAGACTTACAGAACCACCCAACATAGTGCAGCCTCCCCCTGCTCTTTCTGATCAGTCTGGTAGCTGGAGCCTCATGCCCAGCCCCAGAGAGGGACAACAGCAGTGAATCTGAAGGAGGCAGCAGAGCATAGATGAGGAGGCTCTGAGCTCAGGTTAGGACTTATGGGCTCCACTCTCAACTTTATCACAAACGAGGTACTGGGTTTAGCCAAGCTTCTTCTTCTTTAGGCCTCTATTCCCTCACATACAAAGTGAAGAATCTGAACTAAATCTGTTGGTTCCGAACATGGCAAATCATCAAAATGACTTGGGAGCTTAAAAAATAATGGGCATTTGGGTTCCACTGCCAACCTTAAACTGAATTGGAATTTGGTTCTGAAGGCGAGTAGCATTTGGAAACTATTAAAACACCTCAAATTTCTTCCAACTCCCTTTAGGATCCAGTGGAAACTTTGCATGGAAATTTACATATACAGGTTCCATTTGCTTTAAAATTAATTTTTATGTTTAAGGAGAAACTATAATAAAATATTATATGAGTGGTGCTTTGGGGAGGTAGCTTCCAAGGCAACCACACAAGGCCTCCAGTAGCAGGAGATGGTGGGAGTGGAGATGAGCCACCATTTTGATCTACAGTGGTGGTGTTCAAGTCTGGGGTCATTGAAAAGAGTTGTCTGTGGTCACCAATAATGGCTTTCATCTCCAGTATAAACAATAAAAGGGTGACTCAGTGAAGCAAACAATTCACCTGGCAACCTAAGTTAAACTCACAGCAACATCTGGCTGTATGGGTTTTCACACTGAGATTACAATTATTCCCCAACAGGCCGCTGCTCTAGTCCACATCTATACTGATGGCTCTGTCTTGTTGACTCATGGAGGCTGTGAAATTGGACAAGGCATCTACACCAAAATGGCCCAGGTGAGATAAGTATCCATTTTCTCTACTGTGGAAGAGTATAACTCTGTACAGTCAGTTTTACAGGCTTTTTCTTGTTAAGCAGGAGAAATACCATTGTGGGTATCAGAATTGAGAAAATATGTTATAGTATCCTTCCTGCACACTGAAAAATCAAGTCCATAAGTCTTCTGAAAACTGTGGTTCCAGTTTTCCAAGATAAACTAACTTTCAGCTTATGGCAACTGCTCAAAGCTATACTATGTTAATTCAAATCTTCATTAGAAATGAATGTGTTTAATAGGATGAGAAATTGTGTTCTTAGAATTTACAATCTACTTAGAAACACCACATGAAGGGCCATTATGTGTGCTAATTCAATGAAGTCTTTCTAATACTGTTGACAGTGCAGAGATTACTTGCAATAAGAAATCTTTCCTTTATTTATTTATTTTTTTATTAAGTGAGAAGCTGTGACACAGGGAGACAGACTCCTACATGCCCCCTGACTGGGATCCACCCAAGCTCCTTACCAGACAATGCTCTGCCCATCTGGGGCCACTGCTCTGTTGCTATGCAACCAAGCTATCTTAGCACCTGAGGTGAGCCTATGGACCCACCCTCAGTGCCTGGGGCCAACTTGCTTGAACCATTCTAGCAATGGCTGTGGAAGGGAGAGAGAAAAAGAGAGAGAGAAGAGGGAGGAGTGGAGAAACAGATGATCACCTCTCCTGTGTGCCCTGATTGGGAATCGAACCCAGGTTTTCCACACGCCAGGCCGGCACTCTCTCACTGAGCCAACTGGACAGGGACAAAATTTTAACTTTTTTTAATATTAAATAAAAAAAGTTTAATATGAAATTTGATTTTAAAAATGTGAGCAAATGGGAGCAAAGCTTTTCTCTCAATAAGATATAGAAGATATTGTCTTTCTTTTCTTTCTTTTTTTTTAAGCAAGAAAGAGAAAGAGAAAGAGAAGAAGAGAGAGACAGACCGAGGCAGACAAGAAGGGAGAGAGATCAGAAGCATCAACTCATAGTTGAGGCACTTTAGTTGTTCACTAATTGCTTGTCATACATGCCTTATCCAGGTGGCCCCAGTCAAACCAGTGACCCCTTGCTCAAGCCAGAAACCTATGGGCTCATACCAGTGATCCTGGGGTCATGTCTATGATCCCACGCTCAAGCTGGTGAGCCCATGCTCAAGCTGGCAAGCTTGTGTTTCGAATGTGGGTCCTCAATATCCCAGGTCGATGCTCTATCCACTGCGCCACCACCTGGTCAGGCAGAAGATATTTTCTTTAAAAAATAATAGTATTTAATAGAGTACTTGAAATTAGGAAATCAAAAAAATCCATAGTCTTCTTTAAACAAATCTTGCCTTTAACTTTTTTTAGATGAGAAGAGGGGAGATAGTGAAACAGACTCCCATATGCACCCCAACAGGGATCCATCCTGCAACATCCTCTGGGGCCAATGCTCAAGTACCAAGCTATTTTTAGCACCTGAGGCTGATGCACTCCAATGGAGCTATCCTCAGCACCTGGGGCCATACTCAAACCAATAGAGCCAGTGGGTGCAGTTGGGGAATAGGGAGAGAAAAAAGGAAGAATGAAAAAGCAGATGGTCACTTCTTTTGTGTGCTCTGACTGGGAATCAAACCCAGGGACATCCATACACTAGACCGTCCATATGCCATGCCAATGTTCTAGCCACCAGCCAGGGCCAGATTTTGCTTCTTTAAAACAAAATCTTTATAGCTACAAAATATCCACTGAAAAACCTAATCTCCTAAGTGTCTCTAAACCACGAGGAGAAGATGAAGGTAAAGCAGTAAGACTGGGACCTCAGCCTGGCTTGTATGTGTCATACTAAACCAGATGTCCCAGAGTAACCATACTGTCACGTGGCTTCTATGAAACTAGTATGAAAGTAAACACATAGTTGGCCACCTGTCTGAAAAGGTATCTTTCATAGTGTCATTTAAAATTTTCAAACTCAAACTCTACTTATAAGACACAAGATGCTATCTTAAATGTTTGTCTCAAAAGGATAGGCAGGTTATATACTCTGTTCAAAAAAGAATGTAGCCTGACCAGACAGTGGCATACTGCATAAAGCATGGGCTTGGGACACAGAGGACCCAGGTTCAAAACAATAAAGTTGCTGGCTTGAGCGTGGGCTCACAAACTTGAGCGTGGGGTCACTACTTGCACATGCACAGGGGATCACAGACATGACCCCATGGTCGCCAGCTTGAGCTCAAAGGTCACTGGCTTGAAGTCTGAAACCACTGCATTGAGCCCAAGGTCACTGGCTAGAGCCCGCATTTGCTGGCTTGAGCAAGGGGTCACTGGCTCAGCTGGAGTCACCCAATCAAGGCGATATGGAAAAGCAATCAATGAACAACTAAGGTGCCACAATTATGAGTTGATGCTTCTCATCTCTCCTTTTCTGCCTGTATGTCCCTACCTGTTTCTCTCTCTCTCTCTCTCTCTCTCTCTCTCTTTCTCTCTCTCTCTCTTGCTAAAAAAACAAAACAAGCAAAAGAGAGAGAATGTAAAAGTTTTTAACTTGGGGGAAGGGAGACTTACAGTCAATGACATCAATAGTGTTTCTCTTCTGCTTCTGGCAGGTGGCTAGTCGAGAACTGAACATCCCCATGTCATATATACACCTGTTAGAAACAAGCACCATCACAGTGCCCAATGCCACCTTCACAGCAGCATCCATGGGAGCAGACATCTTCGGGAGAGCAGTACAGGTGACTTTTCTTTCATATCTCAGTCATCCAATGACAGTGATGGAAATAACCTTGTCCCACTCCTTCTTATACGGGAACTGAAACTGAGGCCAGGAAAGGTCAAGTGGCTGGTTTTCGGTCACTTCGCTAAGTGGTTGACACTTCAAGTGTTTAAAGCTACCTGTGTGTGCTTCTTTGTCCGTCCCTTTAAATAAAGTCTACCTATAATTTCTCTAATCACTCTAAGATAATTAAAAACCCACTGATCACTTTTATTTGCATAAACATCTCATTCAATAATTTAAATGTCCAATCCTAAATTCCAAAACATATTTCAGCTTGCAGTGTCTCTACTATTTAACAACTTGGGCCTGCAGGTGTCTTCTCTCCATTTTCTTCCTTGCACTTCCTCCCCCAACACACACACACACACACACACACACAAACTTTTTAGCTTACATTTCAGATTCTTGTAAAATCCAAGAAAGATCGTGACCTGTGGTGGCGCAATAGATAGAGCGAGACCTGGAACGCTGAGGTCGCTGGTGAGAAACCCTAGGCTTACCTGGTCAAATAACATATGACAAGTAAGCTATGAACAACTAAATTGAAGCAACTGTGACTTGATACTTCTTGCTTCTCCTATCCTTCCCCGTAAAATCAATAAATAAAATCTTTAAAATCCCAGAAAGAGAGAGCACAGGAAAAAGAAACAGAACACCTGACCACACAGTGGTGCGTAGATAGAGCGTCAGACTGGGACACAAAGGACCCAGGTTCAAAACCCCAAGGATGCCTGCTTGAGCACAGACTCACCAGCTTGAGCATGGGATCGCTGGATTGGAGGTAGTTCCCTGGTCAAGGCACATGTGAGAAGCAATTAATGAACAACTAAGGTTGCACAATGAAGAATTGATGCTTCTCATATTTCTCCCTTCCTGTCTGTCTGTCCCTCTCTCTGTCTCACTCAAAAAAAATAAAAAGAGGCAGAACTTTTTGTCTGGCCCAGTGTCACCTGGCCTCAAATAAAACAGTATTTGACACCTTCCCTTGTGGATGCCATTGTGAGCTCCTTAAACAGTCTCTCTGAACGACTATGACGTGGGCAGTGCCTCTCCTATGGTTTCAACCACTTCTAACTTGCCCACCCCGCCCTAAGCCCCAGGTCACTCCCAGCCTCTTTCTATTGAGGTACCTCACCCCTTGCCGGAAGCCCTTATAGGTGGGGCACTTTCAAAAATGACACTAGAGGGTGCCAGCAGTAGGAGGAGGGGCAAATGGGGAGTTATAACTTAATGCTTAGAGTTTCTGTTTGGAGTAATGAAAACAGTGTTGGAAATAGTAGTGATAGTGACAGACGACAAAAAAATATATATAAAAATAAGACTGTTGCAAACTCAATGGGTGAAGTTCAACTTAACAACATAAAAACTTCTTTTAGGACAATGTAAATATCACTAGGCCACCTGTAAGACATAAAATTCTTCATCTGAAGTCTAAAAATGTAGGAAATCTCAAAGTGAAGACTTTGCACACACTGCCTTCCATGGTCTGGTTTGGGCAAAGCTGTGTCCAGCACATTCAGAGAGTACTCCTTGTAGGGAAGGAGCGACAGCTTGTCATCTGTTCGCCCGTCAGGCCTGTAGCTCTTCGATGCGCTTCCATGAAGGGTTGATTATGAAGAGCTTTCGAGGCTCCCTAGACTTCCCAAGGCTCTAGATTCTTTGTCAGTCAACCATAGCTCCAGATTTTCAAAGGAAACATATGGCAGAAGCTGAGGTCCTGTTGACAGCAAAGACAACAGCGGCTCCAGCCTTGATGTAAATAGACTGTCCATCATGTGAGGAAGGTGAAGCTGTTCATTTCAGAACCCCGGAATTCTTTTAAATTCCAAGTCATTTATATGGGAGTAAAGCCCAAGAAATGGCTAAAAAAACACATCTTTTAGAAATATTTAGAATAATTCCAAATCAAATGCAACACTAAATCAATAAGCATTAGTATGTTTATGTCTAAGGACTAAGTATTAAACAACACAAATTAAAAAAAGCAGCAAGTAAGGAAAACTGACTCCATTTTGGCTTTGTCATCATATGTTTTTCTTAAATTGAAATGGTTAAACATAGAGGATTCAATAATATAGAAAGAGTTAGCCCACACAGCACCAACACCACAGATTCTACTCAGACACATGCCCTTTGAAGGCCATCTGGTCAGTGGGAATACAGCATCCCTCCCCCCAGAGATGGCCCTCGACCAGCATGGGCTGCTGCAGGCTGTCTCTCACCCACAGTCTTGTGTTCAGAAGAAGATGCAGGTGTGTAGGGTCCCCCAAAACCAGAGGGTTCATGTCAAGCTCGCTGGGGGCTTTGCAGTGTCTCTCACTGGGCTTGAGATGGAGAAAGCCCTTCCCACCCCTCCTCCCTGAGAAGTTGATCCCGGCACACCAAGAGCCATTTCTGGTGAAATCTTCTCCCTAATTCTTACCTTTCAGTCTCCTCAGTTTTAACCCTTTGATATCACTGAGATGGGTGAGGAACAGCTTGTGGCTTTATTTGCAAGATCTGCTTAGAAGGTAGAGAACCCCCTTTGGAATAAGGGACTATTTGTCACCTATTGTGCCAATCGCATCCTTAGCCTAAAATGAGTCAGAAAGAGTCCTTTAACCTTCCATCTATAAATAATAAAGCATTAAGTAATAATAAAATAATTTTTTTAAATATATAATGGTAGGGGTCATGAATCAAAGAAGCTATAGAAAGAGAAAGTGCAAATGTGAGCGTGGCCTGCTGGGGCAGCAGAGAAACCTGACCAGGCACTGAATGGCGACCCTTGAGCCTGGTCCTCAATGCAGCAAGGAAAGAAGCCATCCCTGTGGGTACTTAGGAGCAGAGGGAGCTCACCCCGGTGCTTGAGGAGCTGCCAGGGTCAGTGTGGCTGGAGAATAGAGAGTAAAAGGGAGGGAGGTGGAAGAAGAGGTTGGACAGGCTGCTCGGGCTATAAATGCTCATTGTTGAAGCTGGATAAAGGGTTTAGGGGGAATATTGTCCTGTTCTTTTTACTTCTGTGAATTTTGAAATTTTCTATAATGCAAAAAAAAAAAAAAGCCTCATAATTTAGTATTTGACACTTGTAGCTTCAACAGGGAAAAACAACTCTCTAAAAAAAATAAGGTGAAAGAATACTCCACACAAAAAATGAGCTCAGATGTCACAGAAGAATGACAAATGTTCTCCTAAAGTGAGAAGTTATCTTAGGAGAGGATTAGACTATTGAGCATGAAGTTATGTGCAAGAATATATTGTCAGGTGTGATAAGAGGAAGAACATCTGATATCTGGACAGACAGGAACTGTGCAAGTTGAGTTTGCCTTGGATGTGGCACTGTTTGGAAAAGCTCCCATTTGTAATGAGGTCAGTCACTGACAACTGCAGGAAGCAGCAAAGATAGATCTATGGATGCAGGCATTTCCCTACTGTGGGAGAAGCCATAGACCGTTTCCCAAAGACGCAGTGATAGAACAGAAGGCGCAGAAACCAAGAGAGGGCATGGAGGCTGTTCTGAAGCTGAGATGATTAAGGTAAGGGTATACATGTAATGAGATTTGTATTTAAATTAAGAGAGGAAGCCAAGCTGGGGCTCACTGACACCCCGCGGTCTGCAGATATAATCTCAGGGGATCGAGATTTCACCTCGAATTTTTATTTTCATTTCAATAAAAACCAGCACGTTTGCATCATCAGAATGACTCCTTTATAAGGGAAGTGCTACCATGAGCTTCCTTGCCTGCATTTGGGACCACGAAGTATATACTTTGTGTCATGGCAATAAGCGGGACTTCATACGTAAATGATGTTTTCTTAAAGAGTAGGTGGTGACATGGCATAAAGTGCAAATGAAAATCTAATGACAAGAAGGGTGGAGAGAAAATGACCCTTTAACTGGTACACACCAGGCACGCTGAACACGGAAGTATGTGTGCCACAGTGATCAAGGCTGTTTCCACATTCCAAGCAGCGGTTTAGCTGCAGAAAGACAGAATTATCAATCAACTAAATTAACGTGATTTTGAATTTCATTGGTATATAGATTGGTCTGGATACTTTGTCATTTTGATTTTTTTGTTCTATAGTCATAAAAGAGCTATAACTCTAAAAGGCTCTACCTAGTTTTATGTTACCATGTATTTAAACATTATCGTAAAAATACTGAGACTCATGGACATAGATAAAAGTGAAGTGGTTACCAGGAAGAGAGGGATGGGAGGGAGGGAGACATGGGGAGGGCATCCAGAAAAGGGTATAAAGAGAGACAAATACAAGGTGACAGAAAGTGATTTGACTTTGGGTGATGGGTATACAACATAATCAACAGTTTGAATGCTATAGAAATGTTTCCCGCCTGGCCACGTGGTGGTGCAGTGGATAGAGCGTCAGACTGAAATGTGGAGGACCCAGGTTTGAGACCGTGAGGTTGCCAGCTTGAGTGCAGGTTCATCTGCTTTGAGCAAGGCTCGCCAGCTTGAGCCCAAGGTCACTGACTCAAGCAAGGGGTCACTTGGTCTGCTGTAGCCCCCTGGTCAAGGCACATATGAGAAATCAATCAATGAACAACTAAGGAGCCACAACAAAGAATTGATGTTTCTCATCTCTCTCCCTTCCTGTCTGTCAGTCCCTATCTGTCACCTCACTCTCTCTCTGTCTCTGCCACAAAAAAAAGGAAAAAAAGAGAAATGTTTCCCTGAAAACCTCTGTACTCTTATTGATCAATGTCACCCCGTTAAAGTTAATTTTCTAAATAAAATTTAAAAAATAATTTTAACAATGCACAACCCACAAGAATATTTGTATCTTTAAAGGGGGTCTATACAATGCTCAAGTTTAAGAATCCCTGCATAGAGGAATTGGAAGCAGGCTCACAAAGTGACAGTCTACCTTTGAATTGATTTAAATACTAAGTAATTTACTATTCTCTGTGCCTTCTATTTCCAATATCGTTTAAAATATCTATTTTTAGAATGCCTGCCAAATTCTCATGGAACGTCTTCAGCCAGTCATCAGGAAAAACCCAAAGGGAACATGGGAGGACTGGGTGAGTATTCTCATCAGCCCTGCCAGGGAAACACAAATACATCCAGATAGACACAAGTCCTAGGCGTGTGATCTGGTTGGTGGTGCTTATTCAAGAAACAAAGCATGCGTTAGCATTTACCTCTGCTTTTCTGAAAGGAACGAAAGAGGTGTCTGTGTTCATTATGAGGCTTTGTTTAAGAGCTTACTTCTCAGAGCATGATAACAGCATTGGCTCTAGAGTACAGCCCATAGGGTTACCGGCCCACTATGTCGCTCCCTGCACTGTGGGACATGCACTTCCCCCTGTGCCTCAGGGCCTGGGTTTCCCACCAGGGCGATGGAGATAATAGCACTCCTAATAGCAAGGGATTATTCTGTTTTTAATAGTAATTATTACAATTACCAATAGTGTTATTATTTCCAGCTCTACCCAGGGAAGCTGACATAATATACTGAGAAACCCAACTGAATAATTTGGGGGGAAAAAGACAGGGTTAAGATATATACATACATACATGTATGCACACACATACACATACATACATACACATGTGTGTGTTTGAATGTACATACACACTTAACTGTGTACATAAAAACATGAATATGGCCTGGCTCCCCCTTAACGTAAAAAGCCAAAAAAGTTGAAAAATAGTAAACTTTACTCCGTGCAACTCCAAAAACATAGGGTCGCAGAGCACAGCTAGCAGCTGCCATTAAGCACCGCACTGAAAAGCATGACCTGAGGCTTGTACAAAGCATAAACCTCGCTCGAGGTGAATGTGCGGAGCTTGGTGTCAACAAGAGGGGGCAAGCCCGGCATGGAATTTTTCATCACTTTCCCTAAATTTATCTGTCTTTGTAACCAATCATCTCTTCCAGATTGCAACAGCCTACAAAGAATCCATCAACCTGTCAACTACTGGATATTTCAAGTAAAGGACACTTTCACTTTGGGTTAGATTACACTGGGCAGGGATGGCATATGCTCTTCGATGTGAACAGACACCTGCAGAGCACTGGAGCTCTGCTGTGCCCTGTGTTAACCCTCCAGTCATGGGTCCTGGGGTGTGATAGGAGATCTGGGGGAGCCCCTGGGACTCCTTTGGGCCACAGGTATTTACCAACCAAGAGTGACACCAACTCTGACCCTTCTCTGTGACTGTGTGCTGCAGGGTAGCACTCAGACACCAGTGGACCTTCTCCCCGTGTGCACCGGTACTCCTACAACTCTGATCACTGTGCCCCCTAACCCCTGCTTATAGGAGAGGGGAAGAGGCCTTCAGCCATGGGATGGGAGCTCTGTTCATCTCTAGGACCCACAGCGCCACAGGTGATCAGACCACTAGTGGGAAAGTGCCTTTCTTTCTCTCCTGATTTCTCTTCTCAGAGGCTACCAGACATATATGGACTGGGAGAAGGAGGAAGGTAATCCTTACCCCTATTTTGTTTATGGAGCATCCTGTTCTGAGGTTGAGGTCGACTGCCTGACTGGGGCTCACAAGGTAAGGGTCACATTGGTGTTCACCATCTTCAGTGTTCATTGTATTCAGAGAATACAAACATGGACACGTTTTCTATGCTGTAAATAATAATCAACGTGATCCTGCCTATGGAATAACCAGGGACAGGTACATAATTGCAGTAAAGATCTACTTTAAATGAATAACATTTTCTATATTATATTTTCTCTTGGCACAGCTCCTTAGGACTGACATCTTCATGGATGCTGCTTTCAGCATAAACCCAGCTCTGGACATTGGGCAGGTGCGTGGTATCAGAGAACTTCACAGGGACTGTCGGTCAATTCAATGCAAAATGTTATTTCCCAGAATTCCACAAATGTTGTTTATACCTGGTACAAGTATTCTGCAATACATTTCATATATTACACATAAAAATATAAGATAAAAGATTGTAAGAAAATTCAAGAATAAATTAACGCCTGACCAGGCGGTGACAGATGGATAAAGCATCAGCCTAGGATGCTGAGGCATGTTCAAAACCCCGAGGTCACCAACTTAACCTGGGATCATAGACATGACCCCATGATCACTTGCTTGAAGCCCATGGTTGCTGGCTTGCGCCCAGGGTTGCTGGCTTGAGTAAGGGGTCACTGGGTTGGCTGGAGTCCCTGGTCAGGGCACATATAAGAAAGCAATCAATGAACAACTAAGGTGCCACAACTATGAGTTGATGCTTCTCATTTCTCCTTCCTGTCTGTCTGTCTGTGTCTCACTCTCACTCTCTCTCGCTAAAAAGAAAAGAATAGAAAAAAGAGAAAGTTAATAATGGTTGTATTTATGTGGCAGAAATATATATGATTTGCTCTGCTTTATAATTAATTCTCCATGCCTTCTAATTTTTCTTCAATGAATGTGAATTAATATTTATAATTAGGGAATATTATATATATACATAATAATAAAGTTGCATGAGCATTCCTATTAATATTGAATTTTAAAAAAATGACCAATTTAAAGAAATATAAGGGAAAAAACAAATGCTTAAAAACAATTTTTCCCTCTTGCTGAATTTTTTATCTCACAAGTAAATACATTTTTAGCACACTCAAAATTTTTTAAACTTTAAGTTAAAATCTTTCCCAGCTGTTGGTGCTTTCTTTTTTCCTCCTAGCTTTGTTACTCAAACTGGGGCCAATAGCCAGCCACATCAGCTCACCCCACACCCTCCCACCTGCTAGCTCACAGGTGAGGTGAGGCAGCTGGGCCAGAGTCGACCAGTGTAGCTGCACAGGTTGAGGAGCTTGGCATCAACCCCAAAAGACATGTTGGTTTCATCTGCCAACAGCTTCCCACCTTCCTAAGGCATAAGGAATTGATCTGCCTACATGGGCTGATGGGCTTTCTAAATAACAATTTTATACGTTCCTCATTGTTTCTCAAAATGCGATCCTCAGACTCTTGCAACAAAAGCATCTATAGTGTTTACCAGAAATGTGAATTCTTGTGCTCACCCAGGCCCAGACTGCTCCATCATGAGTTTGCTGGGCTGGGCCTTATAATCTACACATTGAACCTCACCTGACATTCATCTTAAATCTGTCAAGTGAGACCAGCACGGCTAGACTCAGCCCCACCTCTCCTTCCTCTTCCTGTTCTCTCCAAACAGCTTGTTTCTGCCTCTTTATTGCTTAAGTAAAAGCAAAAAGAAAATGTTATAATTAGAAAAACACATCTGTCCCATTGGAAAAGAAAAGAAAACCAGAAGTGTGTTAGACTGAAACTCCTGGACTTTGATCTTTTCCTTTATGGAAAAGCATTTGGAAATATCCAAATTTAGCATTTAAATTTGTTTATTTTATTCTGTAATTTTAAGAATATTTTATTCTGTAATTTTATGGAATAACATTCAAAGTGTAACTTTCCTTCAATGATACAACCTTGAGGCAGATACTCTTTTAAACAGGACCCTAAATCTTTTTCCCTAAGAGCATAATAATCTATAAATAGTACTCAACATGGCTTTTAAAATATATATATTTAATTTAATAAAAATATTTCTTCCAATCCACCTTATTTAAGATTGATAAAATCTCTATCATAATTTCTTTAATATTTTATTTATTCATTTTAGGAGAGGAGAGAGAAGTGGGGAGGAACAGGAAGCATCAACTCCCTTATGTGCCTTAACCAGGCAGGCCCACGGTTTTGAACCGGCAACCTCAGCGTTCCAGGTCAACTCTTTATCCACTGCGCCATCACAGGCCAGGCCCATTATAATTTTTTAAAGAAGTAAAGAAATCCAGATAATATAAGCACAGTGTCCTGGTTCCATTTATTCTAGTTCACATTCCTTTAATGTTAGCTTCTTTTACATCTAATTCAGCGGACATTTATTGAGAATTTATGTATCAGGTCCCATGCTAAAAACAGAATACAGGAAGGCCAGGCTTCAGAATGCTTACCAACCAGTGAGAGAGAGAGAGTGAAGCAAGAGCAAGAGAGAGAGAAAGATGTGAACAAAAAAAAATACCCTCTGAATGCCACCTGGTGGGGGTTCAAATGCAGTGAGCCTGGAAGAAGCAGTCCCTAACTCCACCTGGGGCAGGTGGTGGGAGGCTTCAAAAGGCTCCAAAGTGTCAGTTACTTTCCAGCTGGAACTTGGAGGAGGGATAGGAGTTTGCCAAGTGGACAAACTGAGGTGAGGAGCAGTGAAAACAGTCAGCAGGAGCTGCCTTTACAAAGAATTGAAGGTCTGAACGCTCCTGGGGGGCTTGGAGACTTACCCAGAACTTGACAAGTGTTGAATCCCTGGACCATGGGGTACGTGGGCCAGAGGAGCTAAGGGGGAAGCCACGCTGGATGACAAGTGCCAGATCCTGAAGAACGCTTTGTCAAGTTCCCCAAAATCCTTTCAAGAATTGCTTATTATGATTCCCAGCTCCATTTTCAATCACATTGCAATATTTTTTCTATCAACATCATATGCTTATATTATACTGTGAAACTTTTGCCTATAGATTGAAGGAGCATTTACCCAAGGCATGGGATTTTATACCTCAGAAGAACTGAAATACTCCCCAGAAGGCGTGCTTTATTCTCGGAGTCCAGATGACTACAAAATCCCCACTGTCACTCAAATACCAGAAGAGTTCTATGTCACCCTAGTGCGTTCTCGAAATCCCATCGCCATCTACTCATCCAAGGTAAGAACTCAAGACCTCTCTATTGGTTAGCTAGGGCTACCATAACAAAATACCAGATGGGATGACTTAAACAACAGAGATGTATTTACTCACAGTTCTAGAGGCTGGAAGTCTGAGATCAAGGTCTTATCTCTGCAGAGTCTTCTCTTTGGCTTGCAACGGCCACCTTCCTGGTGTGTCCTCACATGATCATCCTTCTGTGCGCATACGTCTGATGTCTCTTTTTGCGTGTCCTAATTTCTTTTTCTCATAAGTACACCCTAAAACTTAATTTTCACTAAATTACCTCTCTAAAGACACCTCCAAATACTGAAATACTGAGGTACCAGGACTAGGATTTCAACAGATGAATTGTAGGGAGCACACTGCATCCCATACCAACCAACTTCTTCAAGATATAATGAAACTGCCCCCAAATTTGTTTATTCTTTGGAATTGCAGATCTCAAAGGGAGATGGGAAAAGAAAAGCAAACTCACGGTAGAGAGTCGCTCACCGCCTTCATCAGCGAAGTAGCATCTTCATTCTTGAGAGTGATCATGAAACATATTTAAATCAAACAAGAAGGAATAAGCTTCATGAGTTTAAGTGCCATGGTGAGATCAAGCTGAAGCTGTAGGCAGATTTCATCGCCCAGAGCCTTCTCTGCACCCTCCCTGCATGTCCTCCAGACTCAAGTCTTTCTTGCTCATGCAGCCCCTCCCCACACCCTGCGCAAGTCAAAATGGGCTTTCAGACAAGTTTCTTACTGAGAACTGATTTTCTCTGAGCTGTTAGTAGCCACTGATATGAAGTGTTGACCTATGCTCCCTGGAAACCACAGGGTCAAACTGGCCCATATAGACTTATGGCAAAGATTCTCAAATATAGGTCTACAAAAAACAGAACTTCTCCAACTTAAGTGCTATTCTGAATCCACATTAAGCCAGAGAGATGGCAATCTAACCTCAGGTTTTCAGGGAATTACCTCTCTTTCTCAGGTGTAGGTCAATGTTGGGAGGAAGGTAAGACTTTCCATATGAATGGCCCCTATCTCCACTTCTGCTCCCGACTTTGTCCAGGTGTATCTCTAAAGACTGTTCTAACAAAATTTTACCTCTCGGGGTCTAGCTATCTCCCTTCTAGTTCTACTCCACACCTCCCTACACGAGACCTCCCTGCTGTCTCCCTCCACCTCACCTCAGAGGAGAACCTTCCTTCTGCCAGCTCCACCTTTTCCTCCACATTTGCTTCAGAGTAAAAAGTTTATCTGCTTTGAGCCTTTGTCCCATCTCTCTACTAAGGCTATAGACACAGACCAAGAACCAGACTACTTTGAAGGAAGAAAGAAGAAAAATCAATATAAGCAGCATTGGTGAACTATTCAAAATATAATGCCTCCCATACTGGTCATTCAAATCATCCAACACAGGCCAAAGGAGTGAGCACATACGAAAACTTCAACATTTCACCCTCCAGAGGCAACCACCTCACTGTCTTTCAAGCTCAGTTACAACGATTGATGCTCTTTTGTTGTGGTTTGGGTTAAACACAAATGGTCTAGAGCAGCGATTTTCAACTGGTGTGCCACAGAATTTTTAAAACATGCAATACCTGCCTACTTGATCAGGAGCGATGCAACAAGAAGTTAGTGAAATAATCAAGTATTGCTTTTTTTTTCTTTTTTTCTTTTTTGAGAAAGAAGAATGAAACAAAAAAGAGAGAAATAGAGAAAGAGAAGCATCACCTCTTTGTTTCACTTAGTTGTGCCATTGATTGCTTCTCACAGGTGCCCTGACTTGGGCTCCAAGTGGCGCCTTCAGGGTCGAGCTGGTGCCCTTGCAATGGAGCCGGCACCTTGGAACTCCATGACAACTTTTTATCAACTGCACCATTGGCCAGATCATAGAATTGCATGTTTTAAAAATTCTTGCCTCACACTGATTGAAAATAGCTGATTTAAAAGTTGTTGGAGTACCCTAGAGGGCACCAAGTCGTTTCATCTCTTTGACCTGGTGAGAGGTACAGACATTTCTAGCTGCCCTAATGTCCTGATGTCCTGAGGCATTTTCATTAACTACTCTGAAGAGGACCGGCGTCCACCCCTGCACAGATCAGCATGGAGGCACAGATTCTGGTGATTCAGATGCACTCAATTCTGAGGGTTCTAAAGCCAGAAGTGTGTGCCTGAGAGAAAGAAAGAAGAGAGAGAGAGAGAGAGAGAGAGAGAGAGAGAGAGAGAGAGAGAGACCTAAATGAACCATGGGTTTTAGTAGTTCTAAATGAACCATGGGTTTCTGATGGCCTTTGCCCTCCTTCGCAGGGACTGGGAGAGGCTGGAATGTTCATGGGATCCTCCGTGCTTTTCGCCATCCGTGATGCAGTGACTGCTGCCCGAAGAGAGAGGGGGTTGGCCAAGTCCTTCACCCTAAATAGCCCAGCAACTGCTGAGTTGATTAGGATGGCTTGTGGGGATCAGTTTACTGACATGGTAAGTGTGGTGAGGAGAGGCTCCTGCTGGAATCCCCTTCACATGGGCTTTCAGCTTCTTGGTCTGAATTGGATAACTGTGACAAAATTTGAGGGCAGATTCGTCTTGTCCAGTGAAAAATCTCATGTTTCCTCCCCTTGCTACTTCGTGTATGTCTCGAAGCAACTGCAAAGTGAGGGAACCTCTTTAAATGACGGTTTGATTTTTTTCCAGCCCCCCAGAGAAGCACACTCACTTGAGTCAGTGCTAATCGCAAATGGGCCTGGTGGGTCATTTCTTTAAACATTTGGTCAAAATGCAGTTGATGTGGTATTTAATTACCTCAATAACCAAATTAGATTAAATAGATATCTGATTTGGTCAATTATTCAGAAAGTGTCTGTGAAACGAACTAATAAAATAATTTAGATGAATATATCACTATGCACACAGTAAAAGAACATAGCTCTATTGTTCAGGTGCTAAAGATGTGTCTAGAAGTACCACCAGAGACTATTCCCATAGTCACTGCTTACTGCAGCCCTCGATGAGTCTGGTATAAATTTAGGTTGCACTTTATGCCTTTGAAGTTACAAGGCTTTCGAATACGATGCATTTTATCCCAAACATTAGTTTATAAGAATGAGATTTATGACTCAAGGTTTAAAAGAAATGAGAAAATTATATGATTTTGATAAGAATAATATGGATATTCTCTTATTCTTTTTTAGAAATTAATTTTTTTCTGAATTACAATATTTTTCATATAACAACATTTTTTTCAACAAAAAATAATTTATTTTCCCAAAAGAAGAAGGAGGTCTGGAGCCCAAGGTGGCCCAATGATGCCATGAGGGACCCAGGCTGCTTCCATGTTCCTGCTCCACTCCCCCTAGAGCAGGGGTGTTCAATACGTCGGTCGCGATCTACTGGTCGATCGCGAAGGAAGTGTGGGTAGATCGCATGACAGTAAAAAGACATTTGTCTTTTAATTGGCATACAGGGTAGCCAATCTGACATCAGAACTTTATACACCCTACGCATGCGCGTTAAACCGCGCTAACTTGTTCAGTTACATTGCTACGTAGTTAGCCTTCAATTTATTTAAACTAAATACAACAAAGGGTATAAAAATGAGTGCTGTAGCTGGTCCGGGTAAGAAGCCTAAAACCTACCACTTTCATACAGAATGGGAGGGGATTTTTATGTCATATTCTAAGTGTGTTTGCCTCATCTGTCTGTGTGCCATTGCTATTCCAAAGAAGGAAAATGTGGAGAGGCTTTTTCAGACTGTTCATAAAAACTATGACATTGACTTTCCTCCGAAAAGAGAGCTGAGAAGGAGAAAGGTGAAAGAAGAATACACAATATTAAATAGTAATAATAGTAACTTAAATAATGATAATATAGAAGAAATAAATTTACGTTTTGCATTTTTATTGTAGGTAGATCATTTTGACTTGGTCATCTTATAAGTAGCTCACAAGCTGAAAAAGTGTGGGCTCCCCTGCCCTAGAATGTGGCTTCCTGTCTCATGGATGCAGGAGGCTGGCTGTACCTCAGGGGTCATGACTGGGTTCCAGGCCTGATAAAGGGACAGAGACAAGAGGCTCTGAATTTTAATGGCGCTGAATTGTAGAAGCTTTTATTTTACTGCAATGATTAAACAGATTTTCTTCTTTGACCTATTTAATAAGATTTTTGTTTTGTTTTGTTTTTTAGTTACTGTTAACATTCAATATTATATCAGTTTCAGGTGTATAACACAGTGTTTAGACATTTATGACTTACAAAGTGGTCCCCAGATGAAACTAGATGTAATACTAGAACATACATAGTTATCACAACACTACTGACTATGGTCCCTATGCTCCACTTTACACCCCCATGACTATTTTGTAACTGCCAATTTGTATACCTTAATCCCCTCCCCTTTTTCACCCATCCCCCACACGTCCTTGATCTAAGCCATCACTTTGTTCTATGCATCTGTGAGTCTGTTTATATTTTGTTTGTTCAATATAACAACATTTTTTAAAAATTATCTTTCTTCTTTTGATTTTTTTCAGATTCCCAGAGATGATCCTTCGACATTTACACCTTGGTCCATCCGTGTGTCTTAATCTTATGTTTTCCTTGAAAAATGAGAGTTAATGATTGACCTTAAACTTTTCAAACCAGAACAGTATATAAGTTGACTCTCAAACAACAAGGGTAATTTTAGCATCTTTTAATTATTCTCTGTAGTTTGGGTCACTTCATGATCATGTTTTAGGCTGCAAATTTTCACCAAAAGGTATAATAAAGAATCAAAATTCTTCTGTTCACTTGCATTATATTGAAGATCTACAGCATCATGGGGGTCTCATCTTAGTACATTTGGGACTATAACAATATACCATAGACTAGGTGACTTATAGAATACACAAGTATTTACTTCTCACAGTTCTAAAGACCAGGAAGTCTAAGATCAAGTTGCCAGCAGATTTGGTGTCTGGTGAAAACTTGTTTCCTGGTTCACAGACTGCAATGCTCTGACTGTGCCCTGATTTGGAGCAAGGGGCAAGGGAGCTCTCTAGGGTCTCTTTTATAAGGGTCCTGATTCCATATATGAGAGCTTTGTCTTCACTATCTAATTGCCTCCCCAATGCCCCACCTCCTAATACCATCACTTTGGGAGTTAAGAGTTAATATATGAATATGGGAAGGGCACTAGCAATCAAACTACAGTATTATGCTCCTAGCCCCCCAAAATTCATGTCCTTATATGTAGGCAAATAGCTCTCCAGCTATGAACTTAGGGAATAAAACATGTTATGTGCTTCCAAAATACTGTACATAGTGGAACAAGCGTAAGATACACATTCGCATTCCAAAAGGAGAAATAAGATAGAAGAAAAGGATTGCAGGTCCCAAGCAAGTTCAAATTCTTAAGGCTTGATGACATTCTTCTCTGGCCAGATGTTCTGTCCTCCAGGCCCACTCCTCATACTCACCTAGACCCAGAGCAGCAGAGGCAGAATGACTAGAGCTGGGAGGGGAGGGTTGAAGGTTCATCATCAAAAAGGTTGAGAATGGAGGGTCTGGAATGGACATTTAATGACCAAACCAAGAACCTTAAAACTGTCCCACTCTCAGGCTGCTTACCTGTGTTTCGTGTGCAGCTTTTGAAGAGCTCACAACCAGGGACATGGAAGTAGTGACCAGTACTTTTCCATTTACATCAGCAAGCAGAATTTGCCACCGTGTTCTCCAGAAATAAGTTTGTCTGAGTTGTGGGGGAGGTCGGTGTCATTTCAATAATTCTGTCATAGAGTAACTAACTCATGGGACTTTTCTTATACAAATAAACAAACCCCTGAGTCAATAGATGGGAGTTTTTCCCATCCCCCAGTACAATCCATTTAAAAGCAAAGTAATTCAGTCTTCCCTTTTCACTAAAGAGAAGAAGCAAGCTGTGATTGTGTGCTACCAATGTCTGATAAGAACTGAGGGAAATACTTGGCAGAGACAGGATCCTACCTTCCTATTGTGGTCAACCCTTTGATCGCTCTGCCATAAGTGATTTTTAGACCCTGCCATTTCTGAAGGAGAGAAAACCCGAGGACTTCAGGCCTCACCCCCAGCCCACTCAACTAAGCAGTAACATTTCTATTTCATTTGTCCACACTCATAAGATTTCATTCAAATAAAAGTTTCCCTGGTTGAAACAAGTTTGAAAACATTGTTTTTATTAATTGAATTTATTAGAATGACATCGGTTTAGAAAACCTCACAGGTTTCCAGGGTACAACTCAATAAAACATCTGCACACCACATCGTATACCCTTCAGCCCAAGCAAAGTCTCTTTTCATCCTCACATTTCTCCCTTTTTGCCCACCTCCACCTATCCCTCAGCCCCCTTTCCTTCCGGCCATCGGCACACTGCTGTCTAGGCCCATGTGTTATGCATGTAGGTCTGCTGGGTAATCCCTTCACCTTCTTTTATCCAGTTCCCTCACTCCCCTCCCCTCTGACAGCTGCGTCTGTTCCATGTGCCTATGTCTGTTTCATTTGACTATCAGTTTACTTTGCTCATTAGACTCCACATATAAGTGAGATCCTGTGGTACTTGTCTTTCTCTCACTGGCTTATTTCACTTAGCATAATAATTTCTAGGTACATCCGTATTGTCACAGAAGGTTAGATTTTTTTTTAACAGCTGCATAGTATTCCATCATGTGAATGCACCATAGTTTGTTTATCCTCTCATCTATCGATGGGCACTTGAGCTGTTTCCAAATCTTGACTATTGTAAGTAATGCAGCAACAAATATAGAGGTGAATATATTTGTTTAAATTTATGTTTTGGGATCCTTAGAGTATATTCACAAAATAGGCTCACTAGCTAATAGGCAGTTCCATTTTTAATTTATTGAGGAAACTCCATATTGTTTTCCACAGTGGTGCATGAGTCTGCATTCCTACCTATAATGCATGAGCTTTCCCTTTTCTCCACATTGTCACCAGCACTTGTTATTTGTTGATTTTTTTTTTTTACAGAGTCAGAGAGAGAATCAGAGAGAGGGATAGATAGGGACAGACAGACAGGAACGGAGAGAGATGAGAAGCATCAATCATCAGTTTTTCGTTGCGACACTATAGCTGTTCATTGATTGCTTTCTCATGTGCCTTGACCGCGGGCCTTCAGCAGACCGAGCAACCCCTTGCTCAACCAGCAACCTTGGGTCCAAGCTGGTGAGCTTTTGCTCAAACCAGATGAGCTCGCGCTCAAGCTGGTGACCTTGGGGTCTCGAACCTGGTCTTCTGCATCCCAGTCCGATGCTCTATCCACTGCACAACCACCTGGTCAGGCATTGATTTATTGGTGATAGGCATTCTAACAAGTATGAGGTGGTATCTCATTGTGGTTTTAATTTGCACCACTTTGATGATTTATAACGTTGAGCATTTTTTCATCTGTCTATTGACCATCATTATGTCTTCTTTGGATTGTTCATCTTTCCGGTGTTTAGTGTATATGTTCTTTATGAATTTTGCATATTAACCTCCTATCAGATTATCATTGGTGAATATGTTCTCCCATTCAGTGGGTTGTCTTTTCATTTTATTGGTACTTTGTTTGCTGTGCAAAAGCTTTTTAGATTGGTGTAGTCCCATTTGTTTATTTTTTGCTTTGTTTCCCTTGCCCAAGAAAATGTACTGGCAAAAATATAGCTACAAGAAATGTCTGAGGTTTTACTGCCTATGTTTTCTTCTAGGATATTTATGTTTTTGTGACTTAGATTTAAGTCTTTTATCCATTTTGAGAACTTTTGTGTATTGTGTAAGTTGGTCATCTAGTTTCCCTTTTTGCATGTATTTGTTCAATTTTCCCAAAACCATTTGCTGAACTTGTCTTTACTTCATTGTGTGCTCTGGCCTCCTTTGTCAAAGATTAATGACCATAGAGGTGTGGGTTTATTTCTGGGCTCTCTGTCTGTTCCAGTTTAAAACCATTCTTGAAAGTTGATCAAGGTCAGTGTTCAGTTTCTCCAAAATTAAGATATTTAGTTCCTTGATCCAAAGTACTTTTATGTTTTCTAACTCTAATACCATAATTTGATTTTAGAACTCTAAAACTACTCTTCTACATTAAAAGCTTATATTTTATGTTGATGCTGAAAGACTTCTTCCTATAAATACTGTGAAACACCACGATCCATGTTCTTCATTGGCATCATTCCTGCTACTGTAAATGGGAAGTGTGTGCTTTTGTGCTGGCTTCCCTCTTTTAAGGGGAAAAGTGAGATGGTGAAGAGATATTGGACCCTTTAAAGCAGTCCCTGTATCCGTTTTCCCCTAAGTACAAGCAGCTATAAGGAGGGTCTCACCTCCACTCTCTCCTTCCCTAGCCTGCCCCTCCTCCACTCCCAGTTCTCACCAAATCAACTCCTACTCATCTTTCAGGCCTAGCTGTCCCTTCCTCAGGCCTTCCCCGACCTCCTTTTCCAAAACATATCTTTTCTCCATGTTCTATTCTTCTCACAATGATCAATAGTTAATCCGAAGTTAATTTTCTCTCTTATTAAGAATTAACCCCTTAGAGGAAGAAAACTTGTAGATCTTGTTTCCACTGTTCCCTTACCACTCAGCATACTGCCTGGTGGACGCTCAATATCTAGAGCGTGTGTGAATGAGTGAATGGGTGAGTGAGTGAGCAATGCCTTCATTTAAAGTATTTAGATAATTGATAATCAGTCAAGCATCTATTAACCCCTGCAAAGAACAAATTGTCATTCATGCTGACCATTGTGAGTGATAGAACTAGCTATTCTAACCTCCAGGAGCATATTACTTAATTGGAAAAATGAGACAAAAACATTAAAAAGATAACTAACTAGTTTCTTGGTTTATTAAATAAAAAGTAAAGAAGTGATCATTTGTATCTGCAGGTGTTTTTGGTATTGAGGAAAAGGACAGATGGGAGGTTTGATGCTGCTTTTTGATGGTAGATAAAGAGGGAGGGAGGGCTATCACAGCTGGACAAAACATTGTTTTTTTCAGACATGGAAGAGCTTCTTCAGTCATTCAACAAATATTTGTTAGGCATTTACTATGTGGTAAGCACCTTTCTAGGATCAGGGATACAGAAATGCCCCTGCCCTCATGGAGCTTACATTCCAGTTGAAAAGGCAGATAAAGTGAATATGGTACTACCATGTCAGGCGGTAATGAAAGCTACAAAGGCAATGAGATGGTGTGGAAGAAGAGAACATGGCAGAGGTGTGACTTCAGATTGAGCAATCAAGGAAGAGCTCAGACCCAAATAACAAGAAGGCGCCAACCCTGCCAAAGTCTGAGAAAAAAGTCAAGGCAGAGGGGGAGCAAGATGGCGACAGAGTAGGCAGACGTACCAACTTCCAACTCCCAGAACCAAAGTGGATTACAACTCAATTTTAAGAACCATCACCGGGATAAACCAACTTTGAACAAAACTAAGTGGACTCTTCAACCAAGGAACACTGCAGAAGCCACATTGAGACTGGTAGGAATAGCGAAAACGCGAAGAGGGCTGCCCAGCTCCCCGGAGCAAACGGCAGCCCGGAGAGACCCGTGTGGCGGGAGGAGAGTTTGGCGGAGAGGGAGGGACCTGGGTCCCAGGAACCAAGCCCCAGCCTGCAGTCCTAAAGCCTAGAAGAGGCGTTTAAACAGTATTGAGCTGTGAAACAAGTGAGGGAGCTCTCAGGCCTACAGTGTGGAGTATTAGGTCCCATCCTACTCTGCTGAGGGCTGCTTGGGGTTTTGGGGCGGCAGGACGCTGAAAGGCGGTTCTGTCGGCGTGGGCAGAGGCCAAGCCGGTGGGAGATCGGTCTAGCCCAGAGGGTCGGAGGGGAAGCGCGAGAGCGGTCCGGAAGCTGCGGGCCTGCCTTTAATCCCACTTACGGGGACAAAGCGGGAGGCCAGGAATGGGCAGGCCCTGCGCAAGCCGGCCCTGACCGCGGGGACCGGGCTGGGACCAGGGACGGGCAGGGGCTCGTGGCTGAGCTGACGCTACCAGTCCTCCCCCCCCTCCCCCCCCCCCCCGGCGGAGAAACCGCGGCTGGCCAGTATACGTGCGAAAGTGGGCGCCGAGCGCGGGAACGGGCTAGACCCCGAGACAAGTGGAGGCTCGCAGCTGAGCCCACGCTAATATCCCCACCCGGCCGGAGAAACCCCAGATAGCATTCATACGTGCACGAGCGGGCTCCGAACGCGGGGGCGGGGTAGAGTCCGGGACGAGCGGAAGTACGCAGCTCGGCGGAAGCCAGCAAACACGCCAGCCCCAATAAACCTTGGTTTCCGGCCCTGCGCAGAAGGGCCCTGGCCTCGAGGGCGGGGCTAAAGCTCCGGACGGGCAAAAGGTTACAGCTGAGAGCACGTCAAAAGCCCCGCCTAACCCGCGGAACTGTAGAGAGCAGGCTCCGACTGCTGGTTCTGGGCGGAAGTCTGGAAATAGGCTGGGTCCGCAGCTGAGGAAAGGTGCTCACCTCTACCCTTGGTGCTAATCTTGTGGCTTCAGTGACAGCCCCTCCCACGGAGGAGAGGCAGAAATCATAGCAAAAGCCACAGTGGGCCGGCGCTGGCAACGCTCATACCCAACCACCCTAGGCACCGGCAGAGGGGGTGGGGGGCCTGCAGATAGACCACACCTAGAGAACACAAAGGCAACACCTACTGGACTCCAGTGGCCACAACTTGCTTATACACAGAAAAAATGGGCAGGCAGAGGAATGCAAACCAAATGAATCAAGAGAAATCCCCAGAGAAGGACCTGAATGAACCAGATATAACCAAATTACCAGAAGCAGAATTTAGAATAATGATAGTTAGGATGTTCAAAGAAATTAGAGCAACAATGGATAGTCATTATGAACACCTAAATAAAGAGATAACAAGTATAAAAAATGAAATTGAAATAATAAAAAAGAATCAGACAGAAATGATAAATACAGTATCAGAACTGAAGACCACAATGGAAGGAATTAAAAGCAGGATGGATGACGCTGAGGATCGAATCAGCGAGTTAGAGGACACAATAAACAAAGGCACAGAAGCAGAGAAGAAAAAGGAAAAGAGACTTAAAAAATGTGAGGAAACTCTAAGGGAGCTTTGTGACAACATGAAGAGAAACAACATTCGCATCATAGGGGTGCCTGAAGAAGAGGAGAGAGGACAGGAAATGGAAACTTTGTTCAATCAAATCATAGCAGAAAACTTTCCTAAATTAAGGCTGGGAAACACTCCACACATTCCAGAAGCACACAGAACTCCATTAAGGAGAAACCCCAAAAAATCTACACCAAGACACATCATAGTTAAAATACCAAAGCTAATGGATAAAGAAAAAATTTTAAAAGCTGCTAGAGAAAAAAAGACTATCACCTACAAAGGAGCCCCCATAAGGATGACATCGGACTTCTCAACAGAAACACTTGAGGCCAGAAGGGAATGGCAAGAAATAATCAAAGTAATGCAGAACAAGAACCTACAACCAAGACTACTTTATCCAGCAAGGCTAACGTTTAAAATTGAAGGAGAAATAAAGAGCTTCCCAGAAAAAGAAAGCCTCAAGGAATTCATAAAAACCAAACCAATTCTGCAAGAGATACTAAGGGGCCTCTTGTGAACAGTTTAAAGGGAGGAATGAATAGAGCAAAAGAAGAATACAGCTTTAAAGAATAAAATGGCAATAAACAACTACATATCAATAATAACCTTAAATGTAAATGGATTAAATGAGCCAATCAGAAGACATAGGGTAGCTGCATGGATAAAGAAACAGGACTCATACATATGCTGTCTACAAGAGACACACCTTAAAACAAAAGATGCTCATAGACTGAAGGTAAAAGGATGGAAAAAAATATTTCATGCAAATGGAAATGAAAAAAAAGCAGGGGTAGCAATACTTATATCAGACAAAATGGACTTTAAAACAAAGGCTGTAGTAAGAGATAAAGGAGGGCACTACATAATGATAAAGGGAACAATTCAACAGGAAGATATAACTATTGTAAATATCTATGCACCAAATATAGGAGCCCCGACATACATAAAGCAGACTTTGATGGATATAAAGGGCGAGATTAACAGCAATACTATCATAGTAGGGGATTTCAATACCCCTCTAACAACACTGGATAGATCCTCAAGAAAGAAAATTAATAAAGAAACAGCAGACTTAAAGGAGACACTAGATCAACTTGATTTAATAGATATCTTTAGAACTTTTCACCCTAAAGCAGTAGAATATACATTCTTCTCAAGCGCTCATGGTACATTTTCTAGGATAGACCACATGTTAGGACACAAAAATGGTCTCAATAAATTTAAGAAGATTGAAATCATATCAAGCATTTTCTCTGATCACAATGCCATGAAACTAGAAATTAACCACAAAAGAAAAAATGAAAAATACTCAAACACTTGGAAACTAAATAGCATGTTATTAAATAATGAATGGATTAACAATGAGATCAAAGAAGAAATAAAAAAGTTTCTAGAAACAAATGATAATGAGCATACATCAGCTCAAAATTTATGGGACACAGCAAAAGCAGTTCTGAGAGGGAAGTTTATTGCACTACAGGCATATCATAAGAAGCTAGAAAAAGCTCAAATAAGCAACCTGACCCTGCATCTAAAAGAACTAGAAAAACAACAACAAATAAAACCCCAGACAAGTAGAAGGAAGGAAATAATAAAGGTCAGAGCAGAAATAAATGACATAGAGGCTAAGGAAACAATACAGAGGATCAATGAAACAAGAAGCTGGTTCTTTGAAAAGGTAAACAAGATTGATGAACCTTTAACTAGACTCACCAAGAAAAAAAGAGAGAGGACTCAAATAAATAAAATTAGAAAGGACAGTGGAGAAATAACAACTGACACAACAGAAATACAAAGCATTGTAAGAAAATACTATGAAGAACTATATGCCAAAAAATTAGACAATCTTGGTGAAATGGACAAATTTCTTGAATCATATAACCTTCCAAAAATCAATCTGGAAGAATCAGAACACCTAAACAGACCAATTACAGCAAATGAGATCGAAACAGTTATCAAAAAACTCCCAAAAAAGAAAAGTCCTGGGCCTGATGGCTTCACAAGTGAATTCTATCAAAAATTCAAAGAACTACTAACTCCTATTCTCCTCAAGCTATTTCAAAAAATTCAAGAGGAAGGAAGACTTCCAAACTCCTTTTATGAGGCGAGCATAATTCTGATCCCAAAACCGGGCAAAGACAACACAAAGAAAGAAAATTATAGGCCTATATCCCTGATGAATTTAGACGCTAAAATTCTCAACAAAATATTAGCCAACCGGATCCAGCAATATATGAAAAAAATCATACACCACGATCAAGTGGGATTTATTCTGGAGAGGCAAGGCTGGTTCAATATTCGCAAATCAATCAATGTGATTCACCACATAAACAAAAGGAAGGACAAAAATCACATGATAATTTCAATAGATGCAGAAAAGGCATTTGATAAAATCCAGCACCCATTCATGCTCAAAACTCTCAGTAAAGTGGGAATACAGGGATCATTCCTTAACATGATAAAGGCCATCTACGATAAACCGACAGCAAACATCATACTAAATGGACAAAGATTAAAAGCAATCCCCTTAAGATCAGGAACCAGACAGGGTTGCCCACTTTCACCACTCTTATTCAACATAGTTCTGGAAGTCCTAGCTACAGCAATCAGACAAGAAGAAGAAATAAAAGGCATACAAATTGGAAAAGAAGAAGTAAAACTGTCATTATTTGCAGATGATATGATATTGTATATTGAAAACCCTAAAGTCTCAGTCAAAAGACTACTGGACCTTATAAATGATTTCAGCAAGGTGGCAGGATATAAAATTAATACTCAGAAATCAGAGGCATTTCTATACACCAACAATGAAATATCAGCAAAAGAAATTAAGGAAACAATCCCCTTCACTATTGCAGCCAAAAAAATAAAGTACCTAGGAGTAAATTTAACCAAGGAGGTTAAGGACTTGTACTCGGAAAATTATAGAACATTGATAAAAGAAATCAAGGAAGATACAAACAAGTGGAAGCACATACCGTGCTCATGGCTAGGAAGAATAAACATCATTAAAATGTCTATATTACCCAAAGCAATTTATAAATTCAATGCAATACCAATTAAAATACCAATGACATACTTCAAAGATATAGAACACATATTCCAAAAATTTATATGGAACCAAAAAAGAACACGAATAGCCTCAGCAATCTTAAAAAGAAAAAATAAAGCAGGAGGTATCACTCTTCCTGATATCAAGGTTTACTACAAGGCCATTATACTCAAGACAGCCTGGTACTGGCATAAGAACAGGCACATAGATCAATGGAACAGAACAGAGGAACCAGAAATAAACCCACAGCTTTATGGACAACTGATATTTGACAAAGGAGGAAAGAACATACAATGGAGTAAAGACAGCCTCTTTAACAAATGGTGTTGGGAAAATTGGACATCTACCTGCAAAAAAATGAAACTAGACCATCAACTTACACCATTCACAAAAACAAACTCAAAATGGATAAAAGACTTAAATGTAAGCCGTGAGACCATAAGCATCTTAGAAGAAAACATAGGCAGCAAGCTCTCCGACATCTGTAGCAGCGGTATATTTGCCGATTTACCTTCATGGGCAACTGAAATAAAAGGCAAGATAAACAAATGGGACTATATCAAACTAAAAAGTTTTTGCACAGCTAAAGACAATAGGAACAGAATAAAAAGACAAACCACACAATGGGAGAACATATTCGACAGCACATCTGATAAGGGGTTAATAACTAAAATTTATAAAGAACTTATAAAACTCACCACCAGGAAGACAAACAACCCAATCAAAAAATGGGCAAAAGAAATGAATAGAAATTTCTCCAAAGAGGACATACAGATGGCCAATAGGCATATGAAAAAATGCTCAACATCACTAATCATTAGAGAAATGCAAATTAAAACCACAATGAGATATCACCTCACACCAGTCAGAATGGCACTTATCAGCAAAACAACACAGAATAAGTGCTGGCGAGGATGTGGAGAAAAGGGAACCCTCCTGCACTGCTGGTGGGAATGCAGACTGGTGCAGCCACTGTGGAAAACAGTTTGGAGATTCCTCAGAAAATTAAGAATCGAACTGCCTTTTGACCCAGCTATCCCACTTTTAGGAATATACCCTAAGAACACCATAGCACTGTTCGAAAAGAAGAAATGCGCCCCCATGTTCGTGGCAGCATTGTTCACAATAGCGAAGATCTGGAAACAGCCCAAGTGTCCGTCAGAAGACGAGTGGATTAAAAAGCTATGGTACATATATACTATGGAATACTACTCAGCCATAAGAAACGATGACATCGGATCATTTATAACAAAATGGATGTACCTTGATAACATTATACGGAGTGAAATAAGTAAATCAGAAAAAAAGAAAAACTGAGAACAGCACGATTACATACATAGGTGGGACATGAAAGTGAGGGTATGAGACATGGACAAGAGAGTGGTGGTTATGGGATGGGGGAGGGAGGGAAGAGTGGGATAGGGAGGAGGGGAGGGATGCAGGGAAAACCAGATTGAAGGTGACAGAGGACAATTTGACTTTTGGTGATGGGTATGCAACACAATTGAATGATAGGATAACCTGGAGATGTTTTCATTGTACATATGTACCCTGATTTATTGATGTCACCCCATTAGACTTAATAATAATAAAATATATGTATATAAATTAAAAAAAAAAAAAAAAAAAAAAAAAAGTCAAGGCAGAATATATAACATGCAGCAAGGTCTTGGGACAGGAAATTATTTAGCACATTCAAGAGACAAGGAAAGCGTCAATGTGGCAGAGATTGTGAACAATGAAGAAAGTGGCTGACAATGTGCTCAGAGAAGGGGTAGTGCCGACCCCTAGGGGCCTCCATGGAAAGCTTATGGGTTTTGCTAAGTGTGATGGGAAG
Organism: Rhynchonycteris naso; assembly: GCA_037038555.1. Classification (NCBI taxonomy): domain Eukaryota; kingdom Metazoa; phylum Chordata; class Mammalia; order Chiroptera; family Emballonuridae; genus Rhynchonycteris; species Rhynchonycteris naso. The sequence continues at coordinate 33,201,586 of CM072997.1, read as the reverse complement.
CCAGTGGAAGGTTTTCAGTGGAGAAATGCCAGATAAATTAAGGCAGAAGAATGATGAGAAGAATAGTTTGGCTGGAACAGCAGTTGTTTTTGAAGAACGAAAGAGCCTGAGACCAGAAACAGGCCCAGATTTTGGAGGGTTTTGCACACTGGGCTAAGGAACTTGGTTCTCATGCTCTAGGCCTCAGAGAGCTACTGGGGTTAATTTTAGCAGAATTAGCTTAAGCAGAAAAAAAAAAATCTAGTCTGAGACCCTCCCTTATTCACAGCATCATCTCCAGCTTCTCCTCTCATAACCCTGTTGTGGATATATTCAGCAATGTTATAACACATATGAAATACTCACATACACGCACAAACACATGCACACATGCATGAACCCTCATCTCCAGTTACACGAAGATGGGTATGCCTGGCTACTATGTAACCGAAAACAAAGCCGAATTCTGGGTTACCCGTCACCCTTAATGCCAATAAAGAGAGATGAGGACCAGGAAGATATAAGCTGTGTCATCAATTGCAGCAACTTGAGAAGGCAGGTGACTCCTGTTCCAAAAACCTGCCTTAACACTCTCCTGGGGCTGGTGGTTTTTATAGGATTCAGGAGCAAAAGAAAAAAAAGAAAAGAGTCCATGCTGTTACATAACAACATGCAGGAGGTGGGGGTTCAGCTGCAGAAACATCTTTGCAAGTTCTTTTGCTGTAGCACAGACCCAATCAGCATGGTTCTATCTGGTGTCCTTGGTAAATCCTCAAGACAGCCAGGATCAGGTGTTTCACAGGAATAGCTGGGACCTGGAGCCTCTGAGACCATTTGCCTCTGGGAATTATCTGTGAAAAGACTCCCTGTTTTCTTAGGACACAAAGTAATGATTTAAGATTGGTGAACTAAGGCCCTGGCTTATTGGCTCAGTGATAGAGCACAGAGCATTGGTCTGGCATGTGGAAGTCCCAGGTTCGATTTCTGGTCAGGGCACACAGGAGAAGCAACAATCTGCTTCTCTACCCCTTCCCTTTCTCTCTCTCTCTCTCTCTCTCTCTCTCTCTCTCTCTCTCTCTCTCTTTCTTCCCCTTCTGCAGGCATGGCTTAGTTTGAGCAAGTTGGCCCTGGCTGCTGAGGATGGCTCCATGGCCTCACTTCAGGCGTTAAAGTGGGTTGGTTATCAAGTAATGAAGCAGCAGCCCCAGATTGGCAGAGCATCACCCAGTAGGGGGCTTGCTGGTGGATCCCAGTCAGTAGGTCAATTGGGATGCAGGCAGGAGTCTGTCTCTGCTTCCCTGACTCTCACTTAATAAAAAATAATTTTTAAAAAAGGACTGGTGGCCTGACCAGGTGGTGGTGCAGCGGATAGAGCGTCGGACTGGGATGCGGAAAACCCAGGTACAAGACCCCGAGCTCGCCAGCTTGAGCATGGGCCCATCTGGCTTGAGCAAAAGCTCGCCAGTTTGGACCCAAGGTCGCTGGCTCCAGAAAGGGGTTGCTCAGTCTGCTGAAGGCCCGCGGTCAAAGCACATGTAAGAAAGCAATCAATGAACAACTAAGGTGTTGTAACGGCAATGAAAAACTAATGATTGATGCTTCTCACCTCTCTCCGTTCCTGTCTGTCTGTCCCTATCTATCCCTTTCTCTGAGTCTCTCTCTGTCCTTGTAAAAAAAAAAAAAAAAAAAAAAAAAAAAAGACTAGTGAACTAAATTTCTAAATAATTTAGAGGCTTTAACTTTTCACAGTTAATACTGTGGCAGGGCTTTTATAAACAACTATTGTGATATAAACTCCAGTAATTGTCAGGTCTCTCCCCAATGTAAGCTTTTCCTGACATTCTTATAAAGGTAAACTTTGTGCTTCATTTCAAAGTAAGAGCCAGAGAGCCATTAGGAGAGACTAGCAAACAGATTAACTAGTTCCTAACCCTTACATATCTCCCATTCACCACAACTAAAAGTTACTATTGCTGAAGCCAAATATTTAACTTTGGGGCTCCCCTATCACCTAGACATTAGAATTATAAAGACAGTTGAAAGCTTCCAACTGCATTTGATTGAAAATGATTCTGGATTAGCTCTGTAATGTGAAGGAGTCTGAAGCCACATCTTGACCAAATGGAAAAGATCTTCCTTAGTTAGCCAGGTAAAGAGGGTGCCCCGTATTTGCTGTCTCTGGCCTGAGGCACTGTCCAACGTGAGCTTGCCTGAAGACAAAGGATTGGCTCTAATGAAGGCATGCAAGGGCTCCACACACTCATGAAGAAAGTATTGGGAACAGAGAGTTCTTGTGTCCTCTCCCAAAATCAGACCACCTGAGTGGCTACCTGCACTACCCATATGCAAGGCCAAGTCCCGGCCATTGCTTTTAGCTGAAAGAATACGAACTGCTTGATTCTGTCTACAGATAGCCATAAGGATCAAAAATGATATTTTTATTTTTATCCAGGAACCTGTCTATACATTCACAGTTGATTTAATTCAGGAGATCTTGGTTTTAGTTTTCACTTTGCTACCTACTTTTTGCATGGTACTGAGTTACTTATCTTAGCTATCTGAGCCTCTGTTTATTTATCTATAAAGTGGTTGCCTTGACTAGATCACTATTTCCCAACGGACTAACCCTGCAGGTGAGGGAGGAAGAAAGGTGGGTATAGAGGGGCTGGGTGGATGCAACATCTCCACTTTAGGGAACAGGCTGGAATTATCCATATGCTTTCCTACGAGGAGACATTTCTGCAACTAGAATAAGATAAGAGCTGGGGAAAGTGGGAAGTCCGCTTCTAGCTCTCTTTGAGAAGAAAGAAATCCATCCAGTATATATTCCTGGGGCTAAAGCAGTATACCTAATGGGATTAAGCTTAAATGGTTGTTTATGGCTTTTACACTGGAGCCATGCCACTTCAAAGAAAGCAAGAAGAGGTGGGGACCTCTCCAGGGCAAGCTCTGAAGCCAGGATTGGTGGGAGGCAGGGTGAGCACAAGGTGAGGGGCGTGGCCACACAGCCGCCCTTCACTTAAATGGCCTTGAAGCCAAGGAGTCTCCTCTTCCCGTCTGGCTCCCTGAGACTCTAACTACCAGCTTTCAGATAAGAAAGGATTTCAGTGCTTGGACCTAAATTCTTTATGCTCAGTTCCGTGGCTGATGCCATAAAGCATTCCCAGCTAGAGTTGTAAGACGAAACCTATTTACAGGTGCAATGTCTTACCTGTCCAGATCGGATGAGTTGGTTTTCTTTGTGAATGGAAGAAAGGTAAGTGTTGGGTGTTACCACCATGGCTTGAGCCAGATGGAAACTACTAACTTGAGAGGAGTCTTTGTGGCCCGTTTGCGCTGAAGCCCCTTTAGTCAGGGACAAGAAGCCAGGGACAGGGAACCCATACTAATTTGGCCTGTTTCCCATTCAGCTGCGGCTCAGCCTCTGAGATGTGGGGAGTTAGTGCAGCATGGGGTCCACTGCGTGTGTCCTGGCTTCAATCCAGCTCTGCTGTTTACTGTGTGAATTTATGCAAGTTCCTTCTCCTCCCTGAGCCTCAGAGTACCCACCCTCAGAATGCACTTCCAACCGTGACTGTCAAGATTAAAAGAGAGATGCACTTTTCACTAATTAGGAATCCCCTCAATGTTTGTAAATCACTTTACTCTGAGCCTGATATACTGGAAGCACTTTATGTAGTATTATCTAGTAGCACTTTTTTTTTTTTGCAACAGATGGGAAAAGAGAGAGATGAGAAGTATCAACTCGTAGTTGCAGCACTTTAGTTGTTCATTGATTGCTTCTCTTAAATGCCTTGACCAGGGGGCTCCAGCCAAGCCACTGACCCCTTGCTCAAGCCAGCGACCTTGGGCTTCAACCCAGTGACCTTTGGGCTTAAGCCAGCAACCATGAGGTCATATCAATGATGCCACACTCAAGCTGGGACCCCACGCTCAAGCTGGTGAGCCCATGCTCTAGCTGGATGAGCCTATGCTCAAGCTAGTGAGCCCACGCTTAAGCTGGTGAGCCTATGCTCAAGCTGGTGAACCCACGCTCTAGCTGGTGAGCCCACGCTCTAGCTGGGTGAGCCTATGCTCTAGCTGGGTGAGCCTATGCTCAAGCTGGTGAGCCCACGCTCAAGCTGGTGAGCCCACGCTCAAGCTGGTGAGCCCATGCTCAAGCTAGTAAGCCCACGCTTAAGCTGGTGAGCCTATGCTCAAGCTGGTGAACCCACGCTCTAGCTGGTGAGCCCATGCTCTAGCTGGGTGAGCCTATGCTCAAGCTGGTGAGCCCACGCTCAAGCTGGTGAGCCCACGCTCTAGCTGGGTGAGCCTACGCTCAAGCTGGTGAGCCCACCCTCAAGCTGGTGAGCCCATGCTCAAGCTGGTGAGCCTATGCTCAAGCTGGTGAGCCCACGCTCAAGCTGGTGAGCCCATGCTCTAGCTGGGTGAGCCTATGCTCAAGCTGGTGAGCCCACGCTCAAGCTGGTGAGCCCATGCTCTAGCTGGGTGAGCCTATGCTCAAGCTGGTGAGCCCACGCTCAAGCTGGTGAGCCCATGCTCAAGCTGGATGAACCTATGCTTAAGCTAGTGACCTCAGGGTTTCAAACCTGAGACCTCAATCTCCCGGGTCGATGCTCTATTTACTGCACCACCACTGGTCAGACTCCAGCAGCATATCTTGATCCTCAAATTCAAGAGGAGAAGAAACAAAGCTTTCTTTTTTTTTCTCTTAATCCACTTAATTTTTCTGTTGTGTCTCTATTATACAGAATTGGTTGAAATGTAATTGCAGTCCATTTTGAGGACCCTCTTTCCCTGGGTTATGGCTAATTTTCAGGAGGAACCTATATGACAAAAAGAGGGGGTCCCCCTTTGTCAGTTTCCCTGTCATCCTCCCCTCCAGTCCTCACTACCAGTCTACACAGGCCACTAGTTAACTCTCTGTCCTCTGCCAGGCCCCCCTCTCCTGAGTCCCTATCTGTTTCTCAGTAGGACCATTTTGTAGCTCCCAAAGCAGGTGGCTTCTCTGCGGTCTCACTCGATGTCCTACAGGACCACTCAGCCTTCCCATCCCACAAACCTGATTGGAATTTGATCATGTCCATAGAATTTCCCTTTTTAACCCTCTATCCTAAATCCAGTCTTCAAAGCCAGCAATGACAATACATCCTTTCAAAATGATCACTTATGTGCTGGGCCTTACTCACCTGTCCACTGCCCTAGACTTCAGAGGCCCTTCCTCTTCCTCTATTTTCTGTTCCATATCCTCTGTGAGTCATACGTCCAAGGTAAAGTGGCTGTAACTAAAATAGGGAAAAATTTAGAAACTGGAGAAAATATAGTTGTGTGTGGTGGGGATAGGAGTCAGATAGATAATAAAAGTATTATCCAATCATAGTGTCAGCAGATGTTTTTAAAGACCCTGGGGTGGCTGGCAAAGAGGGGCTTCTTCATTGTTGATTAAGAACCCCCTATGGATCCAGAAAACAGTTGAATTTTAATATCTTGGCTTGGAAGCATCTTTCTATACTTTTTTAGTTTTTCAGTTCTACACAAGTTCATGTTTTTCTTCTGGGGAGAATGGAAGAACCTAACATGATTAGCAATATTGTTCTTTCCTCTGGTGCAAGAGAATGGCTGGAGGTGTTTGCAGGACACCTCAATACAAAGTCAGAGGAAATATCCCCAACCAGATGGAAAGGAACTACCAAGCAAGGTCCCTCCATGGCTTTTAGTGCTAAATATCCCACTTTTTAAGATGAGGGAGAAAGAAATCCTATTGTTCCACCAAAGCTGCCCTGGGGTGCTGAGCTGGGGCAGCAAGATTCACCACCAGCTCCTCTGCCCCACTGGCTCACCCTGGGGCCTTTCCGGGATCTCACAGCCTTCTGCACCTCCCCTTTCTGCCACCAACTCTATCATCCCTGATGTTAGCAAATGTACTCCCCACTAGAGAGGTGTCTCAGAGGCACCAGAGTAAGAAACTTTCTACTTATCTTTCTTTCTTCCAGGACCCTCCATTAAACATACACACACACACGCGCGCACACACACACACACACACACACACACCATCCAAGCCTCTCCCCAGTTTGAACTATTTCAGGAGTACAGAAGACAGGGTTGGAAAATTCCACAAAAATTGATAGTGCAGCAAATCTGAAGAACACAGCTCGCAGGGCACCTTTCCACAGCAGTGGTTCCCAGCTCTCATCATGTCGAAGGGCGTAGTTGCCTCACTTGTTTGGCCAGTCTCCTGCTCTGTGAAAATATGTGAAGGCTGTTTGCCCTCAGCTCACAAAAAAGCAGGGGCAGATGGAAATCAGGCCACATATCATATCACAGCCCCTAAATCAAGCAGACCATGACAGACATTCCACCAGATTGGTGATTGAGTCCCCATAACAATCCCTTTTCTGTCTTCGACACAGGTGATAGAGAAGAATGCAGACCCAGAAGTCACTCTGTTGACCTTCCTACAACAGAACTGGACCCTTTTGATCAAAGTTTTGACCATGTCTGTGTTTGTCTTAAAAATCAGGCCAACTGTGATTATAAAAACTGAGCAAATGCTCCATCCAGACCGTCAGTCCCCCTATCCCTTGCTCCCTCTTTGCTATTGGCAATGATTTTAGAGGTATTAAGATAACTGAACTATTTACAGAGGATGAAGTTTTCCCAGAGTTTCTTATATCTTGATTTAATTGCAGTGAAATAAAAGCTAAGCTCTTTATTTCAGCACTAATTACAGCTTGAAGGGACTTCCAGACCCCAGGAGAGCTGTTATGTAATGGAGGCTTCTGTTTCATGGCCTCTGCCCTGGAGAGAGACCAATTTTTTTAGATTCAGGAAGACTCTGTATCAGAAAAGACTGCCTTTTCCTACATCTGTTTCCTTACAGCAGATTTTCCCCCATTTTATATTCTCAAATTTTTTTTGGGGGGGGAGGTAATAGTTTTTAATTGATTTTTAGAGAGAGAAGACAGGAAAGAAACAGAGGGAGAGAAAGTGAAACATCAATCTACTATTTCATTTATTTATGCATTCATTGGTTGACTCTTGTATGTGTCCTGACCGGAAATCGAACTCACAACCTCAGCATGTTGGGACAACACTCCAACCAACTGAGCCACCCAGCCAGGGTTTTATATTTTGAAATTTAGATCTTTATCATAGTAAACATATTTCAATTGATAAATCTGATGGATCACTCAAGACAGCTTAAAAAGAAATTATAAATTAAGGGAATCGGCCCTTAAACAAGCATTGGTGAAAAGCCCACATGGTTTTTAATAGTTGTCAATGTTTAGAAATTAGAAAATCTTATATTAGAAAAAACAAACAGGATTTTTAGCTTCTCATAAAATATGTGAAGATAATAATTCCTGCATGGCTACAGTCTTGCTTAGGGATGAGTGGGGACTGTCCTTAGTCCCCTGTGTAAAGTGCAGTGTGAGCTCTCCTGTTACATCCAACCCGCTCCACTCATTCACATAATCTCTCTGATAAACATTTGAGGTTATGACTCAATTTAAATGAATAAGCCCTATGACCTTAAAAGGAAGTCATTGATGCCAAATCCCCCAAATTTTGTGGAAAATGGACCACAATTAGAGAGAAGGTTGACTAAAGAGAGGGTGCAGATGTTGAGCCTAGACCTAGAATTAAACCTGGAGCAAGCAAGTGGAGAGGGGTACTTGGTGGTATATGAAAATAAGGCTGGGAGTTTCCTACGAAGGGTCACTCTCATACAGATCATACAGATCACTGGGCAAAACTAGCAATGCACTGAACTGCTCAAAACAAGCTCTCTTCCAACTATTTGATTAGACCCCCAAAGAATACTTAAAATAAACTAGACTTTTTCAGTGGGCTTTTACTTTTACATCCCTTATCCTAGGAGATGCTTATAAGCATGCAAAGATAAAGTAGGTATTGCTTGACCTCTCTACAAGTGAGAAAATAGGCAGAGAGAGGTTGTATAATTAATGTCACACAGCTGGTTAGGTATGGAGTGGCTTTTACTGAGACTTGGAGGTGAATGACTTTTTAGACCTGGAACTGCCACACCCAAAGAAGACCTTCCCCACTAGTGACAGCCTAGGGGGCAGCTGTAATGAATGCAACATGTCTACCTTCACATCTTTTCCTTGACCACCTCCTTCCAGTAGGTCTCACAGGAACCAAGTACGCCTGCGGAAGAGGGGGCTGTGGTGCCTGTACCGTGATGGTGTCTAAGTGTGACCCCGTGTCCAAGAAGATAAGGTATCCTGCCCAGAAATCAAGAAGCCAGAGAGGGCTTTGCTTCTTTGCCAGGCTTGTATTCTCATTTCACAACTAAAGACAGTCTCTAAGGACCTCCCAATCTTGTGATTCTCACTATCTCTGGATCTTAGATCCCTCTTAAAATCTGAGAAAAGCTATATACTCTGTACTCAGAAAATACACAAATTAATTATATTTTGCACACAGTTTCAGATAGATCATGGATCTCCCAAGGCCCATCTATGCATCCTAAATTAGAAAACACCAATTTAGGCCAATCATTCATTTTACAGATGAGTAACCTGACGCTCAACAATATGTAGTGACTTGTTCAAGGTCATACAACTAATAAGTCATAGAAAAAGGACTTAAATACATGATTTTTTGGCTGACACTAATGCCCTTCCTACTGTTTGTTGGACACTATACCAACCCTGCAGAGCAGGGGACTGGGCCATAATTCCATTGTAAGGACCAGGTTCCAGGACTTGGGTTGCTCCCAAATCTACTGGCCCAGGAAATCAAGAAACAACCTCAGAATGCAAGCCATCCAATACTGTTGAGTGACCTTATACAGGGTTAAATTAATGAGCAAAAATATTTCATAAATATGGGTAAAAGATGTAAGTGTGCTTTTTGCCTGTTATGGAGTCACTGTCCTAAAGAAAATCTGTTGAGGTCCAACCCTACTTCTTGTGACACAAATCCACTCCCAGGAGTCCAGACCCAGGTAGTCTGTTCTGGGCTGGGAAATTTTTTCTGCAGTTCAGAATGCCCATATTCCCCCTGAGGGTGCCCACTTCTTACAGATAGCACGGAGTCAGCAGAGGGGACTCTAAGTTATTTCTTCCTGTGGCCCCTTCAGTTCTCCATCTCCCAGGCTGAGTGACAGGTTGGGGGTGGGGGTGGGGGGCCTGCTGCCCCTATTGGTTCCCAGCTTCCACAGGAGGCAGGACTGTGTTACTCCCCTTAATTTTCCTTGTACTTCTCATACAAAGGCACTTCTCCGTCACCTCATGCCTGGTGCCCATCTGCTCTCTGCATGGAGCTGCTGTTACCACTGTGGAAGGTGTGGGAAGCACACAAACCAGGCTTCACCCTGTGCAGGTAAGAGCATATGCTAATAATCTCACTTCTTTACTTTCTCTTTGTAACCAATGCTGCTGAACTGACAAGGCTGCCTGGGGCTGCATGGTTGAGGCCAGGTAAAGCAGAAACTTGGGCTGCATGTTGATCAAGATAATACTATCTGTTAAGTGGTTTAAAAGAAAGCTGGAAATTCATCATGTTTCTTAATGATCATCTTCTTATTTACTTTTTCTACTTGAATGATAAAAAGGATTTTCAAAACCTTGATTAATGCCTATTGGACTATGATGCAGAATAAATACAATAAATGTCTCAGAAGCTAACAGGATAAAATTCGGACTATTCCCTGTGACACAGAAGTCTTGAGAATAAATTTGGAATCAAGGGTGACTGCACCAGAGCACAAGAAATTGTTTCTCCAAAGCTGAACTTAAAGCTAGATAGAGCACAGAGTCTGGTTTTAAGAGTCCTGTAACAAGTGTTGGTAGAAACACATTGATTCTTGTGACATTGTCGCAGGGGTTTGGAGAGTCATAGGTCCAGACCCACCAACTCTGTGAGTCCTTCAAGGCAGGAGGAGCCTAGGTTCAACCATGTGAAATCGATTCCAGGGAGGTCAGCCAAGGCAAACAACCACACAGAATTCATGGAGTCTCTGAGAAGTTCAGAGAGGATGTTTACACCAAGGTTGATAAACCTGACTGCTAGGGTTATATTACTTTGTGAAATGTAGAGCAGGACTTCCCAAACTTTAATGTGCTTACAAATCAGCAGGGAGCTATTTAAAATGCTGATTCTGAGTCAGAAGTTTGGAGCAAAGGTCTGAGGTCTGCATTTCCTACAAGCTCCCAGGTGAGCCAACACCTCAGATCCACATAATACATTCCAAATAGCAAGCATCTGGAACACAGACCAAAATCTTGAACCTGTGAAAGTAAAGCTCCTTTTGAGTCAACAAAAAAAAATTTTTTAATAAGAAAATACCATAAGGTTAACAGTATATAGTCTCCCAAGTTAATAAAAAAATAAGAAAGACATGACTTATGGTCAGAACTAAGCTGGTCAAAATGTAGAGGTGTTCAAGAAAACTGTTTTTGAAACTTACAATTTCCTTATAATTACTGATTTCTGGAAACTTCTTCTCACTCTGGAAAGAGAGGCTGCACACTGCTGATTCCCAATTAGAAGGATCTGGGCATTTGAGCTTGAGAAGTAAGTCTAATGATAGAAAATGGCTTCTGCATCACTTTTCTCAGGAGCAGAGTAGGAAAGGGGACACTGCCATCTCTGATGGGGATGACAGGGAGGGGTATCTGCTTAGGGAGTGAGTTCTCCCCAGATGAGGGAGATGCAGGATGTGGGCCCTGATGAGAGGTGCTGGCAGCAGGAAGGTGGGGCCTGTGACCATGTGTGTGTCCTTCCAGGAGAGAATCGCCAAGAGCCACGGCACGCAATGCGGCTTCTGCACACCCGGGATGGTGATGTCCATGTACACCCTGCTCAGGAACCACCCCCAGCCCTCCGAGGAGCAGCTCATGGAGGCCCTGGCAGGTAGGTTTGACACAGAGGATACTTACCACCTCCATGGTCAGGTGGGATGTGTGCCTCGGGCTGCTCCACCCCACCCCCAAAGTCACCCCAGTCCCACTCGGGAACCCCCTTGGTTGCTCCCAGAGTAGCACAATGCACCCAAGAGAGAAGAATGTCAAGCTGTACCCTCTTTACCAGAGCATTTGCTGAAGTGACCTGCACAGAACTAATACAGTGCATGGGGACCATGCCTCCATCTTGACACCCCACTTCTCCACGCAGTGACTAATCTGGCTGTCTTCACCAGGGTTGTCATAACAAAGTACCACAAACTGAGTGGGTTAACTCAACGGGAGTTTATACTCTTAGTGCTGGGAGCTGAGGTTCTGAAATCAAGTCTGAGGGTCCTAGAGAAGGATTCCTCTTTGCCTCTTCCTACTTTCTGGTGGGCAAGCATCCTGACTCACACAGAGTCATTACTCCAGTCTTCAGCTCCATGTTCTTACAGCCATCTCCCTGGTGTGTCAATTCCAAAATCCCTCTTCTTCTTTTTTTTTTTTTTTTTTTTTTTTGTATTTTTCTGGAATGAGAAGAGGGGAGGCAGAGAGACAGACTCCCGCATGCTCTGCCCATCTGGGGTGTTGCTCCATTGCAACCAGAGTCATTCTAGTGCCGGAGGCAGAGGACATAGAGCCATCTTCAGCACCTGGGCCAACTCTGCTCCAATGGTGCCTTGGCTGCAGGAGGGGAAGAGAGATAGAGAGAAAGGAAAGGGGGTGGGGAGAAGCAGATGGACACTTCTCCTGTGTTCCAGGAATCAAACCTGGGACTTCCACACGCCAGGTCAATGCTATACCACTGAGCCAACTGGCCAAGGCAAAAATCCCTCTTCCTATAAGGACACCAGTCACTGGATCAGGACATGTTCTAATCCACTATGACCTCAATTTAACATGAGTATATCTGCAGAGACCCCAGTTCCAAATAAGGTCACACTTACAGATTCCAGGAGTTAGGACCTCAATGTATCTCTTGAGGAGACACAATTCAACTCATACCAGCCCTTCACATATCAAAAGGATCCTTTAAAATTTGGAGTGGGTTTAAGTTACTAATAGAGGAGTTCATAAACATATCCTTTCTACAGGATTAGTAAACATCATTTTTCAAGTGTCAGTAAACCTTAAACTAGCCATTTGTTAGACCCACCAATTCTTAGACTGAGGCCTGAAAGGTGAGCGCAGACATACTCTTCTAACCTGCCAGTTGCTAGTGGACTTCTTTTACTCTCTCTGCTTTGTTAGAAAAAATCAGACCACATCATCTAAAATCTCCACCTTGGTTCCTTCCACTGTGTGGCCAAGCCCCTCCCCCTTAAATGTGACCAAGCCTACTTCCTTCACCGGGCATTCAGAGAAGTCCAACTGGCCTCATTAATTCATGATTCCTCCTCTGCTACACAACTCTTGGCTGGCCAGTCTCCTCTCAGCTCCCAATTACTTTGCACATTTTGACTTCTTCACCTTTATTCATCTGCTCCATGAACCCTGAATGTTCCCCTCCTGCTCTCCACCAACCTACTGCTTGCTTATCCTTCCAGCCCAGGCTTCTTCGTGAAGCCTTCGCAAATGAATTGTATTCTACACTGACCCTCCTCCACCCCCACCTTATGCCTTCATCCTTGGAAACCTGAGTTTCTCCAGCGTTATCATACAGTGGAATTATTCTCAGACCTAGTAAGTGCTGATTCCTAGACCCATTCCATTTCAGGAACATTTTTAACAAATACTTCAGGAACTTCTAATGCAGTGACCTAAAAACCGTTGAGGAGCCCTACTAACAAACTGTTACTTTGTTCATATAGTGCTTTAAAAATCGCCTAAATTTTCTGGGTTTTAGGGTCCCCATATCTTTTATAGTGTCAGAGATATAGTTGTTGTCAATAGATACATGTTGAAATCACCAAATAGACTATCATCTTCTTTAGGACAAAAAATAAAACTGGAATTGAGATAGTGAAAAAGATAATATTCTAAGAGAAAAAACATTGAACAGTCTGGCAGATACTCAAATAATCTGAAAAAATACCTGCATCTGTTTTGACTTTCAACAAAACCCAGTAAATATAAAGCCTACTGATAATCATGTTTCTTATTTTATTAGGTAATCTATGCCGCTGCACTGGGTATCGGCCAATTCTTGAGAGTGGAAAGACCTTCTGCATGGTGAGTAGGTGACTATGGGAACACCTTCCAGAGTAAGAATGACAATGATAGCTGGTTAAGGCTGGAAATATAGGAGTTGGATTTTTAAAACTGTCTAAACCAGGAGTATTATTATATAAAGTCCACTTTTGTATCTCTGTTAGTAGTAAAATTTTCTAACTGCCCACCAGTTCCACAGTAATGGTGATTTATAAAGTAGGGAAGTAACTTTACTTTATAAAATTTATATAGCAAGTGAAAGCATATAATAATAATTACTTACCAAGTACTTTATGTCAGGTTTTCGCTAAGTTTGACATAATAAATCTTTATAAAACAACTTACTATAGTTAAATCTATGTAATCGCAGCGCCATTTGGTTGCTACTGCCCAACGTGGAAGCAGGAACACCCACTAGTGGGCGGTAGGAGCCAGGTTGACTACCACTGGTCTAAACAGACTGTAAGGGAGACAAGTGAGTTAGCTCCGACTTGACTCAAGGGAGTCACACCACAGACAGAAGTCAGGTCATGGAACCAGCCATCCAGACATCTTCCATGAGAGTTAAGGTATTAGAACCGGACAAACCCAAAGACACAAGTAAAGGCATGGAGTTTGCTTTAAGGAGGCAAGGTTTGTTCCAAAAATCCAACCAGCTGCAAAAGTGTGAGCAAATAAGGAAGCCAAATATACAGCATAGAATCCAAACTTCACCCCAAGTACAAAAAAGCACAGGGAGTTTCCTCAACAAAATGAGGATGCCTCACTGGGCTGATGTGAGGATCAAATGAGAAATCGTGGTCAAGCATGTCACAGAGTCCTACTTGATACTTAATAAGAGCTCAACAAATAGTTCCTACTGTTATTGATAATGTTGCTGACACTGGGACTAGCGTTTGATGGGGATACCAGCAGGGCACATCTGATCACCCACTCTTGAGAGCAGGACTGTTGTGGGCAGTACCACCCTTAGACCCAAGCAAGAGGGACGCCACACTTTGAAAGATTCCTCGCTGCTCCTCTTTCAGCCACCCCCAAGAGGCCATGGGTTCAAGGTGACTTGTTCACCTGAAGCTTTCACCTCTTTTCCAGACCATGACCCAGATATGGTCTTGACCCCACTCCCAGGCCTGACACAAGTTTCTTCCTGCGTCCATCATCCTAGAGCAGATTATAACAGGCAGTGTGTGTACCCCTAGGTCAAAGGATGGCCAACCACTGTCTGTTTTGGGAGCGAATGGACAGGACTTGGTTATTCATGCTGGGGTACTCACAAAGCTGTGTGAGGCCCCTCACAGTACAGAACAAAGTCAGTGTAGGGAGGGAAGGGCCCCACGCACACCCCAGACTTCTGCCACATGGGAGAGCCAAAATTGACAAGCTGAGAAAATAAATAGCTATAAACTCATCAGACTGCTGGTGTAAATGGAAAAGCACTTGTGAAATACAAATAAAGAACGTTAAAGAAAGCTCTCTCCTTGTGGAATGCGGATGTTATCACCTTTGCAGGCACAGACATTGGGAATAAAGGCAAAAGTGTGTCAGAGACCAACCCTGCAACCAGCAGGCCCTAGAAACTTCAGGGGCTGAAAGGAACCAAGCCCTGCCAGGGATACTTGAGGTTCTTAGCTACTAGACCAAGAAAAGACTGGCTTTTTCTGGTATCATTGACTCAGTCCATCTGGAAGCTCTTAGAGCTTTGAGTAAACAAGGAAGCACTCATTGCTACTTTGGCTCAGGTATTTTACTTTTTTTTTTTTTTCAGGGAGAGAGATGGGAAGGTAGAGAGACAGATAGACAGGAAGGGAAAGAGATGAGAAACATCAACTCATAGTTGCAGGGCCTTAGTTGTTCATTGATTGCTTTCTCATATGTATCTTGACTAGGAGACTCCAGCTGAGCCAGTGACCCCTTGCTCAAGCCAGCAACTTTGGGCTTTAAGCCAGTGACCTTTGGGCTCAAGTCAATGACAGTGGGGTCATATCTCTGATCCCATGCTCAAGCCGGCGACCCTATGAGACCACGTTCAAGCCAGATGAACCTGCTTTCAAGCCAGGTGACCTCAGGGTTTTGAGCCTGGGTCTTCAGCATCCCAGGCCAATGCTCTAACCACTGCACCACTGCCTGGTCAGGCAGTGTTGCTTCTTGAACAGAATTAGGAAGATGGTAGCATGAGACATTTGGGAAGAAACTGAGAACTTGAGTGTCTGGAAGTATTATTTTTGCTAGATACTTAGGCAAAAGTATGTAAGGAAGAGGATACAAGAGATGAGGTAGGAGGAAATGGGAACCTGCTTTTAAATTCATTGACTGTCCATTTATTCCCAGTGAGTCCCATGCAGATGCCAAATGTCTGGTTACCAACATGGGTTTCTTTCATCTCTGTTTATTTTTTTTCTTTTCATTTTATTTTTGTTTTTGTTTTTCTTTTTTACAGGGACAGAGAGAGAGTCAGAGAGAGGGATAGATAAGGACAGACAGACAGGAACAGAGAAAGATAAGAAGCATCAGTCATCAGTTTTTCGTTGCCATTGTGACACCTTAGTTGTTCATTGATTGCTTTCTCATATGTGCCATGACCGCGGGCCTTTAGCAGACCAAATAACCCTTGCTCGAGCCAGTGACCTTGGGTCCAAGCTGGTTAGCTTTTTTCTCGAGCCAGATGAGCCCGCGATCAAGCTGGTGACCTCAGGGTCTTGAACCTGGGTCCTCCACATCCCAGTCCAATGCTCTATTCACTGCGCCACTGCCTGGTCAGGCTTTTCATTTTTTTAAGATCCTTATATAATGATAACATTCAGTGTTGTTGAGTCTTACATATGCTAGGGCAGGGGTCCCCAAACTTTTTACACAGGGGGCCAGTTCACTGTCCCTCAGACCACTGGAAGGCCACCACATTCAGTACTCCATACACTGACCACCAATGAAAGAGGTACCCCTTCCGGAAGTGTGGCAAGGGCCAGATAAATGGCCTTAGGTGGCCACAATTTGGCCCATGGGCCGTAGTTTGGGGACCTCTGTGCTAGAGAATGGATAGTTATTGCTCTGAAAAGCATCTTATAAATTAATTCTACCACTATTATTTTGCCTAAAATTCAGAGATGTACACAAAGTTGTACAAGTAATAAACAGAAATGTTTACTATAATGTTATTTATAGTTATGAAATGTAGGGAAAAAAATTTAAATACAACTCAACAACAAATTTTACATATGTACATAGATATCCAGAAGATGAATTATTACTCAATCAGCAAGATTATATTTTAAAGCCTGACCAGGCGGTGGCGCAGTGGATAGAGCGTCAGACTGGGATGCGGGGGACCCAGGTTTGAGACCCGAGGTCACAGCTTGAATGCCAGATCATCTGGTTTGAGCAAAAGCTCACCAGCTTGAGTCCGAGGTCACTGCCTCAAGCAAGGGATTACTTGGTCTGCTGAAGGCCCCCGGTCAGGGCACATATGAGAAAGCAATCAGTGAACAACTAAGATGTCGCAACGAAAAACTGATAATTGATGCTTCTCATCTCTCTCTGTTCCTGTCTGTCTGTCCCTATCTATCTCTCTCTCTGACTCTCTGTCTCTGTAAAAAAAAATTATATTTTAAAGACATTTTATGATATGGTAAAAGTCTCCCAATATAAATAAACAAGTAGGTAAATAACTAAACAAAACAATGGGCAAGTAAATGAACAAAAAGAAAAATAAAAAGTATATTGTGTTATAAATATAGTACAAATATATATTATGTAAAAATATTTCCATTGGAATAAGGTAATAATAGTTTATTTCTTTTATGCTTCTCTATATTTTGTATTGTTGTTTTATACTATAATTACATATTTTTTATCTGTTATGTATCCATAATTTTATATATTCTATATGTATCATTTTACTTTAAAAATAAAGCAGAAAAGAGGAAAGGTCTGGGGTGATCCCTGTTCCAATAGAAACCACCCACAGTGATAAAAAATGTTATCTCATTTAAATTGTCAAACCTTTCAAGGCACACACCCATTTACTATTAAAAAAAAGAAAGATTTCATCTCAAGGCATTTTACCTTCCTAGGAGTCAAATGGCTGTGAACAGAAAGGAACAGGAAAATGCTGCTTGGATCAGGGAGAGAATAATTCTCCCTCACACGGCCAGCAGAGTGACGTGAGTCCCTTTGTTTTGTCCTCTCCCTGCTAGTGCTGCTTAATGCTGGCCCGGTGTTGACACTGTGCTTGTTAGTTCTGCTGGTCATTCTCTGCTTTACTTACAAATGTCAGAGTGCCCACACAAGTAAAGCCCTTTCATTTGGGAGGTGGGGAAAGTGGAGATGCAAACAAAGCCCAGACTTTGGCTTTTCTCCTGGCTTTCTGAAATCCTGTAATGACAAAACAAAACCCAGCTCAGATGAGAAAAAAGACCAACCCCAACCATGACGAGTCCCCAGCACGGCGGAAGTGTGTTCCTGTGCCTGACCTTCTCATGCAGAGCTGTCCCCTATCACTGTTTCCTCCTTTGTGTGGGAAGGCTGAGGACCCTGTCCAAAGTCACATGGTGACTTCACAGTCCCGCAGTTGGGAAGGCCAGCCTGAAATTTTCCAGTCCCTGGCCTTGCTCTCTCAGAAGTACTAGTTTCTAAAAAGACCCACTGCCAAGTTCTTAGATGAATTATTTAGAGAAGCTGGAAAACAGGATAAAGATGGCTCCCTCATTGAGGAAACTGAGCCCATCATCTCCCTCCTGAACTATTTTTACCGCTTACACCTACCTTGTTCCCATACTTGAACTCCCACTGTCTCTGTATTTTGGTCTGAAGAAGGGATTCAATGAACATAAGGGTGTTCATTGCAAAGAACAATGGACTGCACCCCCTCCATGACAATTTCACAGAAAATTAGTGCCCTGGAGGGGCCAGTACATTCGAAAGTCTGATCCTCCATTCTGTGGCCTTGGGAATTCAATCTGGGCAACGATGGGGCACTAGGAGCCACCTGACTCACTTTAACCAGACTCTAGGAGCCACCTAACTCACTTTAACCAGACTCTAGGAGCCACCTAACTCACTTTAACCAGACTCAAAGAACATGTCCCTGATAACCGTTTATAAAGAGAAACACAGATACAAAGTAAATCTTATGATCACTGAGCCACATGTCCTTTCTCAATTTTAAAAAAACAAACAGAAAAAACCATGGATCACAGGAAATAAGATATGAGATAGCTTTGTTTAATATGTAAAATGTTACAAAATGAGAGTTATTGTTACATCTCTGTGTATTGCCAGATACCACTGGCCTTTCATATTGTTAAATGTTAAAAAAAAAACACACACATAGGAAGCCACAATTTGGGAAGGTTGCTTGGTGAGCATGGATGCAGAGCAGTTGAATAATCTTAAGGGGATAACATTATAGAAGACCCCTCTCTTCCAAAGGGTAGACCTGATGTCTGCTCCCATACCCCTCCTTCTCTTTAAGCTATGTTAACATCTTCTGTTGGGTAACAGTTATCTAAGCCCAGCACCTGACAAGGGGAACTTCTAATTCCTCATGATGTTTATTTTACACTTTAATTCTCAGGCACAATCTTATTTCTAGGTTTTAAAGATATACCATATTATTGCTCCCAGGTACTGCCTATACTTAAAATTCCAGCTAGCACAAAATCTGATCATTCCGATACTGAGCTATAATGCTTCAATCGGGGGTCCTACTAAGAACTTTTACAAAGAATAATTATAATTTTCTTTCTTTCTAGACCCTGAGAAGATCACAGAGGGATAGAAAAACATGGGGAGTGCTAGACAAATGTCAGGCCATTTAACCTAATTGTGACGCCTCTCAAAATATTCGTCCAATTCCATAGGAGGTGTTAGAGTCGTGGCAGAGCTGAGAAGGAGCCCATATCCATCTGCCCACATCTCTCCTCATGCTCTATCTACCCTATTACACAGACCTCTGGTCCTGCTCCCACAGTACTCTCCCCATCTTCCTGACCTTTTCGTGCACGTTTGCTGGGAATAAGGATTTCCAAAGCTAAAATATACTTGATTCAAATAAGATCACTGTTTGGGTAACTTTTCACTGTGCTTTTGTTTTCTAAACATTTGAAATGCAAATGATAATTTACTTTCTTTGTATAGTCGATGGGAAGATTCCATAAATTACTAATCCATGCAAAGCACTTAGAAAATAAGCACTCTGCTAACATTAACTGTCGTTATTCGAGTTAGTGGGGCATGCATGTGTGCTTACACTTGGGCGTGTATGTTTAGGCTTATTTTTATTTAAGCTACAAGACCTCTCAGAGCTTTGAGCATTTTGAATCCTGACTTGACAGATGAGAGGATAGTGGTTTGAATCCCAAATTTATTTAACCTCTGATAGTTTTTCATAGACTCTCTTGATATTCCATGGGGTACTGTTTGAAATATCTCATAGAATACTCTTTTCTTCAGTATCATATTAGTGTCAAATCAATATTTCTCTTACAATAAAATTCTTAAAACAATTTGGTTTGAACTATTCCCCTGTACAAGGTGAGTAGGAGAATTATAACTAAGTTCATTCTGTCTAGTTAGTATAAATAATTACGGTGCTGTTTCCAGTTGAACTGGGCTGACAAGGTCATCTTCTTCTACCCTTTATAAAGATTTCCACAGGGTTATTTACAAAAGACGAGTTCCAGCCCTTGGACCCTACCCAGGAGCTCATATTTCCCCCAGAACTCTTGGTAAGATGAATTGGGTGTTTTATGTGCTTGTTTAAATGTCACTGATTGTAAACTTGGTTTCTAAAACCATCCTTTCCTTCCTGTGAAACTCAAATTGTGATAAGGTTTGATCAGATCAACATGCTTGTCCCTGATCAGTTCACCAAGCCCTGGCTGATGCCCTGGACACATACCCCGAAGTCTCAGCTGAGGCTATTTTTTAAGTGACATCATCATTATACTCATCATTGTCATCTATAGTGTGTCCCTGTTAACTGCCCTAAGTCATACAGCTTTGCTCAACTTCTAACTTGGTTTCTTTGGCCACTCCAGTAACCCTAAGGAGCACTTCCAGCCACGCAGTGGGCACAGCAAGTGAATAGGTGTGAAGATTGGGAGAATGCCCCTCCTGGTAAAGGGACAGAGCAAGGGCCAGCCTGGCTGGTAGGGTAGGGGGAAACCATACCGGACTATGGCTTTCACTCTATGTGAGATGAAAAGTTATCAGGGAGGGTTGACAGAGAAGGGATATGCTCTTATGAGCACTGTAATGAGATCTGAGGTCAGGTTGGCTGCTGGGATGGGAGAAGCGTGCGAAGGGGCAAGGGCAGAAGCAGGGAGCCCAGTCAGGACACTGAAGGCATCCTGAGAGACCACGCTGCCGGGGTGCAGGTGGTGAAGAGGAAGTGGAGTCTGGATATAATTTTGAAGAAGAGCTGACAAGCCTTGCTAGTGGATGTGACGTGGTATGTAGGAGAGAGAGGAGTCAAGGCTGACTCGGGGTTTTGGGCAGCTGGAAAGTGGCCATTTAAGGAGAAGGAGAAGACCTCCCCAGTAGCAGAGTAGTTTTCCTTTGGGAGGTTTTTGTGGGGCTTGGGAGGGGATGATATGAAGTCTCAGTTTTGAACATGTCAAATTTGAAATACCTATTCCACATCTAAGAGCTAACATTGAGTACTCATTCAGATAAATGAGTTTGGGTTTTAGAGGAAAAGTCCAGGCTGAATACATTAACTTAAGAGCATTAGTACAATTATGCTTTTTAAAGCTATGATAATAAATTCTGTTAAATTAATCTATACTGAAGGCTCAGTGACAGGTGCCAGTTCATATTGTCACTTGTCTCAAAAGAACTACATATTATAAACAAGTCTTAAGCTAAAGAAGTAAATATGTAATTATGGAAACGCAAGCCTTAACCAATGGGTATAGTATCTTTTTGGTCAAGTGGACCACCTGAATCTGGCTAGAGGACCATACCTCCATCTGGGATCTTGCCTACCCTGGAGGGACTGGGTGCACATGTGCATACACACTTGTTATTTGCTCTTAGAGAATGACAGAGAGTCCAGAAAAAATAACTCTGACCTTTCATGGAGAGAGGGTTACCTGGATCTCCCCTGGGACCCTCAAGGATCTCTTGGAGCTGAAAGTGAAACACCCTGAAGCCCCTCTCATCCTGGGCAACACCTCACTGGGTGAGTGGTCACAGCTGTTCTTGTGCTACCATTAACACCAGGCTGGACTTACCTGTCCCTGCTGTGCTCTCAGTCTACAAACACTGCTTTTAAGGATAAAAACTTCATCTTTTATAATAAAAACATTAACACATAATAATATATTATAAATATAATTACATATAATTATTTATATAATTATATATAAATTGTACATATACATGAGTTATAGTAATTATAACAATAATATAAAGAGTATAATTTAAGCATTGTTATGTTTTACTACATTACATTATACTAATGGTCTTCAAAGTTCAAGACCCTTAGAGAATGTGGCCAACCCCTTGAAGTGTGGAAAGAAAATGTTAGAGGATTTTTTTTATCATTTACTTTTTCTTGTCCTTTTCTATGTTGATTTTGCTAAATAGTGAGTAGATATAATAGAATTTTATAGCATATGCATGAGTATATTAATGATGCACACCCAGTTATCACCCACCACCAGTTTAAGAATAAGAACTTGGCCTGACCAGGCGGTGTTGCAGTGGAAAGAATGTCGGTCTAGTACACAGGGGACCCGGGTTCAAAACCCCAAGGTCACCAGCTTGAGAAAGGGCTCACCAGCTTGAGCACAGGGTCACTGGCTTGAACGTGGGATCATGGACATGACCCATCGTCACTGGCTTGAAGCACAAGGTTGCTGACTTGAGCCCAAGGTCTCTGGCTTTAGCAAGGGGTCACGGGATTGGCTGTAGCTCCCCCCACTCCCCCACCCCGTCAAGGCACATATGAGAAAGCAATCAGTAAACAACTAAGGTGCTGCAACAAAGAATTGATGCTTCTCATCTCTCTCCCTTCCTGTCTGTCAGTTTCTACCTGTCTCTCTCTCTCTCCCCTCTCTCTCTGCCTCTCTTGCTAAAAAAAAAGAACAAGAACTTGACCAAGAACTTTGAAGGCCCTATGGGCCCTCCCAACCACATTCCCTTCCTTTCCCTTCCCTTCCTCTCGAAGGGACTCATTAGCCCAAATGTGGTGCTGGTCAGTTTCTTCCTTGTTTTTACAGTTTTACCATATGTTTGAATCCCTAAGCAATACATCATTTAGTTTTACATAATTTTGAACTTTACATAAATAGATCGACACAACATTATGCTTCTGCAGTTTGCTTTGTTTGTTGAACATTGTTGAGCTGAGATTCATTCATAATGTTGCTTGTAACCATGCTTGATTTCATAGTATGACTATGGCACAACTGACACATCCATTGTCTTATTCTATCGTTGAAGGACATGGAGTCCTTTCCAAGTTGTGACTATTGCAGATAATCTAATATATGTCTCCTGGTGTGCACATGCAAGAGTTTCCTAAGAACCTCTCATCCATTCTGCTTCCTATTTTATATACATGCAGCGAATGTTTAAATAAATGCACATACTGGAAGCATATGTGCTATAAATGGACTTGGCTGGGTACATGGCCACTGCTTTCACATCTGTATACATTTACTGTCGATTATAAAATTAGTACCTGAACATTTTTATGAAAAACTTTCAATGCCAAAAAAGACATTTTCTCTTTTCTAATTCTCTGTAAAATATATATTTACTTTTCAGGACCTGCAATGAAATCTCAAGGACATTTTTACCCAATTGTCCTCTCTCCTGCTAGGATTTCTGAGCTGAGTATGGTGTCTAAAACAAGTGAGGGTGAGTTCCTGGTGATGTTGTAAAATATCAATGAACCAGTCCCTGCACTAAACTTCCACTTGCCAAATAGTTTGGAAATTCTTCATGCACTTGTCTGGTTTATTTCCAGCTCTCTATCTTTTTTCTGATGTACACCCCACCATGAAACTTTACTATCAAAACCCATGCACAGAATATGAGGCATTCAGATAATATTATTCAAGACCTTGTAGTCACTTACAGGATTCTTGCCTGTTAAATGCCATAGTGACCTAGAAGCAATAAATTTGCTGTGTCACTTTGATGAGAAGACAGCAAGAGATAACTGGTGCTGTCCATCAGTTGGTTAAATAGTTGATTCCAGCAACCAAGGCTGTTTGCAGAGAGAGAGTAGGAGAAATGTGGTCTGGCACTCAAATACTATTTGTCTCATGAGCACAATGGCAAGAAGCCAAATGGGACAAAAACCTACCTGGGCAAGCATCCCCAGTCACTTAAATATCCTTAAGAGTCCACTGTGTGCATATATCAGGCAAGGTAGCACTCACAAAGAAGGAAACATGCAAGACTTTGCCTTCAAGATGCGTGGTAGTACTTTAACAAAAGGAACTTCATTTTCCTCTTTTTTGCATCCTCCCAAAGGTTCTCGCATAGAAGTACATGCATGTGAGTATTGTACATGCATATAAGTGCTCAGTCAATGACTTAATGGGGAAAGGAAACGAATGAGTTGGTCAGGACCTTGAATTTGGGATGCAGTAGTAATAAACATGACTTCCTGAATTTAGGAGACAAAGAGGGTGACTGAACTGAAAGCAAGCCACTGTGTGTTTGTGGGGGTCAGTGTGGGCAGTGGAGGGGACCTGCCTTGGCTCTATCACTGCCATCCAGGTGACCTAGCTTCCTGGCCTCTAACCATCATCAGCCAAACTTGGACTATGCTGCAGACCAGCAAGCGTGCCCTGCCCTAGCCTCACTCCACCCGTCTGCAAGAGAGGGAACCCTTCCCAGTTCTGCTCAGCACCACGGCTCCCCAGCTCAGCCTCAGGACAATCAATGCAGGTAGCACATCTGAGTGCCACTCAGAAATTGAGAATGCGCTTAGACTGACCTGAAAGCTTGGTGTTGACAGAAAGGAGATGAGGGAAACAATGTTTGCCCTGCTGAAGCTGTTTTCTTGGGATATTGATTTTAAGCTGTTTATTAAGAAACCAGACTCGGAGAGAGCCTTTGACCCTCCCCCTTTCCTGCCCAAGAGATTCAGACAGAAACCTCCATCAGGAAGGAGGTCTTAAGATGCTGCCTTAGCCTAATTTGAATTAAGTATGGTAAATAAAGGGCTTCATACAGGGCCTGTTGGCTAGATATCCCCTGTGCCCCCTTTTTTCTGAGTTGCCTAGCAAGAACTCCCCTGCCCTGTATGTTCCACTCTTCCTCAACCATCTATAAATCACCCATTCTCGCTTCTGAAATCTTAAAACTCCTTTTCCTCTTTTTCGTTTTTGTCCAAAGTGTCTTACATACCCAGTGGTGCCTCTGTCTTTGGAATTTCCCAACCTATGTGATTTCTCCATACACATGTATTGTATCTTGATTTTCTCCTGTTAATCTCTCTGTGCTAATTTAATTATTAGCCCAGCCTAGAAAAACTAAAAAGATGGGAGGAGAAGTATTCATTTATATTAGCCCCCGCAGAGAGAAGAGGAAGAGAAAAAATGGGTGGGTGTGGAGTTTAGACAACTAGCTTAAGCAGCAGGTTTGGATGGAAAGCCTTTCTCCTCATCTTCGCCCGGGCATCACTTAGCCCATGTTTTCCAAACTTCTCCCTATCACCCAACCCTGACTTCAAACAAGTCTTGAATAACTAAATGAAAATAAGCAGCTCTGAAAAAACGAAAAGAGTTTCCACCATCACCCTGTCCCCAACCTTCCCAGTGATGGGATTCAGCCGGTTCGCACCAGTTCAGCAGAACAGATACCGTATTTCCCATGTATAATAAGACGCACCCTTTTTTGAAAAATTTGGGGTCTAAAAACTGGGTGCGTCTTATACAGCGGTTGTAGATTTTTTTTTACTTGCCGTTTCTTGCTTTTTCATGTGGATGAGGAGTTGTATAAATTTTATGATGAATAAAACTTGAGTTTAATAACTTTATGTAAACTTTTTTATTCTAATTTCGGGCCCCAAAATTAAGGTATGTCTTATACATGGGAGCGTCTTATACAGGAGTAATACGGTACCCAATTTTTTGTTGAGTTTGGCGAACCAGTTGTTAAAATGGCACTTGTCATCAGGGTTCTCTCTAAGGTGGACGGCTGCCCAGGCGCCCAATGTGGAAATCACAAATTTACATTCCTTACTCTTTTTTAATGTTCATCTGTGCAACAGTGTATTCTAAACGCCCATAGTAATGTTCATTCTGTCCATAGGTGGAAAAAATTGCAAGTGAGGATGCCAATGAAGAAACAATATGGAAATATCTTTAGTAACAGTTTTGTTGTTTTTTGTCAGGTATTATTTAATATTTTTTCATTAATATTTTAAAACTCTCTCTTATAACATAATCTCGTTTTGTGTACCTCTTTTATTGTTCTTATTTACAAATTAAATGCATGAAATAATACACTGCCATTCGGTATATCATTTTTTTAAACTTAAAACGGTCATTAGGGCAGAGAACCAGTTGTTAAATTATTTTGATCCCACCACTGTCTATACCTGCCCCTGAGAGGCTCCTCAGTGTGCAATTCACAATCCTAAAAGCAACTCCAGTCCCTCATTTTATAGGTGAGGAAACCCAGAGGCAAAAGGGGAATGTACTTGCCCAAAGTCTCTAAACAGGCTGGTGGCCACGTCACCAAGCCACACATCTACCACTTCCAGTTCAGAGCTCTTTTGTTGCTGCCAGCCCCCAGGGTCCACCCCCAGGCCTGTCCCATTGGCTATCTGAAAGCCCCCTCAGTTTGGATTCTGCAAGAAGTAGAGCCAGATTCTGAAATCTGAGGAAACAAACCTGTGCCTTGTCCATGGCCTCTTAAAATTAAAGTGTGAGTGCCCTCTAGTGGCCTCCAGGAAGGTTTCCCAGGATTCTCAGCCTTCCTGAGGCCCCAGAGTAAAGGACGCTGGTGGGGCAAGGGTACTCTGGAGCCAGATATGCCTCCCTCCCCACTAGCGACCTCAGAAAGTAAATTTTTGTGATGGAACATGCTTGTTGGATTTTGCATGCTAATTTAGCTTAATAGTGTTTAGTTGACTCTACATTTTATTCCATCAAAATCTTTAGTATAGTAAGTGCTCCAGAAAGTCAGGGCATCATTATCCCCATAGAGCCATGAACTCTGAAACACATGGAGTTAAAAGGCAAAAACCCACATTCTGAGAAGCAAACCAAGTTAAAGCTCTTTTCAATTCCACTAAAATATAAGCTAGATTTTGTGACCAATAATGAGATAAAGAGAATACTCTCAGGATAGAGGTGTGATGCCTAGCCCAAAGTGAGGGGGTAACGTGAGCAATGGAAATGGCCAAACAAAAGCCCCAGTGGATTGTCTGGCTTTAACCTGAGTTTGAAATCTGTACTTATGAGGACTTACAGAGCAGACAGCTGGTGTTATACTCTCCCATGGGTTAGGGTTAGGGTTAGGTTAGGGTTAGGGGTTAGGGTTAGGGCTGAACTGCCCTTTTCTACCTGTGTCCAATAAGGGATGGTCCTATAGGTCTGTGTGATGCTTCTGACCTAAAACAATAATAATAGTGTTTTTGTTTCTGGTTTCTTTCCTACTAATAGGATTCTGGGTAGGAGGAATTGTATGATGCAAGCTTGGTCTTCCCAGCCCTCCTGTGGGCAAAGATAAGGCCAGGATTTTTGCAGAAGTTAAAGACCAAGCTCCAATGGAACCTGTAGTGATAGGAAGTAACAGGCCATAGCTGATAGGTCCGGGAAGGACCATGTGTTATGGAGTGCCTTTTATGAGACACTGAAACAGAAACAGGATGAGGACGCTAGGTGAAGACTTTCTATGAAGGAGCAGTTTATTGCTTTTCGGCAAGATTTGCTAAGCAGAAGGATAACAAGGAGCAGAAGAGAGGAAAGTATTGTGCCAGTACATTTTTAATGTTGATTAAAAATAAAGTTATGTGAAAGGGTTAAATATTTTCAAAGATTAATCCGCAAGAGAAAAATCAAAGTCCAGTCTGAAACAGGCTGTGACAACCCAGCCCTAGAAGTGATAAAATTAGACTCAACATGCTAGTGACTCACTCTGCAAACCCCAGAGAAGTAAAGGTTGAATTTTTTTAATGACCAAGTTGATTTTATTTCAAGAATATAAGAAAGACTTTCCCACATAGGTGGAATATAAAACTGAGACTCGTGGACATAGATAAAAGTGAAATGGTTATCAGAAAGGGAGGGGTAAAGGGAGGAGAGTAAAAAGGGACAAATATAAGGTGACTGATAATGATTTAATTTTAGGTGAGCAGCACACAACATAATTAATTCTAGTGTTATAGAGATGTTCGCCTGAAACCTATGTACTCTAATTGATTGTCACCCATTAAATTTAATTTCAACGTTTTTAAAAAAGAAAAAGATTTTACATTAGAAAATCATTCCCAAGGTCACCTGCTTGAGCGTGGACTCATCTGACTTTAGCTCAGGCTCGACAGCTTGAGTGCCGGGTCGCTAGATGGAGTACTATCAGTGTGACCCAAGGTCACTGGCTTGAGCCCAAAAGTTGGGCTTCAAGCCCAAGGTTGCTGACTTGAGCAAGGGGTCACTGGCTCAGCTTGAGGGCACCCCTGACCCCATCAAGGCATGTACAAAAAGCATTAATGAACAATTAAAGTGACACAACTATGAGTTGATGCTTCTCAACTTCCTCTCTCTCTTTCTCTCAAAAAATAAAGGAAAATCATTTAGTTTTTCACATTAACATAGTAAAAGATAAGTTTTATAACTACCTAAATAGATAGAAAAGAAAACTTTAATAAAAATTTGTCCATTTATGATATAAATTCAGAGCAAACTAGGAATATAAGGAAACATTCTGAACCTGATAGTGAGTGTAGGATTAATTTGAAATGGCTAACTAAGTTATCTCCTGATGGTTTGGATGACTTCTTCACTTTCAAAGATGGACCCGAACCCTTTACATCCCTGCTATACAGAAACCCCAAAGCAAGCTCTATTACTGTGCCACTAATCAAAAGTATGGTTGCAATGTTTATTATAAATTTTAATTACTTCCTTGCCAGGTAGCAAATAACACTGCTCTAATCTTCCTGGATGCTCTCCCATTGTGGCTACTTTCCTGGTTCCTCTCTGGGAAACCCCCAATGTCCCCACACCCAGCAACATCCAATGGGGCAGCTCCTGGCATGGGCTGTATTCATTCTGATCAGCCAGAGCCCCTCATGCAAATTATTGTTGAAGCTTTTGAGTATCAAGACTAAGCTGTACAGGTACATATCAGCAGTCAGATCACTACTGATTTTTAGATAATGACCTAGGCAATTGAAAGAACTTTGCCATTATTTTAATTCCATCAAATTTATCCCCCTTAATCATAAAACATTTTTGCATAGCTTCACTGTAGTCAGCCAGTAGGAGGCCATGGAAAATTTTTAGTAGGGTCTGCTACCTGCTAGTTGTTACTGTCATTCCTTCTCTCGAGCTTCTATTCCCTTGTGTTTATTCCAACAAGAAGTAGACCAGCCCAGAGGTCCTAGCCCTGGCTGCACAGGAGAACTACCAGGGGAGCCTTGGAGAAAGGCCCAGACCCAGAGATACTGATTTAATTGATCTAGGGAGGGGCCTCTGTGCTGTTTCCCAGTTCCCGGGGATTCTCTGTGCAGCCAGGGTGGGGAGCCACTGTGCAAGAAAACTCTAAGGCCCTGGAGTCATGATCACAATTCAGCTGCTCCTTCCACGTGCCCTGTAAAAACAATTTTTAAAATGTTTGAATTAAATTTACCATATAAAAACAATCTGCTTTCCAGGACTGACAATAGGTGCTGGCTGCAGTCTGGCCCAGGTGAAGGACATCCTGGCTGAGAGGGTTTCAGAGCTCCCAGAGGAGAAGACGCAGACGTACCGAGCCCTCCTGAAGCACCTGAGGAGTCTGGCGGGCCAGCAGATCCGGAATATGGCAGTATGTTCTCCAGCCCCACCATTAGGCACACCGTACCTATTTCTTAATCTTATTGAAATGGTGAAGTGGGCATTGGCAGAATCTGTATGCAAAAGGGTCTCAGCAGATTGAAATAACGGGCATAATAAGCAAATATGATAAACATTAACTCGACATAAACATAAACAACATAAAAAAATGATAAACTCCTCACAAACATTAGGGGATATTTTAAAATGAATATGAAGCAATAAGAAAAAAGAAGCATTTGGTTTTTCTTTTTCCTTTATTAAACAAGAACATCAGCCTGACCAGGCGGGGGCGCTGTGCATAGAGCATCGGACTGAGATGCGGAGGACCCAGGTTCGAGACCCCAAGGTCACCAGCTTGAGCGCGGGCTCATCTGGCTTGAGCAAAAAGCTCACCAACTTGGACCCAAGGTCACTGGCTTGAGCAAGGGGTTGCTCTGTCTGTTGAAGGCCCGTGGTCAAGGCACATGTGAGAAAGCAATCAATGAACAACTAAGGTGTTGTAACAAAAAACTGATGATTGATGCTTCTCATCTCTCTCCATTCCTGTCTGTCTGTCCCTACCTATCCCTCTCTCTGACTCTCTGTCCCTGTAAAAAAAAGAAAAGAAAAAAAAAACATCAGAAAAGCAAACAAGTCAAAGAAAGTTGTTTGATTATGCAAATGAGATGCAAAACCAACTTTTATTTCATTGGTGAAAATGCACTATACAAAAGGCTGAAAGTACTGGAGTATCTGCACATTTTCTGAACCCCTAAGTTTTGTGAGCAGTATAGTTAACTGACATTATTTAATAACATATTTAAAAGAGGATTTGAAGTCAAGTTTAATTGAATAGCCAAGTAGTACTGTAGGTGGGAAAAGGACTTCATGGTTTTGCTAATTTTATAAGACTGTCAAAGAACCTAATTTAGTTTAAGGTTGCATTAACAGAAGTGTAGTACCTACAATAAGGAGGATAGCCTTCTCTGCTCCAGACTGTTTAGACCAGGGGTCCCTAAACTTTTTACACAGGGGGCCAGTTCACTGTCCCTCAGACTGTTGGAGAGCCAGACTATAAAAAAAATCTATGAACAAATCCCTATGCACACTGCACACATCTTATTTTAAAATAAAAAAACAAAACGGGAACAAATACAATATTTAAAATAAAGAACAAGTAAATTTAAATCAACACACTGATCAGTATTTCAATGGGAACTATGGGTGCGGATACATCCTGTGCTCCTCTCACTGACCACCAATGAAAGAGGTGCCCCTTCTGGAAGTGCGGCGGGGTGGATAAATGGCCTCAGGGGGCCGCATGCAGCCGCTGGCCGTAGTTTGGGGACCCCTGGTTTAGACCACTGCTGCAGAATAACACTCAGATCTGGGAAACACAGTTTCAGGTTTGCTTATTTTTTACTGCAGGAGAAAGCAGAAGAGATATGATTCAGCTTTCAAAATATACATGATCTCTCCCCTGCATACCCCAAATGGTGTATTAGAAATCATTGGGATCTAGGGAATTGGGGGAGGGCATATTTATTTGAAAAAGCTCAAGTGATTTCAAAATCTTCTCTCCCCGTCAAGAACCCTGACCAACACCCAGAGCCTGGCAAAACAACGGTTGCAGGAATGTGAGGGCCTGGAAAGCACATCAGAAAGAGGAATGGCGAGGGGCAGTGGTCAGAGGGGTCATGAGAGCTGCTTTCAGATAATCATAGGTTCCTGAGGACAGATGGGTTTACTCTGTGCAATCAAAAGTGAGAGTCCAGGGAGGCAGATTTCAGCTCAGTAGAAACAAAAACTTGCACTGTCCTCACCAGTGTTACAGCCCAAACGGCAGCAACCTGGGTGGGCCCTGCAGATTCCATCACTGTGCAGGAAGGGGAGTATTAAATTGAATGGCTGGTCATTACCCTCCCAAGTTCTGAGATACTATGCGCTCAACCTAACCCAAGTGCAGTCTTCCAAAAAGAAAAAAAAAGGCACCCCATTCTCAATGGTATGCATGCCCAGAACCTAGACATGATCCACATGAATTCTGCACTGTGGCCAATACTGAGGAGGGCATGAGGGGATGATTCAGAACTGACCACAGAGCATCACTGCTTGGGTTTGAATCCCACTCCTGCCCCTTTCTAGCTTATAGACCTTGGTCATATTTCACAATTTCTCCACACTCCAATGTCTTCATCCATAGAAGGGAGAGATGGCATCAGTCTCACTGGGTTGTGAGGATGAATAAATGCCGGTGAAAATGTCAACAGCAGGTGGAACACACCAAAAGCTATGTGAGTGTTAGTTACCATCAATTGCTCTCAATCCAAAGTAGCTTAGTGGAAGGGGCCCTCTGGGACAGAATGCACTCCCAGATGTGTGAACTGAGTCCCCTCTGCAAAGGGGCACCTGGCTCCTCAACATTCTTTTGCTACCAGAGAGGACCATACGCAGATGCCTGTGGGGCAGAGGATTTGGGGTAGAATGACCCAGGCTGAAACTCCCTCTCCTTAGTCCTTAGGGGGACATATCATAAGTCGACATTGCTATTCGGATCTCAATCCAATTCTGGCTGTGGGCAACGCTACCCTCAATCTGATATCAAAAGGTAAGCTACCTCAGAACACTCTGAACAGCACCTAAAGATTTTTTTTGTCTATTTTTAAGGATTCTCTTTAAGTCAGAGCCGTGTCTCCGGCTCTCACTGACCATGGGAAGCTCAGGCTCCTGGAGGAAGGCACTTGGATGAAAGGGGTGGCAAGTGTTTCCTTCGGGCTCTACCCAGACATGCACACGACACCCACCCCAACCGCAGCTCAGTCGGCCCACATGTCAGTGTCCACCGGGCATGGGGGGCTCGGCTGAGGCAAAGGCTCTCTGTGGCTTGAGAGCCCCTCCTTCCTCCTCTTCAGACGCACCACCTCCCACCCCCAGCTGCTGTGTGAGAAACCACAAGTTCGGTGAGGACCTACTGCAGACATCTTGAAACCGTCTGAGGGCAGGAGAAGGCAATGACTAGTTTTACATGCTGGCTGAGAGGAGCGTTCCTCTGGGGATGCTCCATGCTAAACTACCCTTGTGTCCCTGGAAGAGCTCAGCTCCCACACTTCCTCAGGCTGCTCCAAGGATGCCCTTAATGGACACTAACTGTATGCTAGGCTGATGGACACTTTATACACAGCATGTCTAATCCTTCCAACTGCCTACCTAAGGTCACCTGCAGAGGCACGTGGGGTGCGGACTCCAGCCTGTCCTATTTCTAAACAGGTGTACCCGCCTCTTCTCCTTTGGGCCACCTCCTGGGGCCTCTAACTCGCCCTCCCCGTCCCTTCATACACAGCCCATCACATCCCCACTCCTGCTGTCCATCCCACACAGCCCGCCCATTATCTACCCCTCCACGAGAGGACACGGGCCCAGGAACTGGGGTGTACAGGAAGCAATCACACCCTGCCCCATATGAACCTGGGGAAGGGATGTCTGACCAGGAATTCTATCCCAGGCATTGTAAGCCTCCTAAGGGTCTGTTGGCCAGCACTATGCCATCCCAACTCAGAGTGTTGGGAGAGACTTGGTGGCAGAGGGAAAGCTCCCCTGTCCCTCATTCAGTCTTACATGGGGCTCTCCCAAAGGGACAGAGAGGACAGGCCTCACCCCTGTGGGCCCCGTCAGCCATTTTGTGGAGTCCTCCAGACCTGTGATCCAGGAGGACCCCAGCTGAGCCCCAAAGACCGGGAAAGTAGAGCTAAAACTCTGAGGTATCCTGATAGGAAGACAGGCCGGCCAGCAGCAGGCCACCTCCTACACTAGCAGTAGGCATGCTAAGAGTGACCGAAGGGTTCTCCAGGGCTGTTGGCTGTTACTCCTGGCCTAAGGTTTCTGTTCTCTCATCTCTGCCAACGTACCTGTACCCTGAGCACAGCCCAGCTCCAGCAAGGCCAGTATGTGAGCCCACTGACCAGCAGCAGGGCGAGCCAGCAAAGGTCATCTGGGAACCTATAGGGAGCCCCGGCCTTCTTCCCTACTGCCCCTGTGCGAGCCAGCATGGTGCTGCCCATGCCAGGGATGAAACCCAAACTACTAGGCTGTAGTTTGATCTATTCACTGCACCTCTTGTGGAACCACAAGCCACCTTTAAAAGCCAGAAGGGACTGCTCAGACCACTCCGTGATAACAGTTGGGCTGAAAGAAGGTTAATGTATTGTTCCCTTTGCTTTAAAGGTGTATGCATCTAAATTAGGAGCCAACAACGGCAACAAGAACAAAAAGTAAACCCAATGGTTGGAATTCTGTAACAGTGAAAACAAACCCTGTCTCAGCATAAATTATGCCCTTACCCTGATCACAGAATTGAAAAGGTTAGGTTTAGTTAACCAGCCTCTGAGGAAAGATGGAAACCCACACAGGCCTGGCAGGCCTTGGAGGTGGGAAGAGCCCCAGTTCACAGAGCATGTGTGCTGATAAGAGTAAATGTCATGAAGCTGCCACCACCTCTCCCTGTGAAGGGGACAGGAGAGTCCTGACTGTTGCATACTCATTCCTCTGCGTCACTTTTCTTCTTTGCTGCCAACATTTAGAAATACAGAATAAATCTTGTGTTCTCTGTGGCAACTGTGCAGAAATGTCACTTTCTTCCACAGAAGGTGCACGGCAGATTTCTCTAAACGCAGATTTTCTTGCTGGGTTGGCACATGCAGACCTCAAGCCAGAGGAAATTTTGGAATCTGTATATATCCCTCACTCTCAAAAGGTAAGAATTCCCCTGGTTGCTTTTGAGAGTTGTTTTCCCTTTTTATCACTGAGTCCAGTCATCTTTACAACTTTGAAAACAGATAGAAGAAAAATAACTCTACCATGAGAATAATAACTTCCTGTTCACAGTGGCCTGGCACAGCTCCCGGACCTCAGACATCCTGAGCAAGCAGCTCCAGGGTGTAGACTGAGGGTGTTGTTTCAGCTGTGGGGTGGGGCTGGCCCAGGGCCTGCAGCGTGCTTCCTGTGTCCACAGATGGCCTCTGGAAAGCAGAAGCTGTAGAATGAGCTCTCTACCTGGCCCACAAAGAGATGGAGGCTGGGCCAGGCCACCCCACCCCTCATTCCAGCTCACCCCAACAGTTGATGGAACATCTGCTAACACGAGATGCCTGGGGGGGTGAGCTGGGGGGTCCCTCTGCCCTCACTCACTGCTCCCTGAGTCTCTCCCAAAACTGTACCTAAATCCAAGAGGATAATCTTCCCAGAGAGAAGCAATGTAACACACACACACACACACACACACACACACACACACACACACACACTGATCAAAAGCCAGGCATCAGCTGGGTTACACAGGAAATCTTATAGTTAGTCATGCTTTCAGTCATGTATGATATCCAATTATTTTTCCTGTGGAATAAAAACTTTGAAGTGTGCTCCCGGTCAAATGTACGTCTGTGTAAAGACCCCAGGCAGACTCAAGCACAGCACCCACAGTGGCCACAGATGGAAACACACTTGAGTTAGAGGTCATCTCCATTAACCCCGTGTCAGCACGCCAATGGTCATGGTGCCAAGAGATCAGAGGGGCACCCAACACCCTCCTGACTCTTGTTCCTAACATGAGATTCCTTAGCTCACTGTTGGAAAGTTCATTTTGACTCCTTTATGAGCTATGAAAAATGGAAAGTGGCAATTTCTGCAAACCAAGAAAGACAGTAGATCTTTTATGCACTTTGGGCAAATCCTATTGGAAAGCACTGGTGTTGGAGGGCTCCTCCATCCTCCCTGAAGACAATGGGGAATGGCACTTGAAAATAAGAGCCTATGGAAATGACCCAGGAGTTCTGTACGGAGGCACCCTGACCTCCGAAGAAAAGGGTACAGTGATCCCTGTCCCTTGAGGGGATCCAGCCTTGGGGATGCACCTTTAGGAGGACACTATTTCAGTCTGAACGAGAAGGCAGCCAAGCTGCCCTCAAATCATGCCAAGTATTTTTTATGTCCCTTTAGATTGAGTCTAAGTGATTGATTAGTGGCACCAAGAAGCAGAAACCATGCTCTCAGTTTTGATGTATCAAATAACTCTAAACGGTTTTTGTCTCCACAGTGGGAATTTGTGTCAGCCTTCCGACAGGCTCAGTGCCAGCAAAATGCCTTGGCCGATGTGACTGCTGGCATGCGTGTCCTCCTCAAAGAAGGCACAGGCACCATTGAGGACCTGAGCATCGCCTGTGGAGGGATCGGGGTGGCCCCCATCAGCGCACACAAATCCTGCCAACAGCTCCAAGGGAGGTAAGCAGGGAAGCCTGCACCCTGAGGGTAAATCAACATCAAAAAAATAAAAGGGGAAATTTGGCTCAAGCAAGTGTTGATAAAGCCCTAGGATGATGGAAACTCCTATCTGTAGAAACACTGCTTGTTCTTTCCATAACTTTGCTAAATGAATTAAAATTTACTTGACTTTGATTAATTAGGTGGCACTCTTTGGGTGACGAGTTCAACATAAATGGTGACGACTGCCTTGAGTCCCAGTCCTCTTGTGACATCAACACTCCAGCAAACGCACACCAAGCAGCGTGCAAGTGGCACCTGCCACTTCCTCTGCTTGGGTGCAATCTATTTCTTCCTCAGTAAAAGCTGCACCATGTCTGTGTCTTGTCCATCTCATAATGGAACTGGCCCTAACAGTCTATTTATTTAAGGCTAGGTTCCAGCATGTTCTGGCTCTTGAACATGCTTGGTTTGTGTTCAAGGAATAGGTCCCATCCACACCCTGCCATGATCCTCAGCCCACCCCTTGCCTTGGTTTTCCTGAAGGACTTAGTTAAGTAATTTCTAAGTTCCCTTTCAACTCATTAAAAAAGACTCCAGATCTCTAAATGAACACCATCTACTATCTCCCACCTGTCATGTGATTGAAACAGCCCTTTAACTGCTCTTATTCCCACCCACAACCCTGCCAGGTGCTGGAATGAGCTGATGCTAGATGAAGCTTGCAGGCTGCTTCTGGATGAAGTCTCCATCCCAGGCTCAGCTCCAGGCGGGAAGGTGGAGTTCAAAAGGACTCTGGTGGTCAGCTTCCTCTTCAAGTTCTACCTAGCAGTTCTGGAGAGATTCAGGAAGCTGGTGAAGCAGTCCCCTGCACCTGTAAGTGCTTGGGCTTGCACGTGCTCCTTGCAGCCACAGGTGCCCAGCTTCCCCACTACTTTTGCACACTGTCTTGCAGTTGGCCTGCACCATGACTGGCCACCTGTTCTGGGTCAGGCCAGGTCCGTTCCCAGCCATCCCCCCTTCCAGATCCATGAGGCGCAGATGCCAAAGTATCTTCAGTTCACAGACACCTAACGCGTGCCCCAAACAGTGAAATATTATGGTGCCCCTGCCTTGCTGTCCAATTATTTTTCCTTCAAAACCACTTTACGAAAGTGCAACTACATAAAATAAAATGCACCTATTTATATCCAGTGAGTTTTGACAACAAATGTGTAAACCCATGTAGCCACCACCTCAAACCAGATACATAGCATTTGTATTAATCCAAAAAGCATGCTTTGCCCATTACAGTCAGCCGTCCCACCCCTGCCCCGGACAACTGAAGTTTAATTTCAATATGGAGTGTAAACTAAGATTTTATTTTTCATATACTAACAACCATACTTAAATTAAAAATAAATTTTTTAAAATAAAAAATAAAGCCTGACCAGGCAATAATAGCACAGGGGCTAGAGCATTGGACTGTGACACGGGGGACCCATGTTCGGAACCCCGAGGTCGCCGGCTTGAGCACAGGCTCATCTAGCTTGAGTGCGGGCTCACCAGCTTGAGCGTGGGTTTGCTGGCTTGAGTGTAGGATCATAGACATGGCTGCATGTCTCTGTCAAAAAACTAAATAAGAAATAATTTTCAAAACTACTAAATTTATTTGCATGTTAGTCTCTAAGTAGCTTCTTGCTAGATTTTCTGATTATAAATTTCTGGAGTAATTAAGCAAAGCCAAACATTCTCTTTCTCTCCCCTTCTCTCTCTCTCTCCCCCCCCCCGCTCTCTTTCTCTCTCTTTCTCTCTCTCTCTCCCCTACTATGATTACAACTCTTGCCCTACCTTACACCCCACCCCCAACCCACCCCAACTGTCCAATGGTACTAAAGTGTCTGATTTTCATTTACTAAGATAAAGACCCTCACCAACCACATTCCCCGGGATAATCCTTGCTGCTATTTAATTTCTGAAGAAGACACTTGATGTGTTTCAGCGACACACAGAGTACCTTCCCAATTTTACTGCTCTCCCGCAAAATCCGGGCTACTGAGAAAAACAATTAGTGTATGAGCTCTTTTGCATACAGCGAACTCCAGCTTATTTTGGGATGGCTTGTTTAAACCCAAATATTCCTGCTTCTCCAGTCTGCCGGCCAGCCCCTGACAGGCCCCTTCCTTCTCAAGGTGGCTTGAAGATCAAATTCAAACCAGTCAGTCTGGTTCCTCAATATGTGGAAAGAGGGAGGGCAAGAAACTCTAACAAAAAGTAAAATCCTAGGAGGTGATGGGGATTAGGGTTATCCAGGCAACACTGACCATACAGTTTTGTGGATACTTTAACCAAGTCATTTTCACATAAATCAAAGCCCACCTTAATCACAGATTTATCAGCTTATATGTATCATTTTGAATCTTCATTCAGGACTGCCTTCATCATCCTGAAGTTTCAGATGGATTCCTAAGTGCTCTAGAAGATTTCCCAGTCACTGTACCCCAGGGAGTCCAAAGGTACCAGGTCAGTGAGTTTCATTTAACAGAAACTTAGATGCTAAGAGATAAACTGTAGCTGGGTGAACAAGCAAGCAGCTGAGAGTTGCGATTTTTAGTTCTGACTTTGCAGTTTTTGCCAGCACGTTGGCCCTTTGTTTAGGCCAAGTCAGGAAGATACTGGATCTAAGATCAGGCTTGATTTACCTACCGCTAGGGGCACTCAGGGCTGAACCAACCCAGAACAGTTTGACATCTAACAGCCAATAGTCTCTTCAAACTAAAACCCTGATGTTCTTTGGGCGTATGATTGAAGAGCAGCTGAGCCTGGTGTGGGGCAAGGACAGCACGGGAGAGTAGCAAGGTTCAGCCTTCAGACCTGATTGCAAATGTTTAATTTCAACAGCAAAGCAAGAGCCCTCCCCCACGCTCCTTGAAGGACAACTTAGAAAGTGTCTATTATTACTTCCTAGAGCACAACCCTGCCCCAACCCCATCTCCACACACCACACACAGATCTTCCTTGAGAAGAGTTTCAGAGTAAACATTTTCTGCATGGCCTTATACTCCCAGTGATGTGTTTATGCCCCTTAAAGGGGCAGCCAGGGCACCTTAGTCTGGATCTGGACAGACCCTATTGCCATTTGCTACCCCTCCCAACCCCTGGCCAGAGGTTCTGCTCAAGTAGATAAGTAGGCTTTGGCATGATTTTGGTCCTTCACCCTCAGGAATTATACCACGTTAGCCTTCATCCTCATCATCACTTTATATGTGAACAGGTTGATTATTAGAAAGGTCAGTACACAGGACAGGAAGACCCTCTGAATTCCAGAAGAAAGGGGTGCAGAAAAAATTTGCCAGAAGTAGAAGCTGGGGTACCCCTTCACCTATTTCACAAGTTTGCCAAAAATTTGGCCCTGTCTACGGTGTTGCCACATAACTGAAATGACCAGTTATATTGTTAAATTGCCATGCTCTTTATCCGACCCACTCAAGTGTTTGTTGCCCAAGGGTGACTGTTTTCTCAATTCTAAATCAGGGGTGTTGGTAATTGTCCAGGCCACTTCTGAAAATTAAACTTTTTCAGGATAACTCTTGTCTTCCTCTGTAGAGTGTGGATTCTCACCAACCCCTCCAAGACCCAGTGGGCCGCCCCATAATGCACCTATCAGGTCTTAAACATGCCACAGGTGAAGCCATATTTTGTGATGACATCCCCAGGGTGAATAAAGAACTTTTCATGGCTTTCGTGACCAGTACCAGAGCCCATGCAAAAATCAAGTAAGTAAATTAATAGCTTTTAAAAAGCCTTTTAAAAGCATGCCTGTGGATATCTTCATAGAAATGTGCCCTTCTCCTGCAATGCCCTAAACCCAGAGAACCAAATATGGAAA
The DNA here is from genome assembly GCA_037038555.1 of Rhynchonycteris naso. Classification (NCBI taxonomy): domain Eukaryota; kingdom Metazoa; phylum Chordata; class Mammalia; order Chiroptera; family Emballonuridae; genus Rhynchonycteris; species Rhynchonycteris naso. The sequence continues at coordinate 33,162,431 of CM072997.1, read as the reverse complement.
GAGTCAAGGTCAGCAGCCCCAGGAGGAGGAAGGGAGAGTATCTGGAAATGACCACCATAGAAAATAGAACAAAAATTATAGTTATGGGTCTCTTGCTTCCATTCTAACTTCACAGCACCTCATCTCCCTGCTGTAGGCTTAGGCAGGGCTCAAAGGAATAACTCTAAGGAGAGCTAATATTAAGCTGGTGATAAATTACTGAAATACTTCATTACTGAATGGTAAATGACCACATCCTAAACTTCCTAAGGACACCCCCTTGCAACAGACACACTGGTCCCTCCAACAGTTTCCCTCCCAGCAGCTCATGTATTACCTCCTGGCCCAGCAACGGTACTCCTGGACCCTGCTCTATGGCAAGTCAGCTCTAATCAGGGCCTAAGCTTGACCAGTTGTTACATATTTTGATTTTCAACCATGCTCTATCCTTCCTTCAAGTTTGAGGCCCTCAAAGCCTGCTGATTTCTACCTCTTAAATATTTCTCTTTTTTCAGATCAATTGATTCATCCAAAGCCCTTGAACTACCTGGCGTGGTTGATGTGATAACAGCTGAAGACATTCCAGGCACCAATGGTGCTGAAGATGACAGACTGTTGGCTGTAGATAAGGTACAGAATATGCCTTTTCAGATGACTTGTGTAGATAATCACCACAGTACCACCTGCAATGGGCTTCCTGCACCTCTCGGTCTCTCAGGATAGAAGTACCAGCTTCTTTCTACCTTTAACATCTTTATTCAGGCAGATCTACTCTTCTAGAGTCAGGAAATAACATAATAAAAAGGAAAGTTATTCTGTAAAAACAAGTCCTGGTTTTCCTACTGTGAGCTCTTGAGTTAATTTATCTTCATCTGAAAAAAAAATGAAAATGCAGAAACTGACTTATATCAGGATAGAATAGAAAGCTCTAGAAAAGAAAGTAAAAAGAAAAAAGAAACACTCCCTGTTATTTACACTGAACTCCCTTGCTTCCTGGATCAACCCCTCCCCACTTTCCAATGAACTCACACCCTCCATTTTTAATAAAGTTGCTTTTGTCATCTTTGACCTTTGATCAATTCTATAATCATTCACTGAGTACTTGTCTCTGGAGCCAGACTACCTTGGTTCTTGTCCCAGCTCTGCCACCCACCAGCTGTGTGTGTCCTTGGGTGTCATCACCTGTAAAGTGGGAATAATCATAGCACTCACCTCATTGTGTTGTTGGGAGATTTAAATAAGTTCATACATGTGAAGTGTTTACAACAGTGCTTGGCACACACAAAGGCTCTCAAAGTTAGCCATTATTGCCACATCTCAGTGAGTCCCACAAGGCAGCTTCTCCTCCAGCCACGGAATAAATCACTGTTCTTTTCGTTGAACTCCAGATGAAGAAGTTGGCTGTCATTTAGAAACTGTATTATCTGCTCGGGCTGACGTAACAAAATGCCACAGACTGAGTGCTTAAAATACAGAAATTTAGTTTCTCACAGTTCTGGAGGCTGAAAGTCCAAGATCAAGGTGTTGGCAGGTTTGTTTCTCCTGAGGCCTCTCTTCCTGGTTTGCAGATAGCCATCTTCACCCTGTGTCCTCATATGGCCTTTTTGTCTGTGTGTGAGCCTCCTTGGTGTCTCTTCTTCTTCTTATAAGGACATCGGTCATATTGGATTAGAGCTCCACCCTTATGACCTTATTTAACCTTAATTACCTCTTTAAAGGCTCTATCTCCAATACAGTCACATTGGGGGTTAGGGTTGCAACATATGAATGGGGGAGGGAGAACCATGTTCTGTAAAAAATGCTTCCCTTACCTTTAAACTCTAATAGGACACCATGAAGGTGATATCTATGAACCTAACTTGACAGGACAGAGCAGATTTAGGTCACAGCCAATCTCCCAGCCATTCTGGAGTTTACATTCATTAACATCTGTATTATTTATCTATTTATTTATTTTGCCCTGAAGTGAGAAGCAGGGAGGCAGACAGACTCCCACATGCACCCAACCGGGATCCACCCAGCATGCCCACCAGGGGGCGATGCTCTGCCCTCCCGGGGAGTTGTTCTGCCTGTCTGGGGCGTTGCCCCTCTGCAACTGGAGCCATTCTAGTGCCTCAGGTGGAGGCCATGGAGCCAGCCTTAGCGCCTGGGCCAACTTTTTGCTCCAGTGGAGCCTTGGCTGCAAGAGGGGAAGAGAGAGACAGGAGAAAGGAGAGGGGGAAGGGTAGAGAAGAAAATGGGTACTTCTTCTGTGTGCCCTGGCTGGGAATTGAACCCGGGACTTCCACATGCCAGGCCTATGCTCTACCACTGAGCCAGCCGGCCAGGGTTCATATCTGTATTATTTAAATTATCATTATTTTTACTTAAATTATTTTTTAATTTACAAAAAATTTTTAATGTTTTAGCCACTCATGCAGTTGAATGTGACTTCAATGTGATTATTATTGCTCAACAATAACAACTAAGACACCAGCCACTGGTAAGGTTGAACTAAGCCTACTCCTACCCAGAATTTTCTATCTGCTTTATGCATGTATTTCCACAGGTACTTTGTGTGGGCCAGATCATCTGTGCTGTGGTTGCAGAGACAAAGGTACAGGCAAAGCATGCAATTGAAAAGATAAAGGTCACCTATGAAGATCTGGAACCTGTAATCTTCACCATCGAGGTAAGCTATCTGGTCTCTCCCTTAAGGTTATAAAATTGAAAACACTTTTATAAATATCTTAGTTTGGGGGGCGGTTTTTTGTTGTTCTTTTTAAGTGAGAGGAGAGGAGACAGAGAGACAGACCCCCACAAGCATCCCACTGGGTCCACCTGGCAAGCTGCCTACTAGCAATACTCTGCCTTCCTAGCTATTTTTAGCAACTGAGGCCGAGACTCCAGAGCCACCTTTAAGGCCAGGGCCAACTTGCTCAAACAAATCAAGCTGTGGCTGCAGGAGAAGAAGAAGAGAGAGAGACAGACAGACAGACAGAAAGACACAGAGAGAGAAATGGGGAGGGGGAAGGGTGGAGAAGCAGATAATGGTTTCTCCTGTGTGCCCTGACCAAGAATCAAACCTGGGACATCCACATGCCAGGCCACACTTTACCACTAAGAAAACTGACCAAGGCTACTATAAATATCTTAATGCAAGACTAATTCAGAGCTCTGTTTCATTTTGTTTGTTTTTGTCACTGGCTTGCTCTAAAAAACTCAGCTTTCTCTAAAAGTTATTACTTAAATTGAAATTAGTTTTGGCTCCAAAAAGCAGGAAATAATAATAATACAAATTTATTTTACATTCTAAAAGTGGTCACTCTAGGGCCCATATGGAATTCTATGTATCAGGGTCTGGCTGTTTCTAGCTAGTTGCTCATCACACATGGTTTTCCTTCACACTTTGGCCCATGATGGCTACTGAAGCTTTGGCCATTAAGTCCACATTCCGGATACCAGAGACAATGAGCTGATGACCAAGAGCATATCCCTCCCTTTAAGAACAGGCCCAGAAGTTGCACATACCTACTTATGTCTCATTGGTCATGCCATGCCTAACAGCAAAGGTTGCTGGGAAATATAGATTTTATTTCAAGTGGTCAGGTATCTACCAAAAACCAAGGAAAATAATGAGATTGAATATTAGGAACAATCATGTTTTTAAAGTGGAGCTAAAAAATAGTGGGACTTTCATGATGAATTCCACAGAAATTTTCAAACTCATTTGTAGGTCTGGACAGTGGAATGCAAATAAAATTTAAGTTAGAATAAAAAAGCTGGATGTGGATTGAAGTCTGCAGTTTCTAACTCAATGAAGAACAAGTTCAGAGTAATTAAGTTGAGAATAGTTTACTTATATGTGTACTTGTGACAGAAAATAACATTTTTTCAAAGTGAACAATTTGAACATTTTTTAAAATGCGTCTAAAAGGTACAATATGCTCAGTATTAAACTGTTTCTTGATTTTTCTAAACTCTGATCTGAATTTCCATCTTGCCAAGTTTGGAAGAAGTCCAGGCCATTTTTCTTGGTTCTCCTTCCTAGGGTTGTATTAGGATCCTAATATGGGTTTTCAATTTCTAATTCTAACCTTATTTCCTCAAAGGGGAAATGACCCACCCATAGGACACACCCATGAAATATCTTGGGACTCAGAAGGGTTAGAGATCCAGAATTCCCTCAGACTAGGACTGTCTAGAGTCAGCAAAAAAATTATTTTGTAAATAAAAGTAAGTAACAAAATAGTCATATATACCAATACTTATTTATCCATTCACTCAGTTATTTAAATAACTATACATATGCGAGAGGCAGGGTAGGGTAGTGGCTAAAAGCACAGGTTCTAGACCAAACTGCCAGATTTAAATGTTGATTGTACCAATTATTAACTGTGTGACCCTAAGCAAACTACTTGGCTTCTCTGTACCATTGTTTCTTCATCTGTAAAATGGGGGTAATAATAATAACACTTACTTCATCAAGTTGTCCTAAAACTAAATGAGTTAATTCATGGAGAATAGTGCCTGGTTTATGGTTAGTGCTCACTAACTATAGCATATATTATAATAAGATTATATTATTTTATGACACATTACAATATGGCAATAAACATACTTCCACATGGGCTAAGGTGACTTATTGAGATCTTGTTATAGGAGAAAATGAAACTTTGACTATATTATTTATTTTCTGCAAAATGTTTCTGAAAACTAAACCTGGCTTGAAAGCTGCCTTCATCGCTTACCGGTATTTGCAGCATCACTTGGAAAAAGTTTTATAACTTCTCTAAACCCAGTTACTTCATCTGGAAAATGGAGATCATGATAGAATTTACATAAGAATACATGTAAATACACTGTATAGTGTACAGTGCTTGGCACAAAGCAAGCACTATATAAATATTAGCTACTCTCACTATTCTCATTATCATCCTTAGCAAGAAAAGAAATGACTGGAAAGCTGTTGGAGAGAAAGAATGCAGACAGGTGCCCTTCTGAAATATGAAAAATGACGTTGGTCTGAGGGTAAAGCAAGGATCAGCTGTCAGTAGGTTAATCCGCAAAAGCCCAAACAAGGTGGATCCAGTCTTCATGTGTGAGTTAGTTCATGTTATTATTAGAAAGAAAACAGAGTAAAGAACTAGAAAAGCCCTATGAGATATGCCAAATACTCAAAGAAATGAACAAGCTTCCTACAGTGTCTATTGGGCTTGCCCAAAAGTGCATTAGGACTTGAGTTTTCTCCCTCAACATGGCCTGTTCTTTCAGATCCCAGAGTTAGAGGTTCTTGTACCTGAGGTACCTAAGTCTACCTATTTACCCATACTGCACTTGGACCTGTCACCTGTTCCCTGGAGACACTGAAAAAGAGAAATGAGTAGTTATCATGCTGGACCATTCTAGTGGCTCCAGATCTCAATTCTGAATGTTTCTCTAATCCTTGTTGGTTTCCTCTGCAACCTAGAAGACATTCTCCGCCATCCTGCCTCTGCCGCAAGCCCACTTCTCTTGGGCTACCTTGCTTGCATGGCTTCTTTGATGTGTCCTAGTAGATGCCAACTTTGGGGAGTTTACTGACTTTTGATTAAGGGAGGAAAAACTGCCAGTGGAAGAAAAATACAAAGAATTGTCTTTGTGTTGTTTTTTGTCACTTAGGATGCCTTAAAACACAACTCATTCTTATGCCCTGAAAAAAAACTTGAACAAGGAAACATTGAGGAGGCATTTGAGAAAGTGGATCAAATTGTTGAAGGTAAAAAACTCAAGATAGTTGATAGGATCTTTGCAGGATTCTATTCCAAAGCACACATTGAGAGCGTGTGATTTCTCCCCAGAAAGACCACCTTCTAAAGTTTGGGTACTTTGCCAAATTTCTCTTAGATCTCTTCTTTCCAAATGGGGGTGGGGGGCTTTTGAGGGTGGGAGGTAAGAAACAACAGAATAAATGGAAGAAATACTTCTAAGATTTTTGATGAGTTAAGGGAAGAGCGAGGAACAGAACCAGCCACTTTCAACTTGTTATCCAGAACTATAGTCTCTGAAACAGATGGTCAGTTGCCACAGGACAAATGCCTGATCTATCAATTCTTGGGTTAGGACAAATCCAGGCTGGCCAGTTCACATCTTGGCTGCTCTCGAATTCCCCAGCATGGCAATTTCTAACCAGCACACACCTTCAGAAATTTCTCTGTGCTTGCACTTAACAGGAGAGGTCCATGTTGGAGGACAGGAACATTTTTACATGGAAACACAAAGAGTGCTTGTTATTCCAAAGACAGAGGACAAAGAACTGGACATTTATGTGTCAACACAGGATCCAACCCATGTGCAGGTGAGGTCCAGGCCCACCCCCACCTCTGTTACTTCCTAATTCTATTATGGCCTTTAATCCCCACAGCTTCATTGCTGGCAGGCATTTTGCTTAGAATATAAGTATTGGACATTAGTAGAGAGCCAAGACTGCAAATCCCTTTTGTTTTTTTCTGATTTTTTGAAGTCAATAAAAGGACAGCCAGTCACTTTAAGATTTAGAGAGTAGTCAGCTTCCAGTGACAGGATCTGGGGAAGGGGCGGCAGGCGCCATGTCTGGCCATGAAGGTGGCAAGAAAAAGCCCCTGAAGTAGCCCAAGAAACAGGCCAAGGAGATGGATGAGGAAGATAAGGCATTCAAGCAGAAGCAAAAAGAGGAGCAGAAGAAACTTGAGGAGCTAAAAGCGAAGGCCGCGGGGAAGGGACCCCTAGCATCGGGTGGAATTAAGAAATCTGGCAAAAAGTGAGCTGTTCCTTGAGCCTGGGGCAATGGTGATGATTCTTAATTGCATTCCTCTTTTAACATCTGGATTCCCTGTCATAACATCTCTTGCCACCTATAGCTAGAATGAAGTGTTTTCTTGAAGCCTATTGTATATTTAAGAATAAACTTTTGTAAAAAAAATGGTAATAACCACCATGCAGTGGCTCGCTCATCTCTTTAGTTCTCACTGCCATGTCAACCTTAGCTGTGCCGTCAGAGCAAACCCAGCCAGAATCCTGTCCAAGTGTGTTCTTAGTCTTTGTACTGCCCCAAATTCTGTACACCTGAATTAAACCAACTCATTTGAAAAAAAAAAAAAAGATTTAGAGAGTACACTCATGGACATAGATAATAATGAAGTGGTTACCAGAAGGAGGAGGCTAGGAGAGGGTAGTAAAGAAGGACAAATACACTGTGACAGAAAATAAAATGACGTTGGGTGATGGGCACACAACACAATCAGCAGTTCAAATGCTATAGAGATGTTTACCTGAAACCTGTGTACTCTTATTGATCAATGTCACCCCATTAAATTTAATTTGTAAAGAAAAAAAGATTGAGAGAGTACATTCACTGAGAATATGCTTAAATGAACCCTGTCATTGGATGAAAACACTAAGTTATATCTGTATTTGCTTTTTCTCTGAAATAATTATTACAGTTACCCTTTGAAGTAAACACCTCAGTTTATAGTAAACTTTCATTCCCCCAGTCACAGAGTGCTCTGGGTTTTAGCTACAAATAAATATCTTATTCTTCAATAGGTGATCAGGATTTTTTGTTTTTCACCTTGTTGGGATGATATGTCTAGGCATTTGTCTAGGATTTCAGCTTCTAATAGAAATTGAGGACTGACAGCTTCTCTTCTGAAAAGTGTCATTTTTCTGCTGGAAATGCTGTTCTGTGACAATGAGTCATGTTTCTGAACTCAGTAGGGCTCCACATGACACATTCAGACTATGTCAGTCTTTTTTTTTTTTTTTACTAATAGTAGATGTGGGTGACTTTAGCTGTGATACTATATATCATATATAGTATATATGTAGAACAGGAAACCAAAGTGTTCTTTGCCATTTCACTCTTGTAAAACTTTCCTAATATCTAACTTTTACAGAAAACAGTGTCTTCTACTTTGAACATCCCAGTCAACAGGATCACCTGTCATGTCAAACGAGTGGGTGGAGGTTTTGGCGGGAAAATGGGAAGACCCGCTATATTTGGGGCTATTGCAGCTGTGGGTGCTATCAAGTAAGTGCCCTTAGGGCTACAGATGGGCAGGAAATATCAGAGCTGAGGGCAGTTCAGTGGCTTGAGAGTCACTTGGCCTTCTGTCATAACCACCTGTTTTTGGGCAACTAAGCCTCCTGTCTCTTTTTCTTTTAAATTCTAGATATAACACCTACCCTCCTAGAGTAATTAGAAAAGTTATATGTAGATAGGATTTTGAATATACTAATTTCCTATAAAAAGAAAAAGTGCTATTATTCATTGAACACCTCCAGAGATGGGGCTGCCCTGTCCCTGAGTTTCAGATAAGGTGACCCATTTAGAGGCGGGGCAAGTCACCTGCCCAAGTGGAGTTGCCAAGGGGGAAAATGTTCCCCCACTTTTCCTTCCTTGGAGTGAGGAAAAAAGTTTCCTGCCTTCTACGTCCCTACACCTGAGAAGGGCCGGCTTTTCAATGTGCATTCAATGGATGGAATGGATGGATAACTTCTACAAAAGAGAGCTCCCAGGCTAACCTCAACGGAAGGCTCATTTCTTCACTGTTCAAGTTGTACATGGTGCTGGCTTTGCCGTTCCTTGTTCACTTTCTCTTTCTCTCACTTTCTTTCTTTCTCTCTCTATTTCTTTATTTCTCCTTTTTCTGTTCTTTGTCAGAGTCCCAATCAGTCTGTTAACAGCTAATATCCTGCTTCCTTTAGCAACTTCTGTCCAGTTCAGAGCTAAGTCCCAAGACACTTGGATATGTGTCTCTTTCCACACTTAGATATGTCTCCTTCTGCAATAAGAGGTAGGAAAATGCAGGATCTGAATATCACCTACAATTCTTTTCATAATGAACCCTTCTCTGTTCACATCCACTAGGGTCCCAGGAAGGGAGAATCAGTTCATTGAACTCCCATCAGGCTTCATGCCTTTAAGACTTTTCAAGCATAAGAGAGAATTCAAATCCAGTTGCTTGGGGTGCCCCTCCCCCCATACTGACCCAGCCATCATTAATTATATCTTAAAACTTCCCAGTGGTTCTACCGTTCCGCCAAGTGTGAGAAACAGCATCGTAAGCTGCACTGTACCTTAACACACACCTACCTTGTGTTAAGTGGTGCCCAGAACAGTGCTCCCAAAAAGCTGATCATAAGAGTCTCCTGGGCTCATAGAAATTCCTGCTTCCCCATTCCAGACCTACTAATTCAAAATCACCAAGGAATTAACCCAGAAACTGAACATTTAACTGATGCCCACGTGGTCCTCACCATTAAAGAAGACAAAGAAATTCTATGTTAGAATCACAATTTTCAACATATACTCAAAGACACCTGCATCAAAATTGCCAAGGAAAATACAGATTCTAGGGCTTCTCCCCAACCCATTAAGTCAGAATCCTAGTGCTAAGGCTCAGGAGTCTGCATTTTCAATAGCACTCCAGAGGATTCTTCTGCACTCCAAATCCTGGGAACCTATGCCGCTGAGATACAGAAGGGCTGAGGCTCCTAGCTACCCAGAGGCCTAACTTTGCCAACATCGTAGTAGTCACGGGTGAAAATGGAGATCCAAACCCAGACGTTCTAAGATGACTGTTGGCCATTTTTGCAGTTGTGTTAGGTTTTCATTTATCTGTTCACACTCTTTCTCCTTTGTTACTAGGGGTGGGAATATGCAAAAACGGCTGGATATGGATGATCGTCAGAATTAAAGCCATACAACACAAGTTAACTAGCATGTGAATTAACCACTTTAGCTAGATCTGAATTATAGGCCACAGAGACGTAATTTAGTCATATATTAATTCAATGAATATATATGGAATGGATGGGTGCTTAAATAAACAGTTGAATAAAATGAGTAGGAGGGTGGATGGGGGATAGATGGCTAGAAAGGTAGATAGATGGGTAGTGGGTAGATAGTTAAATGAGAGAATGAATAAATAGGTGGGTAAATATTAGGTGAGTAGATGAATGGATGGGTGAGTGGATGGGATGGAGAATCTGAGTAAGATTTGGTTCTTTTTAGAACTGGTCACCCCATTCGTCTTGTTCTTGATCGTGAAGATGACATGTTAATAACCGGAGGAAGACACCCATTATTTGGAAAATATAAAGTGAGTGAGTGTTAAATATAAAATTATCAAATACTTCATTTTATTTAAATGGTTTTATGTTTTATTATTTTGATTTTGCTGAATCCTGAAAACAATAATCTTTGCATCTAAAATATTAAATGAAGATGCTGCGTATTTGAATACTCATAACATTTTATGAGGAACTTTTAATAAATCTAGTGTAGAATTATGAAGATGAATAATAAAAATACAGGATAAAAAACACTATTGAAAGGATAAAGATTTACACTAGTTGTTCCTCAATGACAAAAAACCTGAAAGAAACTACAAATATTGTTATACTGAAACTTCGCTTTACAAGCGTTTCCACTTAGTGATTATGAAAATGTCACAAGAGCCTGACCAGGCGATGGCGCAGTGGATAGAGCATCGAACTGGGATGCGGAAGACCCAGGTTCAAGACCCCGAGGTCACCAGCTTGAGCGCGGGCCCATCTTGCTTGAGCAAAAGCTCGCCGGCTTGGACCCAAGGTCACTGGCTCCAGCAAGGGGTTGCTCGATCTGCTGAAGGTCCGCAGTCAAGGTACATGTGAGAAAGCAATCAATGAACAACTATGGTGTTGCAACAGCAACGAAAAACTAATGATTGATGCTTCTCACCTCTCTCCGTTCCTGTCTGTCTGTCCCTATCTATCCCTCTCTCTGACTCTCTCTGTCCTGTAAATAAAAAAAAAAAGAAAAGAAAATGTCACAAGAATTCTTTGCAGCCTCACCAGGTAGTGGCGCAGTGAATAGATCGTACTCCTGGGATGCTAAGGACCTCAGTTTGAAACCCTGGGGTTGTGGGCTTGAGCATAGGATCATGGACATGATCCCATGGGTGCTAGCTTGAGCCCAAAGGTCACTGGCTTGAAGCCCAAGGTCACTGGCTTGAGTCCAAAGTCACTGGCTTGAGCAAGGAAGGGGTCACTCATTCTGCTGAAGCCCCCCAGTTAAGGCACATATGAGAAAGCAATCAATGAACAACTAAGGTGCCACAACTATGAGTTGATGCTTCTCATTTCTCTCCCTTCCTGTCTGTCTATCCCTATCTTCTGTTCCTCTCTCTCTCACTTGCTAAAAATAAGAAAATAATTATCTGCAAATGGAAAAAATAATTCTCTAACAAGTGAAGTAGTTTTAAATTGTTTTAACCATGTTCATTGTGTTTTTATGCAACTGTAGCATAAACACTATTAAAAAATACTTGTTGGCAATACTACTTTACAAATTTTTGACTGTGACTAAGATCTTAGTATAGTTGTAATATAATGTTCTTATCAAATATGCTTTATTTGGGAATTGCTTATAGTGAACATACAGCTGAATCTTCCAATTTTGTCATTGCCTTAGGTTGCTAAATTGTCACATTCTCTGTGTTAATAAAGCCACAACTTTCCACACCACAGCACAATTTTATTTCTTCTATTGACAATAGTAATTTTTATTTTTTTTTATTTTTTAATATTTTTATAATTAGAGAGAAATAAACCATAGTTGGCAATTAAACTTTGTATTTGCCTTCAAATGCACAGGAATTAATACAAATAGTGTTAGCTTCTAGTACCAAGAGCACTATAGAGGCACATTCTGGGATTGCCGTTGGTAATTATGGTGGTTAGTGAGTTCTTTGGTTTAGGCCTAGATTATAAATCCTTATTTATTTATATTACGGTTATGAGACTGCTTTAGTGTTAGTACTTCCTAAGAAGATTCTAGACTATAAATATTTTGGTAATTATAGTAATATAAAATATAATTTAAAAAGAGGGAAATAATCAGACTTTTTTTAAAATCCAAAAATATTTTATTTTTAAAGAAATATAACAATATATGTGTGTATATACATGTGTGTATATATCCTCATTCAAACTTAGCTAACAAAGTTTTGCTTGTTTATTTGGAACTATTTGTACGTTAGTATAATAGGTATTTATGTGTGATAGGTTCTTACAAAATTCTTTAAAAGTTTTCGAACAGCTTAAGAATTCTCACTGCTAGCTTTATTTAGCAATGCTTTTCTTCATGAGAAGTTAAAAGCAAACTGCAACCTAACCTTTCTCAAAATTACCATACATTCTGAATTTTTGGATTATCCCACATGTCCTAACTGCTCTGGTTTACTATTCAACATTTCTGTGGAGTAGATGATAATAGCCATAGAGTTGTCTGGTTTCATCTGGTGTATTTATCTCCATTTTCAGAAAGACAAAGGGACCAGAGCCAATCCTTTCTTGGTAGAAATACAACAGGGACTGGGGATTTTTCTTTTCAATCCGGGCTCTACAGACAAACTGGACTAGGTGGTGGGAGGGGAGTGGTAACTTCAGAAAAATTCCAGGGGCCGTCTGTGAGTCCCAGCAGCACTAGATCACATATATGTCCATAACCAATTACAAAGCACTTCACAGCTCAGTACAACGAGAGCTGTCACTCCAGGGTGCGTTTCTACCTCGGCTTCTGAAGCTTTCTTGTAACAAAATGCACTGTGATTCATTCCAATGCGCTTTGAAATTTCAGAGACTCTTCTTCAGGGGGAAACCACAGTCTAAATTAGAAGGAATACCAGTAAAAAGTAAAGGAGAATCTTCCAAGAATAAAGAAGAGGGTAGTAATTACATGTCTGGAGATAAGCAGGGACTTTAGAATTTCATACTAACTGTGAAGCCAGAAAATTACACATTGAAAGGAAAGGGCTCAGCAAAATTTAGGTCCAAGGAGGTCTATGTCAGCCAAGTACTGAAAAACAAGGGAATAGCCAGATATGGGACCTCACCGAGAAACAGGAGCAGTGTCTGACTTCAGTACTGCAAGTAGCGGAACTAGGCTGTGGTTCCAACTTGGCATGTAAATTTTTTTTTAATTTTTTAAAATTTATTCATTTTATAGAGGAAGAAGAGAGGGAGAGAAGGGGGGAGGAGCAGGAAGCATCAACTGCTATATGTGCCTTGCTCAGGCAAGCCCGGGGTTTAGAACCGGCGACTTCAGCATTCCAGGTCGATGCTTTATCCACTGTGCCACCACAGGTCAGGCCTTGGCATAGAAATTTTAAACATAAAATGTCCATCATTTGATGACAGGTGGGATTCATGAACAACGGGCGAATCAAAGCTCTGGATGTTGAGTGTTTCATTAACGGAGGGTGCACGCTGGATGACTCAGAGCAGGTACATCATCATACACCAGTGTCCTTGATTGAGAGAATGCAGAATTTCTGAATGAGTCTTTACTGAGCATGTTTTCTCAAGAACTTGTAAACAAGTTCTCAAGCAGCTTGACTCTGTGTGCTTGACTTTTAGCAAAAAGAAAGAACTGTTTTCCACTATATATGAATATCTTCCATTACTTTAGGTAGCAGAATTTCTCTTACTAAAGCTGGAAAATGCGTATAAAATCCGAAACCGCAGGTTCCGGAGCCGTGCGTGCATGACCAACTTACCATCCAATACAGCCTTTCGTGGATTTGGCTTCCCGCAAGGAGGCTTACTGACAGAATCTTGTATCACAGCTGTGGCAGCCAAATGTGGCCTTCTTCCAGAAAAGGTAAGGTTGCAATCAAGGTCACAAGCAAGATTGCTGAAGAATCAGACAAGGTATGGGACCAGCTACCCAGGAAACTACCCTAGAGCAGTGATTTTCAACTGGTGTGCCGCAAGAATTTTTAAAACATGCAATACTTGACCATTTAGTCAGGGGCACTGACCTCTTTTCCCTTACAGTGTCAAATAAAAAATGACAACAGCCTGCACTCTGAGTGTGTTCTAGAGTGAAAACCCGTATGCAAATGACCTAACAATGCCTTCTGATTCAGAATTCATGCAAAGCCATATACTATGGGGTAGAGCGAATCACAGCGGGGAGTACTCACCTTGTAGGAGAATGGCCCAGGGGGAAAGGGGATCATATCTAGGCAAAAAAAAACTGCAAAATTTCTTGCTTTTTCTGTTCCAGCGATCACACAACTGAGGTCACTAACAGAGAGCTAATGTTGTTGGAGAAGGGCTAGAACAGCCCTGATCCCAGGGTTTGCAGCAGTTGCCTAGTGTTAACAAGGAGCAGAGCAGGGAGTGTGGAGGGCCAGCTGAGACTTCTGCTGGGTTGTTGCCCAGGGTCAGGTAAAAGACATTCTCTTCCGGCCCTACTGTGTCAGGACACCTGACTTAAAGCAAACCTGGGTAGGGCCAGAGGCCTCTGTGTTTATCTCTACAATAAATGGAGAAAACTGAAAAAAGAAAAAGACAACAGCCAACCCAACCCAAACAATAACTGTCTGGTGTGAATGAATCAAAATTATACTACTGATTTTTTGTCAGATCAGCAAAAAACATATTTTTTGTTGTGCCGCAGAATTTTAGTAATTAGTATGTGTGTGCCATGAGATGAAAAAGGTTGAAAATCACTGCCCTAAAAGAACCACTTAAATTAACCCTGGTTCAGAATTCAAAATATATCCCATTCTGCCTAAAACAATTTGTTTCCCTCCCTTTTATCCTCCACCCATCTTGTGCAAAGATTTTTTTCCTTCTTTTTTAAATTTGTACAAATTACTTTTTAAAATTCAAACCCCGCTGAAGTTATTAAAGTAAAAAGGGAACATCCCCTTTTTTATCCCCTCATCCCTATTGGTTAAGGGTAACACTTGTTAGCCATCTTATATTAATTGTTTTAGCCCTTTTTCTGTGGGTATGCACCCAACTATGTCTACACACACATACACAAGCATTGTCCTGTGTTCATATGGATGAGCAAATATACGGTTATGTACCAAAATGGGGCCCTAATAAATACCTTAGTCTGTGCTTTAGTTTTTCTACTTGCCAATAGCCATGGCCATCTCCCTGTGGCAACAGAATAATCCCCTTTCTTCTTTTACATGACTGATTATAGTACTATGTGATACGAATGTACTGTGATTTTGTTTTGTTTTGCTTTTTACAAGGACAGAGAGACAGTCAAAGAGAGGGATAAATAGGGACAGACAGACAGGAACGGAGAGAGATGAGAAGCATCAATCATCAGTTTTTCATTGCCGTTGCGACACCATAGTTGTTCATTGATTGCTTTCTCACATGTGCCTTGACCGCGGGTCTTCAGCAGATTGAGTAACCTTGGGTCCAAGCTGGCGAGCTTTTGCTCAAACCAGATGAGTCCACGCTCAAGCTGGCAACCTCAGAGTCTCGAACCTGGGTCCTTCCGCATCCCAGTCCGATGCTCTATCCACTGCACCACAGCCTGGTCAGGGATGTACTGTGATTTATTTACTCAATCCACTATTGGTGTACATTCAGATTGTTATTCATCTTTGGCTGTTAAAAAAAGTTACAGTAAACATCTTGGTACAGATGACCCAAAGGTATAGCTTTTCCCTCTTATGTATAGGGTAAATTTATAGGTGTGAAATTGCTAGTGCACTTGAAAACTTTTGAGAGATATTGCTAAAAGAATGCCCTCCAAAAATATTATTTTGTGCAATACCCTAAACGGTGCACAGTATGTGCAATAGGCCAGGCTAGTGGGGGGCAGCCACTGGCACTTCAGGTCGTTGTTGACAACACTTTCTGCTCCTCATCTATTCAATCCGACCCCTGCCTACTTATTACATTTCTATCCTGTTTCCTCAATATAGACCCTCTGCTCCAGCAAGGGTTCTCTGTGTATTGTCCTTTCAACTTCTTTGTCCTTACATTCAACACTGAGGACTACCAGGTTTATAATTTGTGATTGTCAGGGTGCTTCCTACACAAAAGGGAACACTTAAATATAAAACAAGGAAGAAAAAAAAAAACAAGGAAGACAATGGTTATCCTAAGCAAAGTCACATCAACTATTCTATGGGGACAAAGGAGGAAGGCATCACATTGGTTTGGCAGGAAGGAAGTCAGGAAGAACTTTCTGGAGAAGATGGCACTTGAGATAGGCCTTGAAGTATGATAGGCACAGATAACGGAAAGGTAACGAGGCAAGTGGAACAGCTTGAACAAAGAGAGGCAACCTCTTTGTGGCTCAGTTTCCTTATCTACAAAATGAAGACAATAGGACTCACTTCACAGAGTTCATGCAAGAATCAAATGGTTTCGCATTTGTTAAAATACTTGTTTTTTAAAATGGAATAGTTATTCCAGTGTTGCTACTGATAATAATTATTTTGTTATTAGAGTGAGATGGAGATAATGAAAAGCTCCTGAGGTATCTCTGTGGGTTCTCCTTCTTTGTCATATTACGGGCTTCCCATGACAGGACTTACCCATATTCAGATACGTTTTCAAAAAGATTTGACCGGTTGACGTTATCCAAGCCAAACTAATGACGTATGTCAGGCAGCAAGATCTCAAAAACTCTGGAGAATAAGTTTGGCAGCTCTTTTTATGCATTTGAGATTAAGGAGGGAATGGGAGGAACATTACATGGAGGTAAGAAAAAGCAAGGCTGTGATTGTATTTCAGGATAGTTAAGATTATATATTCTCTTGAGGGTGGTTACAGCTTACTTCAAAGGTGTGTTAACTTAGATGCACAGAAACAATAGAGCCTGACCAGGTGGTGGCGCAGTGGATGGAGCGTCGGACTGGGATGCGGAGGACCCAGGTTCGGGGCCCTGAGCTCGCCAGCTTGAGCACGGGGTCCAGGGGTTGCTCAGTCTGCTGAGGGCCCACGGTCAAGGCACATGTGAGAGGGCAGTCAATGAACAACTATGGTGTCGCAACGGCAATGAAAGGCTGGTGATTGGTGCTTCTCACCTCTCTCCGTTCCTGTCTGTCTGTCCCTATCTATCCCTCTCTCTGACTCTCTCTCTGTCCCTGTGAGAAATAAAATAAAAAAATAAATTAAAAAAAAAAGAAAAACAAGTCACAAGGGCTTGCTTGAGGTAAAGATAAACCTTTTACTAAAAAGTTATATGCCTGGGGACATGAATTATGATCAGATCACCCTGTGAGGTTACTTCCCATAGCACCTCTTTTTTCATCCACCACCACACGTTGCAAAGGCAATTGGAAGGCTTAGAGATCTGCTCTTTGTCATTAGCTGCCAGGCTATTTCTCTCTCACAGAACAAATCTTCAGTTACTATACTGCTCACAAAAATTAGAGGCTATTTCAAAAGAAATACGAAGCACTAAAATATCCCCTAATTTTTGTGAGCAGTATATACTAAACCCGTTTTTCTGCTCTATCTTTGAACCTTGTAAGAAAAAGAGAAACATCTCACTCACTGGGCTCCTTCATCCCACTGTCCTTCACAGACTAGTCACTGCCTTCCACATTCAGGAGGCAGAGCCCCTGAATGGTGCCGTGAAGAAGAGGAAGAGTTAAGAAATGACATCCATTATTTCTGCAAAAGCACATACTGTTCAAAGCAAAAGAAGGAAGACCCTGTCTCCTCCCCACACCCCCAAAGTTTGTGCGGAGGCTTTTCAAGTCTCTATTTTGCAGTCAGTTTCTGTCTTACCATAACTATTGACTCAATTTTCCACCCATTTCAGGTTAGGGAGAAAAACATGTACAAAACTGTTGATAAAACCATCTACAAACAAGCATTCAACCCTGAGACCCTGATAAAATGTTGGAACAAGTGTCTGGACAACTCTTCTTTTCACAGCAGAAGAATGCAAGTGGAAGAGTTTAATAACAAGAATTATTGGAAGAAGAAAGGCATTGCTATTATCCCCATGAAGTTTTCAGTCGGCTATGTTGAAACAAGCTTCCATCAGGTAAGGTCCTATACATTGTAAATTACCATTATGTCAGACACTCTCCCAGCCCAGCCAGCTTGTGTTGACTTTGGTAGAGTGTCACATTTCCCAGGGCACTGAGTCATCCCTTCCCCTTTCCAGCCCCTGGGAGAAATGTAAAGAACTGTCCTGAGCAGTGCCCATCTGCAAGCATTTTCAACACAGTGCAGTAGGAAAATGCCTCAGGGGCAGAAAGTAGCATCAGCAACATGAGACCTGCAGCTGCATAACAAGATGGAGCATTGCCCACCCCACTGAACTCCTATTCCAAAAGGGAGCAAGAGCCCACAAGGCCTATAGTGCTGTGCCTTCTGAGCCCAAGGGTCCCAGGGCTTGAGCAGGAATGGGGCCGTCACTGATCTGTGCCCCAGACCCCACAACACTCTTTGGTGCACCCTAAGTCTTAGACAAAGAAGTCATTCCATGTTACCCTGACCAGCTATTTGCTTCAAGCCACCTCTCCCAAGAATCTAAGTCCGTTCTGATGGGAAAACAAAAATGGGGGCCCACGAATTCTCCCAGGTAGGTTTTCAAAAGGAAGAGGCAAGTCATTCAGAGACCCTCTCCAGAAGGGAGGAGGAATGGCAGCATGGAGATGAGTCCATGAAATAGCACAAGGACTGGTATTGTTATAAAGTAGTGTAGCCCGCAGGTTACATAGAGACACCGAGGTAGGTTACAGAAGAAATTTTAGGAGGAGCTTTTATTAATATTAATATTAAGCCGACAAGGCATACACAGGGTATAGCTCACCCAAATCGTGCAGCCCAGATCATAGCTCTGAGGCTGGTTATATAGACATGATCACATACAGGTTGGGGGGAAAAGGAGGGGGAGTAAAGGTACTACAGTCATTTACTGATAAGCTTACAACATTTATCTATAGGATCTATTAAAAAATAACATTCCTATACATCAAGACCACAAGATAACACAGTAGTGATAAATATTTTACATATCACCAGTAGTGGTAAACATTTTACATATCCAAAACATTCCCAAATTTTCACTACCTGTCCCTGTCACCACAATAGTGGGAAATGAAATGGTTAGCTTAGGATAAGGAGAGAAGCTAAATAAAAATACCTTTGCTAAGAGTGTTGGGGCTAGCTTATTAGGAAACCTAATAAAATGTTACAGAATACAGGTTTTTCAAGCAAGGGGAATGGGCTTTTGATCCCTTTGTCTAGAGCAGGGGTCCCCAGACTATGTCCCACGGGCCACATGCGGCCCCCTGAGGCCATTTATCCGGCCTCCCGCACTTCTGGAAGGGGCACCTCTTTCATTGGTGGTCATTGAGAGGAGCACAGGATGCATCCGCACCCATAGTTCCCATTGAAATACTGGTCAATTTGTTTATTTAAATTTACTTGTTCTTTATTTTAAATATTGTATTTGTTCCCGTTTTGGTTTTTTACTTTAAAATAAGATATGTGCAGTGTGCATAGGGATTTGTTCATAGTTTTTTTAATAGTCCAGCCCTCCAACAGTCTGAGGGACAGTGAACTGGCCCCCTGTATAAAAATTTTGGGGACCCCTGGTCTAGAGATATATGTCACCCTCATGACTCCAGGAGAGGAGGAAGAGTTATAGGAATTTTTAATTAAAATATGTAAAAATTGTCTCCTAAAGGCTTTCAAGATGAAAGAAGAGGAAGGGATTTTCAGATAAGTTCTACCTTCTTTGCTTTATCAGAGCACATGGCGTCAGTCCTTCCAGAAAACTCTAGTAGTTAAACTATGGTTAACTACTAACTTTTGCCCCTTTAATCTCTTTCTTCTCAGAAAGGAAGGGTAAGGGAGGTCTGGCTTTTACTTTTGAAATACCAGTATCAACAGTTTGCAGTTCCTTGACACCTTATCACATTTCCCACTGGTTTTATATTATGAGTCAAATCCTTGACTCATTTTAAGGAGGCGAGGCGCATGAGGCTGTTGAGTAGGCAGAGGTCTAAAGTTAAGGCTAGGATTAGTGATCTGCAGATCCTATAAGTAGGAACATCAGCCTATAACATGCAACAGAAACAGTGATGCCTTTTGTTCATATTTAACAGGTAGATTTGATGTTTTCAGTAATACAATCTACTGAAGAAACAAATGCTACTGATTAACTTCTTACCACCTGTATAAACCTTCTGCAACTTACATAAATTTTCCATTTTTATGAACTTTTTTATCTATTTAGAAATAACTAGCTTTCATAACAACTTACTTTTTTTTCTTTTAAAAGTATTTCTATACTTTACACCTCTCTTTATCAAAACCATACAATTCCTTTCCAATCAGAGCTCTTAATTTTAAAAATCTTAACCTTTAGTGACAACCAAGCCGGCAACAAGTAATTTTTCTTTAAAATATACATTCTTTTGGAGGTGTCCTACCTCTAAGTAGCTAATGTTAATAGATTATTTTATAGGGGTAGCTATAAGCACATAGATATTTTTCATTTACCTTGTAGCTTCTTTTCTAGCAAAGGGACTTATATCTTCCTTCCGTATGACTCATAGCAGCACATGCATCAAACCTTAAGACGACTTGTTCTGGCTTTCCTTTACCTCAATTTCCCTCCCTCTCCAGAGTCCAATTATAAGGAGTCCCTCTGGGAGGTTCCTCAGGCTTCAGACGTACATAGACCAGCCAGCTTCCGGTCTGTGGCCGGAGCAGGGCATGTTGTCCTTTTCAGGATCAGCTTACAGGGGTTGGTGGGATCCATTTGCACCATCTCCAAGGGGGTTTCCAAAGGAGCTTAGGGAGAAGGGGTGTCATCTTGTCTAATACAATTCTATATGGGGTGAATTTTGCCCAGTAGGGGGGCATTTAGCTTTTAGTAAAACTGGGGGAGTACGTCAGTCCAGTTTTCACCAGTTTTTATCAGGTGAAAATAAAATAAATTTGATCAGGACTTTGTCAGAGTTTGGTTTATCTTTCCTGAACTCTGAGGGCTGTAAGTACAATATAATTTCTAATTAATATTGAGTGCCTTTCCAACTAGCTGTGATACCTTAGATATAAATGCAGGTCCATTATTATATCTAATATTTATGGGCAACATATAGTAATTTCTTAACCATTACTATGGCCTCATTTTTAGTAGGGAAAGCTTCTACTTATTCTTTTTTTTTATTGATTTTAATTTATTGCGTTTACATAGATTCTAGTGTCCCCCAAGTGCATCCCTCCTGCCCCAGTGTTCTTCTCAGAAGAGGAAGGGGTTTTCAGATAAGTTCTACCTTCTTTGCTTTGTCTAGCATGTGGCATCAATACTTTAAGAGAACTCTAATAGTTAAACTATGATTAATTACTAACTAACTTTTGCCCCTTTAATCTCTTTCTCTTGTGTTTTTTTTCTCCTCAGAAAGGAGGGGTAAGGGGGGCCTGGCTCTTCTTTTTGAAATACCAGTATAAACAGTTTTGCAGTTCCTTGACACCTTATCACAGTATGGACAAGTCTTTCCAGTAATCCCAAAAGATCGTGCACAGGAAATCTATTTAGGAAACTGGGAAAAATTACCTACCATGATTGTCCACCAAAAGCTGAAAACCCTTACATACATTAGATCTGAATATAAATCTAAAAATGCATTTGATATTACTTGTGTGTATACCAATGAAAGCATTTTTCTACTTATACCCAGCTACTGGTAGCCAAAGACACATGCACACACACACATATACACACACACCACAAAAGTTGCTCTGTTAAAGAAAATCTTTCCTAGGTAATAAAGCAATTACGCCAAATCCCCAATCTACTGGAGTCAGACTCAAGATATTCCTGGCCCTTCCATTTACTGGCTGTGTGATATTAAGCAAGTTATTTAAGCTCTCTGAGCCTCAGTTTCCTCAATTATACACTGAGAAGAATAATCCTCTCTCTTAGGATTGATGAGGATTCAATGAGACAATGGCTGTAAAGCACTCGGCAGGGTTCTTGGAACACCATGTAGTTACCCAGCATGACCCAACCCCAATCCCAGAAGATCTGACATACTTCTCGGGTCTCTAGCTCCTCTGGCCACATGATGAGGGTCACACTCCTGTTCAGGTCCAACATGCCAATTCTATAAAAAGGTGCAAGAAGCTTAACTGTCACATCTACAAGCCTGGACTGAATCAACAGTTAAGGCATTAAGAGATCCTGAATAGTTAGTCACATGTGAGGTTTTTTCTCTAATGCCAGATGTGACTCTTCTACACCAATACTCCAACACCAACTGAGAGTCCAGCAATTTAATTTCATTCTGACACTAACTACCCAGAGTTAGTGCAGACCTCGTAGGTTAAGGGCTGAGTCCCACAAGACTGTCCCAGTTTCAGATACTAGCATAAACAGGGCACCCAGCCTACCAGCACTTCTGTCCAACCAACTACAAATTTGAGTGTTTCTATTACCCACCCCCTTAGCTTTGATAATTCACTAGATCAAGTCACAGAACTCAGGAAACACTTTACTTATGATTACTATGAATTTATTATAGATGATATAACCCAAAAACAGCCCAATGGAAGAGATGCATGGGAGAGGGGCGTGAGTCTGTTGGATCCTCTCCTTCCAGGCCATGCAGCCAACCAGCTGGGGGACATGTTCGCCAACCCCTCAACCCCAAAGCTCCCAGAACCCCTGCTGTTTGGGGGGTTTGATGGAGGTTTTGTTACACAGGCACACGATTAAATCTTTGGTCATTAGGGATTTAAATCAATTTCCAGTCTCTCACACCCCTGTGGAGGTCTGGGAGTGGGTCTGAAAGATATGACTTTCTGAATGGTTGATATTTCTGGCAACTATCTAGGTTATCCCCGAAAGTCATTGCATTAGCATACAAAATACAGTAAATACCACAGGTTTAACAACTCTGTGTCAAAACCCGGGGGAAAGACTACACTATACGGGGGTCCTCGGGTTACTATAACAGTGACATAACCCGAATTTTGATGTAAATCAAAACATACCCTAGCCTAAGTCACTTACCTATCCTAAAACAGTTATAAAATCATAATCTAGAACATAAAAACACAATGAAGCCACAGAAAAAAGAAAAGGTCATAAATATATTGTACTGTACACTGTACTGTAGTAACAGAAAAAATGACAGTAAATGAGCGTAAATAAAATTCCTTACCTTTATTCCTGTGGTTGGCTTGCACACTGGAAGGGCATTGCAAGGTGGGAGAGAGTGACCTATTGGGAGGAGGTAACTGGAGAGGCAGGAGAACCTGCAGAAGGTGCTGGAGATACTGGCTCAGGTGAGTCAGGATTGCCTAAGGAACATGCCAGAGACGCTAGAGATGATTCTACCTGCACTACAGGTGTTTCATCTCGAGAAGCAGCGGATGCAGAGGGTGCAGGATCTGTTGCTGGCCTCTCTATCTTCCTAAAGAACTGTTCTAGGCTAGTCTGAAAGGTTGGTGACTTCTTCTCTTCCAAAATCTGCCTATAGCATTGCAAGGCATCCATAACAGCTCTGTAGACCTTACTGAATCTGTCATCGCTGGGGTCCTCAGCCCAAAGTTTTTATATATATATATATTATTAATTCTAATAGGGTGACACCAATAAATCAGGGTACATATGTACAATGAAAAAATCTCCAGGTTATCTTATCATTCAATTGTGTTGCATACCCATCACCAAAAGTCAAATTGTCCTCTGTCACCTTCAATCTGGTTTTCCATGCGTCCCTCCCCTCCTCCCTATTCCACTCTTCCCTCCCTCCCCCCATCCCATAACCACCACTCTCTTGTCCATGTCTCATATTCTCACTTTTATGTCCCAACTATGTATGTAATCATGCTGTTCTCAGTTTTTCTTTTTTTCTGATTTACTTATTTCACTCCGTATAATGTTATCAAGGTACATCCATTTTGTTATAAATGATCCGATGTCATCGTTTCTTATGGCTGAGTAGTATTCCATAGTATATATGTACCATAGCTTTTTAATCCACTCGTCTTCTGACGGACACTTGGACTGGTTCCAGATCTTCGCTATTGTGAACAATGCTGCCACGAACATGGGGGCGCATTTCTTCTTTTCGAACATTGCTATGGTGTTCTTAGGGTATATTCCTAAAAGTGGGATAGCTGGGTCAAAAGGCAGTTCGATTTTTAATTTTCTGAGGAATCTCCAAACTGTTTTCCACAGTGGCTGCACCAGTCTGCATTCCAACCAGCAGTGCAGAAGGGTTCCCATTTCTCCACAACCTCGCCAGCACTTATTCTGTGTTGTTTTGCTGATGAGCGCCATTCAGACTGGTGTGAGGTGATATCTCATTGTGGTTTTAATTTGCATTTCTCTAATGATTAGTGATGTTGAATATTTTTTCATATGCCTATTGGC
This sequence comes from Rhynchonycteris naso, assembly GCA_037038555.1. Taxonomy (NCBI): domain Eukaryota; kingdom Metazoa; phylum Chordata; class Mammalia; order Chiroptera; family Emballonuridae; genus Rhynchonycteris; species Rhynchonycteris naso. The sequence goes on along the minus strand of CM072997.1, from coordinate 33,138,289 downwards.
CATGTGTATGTCCTCTTTGGAGAAATTTCTATTCATTTCTTTTGCCCATTTTTCTTTTTATTTTTTTTATTTTTTATATATATTTTATTATTATTAATTCTAATGGGGTGACACCAATAAATCAGGGTACATATGTACAATGAAAACATCTCCAGGTTATCTTATCATTCAATTGTGTTGCATACCCATCACCAAAAGTCAAATTGTCCTCTGTCACCTTCAATCTGGTTTTCCCTGTGTCCCTCCCCTCCTCCCTATCCCACTCTTCCCTCCCTCCCCCCATCCCATAACCACCAATCTCTTGTCCATGTCTCATACCCTCACTTTCATGTCCCACCTATGTATGTAATCGTGCTGTTCTCAGTTTTTCTTTTTTTCTGATTTACTTATTTCACTCCGTATAATGTTATCAAGGTACATCCATTTTGTTATAAATGATCCGATGTCATCGTTTCTTATGGCTGAGTAGTATTCTATAGTATATATGTACCATAGCTTTTTAATCCACTCGTCTTCTGACGGACACTTGGGCTGGTTCCAGATCTTCGCTATTGTGAACAATGCTGCCACGAACATGGGGGCGCATTTCTTCTTTTCGAACAGTGCTATGGTGTTCTTAGGGTATATTCCTAAAAGTGGGATAGCTGGGTCAAAAGGCAGTTCGATTTTTAATTTTCTGAGGAATCTCCAAACTGTTTTCCACAGTGGCTGCACCAGTCTGCATTCCCACCAGCAGTGCAGAAGGGTTCCCTTTTCTCCACATCCTCGCCAGCACTTATTCTGTGTTGTTTTGCTGATAAGTGCCATTCAGACTGGTGTGAGGTGATATCTCATTGTGGTTTTAATTTGCATTTCTCTAATGATTAGTGATGTTGAGCATTTTTTCATATGCCTATTGGCCATCTGTATGTCCTCTTTGGAGAAATTTCTATTCATTTCTTTTGCCCATTTTTTGATTGGGTTGTTTGTCTTCCTGGTGTTGCGTTTTATAAGTTCTTTATAAATTTTAGTTATTAACCCCTTATCAGATGTGCTGTCGAATATGTTCTCCCATTGTGTGGTTTGTCTTTTTATTCTGTTCCTATTGTCTTTAGCTGTGCAAAAACTTTTTAGTTTGATATAGTCCCATTTGTTTATCTTGCCTTTTATTTCAGTTGCCCGTGGAGATAAATCGGCAAATACACTGCTGCTACAGATATCGGAGAGCTTGCTGCCTATGTTTTCTTCTAAGATGCTTATGGTTTCACGGCTTACATTTAAGTCTTTTATCCATTTTGAGTTTGTTTTTGTGAATGGTGTAAGTTGATGGTCTAGTTTCATTTTTTTGCACGTAGATGTCCAATTTTCCCAACCCCATTTGTTAAAGAGGCTGTCTTTACTCCATTGTATGTTCTTTCCTCCTTTGTCAAATATCAGTTGTCCATAAAGTTGTGGGTTTATTTCTGGGTTCTCTGTTCTGTTCCATTGATCTATGTGCCTGTTCTTATGCCAGTACCAGGCTGTCTTGAGTATAATGGCCTTGTAGTAAACCTTGATATCAGGAAGAGTGATACCTCCTGCTTTATTTTTTCTTTTTAAGATTGCTGAGGCTATTCGTGTTCTTTTTTGGTTCCATATAAATTTTTGGAATATGTGTTCTATATTCTTTAGCCCATTTTTTGATTGGGTTGTTTGTCTTCCTGGTGTTGCGTTTTATAAGTTCTTTATAAATTTTAGTTATTAACCCCTTATCAGACGTGCTGTCGAATATGTTCTCCGATTGTGTGGTTTGTCTTTTTATTCTGTTCCTATTATCTTTAGCTGTGCAAAAACCTTTTAGTTTGATATAGTCCCATTTGTTTATCTTGTCTTTTATTTCAGTTGCCCGTGGAGATAAATCGGCAAATATACTGCTGCTACAGATGTTGGAGAGCTTGCTGCCTATGTTTTCTTCTAAGATGCTTATGATTTCACGGCTTACATTTAAGTCTTTTATCCATTTTGAGTTTGTTTTTGTGAATGGTGTAAGTTGATGGTCTAGCTTCATTTTTTTGCTGGTAGATGTCCAATTTTCCCAACACCATTTGTTAAAGAGGCTGTCTTTACTCCATTGTATGTTCTTTCCTCCTTTGTCAAATATCAGTTGTCCATAAAGTTGTGGGTTTATTTCTGGGTTCTCTGTTCTGTTCCATTGATCTATGTGCCTGTTCTTATGCCAGTACTAGGCTGTCTTTAGTACAATAGCCTTGTAGTAAACCTTGATATCTGGAAGAGTGATACCTCCTGCTTTAATTTTTCTTTTTAAGATTGCTGAGGCTATTCGTGTTCTTTTTTGGTTCCATATAAATTTTTGAAATATGTGTTCTATATCTTTGAAGTATGTCATTGGTATTTTAATTGGTATTGCATTGAATTTATAAATTGCTTTGGGTAATATAGACATTTTAATGATGTTTATTCTTCCTAGCCATGAGCACGGTATATGCTTCCACTTGTTTGTATCTTCCTTGATTTCTTTTATCAATGTTCTATAATTTTCCGAGTACAAGTCCTTAACCTCCTTGGTTAAATTTACTCCTAGGTACTTTATTTTTTTGGCTGCAATAATGAAGGGGATTGTTTCCTTAATTTCTTTTGCTGACAGTTTATTGTTGGTATATAGAAATGCCTTTGATTTCTGCGTATTAATTTTATATTCTGCCACCCTGCTGAATTCATTTATAAGGTCCAGTAGTTTTTTGACTGGGACTTTAGGGTTTTCAATATACAATATCATATCATCTGCAAATAGTGACAGTTTTACTTCTTCTTTTCCAATTTGGATGCCTTTTATTTCTTCTTCTTGTCTGATTGCTGTAGCTAGGACTTCCAGAACTATGTTGAATAAGAGTGGTGAAAGGGGGCATCCCTGCCTGGTTCTTGATCTTAAGGGGATTGCTTTTAATCTTTGTCCATTTAGTATGATGTTTCTCAGCCCAAAGTTTTGCCAACCCCTCCTCTACCATAGAAAAACCTTCTGACAAACCCTTGGTAGTAAATCTTTTGGATTCTGGGGTTTCTGCCTCTTCTGATCTCTTTATAATGCCTAATTTCACTTCCATCGCGATGGCTTTCCTTTTCTTCAAAGCACTACCACCTGAAGACGCTGACTTTTATTTAGGAGCCATGATAAGGGCCAAAAAGTCACCAAACAAAGCAACCCAAATGGGACACCTGCACTTTTAACAGTCCAAAATGGCGTAAGTAAGCGTACTGGGGGACACCAACTGCCTCACCCATATGACACGTCACTGCGTATTCTTCCACCACGCACAGCCAAACTAGTTCACCCATGTAGTCTGTAAGTACCACCCAGGCGGTGTAAGCCAAAACACTCATATTTCAATTTTTTTTATTTTTATGGGAGTGAGCATCGTAAACCCAAGACATCATGTGTTGAGACTGTCGTAACCCAAGCACCTCCTGTACTTATTCTTAATATACCACAGCTCCCCTCACCTTTAAGGCTGTCTCTCACCTAAACCACAGTCTACGTTTTGTCAACTGTTCATCTCACCACAAAAAACTTCTTTGACTCTCTGTTTGAAAGGCCTCCAGCTTCCCCACAGAGTTCCAAATTGATGCACTCCAGAAGCACCAGGCTAGGAGCTGCAGCATGTCACTCCAGGTCAGCTGATGACTCATACACCTGGAACTCTTACTCCCTAATCTAGGCAAGAAAAGCACCGTCCTCACAGGGAGTGAAGAAGGCCCACAGTGAATAAATACTATTATTAGAACCTACAAGTCTGGATGCCCTGGAACCCCTCCAAGCCATCCCAGGCCTCCAGGCATCTCCAGACAAAATAGGTTGAAGTGTTAGTTCTTCGTTTCCCTTCTCCCTCCACTCCTCTTCTCCCTCTACTCCCCTCCTCCCCCCCCCTTCCTTCTCTAAAGAAAAACACCACATTTCATTTATCCAATATAACAAACATTTATTTAATATCTCTGTAGTTCAGACCTACTCAAAGTTCTCTTAGGGACACAAAGATGAAAAAGACTAGGTGCCCTTCCTTCTGGAGACTCCCACAGAAGACCTGTCACCCCCTGTATTTGTTTCCTGTGGCTGCAATAACAAAGTACCGCAAACCCAGTGGTTTAAAGCTACAAATGTATTCTCTCAAAATTCTGGAGACTCAAAGTGCTGTGCTCCTTCGTAAGGCTCCAAGGAAGAAGCCTGCCTTCCTCATCTTAACTAATTACATCTGCAAAGGTTTTTACAAATAAGGTTGCATTCTGAGGTTTTAGATGGACAGGAATTTGCAGGGGACACTATTTAACTCAGCACATCCCTGTAAGAGTAAGTGCAGAGAAGGGGGCAATCGATCCTTCCCAGTGGAGAATAAGGAGTGTTCATAGAAATTTTAACAGAAGAGAGGCCATAGAGTGTGGGTCTGAAAGCTGGGAAGCAAGCCAGGAAGAGAGAACAGCATACACAGGAATACAGGTCAGTAAGAAATAGTGGTAATGCCAGACTTAGAAACAAGTCAGGAAAAGACAGGGAAGAAACTGGAAAAATACAGGAAACCAAATCCCACAGGGTCTTATAGTATAATAAGAAGCAGGGCTTTCTCTTACAGACGATAAGGAGTTTTTGCCCACCTTGCCCAAGTGGCAAACTGTTCTCCCCTTCATGATTCCATTCATTGTCACTTTGGGGAACCCTTCTCTGCTTCTGCAGAAGCAGCTGGATCTGTCCTCCCAGGTCACCAGGACCTTTTATGGCACACCTACCGGTACTTATCTGCCTTCTAATGACTTGCTTTCCAGTGTCGTAACCCACTGCTCTGCAAGCTAGAAAGAAGCACAGCTCATTCGTCTTCATATAGGTAGAGCTGAACCCAGGTTGGCACATCATACATGCGAGTATTTACAAATGTTTAATTCACTGCTTGAGTGGTTTGCCAGAGATTTGAAATAGGGGAGTGACTTTCAGATAGCTGTGGCCAATATTCACAACTTCTGAGTATCCCAAGGGGCTCCTACTAAGACCAGGTTCCTAAGAATGTCTTCACAGGTGACTTCTGCACAAAAAGAACTTAACCTCAGAATCCTACCAGGAAAACTTGCTCCTCTGACCCTCCCCACTCCATTAGACTGGTATTTCATTACCTCGCTTCTTATAGTGAACCTCGCCAAACTTGCACTGAGCTGTGCCTTCTGAGTTGGTTATTTTTCTAGGCAGCGGCGCTCGTTCATATCTACACAGACGGGTCTGTATTGGTCACACATGGAGGCAACGAACTGGGACAAGGTATTCACACCAAAATGCTACAGGTAAGATAAATAAAATGAAGTCATGAATCTCTCTATTCATTGCTGACATGATTGACATTGGCACTAATTTTAGGGTAAGTGACAACTTCCTGAACTCAAACCCTAAGATGTTCACTATTTGAAAAACTTCTTACAAACCAAATAGAATGGGTGAGGTGGTGGAAATCACACACATGTGATTTGAGCTTGGTCAGGTTCATGGGTGGAGGTGGTTGTAGTAAAATCACCAGTACGGAGCCCCAGGAGCACAGCGGCAGGTGGGTGTGCAGGTTTACTGAGAGTAGGAGTTTCTCAGCTTTTCTATTTTGAGACCAGTATGTTTCATTTTTAAAGTTTGAATAACGATATTAGCATATTATTTTGACAAGTATTTTATTAATATTGTTCTCCTATCATTTTTTAATATATATTTTATTATTATTAATTCTAATGAGGTGACACCAATAAATCAGGGTACATATGTACAATGAAAACATCTCCAGGTTATCTTATCATTCAATTGTGTTGCATACCCGTCACCAAAAGTCAAATTGTCCTCTGTCACCTTCTATCTGGTTTTCCCTGTGTCCCTCCCCTCCTCTCTATCCCACCCTTCCCTCCCTCCCCCCACCCCATAACCACTACACTCTTGTCCATGTCTCATAGTCTCACTTTTATGTCCCACCTATGTATGAAATCATGCTGTTCTCAGTTTTTCTTTTTTTCTGATTTACTTATTTCACTCCATATAATGTTACCAAGGTCCATCCATTTTGTTGTAAATGATCCGATGTCATCATTTCTTATGGCTGAGTAGTATTCCATAGTATATATGTACCATAGCTTTTTAATCCACTCGTCTTCTGAAAGAAATAAATAGAAATTTCTCCGAAGAGGACATACAGATGGCCAATAGGCATATGAAAAAATGCTCAACATCACTAATCATTAGAGAAATGCAAACTAAAACCACAATGAGATATCACCTCACACCAGTCAGAATGGCACTTATCAGCAAAACAACACAGAATAAGTGCTGGCGAGGATGTGGAGAAAAGGGAACCCTTCTGCACTGCTGGTGGGAATGCAGACTGGTGCAGCCACTGTGGAAAACAGTTTGGAGATTCCTCAGAAAATTAAAAATCGAACTGCCTTTTGACCCAGCTATCCCACTTTTAGGAATATACCCTAAGAACACCATAGCACTGTTCGAAAAGAAGAAATGCGCCCCCATGTTCGTGGCAGCATTGTTCATAATAGTGAAGATCTCCTATCATTTTTAAAGAATATTTTAACACACGCATATACGTCCACACAAAATAGGAAGATAGGATTTCAGAAAAAAAAAAGGAATAATTCTTTACATTGAACAAATTTAATTTTATGACAAATATATTAGATTGTTCTAGTGTGTATCTGAACTTTGTCTATCCAGACCCTTAGCTACTTTGGAATGCACTCCCACATTTCATATGGTTCTGAAGGACTCTGCAATTCTGGTGCCTTTCAGCCCCATCTTCCTCCTGCTAATTAACAAGGTTTATGTGCCCAGATGATTAAATAAAAAAAGAACCAGTAGTCAAAATATCAGAGTCTGAAGTAAAAGAAGGTGGATTGAGAAAGCTCAGCTCAAGAAAATGGGGGTGCCTTACAGCCTCAGCAAATGCATCTTTTTTCTTTTCCTTTTGTTTTTTCTTCTTCTACAAATCCATCTTAAGAGAGCCCAGAATTCAGTCATATTTTTATTTTGTCATCAAAGGAAGGGAAGAGGGGCAAAGCAAGGTTAGGTGAGCCTGACCAGGTGGTGGCGCAGTGGATAGAGTGTCGGACTGGGATGTGGAGGACCCAGGTTCGAGACCCCGAGGTCGCCAGCTTGAGCGCGGGCTCATCTGGCTTGAGCAAAAGCTCACCAGCTTGGACCCAAGGTCGCTGGCTCCAGCAAGGGGTTGCTCGGTTTGCTGAAGGCCCGTGGTCAAGGCACATATGAAAGCAATCAATGAACAACTATGGTGTCACAAGGGCTACGAAAAACTAATGACTGATGCTTCTCACCTCTCTCCATTCCTGTCTGTCTGTCCCTATCTATCCCTCTCTCTGACTCTTTCTCTGTCCCTGTAAAAAAAAAAAAAAGAATTTAGATAGTCAGAGAAAGCAAACCTTTCATTTTGTTACACTCCTTGCCATAACATCCATCACTGGCCAATCATAGTTCCTGAATCCCAGTGGATAAAAGGATTGATCCAGGAAGAAGGCACATGTTCACGCAAGGCCAATCAGAATCCTTTCTTAGGACTGATGTGCAGATCCTGGGAAAAGGGAGCTATCATTGCTCTGTGGTTGTTTAATTACTGTACTATAGGCCAGAGGGTGTCAGAGACAAGTCTCCCATGCCATGGAGGAAGCCTGTCTATTGTTGGAAATAACGTGACCATTATAGAAAGAAAAACAAGTGTGAGCAGCTCTGAGAGGACCCTTGTGAGACCATAAAACCCCCAGATGCAGACATACATGAAGCCAGCTCTATCTGTCCTTCCCAGTTATTTGAACCAATAAATTCCCTTCGCATTTTAATCACCATGAACCAATAAAATTGTCAGTTTTTTCAAGTTTCTAGGGAAACTTAATCATTGAATGGTATTAGTCTGAAGATTGACATTTGGGAACAGGTTCATACTTCTAAACATTTGATGAAAGTGTTTTAGGGAAAAAACAAACAAAAAACAAAAAACACAACATCTCCAAAATAGTGCTTTTTTCCCCCTGCCTTACCTCCCTTCCTTTCTCTATTTTTCATTTCTTCTTGATTAAATATCTTAGTTTTTACATGTGTCTGCTAGAGAAACTGGAAGGAAAAGAAAAAAGGTGAACAATGAATACTAGAGGAACAGAAGCCAGGGGGAACCAACAGAAGAAAAGGAAGAGGAAGCTGAAGTTAAGGAGAGAGTGAGAGCAAGAAAGAAGACAGGACCCCAAGTCATTTCAGGTTTAACTGATACGGATCTCAACAGATTTAAGACCAGATTCTGAGTCAGTCAATCTAATCTCTCTCTTCCTGCCGTGGTCACCAAATAAACATGAATAATGTCAACTTGGCCTAGTCTCTACACTTAGAAAAAATGTGAAAACTTAGAAAAATATGAAATCTTTAACATTCTAAATGCACTAACTTTTAATGAAAGAATCACTGAGGAATATTACCCAAAAAAACCACTTTAAAAATCAGCATGAGGCTCTATTAAAATGTGGTTCTAATTTTTATAAGACTTTATTTTAGGCTTTAAAAGATTTATAAACATAATAAAAAGAATAATTTTTATTAAGAAAAATAATGATTTAAATCTTCATAAATCTTGCCAAACCTGAAAATATTTCTTTTTTTCATAGGTGGCCAGCCGTGAATTAAAAATACCCTTGTCTTATATGCATATCTGTGAGACGAGTACGGCCACGGTGCCCAACACAATTTCTACAGGAGGATCCATTGGTTCAGATGTCAATGGCAGAGCTGTGCAGGTGCTTCCTCCTGTCTGTCTTGCCTTGGCTACTTTTACTTCATCTCTGGTTTTCTCAGCTGGATATAATCACAACTGTTTGGCTTCAGAGAAGTCACTGTATCACCAAACATAGGCTTAAGTTAACCAAAATATAAGGGAAGTGTGTTACTTGGAATAGGCTAAATTAAAGTGATAGACCTAGAATGTAATGGCTGAAACACAACAAAAGTCACTTTCCTGTTACACGTAAGAGTCCAGAAGGAGTGTTCAGTCATTCAGGCATCCAGATTGTTGGCATTCTTCCATCTCCAACATGTGGCTTTCATGGTTGCCTTGAGCATTATCATCCAATGAGCCAGAGAAGGGAGAGAATATGGAAGCCAGACCTGGCAGTGGTACAAGCCACTTCCACTCATCATTTGTTGGCTAAATCAATCTCAGGTGGCATCTAACTACAGGGAAGATTGAAGAAGGTAGGGTAGTGAGAAACCACGTGTCAAGCAACTGTGGAAAAAAGTAAGAATGGATTTTGGTGCACAGGCAAAATTCCTCTCCTTGGGAGATACAGAAAGAATCTAAGTGCCAGGTAATGTAGAACTGTGCTAGTTTCCCCTGACACAAATAAGTTCTTGTAGGCAGGTAGGCAGCAGAATCCCAGCCAGGAAGAGAGGGTACATGAGGATTCCCTTAGAAGCTCAAAAATTAGAGATGCTTTTTACTCAGAAAAAAGTGTGGGAAACCTCAAATTCATGAGATCCAATCTTGGGTAGAATCAAAAACAAGATAAAAATAGCTCAGTGTGTTCGAGAATTGTCAACCCACACTGAGTGTTAATCCATCTTCTAGGACAGCAATTTTCAACCTGTGTCACAAGAATTTTTAAAACATGCGATACTTTACTATTTAGTCACAGACATTGACCTATTTTCCCTTAGATTGCCAAAAAAAAAGACAACAGCCCACACAACAATAGCCGTCCACTGTAAAGAATCAAAATTATACCTATTTTCTTTTGTCAGATCAGCAAAAAAAAAAATGTCTTTGATATGCTGTGGAATTTTAGTAATTAGTTTAAGTGCTCCATGAGATGCAAAAAAGTTGAAAATCACTGTTCTAGGGCAGTGAGTTTTAGATTTCAGTTTTGAATATCAGAAACTTTGTAGATCTAGGTTATTATAAAAAACAAACTTAAGTATTTTCTCACTTCACACCCAAAGCAAAGACCATTGCAGTGTTTTGATGATGGATGGACGAACAGATAGAGGGATGGAAAGAGTTGAATAATGTGTTAGACCCAGAAGGGTATAGGCATGTCACTGTTGCAGATTGGGAAATACAAATTTGAATGAAAATAAGATGTTTTGTTTAATTTATTTAATGGCTAAAAGATACAAAAGAAGTATAAGTCAAAATGTGGAAAAAGAGAAGAAAGAACCAAGAAAATGAGTATTTTTAGAAAGGGGACCTGAGAGTAGCAATTTAGCTAAGTCTGTGTGTTCACAGGAAGTGAAGCAGGAATGGAGAAATCCCTTCTGCAACTGACAGTCCTCTCAAGGTCAAGGGCTATGTAGTTATTGTCTCTGTGTCCCCAATGTGTCCCTATCAAGTACTCCATAAGTATTCACTGACCTAATCAATTGTCAATTAATATTCTTTCACACAAATCCTAACCTTTGGGCTCTTCTCTAATGGGAATTCGCTTCTTTATTCCTTCAAGAATGCTTGTCAGATCCTTGTGAAACGCCTTGAGCCCATCATTAAGAAAAATCCGGAAGGTGCATGGGAAGACTGGGTAAGTGTTCCACTGTGTTACTACAAATGAGAAAACAATTCAAAGCAGTGCCAAGAGCACCATGACAGCACACAACCACACCGTGTGGTGTGGGGACAGTTCTTCTAAGAGTGGATTCTGCCAAAGGGAAAAGTCACCAAAAGCTGATGGCTGAGACAGTTGTCTCATGACATGTACCAGGTATGCATGGAGAGAGCACACAGGGAACAGCATCACTGAAAGGAGGAATGGAAGTGTATGAAGGAACCAGAAAGCTCTACCCACACTGCTTAAGAAAGAATAGGAAAAGATTGAGCCTTCCTCAGCCACACATACATGCACACACACACACACACACACACACACACACGTGCATGCATGATGTGCTGAGTAAGGAAGAAAACGAAGACATAATTGCTACTGGATAAGTTTCAAGGGAAATGACTCATCTAATCCAACTTTACAATACCCTGTACTATTTCATTAGCACAATTATCTCAAACATGGACACACCTCCTAGAGTGTGAATATTGAGAAACAAAACCCAAATACCTTGTGAACTAAAATCCATACATCATGGACGTGCAACAGCTCCATTTTCATTTAGATTTCTAAACTCAATTGGAAGGAAAGTGTTACCAGCTGAGGAAAAACATATTTTGATGAATTCTATTATTGGTAACAAAGCACCAATAGCAATGATCAATGTCAATTTTGATACATATTTTTATTTTTAATATTCTCATTTTCACCTATCAGATACTATATTTATTTTATTTTTAACTAAATATGCTCATTCTGCAGATAAAAACTGCTTTTGAACAAAGAATCAGTCTTTCAGCCACTGGATACTTCAGGTAAAATTACAATAATAATGTCTTGACTTAGCTGAGAAAATATGAGGTGACCAAATCACTCTGGGCCTCAGTTCCCTCCTTTGTAAAGTAAGTTTTGTTTGTTTGTTTGTTTGTTTGTTTGTTTTGTAGGAGAGTCAGAGAGAGGAACAGTTAGGGACAGACAGGAAGGGAGAGAGATGAGAAACATCAATTCTTCGTTGCTGTTCCTTAGTTGTTCATTGATTGATTTCTCATATGTACCTTGACGGGGCAGGGTGGGGGAGGCTACAGCAGATCGAGTGACCCTTTGCTCGAGCCAGGGACCTTGGGTCCAAGCTGGTGAGCTTTGCTCAAACCAGATGAGCTCACGCTCAAGCTGGCGACTTCAGGGTCTCGAACCTGGGTCCTCCATATCCCAGTTAAATGCTCTATCCACTGCGCCACCGCCTGGTCAGGTGTAAAGTAAGTTTTTATTATGTGATCTTTGAGGTCCCTTTTGGCCTCCAATTCTATGACCTCACATAGGTCATTGAGCTATATCCAAAGAAATATTAAATAATAAAATACCCAGTTGGGTAATTTTTTGTGTGTGTGACAGAGACACAGAGAGAGGGACAGATAGGGACAGACAGGAAGGGAAAAAGATGAGAAGCACCAATTCTTTGTTGCGGCACCTTAGTTGTTTATTGATTGCTCTCATATGTGCCTTGACTTGGTGGTTACAGCAGAGCGAGTGACCCCTTGCTTAAGCTAGCAACCTTTGGGCTCAAGCTAGCGACCATGGGGTCATGTCTATTATCCCATGCTCAAGCCAGCAACCCCATGCTTAAGCTGGTAAGCCCACACTCAAGCCAGATGAGCCCACACTCAAGCTTGCAATCTTGGGGTTTCGAGCCTGGGTCCTCTGCATCCCAGTCCAAGGCTCTATTCACTGCACCACATCCTGGTCAGGCAAGTAAAAAATCTTTAAAACATGACTTACAACATCTAATCATTATTTACTTTTCTTTATTGTGGGAAAATAAAAAATAGTATTCTTTATTATAAATAGTAAAAAGAAATTGCCTGCAGCTCAGTTTTACAAATTTTCCTTCTAATACCATAAAAATCTTTATGTTGAAGCTGCTAGCGAGACAGGAACTGATGTACAGGATGATCGTCCGTAGTCATCATGTGGGCAGTGTCCGTTGGTGGAAGGCCCTCAGTAAATGCAGGTTAATTGAGTGAAGCACAGAGTGGAGAGCTGTTGTCAAATTCTGGAAGTGTATGACATTAGTTTAACAATCTAATATAACAAACCACTAAACAGGAGAGAGAGAGAGAAGAAGAAGAAGAAGAAACAGTAAAACAAATCCGCATGAAGATAAGAATGATGCAAAAGAGGAGGTAACAGCCCAGCCCAGTGCCCTGTACACTGAGTTCTAAATTCCTAAGTTTAGTTATCAAGAAGAGAGCAAACCAGTCCCTAGGTGGGTACATTTTTCATTATAAATTAATGTATTGGATTGCCAGTCCCTCTGAGAATGTTGATAAAATCAATTGAGGTTCTCAACATGCTCTAAAGCACAAACCTAAACCATCAAAAGATAGACCTAGGAGACCCAAACCAAAATGGTCTGTTGACTTCTCTCAGTATTTAACATCCTAACTGCAGCAAAAATGGAGGCAAAGATTATTATTGCTGTAACTAGCTAGGTTGTAAGTACAGGTCGCAGTTTAAATAAGTTCAAAAAGCAGTTGAAACAAACAGCAATCAAATGAAATGCTATCACAATTTTGGTAAGTTTTAAAATGAATCAACACTGTTTGCATACACACATACACACACCCCAAGCTAAAGAGCTTTATTTTTTCCATCAGGGGCTACAAAGCCTTCATGGACTGGGACAAAGGGGAAGGAGACCCATTTCCTTACTATGTCTATGGAGCAGCCTGTTCTGAGGTTGAAATCGACTGTCTGACAGGAGCTCACAAGGTAATGTAACTTGGCAAGTTAAAACACTAACAAGATTGCATTGCACATTAATAGCCCAATTTCATTATGTAATACTTGTATACAATAAGAACAAGATTCTTTCGATTCTGTGGGAATGTCTAGAGATCCAGCTTTATGCTGAATTTCCTCTTAAACAGAAGTAGTTAAGAAGGAATTGCTCGTGACAGCTTGAAATGCAGTGTTTCTTATTCTATTTCAGACAACAAAAATCACTTTCCAAAGTTTTTCCAAAAAATAAAAAAGGTTCTGTTTCTAAAGGAAGATCAAGTTATCTAATCTGAAGGACTCAGCCTTGGTAAAAATACAGTAAATCAATAGGTAATTTAGCAAACTGCCTTCAGTAAACGTTTTGAAAACATAGCAATGTGATCATGTTTCTCCCAAGTCAACTATCCCAAGGGCAGTACGTACTATATCTAAAGAAATAGATTGGGGTTGGGGAGAAGAAAGGGTTGTGAAAATAATTTTGTGTTTGCTTTTAATTGGGCAACCCAAGAGACCACCTATTAAAGGCAGGGAATCATATTTAAGCAAAAATTAATACCTTCCACCATAAAGGATAAACCTGTGAATATACCCCAAATACCGTTCTTGGAACAGAGATTACAGAAACCTTAAGTAGAATACAGTATAATGCAAAGTATAGTAAATTGTTAGGAAATGTACAGCATCTTGAACCATCTTGCCCCAAAATAGAAACGGTCAATTCATCTAAAATAGAGAGGATTTTGCAAATACTAACTTGGAAATCTTATCAAAAAAATATTTTATTGCCCCATTGTTGGCTAACTTGTACAACACTTAAATATATAAATAAGATTTTTTAAAATACAATAAATGAAGGACTATTCCAAGAGCAGTCGCCTTCACATTTCACTCAAGTTTGTCCATAGGAGACATTGCTATGATGTTTCATTTTCATTACAGATCGTTGGTTAACACGTAAACTCATGAAATTAGTATCACAGATTGCTCAAACTGTTTTCTAATGCTTTTCACACAGTGACACACAAATAATTGTAATGTTTGCACAGCACAGTGTGGCAACCAAGGAGGTTACGGTTGCCAGTGACCAGCCTGGCCTCAGAAGGCCCAGATGTCAGTGTCACTGTCCAGTCTCAGTGTTGGCACCCCTGTACCCTATTTGAGGCATCACACCAAGTGGGAAGCTGTTCTTAGGAATCAACTAGTTTTCAGATCCTCCACCAAGAAGGTAGTGTTGCCAGATTGTGCAAATAAAAATACACAACACTCAGGTAAATTTGAATTTCAGATAAACAACAAAATAATTTTCTGGTATAAATATGCTCCATGCAATACTTGGGACATACCTACTGTATCTGATAATTCCACTGGAGGGCACTGGTATAAATCTCTGAAGAGCCTGACCAGGCGGTGGCGCAGTGGATAGAGCATTGGACTGGGATGCAGAGGACCCTGGTTTGAGACCTCGAGGTCGCCAACTTGAGTGCAGGCCCATCTGGCTTGAGCAAAAGCTTGCCAGCTTGGACCCAAGGTCACTGGCTCCAGCAAGGGATGGCTTGGTCTGCTGAAGGCCTGCGGTCAAGGCACATGTGAGAAAGCAATCAATGAACAACTAAGGTGTCGCAACGAAAAACTGATGATTGATGCGTCTCATCTCTCTTCGTTCCTGTCTGTCTGTACTTATCTATCCCTCTCTCTGACTCTCTCTCTGTCCCTGTAAAAAAAAATCTCTGAAGAAATTGTCCTCATGGGATCTTTCAGAATTTATGATGTCTCCCTTATTACAGTTTAAGGTTCAGTCATTTCAGGATCAATAACTTATTCTTTTCATTAAAGAGAAATCAGAGAATTGAGATGACCGGCCTATTGCTTCTGGTTATTTGTGATTGGTCAACTAAAACATCTGACGATTTAATTAATGCACGGCCATCTGTTCCTGTTGCCAACACCCACAATGCCAAATAAATCAGGTTTCAAGACGGGAGTAAATTGAAGGCCATCTCTGAGTTGTGTCCAGTCTCCTGCCCTATCCTGGTTGCGAATGGATGATGGCTCATCCCAATGCCTATAGTAAGTTGTATGAGAAGCCAGCATTTTAGTCCAAAGAGAGTTTCTCATCCATAGAACTAGCTACAAAGCAAGCGCCCAGGTTTCGGGCCCAAACAGAAATTGGTGATATTATCAGAACAACCCCAGACATGGAGTGGAAGGAAAGCCCAGAGATATTCCTGACATAGACCACAAGCACTTAGGGACTTTCTGTGGCTCCTTAACACCCTGCACACACATGCCCAGTGCCAAAACAGAAGGGCCAGATTAGTGTGAGGTTTCTTAGGGAAGAAACTAGATTAACATTAACCTGGAGCACTGACGTCGCCAGTTCGAAACCCTGGGCTTACCTTGTCAAGGAACATATGGGAATTGATGCTTCTTGCTCCTCCTCCTTCTCTTTCTTTCTTTCTCTCTCTCTTGTCTCTCTGAAATAAATAAATAAAATATTAAAAGAAAATTCTTAAAAAACAAAAAAATAAGAAAGTAGATTAGCAAAGTCTAAGGCAATCTCAACATATGCCCTTCCTATGTTTCCAGATCTTGCCAATCCCTGAATTCATATATGCTACTATAGCTATATGATTTCCTCAGTAAAACATAACAAAACCACCTACATTGATCCATCCTGAGGACTAGAGGAATTTATGCATCATTTTAGAGCAACAAATTTAGGTTGAGAATCAGATGAACGATCAGGCTTAGTTATTTATGAAGTTAGACTCAAGTACACCAACATGCATGCCATGGACTTTAGAGTCACTTACGAGGAGTCAAAACCATGAATGTCCAAGACCTTCTGAGGTCATTAACAGTCCTAGCACTAAATCTGTAGAGCTTTGCAGATGTCTTACCATGTCTAATGTTGATGGAATTCAATGCAGTGTTAATTAACTAGCAGGAGTTCTGGAATAATTTGGGACCATTTAAATAAACCTTTACATAATATTTCTAATTCAAATTTTCACACTGAGATCATTTTAATTTTTGACAGAAAATCAGAACTGACATCGTCATGGATGCGTGTTGCAGCCTAAATCCAGCCATCGATATCGGGCAGGTAGGTTTTGGCCCAGTGGACAGCTGCCCCTGAGTCCTGGGAAAAGCCTTCTGAAAAGCAGTACCACAGAGCTTGACATTTTTCTCCTTCAGATCGAAGGTGCATTTACTCAGGGGATAGGCCTTTATACCACTGAAGAGCTGACGTATTCCCCAGAAGGTGTCCTGTACTCCCGAGGCCCAGATGAGTACAAAATTCCAACCATCACGGATGTCCCAGAAGAGTTCAATGTCTCCTTGCTGCCATCATCACAAAACCCACTAGCCATCTATTCCTCCAAGGTAAGCAAGGTGATGAGTCAGGCAGCATAATAATGAATGCAGGGGGACAAAATAAATAATAAATGTCAACCATTAACAGGACCAAATCAAAAGAGACCATTAGAACTTAGAGATTAATTGTCTAGCGAAAAGTGAGATTCAGGGCCTGACCAGGCAGTGGCGCAGTGGATAGAGCATCGGACTGGGATGCGGAGGACCCAGGTTCAAGACCCTGAGCTCGCCAGCTTGAGTGTGGGCTCATCTGGCTTGAGCAAAAGCTCATCAGCTTGGACCCAAGGTCGCTGACCCCAGCAAGGGGTTGCTCGGTTTGCTGAAGGCCCGCGGTCAAGGCACGTGTGAGAAAGCAATCAATGAATAACTATGGTGTCGCAATGGCAACAAAAAACTAATGATTGATGCTTCTCACCTCTCTCCATTCCTGTCTGTCTGTCCCTGTCTATCCCTCTCTCTGACTCTCTCTCTGTCCCTGTAAAAAAAATAAAAAGAAAGTAAAAAGAAAAAAAAAAAAGAAAAGTGAGATTCAGGGAAGATAAATGACCCACCCGGTGGCAGTCCTGCGCGAAGGATTTTCTTTATTAAATTCTCTTTCACTGAGAACTCTTAAATTCAGCAAAAAGATTAAATAAAATAACATTTTCACTCAAGAATCTGATGACTAAAACATTAAATGGCAATGAGGAGGGCACAATGCTACTAAAAGCCTCAGAAGACCTGGGTACCTGCCCCAGCATCACCAACTCTCTGTGACATAAAGCAAATCACTCCCCTCCGAGGGCTTCTGGGTCCTCAGCTACACCCAGAAATAATCTAAAGCAATGTTTCTCAACCAGGGCAGGAAGGTGTAGGGGATATTGCCCCTCAGGGAGTAATAGGGCAAGTAGGACCCTGGAGTTCCTGTGGCTGTGGCCACCCATAAGCAGACCTGCAGGAAAATTATGGGTAGGCAGGTGTGCCAGGAAGTGTACTAAGTAATAATATAGGGGCCTACCAGGTACCAGGTGCTGTGCTAGGTGCTTTTGTACTTCTTGAATTCACAAGAGCCTGTGAGGTAGCTAGTTTGCCTGCATCTCATTGGCAAAGAAAAAGGGACTCAGAGAGATCATCCAGCCAGGGAAGCACAGGGAGTAAAGGCAAGGATTCAGGTTCAGTCTCTAGCTCAGGGGTTGCAAACTGGCGCCACTGGACAAGTCTAGACGACAGACATGTTATTTTTAAGTCAGGCAATTATACATGAAAATAAAGATATCTAAATGGTCTTGAAAAGTTGGATGATCTGATCATTTTGGCTGCATTTCTGGGAAGCCACAATTGGCTAGAACTGAAGAACAGCTGTCTGCTTTAGACAGGACACGGACATCTCTATTTCACCATAGTCTCCACTATTCCTATTGTGCACTATTCCCCACTATTCTTTTCATATCGCTCATTTATGTTAGCTATTCCTTACAGGTGGGGGCTTGCCACCAATCATCTAGTACCAGTATCTGTCCTCTTTCTTCTAGAGTACCCTGCCTCTCTCTGGACCCTGGACTCATAATGAGACATTTTTTCTCTTTGCTCATGAAGCTGGCCAGTTCAACCCACTGAATGTGTTTTTGAGGGGGTTTTTTTTGTATTTTTCCGAAGTGAGCGGGATGGGGGGGCAGCGGAGGGGGCGGGGAACAGCAGACAGACTCCCACATGCACCCAACCAGGGTCCACCCAGCATGCCCACCAGGGGGTGATTCTTGGCCCATCTGGGCCATTGCTCCACTGCAACTGGAGCCATTCTAGTGCCTGAGGCGAAGGCCATGGAGCCATCCTCAGCACCCGGGCCAACTTTGCTCCCATGAAGCCTTGGCTGTGGGAGGGGAAGAGAGAGACAAAAAGGAAGGAGAGGGGGGAAGACTGGAGAAGTAGATGGGCGCTTCTCCTGTGTGTGCCCTGGCCAGGAATCGAACATGGGACTTCCACATGCCAGTCCAAAGCTCTACCGCTGAGCCAACCGACCAGGGCCTGAATGTGTTTTTCTAAATAGGGTATTCTCCCCTCACCACACACACACACACACACACACACACACACACACACACACACACACACACACACCTCTTTCCTATAGAACAAAGACTTAACCCAAAGAAGATTAAAGATATGAGAAATTCATGTGATTGTGATACTGGGATTTTTAGGAGTACTCAAGCTTCACTCAGTCAGTAAGTCAGAAAACAAACATTTATTGAGGACCTACAGTGTACAAGACACTGTGCTAGGGTTGGGAAGACAATGGTCAGCAAGATCTGGCCCCTGACTTCTAGAGACTTATAGTCCAGTATAGTAGAAGCTTCTAAAACAAATGTGCATTCTTGCAGGGCCTGGGGGAGTCCGGCTTGTTCCTGGGGTCATCTGTATTCTTTGCCATCACTGATGCTGTGACCGCAGCACGCAGAGAGAGAGGCATAGCCGAAGACTTCACAGTGAAGAGCCCAGCAACTCCAGAATGGGTTCGAATGGCCTGTGCAGATCGTTTCACAGAAATGGTACGTAATTATTGTTTATTTGCCTAATAGCTGATTTTTCTTTTTCCTGCTTCTCATACCTTTTAGGTATATTTGTAACATAATCTGAGTCTAATCAAATTATAAAAGGAAAGTTAAAATCAGCCATAATCTCACTAACCCGAAATCACCATAACACATATATACATTTTTTAACCATCTGTTTTTTTTTGGGGGGGGGTGGATAAAATATTTATATACAGATACACAGTCTTTACACACCTCTAGGATTTATCACGAGTCTGAAAGCCCTCCCTTCGCCCAACTTGTAATTCCTATATATTTATATGTAAAATGTACCTTATTTATATACTCTTTTTGCAAAATCATGATATCCCTGGCATAAATGTTTGAGAGTATTTGAGCAGTATAATTGGGAGGGACTCTGTGAGCCTTCATTCACAGAAAATCTACAATGAGAAGATACTTTTTCCCATGAAAGATTGCTCAAGAAATACAGTGTAGTTGCTTAAACCCAAAAAGGAAATAACTAGCCAAACTCATTTATCTCACAAACTCATTATCTTTATTTATAGTCAGTGGCATAAGTTTTAGAGACCAGAGCAGGGCAGAATATTTAACTTCTTTTTTCTTTAATTTTTATTGATTGATTGATTTTAGAGATCAAGCGAGGGAGGAGAGAGGAGGGGAGAGAGAGAAATATCAATTGTTCTTCCACTTATTTATGTGCTTATTGATTGTTTCTTGTATGTGCCCGGACTGGGGATCAAACCCGCAACCTTGGCATATTGGGCCGATTCTCTAACCAATTGAGCTATCTAGCCACGGCCTTAACTTCTTAATAATAAGCCCCTTGTTATTAAGTCTACTTGGCCCATGTTGAGAGTGACCATTTATCCTTCACACTTATCCTGATGCTCAATCTTCCTAGCCATTCCACTGACCTCATATATATTTGAAACAATGAGAATATAAACCCTTCAAATCCTTGAAAAGACTTTATAGATTCAAGAGTTACTCTGTTCTAGCCTCCAGACCCCCATCCTCTGCTGGACACCTAAAGAGAAGAGGACTGGGAGCTAGCTTTGAGCAGGGCCTTCCAAGGGAAGCAGAAAGGAGAAGTTTTGACTCTTAGTTTAACAAAGAGGACCAGAAACACAAAATATAGATTCTCCTGCTACTTCCTGTCACAGGAAATGGCAGCACTCCTCCATCCATGTAGTACCACAAACCAGAAACCTAAGAGTTGGCCTGACGTTTCTCTCTCATTCTCAGTAGCCTGTCCTTCATCATGTCCTGTTCATTTTAACCCCTATCTCCTGCACCACTCGATTTCCTCCATTTCTAACCACAGTGTTATGTGTTCATTAAACAAACATTTGTTGAGTATCTAATAGGTGCCAGGCATCATTCTAAGTGTCAGGAATACAGCAGTGAAGGAAAGAGCTATTTCCACTTACTGTCTAGAGACCCTAAGTCCAACCACGGTCTCTCTAGCCTTGGTCAGAGAAGTCTTCTTTTTTTTTTTTTTTACAGGGACAGAGAGAGACTCAAAGAGAGAGAAAGATAGGGACAGACAGACAGGAACGGAGAGAGGTGAGAAGCATCAATCATTAGTTTTTCATTGCTGTTGCAACACCTTAGTTGTTCATTGATTGCTCTCTCACATGTGCCTTGACCACGGGCCTTCAGCAGACCAAGCAACCCCTTGCTGGAGCCAGCAACCTTGGGTCCAAGCTGGCGAGCTTTTGCTCAAGCCAGATGGGCCCACGCTCAAGCTGGCGAGCTCGGGGTCTTGAACCTGGGTCTTCCGCATCCCAGTCCGACACTCTATCCACTGCACCACCACCTGGTCAGGCGGTCAGAGAAGTCTTCTAATGGTCTCCCTACACCCACTGCAGCCCGAGATTTGTGATGTGATAAATGTGATCACGTCATTCTAGCACATATACAAGGTAAAAAGGTTCCCATTGCTTTTAGGTTAAAGATAACATTTTTCAATTTGCCCTGCCAGGTCTAGAAACCTGTAAAGTCCAGTATGCCAGGCCCCCACTCACCTCTGCAACCACACGTGGTCCCCCACTTGGCTTCTCTCTCCACCCCAGCCACACTTGACTTCTTCTGTCTGTTCCTTGGATCAAGGACAGAGGCGTCTGCCATGCTCCTCTCTCTGCTTGGAACACTCTTCTATCTTTTCCTCACGCGGATAAACCCTTCTCACCTTTCATATTTTAATCATACTCAAGAAACTAATCTGATACTTTCCTTATTGTATAGCTTGAGGTACCAGGAATATAGTGATGAACCAGATACAGGTCCCTGCTCTCAAGCTGTTTACAGTGTAAGAGAGGAGAAACATGAGCAATTACTGTTCATTACAAGTGCTCGGCTGACTCCAAGTTATCCATGTGCATCAACAGAACAAAACTTTTCTAACTTTGCCTTAACCTTTTCTTAAAGCCAAAGGACTCGTGGGTATGGCTCCAGCTTTGATCATTCATCATCTAACATTTATTCAGCCCCTTCCATGTGCCAGGCACTGCTGGAAAACTTAAGAGCTAGTGAGCCAGTCAATCCTTGCCTGTGTAGAGCTTACTTTTTATTGGGGAAACCAGACAGTTAACAAACACACAATATAATTTCAGGTTGTAATAAACACTATGAAGTAAAATAGAAGAGTACAATGAAGAAATTTATCTAGATTATTTTTATTTCATTTCATTTATTTATTTTAGTGAGAGAGAGAAAGAGAGAGAGACAAAGAGGGGGACAGACAGGAACAGACAGACAGATAGGAAGGAAGGAAAGAGATGAGGAGCACCAATTCTTCATTGCAGCACCTTAGTTGTTCATTGATTGCTTTCACATATGTGCCTAGAACATGGGGCTCCAGCTGAACCAGTGACCCCTTGCTCAAGAAGTAATCTTTGAGCTCAAGCCAGCAACCTTGGGGTCATGTTCATGATCCCATGCTCAAGACAGCAACCCCACACTCAAGCTGGTGAACCCGTGTTCAAGACAGATGAGCCCCTGCTCAAGCTAGTGACCTCAAGGTTTCGAACCTGGGTCTTCTGCGTCCCAGGCCAATGCTCTATCTGCTGTGCCACCACCTAGTTAGGCTATTTTATATCATTTATTGAGAAGTTTTCTCTGGGTGTTCACATTTAAGCGGAGGCCTGAATGAAATGAAGGAGCAATTATAAAGCTACTGATGCCATATTTAAGGCAGAGAAGACAGTGCAAAGGCCCTGAGGCAGTTTCAATGGATTAAAAGTAGCCTGGGACTAAGTAGCCCTCAAAAGTAAATATATTTCTTCTTCAGTCTCTGACCTTGCTTCTCTGGTAGAAAAACTTGTAACTATAAGGCTGTAATGGTTCTCCTTGGCAGAGAGAAAAAAGAAAAAGAAATCTGTGGCCACACCACTCACCTTGAAACCAGCAGAGTGAAACCTGGATAGTGCTGCCAGTCCAAAGCTTTCCTGGCAACTAGTTTCTGTCATGATCCAGGTCTGTTCTTCAGATCCTTAGAAATTAAGTTTGCACACACAGCCAGCTTCCTGAATTCTTACAGTCTGGATCCCCATATGAACCACTCTCCTTAAAGCATCTTGGGACAAATCTGAACCTGAATCAGAATTTACATTTGATTGAACTACAACATGGTTTTAAAATCAAAATATATAATGATTCTCATTTCCATATTATACTGTACTATACAAAAAAAATTTTTTAAGAAGCATAGATGCTGGCCCTGGCTGGTTTGCTCAGTGGTAGGGCATTGGCCTGGCATGTGGTTGTGCTGGGTTCGATTCCCAGTCAGGACACACAGGAGAAGTAACCATCTGCTTCTCCACCCTTCCCCTCCCCCTCTTCTCTCTCTTTGCTCCACCTGCAGCCATGACTCTATTGGTTTGCATTGAGTGCATTGGCCCTGGATGCTGAGGATGGCTCCATGGAGCCTCCACCTCAGGCACTAAGAAGAGCTTGGTTGCTGAGCAATGAAGCAACAGCCCCAGATGGGCAGAGCATTGTCTCCTAATGGACTTGCCAGGTGGATCCTGGTCGGGCATATGCAGGAGTCTGTCTTTCTATCTTCCCTCTTCTCATTTGGAAAAGAAGAAAAAAAGAAACATAGATACTAACATTCACTGCATTTGCCTTTGAATGCTGTTGTCAAAACACAGTTTGTTCTGCCCTGGCCAGATTGCTTGGTTGGTTAGAGCATTGTTCTTAAGTGCAGAGGTTGCTGGTTCAATCTCCAGTTAAGGCACATACAGGAACAGATTGATGTTCCTGTCTCTTTCTCTCAAATCAATAAACACACACACACACACACACACACACACACACACACAGTTTGTTCTGACAGGATAGAAGATGAGAGGGCCAGAATATCTGTGTATTAGAACACGAGCAATGGAAAGTACAAAATCTCTTCTTTTAATAAGCTCCTTATAACCATAAGGTAAATAACAGCCTAACTGTCTATTCCTTAGAGATGGCAGTCAAGCACAGTACTTTTCCTTTTGGAACTAAATAAAATATGCATTTAAATATATGTAAAAACACCGTGTAAATACAAGTCATTCTGTAAATATTAGAGTTAGGGTCTTCATCAAATACCCATAACTATTAATGACCTCCTTCAAAATGTGCCCCTCCAAAGGCTTGAAGAGTTTCCATATCAGATCAAGTTGGCTTGGTGAGGGCAGAAAAAATAACTCCAGACTAGCAGCCACAGTTCCACAGATAATTAGCATCAAGCTTCAACAAAAAGCAGGCATTAGTAGGAAGCCTAGAGCATTTTTGTTACAAAAACTTCTATTTGAACAAGCATTTACTGTATCAAAACTTTTCTTACATGTGTGGCATTGGTCATCTTGCTAAGAGTTGCTGCTTTTCTCGATGGGCCCTTGCTGAGGTAACTGCCGGTCAGAGCAGTGGTGTTGATGGGGCGTGTGCACGGAGCCCAGCACAGCAGCCCGGCTCGGCCAGAAGCAGCTGCAAACAGCATAGTTATATATGACTTCCTTTTGAGGAGTGGGAGAAGAAAGAAAAATGTATATTTTGGAAAATGTGTTTTTAGAGTCATTTAAACAGAGACTATAATTTGCTTAAAAAAGGATGAAATTTTTTTTTATTATAATTAACACTTTCAAATTAGGACTTTTCCTTAGAAACAGTGATTTGTCTCTCTCTCTCTCTTTTTTTAATGGTTATTGGTTTTAGGGGTTTTTTGGGAGTTTCTTTTTTTGAGAGAGAGAGAGACACACACACAAAAAGGGAAGGTGAGAAGCATCAACTCATAGTTGCTTTCCCTTTAGTTGTTCACTGATTGCTTCTCTTACGTGCCTTGGCCAGAGCCGAGCCAAACCAATATTCCCCTGCTCAAGCCAGAGACCTTGGGCTTTTCATGCCAGTGACCTTCAGTCTCAAGCTGATGAGCTTTGGGATCATGTGGATGATTTTCCCACTCAAGCCAGCAATCCCGCACTGACAAGCCCGCATTCAAAGCCAGCAACCTTGGGGTTTCAAACCAGCAACCTCAGCGTTCCAGGTTGACGCATTATCCACTGTGCCGCCACCAGTCAGGTGAAACAGTGATTCCATTTTTAAAAAATCATTAGGATGCAGAGACATGAAAGGTTTCACATCCTTAAGAATTAGAAAAATACTGCCTTGAAGAATTTGGCAGTAAGACAAATACAAAAACCTTGTTACCTTGTTATCGCTAGCATCAAAATGTATTTATTAAAGTAATTACAGCCTGACCAGGACCAGGCTGTGATACAGTGGAGAAAGTGGTGGCCTGGGACACTGAGGACCCAGGTTCAAAACCCCAAGGTTGCAGGCTTCAACACGGGGTTACTGGCTTGAGCATGGATCATAGACATGACCCCATGGTAGCTGGCTTGAGCCCAAGGTTGCTGGCTTGAGCCCAAGGTCGCTGGCTTGAGCAAGGGGTCACTCGCTCTTCTGTAGCCCCCACCCACCTCCATCAAAGCACATGTGAAAAAGCAATCAATGAACAACTAAGGCGCTGCAACTATGACTTGATACTTCTCATTTCTCTTCCTTTCTGTCTGTCCCTGTCTGCCCCCAACTCTCTCCTTGACTAAAAGAAAGAAATAAAGTGACTATAGAAACATGGTATATGTGGGCTTCCATAGTGGGAAGTCGTGTCAAGGCAATTAGCAGATTCAGTTTCCCTCTCCTGGAAACTAAAATCAGACAATTCAGCTCAGAAACAAGTTTGTAAACAGCTTTTAGCTCACCTCACATTTTGAAGGGACAGCTTTATAATGCTGACTCGTAAGGAATCTTTGCAACCACAACAAAGAGCAATGTCTTGTGTAAGACTGAGCCCTGATTTTATAGTAACTGAATGGGAAAAATCTTTTCATTCTAGACCACTACACAGTTCATAATGGCCATACCCGGCCTCCCCTGTTATTTTTCATTTCATGGCACATCTAAACTAATGACTAAAATTCTGCAGCATATTAAAAACAATACTTTTCTGCCTATCTGACAAGAAAAGTAGTATAATTTTGGCTATTGTTGTACTGGCTGTTGTAATGTTTTAATTTGACAATCTAAAAGAAAAGAAGTCAGTGCCCCTGACTTAATAGGTACTGCATGTTTTAAAGCTCTTGTGGCACACAGGTTAGAAACAGCTACTCCTATGGGGCCAGCAAGTGTCTAGTTTCTGAAAGCTTTTACCTTCCCCACTCTGCAAACCCTACTCCAGCCTCCTCTTCTAGTCTCCTCCCTCTACATCACTACCCCCCCCCCATCTTTTGTGTTTCTAAATGCTCAGACTCCCTGAGAGCCGGCAGCATTAAAGTGCCACCTGTTGGATACAGTAAAGGCAGCCCTCCTTGCCAGGTGTGGGAGGAGAGGCAAGTGAACATTTATTTCCTGTGCTGCAGGCAGCCTGGTTGACCTGCACTCCTCTCCGCTGGTTCACCCCTTATCCTAGGCACAGCCTTGCGTTTCCCTTAGCTGGGGGAGGTGTGCAGCCCACCCTACGAGACTGCATTCTCTTCCCTATGGTTCTGGAACCTACCCCCACAACACGTAGACACATGCGGCCTCCTGACTATTCTGCTGAAAGCTAAGTCAAGATAAATGGCAGGGTCTTAAGGCAGCATAAACACACCCAGTCACATGGTTTCTGGGAAATGAAACACAGATGGAGACTGCACGACTCAGGAGACAGCTCAGAGTGGAGGCGCCCATGGTGCCTTCCTTCCTCAGAGTGCTAAGCCTACATCCCATTCCAGCCTGGTGCCTGTGCCTGCACACATGTACAAGCACACATGTGCACACACACATTCACAGCATCCTTCTCCCTTCCTCATGCTGTCTTCAAAGAGGTTTATTGGCACTCGAACAAGCTGCAAAAATGGTTCCACTTTGAATGCGCTTATCCCAGGATACAGGAGCTGAATCTGATCTCTTCACTGTGCAGACTCTTGATACAGTGGCCTTTCTTACTACTAAAGGTAGATTATCAGATACTGTTATTAAATGTATACTTTTGTATCTAAAAACTTTCCTACCGCCTGACCAGGCAGTGGCACAGTGGATAGAGCATCGGACTGGGATGCAGAGGACCCAGGTTCGAGACCCCCAGCTCGCCACCTTGAGCACAGGTCCATCTGGCTTGAGCAAAAGCTCTCCAGCTTGGACCCAAGGTCGCTGGCTCCAGCAAGGGGTTGCTCGGTCTGCTGAAGGCCCGCAGTCAAGGCACATGTGAGAAAGCAATCAATGAACAACTAAGGTGTCACAACAAAAACTGATGATTGATGCTTCTCACCTCTCTCCGTTCCTGTCTGTCTGTCCCTATCTATCCCTCCCTCTGACTCTCTCTCTCTGTCCCTGTGAAAAAAACAAAACAAAACAAAAAACTTTCCTACCTGGTCTCTGGAAGGTTACTCCTTTAGGTGAGAAGATCAGGGGAAGAGGAGACATAGAGGAATCACTAAAAAGGAAGAGGACAAAGCTGGAGACATTCCTCAAATTAAGAGAGGGAATGGGCATGCAGAATGTGAAACAGGAAAACGGTAGCATTTTACCTGGTCAGGGAAAGGAGTCATAAAGCACTGCTTTAATAAGTTAAGACACGGCCCAGGAGTCAGAGGGACCTAAGTTGAATTCCAGCTCTAACTCTCATGATTTATTTACTTTCTCTGACCACTCCAATTCCTTATCTAAACAATGAGGGAAGAGGTATGTAGAGAAAATAATTATAATTACTTCACAGGGTTGTTGTACAGTTTAAGCAAGATAACACATAGCCTGACCAGGCAGTGGTGCAGTGGATAGAGCTTCAGCTTGAGACACTGAGGACCCAGGTTTGAAACCCCAAGGTTCCTGGCTTGAGTGCAAGCTCACCAGCTTGAGCATGGGGTCACTGGCTTGAGCATGGGATTATAGACATGATCCTATGGTCGCTGGCTTGAACCCAAAGGTCACTGGCTTGAAGCTCAAGGTTGCTGGCTTGGGCAAGGGGTCACTGGCTCAACTGGAGCCCCCAGTTAAGGCACACATGAGAAGCAATCAATGAATAACTAAGGTACCACAACTCTAAGTTGATGTTTCTCTTCTCTCTCCTTTCTTATCTGTCTCTTTCTCTCTTCAATTAAAAATAATAATAATAACATTTGAAAAGCATTTAACAGTTGAATACACATAAGAGTGGTCAGTACACATCGATGATATTGATGATTAAGTCAGAAATTCCCAAGCACACCTTCAGTTTCAATGATTCACTGGATGTACTTTCAGAACTTAGAATGCTGTTATAGTCATGGTTATGGTTTATTACATAGAAAAGATACAGGTTAACTTCAGCAAAGGGAAAAAGCAGATAGGAGTCCAGGAGAGGCCAGGATAAGCTTCCGGTTGTCTCCTCCCAGGGAAGTCACATGGACAGCACTTCATTCTCCCAGCAACAATGTGTGAGATGTACAAAGTGGTGCCAACCAGGAAGGAGCTCACCTGAGTCTTGGCATTCAGGGTTCTTATCCAGGATCAATCACATAGTCATAGGTCTCCTGCATAGCTAATCTTAGTTACTCAGGGTTCAGTCCTTTCAGAGGTCAAATGATGCCTCTTGGCCAAAGGCCTCAAGTAAACAAAGACACTCTTATCAGGCAGGATATTTCAAGTACTCTTAAGTGTTATCTCCCAGGAGCTGGTCAAGGGCTAAATCTTTCTTTAGAATATGCAAGGTTTGGACAACCCAGGCCTGTTGAGTTAATCCTTTATGACACAATAATAATGATGAAGATGATGAAGAATTCTGGATTGATGGCAGCTGCCACTGCCACGAGGTTTTGACACTACTGAGACTAGACCCAGACATATCTCAGAAGCTGAGATTTAGCTAAAAGTGAAATCAGTCTCGATGGCCATCATGAATATATCACCTTCATTCTAGCTCAGTGGTTCTTAACCTTTTTTGAGGTACCGAACCCACCAGTTTCATATGCGCATTCACCGAACCCTTCTTTAGTAATAAATAAAACATGATTTTTTTTTCCAAATTCAAGACATAGGTATATTTTTTTTACTGGTGCACAAAATGAGCTGTGCATGAACATCACCTTGCTCAAAGAACAAAACCAACAAAGTGCATGAACTCACCACAAATTATGGTATTATTTTATTCTGGCCTCTGCAACAGAGGCTTCTCCGAACCCCTGAGACTGACTCATTGAACCCCTAGGGTTCGATAGAACTCAGGTTAAGAACCACTGTTCTAGCTATAGGAACCAACCAGGGCCCTGGCGGATAGCTCAGTTGGTTAGCTTGTCATCCCAATATGTAAAGGTTGCCAGTTTGAGCCCTGGTTAGGGCACATACAAGAACAGATCTATGTTCTTATCTCTCTCTTTCTCTCTCTCTCTCTCTTGCTCTCTCTCCCTCATCCTCTCTCTCTAAAATCAATAAATATTTTTTCATGCAATTAATTAAAAGAAAAAGAAAGAAAGATAAAGAACCAATCGGAAAGAAAGAGGTGGAGGGAGGAAAGGTTTGATGGCACCAAGTGTTGGGCAGATAAAATATATTATGCTCACTTTGTTAAAGATGACGCTGCCCATATGTGTAAAGCCAGTAGTCAAGGCCACTATCACAGCAGCCCGACCCACGCAGGTTCACATTAGATTCGAACAGATGGCAATGAAACTCAGGAGCCACAAACTGGTGAGCCATCAGCTTTAATTCTAGCTTGCACCCAGCGGGCAAGCAAAAACACACACTGGGTTCCAAAACCCACACATTCAGTGCTCACTAAGCTACTGACTTATCCGAGTTTCCTAGAATCAAAGGTTTCTAGCTCACCAGACTTATTCACCTCTGTTTCCCATCTCCTCCTGCACAAACTCTTAACAAACTGGCTTCTTCCTCAGCACTCTGCCATCTTGTCTACTTCTCCTCCACATGGCCTTACTCTGCTCTCCTTTCTAATACTAACCTCAGGAACTCAGGAACCAAGAGAGAGAGAGATCAAGCTCCCAGACTGCCCCAGTTTATAGCCTAGAAAATCCAAACCTTTAATCCAATTATACATACAAGAAAGTCTCTGATACAAAGCCACCCATCTGAGGCATAATGGGATTACTCCCTACATCACCACCCTACATCATCCAATCAGTCAAGGGTGTGGAGAAGAGCTTACTCTTAAACTAAGCCTTAGGCTATAACGACCCGGCCTGCCCACAGCCTGTTTCAGAACACACATTAATATCAACGAACTTCTATGTGGGCAGCACCATCTTTAACAAAGTGAGCATAATATATTTTATCTGCCCAACATGCTCAATTTGTTAAAGATGACGCTGCCCACATGGAAGCCCATCACCCTGGTGATATTATTTGCCCTTATGCTTGGGATGGGTGTGGGGGAAAGGCTGTAATGTAAGCAGGCCAGGTCGTTATAGCCTAAGGCTTAGTTTTAAGAGTAAGCCTTTCCCTATACCCTTGACTGATTGAATGATGTAGGGTGGTGCACTCTCATGAGGAATCCTCCCATTGTGCCTCAGATGAGTGACTTTGTTTCAGAGACTTTCTTGTTTGTAGATTGGATTAAGGGTTTGGATTTCTACAGTATAAAGTGGGGCAGGCTGGGAGCTTGCTCTCTCTTGGTTCCTGAGGTATTAGAGAGGAGAGCAGATTAAGGCCACGTGGAGGCCAGGAGAAGCAGCCAAGATGGGAGAGTGCTGAGGGAGAAGCCAGTTTGTGCAGAGTTTGTGCTGGAGAAGGAGATGGGGAACAGAGGTGAATAAGTCTGGTGAGCTAGAAACCTTTGATTCTAGGAAACTCGGATAAGTCAGTAGCTTTGTGAGCACTGAATAAGTGGGTTTTGGAGCCCAGTGTGTGTTTTTGCTTGCCTGCCGGGTGCAACCTAGAATTAAAGCTGATGACTCACCAGTTCTTGGCTCCGTTGTTTCATTACCAACTGTCCTGAACCTGCACTGGCCAGGCGGCTGTGATCCTGACCCTGGCTACTGGCCTTACACCAAGCAAGTGCGAAGATAAAGGGAAGATCACCAACAACCAAGGAAGAATAGTCTGAGACCCAGGTCTGGATCTCTGAAGCCAAAAAAGAAAGTTATGTCCTCACTGAAGGAGGTAGGGAGAAGTAATACCCAAGAAGACTGGGGTAGCAAAACAATGTGTATTGATCTAAGCCTCAAAGTGGAAGGGTCCTCCAGGAACCCAGGTCTGGTGAAAAGAAAACAAGCTTTGGAAGAGACTAAAAAATTGCCTTCATCTTTAGCAGAAGAGTTGACCTGAATCTACCTTAGCCTAGACTGAGGAGCTTTGTCCAGCATCCAGCCTAGCCCAGACCAGACCAGGTGGAACAATCTGATTCTAAATAAGAGACCCATAGTAGCAGCTAAGCAAAGAGAGAAGTCCCTTTGAGAAGGGCAAACCCAACCTTCAATTTACATTTCAATACAGATTCAGAGCAAAGAGTAAGAATAGAACTTGTAAAGATAACCTGATAGGAGTTATGTGGTTGTTTTGTCTTTTCGTACTTTTGTGAAATAAATATTAGGAGAAAAGCTTTTCAGAATCCTCATAACTCTTCATTATTTATGGGAAGTTCATGCTTTTAACACTTTCGTAACCGAAAGTCAATTCTTCAGACAAAAAACATGACAACAGCAGAGGCAAGGAATTCAACTTCTGCTTTTTGGCCAAACCTTAGGGAGAGTATTCCTAGCAGAAGAAACAGAAATTGAAGACCACAAGAATAAAGGATAGGCCCTGGCCGTTTGGCTCAGTGGTAGAGTGTCGGCCTGGCGTGTGGAAGTACCAGGTTCGATTTCCGGTCAGGGCACACAGGAGAAGCACCCATCTGCTTCTCCACCCTTCCCCCTCTCTTTTCTTTCTATCTCTCTCTTCCCCTCCCGCAGCCAAGGCTCCATTGGAGCAAAGTTGGCCCAGGCGCTGAGGATGGCTACATGGCCTCCGCCTTAGGTGCTTGAATGGCTCTGGTTGCAACCGGAGCAACACCCCAGATGGGCAGAGCATCGCCTCTGGTGGGCATAACAGGTGGATCCCACTCAGGCGCATGCAGGAGTCTGTCTGATTGCCTCCCCGCTTCTCACTTCAGAAAAATACAAGGAAAAAAAAGAAAGAATGAAGGATAAACAAGTCAAGTACTTGGGGCTTTTTTCCCCAAAAATTGATAGAAATATCAATTGTGTTTCTATTTTTTTTAAATATATATTCCCAGGATAGTGAAGCACCTGGGGTTTAACTAGCAAAGATTCTATACAAAAATCATTTTGCTAAATGTGTAGACAGAGCTGTTCTCAAATCACTGCACGGAATCTAGGTCTGTGGGCTCCAATGCAAACAACTCTCAGCCTAACCATTTCCTTTTGCATTCTCTTGCCCCTGAAAGTGTTTTCATAGGATATATAATTCTCTTTGAGATTCACGTCTTGGGAACAAAGAAAACAGTTAGTTAAGCTAGTTCTTGCTTCGCAACATGGAGTGTAGCAGAATTTGCAACACCAGACCCCAAAGTCTTTTCAGAGATATGGAAAAGGAAGGAAACAGTTCCATTCCCCAGGAAAATCCTGCCTCCTCCCTTCAGAACATTTTCCCATACCTACAGATTTGATACAATTTTTCGGGTGAAATATTGCAATGGTATTATGATATTAACTTTTGAATTTGCTTTTTTTTTTTAGATCCCAAGAGACAACCCTAAGACATTTAAACCTTGGTCTATCCAAATAGCATAACACTGCTGTCATTTCTTGAAAAGGTAAGTTTAATAAGCTGAAAGACTATTGTTCAGAAAGAAAAAATAGATCAGCCAGTCCATTGGGTTCTATGGAAATTTAGGATGGCACAAATGTGTAATCTAGTTTCACTTTTAAATCTTACCCAAGATGTTAATCTTTTCACACTAAACAAGCATGACTTTGGATGCCGACAAAGGCAAGTCATGGTGCTTTACCCAACATAGCAGTTTTCCTTTATATTTTAAAGTAAGTACACTGGGGATTAAGATATTGTAAAGATCCGACTCCCTGACTCTTTGGAGAATCACAACTTGAGTGCAAAACATCACAATATATATACATGCACACACATACATACATATTATTGCATTTACAATTAACTAGTGTTGTTTAAAAGAGTTACTCAATTGTATTTATTGAGTTCTGTTGCTTCAATTTTGTGCCGCCACTTAACACAAAATGCAGAGCACTGAAGGCTTTGAAGATTTGACTCTGAAACTACCTAGGAAATATGTGCTGATTAAAAGAAACGTATTTTCATTTTTAGAAAATTAAACTTCTGCTTTTCTGCACGCTCAGTGAACAACATTAGAAAAACTAAAAGCAGGAAAGAACTACACCGTAGATTCAGAGAAACAATGTTTTCTCATCAAACTCTCGTTTTCCAATTAAATGTCTAAAACAACTCACAGGTATTAGCATATATATGTTTAATTCCATTGTGCTTTGTCAGATGCGAACTTGCATTGATGGTTTAGCTAGATCAGACTAAATTAATTGATGATGTTTTTGTTTCTCCTTTCACAATAACAACAAAAATCAAAATAGGCAACACTTAAAATTATATTTTAAATATTATAGTAATTTAAAACATACATCCAGGAATGGAGGGCAGATACCCATGCCTTTTTCTTTCTATTGAAGCTAAATGTGTATATGATGGTAAATCCACTCTAACTTCTATATAAAACAAGGTATATGAAGTACATAGCACTGTGCCTGACACTAGCACTCAATAAAAAATAACTGCATACACACACATACTCAGATGTGCTAAATATCAAATTTTAACAACTTGGAGACCATCAATGAATGAACAGACTAAAATAAAGACCATCCTTAGACTGCAAGACAAAATTAAAAAACAAAAATACTCTTGCCATTTCATCACTTACAATTACTTCTGTGTGCAGAATTTCCTCCATGGTGAGCAATTAAAGCAAAATGTGGATATAAATTATAGAGTCCTTCACTGTCATCTGTGACCTGCAATTTCAAATTTTTCATTCTTCAAAGCAGCATAATTATTCTATTTGCTTTATAAGCAAGTGTTAAACATTGACCTTATTAAATTTATACCACACTAAAGTTATATGTGTGTGGTGTTCCCAATAGGATTTTAAACCACTGCTAAAATGTACGAAAACCTGTGATTTCCTCCAGCTTCTTATTTTATGAATAAAGACATGGAGGCCAAGGGAGAATGACTAACTACCTAACTGTATTTTTTTATGTCCATAAAACTTACCAGTCCAAATTCACAACTATTTATTATTGTTCTGACACACAAAGTTGAGGGATTTTACACACTTATGTAATCATTCTCTTTTCTTTTTTTTTCCAGGAGCTTCAGTATTTCACAAGTGAAAAGATGGCTTATCAATCCTAACTGGACTCCACACTGATATTCTTATACTGTTATGGAAAAAAAGAGAGAAAGGACACAGAATGTAAAAACATTATTCAAGTCTGACTGTATTAACAAGATGAATCATTATTTACAAATTATTAGCTAAGACTTTCTAGGCTAGAGGCCACCAGACAAACTACTGCAATAGTCATAGTAATCAAGTTGCATGCTAAGTTGTTTCTGATAATATGTAAATATTGCTGGGAAAGCAAATTTTTCCTTTGTGCCCATCCAGTCTAACTGGACTGGTAATGCAGGTTACAATCCTATTTAGAATGAAAGATGCTTCTCAGTAGATAAACATGTGATTACTTTTCCCAGGAATGTGTTTGATTCAGTAGCCACAGGTAGGGACATCACAGAGTTCTACAAGGTTTGGTTTTATCTCATTTTTACTGTGGATTAGCTATGGGTCTGTGTATGTACATTTGACAGAAAAGGAGTGGTATTTTCCTCATGTAGATCAGCTGTTCAACTGGTTGATATTCTTTTGCAATTTGGAGGGCAAAAGCAATGTAAAATCATTTTCAATGTAGTACCGCAAAACCCTTCTACTTTTTTTATTTTAAACCCTTCTACTTTTTAAGTTTGTTTTTAAAAAAACATGTTGATCTGGTATCAGAGTTTCAAAAATACTTCATTGTTCAGTTTCCCATATATTGAAGTAGGTAATACGGAGCAAAAGAAATTCTAAATTGTTATTATCCCTGTGTTGTAGTTGAAAACATACAGGACCCACCAAATTTCACTACTCAGTTTTAGAGGCCTTCAGGGAAGGAGAAATGAGCATATGAATTAGACCTTATTTGACCAGAAAGTCGGGGAATAAACTGATACTCTATCAGCCAGAATTCACATGAATCAAGCTCACCAAGCCTTCCACTGCAGTGACTCCTGGAAGTGAACGAAGGATGGCCTGAGCTTAGGGCACCTGGTGATTGGATAGAGAAGGTCAAGACTAAAGGTGCATACAGCCTGGAGGAGGCTGAAGGTCATGGGCAGCACTGAGCCCGGCTGATGAAGGGACTGGGACGCAGCTGTCCACATGCCCATTCGCTGACTTTGGAAACTCTGCTAGGTCAGGAGTCCAAGGGAGAAAGTAGGACAGGAGCACAAAGAGAAAGGAGACAGGAGCAGATGGGTCACAGACAGAACAAATTTACACAAGATTTTTGAACACATGAGCAGAAGAGTTGGGGAGTTTAGTAGAAGCAGGTGGGGTGAAATAAGTTGGAAGTAAAAAAAAGATGTTTTAAAAATATAATTTTAGCCTGACCTGTGGTGGCGCAGTGGATTAAAGCCTTGACCTACAATTCTGTGGTCGCTGGTTTGAAACCCTGGGCTTGCCTGGTCAAGGCACATATGGGAGTTGATGCTACCTGCTCCTCTCCACCTTCTCTCTCTCTCTCTCTTTTCTCTGAAATGAATAAATAAAAAATAATAATAATAATAATAATAATATAATTTTAAAATGTTTTGGATTTTGAAAATAAAATTTGTAACTATGTAATCTAATACGAATGTGATAAATTTATCATTTGCATAATTTTAAATGATGGTAAATAGAATTTATAATTTCAAAATTTGACCTTTTAGGGCTTAGGATGACTACTGGGCATTTATTTTCCATTTGTCATCATATGACACTAGAAATAGAGGGATCTGAATAAAAATTATTTGTGTGAGTTGGTGCACTAAAATCTGTATGGCATTGATATGAATAAAATACTTGAAAAAAAAACAACACATTTGAAGCCACAAACTTTAGGCCAGTATTTTGAGCTCAATAGCACTGTTAAAAGATAAAACTTACTAAATTTTTTGAATAAGTAATACAGTCACATGGTTCAAAAATATGAAAATGTATGCAGTACAAGGACTTACTTACTCTCAGACGATCCCCATCCAGTCAAATCCCACACAAGCACAATGTAACCGCTTTTATTAGCTGCTTTTTACTTTGTTTTTTCCCCTTTAGGAAAAGCTGGTCCCAGAATTCCCAGCCACTCTTGTCAAAATTAGAGCTACTCTTGGCTGGCCACATATGGATGTGACACAAAGGCCAAATGTTGGGATGTTTGGGGGAAGTCTAAGGTGAAAAGATAAGCACCTGGTTCCTGTCTCTGTTACACCAGCTGGACCACTGAGCAAGATACTGTTGCCCCTCTCTCTGTCTGGACAATAATACCCCTTTCCCCACGTCAGCAGTACCCTGGTACCCAAAATATGAAGAACTGTGGCCCTGAATGCTCTCTTGGCTCTGTGGATCCTCCTATTTCTCCCCCCAGGGCCTTAGGTGCACAGGAGGAATTTTACTCTTGCCTTCTGAGCCTGGGTTCTCCGACTCGTTTTCTTACATGTGGAGGAAAAACAACCTGCTCCCAGTTCCAGCGCTGGAACAGTGAAAATTAACACTTGACCCGTCTCATATAATTGGGTAGATAAATAGCAAAAAAGATACGCTTTCTGATCCAAATAGCCAAAAAGAAGGAAAAAAATAGGCAGAAGTAGTTGAAGACAGAAAATAAAGGCATTTTCTCAGTCTCCCTGCACAACGTTGAATGAGTCGATATTAAGATATCACTGAACGCAAAACAAATGTTCATTCTTTGGCACAGACACCCTGGCAGGACAGACACCCCCATTCTCTCTTAACTTCACATTAGATGATGTCACCAACTGTCTAACTGGTCTTGTTCCAAACCATTCTGCACATAGCTGCCAGCATAATCTTTCTCAACATCTCTAACCACCCACCCTCACTGAGTACAAGAGTAGCATTCAACCAGTTTTTTCTCTCAAAAAGGATTGTTCTTTCATTTGTATAGTGGCCACCTGTACTTTTTATCTACATGGGGTCTTTTCCTTCAGGAAGTTGCCTGTCTTTCACACTGTCCCAGGATAAGGATAAGGCATAGGATAAGCTGGGTCAGAGTCTCTCCCCTGAGAGTGCTGAGTAAAGTACACAGTTGAAAAGGCACCTCGGGCAGCTTGCCTGGATGGTCAGGCCATGGAGAGTGAGTCCACAGCTCTGCTACTGAGATCTTAGAGGTGCCCCTGAACCTATCATGACAAGACCTGCTTCTTTAGCTCTGTCCTCAATTCTGTGACCTTCCCACTATCTTTCCAACTGTATTAGTGTCCAATGGGTATCATAACAAATTACTACAAACTGGGTGGCTTAAATATTTATTATCTCACAGTTCCAGAAGCTAGAAGTCCAGAATCAAGATGTTGGCAGTGCCATGATTTCTAGGGAAGAATCCTTCCTTGCCTCCTCTGATGGTTCATTGGTATTCCTTGGCTTGTTTCTGCATCTTTCCAATCTCTGCCTCTATCGCCACATGGCTTTCTTCCCTGTGTCTGTGTCCAACTCTTCCTCTCCTTTCTCTCATAACAACACCAATCACTGGCACACCTGCTGGGGCCCAGGACCATGACTCCAGCACGTGGGCATGCAGGAATGAAGAGAACGAGGACAGTGGCAGTGAAGAGGGGGAAAGTGAAGAAGAAAGAGAAGGGAAAGGAGCCAGAGAAAGAGAAAATTTGGGGAAAAGGAATGAAGGAGAAAGAAAAGGAAGGAATTGGATGAGAAAATTAAGAAAAAAGAGAAGGGGAAAGATGGAAGAGTGGGAGACAGAGAAAGAGAAGGAACAATTTAAGGGGATAAAAGAGAAAGAGAAGGACAGCAGTGTCTTGGCAAAGCCCCTGTTCGAGCCCCCGGAGAAGAATAAGCAGATCCTAGTGTTGGGCATGGGTGGAGCAGAATAGAGCAGTGCTCTCCACTACCTTGCTTTGAACAGAACCCAGCACAACAAGGCACCCACCCAAGGGTTCCATGCAGCGGCATCAACACTGAAGACAGACAGATGGAGTTCCTGGAGATGGACAGCAGTGAGCCTTTCTGTTCCTGTTGGGAAATTTATGTGTCCAGGGGAATAGTTCTGATCTTTGTGGTGGATTCAGCATATCAGAACAGATTACAAGAAGCCAAAAAAAACACCTTCTTCAACTATTTGAAATAAACCTCATCATTCCTCTGTTGTGTTTGCAAACAAAGGGGTCATGAAGCAGCCTATCACATTTCAGATATCCACGAAGCTTTGGCATTATCTGAAGTGGGAAATGACAGGAAGAGGTTCTTGTTTGGAACCCAAGTGACTGAGAATGGCTCAGAGATACCTTTGGCATGCAAGATGCCAAAGACCTGATTGCACATCTGACTACAGATATGCCCTCAGCAGGCCCAGGTCCACTGTGTGGCTCATGACCTATATGTCACAAGGGAGTGTTGAGTGGCAGGCTTCATGCCAAAGTTTCCACTTTTAAATAAGAAGTAAATTATTTCCTGAATGCATGGCATATATATATATATAAATGTTATCTGACAAGGCAGTGGAGCAGTGGATAGAATGTCAAACTGGGATGCTGAGGACCCTGGTTCAAAAACCCCAAGGTCACCAGCTTGAGTGTGGGGTTGCTGTCTTGAGCGTGGGATCATAGACGTTACCCCATGGTCATTGACTTGATCCCAAAGGTCGCTGGCTTGAAGCACAATGTTGTGCTGGCTTGAGTCCAAGGTTGCTGGCTTGAGCAAGGGGTCATTTGCTCTGCTGGAGCCCCGCCTCCCCGTCACGGCACATATGAGAAAGCAATCGATGAACAACTAAGTCGCCATAACAAAGAATTGATGCTTCTCATCTCTCTCCCTTCCTGTCTATCCTTGTCTATCCTTCCCCTTCTCTCTGTGTGTCTCTGTCTCTCTCACTAATAATAATAATAATAATAATAATTAATAGCATCTTTTTATTTAAATTTTGAACTTTAAAACTATTGGTAAAACAATATATTTGGGGGCTTTGGATTTTTTATCAACAAAATTAAAGTGAACATCAGCAAGCATTATTCTATTTGCAGTTTTTTAATAATGAGAGTTATATTAAAATATTTTAATTTTTTTTTCAAGTAAAAGAACACACACAGACTAAACATTGGATTGAGGGCCCACACTAATACCTGTAAAGACCCTACTTCCAAACAAAGTCACATTCTAAGTTTCCAGAAAGACATAAATTTAGGGGGACACTATTAAACCTAGTAGGTCAATAGACCTTTCTAAGGCTAACTGATACAATTTCTGGGTGGAAGTAACACTTCTTCCCATATGCCTTTGTTGTACCTGGTTCTTCTATCACACCACTGATTTATATTTGTACCCTCTCTTTCTAGACTAGACTACCCATTGATGATGGCAGGGAGTATATTCACACTTTATGACAGGGTGTATCTCAAACTGATACATGTTTAACTAAGGAAGAGCAAACTAATGTGCTTTACTGAAACAGAAAGTATTTGTGAAACCTATACTGTGTAACTCAGACACCCATGAGCCAGGAGATTTAAAGAAGATTAAAAAAGAAGGAGCAGCGGCAGCTATCATACTTCACACACAAAAAATCAGGCTTCATAATGTTACTGGATTTTAACTTGTTGGAGTCTCTATATATCTCACTTGCACATGTCAAGAAAAATTTTCCAAATCTTGAAAACAAGAAGAAAAACATATTGTGGGCTCTTTCAATGTTATATTCCAGCACTAATAAATCCAATAAAGAGCAATCTGACCAAACCAGGTGGCAGTGCAGTGGCTAGAGCATTGGCCTGGGACACTGAGGATCCAGGTTCGAAACCTCAAGGTCACTGGCTTGAGCGTGGCGTTGCTGGCTTGAGCATGAGATCAGAGACATGACCCCAAGGTCACTGGCTTGAGCAAGGGGTCACTGGCTCAACTGGAGCCCCCCAGTCAAGGCACATATGAGAAAGCAATCAATGAATAAGTAAAGTATTGCAACTATGAGTTGATGTTTCTCATCTCTCTCCCTTCCTGTCTGTCTATTCCTATTTGTCTCTCTCTCTCTAAAAAAAAAAAAAGACTAATCTGATGCTTTAGGGCTTCCCTGTCCAATATAATGGCCACTAGTCACATGTATTTAAATTTAAATGTTCAGTTCCCTACTTGCCCTAGCCATTTTGAAACATTCAATAGGCACATATGGCTAGTGGGTACAGTATTGAATAGCACAATGGAGACCATATCTGAAAGGCTGAAACTGAGGGCCGCTCCACTGAGGAGGGGAGTAAGGCTAAGGGACGCTGCCATTGTGGCCATTCACATGCAGGTTCTCATTGAATTCGGGCAGATGGTAAGAAACAGCATAGCCAGAGGATGGTGGGCCATTCTGTTTATTGAAAACCAAGGGGAAAGCAGAAACCTGGAAGGCAAGGAAGGGATCAGGGAGGAAAAAGAAATCCTACCGCACCTCTCACTGGTGGGGGCAGAATCTCTCTTCCCCTTCTGTTCTTACTCAAAGGAGTAACTACCCTCAAGAAAGCACATAATTTTGTTAATTCTCCTGTAATCCACCCTACCTTACTTTCTCCCACTTAATCTTCCTTTCATTCCCTCCTTAATTCCAGATATATAAAAGAAACTTCAAAACTGTCCTTCTCTGGAGTATTTGAGATCTTGCTTCCCAACATATGTCATCAGTTTGGCTCAAATAAACCCTTATATAAAAATTCTCTACAGGTTTGGACATTAAAAAAAAAAAGTTGATTGATTTTAGCAAGTAAGGAAGCAGGAGGGAGGGAGAGACAGGAACATCGATCTGTTCCTGTATGTGCCCCGATGGGGGATCAAACCGGCCGCTTCTGTGCTTTAGGCTGTTGTTCTAACCAACCGAGCTCTCTGTCCAGAGCTGGACATTTTTTAAGTTGACACATGTAGTTGACACATGTAAGAAAGCATGAGAGACAATAAAAGAGGTAAGTACAGAAAGGAACAGCCAGCAAATGCAAAGAAGTATTGGGAGAGGTAACAAGAACAGTTGGAGCAAAAATTTTTTCTTAGAAACATAGAGAGAGAGAGAGACAGATGGGAAGTATCAACTAATAGTTGCGGCACCTTAGTTGTTCATTGATTGCTTTCTCATGTGTCTTGACTGGGGACTCCAGCCAAGCCAGTGACCCCTTGTTCAAGCTAGTGATCTTGGGCTTCAGGCTCATTCTCAAACCAGCCTGTGGTCAAGCTGGTGGCAACCTCAGGTTTTGAACCTGGGTCCTTCAGGTGCCAGGCTGACATTCTATCCACTGCACCACTACCTGGTCAGTCAGACAGTTGGAGGAAAGTTTTAAGAAGATAGGTAGCAACACATTAAATGCTAAGAGGAGGCAAAAAGGGTGAGTACTGAGAGAATTACTGGATTTAGCAATAATTTCAGAAAAGAACTCAGAAAGTAATTTTCTGTGAAGTTGGGGCAGGGGAGAGGGGGATGGTAGATAGTTGGAGAAAATAAGTCAATTTAAATAGACCAATTTACCAAAATGTTTGATAAAGAGAATTAAGGTCCAGGAAAGACGATTTTAGAGACAAACCCTGTTGTGGCGTATTGGGCAGATAAAATATATTATGCTTACTTTGTTAAAGATGGTGCTGCCCACATGGAAGTTCGTTGATATTAATGTGTAATGGGGGACAGGCTGTGGGCAGGCCAGGTTGATATAGCCTAAGGCTTAGTTTTAAGAGTAAGCTTTTCCCCACACCCTTGACTGATTGGATGATGTGGGGTGGTGCACTCTCATGAGGAATCCTCCCATTATGCCTCAGATAAGTGACTTCGTATCAGAGACTTCCTTGTCTGTAGATTGGATTAAAGGTTTGGATTTCTACACTATAAAGTGGGGCAGACTGGGAGCTTGCTCTCTCTCGGTTCCTGAGGTTAGCATTAGAGAGAAGAGCAGATTAAGGCCACGTGGAGGAGAAGCAGCCAAGATGGCAGAGTGCTGAGGAAGAAGCCATTTGTGCAGAGAGAAGGAGATGGGAAACAGAGGTGAGTAAGTCTGGTGAGCTAGAAACCTTTGATGCTAGGAAACTCGGATAAGTCAGTAGCTTTGTGAGCACTGAATGAGTGGGTTTTGGAGCCCAGTGTATGTTTCACTTGCCCGCCGGGTGCAAGCTAGGATTAAAGCTGATGACCCACCAGTTCTTGGCTCCATTGTTTCATTACCGACTGTCCGAATCTAATGTGAACCTGCATGAGCCAGGCGGCTGTGATGGTGGCCTTGGCCACTGGCTTTACATGGAGGTTTCCCTGGTAGGAGAGTAAGGAAGCAGTGGAGAGGCAAAGAATTAAGGTACAAAGAGGAAATAAACATGAGGCTAGATTCTGGAGACACTGCATTTCAACT
This sequence comes from Rhynchonycteris naso, assembly GCA_037038555.1. Classification (NCBI taxonomy): domain Eukaryota; kingdom Metazoa; phylum Chordata; class Mammalia; order Chiroptera; family Emballonuridae; genus Rhynchonycteris; species Rhynchonycteris naso. Next base: position 33,095,831 of record CM072997.1, on the reverse strand, counting down.
TGTACTGTAGTGTAACATCCACAGTGCTTTTCATATGCATTATCTTATTGTTCTCCAGCTCTCTGCTTATACACCCTTTTACCTAGTGGTTCTCAACAGTAATCCTTAGATCAACAGTATCAGCGTCATTAGAAACTTGTTAGAAGCGCACATTCTTGAGCCCTACATCAGATTCTAGATCTTCATAGTCTCTGTGGGTGAAGACCAGCAATCTGTGTTTTATAAAGTCCTCCAGTGGATTTTTAAATTATTGATTTGGGAAGTATCAATTTGTTATCCACTTATGCATTCATTGGTTGGTTCCTGTATGTGCCCTGATCTGGGTTAAACCACAACCTTGGCCTACCCTGACAGCTCTAACCAACTGAGCTACCCCTCCTGGGGACTTGGCTGCCAAGTCCCCACAATCACCTCACTGAGAGAGTATAAGAGACCAACCACTAAGGTCGACACTCCTCCCCCCCTCTTTAGCTTCGACTTTCGGGTCCAAGAAGAAAGGACCAACGGGGAAGGAGAAAGGAAAGGGGTAAAGGAAGGGGAAGGGGCTTGGCTTAAGATGTCCAACTTTAACGAGACTGGCGGGGTGATGGGAAAACTTTAGTTCTCCTAACCTTTCCATGTGCTAAGAAGCCAGATAACGACGCGGTGAAAGAAGATAGGCTAATAGAGGATAAGTGTCCTGAAAACCTGGAACTCAATGACGGAATAAAAAAAGTTTGAAAAATCCTCCTTTCTCCCTTTCCCTACTTTTCCATCCCCAACCCAAAGGAATGGAAAAGGACGAGGCTTAGCGCCACGAGAGGGGCGGGGCAAAGCACCGCAGGAAGAAATCTCGCGATAGGAGAACAGTGGGGCGGGGTGGCATCTCTTCCCTCCTCCTCTTCGCGTTAGTTCCGGTCGCAGAGCAGAGATCGCCACCGTTGTCGCCACATCTGGGATTTTTGGCCCTTTTCTCTTCGCCTTAAATTCGGTGAGGTTTGGCTCCCCCTTGTCTGGGGTCCAGATTATGGCCCCTCGTCGCCGGGCAAAGAGCGAGGGAGACGGCAGGCCCTTTGCGGCCGGCTTGGACCGGCCCGAGCGGAGGCCGCGGCATGAGGCCGGGCCGGATCCGGATGCAGTGTTCGAGGGCCGGTGCCGCCGCCTCATCAGGGAGGCCGAGGGACGGCTACCTGGGCCGGAACTTGCGCGTCCCTGAGCTAGAAGAGGAGGCAGTGGCGGGGACAGCTCCCCCGCCGACCCTCCCGGCCTGGGTAACAAAGCCACCGCGGCCTCTGTTGGGTGATGTACGCGTGGGGGGTTCCGGCGGGCGGGGCGGAGGAGCCGCCACCACCACTGCGGCCGCCTCCACCCCAGCTGCTTTCGCTGGAAGGCGAGCGGATGTACGGGGCGGCTGGGCCCCCGGCGCGGAGCGCTTCGGCGCCTGTGGTCCGCTCGTTGCGGCGGCCGCCAGCGCCAGCGACGGGGTCAGTAAAGAGGGGGCTGCCGGGCGAGGAGCAGCCCCTACAGTTCCCTGCTGTGACCAAGGGGATCCTGGACGAGGGTTGTTTGTCTTTCGCGCGGGAGGCACGGGAAGGGTGCGGATGGGGAGACATGTGCCCTTGGAAGAGACTTGGGTTGTAGGGGATAGGGGCAAGGAGGTCAGTTAATTTTGCATGCGGGAGTGGTGGAGCGGTCGCTGCGGTCACAGGCACTTCTTGAGGGATAGGGTCGCTCAGAAGAAGGGATTCGCCTTTTGACAGTGTCTTAAAATAGACACAGACGCTATACTAGGTGGTAGTTTCTCCTAACTTTCTGGGGTGCTTAGTAGTGGAAGGTGTCGGCGAATTTAAAGGGGACCGAGAAAGAGACCGAAAAATATGTCTGTGGTGGATGATTTGCCTACACTGGCACTGTAAAGCCACCTAAAAGTGTACTTGTAAGAAGAAACCGAAGTTTTGAAGTTATATTTAATTAAAGCGAAGGTAATTATTTCTGCCTGCTCAGGTCTGCTGTCAAGGCTGAAAGTGTTTTCAGTGTTTTGTATGTGACTAAACTAAGGTTTGATGCTTTGTTTTTAAAAGGAATGTTGTGGCACTGATTTTTAAGGCCTTATTTTTCTCCTCCTAGGGTGTCTTTTATGAATAATCAAAAGCAGCAAAAGCCAACGCTATCAGGCCAGCGTTTTAAAACCAGAAAAAGAGGTAAATCATGCTTTAAAAGTCTCTTCAGACCTCCAGAATAATTCATATATTGGTTCCTCTGGCTCAGGAGTTGGGAACCTATGGCTCGCGAGCCAGATGTGGCTCTTTTGATGGCTGCATCTGGCTCAGACAAATCTTTTAATAAAAAAAGTGATGTTAAAAATATAAAACATTCTCATGTATTACAATCCATTCATTTCCTACTGCTCATGTTCATGGTTGCGGGTGGCTGGAGCTAATCACAGCTGTCCTCCGGACAGCACCAAATTTTTATTGGATAATGCATAAGGTACATGGGTCATTGTATGGCTCTCACGGAATTACAATATAAAATAAGAGAGCGTTCATGGCCCTCTTAGCCAAAAAGGTTCCCGACCCCTGCCAGCGTCTGGCTGGCAGTTGCTCAGTGCTAACACCTTAAAGAGAAAATACCAGAAAGGAGCTTATATTTTTAGTTGACTATTTCCGGTACACCCTTAGTATTTCTAGGTGATTTTTTTTTAAAGTGTGGGCTGCATTTTCAGTGGCAAATTTCATTTAAGCAAATTTTTGCTTGAGGGAAATGTTTTGTTGATAAAAAGAGAGCACCTAATATGATTACTAATTTCACCCAAACTTTGAAGATTCCTGAGGGAAAAAAATCAGACTTGACCGGTGCAAGTTAAATTATGGAACAGACTAAACACTGTAAAGTTTTTTTGAAATTAAATGTTTTTCATAGGCTTAATAAGAAAAGTACTAAAATTATAGGAACTATTCTCTATATTAGTGGGCATTTTGATGAATAATGAGCAAGGTACTGCTACACTGGTGATACAAAGTTAAATGAGATGATATAGTCTGATATATTTTCTGTTGGGCTTAATATTTTTCCCCAAAACTTTTAAGTGTTGCTCAAAGGCACATACTGGCATTGTTTTATAGGAGATTTTGAGGAAAAAGAGAACTGGGTCAGTTACTAGTTATAAATTGTTTTTCAGATCTGAGTAGAGACACTGAGGTGTATATTACAGAATCTTCTGTAATCTGTAATTGTAGTCTGCCCCTTATAGTGGGGAGACCAGAGATTTGATTCTAGTCTTTGCAGGTTCATTTACATTTAAGTCTGTAAATTTTCTCAAGGGGAGGAACAGAATTAGAAACCAGAGCAATTTAGCAATAATGGGGAAGAGAATACCCTCTTGAGTATGTGGATTATTGGCATCACTTTTATATTAATAAAGTATGAAGTAATTTTATTAGCATCAAGAAGAGATGTCACTTTCTGCTTCCAGATTGAGATCACGATTCCCTCCTAATTCTTGATGGATGATTGGGTCTTGGGTAGAGTGGACAACCATCCTGATTTTTCCCAGACCAAATAGAGTTCCTAGGACATAGGCCTTTCAGTTCTAAAAACAAAGTCCTGGGCAAACAGGAAGGAGTTGGTCACCTCCTACTGTGTGAACATTAAGGTAGCAGCTAACATAGATAAGAGAAATCAAACCCTATCATGGAGTGTGATAGCAATTTAATAAAAGCTAGGTATGTACCCAGGGCAATACTTTGAGTGCTTTCCATCAAATTTATACCATCTAATATTCACAACTTTATGCAATAGGTACTCTTAGTCATAAAGTGTGAGGCTAGTGGCTTAGTAAATGATGGTGATTGGAATTTGGAACAGGCATTTTGACTTGAGAGCCCTTTTTCTTAGCTACTAGCCTTTAATTTCTCCAGACTCAATTTTCCTTCTAAATAATGGGAACAAAATGGTCTACTTTTCAAGATTGTCATTGTGGGTATTGAAGCAAGGAATCTTCAGCTGTCATATTCTGGATCTTAATAAGTGCCAAAGGAGTAATTTTTTTAAAAAAGCATAAAAAGTATTAGGGTATTTAAAGAAAAGAATCAACAGCTCTAGTGTTTGGACAAAATTTCTTTCACTCAGGAATGAAATTTACCTGAAGTTTAGAACGTGTTCTAAATAGTGGAAGGAAAGCTATACAGGTCTGTGCCTGGACAATCCTGCCTTGCGCTAGCAGAGGGGAAACTTGCACAAGATGTGTGTTTAGTGTCCTCTTGTTTATTTGCTAGTGTTCCAGGTCTTAGGTAATCTAGCTTGTTTTTTCCAGCTGTTAAAATAAATTGTGATGAATGTGATTAATTTATTCAGTGGTTATAACTTCATAAGGTAATGGTTTCATGGCATTTTGGTAAGCCTTTTAAAACTGAATGTTTTGGGGTTTTCCTCCCAGATGAAAAAGAGAGGTTTGACCCTACTCAGTTTCAAGACTGTATTATTCAAGGCTTAACTGAAACTGGTACTGATTTGGAAGCAGTAGCAAAGTTTCTTGATGCTTCTGGAGCAAAACTTGATTACCGCCGATATGCAGAAACACTCTTTGACATTCTGGTGGCCGGGGGAATGCTGGGTAAGTGTCTGGGTTTTTGTGGTAAAGGTGCTGTATGTGGAGAAGATTGTTAGATTCCAAAATATGAACTATTTGACAAGCCTATCAAATTGGGATGACTTTTTTTTTTAACCCCCTAACTCCCATATTATAGCAGAATAGCAGATTGCCTGGCTTTGTTTAGTGTTATATTTAAAGTCTGTTACAGAATCATAACATTTGGGGATGGCTTTTCTTTTCTGATAACCCAGCCCGTATAAGATCCCAAACCTGATTTTTTTTCAGCTTATGTTTTAACACTCCCAGATAATGAAGAAACCCTCTCTTCTTCTGTCTTATAAAATGCTTCTATATACCTGAGTCCTCTAGTTCTGTATTCTTCAATATATTAGCTACTAGATGCATGTGGCTTTGTTCAAATTGAGATGTACTAAAAGTATAAAATGCATGTTAGATTTTAAAGTCTTAATAATAAAAAAGAATGTAAGACATCTCAATAATTGAATACTGAAATGTTAAAAACTTTTGATATTTTGGATTAAAATGTATTAAAATTAATTTAACCTTTTATTTTTAATATGGCTACTAGAAAATTAGAAGTTATATTATGTGGCTCATATATTTCTGTTGTATAGTGCTGCTGTAACTTAACACCTACCTTTACCCTCAATAGCTCAAGATATCTTAATGATGTGCTACTTAGTTATATATCTTCAAATGATAGTAATTAGATTTTCATATATCTGCTATCAGTAAACCTGTTTATAAAATTCTTCTTAAAATAGTTACTAAAGAAAATTTCAGCCTGACCAAGCGAGGGTGCAGTGGATAAGAGCATTAGACTGGGATGCAGAGGACCCAGGTTCAAAACTCCATGGTCAGTGGCTTGAGCAGGGGTCACTCACTCTGTTGTAGCCTGCCCCCCCCCCAGGATACATGAGAAAGCAATCAATGAACAACTAAGGTGCCATAGTGAAGAATTGATGTTTCTTATCTCTCTGTCCCTCACTCTGTGTGTGTGTGTGTCTCTCTCTCTGTCACAAAAAGAACAGAAAAAAAGTTTTCAAACATATCCTAGAGAGAATAAGATAAACATTTTGTTCATAATCTGTTACTCAACTTGAGTAATTATTAGCAATCTTATTCTGTGTTCCTAACAATTTCATCCCCCCTCCCTCATATTTTAAAGTGTGCATCAGACATAATTTAATCCACAAACACTTAGCAAATGTAATTAAAGATAAAGTTTCTAACTTGTGGACTTTTATAGCCAGGCTCTCTGGAAACCTGAACGGTGGTTTTCTGTATGTAAAGTTGTAGTATATCAAAACTAACATTGGCCTGACCAGGCTGTGGTGCAGTGGATAGAGCGTCAGACTGGGATATGGAGGATCCAAGTTTGAGACCCCAAGGTCGGCAGCTTGAGTGCGGGCTCATCTGGTTTGAGCAAGGCTCACCAGCTTGAGCCCAAGGTCACTGGCTCGAGCAAGGGGTCACTCGGTCTGCTGCCCCCCGCCCCCCGTTAAGGCACATTTGATAAATCAATCAATAAAAAACTAAGGAACTGCAATGAAGAATTGATGTTTTTCATCTTTCTTCCTTCCTGTCTGTCTGTTCCTATCTGTCCCTCTCTCTGACTCTCTGCCACAAAAAAACAAACAAAAAAAATGCCAACTTTGAATAGTTCCACTTTAGTGACAGATTTGGCACTATTGATTAAGTGGTTAATATCATGAGTTTCACTGAGTTGCTAAAGTGGGTTATTTTATTCCTGTAAATTGTTTCACTTCATTCACACATACTAAATTAAACCAACCTAGCTGTGTTCCTGAGAAATTAACTTACATTTATTTGTTTGTTTATTTATTACAGGGACAGAGAGAGAGTCAGAGAGAGGGATAGATAGGGGCAGACAGGAATGAAGAGAGATGAGAAGCATCAATTATCAGTTTTTCGTTGCGACACCTTAGTTGTTCATTGATTGCTTTCTCATATGTGCTTTGACCATGGGCCTTCAGTAGATCGAGTAACCCCTTGCTGGAGCCAGCGACCTTGGGTCCAAGCTGGTGAGCTTTTGCTCAAGCCAGATGAGCCCACTCTCAAGCTGGCGACCTCAGGGTCTTGAACCTGGGTCCTCCGCATCCCAATTCTCCCATTCGACGCTCTATCTACTGCTTCACCACCGGGTCAGGCTTGACTTACTTTTAAATCATCTGTTGGAACTTTTATTTTATGAGTATCCTCACCAAAAGCAAGATTGAAATATTACTAATTTTAAATGACAGTCATTGCAAATTTTTTGTAAAATATGCTTTAGCCCCAGGTGGTACACTGGCAGATGACATGATGCGTACAGATGTCTGTGTGTTCGCAGCACAAGAAGACCTCGAGACCATGCAGGCATTTGCTCAGGTAAATAAAACTAGATCATTTCAGTTAGCTACTGTCCATCTGAGTAGTGTTTAAGGAAAATTCTGCTTTTAAGAGGTTGTGGGTAGAGGATTGAAGGACTTTTAATTGAAGGTTTAGAGACAGTGTTCTTGGTAAAATAAAATGAATTAGAAACTTCAGAATGTGTTGAGAGCAAAGTAGAAAAAGATTGAATTAGATCTTTTTCTCTTTTGCCCTCTAAAATTAATCCATTTTTAAGAAAGAATGTCTAATTGAAAAGAAAAATCAGTTCCCTGTCATGATTTCTATCATTCTGCATGCTACTTTTAAGGTGAAAGAGTTTAGGCCAGTGGTTCTTAACCTTTTTTGAGGTACCAAACCCACCAGTTTCATATGTGCATTCACTGAATCCTTCTTTAGTGATAAATAAAATATGATTTTTTTTTTCCAAATTCAAGACATAGGTATATGTTTTTTTACTGGTGCACAAAATGAGCCGTGCATGAACATCACCTTGCTCAAAGAACAAAACCAACAAAGTGCATGAACTCACAACAAATTACGGTATTACTTTATTCTGGCCTCTGTGGCAGAGGCTTCTCCGAACCCCTGAGACTGACTCATCGAACCCCTAGGGTTCAATAGAACCCAGGTTAAGAACCACTGGTTTAGGCAGATTCGCTTACCAATCAAAATCTCATTTGAGGTTTTCATACATAGTTATGTTGCGTTACTGTAAGCAGAGATTTCAAGTGCATCTAACAGATATATGTCATTAGGAAAGAGCTATATTGTATGATTGTATTCTACTAATATCCTACAAATGGGTAAATGACTTATATTTGAGCAATAATTAGTGTTTGCTTTAATATTTGGGGAAAAAAATCTATTGCAGAGTGCTATTAAAGTGTTAGCACTGCATTGGTACACTGTAGGATTTGGGAGTTGACACACTCTTCCCAAGCTGGTTTAAACAACTTACAAATTTGTATCTAACGGAAGGGTCACTTCTTTACTATTAGATCTCAGGAGCCCTGGTTGATAGAATTTCTTTTAAAGGAATGTAGCCTGTATACATAAAAAGTTATTAAATTTCTTTAATATTTTAGGTTTTTAACAAGTTAATCAGGCGCTATAAATACCTGGAGAAAGGTTTTGAAGATGAAGTAAAAAAGGTATGAGGAGCAATATGCTTTGTGAAAAAAGGTTAAGGTCAAAGAGGGGAGTATTCTTAATTCTGCTACAGATTGGAAATACTTTTAAATAATTGCTTCCCCTTTTTCACCAATTCCCATCCTGTCTGGCAACCATCAGTTTGTTCTATCGATGGGTTTGTTTCTCTTTGTTCATTTATTTTGTTTTCTTGATTTCTGTTTATAAGTGAAATAACATGACATTTGTCCTTTTTATGGCCAAATAATATTTCATTGTGTTTATATACCATAGCTTTTTTATCCACTTGTCTATTTTATCCACTTGGGGCTATTTCTGTATCTCGGCTATTGTAAATAATGCTGCAGTAAAACATAGGAATGCATATATCTTTTCAAATTAGTGTTTTGGATTTCTTGAGCTAAATACCCAGAAGTAGGATTGCTGAGTCATATAGTAGTTCTATTTTTAATCTTTTTGAGGAACTTTCATACTGTCTAGATTTGAGATAATTTTAGATATTTAGGTAGGCTGTCTTGAAATGCAGTTGAATAAATTGTTTAGTTTAATTTGCTGTACACTCTTAGCTCTGTCCAAACAAGTGGCAAAGACTAAAAATCAAAGTAAGATTTGTTCAAAAGATAGGGTTAGGGGATCAGAGCTAAAACACATTGAGAAAGAGAAATTTAGCTTACTTCCTATTCAAGTCTTAGCTATATAGTCTGTAATGGTGCACAGAAAATCTGATGTTTTTATATTAGGCACTGTTATTAACTCATTTAATATTCACAGAACTGTGAGGCAAGTTTTACCCACATTTTAGATATGAGGATACTGAGGCACATAAGTTAACTTGCCTATCACTCAGCTAATGAGAATGAGTATTATAACTAAGACTCCAACTTGGATGGTACTCCAGAGCCCATACTTGTAACCAGTATAGAGTGCTTTATTATTTCTCTTTATATAATACAATTGATCTTTTAACCCAAAACTATTTATTTTTATAGCTGCTCCTGTTCTTAAAGGGTTTTTCAGAGTCGGAGAGGAACAAGCTGGCTATGTTGACTGGTGTTCTTCTGGCTAATGGAACACTTAATGCATCCATTCTTAATAGCCTTTATAATGAGAATTTGGTTAAAGAAGGTAATTAACCTTTAGTAAAGGATAGTCTTCAGTTGACTGAGGGTGGGCTAGATAAGTGCATGAAAGACAAACTGATAAAGTTGGGTTATAGTTTATGTAGATTTGACTTACGGAATAATCTTTTTAATAGATTCATTCAAATTAGTTAGGTATTATTGTATCTTTTTTGGCATCCAGGGTTAATGACTTGCTTTAGGCATACAGCAAATATCCAGGGTCCATATGCAATGTGATTATAAAGTAGAAAAATTCCACTTTTGTGGTAACCCAGGAGATTAATTCCAATTGGGAGACTTGGAGTACAGAGTAATATACCTTATTTTAATTCTCACAACAATCCTGTTAAGTGTAAGAACTGTTGCTTTCATTTTACATGTTAGAAAAGTTTAACTTGACTAAGAAGGGACAACTAACAAATGGTAGAATAGAGGAATTGGAGTTAAGTTGTAAGCAGTGGCAGAGGCAAGTTCAGGGGTAGGTGTGGACATAAAATGAGTAATCCTGTGTAGTTGAACTGTGGAGGGAGAAAACGGGGAGGTGTAGTCTTTGAATCCAGGAAGGTACTCTGTTAAGTATGCTCTTTTCTTCTATAGGGGTTTCAGCAGCTTTTGCTGTAAAGCTCTTTAAATCATGGATAAATGAAAAAGATATCAATGCAGTAGCTGCAAGTCTTCGGAAAGTCAGCATGGATAACAGACTGATGGTTTGTAACTTCTTTCATTTTTACCCCCATTCTTGCAAGGAAAATGTAATAAGGGAACTTTTCATTTTTAATCTGTGAAGAGAAGTTTTTTTTAATCTGATGTAAAAATCATTTAACTAGATTAAATTCTTCTTTCAGGAGCTTTTTCCTGCCAATAAACAAAGCGTTGAACACTTCACGAAGTATTTTACGGAGGCAGGCTTAAAAGAGCTTTCAGAATATGTTCGCAATCAGCAAACCATAGGAGCTCGTAAGGAACTCCAGAAAGAACTTCAAGAACAGATGTCCCGTGGTGATCCATTTAAGGATGTAAGATATTTTTATCTATGTGGCTGTTTTTGGCAAAGAAAAGTTTTAAAGTATTTCAGCAGAATGAGCTTTAATTAATGGCTACAAAATATTCTACTGGGGCCTTGCCTTGGTCTTTTCATATTTAGTGCCTTACTGGTGCCCAGAAATCATAACACTTAGGGATTCTGTAGGGTGCAGACTTATTTCTATCTCAGTCCTTTCCTAGCTAGTTTACCTAGATGTAAATTAAGGTTTGAACTAGAGATCCATCCCAATTTTTAAAGCTCTCATATGCAGTGCCCATGTGATTGTTGCCACTTGGGTGGAAAGGAGTTTTCTATGCTTTTGTTTAATATCTAATTTTGATGTATGGAGTATGTACATACATATATGTACATATGTACATATGATTTGGGTTCTTTTGCAGATAATTTTGTATGTCAAGGAGGAGATGAAAAAAAATAACATACCAGAACCTGTTGTCATTGGAATAGTCTGGTCCAGTGTTATGAGCACTGTGGAATGGAACAAAAAAGAGGAGCTTGTAGCAGAGCAAGCCATCAAGCACTTGAAGGTATTAGATTGGTGCCCTGACAGAACATTGTTTTTAAGTTGGGAAAAGTGCACTGTTACTGTGCTTTTTCTAAGTGTTTTATCACATCTGTGGTTCCTGGGGGATAATTCATTAGTAAATAGACAAATAACATACTAATTATTTATGTAACATTTTTAAAAGCCTAACTTGGGCTTTGTTTGGTTCAGATGTAAGAAAGAAATATGTGTTTAAAAGTAGTTTAAGCCCTGGCCAGATAGCTGAGTTGGTTAGAGCTTCATCCCGAAGCACAGATGTTAGCTTTTCAGTTAGTCCCTGGTCAGGGCACATGCAAGAGCAGATCTGTGTTGCTGTTTTTCTCTCTCTCTCTCCTCCTTCCTATCTCTCTAAAATCAATAAATAAAACTTTTTTTTAAAGTAGCTGAAGCCTGCAATTTGGTGTTTGCTTTAGAGGTATTGGAAAAGAGAAGCATTTTTTTCTTTTTCCACTAAAATACTAAACATTGTATTAAGTTACCTGGAATCCTTGATGCAGTATTGCTTTATTTGATGTAGGTGCTTAGCAGATTTTTCTGCTTTACTATTTTATTTCCAGTAAATAGAATATAATTCATAGTAGTGGCAGAAGATGAGTTATGTTCTGTATTTTAGAAATTTTATAATGGATGGTCAGCAAAACGAATGACTAAATCTTGTCTCCCTTCCCTTCAAAAGCAATACAGCCCTCTCCTTGCTGCCTTTACTACTCAAGGTCAGTCTGAGCTGACTCTGTTACTGAAGATTCAGGAGTATTGCTATGATAACATTCATTTCATGAAAGCCTTCCAGAAAATAGTGGTGCTTTTTTATAAAGGTAATTTAAATTTTTATTTGTGAATACATTTAATAACCCTAGAATCAAAATAATTTTAATGAGTAGTTGTCTGAACATCAGCTCCCTAAAATATTTTACTCACAGGATTGAATTGTTTCCCATTGAATTGGGTGTCTTTTTAAAAGAAAGAATGAATAAATTCCCAGTAGCTTGTGCCTCAGTGATTATCGGTTTATAGTTATGTTTCTTGAAAATATCTATACCTCCTACTTACTTCCTGCCGCTCAGATTATTTGGAAACAAATCCTTGAAATCTTTAATGCTTAATTTTTTCAGTACAGATCTGGAAAGTACATGGACTTTTTATTTTTGATAAAACTTACAGTACCATTTTCACACCTAAAAAAATATTAACAAATTATTAAATATCCCTGATCATTTATCACAAGGTTTCTCAACTTTGGTACTCCTGAAATTTTGGGCCAAATAACACTTGTCATTATCCTGTGCTTTGTAGAATGTTCAAAAGCATCCCTGACACCTGCCCAATAGATGCCAATACTACCTCTCCCCAGTGTAACTATCAGGAATGTCTCTAAACATTGTCAGATGTCCCTGAAGGGTAAAATTGCCTTCCTTCAGTTGAGAGAATCACTGGTTTAGTTTCTTTTCCTAGTAGGAGGTTCATACTTCGGAAACAAGTTGATAAAAAGTTTTGTTTTGTAGGGCTATCATTTTACCTTTTACATTTAATTTATTTATTTGACAGGGGGGTACATAGGGACAGACAGGAAGGGAGAGAGATGAGAAGCATTAATTTTTCATTGTAGTACTTTAGTTGTTCATTGATTGCTTTCTCGTATGTGCCTTGACGGGAGTGGGGGGGTGGCGTGGGGACCTCCAGCAGACTGAGTGACACCTAGCTCAAGCCAGAGACCTTGGGCCCAAGCTGGTGAGCCTTGCTCAAACTAGATGAGCCCGCGCTCAAACAGTGACCTCGGGGTCTCGAACCTGGGTCCTCCGAGTCCCAGGCTGACACTGTATTCCCCTGCGCCACCGCCTGGTCAGGCTCATTTTACCTTTTACATTTTTCTTTAAAAATTATTTTGTTGAAGAAACCAATTAAGAGTTTTGAATACAGACTTACAATTTTCAGTAGGATCTTTTTTGCCATGCAGGCCTTTGCACCTGAGGTGCATTCTAATGTTGCATGAGTTAGAGAAGTGGATGAAAATTCCCAGAATGTAATGACCGCTCTATTCTTTATAGCTGAAGTCCTGAGTGAAGAGCCCATTCTGAAGTGGTATAAAGACGCACATGTTGCAAAGGGGAAAAGTGTCTTCCTTGAACAAATGAAAAAGTTTGTGGAGTGGCTTAAAAATGCTGAAGAAGGTGAGGCTTTTCTTTTGTGCAGTTTGTTTGGCAAAGTCAGAACTTCTTTTAGTGTCATAGGTCTCCACACGTGCTGCCTTCTTTCATTCCGCTACTGTTTAGTACAGTGGTTCTTAACCTTTTTTGAGGTACCAAACCCACCAGTTTCATATGCGCATTCACTGAACCCTTCTTTAGTGATAAATAAAATATGGTGTTTTTTTTCCAAATTCAAGACATAGGTATATGTTTTTTTACTGGTGCACAAAATGAGCCGTGCATGAACATCACCTTGCTCAAAGAACAAAACCAACAAAGTGCATGAACTCACAACAAATTACGGTATTACTTTATTCTGGCCTCCGTGGCAGAGGCTTCTCCAAACCCCTGAGACCAAATCATCGAACCCCTAGGGTTCGATAGAACCCAGGTTAAGAACCACTGATTTAGTACCTAGGGTACAGATTTTTGTTCATTTGTTTGCTGTAGGGCAGGTGAGCAAAACTTGATTATTGAAATATGTTGATGGTCATAATATCAAATATTCTTAGGAAATTTGAAAATTTTGAGAATTATGTATTTTGAAACTTGTGATTACTTTTGAATATCCCTCATAAGTAGGGCATTAATAAAATCTAATTGTAATAAAAAGCTTTGCAGTAGTTGAGTGGGAGTTTTTTGCTTTCTGATACTACTATATATAATGCTTAATTGCATTTCCCCCTTTTTCTAGAATCTGAGTCTGAAGCTGAAGAAGGGGACTGAATTTTGAAACTACACCCTCAGTAAAGCAAACAGGAGTTGTAGATAAAATGTCATGTCTCATGTGTCCTGGTTCTTACATCTTCCTACCTCCCTATATCAAGCATGATATAAGGGCTTTCATGGCAAATTTTATTTTAACTGTTTCTATCGTTACTGGAAATGTTGGGTTCAGTTTCTAAAACCATGTTTTAAGTAGCTACAGGAGCTATAGATTAGAATCTAATGTTGCATTAGTCTTTTCAGTTACCTTCTACCTCCTGTATTTTTTACTGTAATAATGTAATTTAAGGCCTTCCACAATGAACAGTTCACTTTTTTCCTGGGTTTTCTATATAAAGTTTTCGAGATATGATTTGGTTAAAAATAATTTGTTATAAAAATTCTGTTTGCAAATTAAACTGTAAAAGTATCCAAAGTTTCAAAAAGCAATGATTTGTGTGATAATTCAGTATGCCCATAGCCCTCCTCATCAATGAAAATCTCATATACAATAACAGTTTATTAACATGAATCTTGAGTATTTGGACCATTGCTTACATGTTAATGTTTTCTTGCACTTTCAACCCCAGATGTCCTTGAGTTCAATTGTTTGCTATCTAGTTTTCATTCCTTAGTGAAGCCATGGAAAACAAACCCAAAAGTGAGGTCTTTGGGAAATCATATGTGGCCGAGGTGAGAGGAAGAAAGTTGAGCTTTTTCCCATTGAGAAATTTCTGCATTGTATATTTCCAGGCAAAACAAATGGGTCTTCTTTTCATACCATTTTCAGTTGTACCTTAGAAAAGTCTTGTCATTTAACAAATTTAACACTTGTCACAGACTTAGATAGGGAAGGACTCATGAAATAGTGAGTAAAGGAAATGACTACTAAACCCAGTAAATTGTTGAAATTGTTAAGTCTTGGTCAGCATGTTTTTATGGGACTTTATAAATATTTAAACTCATCTCCTGTTTGTTGGCTTAGAATATTTGATGTAAAGAATGGAGTACAGTGATAATGATTTGTCCACTTTGTTGTATAGGACTAGCTTCATTCTCTTAACATATTTACTAATGACTCAAGCATCTGGCTATTAACATACTCTAGTTGCCTTTTTTTTAATTGCCATGAGCCAAATATCTCTTCCATACAACTGACTCATTTGTTTTAATGGTTACCTTTTAAATTTTCCTCTTTTCTTGCTGCCACCCATCTATATATGTAGTCAATAGAAAACAAATATGACGACACTTTTTGGTGGAAAGACTTCATCTTAAAAGTGAAGATTTTGAAAGTTTTGATTGTTGAAAGAAACTAGCTTAGAACAATGCCTCCAGAGATTGAGTGGAAATTGCCCCTTTCAAAGGTGCTATTTTTATGACCCAATAATTTGGTGTCTAGCAGCTCATCTGGAAGGAATAATGTGTACTATTGAAGTAAAGGTGTATAATAACCTTATGAAGAGCATTATTACTGATACCATTGTGAATGGGGTAAAGTTGTTAAGTGAATAACTGGTTAAATTTTCATGCACAGGCAAAATGTATTCAACTAGGTTTCTATGTAGTGATCTGCTTTTACTTTGTCATTTGTAGTCCATAGGAGACTTTTGAAAAAAAAATAAAGTCCACACTTAGGGTTATATAGGTCAGTCTTTTTTATTTTTTGTAAATTCCATTAATGTCCAATTATAACTGTATGTTATACGTTCAGGCGTCTCTACTCTGTAAGCATTAAGTAATTGCTCTTTTCATCCTTATAACTCCCAAACTGTAAACACCTATACTGAGTTTGATGTCGCAGAAACTACATAAGCATTTCTCCAATCAAATCATTGCATGTTACTGCCAAAGTGTACCCTGTTCTATTATATACTGTGTATAGTGAAAGAATGTGTAGTCTTCCAGAACTACATTATGATCTTTGATCAGTTTTTTTCATGACAAAAGTAGTGTTTACTTACTATAATATATAGTAAATGGATGTCACCTATAACAGTATAAAGAAAGGGAATGCTTTCTGAAAAGATTATCATTTTGAATTTTAAGTGGTAATTTTGGAACCTAGCTGCCAATGCCAGCCTATGGCCTCAAATATGTAGTTCTTAATATAGATGTTAAGATTGTACATGTATGATTGGATGTTGATTTTCCTAACTTGGTGTCAGTTTCAAAGGATAAGTCTCTCAGATGCCATAATTAAATGTTTAGAGCTGATCATAAGTTTCTTAATTATTCTGGAGTACTGTCCTAGAGATACTTAGCTGTTCTAATGGAAACTCCAAGTACCAAAACCAAAATCTTTTGACACAGCATAATGGTGGTGCTGAGAGGAAATGCATGTGACTGAGAGGACTTCTAATTCAGTTTCTCCCAAGGTATATCGCCCTTCCCCAAGAAGCGTTTTCTAATAGCACCCCAATAAATTTTATTATAGATAAGTTATGTGTATTGTATCTGCTTTATACATTAAGGGTTTATTTTTGGTCCCATGCAGGGGTGATACCACCCTCACTTAGAATGCATACTGTAATGTCTTATTTTTAAAGAGGGGACTTAGAGACAGGTGTTTGCATTGGTTGAGGGAGGGATCTTCATGCAGATCCATAACCTGGAGCAGTATTTTTTCTTATAAAGAAAGCGTTTTCCAGTCACTGGGGTTAGTCACACTAAACCCCAGACAAGTCATTTCCCATTGACTTTGGAAGTCTTAGAGAGATGGATTGTAAATATGAGTAATTTGGGTTCATTCTATAGAAATTAATTAGAACTCAATTAGAACTCTAGATTGACTTAAAAGTTGTTTGGCATAACACTTGGGTCTACTGTCATACTCAATTAGGTCACTTGCAGGAGGAACTGGCAGACTTGGGCTTTAAATGTAACACTGATGCTAGTTTTACTGTGCATTATTGTTTAGACTACTGAATTACTTTGTAAAAATTTTTCTCAGATATTTAAGGTGCCATGTAAAATAGGCTAATAAGCATTTCTGTGAGAATTGAGGTGTAAATGCCTTGCTTTTTTCGTATAATTAGCCCCCTAGTAAAGTATACCCAATTCACCAGTCTACTGAGCTCTTAAGTTTAAAATGTAATTAAGTTTTTCAGTAAACTAAGTGGAATTTTTGACTTCAGAATAATTGGTGGTGGATTTGTACCTAAATGTAATCTGATGTATAACTGTGTGAAACTTGGTGTGGATCAAAAAGGCTTCCCAATTCCTTTTCCCAGCCATATGAAATCAAATCATTTTAATTTCCCAGTGCACTTAATCCTTGTACCCTCAATCTACAATTATAGTCAGACCTCTTCAAGAATTAAGAAAAGGGTGAGGCTGTTCTACATACATGCATTTAACACCATCAATTTATGAATTTTGGTTAAATTAAAAGCTCTGCTACTGTCGTGACTGGTGGTGCGCAGTGGATCGAGCTTCAACCTTGGACACTTAGGTCCCAGGCCTGAAATCCTCAAGTCATCAGCTTGATTACAGGGTTGCCTACTTGAAGCTCCAGGTTGCTGGCTTGGCTGGCTGGTGCTCCCCAGTTAAGACACAGGAGAAACCATCAAACTGAAGTGCCATGTCTACTGAGTTGATGCTTCACACCTCCACCTGTCTCTTGCTTGCTAAAACAAGACCCCAAAACACCTCAACTGCTGTGGTGCCTACTGTAGTGCCCTAGAGGAGACAATAGTAAACAAATTACTGAATCCTTTACTTTGCAGACTGTATCTAGAGGGACCACTATCTTGTTAAACTGTACTAGAGAGTGTTCCAAAATTCTTGTGGGAGACCAGTTGAAAACCACTGTACTCTGAAAAAGATCAGTGGTTAGAGGTTGAGGTCAAGAGGGAGGAATAAACATTTTTAGAGAAGTGAACAACTATATTAATGGATATGTCACCATACAATGATCATGTGTATTATGTTTGGACAATGATGTCAACAACAAAAATAAACCTGAAGATAATGTACAGGCTATGGGTTATTCTGTCAACACTTGATCAATAACAAATATATCCTCTGCTGATGGCAGAATTATATATTCTCAATTTTGCTGTGAATCTAAATCTTAAGTCTTAAAACCATAGACAAAAACGAGACTAAGAAACATGCCTAAAACAAACGGTAGATTCACATGAATTTCTAAACAAAAATTTATTTGGAATAAATCACTTTATACAGAAATTAATGAAAAAGTGGTTCACTACTTAGCTATGTATTTAACAGATCAAATCAGACAAGCATGGGAATACAAAAATGTAAGATTTACAAAAGCTGTACAAAATAACTTAATACTTAAAAAGTAGACTGATACAGTCTATAAAATTTCTTTGAGAGGAGTTATGATTAGAAATCTATGTAGTTTTTTTTACAGGATCAAAGAAAGGATGCTTTAAGGCTTCTTTGAGAGTAATCCTGTTGGCTGGATCATACTCCAACATTTTCTGAATAAGGTCAAAGAGAAGCTCATGTTCAGCATCCTGAGAAAGCATAAATTCCTGAAAGTAAAAGAGACAGTCAACAGGCTTTTCTACTACCATTTATAATTTTATTGTTCTACCATAAAGGGGAAATTCAAGGATCCTTCAATCAATGACCCAGGCTTACCTTCAGAGGTTTACAGCGCCTTGAAACGTATCTGCCAGCAGAACTGTGTTCATCCCAGTCCAATTGATCATGATGAAAATATTTACGTTTCCTAAGAGTAAGTTGATACCCATGTTTATGTTAACAATGAAAACAAACCTAGCAAAAGTGATTGGTTCCATCAATTATTATGCTTCAGTATTTTATAGATCAAAGACTAATGCTTTTCTAGAGATTTAAAAGGCAGCCTACAGATCACTGCTGGCTTCCCCTCAAGGTAATCAGCTACTTAAGTGAAAAGCATTAGTCTAACTTCACTGTTTTATAGCTCTAATCCAGACAGGTTAACCAAGTGGTATTAAGGATGGTATTACTCTTAAAACATACCTGGTTTTCTGTATCATATGTTTCGGTAAAGGTCCAAGAATCCTTTCCATCATTGCTAAATGCTCCTTACTATCATGCGTCTAAAATAATAAAGAAAACTTGTTTACTATCTGTGTACTTCAGCAGATCGTGCTTTGTTCTCATTTAACATAGCTGCACCATTTCTAGTCCCTATATAATTAGACACAAGGAAGGTGATCACTAAAAAAGGCCTCCTTTTCATAAGTTATAGCCAACAAAAAATATTAACGCTTACAGAACAAAATCAATAGAGACTTTTCTAACAACGAATTGTTTTAGTTATATTAAAGATATTTTAATAAAACAGTAAATTATAAAATAATTTTTATTTCTTTATACTTATCTACAACTAAAAACCACTTTTCCTATGCAAAGCACTTACTGGAAATACTGTAAACCCAAGGTAGTACTCAATAAGAATACATCCTATACTCCAGACATCACATGGTTGGGACCATCC
Organism: Rhynchonycteris naso; assembly: GCA_037038555.1. NCBI lineage: Eukaryota > Metazoa > Chordata > Mammalia > Chiroptera > Emballonuridae > Rhynchonycteris > Rhynchonycteris naso. The sequence continues at coordinate 33,076,632 of CM072997.1, read as the reverse complement.
TAAGGCTGCAAAACAAGAAAACTGTTAGGGGAAAAATCCTCAGTATTTCTTAAAAACAAATTTAAAAAGTGTATATAAATTTGATGTTTGACCTGGAAAAGATTTTAAAGAAATCACTTAACCCAAGATTAAATATAACAGCATAGTGTGTAAGAGGTAGGGCTCTGGAAACACTGGTCTCAAGTCCTAACTTGGGCTCTTGAGACTAGTGAGTTGGAAAAAAATATTTTTTTCCTTACCTGTAAAATGGGTATTATCTACACCATATAACTACTGGACATGTATATAACAGGCATTAGTGATGATGTTTTACAACTGAATGCCAAAAAGGTTAAGCCACTTACTCAAGAGTTCTACAGTTGACTATTTGTAACAAAAGCTCAAAATCCTTAGTGTGTTTTATGACTCCCACAAAAATAAACCTAGAATGCTAAATTTTAAAATTGGCTTCAATAAATATAAAGTTACCAAAGCACAATTAAGACATACCTAAAATAACTTCAGGTGCCCTATAGTGTCTTGTAGATACCAACGTACTGTGATGTTCATCATCATATGTCGCACTTCCAAAGTCTACAACTTTAATATCCGGATTAATTAAGGTACGTTCATCACGTTTCTAAACATCATAAATGATGGTTATAAGGAGGTATAATATTAAGGTATAAAATATTCATTTAAAACTCTGAAGATAAATGAAGACTTACCAATTTGGGATTATAAGCCTCTGTGTAGTCAGATTGCACAAATAAGATGTTTTCAGGCTTTAAGTCTGTGTGAGTTAACTTATTACTGTGCAAAACTGAGAAAAAAATATAAAAGTTGCTGTAATCTAAGCCAAAAGAAAACTAATCAAACCCAAAACCCCTACCAATAACAAAAACCTCTTATGCCTTTTTCACACATCTGAAGTGGTCAACATTCAATAGTGTGCTAGAAAACCACCAGACTGAAGCTAAACCCACTACTCCCTTTTAATAATTAGCCCACTAACAGCTAATTCCTTAAAAAATAATTATCTTTCTCTCATTAAGTGGAGATTCATCATCCTTTAATTTAAAACTAGTGACTAGGTTAATATTAATCAGAATTAGTAAGGCTAATCATAGCCTATATGACAATGTACTAATATATACTTTACTCAAATGCAATTAAACTGACCAATTGTTATCAACTATGTTATCTTTCTCACACCAACTATTATGTTACATCCCATTTCTTTTCTTATTTTTCAATTACAGTTGACAATATAGTGTAGTTTCATGGGTACAACACAGTGGTTAGACAAAGAACTTTCCAAGTGTTTCCTGATAAGTGTGGTACCCACTTAACATCATACAGCTATTACAATATCGACTATATTCTCTACTGAGTAATTCACATATCCCTGTGACTATTTTTTAGCTGCTAATTTGTACTTTTTAAGATTCCATTTTTTTCTTAAAAAAAGATCCAAATCACTCTGACATTAGTCAATAAACTCAAGCTTCTGGAAGATAATTCAAATTACTTACAGTTCACAGACTTGCATATCTGATAAGCCATCTTCCTGATATGATCCATTCGAAATGGCAGAAAACCATTTTCCTTAATAAAATCGTAAGTACTAAGTCCTAGCAGTTCAAACACAATGCAAATGTGACCACGATGCTCAAACCATTCTAACATCTGGACACAGCGGCTATAAACACATAAAAAAATAACTTAGTACAGCTTCTTAAAATCTACCGGGGTCATTTTCTAAGTTCTATTTTGATACTTACAATGTGCTACTGGGGTCTGTTGTATTTAAATGTTCCAGAACTTGTATTTCTGAGCGAGCAGCTTCACAGTATCTATCCACATTTTTAACTATTTTTACTGCTACATGTCTCCCTCCCCTGTGAGAAAGGAAGTCTCCAGTTAAAAGAGGATATTTAATTGCATTTTTCTATTACTATCTTCAAACTGTACACTTCTTTGATTATGTGACTATATATGAGAATACTGGGTATTACTGCCTCAATTTGCAAGCCAACTAAGACCCCAAACAAATGTAGATAAAGCAGTTTCTTCCTATAGTGCCTGTCACTAGCAAATATCACACATCTTCCTTTGGCCCAGGTTACCAGAAAGTTGGGATCTGTGAAGGCATAGTAAGAAGCTCTAGCTCTCAATCCTGCCAACCAATAGTAGAAAGCCTCCTCTAATACATCATTTTAAAAAGCTTTGTCATTCCAAAGGTGAAAAAAATTCTTTTTAATTTCAAGGAGAGGAAGGGAGGCAGAGACAGACTTCTGCATGAGACTCAACTGGGATCCACCAGGCAAGCCCACTAGGGGGCGATGCCCTGCCCATCTGGGGCATTGCTCCCTTACTCTGCCAGAGCTCTTCCTAGGGGAGGCCATGGAGACAAGCTGTGCTGCACCTGGGCCCAACTTGCTCAATTCACTCCAATCAAGCCATGGCTGCAGGAGAAGGAACAAGGGAGGAGGAGGGGTGAAGCAGATGGCCACTTCTGTGTACTCTGACCAGAAATCGAACCCAGGACATCTACACGCCAGGCAGACGCTCTACCACTGAGCCAACCAACCAGGGCTAAAGGGAAAAAACTTGGTAGGGAACAGAAAAGCAAAAAGATGGCCATAATTGTGCCTAGTCACACAACAAATCATTTTCTAAAACAATTAAAATCTGCTCTCAGCTTAAAACTGAAGTTTAGAGGTTGTGTATACTAATTACTACTACTTAGAAACAGGAACAGTAGCTTTACTGGGAATTGCCCACACAGAAACTAAAAAAGGTAAATATGTATCTTTAGGCATGGTCAGAGCACAGTCTAAAGTAAATTCTATTTTCTATACTGTTGGATCACTCCAAGTATAATCCCAGGCTCAGAAACTTACACCTTATGATCAATGCACTCCACGACTTTCCCAAAAGCTCCTTCACCTAAAGTATCAACAATTTCATCTAAAAGAGAAAAATAAATAAAAGTCACACGAAGAAACATTTTACTTATAATAAATGCAACTTTATTCTAGTTGATGCTACAAATTCCCTTACTGCTATTTTAGTGGTCATCACTGTCAAAAGACATGTAATTATTTTTAGGTCTAATTTCAGTCTTAAAGCCAATTTCATTTAACTTGATTTACTGTTTTGGAAGTTCTACATAACAAACATTAAATTTCTAAAGAAAGCAAAAAATACAATTCCCCCCACCACCAAAAGAAATGGAAAAAAAACAAACAAAAAACAGAGAAAGAAAAAGATTTCCAAATCCCTGAAATCTTAATCTATATATAGATTATGTTATGTGAAAAGTTAATAAGTGTTGAAAAATATTCTATACATCTTGCACTTAGTACGTCTCCACTCTGACAGATCAGGTGACCCTCCTCATCATCCTCTACACTCCTGGTTCTTTTCCTTCGGTGACTCTTCTGGAAACGTCAAGTGGGCGGCACCAAGATCATCCAGCCAATCAATATACCCGAGTGAATTCAGGGCAGAATACGAAATTCATTCAGCGGGGAGATATTCAGGCATTCAGATACACGCCAGGCCACAAACGGTTGGCAGGAGCAATTTCAAATTCAGTCCCCAGAAATTCACAGGGCACATAGTTTATGTTAACAGGAGAAAAACATGGCAAGGAACAGATTTTCAGATAAGATACTCAAAGTGGCAAGGCAACAAAACATAATACAATTGTTTTCTTAAAAAAAATAAAATGCTTAGTTGTAGCATTCTCTGAAACATAATTTTAAGTGTCTAGTGTCCTAATTTATTATGTTGCAAAATTGTAGGATGTAATATTTACTTGTCAAAACAGACTGTGGCCAAATTAAGATTTCCTAATCTAAGAAAACAAAATATTAAAACAGTAAATAAAATTAAAGTTCTAATTTTGGGAGAAAAAATGATCTGGTATACAAGAATAACACCAGGACATTTTAAATGTCATCTGAGCTGATCTCCAAAATAATACACATCCCATAATGATCAAATCTGTTAAATGGTTTGCTTAGTGAAAAAAAGATCAGAGAGCATGCTTTGCTAGAAGTTACACCTAATCCCCAATCATACAAAAATAAAACTTTTTGTAGCATGGTTTCAATTTATCAAAACAAATCAGATTTCTTTAAGTACCATAAAAAATCTGTTATACTACTTTGCAATCACTGATATTAAATAATTTAAATTCCCTGCACTACTTCAATAAAATGACAATTAGCAGTAAATTCTATCATGTAACTAGGATGTTCTGTACTTGGGGGAATTTCCTATCCAATGTACAAATAGAATCCTGCAAGTTAAAACTGAGATGACTTCATCTTTAGTAAAACATTCTCAAATAATCAAACACAAATTAAACTTTTCCTGTTACACATGGAAAATAAAATTTCCAAAATATTTTAAAACAGTTCATACCCCATGTGAACGATGATGTGAAGTACTGTGGTGAATTCTGTGTTTGCTTTTATAACTACTTCTTCCACTTCTACCAGAGGACTTGCTACTATGGTTCTGGTATCTGCTTTCATGGTCCCTATGGTGATGTCCAGATTCACATCCTTGATTGCAGTCATTTCTATATTCATCAATGTATCGTCGGCTATAATAATCTTTCTCATTTATGGCTCTGCTTTCCAAATAATGGCTAGAAAAATTAAAAAACCCACTTTATCAATACTTGATGCTAATATAAAATATCCTCAAATTCTCAGTAAATCTCTCTTGCCTTATTAAAGATTTTATTTTACAGACGTGGGGGAGGGGGCCCCCGAGTTATAAATATCAAGTCATAGTTGCTTCACTTTAGTTGCTCATTGGTTGCCTGTGTGTACACCTTGACCAGGCAAGCCCACGGTTTCTAATCAGCGACCTCAGCATTCCAGGTGGATGGATGCTTTATCCACTGGGCCACCACAGGTCAGACCTCAGCAAATCTCTTATAATTTTGTTTTCCTCAACCAAAAAAAAAAACCCACACAATTTTACAAACGTTAAAAGCCATTGAAAACAGAAAGGATTGGTAATTACGATTATTTACATTTGTTACTTTTAATTAGTAAAAATGTATTTTTCAATATATTATGTAACATCCTCCTTACCTATCGGAAGTTTTAGAGTGGTTGTATCTGCAGCGCTTGTTCTCCCGGGCGCTGCTGGGCGATCTCTTCTTTCTTTTATGACCACTGTGGCTCCTCCACTTGCCACAATCCCAATCTTTCTCATCCCAATCAGGACAGTAAGCTCTCTTCGAGTGTCTCATCTACATAAGAGACAAATTTCCCCCAGTTTTATAGAACCCCACGTCAACACTGAGCAATTATAAAATGCTTCTCTGCAGAGTCACTCTTAGCTGTGACGTGTTCACCAATTCGGTAAAATCGTACCCATTTCCTGCCCGCAGAAATTGACTGTCGGTCCAAATACTTAGTTCTCCCCACTTAAACGTGAATCAAAAACTAGCCTCCAATTCACATGCAACTATAAACGGTCTTCAACAGAACCTTCATTATTGTATTGAGAATTTCTGTAAAGGACATAACCGCTCAAACGGTTAAGGTCTTAAGTCAGAGATGGCATTAGAAAGCAAAACTACAAAATACCGTCTTATGGGTGCCACTCCCCAGCACGTAATAAAACTTAGCTTCACATAAAAGCAATCATACACAATCATTTTAGGGAAGGCGAGGGAGCCATCTTCCTTTCAGAACTGTTTCAAACAAAAATCGCCTGACCTGTGGTGGCGCAGTGGATAAAGCGTCCACCTGGAATGTGAGGTTGCTGGTTCAAAACCCTGGGCTACCCTGGTCAAGGCACATATGGGAGTTGATGCTTTTTGCTCCGTCCCCCTTTCCTCTCTCTCTCTCCTCTCAAAAATAAATAAATTTTTAAAAACTTTTAAACAAAAATCACTAAATTCCACCACGTCTCTACACTTAAAATGCTCCAACTGGAGCGAGAAATTTAACGCATAAAATGTCTGATCACACACTCCTTCACATACTATAGTATTATTTATCATTTCTCTTTCCTCGGGTTCCTGGACAAACACCAAGGGGAAAGGCACTGGCGATTTTCTCTTCAATCCTGTAAAAATCAACTCGACGTCAAGCGATATTGCTTACACCAACTCCTCAAGTCCCCTCTTTGTCTCCATTTGCTATGAACACAGTTCCTCAAAGAAGCGGAACTAAAGGCAGAAGCCAAGTAAACAGCACCCGCCCCAGGCCGCCCGCCGCCATCTTACAGCGCGGCCGCGGTGGCGCTGCAGGCAAGATGGCGGCCGCGGGCGGCCGGGCTCGCCCTCCCCGCACCCCGAGGGCGGCGAACCTTCGAGGAGCGCTCCCCGCCTAGCAAGCACTGTCGCTACCCTCCGCCAGCGTCTAGGGCGTCGAGGCGCAAGCTGCGACAGGCTCCACAGAGCTGGAGTGGGCGAGGGAGAAAGGGGTCGTCGCGTAGGAGACCTCGGGCGCCAAAAGGCATGGGGGTATAACCGGGCGCTCTCGAGGCACAGAGGGGGGCCCTGACACCTCGCCCGCTTCCTTCCCCGTCTCACCGTCCCGGCCAGAGAGTCCAAGCCCAAGGAGACAAAGCTGCAACGCGACCACAGACAAGGCGCGGCTGCCTGCGACGAGCTCCAACAACAAAATGGAGCTGATGGTCACTGCGTCAGGATTCTTCTCGAAAACACGGGTGACGCTGCGAGGGCGTCTTCGCCGCGGGGCGGGGCATGCACGTGGGAGGGGGTGAGACGGCACGGGGGCCACTGTGTGCGCAGGCGCAGGTGGCGATGTGGCGAGGTGGCACGGCCCACCCTGAAGTGGTGGAGCTGCAGGGGGCTCTGGGTGGACCGTGGTCGGTTCTGGCGCTGGGAAGGCAGCGCACCTTTGGGGTCAAAGAGTCTCATCTCTGCCTATGAAGAATTGTGTGAACGCTGGAACGCGGAAGAGTGTGCTGTTGTGCTCGTTATGGATGAGCTGAGTGTTTCGCCCAATTAATTTCCAGTTGTCCCAGTAGAGCCCAAGCTCTACGTGGATCAGGTGCCCTTGATTCGACTTCCCCGTGCAGTGGGACCCTCTTCCTTATCAGCAGGGTTGGCAGCCTCTTCGAGACTACTCTTGAGGCAACTGAGGATGCTACTGTTAAGTGTGACCAGAGGAGAGACATGACCAATACACAAGTTGTAATAATCACACAGGCAATTTATTACTCACAAATCTTTTTGGCATGCCTGGGTTTAGCTTAAGGGGGCCCCGTTGGCGTGCTCCTCTTGGCTGGCTTTGGTCAGAGCTCAGAGCGGCGTGGAGACAGTCCACATGAATGTTGGAGACTGGGCGACTACTGCAGCAGGGGTCCGCTCAGCTTTAGTACCTTTTCTGGCCAACGCCTTCTAACAGGTGTCAATCTACAGGATTATCACCTCAAACCACCTTTTTGGGAGTTCTTCACAGGGAATCCCCTCTATGTCATTCTACTGAAATGTTTACATTAAACCACTTTTTAAGATATTCTTATTTTCATTAATTTATAAAGTTAATGTAAATAACAACAAGCCACTACTTATCTATGTATAACTTCACACATACTAACTGGGGTCTGCTTGTAAATCAGTCTGTTTACCACATTACAGAGTTATGACACTAAGCCACTATATTAATTCCTATCCAAATGGCATAACTTTATTTAATTTTAATATTTTTTTTATTTTTTATTTTATTCATTTTTTTTTAGAGAGGAGACACAGAGTGAGAGAGAGAAAGAGAGAAAGGGGGGAGGAGCTGGAAGCTCAACTCCCATATGTGCCTTGACCAGACCAGTGCAGGGTTTTGAACTGGCGACCTCAGTGTTCCCAGGTCGACGCTTTATCCACTGCGCCACCACAGGTCAGGCTAATTTTAATATTTTTAAATTACTTTTATATATCTTTCATATTTTTATATTTCTATATATTTAATTACTGTAACCTTATATTACTACAACATCAGTCAATCCCCGCTGTCTCAGATGTGACGGTATTTGTAAAAAGAGCCTTTACAGAGACTGGGTTCAAACGAAGTCATTAGGGTGGATCCTAACTGGGTTTGACTTGGTGTCTTTATAAAGAGATTAGGACACACACACACCCAGGAGAAAGATCATGTGAAAACAAAAGATCCTTAGCTACAAGCCCAGACGCCTCAGAGTAAAAAGCCCTGCCCACATCTTGATCTCCCAATTTCTGATAGATTAGATCAAGGGTTGGCAAACTTTTTTAATGGGCCAGACAGTAAATATTTTACGTTTGTAAGCTATTTAGTCTCTGTCTCAACCGATCAATATTGCTGTTGTAGCACAACCAGCCAGAGACAATACATAAAGCGATAGGACTGAGTTCCAAGTAGTTACTTTCAAAAACAGGTGGCCATCCTGTTTTTGCCAGTCTCTGATCTAGAAGGGGAACCATATGCTTTTAAAGAGAATTTTGGTTATCAGCAATATTTATTCTTCTTAGTAGTTTGTATTTACTGCCAATTAATGCATAAAACAGCCCGACCAGGCAGTGGCGCAGTGGATAGGACATCAGACTGTGACACAGAGGACCCAGGTTTGAAACCCCGAGGTTGCCGGCTTGAGCGCAGGCTCACGTGGTTTGAGTGCAGGTTCACTAGCATGAGCATGGGATCATAGACATGATCGCATTGTTGCTGGCTTGAGCAAGGGGTTACTTGCTCTGCTGTAGCCCCCTGGACAAGGCATATATGAGAAAGCAGTCAATGAACAACAACAACAACAACAAAAAGAAAATAAATATGCACAGTAGGAGACAAGCTATAAACTGACAAAGTCCTTATAGCTTAAAGCAGTGGTTCTCAAACTTTTTGAAGTCGGGGCACATTTAAAATCCTACAAATAATTGTAGGCACACTATATACAAATTTCTGAGAAATAGGTTATAATAATTCAGTCAAATATTAAAGAAAAAAATATAAAGTCCAAGTGTGCTTTTATGGTAACTAAACGAAATAAATGATAAATTTATTGACATTAAAAAACATTTGTCATATTTTTTGTTATGCTTTTTAGAATTCGTAAAAAAGGGGTTAAAAATTTTAAAATGACGCCTGACCAGGTGGTGGCACAGTGGATAAAGCGTCGGACTGGGATGCGGAAGACCCAGGTTCGAGACCCCGAGCTCGCCAGCTTGAGCGTGGGCCCATCTGGCTTGAGCAAAAACCTCACCAGCTTGGACCCAAGGTCGCTGGCTCCAGCAAGGGGTGTCTCTGTCTGCTGAAGGCCTGCGGTCAAGGTACATGTGAGAAAGCAATCAATGAACAACTATGGTGTCGCAACCACAATGAAAAACTAATGATTGATGCTTCTCACCTCTCTCCCTTCCTGTCTGTCTGTTCCTATCTATCCCTGTAAAAAAAAAAAAAAAATTAAAAATGACAAAATGTTCTTTTTATATATATAGATACATAAGAATGTATATAAATCTTACTAAGAAGTAAGATTTAGTAAATTCAGCAGGTCCAGGCACGAATGTGTTAGCTTTTTTCATTCTTGTGTTTATAAGAAACACGAGCCTGATGTGTCCTAGCAATTTCTTTAATGTTTGGGCATATAGTTGAAAGGCAAACTCATTTTCTCATCACTACATTAAAGAATTCCTCTTTTTACTCTTAATTGTGTTGAGTGCAGAAAAGCCCCACCATGCATATCATCTTAACTTTACACCAAAGGATAAAAGAAACTTGCCTCCAGTCCTTGGGGGAACATGGGGGGAAGTGTAAACAATCCAGCACCACAGCTTAACAGCCTTTTGCAACCTAATCAGGCAAATGAGGTTGGGGGTTGGGAAGACTGTCAGCTTACAGCCAATTTCCCACACCTGTCCCCCAAAAATCTAAACTCTAAAAACCCTGTTGGCTTTTTGGTCCCCAACAGGGACATATTTCTCTGGAATACCATAGGGCGCACCTGGAAATCTTCTAGAGTGCACCAGTGCACTCTGGCGCACACTTTGAGAACCACTGGCTCAGGGCTTAGTTTAAGACTAAGCTCTTCCCCAGATCCTTGGCTGTTGCATGGTGGGGGGTGGTACACTCTTATGAGGATTCCCATTTATACCTTAGATAATGTGATTTTTGTAGCAGAAACGTCCTTGTTTTACAAATGGATTTGTTCTCTGCACTATAATAATAAAGCTGGGCAGGGGGTTTTACCCTTTTTCCTTGTATGCCATTAGCCTACGGGAGGCCTTCCAATCCCATCCTTTTTCTTTCTGTGTTTATTTCTCAATCTCCCACCTTCTCCCTCAGGACCTGGACCATTTCGAGTCTTATTGGTTGGTGGCAATGCATGAAATGGAACATCAGTCACCTAACTGCTAATGTGATCAGTGTGAGCCACTCAGTGTAAACGGAGAGAAATCAATGTTCTAGATTTTGAGAGGGAGAAGAGAGAAGCATCAACTCATTCCACTTATTTGTGCCACTGATTGCTTCTCATATGTTCCCTGATTTGGGCTCTAACCCCCACCCCGGGATAAAGCCTGCGACCCAGGCTCAGTGGATGACCTCTGTACTCAAGATGACACTTATCCATTGTACCACTGGCTAGGGTGTTGTTCTGGATTTTTATCCTCACCATGATTACAAAATGCCCAAGGTGGGCAGCCAATACTCCCTATCTATGAGATCCTTATGGCTATAACTTAGCTGACTTTATAAGAATAAGCTTTAAGAACCAAAAAGTGACTGTATTGGTACTACTTTAAAAAATGGCCAAGTCCAGGCCCTGGCCAGATAGCTCGGTTGGTTAGAACACTGTTCTGAGCACAGAGGTTGCTGGTTCAATCCCCAGTCAGGGCACATATAGGGACAGCTCCATGTTCCTGTCTCTCCCCCCCCCGCCCCCGTTCCTCTTTCATTGAAATCAATGAATAAAAACTTTGAAAAAAGGGCAGAATTTAGAATAAAAATTGAGGGAATGCCAAACAGTGCAAGAACATCTTGACAATTGGTAAAAACCTCTTAAAAGGGATGACAAATTTAATGACATGTTTGGAGAAGAAAGATATCAGGCATAAGTGGCAAAACAAACTGGTCAAAAAGGGCCTTTAATACTAATTCTAGATACCTGAAATGATTAAAAGGCTGAAAAAAAAATGAGGACATTAGTATAATTGATACCTCAGTTTAGTGGAAGGTATAGATGGTACCAAGCTAACCCCCAAACTGCAGTTAAGAACCAAAACATTGGATCAACCATCTGCAAAAATGATACAAACCAAAAATTGTTTGGCTTTTAGGAATACCCCAATTCAAATTAAGGTGATTGAGGCAGTAAGTAGAACATGGTTCTTGATAAAATCAATGGTAGAGTCTGATAAATGGCCTGATTAGATAAGAGCCCTATGGTAGAGATAAATGTTAGGAGACCAGCTTTCATTTACTTAATACAGAACACTTAGTACATGCTAGAAGCTTTACACCCATTATTTTAATCCTCACAATAATCTATGAGGGAATATTATTTATGACTGAGAAAAACTAAAGTTTAGAGATGTTAATTTGCCTACAGTTACTAGTAGGGGACAGAGCTGTGATTCAAACACAGACCAGGACTCTATAACTAATGTTCTTTGCATTTTTCAAATGGGTCATCTGTAGAACTTTATCCTACAATATTTTAAAAGATAATGCTTTAAAAAAATGTTCCATAGAGAAATCAGCTGGGAATTTCTCAGTGTTTCCTGGACTCTAGGATATCTCTGAACCTTTATTATAAATCTAAACACCAAAGAAAACAGCAAATTATTGGCTGGCCTTTCCAGACTATCTCTTTACCTTGTCCTACCTCTTTCTAACTGCACAAAGTGAACAAGTAATGGAAACAACACTTTCACAATGTGGACTAGATTAGTAGGAATAATTAGGGTGCTCAAAAGTGACTGATCTGAGGCTCAGCATTTAAAAATAAATGTTTTATGTAACAAAAATTAAACAATTTTTTTAAAAAAAATTTAAACTTGAATACATTGGATAATATTTATAGGAAAGAATATGCTCAAAGAATGGGAGTAAAAGCTATTTGGTTCCTCCTGGTACCATCAGCTCAGATCTTGCTTGTAAACAAGCAGGATGATGTAATCTCTGATAAAATTAAAACTGGATAAACCACATAGGTGTTTTCCTCAAATAGCATGCCAAGTATTTGTACATGTCTATTAAAGCTATTGAGCAAATGGGTTGGCATGAATAGTTATATCCTTAATGTGTACATCATTAAGAGGTCGGTATGTCTTCTCATTTACTGGTAACTTCTCCAGTTCATCTAGAGTCTCCAGACCATCTATTACCCTGAAAGAGAAACAATATAATGTATAAAAGTTTTCTCAGATTGAAACACAATATCCAAATACCTTAGAAATTCTAGTATCCTTAAAAGAAAAGGACCATGTCTCATAGCTCTTTGAATTCCCTAGTTGAATGCACAATAAAATAGTAACTTGATTTTCTACCATAGATATGGGTCAAAATTCATTTTTATGCCTTTAGACAGCAATAGCAGTGGGTAGCAATATCCCCACCAAAGTACCTAAACATTGTATTCTGCATCATTTTGCAGCATAAGTACAACGGGGTCAATATAACTGGTCAGCAGAAGATTTCTTCTTCTTTTTTTTTTTTTGAGAGAGATGAGAACGGAGAGAGAGAAGCACCAACTCATTGTTCCACTTAGTTGTATATCCACTGATTGCTTCTCATATGTGCCCTGACTGGGGCTTGAACTGGAGACCCTGGGAATGAGCTGGCAACCCTGGAATTGAGTCAGTGACCTCAGGATTGGAACCCCAGTATTGAGCCAGTGACCCCAGGATCGAGTCAGGAACCCCGGTGCTCTAGGATGATGCTCGATCTGTACCACCAGTCAGAGCTAGATTTTCTTTGCTATAGGGAATATCCAGAGAAAGTAGGTAAGTATGACACTATTATTATAAATATTGCCCTACACTGATGCTCCTTAAGTGGGTGGCCACTTTGCACTTGATTGTTTAAATATGGTGTTTTGAATTTTTGCTTCTGGACAACAATAAAAAGCAATAATAATAAAAGGAAAAAAGAAGATGAACAGTTAAGCCCACTTGCCGCAAGCTCACTTCATGTTTCCATTAAGAAAAAGAAATATTGAGAACTGTCCTTCAAATATGTTCTGAAATTAGTTTAAAATATTTGTCAAGAAAAGGTGGCTTTTTAGGTTACACCACTTAGTGCAATTCAAATCAGTTTTCAAGATATTTTTATAGTATGTGTTACCATTTAATTTCATAATTCCACTAAAATGGTAATGTAACCAAAACCCTTTTGATTTTACTCCCAAATGTACGACAACTAAAACCTTTAAATTGTAACTTTTTTTTAATTTATTTTTTTAACAGGGACAGAGAGAGGGATAGACAGGGACATATAGACAGGAAGGGAGAGAGATGAGAAGCATCAATTCTTCGTTGCAGCAACTTAGTTGTTCATTGATTGCTTTCTCATATGTGCCTTGACTACGGGGCTCCAGTAGACCGAGTGACCCCTTGCTCAAGCCAGCGACCTTGGGCTCAAGCTGGTGAGCCTGCACTCAAACCAGATGAGCCCACACTTAAGCCAGCGATGATAGGGTTTTGAACCTGGGTCTGATGCATCCAAGTCTGACGCTCTATCCACTGCACCACCACCTGGTCAGGCTAAATTGTAACTTTTAAAGGCTATTCCCCCTTCTGGGTCAGTAAGAGAAACAGAGGATATAGAAACCAGATCTCAGGCATGTAAAGAGCATGCCAATTGAGTTAAGTAAGTCCAAACAAGTATCTGGGACATGGGCCCTTCGAAAACTAGTGGAAAGCTATGTACCATTTTCCCAGAAAAATGTGTGCATATATATGAAACACAATTTCAAGAAGTTAATGGATCTAAGGTTAAAATTCTCTGTATTAAACTCTACAGTTTTATCACAAATCCAGTAAGATCTATTCAATAATTTTGAATGGTGGGCTAAGGGGGAAAATAAGGAAGGGAACCTGGATTACCTACATACAAATAAAAAATACTAGAGATTGTAGTTTCATTAATTATTAATAATTGAGATTAGACATGTATATGGAATGAAAAAGAAAGTTGTAGTCTTCTATTAAAAAACTTTTTAAAATTGATTTTAGAGAAAAAGAGAGAGAAAGCAGGGGGCAGGAGCGGGAAAAATTAGCTCATAGTTGCTTCCAGCATGTGCTTTGACTGAGCAGCCTGGGGTTTCAAATCAGCGACCTCAGCATTCCATGTCAACACTCCACCCACTGTGCCACCACAGGTATGCTGTAGTCTTCTATTTTTTTTTTTTTTTGCCACCTTGTATGTAGTCTTCTATTTTTAATAAGCCTAACTTAGCATTCAAATTATTAAATAAAACAAACTCTAGAACTGTGCCTTAGTTTATTGAACATAGTAAATATTTGTGAACTTTTTCTTTTAGTTTTCTTTTTTTGAGAGAGTAAGTCAGAGAGAGATGAAGAAGAGAGATGAGAAGCATCAACTCACATATGCTTCACTTTAGTTGTTTACTGATTGCTTCTCATACGTGCTTTGGTGGGCAGGGGACTCAAGCCAAGGCCGAGATCCCTTGTTCAAGCCAGTGACCTCAGGATCATGTTGATGATCCGATCCTGCCCTCAAGCTGGTGACCCAGCACTCAAGCTGGCAACCCCATGCTTCAGATGGCAACCAGGAGGTTTCAAACTGGGAACCTTAGTGTTCCGGTCGGTGCTCTATCCACTCTGCCACCAGCAATCAGGCTAGCATGGTAAATATTTGTTGAATAAACAAAATGACTACCTGTGGATTTGTAAAAAGAATTCTCACCTGACCAGGCGGTGATGCAGTAGATAGAGCATCAGACTGGGATGCATCAGTCCCAGGTTCAAAACCATGTGGTCACTGGCTTGAGCGTGGGCTCATCTAGTTTGAGTGCAAACTCACCAGCTTGAACCCAAGGTCGCTGGCTTCAGCAAGGGGTCACTTGGTCTACTTTAGCCCCGTAGTCACGGCACATATGAGAAAGCAATCAATGAACAACTAAGTTGCCGCAACAAAGAATTGATGCTTCTCATCTCTCTCCCTTCCTGTCTGTCTCTCTCTCTCTCTGTCACAAAAACAAAAACAATTCTGTTATACTGTTTATAATGGATATTCTGGCAGAGACTGCTAAATACCTCCCTAGCATCCAGTTTCCCCTTCTTAAAGAAACTTCATTTCATTGAGAGTGGTAATGTGTCTGGCTGAAAAACATTTCCTACCCTTCCTTATAAGTAAGACAGGGCCACATTGCAAAGTTCTAGGTCTTCTATGAAAACTTTTTAAAAGGGGCAGACTCAGCTTGGTGGGCACCTTTTGCCCTTCCTTCTTCATCCCGCCTGAAACACAAGTGTTCTGGGGCTGAGTTGCCCATATTATGACCATGCGGTGAACTTGGGAATGAAAGTTAAAGATAGTTGAGAAGACAGAGGCACCTAGAACATTGGTGATGTGATAAAACCACCATCTTAGTCAATCTTGTTTAAGTCATTGTTTTTCAGATCTGTTTAGTTGCTTTGAAATGCTATTCTCAAAGAAAACAGACATATTAGTTAATTTGCATAAAGAACCTGGAAAAAAAGTATTAGCCCCCTCTCACAAAATCAGGAAATTGAGGCTCAGAGGGGTTTATTTGTTTGTTTGTTTTTTACAGAGACAAAGAGAGAGAGAGTCAGAGAAAGGGATAGATAGGGACAGACAGACAGGAACGAAGAGAGATGAGAAGCATCAATCATCAGTTTTTCATTGTGACACCTTAGTTGTTCATTGATTGCTTTCTCACATGTGCCTTGATTGCAGGCCTTCAGCAGACCGAGTAACCCCTTGCTGGAGCCAGAGAACTTGGGTCCAAGCTGACGAGCTTTTGCTCAAACCAGATGAGCCCGCGCTCAAGCTGGCGAGCTCAGGGTCCCGAACCTGGGTCTTCCGCATCCCAGTCCGACACTCTATCCACTGCGCCACCACCTGGTCAGGCGAGGCTCAGAGAGGTTTTAACTTCCCAAGGTCACAGGGCTGGTAAGTGGTGAACTTAAATTGCAGGTATGTTTAGCTCTCATCCTGCTCTCTCAATATCAGTTATGCCACCATCACAGCCACTCATATGCATTCCTTGCAATGAAATCCAAAGAAGAGAGCCATAACCAGAATACTCACTTTCCAAATACTGTGTATTTCATGTCCAAATGTGGCTGCTTGCCATATGTGATGAAGAACTGAGATCCATTGGTGTTTGGGCCATTGTTGGCCATAGATACAACACCTCTAACACTGTGCTGAAACAGACAGACCAAAGTATTAATTTAACTGTGTTTTTAAATAAATATTCTAAATACAGGACTCAAACAAGACATGTACTCTTTAACTTCCCAATAGTTAAGGAACCAAAAAAACATTTAATTAGCCTCTACTTGGGCAAACCCAAACGTTCAGCTGCTGTAGTATCTGTATCCCTGAAAACTTTTATGTAAATAGTTTATACTATTTATCAAGCCATATCCCCTAATTAATTTCATTTTCATTTTGGAGAAGTTCAGCCACAAATACTTTTAGCAACACCAAGATATAATAGAAATAATCCTTACATTTATATTAAGGAATAGTGTGCTGGTATAAAATGATCAGATAAGAAGACCAAAATCCCCATCTCTTCACATATATATATTGGACTTAGGCCAGTTTGTTTATCTGTAAAACAAAGGAGTTGGGACTAGTTCAGGGATTTATTCATAATTTAAATGCTCAGAAAGGTCAGCAGATAGCAAATTGATTAAGTGGGCAGAATGTAAACATTTACAGAGTGGTGAAGTGTAGCTAAAGGAATTAGTATGTCTCTTGCCTAATAGCATTAAAAAATATTTTTAACCAATGGCCATAGAAAATGCATCTATGGGTCTTCCATGAAATTGGCAGCCAGTTCTTAAGCCCAGGACTACATGATCTAAAGAAGGTCTCTTTCCAGCTCTGATACTATTGTTTACTGATTTTTATTGTTTATTTATTGATTTTTAGAGAGAGAGGAAAGAGAAAGAAAGAGAAAGAGAACAGGGGGAGGAGCAGGAAGCACCAACTCCCATATGTGCCTTGACAAGGTAAGCCTGGATTTTCAAACCTGTGACCTCAGCGTTCTAGATCGACACTTTATCAACTGCACCACCACAGGTCAGGCTCGTGATATTATTTGTTACAAAAGGGATTGTGTGCAGGAATTAAAAGAACTTTACTGATAAGATTGAAGACATGAGCCTGACCAGGTGGTGGTGCAGTGGATAGAGTGTCGAACTGAGATGCGGAAGACCCAGGTTCAAGACCCCGAGGTCACCAGCTTGAGTGCGGGCCCACCTGACTTGAACAAAAGCTCACCAGCTTGGACCCAAGGTCGCTGGTTCGAGCAAGGGGTTGCTCGGTCTCCTGAAGGCCTGCAGTCAAGGCACATATGAGAAAGCAATCAATGAACAACTAAGATGTCGCAATGAAAAACTGATGATTAATGCTTCTCATCTCTCTCCGTTCCTGTCTGTCCCTATCTATCCCTTTCTCTGACTCTCTCTCTGTCCCAGTAAAAAAAAAAAAAAGATTAAAGACATGACAGACCCATGTTATAGTGAGGTGCCCCAATATGAAATACACTATAAATAACTTTAATGCTTATTCTATCTTTATTTATTCATCACGGGAATCTAACAAGACAAGCTATAGAAATGCATATTCCCCAACTAATTTCATTTTCACTTTGGAGAAGACACACTTTTAGCAATACCAATGATGCAAATACATAAAGATAATAACGCATTA
This sequence comes from Rhynchonycteris naso, assembly GCA_037038555.1. Classification (NCBI taxonomy): domain Eukaryota; kingdom Metazoa; phylum Chordata; class Mammalia; order Chiroptera; family Emballonuridae; genus Rhynchonycteris; species Rhynchonycteris naso. The sequence goes on along the minus strand of CM072997.1, from coordinate 33,058,747 downwards.
TTGTAGCAGTCTAAAAGATGGCTGCTAACCAAATGTAATATTTGATATATACACAAAAATTTATGTACCATTTGTAACAAGTACACATTAACCTATTTCTAAGATTTAAGAATTAAAATTTACCAAGCTGTTATATATGTCTGTGTGCTCCTCTCATGTATTACTTTAGCCTCTCCAAGAATTAACTGCTATTCTAGTATCTTTACACATGTCCACAGAGTTTATTCTTGAGTAGGTCTTGAACATGGATTTGAATTGTGTGGGTACACCTGCCATATTTTCCCATGTATAAGACGTAACCTTTTCTGAAAAATTTGGGGTCTAAAAACTGAGTGCGTCTTATACAGTGGCTGTGGCATGTCAAATGCCATAGATGGAACTGAGGACAAGGCAATATTGAAGACAGAGATTCATCATCAGATACAGATGAGGACAAGCTAATGGATGGGAGTTTTGACAGTGATGAGTTGTATGAATTTTATGATGAATAAAACTTGAGTTCAATAATTTTATGTAATATATTTATTTTTCAAATTTTGGACCTCAAAATTAAGGTGTGTCTTATACATGGGAACATCTCTTATACATGGGAGTATCTTATACATGGGGAAATATGGTATATACTTATTATTATTATTTTTTTTTGGTATATACTTATTTTTTTAAATCTGCTGTTGGGAGTCCACAGATTTGGAGAGAACTCTATGCATTGATCCACACATACAGTCCCCTGTTTTAATAGGGGATTTGAGCATCCTTGGATTTTGGTATCCACAGGTGCTGGAGGGTATCTGAAAACCAATCCCCCATGGCTTTTGAAGGACAACAAAAGTTTTTCAGGACATAAAGTTATACACGGATTTTTGACTATACAAAGGTGGGCACCCTTAACCCCCAGATTATTCAAGGTCAACTGTATTGTTTCCTTTTCCTTGTCTGAGTTCTATAAAAATAGTATCACATACCATATATAGTCTCCTAAGCAATGCTCTCTACACTTGCTATAGTTCTAAGACTCCTACTGTAGTTCTGATGTTTTTACTGTTGTATGTTTCAATCCTAAATATACTACAATTTGTCCATTCCACTATCATTAGGCATTTGGGTTGTTTTTAGCAGTTTCCTATTAAAATTCTACTCTAGCAACACTCTTTTATATGTCTCCTAATACACATATACAAGAGTTTTTCTAGGGTAAACACTTGGGAATGGAATTGCTAGGTCAGAGTATGTGAATATTCAATACACATCCTCAACTTTGCTGTATAGCCCTGGCTGTGGAAGGAATCACCAGGGAACCTTAAAATATAACGAAGGTCCTAATCAGTCCTACTGATTATTCTTCTCTATATATGGGGTGTGGATTATGAGGTAAGGCCCTAATTTTTTATATTTTTAAAACTTTCACTAGTAAGTCTATAAAAGCCAAGCTTAAAAACCACTGGTATAGAATTACAAATTAACATTATAAAAGCTGTCATAAATTAATGTCTAAAAGGTTGTTCTGTTTCTAATTCAGGAAAATATGACTTCTTAAAAAAATGATTTATTTAAAATTGACTTTAGAGAGAGAAAGAGAAGAGAGAAGGAGAGACATTGATTTGTTGTCCCACTTATTTATACATTCATTGTTTGATTCTTGTACATGCCCTGCCCAGGGACCTAACCTGCAACCTTGGTGTATCAGGGTAATGCTCTAACCATCTGAACTACCCAGCTAGGGCAAGGATGATTTTAAAAATAATTTAGCACCTTCCAACCTCAACTCCTATAACAAAAGTAGTATTTCTTTATGATAGAAAAGCAAAAAGATAAAATAAATTACTCCTAGTTCCACCAACCAGGGATAAATACTGCAATGAAAATTTTTTTCCAGAAAATTTCTTGGATACATGTTAATGTAACTGAAATATACTAAATTACATATTCTGATTGAGGGGAATTTGTCTCTTTTTTCTCATTATAAAGTTAATATTCTATGCAGATACAAAGTTTAAAAGACTACATAATAAACTGTTAACTGATGTTATTTCTGGGAAGTAGAACTAATATATATGTAAATGCATTGGTTTTTTTAATTTTAGAAAGAAAAACAAGAAAATTATTTAGAAAGTTTTAGAAAAAAAATAAAATAAAATCCCTAATTTTAACATGCTAAAGATACATTTAAATGTACTTCTTTTTAACCACACTGAACTCTACTGCAGGCATTAAGTAACATTAACTAACAGACAATGATAAAAGTTAGAGATAGATAATAGCAATATTGCAATCAGGAGTTCTGACACTCTTTCCTTCCTACTCTCAAAAAAGGCCAATGATGCATGTCATTCAACAGTTTTACAGTGAGATATTAAGCCCCTTTGGTATATTACTGATTAAACATGTCAAGCTGAACCCAAAGATGAGCTCGCTTAATCTCAAGAGCTATGTGATGGTGAGATTCCAGTATATTTTTTAGGCTAGAACTGCCATTTATATTTTCTCCCTGTTATCATTTATCAAGTGTGCAGAAACTACATACAAAAAAGTATGTATATTTGTTTAATAGTGATGTTAACTTGTGTTACTACAACATATGTATCAAAGTTTCCTAGTATATACGTGGCAGGAGAAAATAACTTTGAAGCATTAGGTCCCTGGCCAGTGCAGCAGTGAATAGAGCTTAGTCCCAAAGTGCTGAGGTCACCACCTTGATCCTGGGATCACCTGCTTGATCCGGGGATCAGGATTTGAGCCCTGGTTAGGGCGCGTGTGAGAAGGAATCAATGGGTGCAGAATTAAATGAAACACGAGTTGATGCTTCTATCTCTCTCCCCTTTCCTCTCAAAAATCAATGGAAAAAAATTTTTTTGAAGCATTGAGGACATACCTTAAGATATTCACTGTATTCATCCTCAAACTTCTTGCCCCAGATACTGTTACCTCCTCTTCCGGTACCTATATGACAGGACAAATAAAAGTATCTAATTAGAGAAATGGTTTATTTTCTAAAATTTAAAGACTAGTTTAAACTATAACTCTTTAAATACCAATAGAATTTGCTATGTCCTCTCTTCCCAAAATTTCACTTTATAAACTAGAAATATAAAATATCTCTAAACAAAATAAAACCGTCTTTATCAGTATTGTTCATCTTTTAGAGCAAGGTGCTAGTAGCTTCAGCTTGAAAACTGCTTGCTATTTTAAGGTAGTCCAATTATAAAAACTCTACATACTGTTATTTTCCCATGCTTTGTCTAACCCCCTTCTTCACACTATATACCAAACTCTCCAGATACTAATGGAATAACTTACCTGTGGGGTCTCCTGTTTGAACCATGAAGCCCTTGATATTCCTATGAAATATACAGCCATTGTAGTAGTTACTGGCACAAAGAGCCAAGAAATTCTGAAGAGAGCAAAAATAATGATTGAGAAATGATGTAGCAGAAACATTTAAGATAAAGAACTAACTGACTGTGTTTACTGATAACACTGTAACAGCATATTTAAACTGTGTCTTTTAGGCATTGCTTTGGATGATGTCACTTCCCTGCCGAAAGCACTTTAATGGCTTCCTTCAGTTTTTGGAATGAAACACAAACTCCTAAGCAGGGCCTACAAACCTCTGCAAGCCCTGGCCTACCTCTGCATCTCATATGGTAATGACCCCTTCCCTGGTGCTTCATATGTTAATCCCATTCAGCCTTCTGAAAATTCATCCCAAAGAGGCAGGCTTTCCCACCTTGATGCCTTTATACCTGCTGTTTATATATCTGGAATGTTCTTTTTATATATCTTTTCATGGAGATGCCTATGTTACTTTCACACTCAGTTTAATTATCACTTTCTGGTGGTAGGCCCACCATCACCTTTAAAAAAAAAATTTCTTCCCCATTACTCTCTCTCTCAATATTTTATTTCCTTCAAGGCATTACTACCCTCTAGAATTACTTTTCTTTTTCTAGAATAAATACCACCCCTCACCTCTTTTCACACCTAGACTACTATTAGCTCCACCAGGGCAAGGAACGTCTCTTGTTCGTGGCTGAATTCCCAGACACTGTAAATAGAGCCTTTCATAAAAACTGCTGAATGAATGAATATATAATGCTGATTCTTTATCCTTCTATCCTTGTCATTTAAACAAGCGAAATAATGTAAAGAAAGAGCTCTCTTACCTGAAATCTAATGATTACTTATGTTTCCTAAGGAAAATGAGCCAAAAGAAAAAGATAGCAGCCACTCCAATTATCTACCCTTTGATATCAGTAAACGTAACTGAAAATTAGGACAGAAAGTATGATGGCTGTTTTTTCCTGACAATAGTTTTATACAGAAGTATGTGTGTATGTGTGTGTGTGTGTGGGGGGGGGGTTCAAAATGGTTATCCTGTTGCATTAACTCTTTTTTTATTATTTATTTATTTATTTATTTATTTATTTTTATTAACTTTAATCTGGTGACACCAATAAATCAGGGTACATATGTACAATGAAAACATCTCCAGATTATCTTATCATTCAATTGTGTTGCATACCCATCACCCAAAGTCAAATTGTCCTCTGTCACCTTCTATCTGGTTTTCCTTGTGCCCTACCCTTCTCCCTTTCCCACCCACATTAACTCTTTTTATTTGTACATAATGGTACTCACTTCACAAGTTCTGGGTGTCCTCTCACAGAAGACTTCTATTTTAATATCACCTACATCTGTATGCAGTGTCACCGACTAAAAAAAGAGAATGTGAGAGCAAATAAGATACCTTCAGGTATCTTTATACACTATATGATTTCCCTAATTAGATATGAAAGATGACACTCTAAAGAAAAACATATAAAAATATTGTTTGGGAGATGACCTGTCCACATAGCAGCTCTGAGAGATAAGTTGTATTCCTTCAAAATTTACTTCAGCAGTAGAAAAACTCCAGAAGATAAATAGTAAGGTTAGGGTAAAATGGCATCTATGTTAAAAATTGCAGAGAAATATTGTGATGGAAATTATTGTTTTAATTTTGAATTTTCATCAATAAAAATAAAAAAACAAAAGAAAAAGAAATAAAAAAATAAAAACAATTGTAATGTTAGAATTATTTATTTAAATGACATTCACCCTTATTAATATCTGTTTAAAAATAGCAAGAGAATGATTTTGAAACATAATTTCCACCATTTCCCTTACATAATTTAATTATGAGGGGCAGGGTTAAAAAACAAATCCTTTCTTAACTAAAGACAGGACATAAAAAAACATAAATGTAGAGATGGTTAACTATAGTACTTTTTTTTTGTAATACTCCTTATTCTTGATTTTTGTTTGTTTTATCTGTTGTTTTGGTAGCTTGACTACACCTTTTGTTATCCCATTCCAGAAAGAAGGAAAATGATTATTCTGGGGCTTCCTTTTTCATTTCTCTTGTTCTTACAATAGTATCTATCGAGCAGTCAGAATATGGCCAGGTTGAAGATAGAAAGCAGACGTAGGTATGCGTTGTGTGTGTTTATGTGTGCGGGCGCGCACGCACGTCTTTTGGGGGAGAGGTATGTGGAGTATTTTTCTTATTGCTGTTCTTCTAATTCAAGTTCTTAAATGCCCACCTTAGATACAGAGTAAAACATTCCAATTAAAATAACACCTGGACTATATACCCTTCTGCTTTCATCTCTATTTTGTAATCAGTCTTTTTCTATAAAAGGTAAATTCTGTGTGTTTTAAGTAAAAATATAAATAACTTAAGAAGTTATTTTGCTTGCCTAACCAGGCGGTGGCGCAGTGGATAGAGCGTCGGACTGGGATGTGGAAGACCCCAAGCTCGCCAGCTTGAGCACGGGCCTATCTGGCTTGAGCAAAAGCTCTTTAGCTTGGACCCAAGGTCACTGGCTCCAGCAAGGGGTTGCTCAGTCAGCTGAAGGCCTGTGGTCAAGGTACATGTGAGAAAGCAATCAATGAACAACTAAGGTGTTGCAACAGCAACGAAAAACTAATGATTGATGCTTTTCATTTCTCTCCGCTCCTGTCTGTCTGTCCCTATCTATCCCTCTCTCTGACTCTATGTCCCTGTAAAAAAAAAAAAAAGGTAATTTTGCTTATTTCATTTGTTTAGAGTCATTTTCACTGTATGTATCTAGAACTTATCATTTGTCTTGCCATTGATATTTCCGTGCAGTTATTTCCCTTTTCTGACTTATAAAAATTACTTATAATGAAAGACACTCATAACTGTATAAAACTTACCATTTTTCTTCTTGATGGTTACTGTTACTTAATTTTCAGTCTTAACGAGTAAAGTTCGAAACGAATCTCCCTTCCCAAAAGAAAAAATAAGTTCATTTTTCTCTCTTACTTCATATATGCTTATGTTTATTGCATATTTAAAAGAAAGTTTCAAAGAGCACCTTCCCCCACAACCCCCCTCACCTCAAGTAATAAAAATCCGGAAATAATGAGATCCTATCCTCAAGACTCAACCTTCTACTTCGCCTGCATTCATACTAGTACCTTACCTATTTTCTTTCCCCCGTAGCACTTATCACTAAGATACCACACACTTTATTAATTTATTAAGGCCGTTGTTTGAACAGCACCCTCTCCGCCCAGAATGCTCACTCGAAGCCAGTTCAAGAATTAAAACACACGGCGCTTTGCAAGTATTTGAATAAATCAATGAAAGAATGAGCGTGTTACTCCATACTTACTTCACCACTTCGATTAGCACAGCTGTTACCAAAACAAAAAAAAGGTGCAATTAAAGATACCCTCCACATGTCTGTAGATTCGCAATTACTTTCTAGGCCACCGGAAGCCTAAAACGGGACCCATTAAAGAGAGCGCGCCTCGAGGGCTCGCCTCCACCCCCACTTCCTTCTCAAACCAAACACTAGAACACGGGAACGAGAGTAATTTATCCCCACCTGGAACACTTTTGACAGTGAAAAGGAACTCTTTCAATAATAACACTAGGACAGGGATCCTCACGCAGAACTATTCTTGGCAACCCTAGAATTGCCTTAAGCTCAGCGGTAAAATGGAACGGACCACTTCCGCCTAACCCAGTCTGTTCCCACCGCAGTTTTGAGTTTCCGCGCGGGACCGGAAGTGGCGCACGAGGAGGATCACACCGGGCTGGTGAGTTCTGGGCGATTTAAATCAGTGAGTACGAAGCTTAAGACCGCGGTAGATGGTGGCTTGTGCAGACTGGGATTTGTCCTGGGTGGCTGTTATCCGAGTGCTGCAGCAAATGGAGGCGGGAGAGGAGACAGGCGCAGAAAACTTGCTTGAGATCACAAGACTCAAGTCCTCAGTCAAGGGCTTACCGGTCGTGCCACCTGGGTTCTTCATTATCCTGGAAAAGGCCTGAATGTAGATGAGGTAACGTAAGAAGGTGCAGTTTGCAGGTTGTAAAGTGGGACCTATTAAAGTTACTTAATAGCACAATGCTGACTCTAGGTTAGTTATTGTCCACAGCTTTATGTTTAAATCTTGAGACCACATTCTGAGCTGGGCACTTCCATTCTTCAGAGGTGGAAACCTCAGAGGTTAAGTAATTTGTTACAGAGCTGTGACTCCGGCGGGAGGGGGTCAGTATGGTTTTAGAGTAGGTGCTCCTATCCAGCATGCTATGTCGCTTTCCATTGTTGTTAATGGTGGCACCAAGCGATCCAGCTTTACCGTTTCCTAATCTGAAATGAGGGGTGTGCTGTTATTGCCAAGGGTTCTTTCAAATGTAACAATAGGTAACTCAAGTATAGATGGCCCACTAGAGCTTAACTTTTGCGCTTGCATGGATATAAGAGTCTGGATAGTGGAATCTGCAGAGTAGGAAGTGATGCAAGGACATTAGAAGATCTTCCAGTACCCTAAGCTACTAGTGGTTAATGGAGGCTCCACACCACTTCAAGTTATATATTGAATAAGTACTCACACATCATATTAAATATTTTTACTGTAGAAATGTTTTAGAAGTTGCTTTTGAAATTATTGTTATGAATATTTTAATTAAATTTACAATTGAATATGCTTTCTTGTAATTATTGTGCAGACTATGAAATGCTTTTCTTCCTAAACAAAAGTGTTCATGGACACTAAATTTAAGAATGAAGTTGACAGTGTTATCTTTTTTTTTTTTTTTTTTACAGGGACAGAGAGTTAGATAGGGACAGACAGGAACAGAGAGAGGTGAGAAGCATCAATCATCAGTTTTTCGTTGGGACACCTTAGTTGTTCATTGATTGCTTTCTCACATGTGCCTTGACCCGTGGTCTTCAGCAGACCGAGTAACCCCTTGCTCAAGCCAGCGACCTTGGGTTGAGAAATAAACTGATGAGCTTATTTCAGATGAGCCCGCGTTCAAGCTGGCAACCTCGGGGTCTCGAACCTGGATCCTCTGCATCCCAGTCCGAAGCTCTATCCACTGCGCCACCACCTGGTCAGGTGACCAGTATTATCTTTTGTGTTGGATATAGCTATCTGGAAGCCTTCCAGACTCTGGGCACTCTCCCACCTCTTTTTTTTTTTTTTTAAGCGAGACACAGAGGGGCAGACAAGAGGGGAGAGAAATGAGAAGCATTAACTCATAGTTGCAGCACCTTGTTCGTTGATTGCTTTCTCATGTGCCTTGGTGGGGGGGGGCGTTCCAGCCCAGCAACCTTGGGCTTCAAGCCAGCGACCCTAGTGTCATGTCTATGATCCCACTCTCAAGCCAACCACCCCGTGCTCAGGGTGGCAACCCCACGCTCAGGACGGCAACCCCACGCTCAAGTTGGCAACCTTGGGGTTTTGAAACTGGGTCCTCTGCTTCATAGGTGAATGCTCTATCCACAGCACCACTGCCAGATCAGGCTCCCAACTCATCTTGAGCCTGGCCTTCCTGTAGCAGATGTTGGTCAGGGGCAGCAGCTCTGCCTTGACCCCGCCCATTTGGGGTGATGCATCTGAATCTTATAAGTCACTTAACTATTTATATATATTATTGTTACTTTTTGATAAGTACTTTTTAATGTCAATATATACTACCCTAACTTAAAATTCTGCTGTGATAGGGAAGGGGGACTGTTTGTGCAGTAATCGTTTAGTACTGGACTATGTTGATGATACTAAGATATATAAAAGATAGTTTATGTTTTCTGGTAGCATTAACATACTGAGGAGTCAGACAAACAGGAATATACCGTATTTCCCCATATAAAAGACACACTTTTTTCCAAAAAATTTCAGGTCTAAAAATGGGATGCATCTTATACAGTGGTTGTAGATTTTTCTACTTGCATTTTTAGCTTTTTCGTGCTTGTTTTTGCACTCATTGTTGAAGACAGTGATGAGGAGTTGTATGAATTTTATGATGAATAAAACTTGAGTTCAATAACTTTATGTAATATATTTTTTTTCCTAATTTCAGGCCCCAAAATTAAGGTGTGGCTTATACGTGGGAGCGTCTTATTCATGGGGAGATATGGTAATAGACTACTAGAGCAGAAGGGGACGGGCCAGGTTGGAGGGAGACACTGGAAAGGACGTGTCAAGAAAAGTTTTATTTAGGAAGTTGAGGGGGACTTGGAAAGAAGGGTAATATTTGGGGAAATAAAGAAGGCAGAAGGGTGGTTGAAACAGGGATGGGGTGAATAAGAACAAGGGGCTGGAGAGGCGGGGGGTGAACATTCGTGCATTATGCACCAGGCTTGTGCCAGGTGACTTACACATTAATCCATTTGCTCCTCCGGACGCCTGTGAGGTAGGTTCTAGTGTTTTATAGATGAAGAAACAAGCCCAGAGAGGTTGAATGACTTACCTAAAATAAGTTACCCTGTGCTGGTAAGTGGCAGATCAGTATGTATGACTGCAGCTCTTCTGCTCATGTTTTGCAAAGGTTTGGGCCTACAGTATACATGTGTACCAATTTCTGTATTTTTTACTTCAGATGTTCAGTTTTACCTGATTTCTGTATGTTGTCATCTCACGTACGCCTGGTCCCTACAACAGTCCAGCTAGTTCATTCCTTGATCCACAGCCCTTCCCATTCCTTCATGGATCTGAAGACTCTCCTTTCCTCCTTAAATGACTTTGCATCCCTCTCATTTGCTGAGAGTTGGGACAATGTTGGATTACTAGTGGAACCAAGTCCACCACACACTGTAAACACACTCTTCCTGACCAATGATTTGACCGAAGAAGTAATGGAGGAGGCGCTGCAAAAGAAGGCTGATTTCATTCTCTCCTACCATCCTCCTATTTTCCAACCCATGAAGCGTGTAACCTGGAAAACCTGGAAGGAGCGCCTGGTGGTCCGAGCTCTGGAGAACAGAGTTGCAGTTTACTCTCCTCACACAGCCTATGATGCTGCACCCCAGGGAGTCAACAACTGGTTGGCTAAAGGGCTTGGTGAGAAGCCTCTTGTTCTCTCCTGTTTCATATTTTCCCTATAAATGCTTTGAAATTTTAGAATGTCTTTCAATAGAGTTTTAACTGCTTTAAGGGTGGGACCATTATTCTATGTTTACATAGTGTATTTTGAATATAATGTTGCTGAAATTTGGCAATTAAATTGCATTTGAAAAATAAAACTTTTATTGATGAATAAGGAGAGCATAGGAAATCATTGCTAGACTGAGCTTTGGGAGCCCTTACTCATGCAGCCTAGTAATGCTTGTCGAATTAATGGAAAGCTCAGATTTCCCCAGAATACACTTTAATTTGTTGCTCACATAGACGTCAGAGTTTTTATGAGGGAATCCAGTATATGTGTTTTAGCTTTCTTGTTAGTAAGTTATTTTAGTTTACTCACTCATTTTGAGCTGAAGCTTTTATGAGGTTGTAATTTGGATTGATGTGGTCAAGTAGATATGAACATTTGCATCCGGAATCATAAGTTTACATGAGTAAATTCAATAAGCAATCACAATTTTATCTATTATCTAAATACTCATGCATCAGTCTTTCTTGTACAAATTTTTGTAATATTTAAGGGTCTTCTGAAAAAGAAAAGGAGTCTTCTGGAAAAGAATTCTAAAACTACATTTGATTTTCTATGTGTATTAAATCCCTCATTTTGGGTACTGTTCAGTGCATATGTAAGGGGCATGTATATGTGTGTATAGTATGGAAGCATCTGAGAATGAATTATTTTAAAAAGATACTAATTTCTTACACGTTTTGCCCATAATAGTTTATCTTTTTAATTAAAAACACACAAACTCCTTTTTTCTATTCCTTTCTCCTAGGACTTTGCACCTCCAGGCCCATACATCCTTCCAAAGCACCCAACCACCCAACAGAGGGAACTCACAGAGTAGAATTTAATGTTACCCGCACCCAAGATGCGGACAAAGTCATTTCTACAGTGCAAGGAATTTCAGATGTTTCTGTCACTTCTTTTTCTGCTAGGTACAATATATGTGTCTTTTACCGTTGTGTATCTATCTGTAAGGATCTTCCATACAGATTCTATAATTCTGACATTTAGGCTTGAAAAAGATTGTTCTCAGGTTGGGTTTACACAGCAACATGCTTCTCATTTGGGTTCTAGTGGAGGAGAACCATAGTGTTTTCAAAACACTAAAAATGATAAGGAACACTCTTTCCTGTAAGTGTATAGTCCCTGTGGGAGGGACTGTACTGTGCGTTTTATGTACATACAGTATTGCTCACCCTCCTGCTAATGGTGGAAGGTAGCTGTTTTTATTTTAGGGTACAAGTGTACCATGGAGCTACTGTGAGTTTGGGTCTAGACAAGCATAATAAAGTGAGTATAGTAATAAAACAAGCTGTAATCTTTTTGCTGGTAGAGGGTCTTGCCTTCAGTTTATAAAAAGAATGCAACACCTGTGAAGCTAAGTATAATGATGTGCGTCTGTATATAGATAAACCCTGGTGATAAACTGATAACAGGTTTACTTTGATTAGTTCCCAGCAAAATCAGTGATCCCCAAGCCCTTTAAAGGAAAATTACATTAAGGCTCCTTTTATAAGGTCAATCATTTTTTTAGGACAGATATCAAAATGTTGCATCATAGGAGATTTTCTTTTAGGTTAATTTATCCTATAATAGATAAGTTATACAAAGCTAGGATTTGTTTATTTTTAAATGTTTTATTGATTTTAGAAAGAGAGGAAAGGTGAGAGAGAGACAGTAACATCGATCTGTTCCTATATGTGCCCTGACTGGGGATCGAACCAGCAACTTATGCACTTCAGGACAATGCTCTAACCAACCAAGCTATCCAGCCTGGGCACAAAGCTAGGATTTAATAATTGTTTAAAAACAAAGATAAATATTTTAATAAAATGGAAGTCTGTATCAGGCTATACCTGATACCAAAAAAGTGACTACTTTGATGAATGATTTAAGTGTAGAGATCTTATAGAAAAATCATTACAAATGTCTTCTAACAGTATTGAGGAATTTCAAGAATTTCAAGAAAAATGATTTATAGGACTTTGCAGAGATTCTAGTTATGGATGTCTTTTTACCATGCTGAAATGCTGTGTAAGTATACAAGAAAAATAAACAAGTAAAGCATGACAAATTCAAAGAGTTGACAAAAGTTGTTGCCTCTTCTACTCAACCTGAGTATCTTCAACTCAAGTTGTCTTTTTCCCTGCTTTCAGAGAGGTGGAATCTTTCCAGATATATAGAGACATAAATAAATGCATGGTTTTGTTTTATTCATTGTTCTCTTAATTAAATGGTATGGTGTATTTGCCTTTTTACTAATAAGATGTCTTAGAGATCTTTCCATGTAGGTATATAAGATACCTTTCTTTTTAACTGCTGAAGTAATGTTTCTTGTGGATGTTCTGTAGATTGTCTTCAGTCCTCTTCCTAACTGATGGACTTTCTTTTAAACTGATGCACATTTAGTTCAGTTCTCGTTTTACCATACTACAGATTATATCTGGGTTTTACCATTAGTCAGGGCCCAGGTATTATTTTTGCTATTTATTTATTTAGAAAGACAGGAAGGGAGAGAGATGAGAAGCGCCTACTCATAGTTTTGTCACTTTAGTTGTTCATTGATTGCTTCTCATACGTGCTATCACTGGAGGGTCTCAGACCAAGCCAGTGACCCCTTGCTCAAGCCAGCAACCTTAGGCTTCAAGCCTGCAACTTTTGGGCTTAAGCCAGTGACCATCCAGCAATCATGCCAATGATCCCATGCTCAAGCTCACGAGCTTGTGAAGCCGGATAAGCTGTGCTCAGGCCGGTGACCTCGGGGTTTTGAACCTGGGACCCTAGCATTCCAGGGCGACACTCCTATCCACTGCACCACCGGTCAGACTACTATTTCTTTTCAAAGCTCTGCAGATGATTCTGATATTGAAAACCACACTTCCAGATTATATTTTAAGGTGCCTTTTAGTTCTAGAATAATATCTTTAGAGCTTATGGTTAAATAAAAAAACTTTCTTGATGCCAATAATTTTGGAGAGGCTTTACTTCTCAAATGTGTGATTTGAGGACTCTCTGTATCCTTGTTAATGGGGTACTTATGGAAAATGCTGATTTTGGCTTCATTCTTGATCTCTGTAATTAGAATGGAGTTTGCCTGGGAATCTGTCCAAGTTCTTCTTTGCGTGATGTTTGAAAATTAACTTCTCTAGGTCTTTGAAAAGAATTCAGTTTGCCCCAACCTATTCCTAGATGTTGTTTCACTGGATCTGTACAAGAGTCCAGCAGCTCATTTTAGGAGGTGATGCACAGCAGGATTAAGAACAGTTAGAACAGCGATTTCAAAGTGAGGTCCTTGGACCAGCAATGTCAGTGTCATGGGGAGCATGTTAGAAAAGTCAGTTCTCAGATCCCACCTAGACCTACTGAATCAGAAACGGGGGTGGGGCCCAGTGATCTGATTTAAATAGTCCCGAGAGTGATTGTGATGCATTCTAAAGTTTGAGTATCACTGTTCTAGAAAATAACTTGTTTAGGATTAAATCCTAAATTCCATATAAATATAATCTGTTATAGGAGGTTGTAAACTATAGATTATTCAAAATACATTTTGTTTATATTTAACCAAAACCTGTGTGTGACTTATTTTTCAGGACTAATGGTGAGGAACAAACACGGATCAGCCTGAATTGCAGTCAGCAGGCTTTGATTCAGGTGGTGGCTTTTCTTTCCCAGAATAGGCAACTCTATCAGAAGACTGAAATTTTGTCACTAGAGAAGGTAATAAAAATGATTGCTGAGCTTTTTTTGTTCAGCGATTTCACTTGTTAATTGTTAAATCAATAGGCTACTATTACCTAAACAAGCACAAAGTGATGATGAGGGCATAATATTCCCTGGTAAGTATATTCAGAAACGGAGACATCCCAGGAATAGAACAACGTTGTTACTTGTCTTAGTCCATTTGGGCTGCTAACAATGTACCATAGACCAGGGGTGCTCAATAGTCCATCGTGATCTACTGGTCGATCGTGAAGGAAGTGTGGGTAGATCACATGACATTAAAAAGACATTTATCTTTTGATTGGTATACAGGGTAGCCAATCTGACGTCTGAACTTTTGACACCCTACGCATGCGCGTTAAACTGCGCTAACTTGTTCAGTTACATTGCTGTGTAGTTAGCCTTCAATTTATTTAAACTAAATACAACAAAGGGTATAAAAATGAGTGCCGTAGCTGGTCCGAGTAAGAAGCCTAAAACCTACCACTTTCATACAGAATGGGAGGGGATTTTTTTCACTATGTCATATTTTAAGTGCGTTTGCCTCATCTGTCTGCCATTGCTATTCCAAAGAAGGGAAATGTGGAGCGGCTTTTTCGGACTGTTCATAAAAACTATGACATTGACTTTCCTCCGAAAAGAGAGCTGAGAAGGATAAAGGTGAAAGAAGAATACACAATATTAAATAGTAATAATAGTAACTTAAATAATGATAATATAGAAGAAAAATTATGTTTTGCATTTTTATTGTAGGTAGATCATTTTGACTTGGTCATCTTACGAGTAGCTCGCAAGCTGAAAAAGTGTGGGCACCCTTGCCATAGACTGGATAACATATATAAACAAATTTATTCCTCCAATTCTGGAGACTGGAAGTGCAAGATTATGGCACTGGCAGATTTGGGGTGGCATCTGGTGAGAGCCCACTTCTGGGTCCTAGTTATGCCTTCTCTCTGTGTCCTCACATGGTAGACAGGATTAGGGATCTCTCTGGGGTCTCTCTAATAATGAACCAATTCCATTTATGTGGGTTCTGCCCTCCTGACTTGAGCACCTGCCCAAGTCTCCACCTCCTATTACATTTGGGAGTTCCAACATGAGTTTTGAGGTGGGTGGGGGACAGAAACATCCAGACTGTAGCAGTGCTCTTTAGGTTTAGAGACTGAAGTTACAGGCTTACAGGTTTGGTGTCTTACTTTCTACCCTCTGCCTGGACCATTGTATTTGCTCCTTTAACTTGACAGTCACTTGTATGTTTCCTATGTCTTTATTTTCTGGCTCAGTATGCTTTCTTGAGTTGAAAAATAAAAAAACATACCCATGTTTCCAATTAGTTTCTAGACATTTTCCAATTACGGATCATAGAAGTATTTTCTTTTTTAATTTTTTAAAATATATTTCTTGATTTTAGAGAGAGGGTAAGGGAGAGAGAGAGAGAAACATTGATTTGTGGTTCTACTTATTTATGCATTCATTGGTTCATTCTTGTATGTGCCCTGAAAAGGGAATCGAACAGACTGAGCTACTCGGCCAGGGCTCACAAGTGTGTCAAATGCAGTAAATATACACAAAGATTATCCCCACCACCCCTTTAAATACTACTTTTCTTTTTTTCTGTTTCATTGGTGGCATCATCATCTACTTTATTTTCCAAGTTTCCACAACTCTCTCTGCCCCTGTAAATCTAAGCCCTGCTAATTCTGTCCCCAAATCTATAAAAGGTTTCTCCCCTCTATTTACTTTGCCACCACGGAAGTTGAAAACTCTCATCTTCCCACAGGATGTGAGTGGTCCCCTGAGTGGGCACCTACAGGAGATAATCCAGGCACAGTGTACAAAGCCTTTTGTGACTGGTGTGGCCCTGTCTCCAGCTTCTGGTCCCCACCTCTTGCTCTGCACCCCAGCTATGCCGTCTGCTTTGGGATCTCCCTCAGTGTGCTCTCTCACACCTTGACACCTTTGTACATGTCTCTATTGAGAATACTTTCCCACCTGTCCTCCCATCTCTTTCCTTCTACACAGCACTTGATGGCACTCCTTATAACTCCTTTATGCTCTGTCTGCAAGATTCAAGTCCTTATAAAACCTTCAATTCTACTTCCTCCAAATAGCTCCCCCTACATCATTTATTGTCATTCCTTTGCACTGTTATGAAAAAGTAGCACCTACCAACCAAGGTGATTCCCTCTCCAAGGGGCCTTACAGTGCCCCCTCTTCAGGAAAGTAGCAACTTGGAAAAAAGTTTGGCACGCCTCAGGTTTTCAAGGGAGAAGGTCACTCCCTTTGCCTTCCTTTGGCTGCCTACATGTAAAAAAAAAAAAAAAAGTAGCACCTACTTTGTATTTAAATACTTTTATTGTGATAATTTATTTAAACATCTGCCTTCACCGGAGACTGGACTCCTATAAGTCAAAGACTATTTTTATCAGAATGGTACCCTCTGGATACAAATGTTAGCCTAGAGCTGGCAGTAGTGAGCTCATAGTGTGCATGTTATATTTGCTGTTTGTTCTATAGGTTTGTTTTCTAGGACTGAGGATGGATAGTTTTTCTAACTTCTGTTTCCCTTCAGCCTCTGCTTCTGCACACTGGAATGGGACGGTTATGCACCCTGGATGAATCTGTCTCCTTGGCAACCATGATTGAGCGAATCAAAAGGCACCTAAAACTATCTCATGTCCGCCTTGCTCTTGGGGTAGGGAGGACCTTAGGTAAATATGACTCCTTTATTTGTCCAGTGTACATACTGTTAACATTGGCAAAAGTTGAAACTTTTTTTTTTTTTTTTTTAAACAGAGACAGAGAGAGTCAGAGAGAGGGATAGATAGGGATAGACAGACAGGAACGGAGAGAGATGAGAAGCATCAATCATAGGTTTTTTGTTACAATACCTTATTTGTTCATTGATTGCTTTCTCACATGTGCCTTGACCGCGGGCCTTCAGCAGACTGAGCAACCCCTTGCTGGAGCCAGCGACCTTGGGTCCAAGCTGGTGAGCTTTTGCTCAAACCAGATGAGCCTGCGCTCAAGCTGGCGAGCTCAGGGTCTCAAACCTGGGTCCTCCACATTCCAGTCCGATGCTCTATCCACTTCGCCACCGCCTGGTCAGGCTGAAACTCTTAATTGTGTTACTATAAGTGAAAGAAAATGTGTTAGCTGTCATGGGAGATAACTGACAGGTTTACATATTGGGTCATTGGCTTCAACAAGATTTATTTCTCCTAGAAATGTTTACCTGAAACCTATGTACTTCTATTGATCAATGTCACCCTGTTAAAGTTAATTTTCTAAAAAAAAAAAAGAAAGATTTAGCCCTGGCTGGTTGGCTCAGTGTTAGAGCATTGGCTCAGCATATGGAAATCCCAAGTTCAGTTCCTGGTCAGGGCACATAGGAGAAGCCACCATCTGCTTCTCCACCCTCCCCCCTTCCCCCTCTCTCTCTTTCCCCATCTTTCCCCACAGTTATGACTCAGTTGGTTCTAGCAAAGTTGACTCCAGTTACTGAGGATGGCTCCATGGCCTCACCTCAGGCACTAAGATAAAATAGCTCAGTTGCTGAGCAACAGAGCAGTGGCTCCTGATGGGCAGAGCCTCCCCCTGTAGAGGGCATGCCGGGTGGATACCAGTCGAGGTGCATGTGGGAATCTGTCTCTCTGTCTCCCTGCCTCTCAATGAAAAAAAAAGATGTATTTCTCCTTCACACTCTGTTCATCAAATTAGCAGGGCAAGTATGCCCATTGGGTGCTGCAGCAAGAGATTTTGAGTCTTAGACCATCAGTTAAACATTCTAGCCTAGAAATGAACTTCTGTTTAACTCATAGTCCAGAGTTAGTTGCATTGCCCAATCTAACTCAGATTGGGCATGAAGTACTGTCCTACCGCATGCCAGGAAGAGAGCTGGAAATTATAACTGCTCCAGTTACGATACAAATCCTGGCATCTGACAATACTGGTGAAATGTTTTATAGTGGGGTGCTACTAAGGGAAGTGATCCACTGCAGTTTCTGAGTCTGGTAGGCACTGTCTCTTCCTTTGGGCACAAAAGGAATGAGCAGAACATTTGTCAGACCCCTGCAGTCTGCCTGGCACTGTACTGAGTGTCTTAAGTATGAGATTCCATTGCAGAGGAGCCCAGAGGTTGTGAATTTGGATTCTGAATGCCTTGGGTTCAAATTTAACTGTCCCATTTGCTACATGACTTTGACAGGTCAGTTAACCCCTTTGTGTCCTGGTAGGCACATCAGTAAAAACTACTACTAATAAAATCTAACTCGTTGAGGAGGAGGTATAATCCATGTGACAGGGCACAGTGACTGCTGTACATTAAGGGTGGTAAATGCTAGCTATTGGGTCTGTGGTCCCATTGCATCAATGAAAACATTGAGGTTCAGAGAGATAACTACTTATCCAGAAGTCCACAGTTAGATCACATGACTCATGGGAGTTAATTTCCAAAGAAAATCGATGACAGAGGTTGGATTTGACTTTGGATTCAACTCCAAAGCCCCTCTTTTGAAATAACACTATTGTGTGATCACTATTGAAGTGTTCATCCTAGAAAGCTAAGTGTAAAATACTTAGATTTTGGCTTGAAAGTTTGTTATTTCACTCTTCAGAGAATTCTCTTTTAAAGTAAATAGAATATTTTAAAATGTGTCCATTCCATTTGTAGCATTCCTGTAACTAGCCCTTTTAGTTCCTCTACATCTCCTCTGAGAACAGAGATAGTATCTGCCTACCTCTCCCTGTTGCCTGGGGACCCAGGTGAGGCTACTTTTCCTGGTGGTATTGCAGTCAAGTCTAGAGCTGTGCCTGATATTGGCTTGTGCAGCCTTGTGTGTCCAAAGAAATAATAACTCTGTCTTGGGTTAACTATGCAATACCAAAAGAATAATGCTTGTCAACATGAGGACATGTTTTGTTGTTTTTTTAAATTCAGTAAGCAAAATTCATATTCTGGTGATGAGACCAGGAGTGAAATCTGCATTACATTTGGGATTCTTGGTACAAATTATGTTAAAATGAGGGGGAATTGTAAAATATTGGTGTCTTGTTTCCTTTATCTTGAAGAGTCCCCAGTCAAAGCTGTGGCTCTGTGTGCTGGTTCTGGGAGCAGTGTTCTGCAGGGGGCAGAGGCCGACCTTTACCTCACAGGTGAGTCAGCTTCTGGATAGTTTTCTACGTCACGTGTGTGTGTGTGTCCTTTCCCAATTTTGGTTTAATTATTTACTTATTTTGAGAGAGAGGGAGACAGACAGACAAGAAGGTAGAGAGATAAGCATCAACTTATAGTTGCATTACTTTAGTTCATTGATTGTTTTCTCATATATTCCTTGACCAGTGGGCTCTAGCTGAGCCAGTGACCCCTAGCTCAAGCCAGCAAACCTGGGATCAAGCAGCGACCTTGGGCTTCAAGTCAGCAACCATGGGGTCATGTCTATGATCCCACACTTAGGCCAGTGACACTGCGCTCAAGCTGGTGAGCCAGCACTATAGCTGGTGACCTTGGGGTTTCGAACCTGGGTCCTCAGCATCCCAGGTCGACACTCGATCCACTGTGTCACTGTGTGGTCAGGCGCATTTTTTTTTCTGATTAATATCCAGTTCATGATCCCACAATGCATCCGGAATAGTTCCTTAGCTTTGTCTTCAGAGCAGTGACACTTTTGAATGTAAGCCATTTATTTACTTTGGTGTGTATTTCTCAACTTGAAATGTCTGTTTCTTCATATATAACAACTTTTTAAAAACTAGGGTTTTTTTTGCCTGACCTGGGGTGGCGCAGTGGATAAAGCGTCGACCTGGGAACACTGAGGTCGCCAGTTCAAAACCCTGCACTGGTCTGGTCAAGGCACATATGGGAGTTGATGCTTCCAGCTCTTCCCCCGTTTCTCTTTCTCTCTCTCTCTTTCTCTGTGTGTGTGTGTCTCCTCTCTAAAATAAATTTTAAAAAACCAAAAAAAAGAAAAACTAGGGTTTTTATTCTTTCTTGTTTATTTTTAATGAGAGAGGAAGGGTGGCAGAGAGAGACTCCCTCATGTGCCCCAACCAGTATTCACCCAACAAGCCCCCTAGAGGGCGATTCTCTGCCCATCTGGGACCACTGCTCCGTTGCTCAGCAACTGAGCTATTTTAGCACCTGATGTGAGGCCACAGAGCCATCCTCAGTGCCCAGGGCCAACTTGCTCAAACTGTTTGACCTAGGACTTCCACATGCTGGCCCGGCACTCTACCGCTGAGCCGACCAGCCAGGGCCTAGGTTTTTGTTTTGTTTTGTTTTTAAATTATAAAACAATTTGTAAATCAGTTCCAAATGTTGAGATGTCCTTTCTATCTGTTTACTTGGGAAATAGAAAATATCATCTTACCCGGCTGACTTTAGATGTTTATGATTTGTGAAGCCTCAGTTTGACTATAAGTTCAGAAATGAGAAGCACCAATCAAGAGACCAAATATAGGTCTCTGCTGCTGTTCATCACACTTCCTTTGAGCTTGAAGTGGAATTAGGTTGGTAAGGGTAATGTCCTAGAAAGACCAGCAGATGGGGAGCTTGCTCTTTGCAAATACTAGATAAATTCTCTCATTCGCTTTCTTTCCTACAGCTGCCAGGCTTTTTGCTTTCCTTTGCTTTCAGCTATTATTGTGGGGTCATCCTGGATTTCCCCACTTAAGTGCCTTCTCCAGCCCGTGCATTTGTGGTAACCAGGGCAGCCAGACTTGTCTTTTCTACAGCACGACTTCTTACTTTTTCTCCTTTTACTTTGCCTTTACTATTATAGATTAAGATGTTTCAAAATGTGCTTGAGCCCTGGCCAGGTAGCTCAGCTGTATAGATAGAGCATTGTCCTGATTCGCCAAGGTTGTGGGTTCAATCTTGTCAGGGCACATACAAGAATCAACCAGTAAATACATAAATAAGTTGAAAACAAATCGATCAATGTTCCTCTCTCCCTCTATCTCAAAATCAATAAATAAAAAATAATTTTAATAAACAAAATGTACTTGAATAAAATATATTCCTTATAATGAAATGACAGGGGGGTGAAAATGTGGGCAACTGAAAATTTTTAGGGGGCTACCCCTTTTTATTTTTTTCGAAGAAACTTTTTTCCTTATTATTTGTGCCTTTACATTTCTATATATATTTTAAAATTACACTTTTTATGAACAAGCCAAATTGTGCACAAAATATATTTACTCTTAAATTAGAAGTCATCAGATTCACAGATGTTTTGTAAAATTCAAAACATTTGAATTTTCCCATGTTCTTTCACAAAAGATGAGTTCTTCTCCCAGCAGTAACAGAATTTCTAGGAATTCTCTCAAGTCAAAGGAAAATAGCTCTTTTAATTTAGAAATAACATGAAGCTCATTTCACCCATAGGAATTAGACTAGGGTTGATGATGAAAATTGTGGTGCTCACAAAACATAAGGAATCTTCTGGGAAGTATACCTAGGATTTTTTAATTTTTCTTTTCTTTTTTTTTTTACAGGGACAGAGATAGATAGGGACAGACAGGGACAGAGAGAGGTGAGAAGCATCAATCATTAGTTTTTCATTGCCGTTACGACACCTTAGTTGTTCATTGATTGCTTTCTCACATGTGCCTTGACCGCGCGCCTTCAGCAGACCAAGACACCCCTTGCTGGAGCCAGTGACCTTGGGTCCAAGCTGGCGAGCTTTTTGCTCAAACCAAATGGGCCTTCACTCAAGCTGGCGACCTCGGGGTCTTGAACCTGGGTCTTCCGCATCCCAGCCCAGTGCTCTATCCACTGCGCCACTGCCTGGTTAGGCTACCTAGGATTTCTTTAAGTATTTGTTCTTTAATATATAAGAAACTTTCTGCCTGACCAGGTGGTGGTGCAGTAATAGAATGTTGGCCTGGGACACTGAGGACCCAGGTTTGAAACCTCGAGGTCACCAGCTTGAGTGCAGGCTCATCTGGCTTGAGTGCAGACTCACCAGCTTGAGCGCTGGGTTGCTGGCTTGAGTGTGGGATCATAAACATGACCCCATGGTTGCTGGCTTGATGTCCAAGGTCAGCTTGCTTGAGCAAGGGAGTCACTGGCTCAGCTGAAGCTCCAACCCCAGCCTCTCCCCTAACCCCCCATCAAGGCACATATGAGAAAGTAATCAATGAACTAAGGTGGTGATGCAACCATGAGCTGATGCTTCTCATCTCTCTCCCTTCCTGTCTGTCCCTCTCTCACTAAAAAAAGAACCTTTCTGAAAGGCCCATATTACTTATCAGGTCATTTGTTTTATTGTGGAAACAATTTGAGTGGGTGTCCTTATATGTCTGGCTCTGGCAGTCTGAGATATTGTTGGATATGCTAGTTTGGAAACTTAAGCTGGAAGACATGTAAAATACCTGTACATAGCTTTTTAGATTTATATGTAAGGTTCTGCTGTATTAATTTGCTTTGTACAGAATTCAGATGTAGTCTTTGTGCTTCTATGGTTCAGCATTCCACAGACTGTGTCTAATATTTAAATATTTGCTCTTTCCTTTGCTGGCAGGTGAGATGTCCCATCATAATGTTTTAGATGCTACCTCTCAAGGAATAAATGTCATCCTCTGTGAACATAGCAACACCGAACGAGGTTTTCTTTCTGATCTTCGAGATATGTTGAGTGCTCACTTGGAGAATAAGATTAATATTATCCTGTCAGAAACAGACAGGGACCCTCTTCGGGTGGTATAATATATATAGGAACATAATGACAATCTACAAATCATTTTGTTTCTAATTTGAATGCATAACATCAATCAGTGGAGTTTGTGTCCTTCTGGAAGAATGTCTTAGAATGTACATTGTCATTTCTTATTTGTTAATCTGCTTAAAATGTTCTGTAGTTTTTAAGGTAAAGACTGTAACTTTCATTAAAGAACATTCATTATAAAAGCAAATTAAAGAATATGTTATAAACACTAGGCAAGATTGACTAAAATTTGTTTAACATCCTTGGGAAGTAGGTCAGGTAATCCCTTTAGCTTAATTGGATGTCATTCTATTAATAGAGCTCTGCCCATGGTTAGGTTTATTGGTTTTGGGTTGTTTTGTTTTCTGAGAGAGAGAGAGAGAGACTGGAAGGGAAGAGATGAGAAGCATCAACTCGTGGTTATGTCACTTTAGTTGTTTATTGATTGTTTCTCATATGTGCCTTGACCGGGGTGCTCAAGCTGAGCCAGTGACCCCTTGCTCAAACCAGAGGCCTTGTGATCATGCTGATGATCCCTCACTCAAGGCAACCCCTGAGCTCAAGCTGATGAGCCCAAGCTCAGGCCAGCAACCTAGGAGTTTTGAACCTGGGACCTCAGCATTCCAAGTTCACACTCTATCCATTGTGCCACCTGCCCATGGTAAGTTTTAAAATATACTTTGAAGACTTAGAATTGGAACATTTATTTTTAGACAGTAGCCTCTAGGTGATAAGGTCTATGTATTCCTGTTTCTAGATTACTAATCTCTCCTCTAAATTCAGAATCTGGATGAGATTTATCAGGATGAGGCTATTTTTTTCTTAATACATATGATCATTATATAACTTTTATTTTTAGGTAACTCACCTGTAATTTTATTAGTAATATGTAAAGATGATTAGCGTTCAGATAATAATAGTAATTATTTATACAGTACAGGTATTGATCAACTTACGACCATTCAGCTTTACAACCACAATCACTAGCCACGACTGCTCCGTGTCTGGAGCAGTTTTTGTATGCACCTGTATTTTGTTAATTTTGTATGTTTTGCAAATATTAAACTAGTTGTACTGGTAATGCAGTATTTTACTTAAACCTGACGAGTGTAAAAATAAGAAACAAAATGGTGTAGAGATGATACAAATGGCATAAAATGAACAAAGAAAATTATGATATATAACAATAATGAAAGAAAATTATGGTAAAATATGACTTAAAGATTTTTATAACATCATTTCATAGTACTGTACATATAGCCTACGTGTTACGACCGGTCTGTCGGAACCAACAGTGGTAAGTCGAGCACTAGCTGTACTGTATTAATTTTGTGCTAAGTATTCTACTAGGTGCTTTATAAACACCTTCAATCCCTTATAGTCCAAGCAATTATTCCCAATTTTACAGACTAGCAAACTGAAACAGTCATCTCCTAGAATGTAAGAAAACGTTCTGAACAATGCTGCTGGCTTCACATTTGAATTAGCTAGAAAAAAATGCCAACTTCTAAAAGATTTTTATTTATTTTTTTGCAGTACCTATTGTTCATTTGTTATCATAGATTTCCCATTTTATAAGCAAACCTCTTATTTATGGGAAGAGGTTCAGGGTTTCAGAATGTCTGGTATGTATTTTCTGATTCTGAGGGGCAGAATTCCCTTGCTGTCCGTCAGATGACATGCACTTGCAGCTGCAGGGCACTGTTCAGGGGTATTCTACTCCATCCAGTGTTAGCTACTTCCACTAACCGACCAGTCTTCCGTTTTACTCTATAGTAATCTAGGCTCTGACCCTTTTTTTGCCTTTATCGGTTATTTGATGTTAATCCTTTTGCTGCCTAACACTGTTAATTGGCTTTTCACGTTTTTGACTATCTACCAGTTAGATTGTAAGCTCCTTAGGTGCCTATATTGTTTCTCCTACATTCCTCATGTACCTACATAGTACATATTTTGGTTTTGAAAAATAATACTGTCAGTCCAAATATGACCCAACTTGTACATTTAGTGTTCTTTGTTCTTTACAGATTTTTCTAGAACGAATCTACATTCTTTTTTTTTTTTTTTTTTTCAGGGACAGAGTCAGAGAGAGGGATAGATATGGACAGATAGACAGGAACGGAGAGAGGTGAGAAGCGTCAATCATTAGTTTTTCGTTGCCATCACAATACCTTAGTTGTTCATTGATTGCTTTCTCACATGTGCCTTGACCGCGGGACTTCAGCAGACCTAGCAACCCCTTGCTGGAGCCAGCGACCTTGGGTCCAAGCAGACAAGCTTTTGCTCAAGCTAGATGGGCCCATGCTCAAGCTGGCAAGCTCAGGGTCTCGAACCTGGGTCTTCCGCATCCCAGTCCAATGCTCTATCCACTGAGCCACCGCATGGTCAGGCTGAATCTACATTCTTTGTATGAGTTTCTGCTAGCCCAGTGGTCGGCAAACTCATTAGTCAACAGAGCCAAATATCAACAGTACAATGATTGAAATTTCTTTTGAGAGCCAAATTTTTTAAACTTAAATTATATAGGTAGGTACATTCCTGATCAAGATAGCGCCATTTTGTGGAAGAGCCACACTCAAGGGGCCAAAGAGCCACAAATGGCTTGCGAGCTGCAGTTTGCTGACCAGGGTGCTAGCCCAATAATTTTTTGTTTTTGGTATTTGAACTCATCAGCTGACTGTCCCAGGCACAGGATCATCCTGTGAGAACTGAACTTTAATGTCATAAACAAAATTTGGATCATACTTCTGATTTTTCTCCAAAACATCATCCATGATGCTCTTCCTTCTGGCCAGTTTCTTGTCATCTGCTATAGTTTGTTTAGGTCTTCCTCAGGACCAATGGGGAAACCTCAAATTTGTTCTGGTTTCTGCCACACTCTGCCTTAACAAATAACCTCATAAAAAGCTGAATAACTTCTCTGTCTCAGGGACACTTGTTCCAGGTAACTCTTCAATTGTTCAGCAGCTGTGGCAATCTGAAAATTTAGCAAAGTTTCAGACAGCATGATGCGCTGGTGACCTTTCCCCTTCATTTCATTCTCATCGATTAAGTAACAGCTGGAGGCTGGAACCTAATTCCACATTTCTTGGCAGTGCACATCAATCTCACATACACTTCAGGGTAACTCAGGAAATTGATGAACATGTGTTAGTCACATAATGACTTCCTTGAAGTAGAGGTGGAGGCCAATAGCTGAGGGGCTGGCTCACAAAGCAAGTGTGCTGGGTCAGGATTGGTCTGAGGACACACCTAAAGTGTTTTTAGTAATTTCTTTTTAAAGTTAAGCAGAATCTGTTAACCATCTCCCCAACTCACTGACCTTGTTTGTATATATGAATGTTCATATTAAAATGACAACATAATGCTAATAATGTCCAATTTCTGGAATATCACAAGAACCGATTGCCTCATAAGAAAGTCGTACCACGTTTGTAGAGTATAAACGTCTGTTTTACACCGTCTGTACCTTGGGCTTACTATTTTATTGAGAGTAGCCATAAAAATCTTTCAACATCTCAGGTCTGTTCAGTGTTGCCAGAAGCAAGTAACAGCAAACACTGGAGCCTTAGCAGTCAAACTCTAACTAATAGAGCTTAAGGAACATTGATGTTGCTGAAACAAGTTAATGAAGAACATAGAATTCTACCAAAATCTTCACCAGATATGTAAGATATTCAAATAATTTTTGAGGAACTTCCAATGTTTTTAGTAAAAAACAAAACAACTGATGCTTATATAAATAAGGAGTGATTCTATCCAAATTGGCTTTTTATTAACAGTAAAGACTATTGACACAAACTGCTTGCAAATTGTATAGGCACAAAAATTATAAAAATAAAACTAGTATATATTTAAGGACAGATGTCAAGTTCACACATTAGGTCATTAAAAAATTTGTATACTTTAAAAAAAAAATTTGTATACTTTTTTTATACTACGTTATAAACTAGATATATTAAGGAGGAAAAAAAGCAAGGTGCAAACCAGCTGTTCTACCGTTTGTTTTTAAAAGGGAAAAATATAGACAACCCTTGTTATATGCATAAACTACCTCTAGAAGATTACTATCAATGGTTGCTTAAGGGACTGGATCAAGGAATGGAAAAGAAACTGCTTTTCATTGATTATAACTTTGGTGTAATTTAAAAAGTTTTTAGTCAATCATGTATAAATTCTTAAATATTTTGATTAGTAATTATATTTAAGATTAAACCCTTAATACATGGATTTAACATAAGGTTACCATATTTCCCCATGTATAAGATGCACCCTTTCCCAAAAATTTTGGGGTCTAAAAATTGGGTGCGTCTTACACAGTGGTTGTGGCATTTCAAATACCGTAGATGTAACAGAGGACAAGGCAATATAATGAAGACAGTGGTTCGTCATCAGACACAGATGAGGACACACTAATGGATGGGAGTTCTGACAGTGATGAGGAGTTGTATGAAGTTTATGATGAATAAAACTTGAGTTCAGTAACTTTACGTCATACCTTTTTTTTTTCAAATATTGAGCCCCCAAATTAAGGTGCGTCTTATACATGGGGAAATATGGAATATGCCACAAAGAAATGATCTTAAAATTCTGAGCATTTTTGGAAATATTTTCATGAAAGACATTTACAAGATAAAAAATGAGTTCAAATGCTGATGCATTAATACTTTATTACAGTGAATATATTAATAAAGAATTTCATTTCCAAGAATGAAGTATTTCATGGAGTATGTTACGACTAAGCTGATTACAGTGACCAATGTTAATATTGTATAAATATTTAGGAGGTTTGAAATTGTCACTGTAAGAAAAAATTTGAAATGTCTTAGGTATGTATAATTGAGAAATCAAGATTAATTTAAAGTCAGCCATTAATATGCTACTCACCTGCATATTATTCAAGACAAGAAAAATCAGACGGTACACAAGAATAAATTTTTATTTTCTGTTGTCTTGAAAATATGACTAATATGTAATTCAGAAGTGTATTTCTCTATCCTGGCTTCTCACCTGTATCATAAATGTGATGGCACAAATGTTAACTGTTCAGAATACCATGTTTTATTTTTCATGTGCTTTCTAGGCAGGGTATATATGCCATATACTTGTTATGCTTTTCCCACTATCGCAACTGAAGAGTGTCGTTCCTTTTCCCCGCTCCGTCTCCGTCATGTGGACTAAATGAAAGGAGAAAGCTGGATCACCTACTTTCTCCCAGTTTTACAACTTTTGTTAAGCCATTTCAGAAATAGTAAGAGGTGAGCTGCCTTCTCCATTTCACTTATCAGTTCTGACATACAGAACAAAGAAGACTTTATGGTCTCAGTGTCTTTGTACTTACACACTCTGCAACAAGCACTTTTGCAAACAGCTCCAGGAGTGTTAAAAGGCCCTCAGAAAATTAGGAGTAATATCATCTCTGGTATAAAAGAATTCAAAGACATCCAGTTCCAAGTAGTCCCTGAGCACAGTTTATTCCAGCAAGAATCTCCAGAGAGGTAATGAACGAAAGGCACATCTTCTCCAACTTGAGGACCAGTGAATAGCAGTACTACAGATGGCCAGACTAAGAAGATTCTAATTCCCCCCTCCCGATTTTAAATCCTGTACAATGGGAAAAAGGTCTGACGGTGGATGTAAACACAACACTTTAGACTGCAGGGGTGGCAGCTGGAGTACACGACCTTTCCACAGAATATCAAGAGTAAAGGATAACTTCAAGACTCATCCTCTTCTTTTTCCAGGAAATCAGTCAATGTTCCATTGTCAATAGGAATTAATAAATATTCCACTCCATCAGTTCCCTAAAAGATGTAAGAATACCCTGAATGTTAGTCATTTGTAAGGGATAGATTTGAATCCTATCATATGTATGGATTTAATTTATATAAATATGGAAACAAAGTCTAAAGGAAAAGGCCACACATCTCTACTTAAATGCACATATGGGAGTTGATGCTCATCCCCTCTCTAAAATGAATTAAAACCATTACTGGACTCCTTTTTCTTTTCCAACTGTTACCCAACCTCTGCACCTCTCCAGAAGTATCGTCTATCACAGGGGTCGCCACTTCCTCATTTCCCTCTAAACCCAGTCATACTGCCACCATTATCAAGTCACCAAAAGAGCATTTTCAACCTTTTTCACCTCATGGCACACAAAAACTACTAAAATTCTGTGGCACACCAAAATATATATTTTTTTGCCAATCTGATTTAAAAAAGTATAACTTTGATTCATAGAAAACAGCTATTGTTGTGTTGGCAGTTGTCGTTATTTTATTTGATAACATTAAGGGAAAAGAGGGCAGTGCCCTGATGAAATGGTCAGTGTGTATTACATGTTTTAAAAATTCTGTGCCATACCAGTTGAAAATCACTGGCTAAGACCACCAAGGAATTTCACATTCTTAAATTCAATAGAAATTTTAGCTCTCCTCTTTTGGCCTCGGCAACACCTGACCCTGTTGACCATTCTTTGTTTCTTCAAGCACGCTTTTCTCGGCCTGGTTTTCCTGACTCTGGCTGTTTCTCTCACCTTGCAGGCTTATCTTTTACTTGGCCATTAAGTGTCATGCTCTGGGCTTAGTTCCTGGCTCTCTAATCTCACTACCCCTTCTCTCTAGGTGGCTGCATCAATGCCTGCCTGGTTTCAATTACAAACTAAGTATGTAGGGATCAGAGCCTTCTATCTGTAGCCCCAGTCTTTCCTCTGGTCTCTCTTATCAGGGATCCAACTCCCTAGCTGACATCTCCACTTGAAATCTCAAAGGAACCTCAAACAAAGTAAGTGCAAACATACTAAGACCATGAACTTAGAATGTTTCCCCAATTGTTATTCTTCCATTTTCTCATCCAGTGATCCCACCATCTCTCTAGTTATGCAAGGCAGAAACCAGGAATTACTTACACTTTCCTGAGACTATCCAATCTATCATCAATCCTTGTTAATTTTGCCTCCTACGTGTATCCCGAATCCAGCCGCCTTTTTCCTGTTCACCATCTCACCCAGACTGCCACCACCTTCCCTGCTGATCTTTGTGCATTGACTTTTGGCAATCCCTATTCCACTCTGACACCAAAGTCAGAACATTTTATTTTTAATGTCTTCCTATTATTTTTGAGTAAAGATTAAGTTCTTTTCCCTGGCCTAAAAGTTGCACATGGTCTAGCCCTTATATCACTATCCTTTCAGGATTATGTTGTGTTATGCTGGCTTTTTTGTTCCAAAGTCTCTTTATATGTTGTTCCTGCCTAGAATGCTCTTCCCTTCCTAGTCTGACTAGTGATCACCTAGTCTTCCTTCAGATCTCGGTTCAGTGGTTTCTGATATCCATAATTAAGTTAAATCCAACAGTTTTCATCTGCTCTATCAGAACCATGTGCCTTCTGATCACAGGACTTACCAGATAAAATTGTACACGTGTGAGATTACTCAACATGTCCATCTCCTCCACTAGACTTAAAGCTCTATGAGAAAAGGTTGTTGCTTATTACTATATCCTAATACTTAGTGCAATATAAAATAGTGCTCAGTAAAAACAGAGCAGATCAATAAATGCGGTAGAGGAAAGAGAAGAAGGAGGAAACAATTATTTTACTCATTTCTAATGACCTGTTACTCTAGACTAGAACACTTGGGTTTTGTGCTCTGCTCTACAACAGTGTAGTTCTACCTTTTCTCTCTCCACAGAACTCAAATGATGCACTGCCTACATAGATCCATGCGACTTATCATTGAACCTATGTTTCATAATCAGATCTCAGTCAAAGGCATACTTATCCTTAATAAACAAGATATCCTATTCCTAGAATATAATTCTGTAACAGCAAAGTCTTACCTTCTTTGTTCTTATAAGCTTGTGGTCCCTAAATTCAGTTAACTGGGCTCGAAGGGTCAGGTCACTATTGACAAGGAATGCCTCCCGACACTGCTGGTAAAAATCTTGAAAAGAAAGTCCTATAGAGTTCAAAAGATGTGAACATAAGTTAGCATTTAAGACATGACCCCATAAATGGATATCCGACCAAAGAACAGAAAGGAAGTGCTGTGGCCACAGTATTTCAAAGCAGTCATTAAGTATAAATTTTAAAATAAAAGTGCCTCTGGAAGAAGCAAAACTAGACAATACTGTGGCTTAAATGTTTTAAACAAAACTGATTAGTTGAAGATAGTCAACTGTAACTAAGAATTACATAATCCTGTGGGCAGTTTTAAATACAGTGAATAAAGTTGACTTCTAAAGAGGGAACTAGTAAGTCATGAGAGCTGAATGATTATGAAAATGTTTATGTTAACATATTATCTGTACTCAAAGGGAAGGAAATATAAGATGCCCAATGTATGAAATATACGTAAAATTGTAGACACATATCCACAGTTAGCATAAGAAATTTAAAAAGCAAGCTGGGTTTACTTTTCAATTCGTATTGGCAAACAGCCTGTTCAGCAGTGCACTTGTAGAGCTATTAGAATATCTGGCATGTGGTAGACACACTGAGCACAGAAAAGCCATTTATTCATTGCTGCGAAAAATTGCATTATTATTAGATTCCAGAAAAAGGAATTTATGGGTGAAACAAAAGACACACAATTTAATATCATAAATATTGAATACCAATGTAAGAAGGGTTGTCCTGGTTATCCAGCTGATACTTTATTAGCAGCCTGAAAATCCCCCTAAGGAAATAAAAACAAAAAGGAATTCATATCCAGAATGTTAACATCAAAAGATAACTAGTAGTAAAATACATTAAGAGGATGTGAATCACTCGGCTTGTCTATATTAGCTTCTATTCCTTTCTCCAAGAGCATCATATACTGGTCTACTTAAACAGGAAAAGCTTTTTTACTTCCTTTCAAGGAACATATATGACTATATTTTAGTCAATAGGTTAATCCACTATAGAAAACTTGGAATATAAAATAAAATCTAACAAGGAAAATATCAATCCCATAGCCCTGAAATAACAGCCACTAACGTTTGATGTGGAGATCATATTTGTATATGCCGCTTTCTAAAATCTTTGTGGAATGAGGCAGAGTGGATGCATAAATTCATGAATGTATATATAGTATCTAAACTATTTTACACTTCACTTTTTCACTTACTGATTTTGAATTATTTCTGTCAGAGTGAACCGAGTAGAATTATGGGGTTGGAAGCAGTGTTACACAAATTAGGATTTCCAGAAATCCTTGGGTATAACGAAAATTTTAAACCTCTGCATTTTCATTTTTATGATAATCTAGAAAATTACTATAAGCATATTTTGGATTATCTGAATGACCACTTTATAATCAAGTACAGTTGACCCTTGAACAACTGAAAGGGTTAGTTAAGGGTACCAACACCCCATGTAGTTGAAAATCCAAGGGCAAGTCTGACTCCCAGTTGTCCCTTGGTATCTTTGAGAGATTGGTTCCAAGACACCTTGCGGATACCACACTCCAAGGATGCTCCCGGCTCTTGTATGAAATGGTGGAGAACAACATACAGAGTTGCTTCTCAGTATCTGCCGGAACATGGTCTCAAAATGCTTTTTTTGACCTGTAGCTAATTGAATTCATGGACATAAAATAAGAGGATACAAAGGGACAACTACATATTTATTTAAAACCCATGTTGTTCGGCCTGACCTGTGGTGGCGCAGTGGATAAAGCGTCGACCTGGGAACACTGAGGTCGCCAGTTCAAAACCCTGCACTGGTCTGGTCAAGGCACACATGGGAGTCGATGCTTCCAGCTCCTCCCCCCTTTCTTTCTCTCTCTCTCTCTCTCTCTCTCTCTCTCTCACTGTGTCTCCTCTCTAAAATGAATAAAATAAAAAAAACAAAACAAACAAACAAACAAAAAACCCATGTTGTTCAAGGGTCAACTGTTCTGCCACCGACTCCACAGCTAAATTTTGGTTAAAATTTTTGATCAATCACATTTACACCAAGTATACCAAGACTAAATGACATTGGAGTTTGCAGAATGAACAAAAATTTCAAAGTAGTTTAAATATAGTTCTTAAAAAGTGTTGAAGACTAGCACACATTTAAGTATGCCAAATTAAAATATATTTGCTTTAGAGCAGTGAGTGTCATTTAATGTTGTGAGTGCTTATATTGTATGGATTCCCAACTTCATATAAAGCAACTTGCAAAAGTCCATTAGCAGTAAGCATAATAATAAAATTGAATGCAGACTTTTTTGTCCCTAATTCAATAAAAAGTTATGATGAAAGGCCCTGGCTAGGTAGCTCAGTTGGTTAGAGTATCATCCAGATATGTCAATATTTGGGTTTGTTCCCTGGTTTGAGAACAAGAATCAACCAATGGATGCATAAATAAGTGGAAGAACAAATTGATCTCTCTCCTCTTTATTCCTTCCTCTCTCTAAAAATTAATAAAGTATAAAATAATTTTACCCATTTAATACCTATTTCAATGTTAATACAATGTTAATTTTATTTATTTATTTATTTATTTATTTAGCAAGAGAAACAGAGAGAGGACAGATACAAACAGACAAGACAGGAAGGGAGAAAAATGAGAAGCATCAACTTGTGGTTGTGGCATTTTTAGTTGTTCATTGCTTTCTCATACATGCCCTGACCAGGAGGCTCCACCTGAGCCAGGGATCCCTTGCTCATGCCAGAGACCTAGGGCTCAAGCCAATGACCAAGGGGTCATGTCTATGATCTCACACTCAAGCTGGCGACCTCACACTAAACTGCTGAGCCTGTGCTCAAGATGGTGAGCCCATGCTCAAGCCAGTGACCTCAGGGTTTCAAAGCTGGGCCCTCAGCATCCCAGGTTGACGCTCCATCTACTGTGCCACTGCATAGTCAGGCGCTCTTATTTTCAAGTGTATAAGAACATCTTTTTAAGTAACAGAACTCATTAGCAGTTGAGGGTTAATATGAGGGAGACTTATGGTGATGATACAGTTGAGTATCCTCACTGTGGTGGTAGTTATGCAAAGTTACACCTGTGACACAACTGCAGAACTAAACACACACACATACACTCTCATATACACAAATGAGTGCATGTATCAGTGGTGAAATCTAAGTAAGCTCTAGGGATCGTGCCAATGTCAGTTTTTTGGTTTTAACACTACACTGTGGTATGAGATGTTGCCATGAGGGCTAGTTGGGAATGAGATACTGGGCCTCCCTGTACATTTCTTTGTAGCCTCCAGTGAATCTGTAATTATTTCAAAACAAAATGTTTTCTAAAAAGCAAAGAGAAACAAATAAATGGAAAAGAAATTACTGGCAAAAAATACCCCAAGATCTATTTGAAAGTTTCTGTGTACCCAGTCTCTTATCTATTCCCCTTTCTTCTTTTCTAGGGTCACTACTATCCTACATTAGGGATTTTTTCTATCTACCTATATTTAAAAATCTGATTCCTATATATATAAATGTACATACACACTCACATACCCACATATATAGGGGTGTGCAAAAGGATGTTTAGAGTTATTCATACAAAGAATAATACAAAAACTGTTTCACATACTCACAATAGTAAGCCTACTTTTGCCCACTGCCTATATATATACTTGAATATTATATAGTATTGTTTTACATGTTTTTTAGTTTTACATCTACTAGTCTGTCCAGTTTAGTATTTGTCTTGAACAAAAATTTCTAAATATGGACAATAAGTGATATTGTCACACTACTATTACCCTGTGTAAGTCAGACTCCTGGCTGCCAATGTGCTTCTAGGTCCAGAACATAGCATGGTGGTGGCTTCAATTCTCTCACTGCTCTGATTCTGTTCCACTGAGATATTCATATTTTTCAGTCAGGCTGTATATTTTTATTCTTTGTTATTTTACATTTAATCTATTATGCAGTGTGTTTGGCATGAGAGAAGATGAACTAAAATGTAAAAATATTCTATATCTTGTACAGAAACATCTCTCAATTGCTCTTTTTCAAATTTTTTTCAATTAGTTTACTGCATTTCTCCATGTATAAGACACACCTTAATTTTGGGGCCCAATATTTGAAAAAAATGTATTACATAAAGTTATTGAACTCAAGTTTTATTCATCATAAAATTCATACAACTCCTCATCACTGTCAAAACTTTCATCCATTAGTTTGTCCTCATCTGTGTCTGATGATGAATCACTGTCTTCATATCTTGCCTTGTCCTCAGTTCCATCTATGGCATTTGAAATGCCACTCTTCTTAAATGACTTGACAATAATCTCAATCTTGATATTATCCCAGGATCTTTTCACCCAGGTACAAACTTCTCCTATAGTTGGTTTCTTCACTCTTCCTGCTGGTGTCAAATTGTCCCCAGGAGACTTCATCCATTGGTTCCATTCATCTCTTATGGCAGCTTTGAAGGGTTTGTTAATACCGACATCAAATGGTTGGAGCTGGAATGTCAAGCCTCCAGGTATGATGGCAAGTTTTGTTTTTTGCTCTGCAGCAGTATTCTTTGTGTTTTTTGTTATATGTACCCTGAACTGATCAAGCACCACCAATAGGGCAGGTTTGCATAAGAGCCCATCTGGTCTCCTTCTCCAAACTTTCTTAGACCAGATCTTCATCCCATCCTGATTCATCCAACCCTTGCCATGAACGTGGACTATCACTCCTCAAGGAATGTCCTCTTTTGGCATTATTTTGCATTTGAAAATCAGCATAGGAGGCAGCTTGGTTCTGTTGGAACAACAAGCTATAACAACTGTATAATAGCTCTTTTCATATCCACTTGTCTTTAAAGTTAGTTTTTTGTTCTTTTTAAATTTTATTTTATTATTATTAATTTTAATGGGATGACACCAATATATCAGGGTACATATGTACAATGAAAACATCTCCAGGTTGTCTTATCATTCAATTGTGTTGCATACCCGTCACCCAAAGTCAAATTGTCCTCTGTCACCTTCTATCTGGTTTTCCCTGTGCCCCTCCCCTCCTCCCTATCCCACCCTTCCCTCCCACCACCCACCCCCCACCCCCCACCCCGTAACCACCACTCTCTTGTCCATGTCTCATAGTCTCACTTTTATGTCCCACCTATGTATGAAATCATGCTGTTCTCAGTTTTTCTTAAAGTTAGTTTTCACCCCCTTCTTATCAACAGTTCTATTATTTAGAACATCAAATTGAAGGGGGAGTTCGTCCATATTTGCAATCTGTCCCAACTCAAACTGATGTGACTTCCGACACTGAATGACAAAACGATAAAATTCAAAGACCTTCTGCTCATAGCTTTCAGGCACCTTTTGGGCAAGTCTGGAGAATGTACGTATGCTGATTCCATCCAGTTTCATGAACCTGAAGCATCCATTGTGTCCTGCTTTGAAATCAGTAACTTCTTTTTCATCAGCAAGTCTTGCCTCATGCTGAACCATCTTTGTGGACACAAGAATTCCATATCTTCAATTTCCTCTCTAAATCAGGTCATTTTGCTGACTTGCCTCTCATAGTCTTCTTCTGCTGTGGTTGTTTCTAATAGGGTTTCTTCTTCCCATAGCCAGTCTCAGATTGATTTCTCAGTCGGAGGAGGACCAAATTTATGTTCAGCAGCACAATTTCCATTCACTTTTGCAAACTGGATCACTTTTTTTTTTAACTGGACTTCTTTATTTGCATTACCTTTTCTTTCAAATTTTTAAATTGATTTTAATTTGTTGTGTTTTTTATTTAATTTTAACTGGACTTCTTTATTTGCATTATCTTTTCTTTCAAATTTTTAAATTAATTTTAATTTGTTGTGTTTATATAGTTACAAGTGTACCCCAAATATATCTCCCTCCCTCCCCCCTTGTTCTCCTTGATACTCCTTTTGCCCCCCCATCACCACCTTCCTCCCTTTCCTCCATGATTTACTATCCTGCCCTCTATCTCTCTGTTGTGTTTATATACTTTCACTAATGCCTTTCCTTTCTTTGATACCCTCCTCTCATCCCCTTTTCCTCTGCCCGCTTTCCCTCTAGACTCACTGACCCCTTCTCCACCTCTCTTCCATTCCTCAGCAAACTGGATCACTTTTAACTTGAATTCAGCACTGTACAAAAATCTTTTGAGCCATTTCTGGACAGAATGTGGAAAAACGTAGCCTACTATAATATACCAGGAACAAGTGCAAAATAATGAGCGCCAAGACAAGTGCGAAAAAGCAGGAAATGCAAGTAAATAAATCTATGACGAGTGCAAAAACAAGCACAAAAGTGTGGGAAACGCAAGTAAAAAAAACTGCAACCTCTGTATAAGACACACTAGGTTTTAAGACACACACCCACATTTTTCAAAAAAGGGTGCATCTTATACATGGAGAAATTGGGTATGTTCAATATTATTCTGTGTTAGTTTCAGATGTACAGCAAAGTGGTTAGAAAATCATGTAATTTAGAGTGCTCCCCCTGCTTCAGGCACCCACCTGGCCCATGCATAGTTACCACAATATTACTGACTGTATTCCATGTGCTGTAATCTACATCTCTGTGACTATTCCATAACTGCCCTTATTACATTTTAAATAAAAAAGTCATTGCTAGTCTCACCTGCTTATTCTTAAATTTTTTATTTTTTCTTTAATTTAAAGCAGGAAAAAATAATTACATTTTGATTAATTTATAGATCTAATACATTTCTAAATTGGAAGGAACTGCTGCTATCTTTATATACTCAGTCCACTTATCCAAGGTCATATTTCTCTTCATCTATTGAAATCTTAATGATCTATTCTCAACAAGATTTGTTGTTTTTCAATACTTTATCTTGTTAAAAATAGTTCTAGAATTCTATGCTTTGGAAGAAGGAACTGCTAATAAAAGCATCTTTCAACAGGTTAATGTTCAAACAATTTACTTTTTTGTTGGCTTATGCTATATCCAGCTCATCTTAGATCTCATTAATTCAGACAGACTTTTGGTGAGGCTGCTGGAAGTGTGTCACTGGACACATTATACAAAGAGTTTGAAAAGCAGGAGCTTTAGAGCCAGGAGAATTGGAATCAAAACCTCTGGGCCCTTTGCTAACTACTTTAGAGTAATTATGAATATCAAATGAACTATTTCATGTAAAAGAACCTGTGTTTGAATCATATATATATATATTCATATATAATTAAACATAACCATCATATTTAAGTAAAGTCCATCAAAATTCTGCTTTTCCTCCACAATGACCACCGAGATACTCTTATTCAGAAATATAAAAATCTATTAAGAAAAAATATGTTGGCACTCCTGCTTTCTTACTGTGCAAATTGGGAGACTACTAACTCGTCTATTATATAACCAGGTACTAGCAACTACTATTACTACTGTTATCTTCATCCTTCAGACTAAGTAGGAACTTTAGTATTGCCATTAAAATCCAGTAGTACATGTCTTAAAATATAGGTTTTTTTAAAAGAAAAGACTATAGTTTTCATTCTTACCTTGCATTAGGGGTGAGACTTCGTAAGACATGAATTAGGGAACTCAGCGGTAGTGATCCAGACTGTTTAACCAGAAGAGAATTCTCATAGGAGGTTTCTTCAGTGTAAGGACTATATGTAGTCGTTTCATACCAGAGCCAGTTAAAAAGACTCTGCTTTACATGATCCCACACTAGAGCACACAATAAAAAAAAATGGAAAATTACTAATTATTTTCATATTGTCATGTTACTAGATCACACTTTAGGAAAGAATTGAGAAAGCATTAAATTAAAAGTGAATTCTGAAAACTTCCATTTTTGCCATTTCCAAATCAGTACCTGACAATCTAATTTCACTGTAGATCAACATTTGACTCTTCACTTGTATATATTACATACATTAGCACTACACCAAGGCATTCTTTTAAAATGTTTTAATAGTTTAACATTTTGTTCACTAAGATTATTATAGCGTCTGAATTAAACTGCATAAAATAAATGTTGCATACTACAAAGAGTAGGAAAAGACCAAATAACAGTTGGGTCTCTCTTTCATGAAATATTAGGGTATAAAACACGTTTAGAAACTGAATTTTTATTTCC
This sequence comes from Rhynchonycteris naso, assembly GCA_037038555.1. Taxonomy (NCBI): domain Eukaryota; kingdom Metazoa; phylum Chordata; class Mammalia; order Chiroptera; family Emballonuridae; genus Rhynchonycteris; species Rhynchonycteris naso. The sequence goes on along the minus strand of CM072997.1, from coordinate 33,019,898 downwards.
AAGAATTATATTCTAAATCAGATTGAGAATACTTTGATTTTTGGCAACCTGTGTTTTTAAAGATGCAAAAGAAAACTGTACTAAAAAACAATAAAAAATGTGACATTAAGAAAATTAATTTTGTAAGACTAATGTCTTAAGAAAGAAAAACAGTAATATTTAACTTACTGAGAGGAGCATTGATGTGGTCAATAGATGCAATAAGGTATATGTTATGTAAAGACGACAACTGGCCAATAATTTGCTGGCTTTTGTCTCCTCTCAACATATGGCTATCCAAATTGTGGATAAGAAGGAACAGTTCTAAAGAGGAATCTAAAAGGAAAGATAATTCAATTATTATTTTCAAGAAATATTTGTGAAGTCCCTATCACACCCAATATGGATTAAAGAATATATCAAAGGACAAAATAGCTACTGCTTAGACATACACAATGTATCTTAGAAAATATGTCAGTCAGTCATAAAAAGCAAGACATTATTAAAGTCTTTAAAAAACATAAAATTCATTGAAAATTAATAGAGACTGGAGTGATTACAGACTTAACTGGAATGATTAGCACTTCAATCAGATCATAAAGAAAGCAGTTTTAATAAAGCATAGGAAATAAGGCCAGATACATATTGGATTGGAGGTGAATCTTTGCATGTTGAATTGCAAGGTAGAAATGAAGGAAAAACACGGGGTGGGAGGGAGAGGATAAGAAAGGTATTTCATTTAGCATTAAGAGTTAATGTAGCCTGACCAGGCAGTGGCGCAGTGGATAGAGCATCGGACTGGGATGCAGAAGACCCAGGTTCTAGACCCCAAGGTTGCCAGCTTGAGAGCGGGCTCATCTGATTTGAGCAAGGCTCACCAGCTTGAGCCCAAGATCGCTGGTTCGAGCAAGGGGTCACTCGGTCTGCTGTAGCCCCGGTCAAGGCACATATGAGAAAGCAATTAATGAACAACTAAGGAACTGCAACGAAGAATTGATGTTTCTCATCTCTCTCCCTTCCTGTCTGTCTGTCCCTATCTGTCCCTCTTTCTGACTGTCTCTGCCACAACAAACAAACAAACAAACAAACAAACAAATAAATAAATAAAGAGTTAATGTAGAAAACCCTTATTATCACAAAAAAGGGAAGGAAGGGGGCTTAGGATATTGATCAAGAAATCAGGAAAGTGAGATAACTAAAATATCCTAAGTCAATGAAGGAAGAATTTGGAGGAAGAAGCTGCCAACACCATCAAATACTGCAGAAATCAAGATAAAGAGAGGATGAGGTCCTGGCCAGTTGGCTCAGTGGTAGAGCGTCGGCCTGGCGTGTGGAAGTCCCGGGTTAGATCCCAGGTCAGAGCACAAAGGAGAAGCACCCATCTGTTTCTCCATCCTTCCCCTCTCCTTCCTCTCTGTCTCTCTCTTCCCTTCCAGCAGCCAAGGCTCCATAGGAGCAAAGTTGGCCTGGGCGCTGAGGATGGCTCCATGGCCTCCACCTCAGATGCTAGAATGGCTCTGGTCTCAGCAGAGCAACAGCCCCAGATGGGCAGAGCATCGCCCCCTGGTGGGCATGACAGGTGGATCCGGGTGGGGCACATGTGGGAGTCTGTCTCTCTGCCTCCCTGCTTCTCACTTCAGAAAAATACAATAAATAAATAAATAAAAGTAAAAGGACCTTAAGGGGGGGGAGAGGTAGGCTGCTCCAGCTAAGCCAGTGATCCCTTGCTTAAGCCAGTGAACTTGGGCTTCAAGCTAGCAACCTATGGGCTCAAATCAGGGACCATGGCATAATGTTGATGATCCCATGCTCAAGCTAGTGACCTTGGGGTTTCAAACCTAGAACCTCAGTGTCCCAGGCTGAAGCCCTATCCACTGCTCCATCACTGGTCAGGCTTCTTTTAATTCTTAAACAATCACTAAATGACAATTACTGGAGCCTAAATAATTTTATTCCTAATATTTTTTTTAAAACACTTCTTTTTATTTTATTCATTTTAGAGAGGAGACACAGAGTGAGAGAGAGAAAGGAAGGAGGAGCTGGAAGCATTAACTCCCATATGTGCCTTGACCAGACCAGTACAGGGTTTTGAACTGGCGACCTCAGTGTTCCCAGGTTGACACTTTATCCACTGTGCCACCACAGGTCAGGCTATTCCTAATATTTTTAAATGCTCACAAAACCACAGTTACACCAAAATAATAACCAAAAAAACTTTTCTCCATTCCAGATTTTTGTATATTCAAATATTGAAATGTAGTGACATTTGCTCAGAATAAGAATGTTTTATAAAAATATTAAATATAAAAATATCAGACAAAGTTACCAATCAACTGGTGCCACTTCACAATTGCCAGATAAAACCTGAAAATTATTCTGAAATAAGAAGCTTTGGCATACAAATTCAAGATAGTAGGAGTAGTTCTTCCCTATTAGGTAACTAGGTAAGTTCACAGAAAAAAACCCACAAGTTATTTTAGAGTAAGCTAAATCAGCATTGAGAAAAGTGCCATTATTAAAATAATCCTCATTTTTGCGTATTAGTACATAAATAAGTAGAAGTGTATGCTTAGCTTCACCCTAAAACTAGAGCATCTACTTTATGTTACCTTCTTTGAACTTGTTTATTATCCAGTCTAGCTGATCCAGTACATTGCAGAAAGTACCTGTATGATTGAGGACTTCTTCTGTTATAGAATTCAGGATCTACATCATAAACGTGCAAGAGATACATTAATTATAACTTATTCTATCATATAAGATAAATATAACTAGCAAGTCAATCCTTTTTTATAAATTAAAAATAAATTTGGAATTCCCACCAGATATGAAAAAAATCACTTTTAAAAGTTCTACTGGTACTTTAAGTATATTTATATTCATTTCTGTATAAGTTATGGTTTAAAAAAAACCAGGGAATAGCAAAGATGTTAAGATAATATAAGAGGGATGCAAAAAATCCCCTCCAAAGCCAAGAATACGAGAAACATTAGAAAACTACAGATTCATCAAAGGAAACAGGACACAACTATTAAAGACACTTTTAGAAAGGACTACTATATCAGTTAATACCCAGGACCCAGGTTTATATTGTCAAATAATTGAAGAAATATGAGCATTTGGAGTAAAAATGACCTATAAATACATTATAAAACTATAAAGTATTATTACTTTTATTTTTATTATTTTTAGAGTATCAAAGTGACATAAAATCATAATAAAAACTAAAGCTCCCCATAATCCTATTCGTTAGAGAAGTACTGTTAGTATCTGGTGTAGTACACAAAGCTAACTTTTCCTTATGATTTAATATATTATCAGTTACAAAACAGGAAATTCAAAGATGGGGATTCAAAGCTAAAACCTTCTGAGTCCAAGCACATGATCTTAAAAACTAAGTAATCCTACTAGCAGAAAGGCTAAAAACAAAATTGAATACTCCAAAATGAGAAGTAGCATCCTCATTAACACGGGCGTATAGGTTGGCAGGAGATGAGATGTTGTTCCTTTTTTTTTAATTTTATTCATTTTAGAGAGGAGACACAGAGTGAGAGAGAGAGAAAGAGAGAAAGGGGGGAGGAGATAGAAGCCTCAACTCCCATATGTGCCTTGACCAGACCAGTTCAGGGTTTTGAACTGGCAACCTCAGTGTTCCCAGGCCAACACTTTATCCACTGCGCCACCACAGGTCAGGCGAGATGTTGTTCCTTTTAACATTTTTTGAAACTTACCGATTTCACACTGACTCCAGGAAAGAAACCATTGATGACAATATGAACGGAATCTTGCAGCATGGTGACTCGAAACCTTTCTAATAAATCTCTCTTAGAACCCAAACCATAAAGCACAATGTTGAACCCCAGGCTGTTAGGAAAGATAGCATTCATGAAATTAAAGTTCAGTAGTACCTCTTATTGACCATTTTATGATACCAGTTCCCTTAATTTAAGCTTTTAAAAGAATACAAAAACTGGGATGGCCAAATAACTATACTGATTTCCATCTTGTACAAGGTAAAAGCACAATCTTATTATCTGTACATCAAGCTAGAGTTCCAATTTCATTAGCTTTCTCTCCAGCTCATATTACTTTCAAGTGGCAGATGAAGGGAGGTAAAAGGACAACATGGCAGGTACAAGGCACTACAGAGTTTTACAGGCTGAAGCAGCTTTAATTGATAGATTAAGTTGGAAAGGTAAGCAGGGGCCAGGTCACAAAGTTCTTGGTAAGTCAACTAAGACATCAATTAGCTTTTATTCCAAGGATTATGAGTACTTGTTAGTATCCAGTCAATTGTTAACTCCAAGGTTTTAAGTAGCCAAGTAACATGATTTTTTTAGAAAGATCACACTGGCTGAGTGGGAGGACTGGATAAGGAGGGAAAATACTGACTAAAATTAGATGTCAATAAGAAAAATGTAAGGTGTCAAAAGTTTTATAGGTCAAATCAATAGGATCTGGAGAGCAGTTAGATGTGGAAAGTGAGGGAAAGAGAATACGAAGACTAACTCAGTTTTTGGCACAGGTAACTTTATGTGAACGGGGTGACATTCGCTGTACGAGGCAGCAGGGGCAGGTGGGAATGATGGGTTTAAGTTTTATGTACAGTGAATTATTTGTAGGACATCTGCATGGAAATCTTCAATATTCAGATATTCATGTCTGCTGTTGAGGAGTGAAATTTGAGCTGGGCTAGATGAGAGATAGCTATGGGAGGTATTCATTCAGGAGACTGAATGACCCAGAACACTGTGCTAACATTCAACTCCATGACTGTTTATGAAGATCAGTCAGAAAGAGTATTTATGTGATCCACTGTAGCAATACAGGATACCCTAGAAATAGAAGAAGGAGATAACCCCAAAGGTAGAAATCAGCAAGGCAGCAGCAGCAGATAAAAAGCAGCAAGGAAATTCAGAAAGCTAGCAATTCTGTTGAAGTAGCTGACTATGAGATGCAGGCTAGGAAGTAAATCCAGTCAAGTTATTCAAGGTGACATACTGGAAAACGAATTGGTGGATCGGGGAATGGGATTAAGGTGAAGAGCTGCTTTATAAATTTAAAATAAACAGAACATAAAAAGTTGTTGAGGAGCTGAGGTCCTAGCAAGGAAGATATTCACTCTCTTACTAGCATAACCCTTTGACCTATTATTAACAACAACAAAAAACAAAAATAAAAACAACACCAGGATCAATTGGGAGAAATTGTGGCAATTTCTATGTTCCTATTGTTTGGTGGATCTTCCTTCTTATTTACCCTGTTATACTAAGGTCCTCGTATAAAAGTAATTATAGTTAAAAAAAATTATTATGTTTTAATTTTCATCATTCTTCTAGGTATTTTAATGGAAATTTAAAATTTAACATGAGGTATCTGAAAAATGATAAAATTGAAAACATATTCTAAGAAATAATTTGGAAATAGTAAAATAATGTTGACCAAATCTCACCAAATTCTAAAGGTCTACAGTATATATTTAGAGTAAGATATTTTAAAAAAGAAATATATATATCTTTCATTTTAGAAACTTCACTATGGAAAACTAGATTAAAATTGATATATCTCGACAGATTAGATTTTTAAATATTTTTATGAATAATAATTTGTAATTCTAAGAAAGGCTATTTATCTTTCCAATGGCATCACATTTGTTAAACTTAGGAAAGAAATTTCTTAAAAACTACAATTTCTGTACAATAATGACATTTCCATATTTGCATCATAAAACTGAAAAAACACCTATTTTTTTCCAAATTTTTATATATAAATAAATATTTACTAAGTTTGTTGCAAAAAGAAAAATAAGTACTGTATATATTAAATTACTTTGATTTTAACACAGAATTATATAAATATATATTTTTGGTATATGGCTGCTGAAGCAAGCACTGTATTATTCTTTATCTTACAAGGGTTTATTTACAATGATGACAAGTACTTACTGTAACTGCAACATCCATTTATGAAATAATTGTTCATATTGTTGAGTTAGTTGTTTCAGCTCAGCAGAAAAGGAAGGAGAAACCTTGCTCAATAAGTTACGCAAAGTTTGCTTTTAAAAAAAAAGAAGGAACAAAGTCATTTTTAAACTGTATACATCAAATCAATCCAATCTAAAAATATTTCCTTGGAGGTAGAGTTACAAGAGACCATTATTTTGGTAATGAGTGCATCAGCTATATACACATAATATTTCAAATATGATTTAAATATTTGTTTTATTAAATTTTGTCTTGTTTATATTATTGATTTAGAGAAAGAAAGGGAGAGAGACAGGAACATCAAACTACTCCTGTATGTGCCCTGACCGGGGATCAAACTGGAAACCTCTACACTTTGAGATGATGCTCCAACCGACTGAGCTATCTGGCCACAGCTTGTTAAATTTTCAACATTCTTTTTGGTACAAATATTGAATAGCAGTGAAGAATTTGATAATTTTTTTTCCGGAACCATTTACATGATTATAAATTCCAAATATAAGGCTTTCATTTCTAAAAAGATTATTACCATAAAAAGATGATTAAACCTGCCTCCCAGCTCTGACTAGAAATCCAGAGTTTTAAAAACCTCTGGATTTGAAATGCTGTAAAAGCTGAGGTAACAGGTCAACATTAATTCTCAGAAAACATTAAAGGTTCTTTATAATGTACTTTTATTAGTAGTAAAATAAACTTCTATCACTGCTCCTGTTCCTAACAAATCCTTTAACTTGGTAAGTTTTGCAGTTTTTAAAATAATAATGTAAATAAACTGAGGAAGGCATATTACCCTGCACCCAAAACTTGGAAATTCATGCTCATGAATCAAGTATAACTCATTTTTCTGAAATGAAAACTCTAGCTCAAAGCTGTAAGAGCATTTTTACCCTGGAATCACCATGTTTTCATGATTCTACCCTTTAAATAAAAAGACCAGAGTTGCAATCAACATCCCAGGCATTCTGGCCTGTATAGTTTGTTTTTTTTTTTTACAGGGACAGAGAGAGGGTCAGAGAGAGGGATAGATAGGGACAGACAGGCAGGAACAGAGAGAGGTGAGAAGCATCAATCAGTTTTTCGTTGCCGTTGTGACACCTTAGTTGTTCATTGATTGCTTTCTCACATGTGCCTTGACCTCAGGCCTTCAGCAGACTAAGCCACCCCTTGCTGGAGCCAACGACCTTGGGTCCAAGCTGGCGAGCTTTTGCTCAAGCCAGATGGGCCCATGCTCAAGCTGGCGACCTCAGGGTCTCGAACCTGGGTCTTCCACATCCCAGTCCAACGCTCCATCCACTGCGCCACGGCCTGGTCAGGCTGGCCTGTATAGTTTTTATTTATCTACATACTTATAGAGAAACAGGACATGTTAAGTAAAACTGTTAAGTAGTTTAAATTTCTTCTTCTCATTCCTTCTCAAGTTTAGAGAACAGAAAAAGCAGATAAAGCACTATTACCATTTCTAGTAGTCATTTACACTGGATTATCAGAGCACATTCACACCTGAGTGCAAACTCTGGAATGCTCTCATCTGTGAACTTTCATATTTTAGTATCTGTGGAGAATGGCACATAATCGGCTCCCATACTTTTGTCCCCTATGCACACCCTTTGCCATGACTTTGCGGTCCTTCCCACTGAAGAAGTGAAGTCTAGTTCCTTGTTATTTTACTTTGCTGTTCACCCATGTGATTGCTGTGGCCACTAAAATGAGGCAGAAGTGACACTGAGTCAGTCTCATGCCCAGGTCTCAGAGGTCTTACGTTTTTCTACTTCTCTTACCTTTCTGACACTGTCATGACAAAAACATGCCTCACTTAGCCTACTGGTCCATGGAGGAAGAGAGAGATACATGAAGCAAATCCTACATTAGCCAACCTCCCGTTGACCCACCAGACAAGAGAAGTAAATGCTTATTGACACATGCTACTAGATTGCATTGGTTAGCTATGTCCACGATCACTGAAGACCTTCCCTTTTCTCATTATTGGTAACAGGTGTTTCTTTCATCCTCCTAGAGGTCCTTTTGCCTCTAGGTTCTATGTAGCCCTACTTTGACCCTAGATGAGTTTCTCCTTCTCTCATGTTACTTATGTAGGGTGGGCAAAAGTAGGCTTACAGTTGTGATTAAGCAAACTTTATCTTATATTATTATTATTTATTTTAGTATTATTTTTTAAATTATGAACAATTTTTGCCCACCTGTGTATAAAAATATATGCACTAAGCAGATGTTAGTACCATCTCTTCCTTGATACAATATGGCTGCTTGATACATGTTTTCAGCTACTCTCTGATCTGAGTCTCAATACCAACAAGCTAGGTGACTATACAAGAACAAAAACCGCCTGACCTGTGGTGGCGTGGTGGATAAAGCGTCAACCTGGAAAGCAGACATCGCCGGTTTGATACCCTGACCTTGCCTGGTCAAGGCGCATACAACAAGCAACCAATGAACAGCTAAGAGTGAAGCAATAACTTCGCATTCCCCCCCCACCAGCTCCTCTCTATATAAAAATCAATCAATAAAAAAAATTTATACATATATAAAACAACAAAAACCAACACACAGCATCTTGTCATTCAGGTCATAGAGATTTATCCTGTATTTTCCTCTTTTCTATAGGTTGAAAACTCAGTCAAAAACTGTGTACAACTTAGAAAACTGCACTAAAATCTAGCTTGCAGAAGATGATAAATTTTGATACTCTTTGCCAATAACAATCTCTTTCTCCTTAGCTTACCAACCCCCCTTTCTACTGAAAGATTTTCTCTTTCAAATGGTTCTGTCTCCTCTCTTAGGGAGGTATTAGTCAAAACCTCAACAAGTGTAGCTATGTGGTTATTTCTTATAAAATACTGGAACCACAGTATATAACAACTTGTTACCCTACTGCACTAAGTAGGTTTTCCATAATATCAAGAAACAAAATACCCTCTGCTTTTTTCAAGGTTTGTAACTGAGAGAGTTAGAGTTATTTTATGACCAGTGTGAGGTTCAATAAATAGGTGGGTTAAATGAATAACAAAGATTAATGGTATGTGGATATCAAATAAACTATGACTCTGATAATTATTATAGATACTAAAGAAATAATAAGAGGGAAAATATGTAATTATTGCATGACAAATAGAATTCTAATCCAGTGAACCATTTAGTATATACATAATAAAATATGTAATAGTTATGTCATATTAATTTCTGTTCCACTTGATCAGAACAATAATTCTGTTTACGTACACTTACTCTTCAAATTTGCTGCTTATGTAGTACATTTTCCAGCCTGCAATAAGAAAAATTCAGAAGTAACACTCCTTGCAACATACCTGATCCAGTTTAGCCCTCTTTAGTTTCTGCAGTGTTCTATCAGAGGTTAAAACTTTTGAACTGCTGTGAGCTTCAAAATATTCTTCTACTAAGTCACTCTGAAAGTGCAAAGTCAGTTCTTAGTTTTAGGTATTTGTTTTATATCAAAACTAGACAGTAATATTAGTGTAAAATAGGATATGTGAAATTCTTTATTTGGCAGTCAGCCTTTTCTGTTTAAAGCAACAATATAGATTTTGGGCCAGAATTTAATTGTAGTGATAAAACTGAGTAACTCTTAGAATCATAAAAGTTAAAGAAATGACTAGATTGAAGTAGTCTGTTTCCCAAAACAATTCTTAAGTTCCAACTTATCATTTCCATGTAGACTGAAAAAAGGGGATTTTACATCAGAACCTTTGTTTGGCTCACACAGTGCAAGCAAACCCTTTAATATTATAACAGTTGAAGTACAGTGAAAATGAGGAAGGCCTCAACAGCAAGGTAAAAAGACTCCCTACTATTATTTCAGTAAAATAGTTCATACTTGTTCTACTGATTCGGGGTAGGGCTAACCTCCACGGTGGTTAGGAAGGAATGAGGAGCCATTCAAGCAAAAGGCTTCCTAGACTGTTCTGAATCTTCATGCAGCTCACCAGGATAATTAGCCTGGTCTCAAGCCATGGTGTCTACAGTATTCTTCTGAACAGATTAGCAGGGATTCATAGCCACATTATTTATTACTTGCATTGACATGAATACATCAACAATGTTACAAAAATAAAACTACCTAAGAAGGTAAACACTGAGAAGTCTTGCCCCCAATTATCCAACAATATATTTTTAATTAAAAGCTCATTTTTATACAACTGAATTGAGATGTCAACTTCAGCATATATTATGGTATTATTACATAAATAGGGATACAGAAAGACCAAGAGAGAAAGAAATAAAGATACATGGGAATTTATGTGAAAGGTTGACAAAATATAGAAAAGTGAAGGAAAAAGATTATGCTGATGCCCCCCATTTGGAACTCTTCTCTTAGGGTAGCATGTATTTGAAATATTAAACAATTTTTCTTGAATGTTTAAGTCCTTCTCTCCACTTACTGTTTTATCTCTTTTCATTTTCTTAGAAGGTGTTTCTTTGCAAACAGGAGCTGAAACTCTATTCTGAGCTTGACTCTTTGGGCTCAATATGACTTCATTAGTGTCCTCTTCATATTCTTGAGCGATCCTTTCATCATCTTCTGAGTTGGAAGTAGAATATTCACTTTCACTGTCAGAAGACCTTAGGACTGTAGGAGGAAAATTTGAGTTTGACAAGAGAGGCATTGTGGGATAATAAAAGAAATGTGGCCTGACCAGGCAGTGGCACAGTAGATAGAGCGTCGGACTGGGATGCGGAAGACCCAGGTTCGAGACCCCGAGCTCGCCAACTTGAGCGTGGGCCCATCTGGCTTGAGCAAAAGCTCGTCAGCTTGGACCCAAGGTCGCTGGCTCCAGCAAGGGGTGGCTTGGTCTGCTGAAGGCCCGTGGTCAAGGCACATGTGAGAAAGCAATCAGTGAACAACTATGGTGTCGCAACAGCAACGAAGATTAATGATTGATGCTCCTCACCTCTCTCCGTTCCTGTCGGTCTGTCCCTATCTATCCCTCTCTCTGACTCTCTCTCTGTCCCTGTAAAAAATAAAATAAAATAAAAATAAAATAAGAAAAAAAAAAAAGAAATGTGGGCTTTGAAGACAGTCTGACTTCTGACTTTATTACTTGCTGATGATATCACCAGACATAGTAATGTGGCTAATAGAGACTAATTTCATAGACCATTGTGAAAATTACAGTGAAATGTATATAAAGCAACTAACAATGCCTAACACATAGAAACTGTAGCATAACTGTCAATCATACCTAGTACCATTCTCTTTTCTTCTTCCTTGCTAATAGAACTCCAGTTTTATAAAATGTGGCAATGTGTGCTCCACCAGAATATAAAAAATAATTATGGTCTATTCCTTTGCTAGATATTTGTTTTCTTGGCCTCCTTTGCAAGTAGGGTTGGCTATGTAATCCTTTGAACAATGAGGGGAAATTCACTGGGAGCCCATGGGAAAGATTTTCCTTGCTTATGGAAGGAAAGCCCCCTATTTATACCTACAGCTTAAAGCTATTTAAGCCATTTTGCAATATAAACTATCAAAGTTGAAAAATGCTATTGGCAAAAAAAAAAGCTATGAAGAATGTGGGTCCTTCATGACAGTGTTGAGTTACTATATCAACCATGGAACTTTGCATCACTAGATTTTCTTGTTGTTAGAGAGAGGGATAGATACGGACAGAAAGAGAGACAGATGAGAAGCATCAGTTCTTCACTGTAGCACCTTAATTGTTCTTTGAATGCGTTCTCATATGTGCCTTGACCAGGGGGCTACAGCAGAGCAAGTGACCCCTTGCTCAAGCCAGCAACCCCACACTCAAGCTGGTGAGCCCATGCTCAAGCCAGCAACTTCAGGTTTCAAACCTGGGTCCTCTGCGTCCCAGGCCAACGCTCCATCCACTGCACCACTGCCTGGTCAGGCACATCCCTAGATTTCTTATGAGGTTAGATATTTAAATGTCTATGCCTTAAAATGCCTCCTAAAAATGTCATCCTTACTGATACAGCACTCAATAAATAAATGGTAACTACTATCGTTAAATACTACTTAATACACAGGCATACTCCATCCTGGAATTGATACAATTACATTTTAAACAAACCATAGCTTCTTCTACCCTCCCCAAATAAAGCTAGTTTTACACTCACAAAGTAAGGATAAAACTAGGTTTTACTTTCAACGAAGTAAGGATAAAAGTATTATAAAAAGTTAACTTCCAAAATATGAGTGAAAAAACTTTACCTAAATCAATGTATTTATTTTGAACAATATATTTCAGAATATCCAAAGTCTGCATATAACAAATATAGATATTAAAAGGGGGGGGAATAAAGGCTTGATTTTGTGAGCATATATAACTTAGCAGATTCAAATTTGCAAAGACTGCTGCTCATGATAGACACACGGGTTAGAAGCAGTAGGAGGTACCAGAAAATGTCTCTGATTTTATATATATACACCATACATATAAGTATAAGCTTTCGGTGGTAATTAAACTGGAAGAGATAGTTCACCTTCTCTCTAAAAAGGATCCTTATTTGAGGTATGGAGAAAATATAGGACATGGGATATATCTGACTTTAAAAAATCATAAATGCACATAATTTTTACTGCTTCAGATATCCAATAATTCAATATTACCCTTTTTATGTTAAAGTGTTAATAGTATTAAAAGCTCCATGAAATTTATACTTTGAAAAGAAAGGGCTTATGGCATGGATTTGACATTTTAATATCAAAGGGGTCAACTCCAAGGAAGAAGCTGACATCTTTATGAAATGTAAGAGTCAACAAATCATTTGCCCCAAAGTTAAATATTTAAAAATCAGAAACCACTTTTAATTATCCAGAAGGTGGGACCCATGTATATTTACTTGGCTATGTAAAGCATTCAATACAATTATGAAAATCTTAAACTATTTCATTATAAAATTTCTAAGTACTTCCAAAACTGTCTCAAAACAAACTAAAAGGTTCGTCTTTTTATTAGAGATAAATTTTAACTAACTTTAATATCCATCGACTATAATGTAAAAGACTTAATGCTAAGTGTTGAGGTTAAAAAAGATAGTCATTGATTGCACTTAAGGAATCTAGTTTGAAAAGATGAATATATCCTGTCTTTCATGAAAAGAAATTGCAATAAGTAGTTATAAAAATAAAAGATAGTGCCTGACCAGGCAGTGGCGCAGTGGATAGAGTGTTGGACTGGGATGCAGAAGACCCAGGTTCGAGACCCCGAGCTCGCCAGCTTGAGTGCGGGCCCATCTGGCTTGAGCAAAAGCTCATCAGCTTGGACCCAAGGTCACTGGCTCCAGCAAGGGGTTGCTCGGTCTGCTGAAGGCCCACGGTCAAGGCACATGTGAGAAAGCAATCAATGAACAATTAAGGTGTCGTACTGGCAATGAAAAACTAATGATTGATGCTTCTCACCACTCTTTGTTCCTGTCTGTCTGTCCCTATCTATCCCTCTGTCTGACTCTCTCTCTGTCCGTGTAAAAAAAAAAAAGAATAAAAGATAGCTTGACAAGGTGGTGGCGCAGGGGATAGAGGGTCAGTGTGGGACACAGAGGACCCAGTTTTGAAACTCTGAGGGGTCAGCGTGGGACACAGAGGACCCAGTTTTGAAACTCTGAGGGGTCAGCGTGGGACACAGAGGACCCAGTTTTGAAACTCTGAGATTGTTGGTTTGAGCATGTGCTCACCAGCTTGAGTGTGGGGTCACTGGTTTGAGCATGGGATCACAGACATGACCCCATGGTTGCTGGCTTGACCCCTAGTTCTCTGGCTTGAGCAAGGGGTCACTGGCTTGGCTGGAGCCCCCTGGTCAAGGCACATATGAGAAAGCAATCAAGGAACAACTAAAGTGCTCCAATGAAGAACTGATGTTTCCCATCTCTCTCCCTTCCTGTCTGTCTGTCCCTTTCCGTTCCTCTCTCTGTGTCTATCTCTGTTTCTATCTCTCGCACTAAAAAAAAAAAAAAAAATGAATAAAAGATAATGATAGCTAACACCTGTTAAGCACATATCAAAGTCAAGTACTACCACACTAAGCAGTTTTGACATCCCTTATTTCAATTAATCTTAAAACAACTCTCGGGCTGGTATCATTATTACCCCTATTTTACAAATAAAAAAATTGAATAGAAAGGTATTTATTTATAAGAGGCTAACCAAAGATAAAAGGAAGCAGTCTAAGACTAAAACCTGTATATTTTCCCATAACTGCCATTGTTTAGATGCTTTTTTATAAAAACTCAGTGTAAAAAGAAATACGTACCTATTAATTTTTTCTTTAAACCACAAGGTGCTGTTGACAGAAAGTCACTTTTATCATTGTTCTGTTTAAAAGAAGAAAAATATTTTGTTCTCAATAGACTATATTAAAACTAGATGAGCCTAGTTCTTACAACTAGAAGATAATGACAAATGAATTTGTTGGAAAAAACAAGAAATAATAAATTCCAAAGGACTCCTAGAGTGATTCTAGAAGTTGTATTTCAGTATGTATGTACTTTTATTATCATGTAATGAAAAAATGTAAGTATATCGGCCTTTTGAACCACACTTTTTGTCCATTAGATTAGCAGAATTATTTTTTTTAAAAAAAGGTATTAATGTCCATTGATGGTGAGTAAACAAGAAAATGGGCAATGTGGGGCAGTGGCAATGGGCCTTTTAATATGGTAGAAATTTACAGGTGTCATAGAAACAAATGTTAATAAATTTTTAATTGTGATATCAATAATAGTACTATAATAATTGAGCTGGTCCCAATGGATTTATGAAGTATGTTTCAAACTTTTTTGATCTAGGAACCTCAAAAATTTTTTTTTACATTTTGCCATCTTCATCCAGTACACATATACATATATCACAATGAAATAATACTTGCAAAATAGAAAATTTCTATTTCATTATCTTTTATTTTTTAAATTACAGGTCATGTCCTACTAAATTGATTTTAAGATCAAGAGTTGAAACAACCTCTATCCACATAGCTTAATTATCAGGTCTGAGATACTTGTGTCAAAATAACCACTTCCCAACAGTTTGCTTATTTGGGTAACCTGTTCTCCCATTGGGATAACGGATTACTCACGAGTGTTAAGAGTTTGTTTATCAAAGAGTACTTTACTTACTAAGACTTAATTCGATTCTCTCCTCACTGTTTCCACCAATCCTAAAATATCATGTCACGAGTTTTGTCTAACACAGATCAGTTCCTCATTTTGACAGATGTGCCTTAAACCCCTTAAGTTCAGATCCCCACAAGCCCTATACATATTCACTCCTGAACTTCCCCATCTAAGACAGTGCGATAAGATTCTGTCATAGTGATGATGTTTTCTCTTATTGTGATAGGTATAATAATTTTATTAACAGGTTTTCTGATGGTCCCCTAAGGAACTGACATGATCCATTAACATACTGTGGTCCATAACGTAAAAAATAATTTGCTGATATACCTAAATTATTAATTGGATTATGGAAATGAATTTTTTCTTTTATAGTGCTAAAATATACAACATAATACAAGAAAGAAGCATTATTAATATTTATTTTATTTTATTCATTTTAGAGAGGAGACATAGAGTGAGAGAGAGAAAGAGAGAAAGAGAGAAAGGGGGGAGGAGCTGGAAGCATCAACTCCCATATGTGCCTTGACCAGACCAGTGCAGGGTTTTGAACTGGCGACCTCAGTGTTCCCAGGTCGACGCTTTTATCCACTGCGCCACCACAGGTCAGGCCGAAAGAAGCATTATTAAAGACAAAGGAGTCTCTAACATATCTAATCCCACCCCTAGACTGCCTAAATAGAATATTCCTACATAGGCCAAAACCATGGCCTTGAATACTCACATTCTTATAAAGGGTGTAAATTTAGCCTGTATACTGGTCCATGAATGTCTAAATCTATAGTCACCCAGAGTTGGACACACTCACCACTTACATATTCACTGTCATGGATTAGTCCTACCCCATCTGGACTGGCCCACATCCAGGCATAGCCCCTTGACAAGGCATAATGAAAACACAAAACTAGCCTGACCTGTCGTGGCGCAGTGGATAAAAGCATCAACCTGGAACACTGAGGTCACTGGTTTGAAATCCTGGGCTTGCCTGGTCAAAGCACATATAGGAGGTAATGCTTCCTACTCCTCCTCCCTACTCTTTCTCTCTTTGAAAAAAATGAGTGAAGTCTTATTAAAAAAAATATTTTTTAACTGATTTGTTTTTATTCAATGAAAAGAAAAAATGAAATAAGAAAACTACAAGAATACAAAGGAGAGAATAAATATTGTCAGTTCCTTTCAGGAACGATGGTATGAATTTACCAAAGCTGGCTTAATTTTCATTTAGTGTTTTTTATTTTTTTTATTTATTCATTTTAGAAAGGGGAGGGAGGGAGAGAGAGTAGGAAGGAAGAACAGGAAGCATCAACTCCCATATGTGCCTTGACTGGGCAAGCCCAGGGTTTTGAACCAACAACCTCAGTATTCCAGGTCAACACTATCCACTGCGCAACCACAGGTCAGGCCTGACTTAATTTTCAAATGTAAATCCTAAAAGGATAGACTACGAATTTAACGGATCTTGGGACCAATCCCCCAAGAAACAACAGAGTATCTTAATTTTTACATTTTTAAAAAAAATATTTTATTTATTGATTTGAGAGAGAGAGAGAGAGAGAGAGAGAGAGAGAGAGAGAGAAGGGAGGAGCAGGAAGCATCAACTCGTAGTTGCTTGTTGTATGTGCCTTGACCAGGCAAACTTGGGGTTTGAACTGGACCTGCTACCTCAGCATTTGAGGTCAACGCTTTATCCACTGCGCCACCACAGGTCAGGCCAGAATATTTTATAAAATAAGCAAAACAAAACAAAAACCATAAAATTTTCAAATTAGGTCCACTAAGTTGGATATACCAAGGGATAATGCCAACACAAAAAGGCATGACAGTAGGGTCCAAGGGACATGGCTTCCTTTTCCAGCTTTTCTCCTTCATAGCTCGGTCAACTCAGACAAGTCACTTCATCCCTCTTAACCTCAGATCCTTCACTTATCAGTTAGGTACTTAATTAGCAAATATCTGTAAATTATAAAGTACTATAAAAATTAAGAGACAAAATCGATATTTTCCATCAGGGCTCACTTTGCTTGTTTTTCAGTCAATTGCTTACCTTTAACTGAACTTCCTCTGAAGTCAAATGCCCTGAAGAATGAAACAGAAAGCTATTACTTACTATAAATACTTCAGTTTTTGTCACAGTCTTATTTCATTAAAAGCAAAGATGAAGTTTCTACCCAGAAGCCACCACATATTATTGAATTCTCAGTTAATTGCATCTCCACTAAAGAGTTGCAATTAATTGAGTTGTCACTATTAAGTACATAATTACTCCCATTAGTGCCAGCAATGTCCTGCATTTCTGTAGCATTCATGTAACAAGGAAAAAGAGTCCTTTTCATTGTTCATTATTTAAAAAGTACACTGTTCAACCTAGTTGAAATGGGACAATCAAAAACAATTGTTCCACATTCTCCACCAATTATAAAACTTTCACACCCCCAAAGCATCATTTCAAATATCTGCCAAAGCAAATCTTCCATGAACATTTGGCTACCTCAAGCAAATGACAACAGGATTTTAAGATTGTTTCTAGTTGGCTCTCTCAATCTGCACAACTTCAATCAACAGTGGTATTTATTGATAGCTAAATATGGGTATACTAAGGCACACAGGTGGGGCTATTAACTGCATTTTGCAGAATGAATTTTCAGAATAGAAAATATATAAAAATATACTTACAACAAGGGAAAAAGTAGCATATTATAACTTGAAGCAACTATGAAAACCCTCTTCAAAGAACTGAGGTAAAATCTTACCCTTACTACATTGAGGAATGTTTATCGTAATTTCAGGATCCTTCTTCAAACTAAATGACACATTTTTTCTTGGTGTTTTTGCTAATTCTGAAGCTGTAAACAGAAAATATATATATAATACATAATACCTTTTAAAGGACAATAATAGATTGTCCATTATTTCACTCATATAAATTCTTTAAAAAAAATATCTACCTATTATCTCCTTCTTTACAAAAATAGAGAAAATATAGTTGAATTTGTGTAAATTAAAGCCACTTACTGACTCAAACTGTTTCTAGCCTATCTTAAAATTGACCCAAGATATTGAGAGTCCCCATAAAAGCACTGTCTTCTTTTTTTTTCTTAACCTTCTTGGTTCTCTGTATCACTCACTCACTAGAGATTTTTGGGTTTGTTTTTTTTTAGCGAGCGAGAGAGAAAGAGACAGGGACAGGCAGGCAGTATGGGAGACAGATGAGAAGCATGAATTCTTCATTGCAGCACCTTAGTTGTTCATTGATTGCTTTCTCAGATGTGCCTTGACCAGGGAGCTTCAGCCAAGCCAGTGACCCTTGCTCAAACTAATGACCTTGGGTTCAAGCCAGTGACCTTGGACTTCAAGCCAGTGTACATGGAGTCATGTCTATGATTCCATGCTGAAGCAGGCAACCCGGTGCTCAAGATGGTGAGCCCGTGCTCAAGACGATGACCTCAGGGTTTCGAACATGTGTCCTCGTGTCGCAGAAAAACACTCCATCCACTGCACCACTGCCTGGTCAGGCTCAATAGTTTTATTTTTAATTGTTCTTTGAAATTATTTTTCCATTTGGGTTCAATAACATTAACCTGGTCCACTGGCTACTGCTTGTAGTTAGTTCATCTCTTTTTCACTGTCCTCATCTCCTCCCCAACAGTCTACCTGTAGGTATGCCTAAAGCTCAGGCCTTAGCCTTCTAACTACACTTGAACAATATACCATTTTTGGATAAATGCTGCTGATCCACAGGCTAGGAAAAAAACTTCACATCAAAAAGCCACAAGGTACAAAGTAAGTTAAGTGAGATCATTTTGGTTTCTTATGGAAATAAAAGAATTATCAGCCCTGCCCAGTTGGCTCAGCAGTAGAGCATCAGCCCAGTGTGTGGAAGTCCCGGGTTCAATCCCCAGTCAGGGCACACAGAAGCGCCCATTTGCTTCTCCACCCATCCCCCTCTCCTTCCTCTCTCTCTCTCTCTTCCCCTCCCACAGCCAAGGCTCCACTGGAGCAAAGTTGGTCTGGGCGCTGAGGATGGCTCCATGGCCTCTGCCTCAGGCACCATGGATGGCTCTAGTCGCAGCGGAGCAACACTCCAGATAGGCAGAGCATCACCCCCTGGTGGGCATGCCAGGTGGATCTCGGTCAGGTGCATGCAGGAGTCTGTCTGTCTGCCTCCCACTTCTCACTTCAGAAGAATTAAAAAAAATTCTCTTATCTGCTTTAAAATAATTATTAAAGAACAAAATGATCAAAAAGAAAGAAATGGAAGAGTTGAAGAGGAAAAAGAACAAGAGTCATCCATGTATGGTTACTGATTGACTCTAATAATAAAAAATTAGAACATAAACTTGCATGTCTTTTATTTTTCTAAAAATTAATTTGTATATTACACAATTGGTCTCCAACATATTGGAAATTTTAAAGTATAATTCTTCTTTGCCTTACGATAGCTTCTCATCAGGTTATTATCTGATCATTTTTAACCAATCTATTTTCAATTCCCCTAGTTATCTGTCTCCAAGTTGTTTGAACTCTGTCCATCCTTTCTACTTAGAATTTCTGCCTTTACTCTTTTGTTTGCATTTATTTACTCATCCTAAGACATGTTGTCTATATTTTTACAAAGCCTTCCAATCTAGTCTGTGATCTATTTCTAGCCCTATATCATGGTAGCTCAATTATATTTAATCATCATTTATACTCAGGGTGATATATGATTTTCTGTAAGATGAAAAGGCTTTCAGGCCCTGGCCAGTTGGCTCAGAGTCAACCCAGTGTGTGGAAGTCCCAGATTCAATTACCAGTCGGGGCACACAGAATTTGTGATCATCTCCTTTCCCTACCCACCCCTTTTCTCTTTCTTCCCCTCCCACAGCCATGGCTTAACTGATTCAAGCACATCATCCCCAGGAGCTGAGGATGGCTCTGTGGAGACTCCACCTAAAGTGCTAAAACTAGCTCAGTTATGAGCAGCCTCAGATGGGCAGAGCATCAGCCCAGACAGGGCTTGCCAAGTGGATCCCTGTCAGGGCACATTTGGGAGTCTGTCTCTGTATTTTCCCTACTCTCATTTAAAAAAAAAAAAAAATTTAAGGCATTCAGCCCTGGCTGGTGTTGCAGTGGATAGAGTGTCCTCCTGGGGTACCAATCACCAGCTGGATCCCAGGGTTGCTGGCTCAAACATGAAGTCACTGGTTCAAACCTCGGTTAGTCAGGACACATATGAGAACAATCAATGGCACAACTAAGTGGAATAAATGAGTTGATGCTTCTCTCTTCCTCTCTCAAATCAATGAGAAAGAAAATATTAAGGCATTCTATTTTATTGATACATCATTATGGTTATGTGCATGTTGATGATCCACTTGGAGAACTTCTACCTGATTGCTCCTCTGGGGTTTCCTTCTTTTTACTATTAGTTCTCCTCTGTCTCCAATGTTCTTTGTCCTGCCTCACTCTCCTCAGGCTTCATTTTGGTCTTGGTGTCTAACTGATCCTCCCTCTCATAATTACATTAGCATTTCTTCTCTGGTTTCTCAGAGAGCATATACAGAATTCAGTTATTTTTACAGATCAAAAAGAACTTTTACTTTCTTAATGCAGATTAAAAAAACACATCAGTTAATGAAAATTATTGTATGTACAATGTTAGGTTCAAATTAATGGTGTATTTAATATTACATCTTTCAGAAAAACTGAATTTTACAAATGACTAAATCATATTATTTTCAGAAACAAGTCTTATAATTACTTCTTATAGGTTCCTCATCAGTGCCAACACTTAACAAGAGTGCTTTCTGCTTGACCTTGAACATTTATATGGTCATTGGCTAGAATGCACAAAAATATACCACTTAAGAAATATATGTTGGTGCTTTATAATTATAAACAAGCCCTTTTATACATCCATTACATTTTACCAGGTAATAATTATTACTCTATTGCTTTTTACTCTTTAATATTCCCAAACTTTTATTTGGACCACCTTAATTTTCAAGGTGCTTTCACATGCTATTTTCTTTCCTCAAAGCTTTCAAAAATGATAACTACTCATACCACAAAATTCAAATATAGTGCCATTAGAATTTTTTAAAAGAATTAAATTGTCTGTTTAATTTTATGTTATATGTAATTTATTATAGTCTAATTCTCTGAAAATCAGTAATTCATGTGTAACTGATATTAAGTGGTAACTTGGTTAAAAAACTGTTAGAACAGTTCATTCCCAACAATTCTATATAAAGTTTTCTATAATACAAACAATATTTTTCTATATATATATGTAAAAGTCTTATGTAATAAATTCAGAATACGCCTATGTATCTTAAGTCACTCATTTACAGAACAAAAACTTATTAAGAACCTATGCTAGCTGTTGTAGGAAGAAAAGGAAGACAGTGTTCCTACTTTTAAGAAGCTTAGAACCTAGCTGAGAACAGAAGATATCTGAGCATGAAAAAATAAAAACTAACAACTTTTTAAGTATGCATGATAACGTAAGATATAAAATGACATCTCTCATCATTCTTTTAAGGAATACAAGAGAATGTGGTTAAACACACCTTCTTAGAAAAGGTAAATAGTGATTACAAATATTAATAAAAATATCAACATACCTAATTTAGCCATCTTTTCAGGGTGTTTCCTATTCTGAAAAGAATAAACTTTATTCCCACCAATGGTAACAGAGCCGTGTTTCAAGGATTCTGAAAGAGAAAATACTAAATGAGTTTATGAACAACACCATTTAACAAAAAAAAAAGAAAAATTTTAACTAAAAAGATTTGTACCCATCAATGCCTTACACAAAGATTTGATACATGTTTATACATAAAATATTTAATCTTTTTTTTTTTACAGGGACAGAGAGAAAGTCAGAGAGAGGGATAGATAGGGACAGACAGGAACGAAGAGAGGTGAGAAGCATCAATCATTAGTTTTTCGTTGCCGTTAAGACACCATAGTTGTTCATTGATTGCTTTCTCACATGTGCCTTGACCGCGGGCCTTCAGCAGACTGAGCCACACCTTGCTGGAGCCAGCGACCTTGGGTCCAAGCTGACGAGCTTTTGCTCAAGTCAGATGGGCCCCGCGCTCAAGCTGGCAAGCTTGGGGTCTTGAACCTGGGTCTTCCGCATCCCAGTCCGATGCTCTATCCACTGTGCAACCGCCTGGTCAGGCATATACATAAAATATTTAAAAGGCCTGACCAGGCGGTGGCACAGTGGATAGACCGACGGTCTGAGATGCGGAAGGACCCAGGTTCAAGACCCCAAGGTCGCCAGCTTGAGCGTGGGCTCACCTGCTCTGAGCAAAAGCTCACCAGCTTGGACCCAAGGTCGCTGGCTCCAGCAAGGGGTTACTCAGTCTGCTGAAGGCCCGCAGTCAAGGCACGTGTGAGAAAGCAATCAATGAACAACTAAGATGTCGCAACAGCAACAAAAAACTGGTAATTGATGCTTCTCACCTCTCTCCGTTCCTCTCTGTCCCTATCTATCCCTCTCTCTGACTCTCTCTCTGTCTCTGTTAAAAAAAAAAAAAAATTAAAAGTACACAACAGACCATGATACTACTTATATAAAATTTAAAACACAAAAAAACATTCACAGATACACAAAAATATATATGTAAAATTATTTTTTAAAAGTCTACTGAGCCTGACCTGTGGTGGCTCAGTGGGTAAAGCATCGACCTGGAATGCTGAGGTCGCTGGTTTGAAACCCTGGGCTTGCCTGGTCAAGGCACATATGGGAAGCAACTACTACTAGCTGATGCTTCCTGCTCCATCTACCCCCTCCCCCCCTTTATCTCTCTCTTCTCTCTAAAAATCAATAAACACAATCTTAAATAAAAAAAGTCCACTAAAAAATCCCTCCAGACTAGAAATATGTATTCAGCCTGACTAGGCGGTGGCGCAGTGAATAGCGCATCAGACTGGGACGTAGCGGACCCATGTTTGAAACCCCAAGGTCACCGGCTTGAGCATGGGCTCACCAGCCTGAGCGCAGGGTCGCTGGCTTGAGCCCAAAGGTCTCTGGCTTAAAGCCCAAGATTGCTGGTTTGAGCCCACGGTCACTGGCTTAAACAAGGGGTCATTCACTCTGCTGTAGCCCCCTGGTCAAGGCATATATGAGAAAGCAATCAATGGACAATTAAGGAGACTTAAGGAGCCGCAACGAAGAATTGATGCTTCTCATTTCTCTCCCTGTCTCTATCTCTGTCGCCAAAAAAAAAAAGTTTTAAATTTCATGGACAGGGGTAATTAGGAGAAAATGTTTAAAAAGGCTCCTTAGAAGATAATTTTTAAAAAGAGAGAGAAGGAGATTGAAAAACACTGCTCTAGGCAGAATTTCCCAACCAGTCTTCAGAAATTAAAGACAGAGGTTATCAGTGTGCTGACTGGCCTTTGAGGATGCTGGCAGGACCTGCAGGGTGCGTGAGGATAAGAGTCAAAAGCCCTAGGGCATGTGTCCCCAGTCTGGAGCATTCTCCATTTATTCCAGTATGCTTCCAAATATTATATGCTGTGGATGTATTAGGTGAAAAAGGTTGAAAATTCTAAGTTTCTACTCCAAATACAGTAAGAAAACATTTTAAGAAAATATTTAAATATATATATATTGCTTTCAATATTCTTAGCTCTAGTATAATAGGTAGTCAAGAATCCAAAGCTCAGCCCTGGCTGGGTAGCTCTGTGAATAGTGTTGTCTGAGGATGTGGGTTCGTTCGACCCCTGGTCAGGCCACATATGAGAAGAAACCAATGAGTGAACAACTAAGTGAAACAAGCTGATGCTTCTCTTTTTTTCTCTTTCTCCTTTCCTCTCTTTCTCTCTCTCTTAAATCAATGAAAAATTAATAAAAAATAAATAAAATAAAAAAGAATTCGCCTGACCAGGCGGTGTCGCAGTGGATAGAGTGTCGGACTGGGATGCGGAAGACCCAGATTCGAGACCCCGAGCTCGCCAGCTTGAGCGTGGGCCCATCTGGCTTGAGCAAAAAGCTCGTAAGCTTGGACCCAAGGTCGCTGGCTCCAGCAAGGGGATGCTTGGTTTGCTGAAGGCCCGCGGTCAAGGCACATGTGAGAAAGCAATCAATGAACAACTAAGGTGTTGTGACGGCAACGAAAAACTAATGATTGATGCTTCTCACCTCTCTCCGTTCCTGTCTGTCTGTCCCTATCTATTCCTCTCTCTGACTCTCTCTCTGTCCCTGTAAAAAAAAAAAAAAATCCAAAGTTCTATTTGCAATATGTCCTAAAAATGTCAACTCTCTGTTGGAACATTTTTCAGAGACTCCACCTTGCCCACTAAGCCTGAGGGATCGTGGTCATTTTCTGTATCAAGTCACTTAACACTGGGAACAAAAGTAGAAGCATTGACTCAAGACGTGAAAAAAATGGAGTACTCATGATGGCAATTTATAAGCCACATATGAGTAAAAAATATGTACATGAGGGAGACAGAGACCACAGAGGGAATGGAATAGATGCACAGCAATGACATAAGAGACTAGGAGATCCATGAAAGTAAAGTCTCTCAGTTTTTAATTTGGTCTCAGTTCCAATGCCTCTAAGTGCCCAATGATACTGATTTCATTCCTTGACCTTTATATTTTTAAGCCAATTTGAATAGAAACATGCTCCTATTACCCTAATATAATAAATTTGTGCTCCTTGAGCCCTAATTAAATATAATTCAAGCCTAAAAAAAGTTTGTTTTTTTTTTGTGACAGAAACAGAAGGACAGATAGGGACAGAAAGGCAGGAAGGGAGAGAGATGAGAAACATCAATTATTCCTTGTGGCTCCTTAGTTGTTCATTGATTGCTTTCTCATATGTGCCTTGACGGGGAAGGGGGGAGGGGGGAGAGACGGGACTACAGCAGAGCTAGTGACCCGTTGTTCAAGCCAGTGACCTTGGGTTCAAACTGGTGAGTTGTGCTCAAACCAGATGAGCCCATGCTCAAGTCAGCGACCTTGGGGATTCGAACCTGGGTCCTCTGCATCTCAGTCTGATGCTCTATCCACTGTGCCAGCACCTGGTTAGGCTCAAACCTAAAAAATTTTAAATATAATTTGGCAGGAATCTGATATACATTAGTTGGGATGACATTATTTCTTGGAATATTCCTTCTAACTCTTTCTATAAAAAAGATCAAGGTAATAATTTGAAATTATTTCAAATTAGTTAAAAATATAAATATCTTAAAAATAACTTACTTCCAGCCTTTTCAACTATAGAGAAAAAAATCTGAAGCAATACTTTCCTCGTGAGAAATACATTAATATAGCACACTACATGAAAAGTTTTGGAGATGGATGGTGGTGATAGTAGCACAGTATTTTGAATATATTTAACACAAGAGTATATTGAACTATACTCTTAAAAATGGTAAAGAGCCTGACCAGGCGGTGGCACAGTGGATAGAGCGTCGGACTGGGATGCGGAAGACCCAGGTTCGAGACCCCGAGCTCGCCACCTTGAGCGCAGGACCATCTGGCTTGAGCAAAAAGCTCGTCAGCTTGGACCCAAGGTCGCTGGCTCCAGCAAGGGGTTGCTTCGTCTGCTGAAGGCCCGCGGTCAAGGCACATGTGAGAAAGCAATCAATGAACAACTAAGGTGTTGCAACGGCAACCAAAAACTAATGATTGATGCTTCTCACCTCTCTTCGTTCCTGTCTGTCTGTCCCTATCTATCCCTCTCTCTAACTCTCTCTGTCCCTATAAAAAAAAAAAGCAAACAAAAAAAATGGTAAAGAGCCCTGGCCAGGTAGCTCAGCTGGTTAGAGCATCGTCCCTATACACCAAGGCTGAGGCTTAGATCCCCAGTCAGGGCACATACAAGAATCAACCAATAGATGCATAAATAAATCAATGTTTCTCTCTTTCTCTGTCTCAAATTAAAAAAAAAAAAAAGGTAAAGATGTCAAATGTTATGTTATGTGTATTTACAGTAAAAAATAATAATTTGGAAAAACTAGTATGGTATACTATCACCTAATCTACCAGACTACTTTTATGTATCCTGCAAAGCAATCTGGCTATTTATAAATAAACATTCCCCCTTGCTTCCCAAGTACCTTGAACATCTCGTCCTAAAATTTCCACACAGTTCTTATCTTTTAAGACTTCTTGGCCATCCTCCTCCAAATCATATTCTGGCTTCTTTATTACTTTTTTTGTGTTGACTAAAAGTTGAGGTCGCTCCTTTTTTAATTTAGCTCCTATAAGAACATTCAAAGCATTAGAACATTACAGGTGTAAATTCTTGCTAAACTTTACATTTAATTAAGTAAATAAATTGTACTACTTATATTAGCATTACTAAAAAGATGGAAAAAATTCAGTGTTTCTCTTTGATTAAAGTAGACCACTCTTATACAGTTTATATAACTAAGTATCAATCAGAACAACCCCCAAAACTTAAAAGTATATTTTTGGGAGCATTTGAGATCTTGCTCACTGGCATATGTCCTGAGTTTGGCTCAAATAAACTCTTATAAAAATTAAAAATAAAGTGTATATTTTTGGGTGTCAAAATAACTACTCATTTCAATCACAATGGGTAGTTATTTACTAACACTACTGAGCATTTCATATTACATAAGGCTTATTTTTAATTTTCAATAAAGTTTGAAAAGAGGAAACTAAAAAAGTTTTTATTTACAGTCTTAGTAGATCAAATACTGTGTACTTTATTTTCAAAATTGGTTAAAATATTTTAAAAAGTGGAATAATCCATAACCATTACAATGGTATCTTCAATTGTATGAACACTTAGTACCTTCTTCTCTATCAAGAATGTGGTAAAGAACATCATCATCTCCCACAAACCGAACTTTCAGGATCCTGTCTTCCTTTAATTCCAGCTTATTCATCATTGCCAACCTAAACAGAAGCAATAAAGTACTAAAAAGTGATGAAAAATTCATATCAACTGCCAAATAAACATTCACATAATACATGTAAATGTAAGTGAGATTTTAAAGTCATTTTAAGTATGAAAAATGTATTATGCATTATTGTGTAAATATTACATTTTTTTATAATTATTTATTTGAAAAATAAAAGGGGAAGAGGTGAATGAGATTTGCAAAGAGCCAAATTTAATCAAGGCAACTAAAATGTAGTGGCAGGAAAACCCTCTGTCTATATAAAAAGCTCTAACCAATCTATAGAACATTACCAGAAAGGGAATGGTTAGTACCTGAGAGTTTAGAAAAGGTGCAACCAAACAAAGAATATGGTTTGGTGGATCTTAATTTCTGCTCACTAGAAAGATATAGTACATTCAAAAGGTCTGTGTACTTCACTGCTGTACCAAGCCTGGATCAGTAATCCTCTTCCCTTTACTATTACTGCATTCTGACCATACAATTTTACAAATATAAATGGCTTTCTAGGTATCTTGGTAACTAAAAAGTAAAGCATAAGTCTTTCCAATACTTCATAGTCAGTTTCTCACTGAACAAACATGAATTTGGCAAGCAAAAGATTAATCAATTCTGGCTACTCTGACAAAATTAGCTTCATAGATGATTCCAACTATCTGCCAGCTAATCAGTTTACCCAAAACTCTCTTATAAATCCTATTTTTGCCTTTTCTCCTGAAAAGAGGAACTATTGACTGTGTTCCTCATGGGTCAATTATTTGCATGCAGTTAACCTACTAAATGTTATAACTAGCACTTAAATGACTTGTCTTAGTTTTCATTTACCTTTAAAGGTACTACACATTCTGCAGTTGGAAAATTCAAGTGAAGTCCCCTGTAATTGAAAACAATAGCTCAGTCAGCATCAGCTACTAGGAAAAGAAAAGCAACCACAGAAGGTCATGAGTTTTAACAAGATAAATACATAAATGAATTAAGTTCTGATAAAGCCAAAGGTATTATGATAGCACAGTAAAGGGTAAAATGACCACTCCCATTTAGCCAGGAAACCTTAGAAACTGAGAAGATCTGGATTGGGAGGTGGATAGAGAAAGGAAGCCAAAATTTGAGCACTTACTATGTACTAGACATAGTTTTGAATATTCTATATGTATTCTCATCTACTCCTCACAACAATTCTATTAGGGTTATACTTGTGTACAGAGATAACACTTCATCTAGACTGACCAGTGGTGGGGCAGTGGATAGGACATCAACCCGGCATGCTGAGGTCCCAGGATCAAAACCCCGACCGAGGTCACCAGCTTGAGCATGAAGTGCCTGCCTTGAGGGTTTGAGCAGGGGATCACTGATATGACCCCATGGTCACTGGCTTGAGCAGGGAGTCACTGGCTCAGCTGGAGCTGCCCCCCAAAAGGCAGTTATGAGAATCAATCAATGAATAACTGCCACAACTACAAGCTGATGCTTCTCATCTCTCTCTCACTAAAAAAAAAAAAAAAAAGATAATACTTCATCTATAATTTATATGACTATTGCCAGTGGAACATACCCTTTAGAGCCATCTTTTTATTTTATTTATTTTTTAACTCATTTTAGAGAGAGGAGACAGAGAAAGAGAAAGAGAAAGGGGAAGAAGCAGAAAGCATCAACTCCCATATGTGCCTTGACCAGGCAAGCCTGGGGTTTTGAATCAGCGACCTCAGCATTCCAGGTCAATGCTTTACCCATTGCACCACCACAGGTCAGGCTTGAGCCATCTTTTTAGTCGTGATAGTGCTTATTATGGAGAAAAAATTTAACATATCTACGTGACATTTGTATACAATAAACTATTTCTTTGTATCTGTAAAAAAGAGTATCTTTGAGGAACTGTTTTAGACACTTTTATGTACACCAGCTCATTAAATCCTCAGATTCACTTAAGTAAAATATATGTAATTCCCCCTATTTATAGATGAGTAAACTGAGTTAAATAATAAATTACTCAAATTCACACTATTAGAAAGTATGTTAAGACTGAAATCCAAGTCTAATTACAAAGTCTCTGATCATTCCATTATACAACACATTTCTCCCACCATTAAATACAAATCTGTTATCCAAAATGCTTGTTTTGATCTGGAAACTATTCAATATATGTTAATCATTATCCCATATGGCAGTTCAAATGTCTAAAGACATCTAAAGATGCTCTAGGTTTCCAGTTCATTAAGTTAACCATTACTAGTTCTACTAACGCATACTTTTTTTTGTATTTTTCCGAATTTAGAAGAGGGGAGGTGGTCAGACAGACTCCTGCATGCGCCAGACCAAGATCCACCCAGCATGCCCACCAGGGGGCGATGCTCTGACCAATTGGGGCATTGCTCTGTTGAGGCCAGAGCCATTCTAGTGCCATAGAGCCGTCCTCAGTGCCCGGGCCAACTTTGCGCCAATGGAGTCTTGGCTGAAGAAGGGAAAGAGAGAGAGAGGAAGGAAAGGGGAAAGGGTGGAGAAGCAGATGGACGCTTCTATGTGCCTTGACCAGGAATCGAACCCACAACTTCCACACTCCGGGCCAACACTCTACCACTGAGCCACCCGGCCAGGGCCATACTTCGCATACTTTTAAGAGTTTGGCCAGATTCAGCATAATCTACGTTGCTTTAAATTGTAATACTGTGGCCTGACCAGGTGATGGCACAGTGAATAGAGTGTCTGTCTGGGATGCTGAGGACCCAGGTTCAAAATCCTAAGATTGCAGGCTTGAGAGCAGGCTCACCAGCTTGAGCACGGGATCACGGGTCTGGGTCTGGGATCACAGACGTGACCCCACAGTCGCTGGTTTGAAGCTCCAAGTCACTGGCTTGAGCCCAAGGTGGCTGGCTTGAGCAAGGGGTCACTGGCTCAGCTGGAGCCCTGCCCCCAGTGAAGACACATGAGAAAGCAATCAATGAACTAAGGTGTAGCAACAAGTTGATGCTTCTCATCTCTCTCTCTTCCTGTCTGTCCCTCTCTCTCTTAAAGAAAATAAACTGTAATGCTGTGTTCTACAAAGGATTTGAAGCGATGACAATAAGCGGATAAATACTGACAGAGAGTCTGGATCAGGGAAAATATAAAGAAAAGCAGAAAATAAAATACAAAGAATTTTGAGCTTTAAGCTCCCTGACAATCAATGTGAACGGAGAAAAGGTCAATTACATGATTCTCATTAAGTTCAGTAGTCCCTTCAGGAGAGAAAAAATTACAAGAAAAATTTAAAAACAAGTATCTAGACAACTGAATATTGTCTATGCTATTTCCCTATAGTACTTGGTCTTGTTTTATCCAGATTTTTAAGGCATCTATTATATAACACAGAATCACCAAAGTGAAGATAATTGTACAAAGACCTTGACAGAATCCTCTCCTTCCTTTTTCTACAAGAATTTCTGGAGAAAAAAAAACACAACACCTGAGAATCACAATAAAATGCAAATATTTAGTGACCAACTTACTCTTCAAGGCACTGTCTAGTGTGCGGACCAGAGTGGCTAGAAATTCTGGGTCCCCAGGGAGAACGGTGCAGAATTAAATAGACTCATCAAGAAAAGAGAATGGGACCAGGAGGCCTCTTCGATGCTGATGGCAATATCAGAGAGAATAGCTCCAATTTGCTTTATTATATAGCCATATGCAAATAAGGAAGTCTTTGATACAAAGTCACACATCTGAGGCAAAAACTGGAACTCTCTTAAGGCATAAACAGGAATCCCCCACCATACAAAAGTTAAATCAACCAACATCTGAAAAAAGGGTGAGAGGAAGGGCTTGTAAATTGCTTCCAGCAACTTAAGCAAGAGTGCAAATACTCAGCTTCATAGCCAATGTAGGTGGTACTGGGAGAACTTAGCCTTTTGCTAAGCCTCGAATTTACAAAAGCTTTTTGCCACTTGCAGTCTGTCTACTCCAGTCTTGAGTGTTTTTTTTTTTATTTTTATTGATTGATTTGCCTGAGAGAAAGAAACATAAATTTGTTGTTCCACTTATTTATGTATTCATTGGTAGAATCTTGTAGGTGCCTTGACAGGGCATCAAACCAGCATCCCTGGTGTATTGGGAGGATGCTCAAACCAACTGAGCTCCCGGACCAGCTTGCTAATTAAGTGAACTCCTTTCAAAGAGTTAACAAGGCAATAAATACAGCAGCACCAAATGAGTGTTAAAACTGCAACCCACTCCTTTAAGAGCAAATAAAGAATTTGCTGCAAAGTTTAAGAACACAACCCCTTTTTGTGTGTGTGTATGTGACAGAGACACAGAGATCGAGAGAGGGATTATTAAATGAAATCATGTGCTTGGCATATAAAAATGCAAATGAAATGTTCCCTATTACGGGTATTTTTACTTTAAACTTCAACTTAATATGCAGATCTCTTGTACTTCTCTACATCACATCTAACAGAAAAAGTGATGAATAAACGATGAAAACAAAAGTGTTTCGTCCGTTGCCATTACACCAAGTTGTAGGACCATGCTACCTTTCTTCTGATAACAATTTAATTAGGGAAAGGTGTGATGGTTCTATTGGGATTCTGGCTGGAAACCGACAATACAACAACATTCTTTTAACTTAAAAGGAAAGTTCTACTAAAGGAACCAGGCTTAGCGACATTTTACAACCAAGTGTTGTTCCAGGGTGACTGTTCAGTTAGGATTCAGTTGGTGCTTCCAGATTGGGAAAGTATTTCGCTCCAGGGGTAGCTCTGGAACGAAACCTCGTCCTCTTCAGCCTTAAAGGTGCCCACTCCCATCCCAGGACACTGTAATTCGTTCGTTACAGATAACTCTCTTTACAATCACAAGGTTCCTGATGTCGGGAAAAAGGCATGCTGGTAACAGGAGTCCCTTGCCCGTTAAGTCCTGTCACTATTGGAGAGACAGAAAAACGGTCTGTCCAGAGCGCGCCTGTCACCCCAAGAAGTATTTACCGACTTTGGCCTGGGCCTAGCGTCGCTGACTAGTTGGCTGCGCTACGCCACCCTTGGGTCCTCGCGACCACGGGGCTCGGGGGACAGCCTGGGGAGGAAAAAGGGAGAGACGCAGCGACCCTGCTCCGAGTGCCGAGAGGAAGCCCGAGGACACGCGCGCCCCAGGTAGTCGGCGGGGCTGGACGCACCGTGACTCACCTCAAAAGCTCCTAGCTCAGCAGGAGAGGGAGACAGGTTCCGCGAGAGCCCCACCACGCACCGCTAGGTCTCCGCCAGGCGCCTGTGTCGCGTTCCTGCTGAGGTCGTCGCAAGGAAGGCGGCTTCCGCTGAGGGGGAAGGCCAAATTCTAAGTGGTGCCAGAAGCAGTCGCAGAGTCGTGCACCAAACCCCTGAGTCCTGGCGGGGGACGGGAAGCCTACTGTGCACACCGAATCTCCCGCCCTGCACAGGGGGCGGGGCCCAGCGGAACCAATAGAAAGCGGATTCGGCCGAGAGCGATGGCTCTGCGAGCCATCCGACGCCGACTTGCGAGACCCGCCCACCAAGAAACGTCAGGAAAACTAGTCCCGGGGAGCTGTGTTTGGGACTTTCCGCTTCCGGGGAAGGAAGAAGGCATTGGTTAGAAAGGAGGGGGTTTGTTGAAGTGTAACGTTCTGAGCGGTTTTTTTCTGCCTTGAGGGAATCTTAAAAGTCTTCATTTGTTTTTCTAGATACTTTCTTTTGAAGAAAAATATAATGGGAATGAATTCATGTTCTTTTTTGTTTAAGCTTTTACCTATTTTGGCGTGAAAGGTGGGATCCTGTGTATCTCAAATGTTAGGAATAAGGAGGAGGGGAGACAGTACTCTATAAAAAAGAGAATTAGTGCGGGGGCACTCAATATGGAGGTATGATGAGATTGTTAATGGAATGAATAGACAGGGAAAACAGAATGAGCAGACATAGAAAGAGGTATGAAGAAAGGGAATGAACCTGCTGAGATACAGTATTATCCACTAACAGAAAGTCAATTTATTTGGATTCATTCATTCAAAACAAAACTGCAGAGTCCCATGTGAGGAATAGAGTGAAGAAGTGGAGTCACTATAGTCATGCTGCTAAATTACTATAATCAAGTACCGTACGTTGAGGTATGAGGAAACAGTTCCATTCTTACTTTTAATTAGCCTGGGCAGTCGAACTTTCCAGTCCCCTGGCAATGCCTGGATATACATCAAACCTCCATGTAACCCTCTGATTACTCCCTGAAGGACTCAGGAAAGGATGTTCTCATATTTAGACCACTTGACTTATCCAGACCATCAGTTATTTATTAGATTACTATCTTGGATCAATCCAGAGGGTAAGAATGTAGAACTCATTCTTCTCAAATGTAGTTATTTGTTCTGTTTTGTATTTTGAGAGAAAGAGAAATGAGAAGCATCAACTCATAGTTGCAGCACCTTAGTTGTTCATTGATTGCTTTCTCATCTGTGCCTTGGGGGAGGGGGAGAGGTGCTCTCGCTGAGCCAGTGATCCCTTGCACAAGCCAGCAATTTTGGGCTCAAGCGAGCAACAGTGGAGTCACGTCTATGATCCCAAGCTCAAGCCTGAGACCCTTGTGCTCAAACTGGTGAGCCTGTGCCCAAGTGACTTCAGAGTTTCCAACCTGGATCCTCAGTGTCTCAAGTTAATGCTCTATTCACTGCACCACCACTGGTCAGGCAAGTGTAATTTTACTATAAGAACTCAGGTTTTCTTTCTTCTTTGGGTCAGTCTGGGTATTGCCTAGTTGTGCTTCTGATTTGCAAACCCTAGAACCCTTGAATAAAGAAATTTTATGAGAGTACATTTTATTAAAGCTGGGGACAGTGAAACAAGGAAAGGCCTAGGATAGAAGCAACAGGAAAAAGCCTAGGTGGGACTGCTTTGACTCTAGAAATGTTATAGGAAAGAAGTGAGCCAAGGTAGGGCTGCTGTCAGCTCACTGGAAAGTCTGAGACAAGGAGGTTTGAAGACAGGTTCAGAGGGTTAGCCCAGGTGAACTACCACTGCCCATTGCTCTCCTGACTGTAAGTCCCATGGGGACCCTTAGGGTTTAGGATAAAGGAAATTAAAAGTTCATGTCCAAGAAGGGGCATGGTAGTACTCTAGAGAGAGCTGCACTGGGTCTTTGTTTTGATGGTTTTTACTTACTTATTTTTAGAGAAAGAGGGAGAGACAGAAACATCAATCTGTTCCTGTACGTACCGACTTGAGGATCAAACCAGCAACCTCTGTGCTTCCAGACAATGCTCTATCTAACCAACCTAGCTATCCAGCCAGGGAAATCTTGAGGGTCTTTTAAAATCTCTCTTTTGTGGCCTGACCAGGCAGTGGCGCAGTGGATAGTGTTGGACTGGGACACGGAGGACCAGGTTTGAAAACCCAAGGTCGCTGGCTTGAGCGCAGGCTCATCTGGTTTGAGCAAGGCTCACCAGCTTGAGCCCAGGGTTGCTGGCTTGAGCAAAGGGTCACTCGCTCTGCTGTAGCCCCCTGGTCAAGACACATATGAGAAAAGCAATCAATGAACAACTAAGGAGCTGCAACAAAGAATTGATGCTTCTTATTTCTCTCCCTTCCTGTCTATCTGTCCCTTCTCTGTCTCTGTCACAAAAAAATAATAAATAAAACCTCTCTTTTGTGGGTAAGAGTCATAGGGGAGGGTGTCAGAAGAATATTCATCAGCTTTCTAGGTACATTCTTCATTGTTGATTCATCAAAGTGAGCATACAGGGAAGTTTGAGATTATTCTCCAGTCAGCTTTCCTGGTATTACTTTTATCTTGGGTCTGCCTGGTTCTAACCGGGTTTATTAGTTCCCTTGACTTCATCAATCCTTGGATTTGACAGGCACAAATAGCACTAATTGGGTCTCTGTCCTTTAGCTCCCTGACCAGGGTGATTTAACTTATTTATTCTCTGGTCATGGAGGAGAGGTATAAATCATTTGCTGTCAAGTGTCCTGGGTTAGGAAAGATAAGATCTTGGATTCACTATATGGCTGTAAATTGGTCAAATTGTTTAGGCCTTGTTTAATGATCTTGTATCAGTTTCCTTA
Organism: Rhynchonycteris naso; assembly: GCA_037038555.1. NCBI lineage: Eukaryota > Metazoa > Chordata > Mammalia > Chiroptera > Emballonuridae > Rhynchonycteris > Rhynchonycteris naso. Next base: position 32,984,920 of record CM072997.1, on the reverse strand, counting down.
TTCTTCTTGCCCAGGAATTTTGCTAGTTTTTTATTATCCTGCCTCAGTATTAATCAAGCTTTGAAGTAATGCATTTTCTTTAAAGTGTTTAAACAGTATCTGGCACATTCTATCACTCAATAAATAATTGTTATTCAAATGGAAAAATAATCTTTGAACCATAAAATATTGTGACCTGGGCCAGTTATATATGTGTGGAGGAGAATCTTATCAATATTCACTATTTTATTGGAATATCTTAATGACTTTCTTTTTTGTTTTTATATTTTCTAAGGTTTTCAAAATGAACAAGTATTAAATTTTTAAATTATTTCCCCTTGAGAGAATCATTGATTTGTTGTTCTACTTATTTATGCATTCATTGGTTGATTTTTTCCAAATTATAAGCTAAAGTTTATTTAGAAAGTTACAGAGGTAGTAGAAGTGAGAGCCAGCTGGGCTGTGTGGGCTCAGGAAGCAAGTTACAGGGGCAGAAGAAGGGCCCTTGGAGCTTAGGAGAAAGAAAGACAAAGGTACCCTTTGTCTGGTGGGGGCTGGAGGGTAGGGACAGGCACCAGCAAGCTCCAGTGAGAGAGAGTGCACAGGGAATAAGGGAAGTAAGTGCAGGCATGCTCCAGAGAGGAATAGTAGTGTGAGGTCCTTTTTAAACTGAATTTATTGAGGTGACATTGATTAATATAAGTATACAGGTTTCAGGTTATACAGTTCTTTTTTTATTTTTTTATTGATTGATTTTTAGAAAGAGGAAGGGAGAGAGAAACATTTATTTGTTGTTCCACTGATTTCATGCCGTCACTGGCTGACTCCTGTATGTGGGGATGGAACTCTCTTCTACCTCCCCACCCACTTTCCTTCTTATGATCACCATACTAATGTTTGTGTCTAAGAGTGTTCCTTTGCTTAATCTCTTCACCTTTTCAACAGTCCCTCAACCCCACACTGATTAATTATTGTATGTGCCCTGACTGGGGATCAAACCCACAACCTTGGTGTACAGACAATGCTTAATCAACTGAGCTACCCAGCCAGGGCAGCATTTAGCTGCTTTAACGTTCAGAGACAAATTTGCTTCTCAACAATAACATACAGAAACATATGGCACATATTTTATATATTAATTTTACTTCTGCCTTCACCTTCATTCTTATTTTATGGTGCTATATGTAGTTTTATATATTGCCTTAATTCTATAAACTCTCTTACTTTAATAGGGTGTCAAATAAATAAAAGGCTCAGACATACATAAATTGCTTCCAAAAAATGCAACAAAGGGTCTTTTTAAGGTATGAAATTTAGGTAAGATATGAAATTAACTCAGGAAAATCCAGTCAAAAGCCAAATAAAGCTGTATTGTTATACTGTACAAAAGAAAATTTACATTCTTAATGTAATTAGATACAACTAGGGAAAAATTACACATCTCTCAAGAAATGCAATATTTAACATCTTAGATATGGTTCTGCATTGCAGACTGATAATGAATTTTATACATCCTTATTTACAATATCTTAAAATATTTTTTTCATTTTTTCATCTCTGGCAGATAGATATTTACAGGTCAACAATGACTACATTTCACATTTCAACAATCAACAGTATTAACCAGTTTCAGTAAAACAGTTAAGATAATGGCTTACATGCACCAATAAATATGATCTTAAATGTGCAGTTTTCTTCAGTTCTGAAAAAAAAATGAAGGTTTTCACTAGTCCTAGTTTGAAAGGACATCAGTCAATAAAGATCATATTTTCTTCATGCCTATCCTATTTAAATTTTCACCAGCACTATTCTCTAAATACTTGGGAAGTTTAAACCAAGCCATAGGTTGATGCTGGTTAAAAAAAAAAAAAAGAGCTGATCTATACATTCCATATTATTTTATGAAGCAAATATGAGAAAGTAGGATATTTCCTTTTTACTTGTCCATTTGACAGAGATCAGACTATAAAACGCTCAAGTGGTAGAAACTTCAGAAACTGTAGTTCAGGAGAGACAAATTATTATGGGGAAAATCATCTTTGACCGTATTATACTGTTCCATTTAAACTGAATGTAAAGCCAGCATAATTCTCAGAATAAAATGATTCACTGTAGCTGATGTAGTTATTACAAATATTTTAAAACACATGGAGCATTGAGCATAATCTCTCAATTCAGTTAAGATGAAACAACCCACAAACCTACATTAGTAATTGTTAGCCAATCTTCTTTCCAAGACAGCTGATCATACATTCATTCCTTTTTAACTACCACCTGATACAAAAAAAATAACACATAGGACCTGTTTGGAACATCAGTTAATATACAATTACATTTCATGTTTTCTAAAAAACCCATTGTTTAATAGTTTAAGTAAATCCTTTAGTTCTCATTGGTTTATATATTGAAAAAAGAGTATTTTAGCTTTTATAAACCAATCATGTTTTTCTGCAAAGAAAAAATACACCCAGAGTGACCATGTACATAAATTATGTAAACATACCATTTTAGCCCATATCGTACTTATTATAGTTGCCATTGCCCATTGAAAAGGTTCATTTCAATAATTCCCCCCTCAAATTTACTTTCAAAAAGTCACAATATCATACAATATATTAATATTAGGAACTCACCCCTTTTTTATTCAATACTGATGAACAGAATCCTTAATTTGAATTAAGGAGACAGGAAAATGTGCCATAGCAATAAATGAACTTAACCTTAAACTGGTACTTTTGCTAGAAATATAAATGTTGACATTTTACTGACATAATAAGAAAACCTCATATAGAATATTGTAGGTACTGTACATCTATGTTTCAGCTCAAAGAATATTTTAATATCTATTCCCCCCAGGACTAGAAAGCAATCCTTCATGCTAAAGTAGCCTTACTCCTTAACAGTTAGTACTTTAAAAATTATATTTGGTTGACACATTTTCTTTGGTAAATTTTGTAATCAATGAAGACATAAAGAATTCCTTCTGATATAACTAACACTAAGCTGCTGACTGACATTCCCATACAGCAAACCAGATTGATATCAATTCTATAGTTGGGGATGGACTACCTAGTTAAGTTCCTTTTCTTTGAAAATATAATAATTTCTTTATTTAACCCTACTTCCATATATATAAAAACACACATATATATTATATATATATGGATTCATTAATACTTTAAGCCACACATAATTCTAATTTATAATTTTTTAGGTAAGATCTATGTTAAACATAATAGCATAATAGTGGAAATCTGAATATGCCTTAAGTTGTAAACATTTTCTCAAAATCCAGAAGCAAAACAAAGAACTATATTTTGTTTCTGTACTATGCTGCCAGGTATTGCCCATCGTTCCTAGCTTTCTGCTAACTTCTATCCTGAACTGTCTGCTCTTGTATAAATTTCCCATGTGACCTATGACTAAAACTACCAAAATATTGAAGAAATTGCAGTTACCAATATATTCTGGTTCGATTTAGAAGAAATGTGCCCTCACGGGCAAGGGAAGTTTGGGTGATGATGACCCCTCTAATTGTTGTGGTTTAGGATCACCATACAAATTCTGGCACCATCAAAAATCTAGTATATTTTAAGTACACACTGAATGACTCAATGAACAGTATCTCCTACGTATGTTTAGTGTCAATATGATATACCTATTAGGTATATAACACCGTTAATACCAAAACTTATGTCTTACATTAATCAACATAAACCCCTTGTAATTTTACTTGCACTGTTCACAACTTTACACTGCATTCCACGTTCTTATAATCTGGCGAGTATGCCAGATATTTAGAGTTTCAGTTATCAATATTATCTAGTTGTTTTTCAAACAACTTGTTTCTAAAAACCACTTTGGAAAAAATTAAAGTATTACAAATAAGGGTCTCAACCAACTTGGTGGTTCGAAACATGACAATAATCATTCCATTTGAAAGATAAAAAGTATTTTATTCAGACTGTTTATCATAGCCATAGTCTAGAAAAGTTGCTCTAAAATTCTTATGGATGTTCCAAACACTAGCATGACCTATTAAACATTTTTAAACTTAGAAAATAAATACATAACCAAAATACTGACTTAAAAAAAACCAAAACAAAATTTACTCTGTAATGCAAGGTCAGAAGTGGAAGGATCCTTCTTTGCCAGTGTTTGTATAAATAATGTGCTACCACCTAAAGACACATACTAATTTTTTTTATTTACAAATGAACATGCATAGAATTAAATGAGACAATTGATTGTCAACACCAAAGGTACTCAAAATGGACCCATAACAAACCTCACAAGTGAGGTAGGGAAAACACCTCACTTCATTAAAATAGTCACAAATATAGTGCAAACAAACCAAAATGAAAGAAGTTATTTTCAGTATTCCAGTGTCTAATAAATAATTATAATTAAAACTACTAAATAGAATTTAAGAATATAGGTTGGAAATACTGGGCTTATATAGCTGAGACTACCACATTTAAGACATTTCATATGGTATATACACTTTGAATAATATGATGGTCACCATTCCATTATGAATGATAAACTTCCCACTAAAAAACCTTTTTTAATCACATAGGAAATGTTGCTTTATCTATCTGCTCTAAGCACAAAGAAGGTCAAATCATTTTTGACATTAGAAATTAATGGAGTTAAATTTAATCTTTATTTTGCAATACTCCACTGTGCAATACAATTAACGTGCTACCCAGGTAACTGTGAAAGCTGGCTGAATTATTAAAATAATTCAGAAATTATTTTAAAACAGCTGATTGAAGCCATTTCATTGGGTTATTTTTTCATTTAAATAAATCCTCAGCAATATAATCAACTATAAAATGGCAGTATATACTGTTATGTGGCAGGAAATAGTAAGGCATAAATTAGAACAAGAAAAATGTATCTATCCTTATATCTGTGGTATAGATACCTACATTTCCAATACTTCCCCATCTATATTTATTACTCTACATTGTCTGGATTTAATACCTTTCATTCTTTTTTTTTTTTTTACAGTGACAGAGAGTCAGAGAGAAGGATAGATAGGGACACACAGACAGGAACAGAGAGAGGTGAGAAGCATCAATCATTAGTTTTTCGTTGTCGCAACACCTTAGTTGTTCATTGATTGCTTTCTCACATGTGCCTTGACCGCGGGCCTTCAGCAGACCAAGCAACCCCTTGCTGGAGCCAGCGACCTTGGGTCCAAGTTGACGAGCTTTTGCTCAAGCCAGATGGGTCCGCGCTCAAGCCAGATGGGTCTGAGCTCAAGCCAGATGGGTCCGAGCTCAAGCTGGCGAACTCGGGGTCTCGAACCTGGGTCTTCTGCATCCCAGTCCAACGCTCTATCCACTGAGCCACTGCCTGGTCAGGCCAATACCTTTCTTAATGTGCTGTATTCACTAACTACTAATCCAAAATTATACAAAAACTGCAGAAATGAGTGTTACATAACACATTTACTACAGCACGAGTAAAGGGAAGCAGTAGGGTGTTAGTATGCACTTGATGGGAGACAGGAGTTTTAGTCTGGCTCTGCTTCTCAGTTATGTGACTCTTGATTATGTCACAATCTTTTTGAGCCTCAGTTTCCTAAGGATATGGGGGGGGGGGGGCGGACACTGTTAGCAGACTACCAAGATTATCTCTAGGGTCACTGCTAGTACAAAAATTCTGACTCTATAGTAAATAGGCACAGAAGGATAATCAGAAGGGTAGGAGTCAGGATTTCAAATTATAACCACCACCCCCCACCCCAGCTTCTAAAATATTTACTTAAAAATTTTCTAAATTAGCTTTTCACTTTACATCTTAGTTTTCTTTCTAGTAACATTTCAAATTAATGTCACATAGAAGAGTTCCCAAAACCTTCAGATATTTCTTACTCCAACCCAATATAATGGAATAAAATTGTTTTATTATAGAAAACAAGTATTTCCTCCCTAACTAGCTTTTCCATAGATAAAAGGACTTCTTCTTTATTCAAAAGTTAGGAAGTATAAAACAAAAGGACATTAAAGGACACAGTATGAGTATTGCCGGCATATATTTTTAATAACTATTGTATATCTGAGAGCTATTTTTAATGAAATCCAATAAATAATGCAAATAAATATTAAAAAAATCTTTCAAAATTTGACTTACTGTTTGTTAAGCTAATCCACTTAAACTATATCTTGCACAGGAAATCTGTTATAAGCTCCTGAATGCACCTGACCAGGCGGTGGCACAGTGGATGGAGCGTTGGACTGGGATGCGGAAGACCCAGGTTTGAGTCCCCGAGCTCGCCAGCTTGAGCGCGGGCTTATCTGGCTTGAGCTAAAGCTCATCAGCTTGGACCCAGGGTCACTGACTCCAGCAGGAGGTTGCTTGGTCTGCTGAAGGCCCAGGGTCAGGGCACATGTGAGAAAGCAATCAATGAACAACTAAGGTGTTGCGATGGCAATAAAAAACTAATGATTGATGCTTCCCACCTCTCCCCGTTCCTGTCTGTCCCTGTCTGTCCCTCTCTGACTCTCTCTCTATCTCTGTAAAAAAAAAAAAAATCCTGAATGCAAAGTTTGAACTAAATGAATAGTTTCTTTGCTGGGGCCAAATCACATCACTTAAAAAGAATGAAATACAAATGTTACAGGCCACGCAACATTAATGGATTATGTATATATATATACACAATGACAAATCCTCTAAGTTGAGAGTTTTCAAAACTATATTTTCAGTTATAGGATTTGTAGTATCTTATAATATTTACTACAGCTTTTGCTGTAATTTGATATTATTTTTTGTGTGCTTTAACTAAAATCATATACTAGAGTTATAGATATTATATACAATTGTTGAATTAAAAACAATCCTTCAGCCGCCTAAATCAACTAAGGATTTTTGCCATAAAAGTTACTGAGCTCCAGCCACGGTTAAGATGCACTCCCTGGTAAGTACAATGCTCTTTTCCTTTCATCCCTAAACTTTGCTTTCCTACTATGTTACAGATCTTTTCCCTCCGTTTATTTTGACTACTTTATAATTTAATTATCTGACTTCTCTTAGTTAAATCAGAAGTAATGGACACCTAAAATATGTCTCTGTGATATATACATATACACACCATATATGTACACATACACATATATGTATAAATCAAAAAATCTCTATCAACTTTTAGCTTTACCCCAGACTTTGGCAATTTTGTAGATACTAGTTCAGGTTCTAGTTTTCCATTTTAGTATGAGCTGAAAAATGTTACAGACCACCAAATTCAAACAGGCATCTTATTGTTCTTATCAAGATTCTAACAGCAACAACAATAAACAAAATGATTCTAACAGAAAATCCCTTAAAAAAACAAAAAACCTCTTATAATTAAAAAAAGAAGGGGGAGTTTTATAGGTGTGGAAACAAAGGCATTCTTTTTCTGGTTATTTTATCAAAATCTATTGTAATTTTGAGATTGGTTGAGATAAAATTTTAAACTTTGTTAATTAGGAGAATACTTGCTTTCTATAAATTCAGTATATTTTCCTTTCACAATAATAAAATAAAAATGTCTAAATGTACAAAGCACTAATAATTCTGATGTTTTGTGTGGAAGGATAACACATAGAAGTTCAAGTCACAATATACTGATTTTCAAAAACCAATATATTCTCTTCTATTACAACCAAACATTAGAGCCTGAGACCCAAAAACGTCATAATGAAATATAAACCAACCAAATCAGAATTAAATTTTTTTGAACAATAATGCATTTTTTTGTAGCAGTTATCAAATGCTACTTTATATACATTCAACATTTAGCTTACTGGCATGATTTCAAAGTTTTATAAAAATGAGAAACTTTTGCAGATATATGATTAGAAGGTACACAAATTGCATTACATTAAACACAAAGGCAGTGTGGTCCTTGTAGGAGAAATCAAGTCAGTACCCCCTGGTAGAAATGTTCTATAAAAATGTGTCACATTGAAGAGTCAGTGTTTGCAGCCAATTATCTGTCCCTGATGTATTTCCTTGGAGTATATAATATCAGGATTTCAGGTTTCTTAATCCAAAATATCTGACTGAATTTAGGTACATCCAGAAAGCAGCTGAAAGGGTTTCTCCAATAGTCTGACATCACAGAAAGTAGGTTGAGAATTCCCTCTCTTTACCTGAAGATGTACTGGTTCTACTTCAGTCATCATCAGCTCACAAAGGAAAAGAAAGCCAATCAAAACTTGCCCTCACACACACAATCCTAGACAAGCTAAACACAAACAGCCCCTCCCCCCCCAACAAAACCCCAGCACCAAAGTGTCAGTCATTCCTGGGAAATAGAACATGCCCCTTGGATTCTCTGATTTGTTAGTTGTTCAAACTTGAAGTACAAAAATGATCTTATGTCCTTGTGGGAGAAGGGAAGACATGTTAATAATGACTCTAGAGCCATTGAGAAAGTGCATTATCAATTACACAATCAACTTAGAGCCCTGCCCTCCAATGGAAGTGGCCATAACTTGATTTAAATGCCTCGGTAACTAAACATTTGTTAAAGGAGATGGGAGAAAAAGAGCCACTCTCATTTTAATGAAAAAGTGCAGCAGTCTACCACCTTTCCCCGTGCTTCTCAAGAAAATGATTGCACAGACTCAGAGAAGTCCAAAGTCATAGCAGAATCTCTGAGGCACTCCTGGTTAAAAAAGAAAGAAATGTGACCCAGTAACCATAGTTTATAGATTATGATAACAAACCCGTTTTTGTTTTTTTTTTGAAAGAAAGCCAAAGAATCATTTCATAGGGATCATATACACCATTTCCTCTAACGACGTACCCTCAATCTCACAGTGTTGAAATGGGACCGATCAGCCTACGATGGATTGCACATCACCCAAGGAGAAAGGAAGGCATGGAAAACGCGAACATTTTATACTGCTTCACAAACACATTTACAAGAAATAGGTCATATAGGAAGGAGGGGAAAGAAAACCTTATTGCTGTTTCCATACAAAATACAGTATGAATGAACATACCTAAACTAAATCAAATCTGATTACGATGACCAATATTTTCACAATGTGGGATGAAATTTCTTCTTGCACAATGAAATGTTCAGTTTAAAAGGTAAGCAGAAAGATGAGAGGATGTCAAGACTACACCTGGGATATTAGCTGCATATTGAAACTTGGGGATCGAGACTGCTTGGTTAAGGGAGCTCCTGGGCTGAGGAGCTCTTTACCTTCTCCAGCATGACCTAGCCGGTCTTCCTGTAGACTGATAGTTGAGTATCGATTAGCATTGTTAGCTGCTAAATTAGTAACTCCCTCAGTGCCAACCCCAATGCTGGTACTTGCTTGACTGCCATTTACATAGTCAAAAGATTTGCTTGAGGAAGCACTGGCTGTCCGGATTAGACTTAAACTATTGGTTTTTGGCACCACCTGGCCAGCAGGCAGACTCAGGTGTTTCTTCATCGGTGTCAGCTCAATTGAATCTACACTAAGATCAGTAGGTTGCGGTACATACTGCCTGTGAACTACTGAATCTCGAGGGCTCTCACTGGATTTGATGGCAGAGGCTGTTTCTTTATCCTTGACTGAACGCCCAGCTGCTACTTTCCTTAAGCTTCCCCTCTGAGAAGAGGAGGATGACTTGGTCCCAACTGGCTGACTGCTGAGGGATGCCCCTGATGAAAATCCTTCATCTGCATCATTCAGGTTTACTGACTCCTCTCCTCCGTTTATACCCTCAGCACCTAAAAAAAAAATCAGAAAGATTCAGCAATAGTTAAATTAAATAAGAAGTAGCTGTGAATAACTACTCAACTGACTTCATCTCTTGGGTAATGTTTGCTATAGGTTGGCAATGACTTTGCTGTCAACACTTGCCCTAAATAATTTAAGGCAAGAACCTTAGTCTGCATAGAATTCTAATGTTATTCGTTCTGTTTTCATTTTAATTAGTCCAGCTTTTCTAAAACTGCACAAATGAACTTAATATACTATCAGTATTTAGAAGTATAAAACAACTTTATGTAAAACACAATACTTTGTCATCATAAATATTTATAATACATACACCCTTATCAATTTGAGGTGACCATATCTATTTATAAAAACAAGTATTTTTCCTCATATCCTCTGTAACTCACCATAAAACAGACTAATTTCAGTCACCCAGAATAATGACAAAAACATTTATCCCTAACAAGCCAAATCATTTTTAATTACAATAAAAAACTTATATTTCTTCGACAGCTACCTGCTTCCAAATGGCTTTAAAACCATTAACATGGAATTAATAAATTTTCTAATTCTAAAATTAAAAAGAAACTTTACAGTGCTTCAAGTTACTTCCTCATTATATTTTTTCTTATGAATATATCTACTCTCACTGGTTGCCATATTTTCTTGATCAATTAATGTGAAGAAAATACTTGATTATCAGAGGGAAGCTAGGGAACCAGCAGGAATATTTAAGAATTTTTGCTTCCTATATTATTCATTTCTGTAATTTTTAAAATTTTTAGTTTGAGATGTATTATTTTCGTAATAACCAAAAACTATAGTGCCCGATTATGTTTCATGTAGAAACTGCAGTTAACATACAAATCCCTTTCTTGGAATTTTGTAAGAAGGAAAAAAGCATATATAATATATTTAGCTGGGGGTTTCCAGAAATCCAATTGTCTTACTAAAAGTATGAACAACATTCTCTTAGAAAATAATACATTTGCTTTTTTCAAAAATTAATAACGATTTGCTATGTCATTAAGTATGTTTACCAGACTGTGAGAAATTTAATCTGAATCTACAGACAGTAATATTAGAGTGAAGGTAAATATTAGTAAAGAAATCTAAACGAATATTATCTTGAGAGAGAGTTACCAAAGTAAACTAAATATAAAATATTTAGACACAATCTTTATTTAACATAGTACCTGAAAAAATAAAATATGCTTTCTTAGTTTCTCACAGGGATTAGTTATTTCCTTCCTTCAAAAGAAGAATGAAATAAGCTATCCATTAAAGCAAAAGGCATCTTGTTATTTTTATCCAGCAGTTGAATAATCTTTAATCATCATGCAAAGCCATATGAAAATGCAGCTAAACTGCAGCTGACACCACTTCTCTCAAACCCTTGTTCAAAAGAATATATGATGTATCTCAAATAAAAACTTTGAATTATATTCATGTGATATCTTAGCAATTTATTTACAATTAGTGTAAACAACTCCAATATGCCCAAGAAAGGATAGTTATTGCGTCAGAATTGATATCAGTGATATAAAACCAGGAGTGAATAGAAATGTATTATTGGGTGTGTGGGGGTATATATATATATATATATATATATATGTAAATATATATATATATAAAATTAGGAAAAGAGAATGAGAGACTTAGTGTTAGCTTCTCAATCCTTCAACATGCAGCTCTGATGCCTGAGCAATATGGCCATAAAAGAGATGATGATAACATAAAAGCCATCATGCAGGAGAACCTACTGTTATTTTAGGTACTAAAAATGCTGTTTCAGTATAGTAGAACATTGACTATACTTTAATCACAGGCATCTTAAGTTAGTAATAGTTTTAAATCCAGCTTTAAAAGTCACAAAATGTTACTTGACAATTAGGATAAAATGATGAGCTCATATTCTCTTCAATTTCAACGTACAATAAATAAGATTTTAACTGTAAAAATATTTAAAACCACGTAATAAAAAAACATGTTTTCTTTTTCCAAAAGTCAATTTTAATGTTTATAAAAAAGCTCCAGTAGACTTCAGAATTACTAAAACTTTACATAGGTTTTAGTAAACTAACTTCCTTCCATCTGTTTAAAAAAACCTCAAGGAACAAAAGGTAAATTGTGCCTCTCAACTTTTTTCCTTTCTGATTTTCTGCCTGGGTGGTAACAATACTATTTATGATACAAAGAAGAGATAACAAAATAAAATTTTTAATGAACTTGCCCATTCATGTCTGCCTTTCCTTATAAATTTAGCTTCTACTAATACTGATATAAAGTTACAATTAATGTAGATTAAAAGGCAAAATAATTTTTGAGAAATTTCAAACATTGAAAAAACTCATTCCTCTTTCCTGTGGCTACCTCCAACTCAGAAATTGAAATTTTTTACTAGTGATAGGAGATATTAAAATAAAATATTTTAACATATAAAAGGAACTACTACTGTTTTGGTTCCTTTTTCAAAGCATATGACTTTTGGTAAATTGGAAGAAGTGTTTCAACTTATCTCACACTTTCTAGAATATCATCAAGTGTTAATTAATACAGTATGACTACATTTAGTACAAGTACTCCCACATTCTGACAATGGTAGGGGATACACATCAAGCAGCTCATCTGGTCATCTAGAATGTTAAGAAACACTTGAAACCTATATAATTTTATTAACCGATGTCACCCCAATAAATTCAATTTATAAAAGGGGAAAAATGTTAAGAAATAGAATGCTCTGTCTGACCAGGTGGTGGCGCAGTGCACAGAGCGTTGGCCTGGGATGTTGAGGACCCAGGTTGGAAACCTCGAGGTCACCAGCTTGACTGCAGGGTCACTGATCTGAGCACGGGATCATAGACATGACCCCATGGTCACTGGCTTGCGCAAGGGCTCAATGTTTTGGCTAGAGCGCCCCCTCATCCCCATCAAGGCACATAAGAGAAAGCAATCAATGAACAACTAAGGAGCTGCAATGAAGAACTGATGCTTCTCATCTCTCTCCACTTCCTGTCTGTCTGTCCTTAACTGTCCCTCTCTCACTAAAAATATAGATAGATAGATAGATAGATAGATAGATAGATAGGTAATGTTTTTTAATTTATGCCAACTCCCAGGGATAACAAAGAGATACAGAAAAATGAAAAAGACTGTATTTTTCACAGGATCTCTGTAAAACAGTACCAACTCTTTGGATCCCTAAATCATGCACATGCAACATTGTTAAAGGAATTATGGTCAATCTGGGAAAATGGGCAAGGGAACAGAGGGTAGATAAAAATTCTTACTGAGCATGCTCAAATTTTTAATGCACCAAAGAGCAAGAAACAACCTTAAGGTTGAAGGTAACTGTTTCATGTATATTTGGTCTTTAAAATAAGTAAAACTATATAACCTATTTTAAAACTTAGTTGCTATAATTTATAAATTAGTGTAACGGTTCCACAGTAGCAATACATTAAAAATAATGAAAGAAATGATTATGCTACAGTTTCCTCTTTCACAAAGCCAACTCCAGTGACATCATATGTAAAGCAGTAAATAAATACTATCCTATCAGGGAGAAGTATTCTTCTACAGATAGCTTTGATGGTGGTGGCAATGATGGTGGTGGGGAGGGGATGGGATAGTGGGTAGTTTGGAAGAGGGGTGAAGATTTTCATTCTAAGATACCTATATTGAAGAAACAAGGATATAATGGATACCTAACTTCTAGAGAACACATTTTACTTTGTTTGGGAGCTATATAGGACAATCCATATTTGTTATACAGGATAAAATGTGGTATGCACCAAGATGATACATTAATAGAGGAAAGATGTCAGCACTTCACTAGTTAGACCCAGGCAATGTGACTCTCAGATTATAAAAGCCAATCAATTCAATACTACCTGTCAACTCTGTTAAAGAGATGAGAAATTATTGTTAATTGACTACTCTGGGACTGGAGATAAATTGCTCCACTTTAGTCCAATTTTTCAAAGACACTTTATTCATTCATGTTTTAAAATTCTCCTCACATACACACAAAAGACTCATATATTTTAAAATAAATTATTTTTAAAAAGAATAAATTATTACATGAATTAAGTTAATTCATGTTGACTAATAAGGCCCATGTCATTGGGTGCATTTTTCCTTTCCTAATGTTAGAATAAACATGCTCAGTAATGAAAAAATTCCAAGCATTTGCAGACCTTTGAGACAGGCCTCTGCCTTGTTAGTAGCCATGCCAAGCTGTTCTGATTACACAGGGATGCAGACTCCAGGCCAGCACAAATTGTAACTAAAGATTGTACTTGACCTGGCACTACGCATATAAGAGGTTGTACTTTGCAAAAAGGAGCTAACACACTCCTGGGGAGTGGAAACACACACTAGAATGGTTCTGCTTGGGGGTAGAGAGTCAGGATCCTTCTCCAGTAACTGCCTCACTGACTTCTGCCTCCTCATCTCTGTCCTACCCTCTGTTGTGGCTGCTGCTGAGTTGGGCTCCGGTGAGCCGTGCTCAGGGGTCCTGCACACCAGCACGTCCCCCTCTTGCACACGTTTGATCACTAGGTCAGTGGAGCCGTGTTGGACCGGGGAGCCAGGAATACTCGAGTCAGCCTCGTTTGAGAAGTCAAAGCCATCTGGGATTCAACATATAAAATTTTAGTGCTTTTGTGCTCTTCTATTCTTTTCTGAGCATTTTGACCCAGGCAGATAAGAGAATGTATATATGGATATGATATAAACACAAACACTATTTATATAATTATATGTGTGTGCAAGCATACACACACATAAGGCAGCAGATGAACAATGTTGAGGTTTGCAAATGAATAGGAAAAAAATAGAGATCATCAAAACAGCAATTAATATCTCTTAGGCAAGACAGCTTGACTATTCAAGTACTATAGGACTATAAAATACTGTTGGATTCAGCACTTACTAGAAAAAGAAAAGCAAAGATAAAAATCTAAAACACAATAATCATTTCTTTTATGGATAACTTGTATTATTCCATTAGTTTGGCTAGTTACACAGTTTCCTTCCACAATGCTCATATATGCACTTTTTCTTCCCTGTATGGTAAAAGGCTTAAAGAAACTTCTTTCCCATTATTAGCACTATATAGTTAAACCCCCCAAATTAACTTGATCTTATTTTCTATTTTAACACTCATAAAGCATTAAAAATAACATCTTTCTACTTCATTTAAAAATGATATTAAAATTAATTTAGAAATTTAAACCATATTTTTATTGCTATTTCTTTAAACTGAACAATTTTACTTTAATTATACAGAGTACTATACTATCATGTGCTAATACAGTCTATAAGAACAATGATAAATTTACTTGAATCTGTGAGTGAACAGGGATTTTGTACTCACCTTCTCTCCTCCATCTATGGCGACGGATAGAAGCTGTTGTAATTGCAGTCCGAGAAATCCTCGGCACTGTTGGAGTGACTTCCACTTTAAGTACTTTCTGGCCTTCTTGTGAAGAATCGGGAGCATCAAATGGCAATGAGTTTTTCATGGCATTAGCAACCTAAAATGATAACATAACTCTATACATATTTACACCCAATATATAATTTGTACTTACCCTCCACTTCCTTATTTCTCTAATTTTTTTGAATTCATAGTTAAAACTTGTACTATAAAATCTAAAAGTACAATGTGTCAGAAATATTTGTACCTCTATTGTTCTGTACCTTCCTAGGCAGGTTTTTAAAATGAGAATTTACTTTTAAAACTGTCACTCACCCTATGAATTCCTTCAAGTTGCTGAGAGAAAATGTACTCTAAAGAAGAAAAAACTGTTTAACATTCAAACTGTGACATAAGAAAAATTAGAGTAAGTTTCTGATTCTTCAGATGATGCAAAATTTAATCTCCCATTAAAAAAATTAGTCTTTTCTTTACTCATTTGCTTTTTTAAGAAAATTTCTCCAAACATATCTGGCATTTTGTCCTATCACTTTCTTTTTTTTTTTTTAATGTTTTATTTATTTATTTTTTTTTACAGGGACAGAGAGAGAGTCAGAGAGAGAAATAGATAAGGACAGACAGACAGGAACAGAGAGAGGTAAGAAGCATCAACCATTAGTTTTTTGTTGCAGTTGCGACACCATAGTTGTTCATTGATTGCTCTCTCACACGTGCCTTGACCGTGGGCCTTCAGCAGACTTAGCAACCCCTTGCTGGAGCCAGCGACCTTGGGTCCAAGCTGGTGATTTTTTGCTCAAGCCAGATGGGCCCACGTTCCAGCTGGCGAGCTCGGGGTCTCGAACCTGGGTCTTCCGCATCCCAGTCCGACGCTCTATCCACTGCGCCACCGCCTGGTCAGGCACACTTTCTTCCCTCCATTGAGGAGAGTAAAATATCTGGTTCAAGAATAATTGCCATTGATTGGTTTATGTTTCTTAACTGGGTAGTGCTAATCTGGCAAAGATCTTGATAGAGGATTGTCTTCCATCTCCCCTCTTCACCTGGACAAGGACAAGTGGAATGTAGCAACCTGGATAAATGTGCCTTCTCTACCAATTCAAACATTTTCTGCAGGGGACTGTTTCATATTTATGTTTCAAGGTCTAGATTGAAGCGTGGGGAGTTAAGTCCTTCAATTTAGCCTTTATGAGTACTAAAGATGATGCCTGTTTCTCTATTTGCCAACTATTTTATCTTAACATCTGACTCCAAATTTGAACAAAGAAAAGGAGTGTTATTTATTGGGTCCCTCAGAGACCCCCAATAATAAAGAACTACTCTAGGACTATAAATTATTAATCTCTTTAACTATATTGGCTTGGAAATGCCCCCTCTACTTACTTTATAAAATGGTTACAATGATAAAAGTATGAATTTAAAGACTCTCAGGCCTGGCTGGTGGTGGCGCAGGGGATAGAGAGTCAACCTGGGCCTCTGCGGTCCAGGTTCAAAATCCCAAGGCCGCCGGCTTGAGCATGGGGTCATCAATATGATCTCATGGTCACTGGCTTGAGCACAAAAGTTTCTGGCTTGAAGCCTAAAGTCACTGGCTTGAGCAAGGGGTCACTGTTTTGACTGGAATCCCCTCCCCGTGTCAAGGTATATATAAGAAACAATCTACAAACAACTAAAGTACCAAAACTATGAGACGATGCTTCTCATCTCTCCCCTCCTGTCTCTCTCTCTCTTGCAAGGAAAAAAAAGTCTCACAAATGCAAAATATTATTATGAAAAATAATATAATTTTTAAAATCTTGTTACCTATTTCTCTTAATGTAACCCATAGAGTAAACCTAGGGATGATGACATTAAAAAAATGGAAATTTAAAATTTAAAAAAGATATAAAGAAAATGGCTTTTAAAAAATTGTACTCTTAAAGTGCTGCAAGTAAAACTACATAAATAATATTTCTAAAATACCATTATAAGAATACTATACAAAGTTTAGAACAGAAAAATCGCAAAGAAATAAAAATCATCCACAGTCAAATCACCTAGACAACTACTGGCATTTTGAATGTTTCATCTATTTTATATAGATAAAAAAAAGTTATATACTGCTTTATCACTTAACACAAGCTTGGCATCTTTTTTTAATATAAATTTTCAAATACCATACATGATTTCACAAAGTAAATATCACATAACTTAATGATTCTATGCTGTGGAACATTTAAAACTGTTTTGATTCCTTTGAAATGAAAAATAATACTAATATTGTGCTTACAACACATTTCTTTAAAAATTTAAAGTTTTCTGGGATATGTTCCTAGACATAGGAGAGTGGACCAAACAAAATGAATACATATTACCAAAATGTTTTTGCAAAGGGGTGTTTAGAGTTGTGTTATAGTGCTACTGTAACAAAGAACACCATCCTTAGCTCACTATTAGATGTTTACATTTATTTTTAGATTGATCATTTACTTTTTGGAGATATATTTATTTTGTGGCAGAGTATAAAATCTTTTCAAATAAACAAAATAATGACTTTCTTGTCATGCTTATTGAAAATCTTTTTCAGTTTGTGCATTGAATATTAATTTTGTTTTAAAGACACTAATGGTTTTGAATTTGGATATTTATGTGGTAAAAAAAAAATCTTCAATCTTTTAGTGACTGTTCATATCACTTACACTTAGAAAGTCCTTCTTCTTCCTGTAAAAATCTGAGTAAATATAACCTTTCCCCTCTCTTTTCTTCCTTATTTACTTCCCATTTTTTGTTTCTCCCCCCTCTTTTCTTAAAGGGTTTCAAAATATTTAATTCTTTAATTTATTTGAATTTTATTGTGCTACATGATAGGAAGAGAGGATCTAAACTAATTTTGTTTTCTCTCCCAACAGCTAACCAACTGTAATTATAAAATAAACCTTTTTCTCAATGATTTAGATTGCCTGTTATTTACGTGGGTTTTTTTTGTTTTGTTTTGTTTTTTTACCTACTTGTGCCCTCAACAGGCACAGGTAAATAATAAATTTAAACAAAGAAAATTAAATATTTTCACTTACCAATAGTGGTTGAGAAAAGAGTTCTAGCTGAGCTCTATAAATGATGTCATCAAGGACTTCCTGACCAAGGTCCCACTGTCCATTATACCTGAGAAGCAGATCATTTACTGTCTTTTGCAAATATCCCTAATATCAACAACAAATATTTTATTGTTCCAAATCCTATTATTTTGGTTTTGAAACAATCAATTATTGTACCATTTCATTTCTAAACTATCACACTTTTGTTTACAAGAACAAAATAAAGATTTCAGCTACTAACTTTTAACCCTTTTGAGTAGTATGAATGTTCACATATATCTTCACTCAAAGGGCTAACAGAAAACTCCCTACTCAAGGGGTTAAAACATTTACAGCCCTGGCTGGGGTAGCTCATTTGGTTAGAGCATCATCTGGATATGCCAAGGTTGTGGGCTTGATCCATGGTCAGGGCACATACAAGAATCAACCAATGACTGCATAAAAAAAGAGAACAACAAATCAATGTTTCTCTCCCACTCTCTTCCTCTCTCTCTAAAATCAATCAATAAAAAATTTTAAATAGTTTACAGATGTTTGTTCACATATGTTTTTTCTCATGTGTTGATATTTAAGGTAATCTATTCAATGCATTCATGAAAACTTGGGTTATAAACTACACAGAGAGACATAGTTTTCCATAAAGAAAACGCAAAAATTTCTAGACTCCAATTTAATGAGTAGTTATATTATATTTTGGCTATTTTAAAAATACTAAAAGGATTATGAAAAATTATGTCAACTAAACTTACTGTGGTAATCATTTTATAATATATCTAATCTAGGTCTAATCATTATATTGTAGACAAAAAACTAATAAAATTTTATATGTGAATTATATCTCAATAAAATTATCTTCAACAGTTATATTACTTTCAAATTAAAAATGCACCCTTATTCAAAAAACTAATAAGAGGAGCTCATATTAGAAAAACAAGATAATGGGTCCATCATGGAACAAAAGATTCAGTTTTATACAAGTGATAAGAAATAAAAGAAAAATACTAAATTCCCAAACATTAGAAAGGATTTGCCCAATTTCATAGTCCACTTACTTACATGGCATAATAAACTCCTGTAAGAAGTTGCACCATAAATTCAGGTTCCAATACTATTCGACCACAGAGTTCTTTCCAGTGTTTTTCATGTTGCCGTGGAAATCCACTTACACAAACCCTAGAAAAATACAGTATTTAGCATGTGTGATTTCCTGTTTCATAGAATCAAATAGTTTTGCTTTTATAAATTCATTTATTTAATTATTTATTCCTGAAACCTTTACTAATACTGGTTATGTACCTGTCACTGTCCTGGGCCTAGGCATATAATTGTGACTAGGCAAAAAGAAAAAAAATCTGTGCCCTCATAAAACCTACATTCTAATGGACCGTATCAATAAAAACAACTTTTCTTGCCTGACCAGTGGTGGTGCAGTGGATAGAGCACTGATCTGGAATACTAGGTTTGAAACCCTGAGGTTGCTGGCTTTTAACTCAAGTTCATAGGCTTGAGTGCTGCTGGGTAGAAAGAGGTCACTGGCTTGACTTGAGTCTCCTGGTCAAGGCATGTTATGATTGGTCAATTAATGAACAACATGAACAACTAAAGTGAAGCAACTATGAGTTGATGCTTCTCACTCTCTCCCCTCTCACTCGCACTCTCTCCCCCTTCATGCCTCTCTCTCTCTCAAAATCAATAAAAAAAGAGAAAACCTTATCTCAAATAGCTGAGTCTTTCAAATTCATCCTTCTCTCTCCTCACAAAATAAACACATAACTTTCTCGCATCCTAAATTTTATCAGGATGAATTAGTAGGAGATACAAAAAACTCAAAGCAAATAAAGGGAAATTTCAAACTACTGAGGTCTATGAGACCATTTTTAATCAAAGTACCATAATCCTCTACCTTTTATCTTCTTAAAAGATGTTTTCAGAAAATTATGATTATCAAAAATTGTAAAATATCTGTATTATTATAATCAATTTATTAGAATAACAGTAATGGTGAGTACAGAAGAGTATCTTAATTTTTAGTACACCACTGTCTCAGGAATATTTTTTCAATTTCAGTTTACATATACATATTTTTGTAACAAAGAAGTATAATTAGGCGATCAATAAAAGAATTATAACAAAGCATTATATTAGTATAAAACGTGGATAAATTCTAATGGAAATTCAATTTCCAAAAAGAAAAATAAGCCCTGGCCAGTTGGATCAGTGCTAAAGCATCAGCCCAGTGTATAGATGTCCCAGGTTCAATTTCTGGTCAGGGCATAAAGGAGAAGCACCCATCTGCTTCTCTACCCTGCCGCCTCTCACTTCTCTCTCTCCCTTCTCTCTTCTCCTCCCCTCCTGCTGGAGCCAGCTGGTCCAGGAACTGAGGATGGCTCCATGGCCTCCACCTCAGGCAAAAAGAAATGACCCCAGTTACAACAGAGCAAAGGCCCCAGATGGGCGAGCATTGCCCCCTAGTGGGCTTGTCAGGTGGATACTGGTAAGAGTATATGCAGGAGTCTCTCTCTACTTCCACTCCTCTTACTAAAATAAAAATAAAAATAAAAAATAAAGAAAAATAAATAATACAGGGTGGGCAAAAGTAGGTGTACAGTTTATTCATATGAAAAATAATACAATAAAAAATAATAATACAAGAATAAATTGTTTTGCATACTCAAACTGTAAACCTAATTTTGGCCCACCTTATATAATGTCAGACTATTAAAGAAAAGCTTATTTAGCACAAGCAGGCAGTGGCTCAGTAAATAGTGTGTCAGCCTGAGATGCTGAGGACCCAGGTTCAAAATCCAAGGTCTCAAAAAAAAAAAAGAAAAAAAGAAAAAATCCAAGGTCTCTGGCTTGAGCGTGGGCTCATCAGCTTGAGCATGGTCACTGGCTTGAGCCCAAGGTCACTGGCTTGAGCCCAAGGTCTCTGGCTTGAGCAAGGGGTCACTGACTTGGCTGAAGTCCCCATGGAGACACATATAAGAAAGCAATCAGTGAACAACTAAGGTGTCGCAACGAAGAATTGATGCTTCTCATCTCTCCTTTCCTGTCTATTCCTCTCTCGCTAAAAAAAAAAATTAAGAATAAAAGAGCTTGTTTATTTATTTCTCAAAAGATGACGGTGGGTATCAGATCACTAATGTTTACATTATATACATTAAAAATATTGACCCAATGACCATTTGTCATATTTCAATATTTACACACTGGAAATAATACTTTCTACTATTTAAGATAGGATAAAAAATTTTAATTGTTAACTTACATATGTGCAAGGGTATATAGTTTTTCAAAATTATTTATGGGATATATGAACAAAAACTTGAGAACCATTAAATGCTGCCAACACTTCTGTTAAGAAACTTTCTTAAAAGCCACAATAATGTGCCTGACCAGGTGGTGGCACAGTGGATAGAGCATCGGACTGGGATGTGGAAGACCCAGGTTCAAGACCCCGAGGTCGCCATCTTGAGCGCGGGCCGATCTGGCTTGAGCAAAAGCTCGCCAGCTTGGACCCAAGGTCGCTGACTCCAGCAAGGGGTGGCTTGGTCTGCTGAAGGCCCACGGGCAAGGCACATGTGAGAAAGCAATCAATGAACAACTATGGTGTCGCAATGGCAACGAAAAACTAATGATTGATGCTTCTCATCTCTCCATTCCTGTCTGTCTGTCCCTATCTATCCCTCTCTCTGACTCTCTCTCTGTCCCTGTAAAAAAACAAAAGCCACAATAATGTTTCCAGTTAAAGATTCAGCAGGTTTGTTTTAATGAACCAAGGACAGTTACCTAAATTTATCAGTAAACAACACAATTAACAGTTCCAATGCTACAGAGATATTCATCTGAAACCTATGTACTCTTATTGATCAATGTCACGCCATTGAATTTAATTCCTAAATTAAAATAAAAAGAACTACAGAAGCAGTAAGTACTTAAACAGTGTAATCTTAATTTTTAGTGAGGAGAAAGAAAGAGACAGAAACAAGGGAGAGAAATGAGAAGTATCAACTCGTAGTTGTGTCAGTTTAGCTGTTCATTGATTACTTCTTATATGTGCCTTGACTGGGGGGTACCAACCAACCCAGTGAGCCTTCACTCAAGCCAGTGATCTTGGGTTCAAGTCAGCGACCTTGGCTACAAACCAGCAACCATGAGATCATGTCAATGATCCCACATTCAAGCCAGTAAGCCTGCACTCAAGCTGTTGAGCCTGTGCTCAAGTCAGTGACCTCGGGGTTTCAAAACTGGAACCTCAGTATCCCAGGTCAACACTCTATTCACTGTGCCACCACTGTTTAGACTAAACAGTGCATTCTCTTGATAACAGTATCTAAGTTAGAAACAAGAACTTTGTTGCCTGACCAGGCGGTGGTGCACTGGATAGAGCGTTGGACTGGGAGGTGGACAACCCAGGTTCGAGACCCCAAGGTCGCCAGCTTGAGTGCAGGCTCAATGGTTTGAGCAAAGCTCACCGGCTTGGACCCAAGGTTGTTGGATTGAGTAAGGGGTTACTTAGTCTGCTGAAGGGCCACGGTCAAGACACATATGAGAAAGCAATCAATGAACAACTAAGGTGTCGCAACGAAAAACTGATGATTAATGCTTCTCATATCTCTCTGTTCCTGTCTGTCTGTCCCTATCTATTCCTCTTTCTGACTCTCTCTCAGTCTCTGTAAAAAAAACACAAAACTTTGTTAGTCATTAATCATGTTATTATTCAGGCAAATAAAAATAATATAACTATTATAATATAAAATCAAACTTATAGCTAATTTGAATTGGTCTTCATCTAATTAGCAAAATTTAATTTTGTTTTTTTGTTTTGTTTTGTTTTTTTACAGGGACAGAGAGAGAGTCAGAGAGAGGGATAGATAGGGATAGACAGACAGGAACAGAGAGAGGTGAGAAGCATCATTAGTTTTTCATTGCCGTCGCAACACCTTAGTTGTTCATTGATTGTTTTCTCACATGTGCCTTGCCCGCGGGCCTTCAGCAGACCAAGCAACCCCTTGCTGTAGCCAGCGACCTTGGATCCAAGCTGACGAGCTTTTGCTCAAGCCAGATGGGCCCACGCTCAAGCTGGCGAGCTCGGGGTCTCGAACCTTGGTCTTCCACATCCCAGTCCGACACTCTATCCACTGCGCCACTGCCTGGTCAGGTCAAAATTTAGTTTTGTAATAAACAGGACCACATTCTCTTCCCAGCAGCACAATAGCATGACCTTGAGCAAAGAATTTGTGATGAACAGACCCTTGGAGGCTGTGACCTCTATGATCCTGCCTTCCTGATATTCACACTCTGTGTCATTTCCTCTTCTTGAGCATGGGTGGGACTTGTGATTTGCTTCTATTCAACAGAACTTAGCAAAGGTGATGGGATTTCCATGATTATGTTATTTTAGAATGCAATTAGGGTCTCTTGTTCACTCTTCTACTTTGAAGCAGCCATGTTATACAGGCAGCCTATACTGAGAGGCCTACACAACAAAGAACTAAGATTGGTCTTTAGCAGAAAGCCAACAATTAATTGAAGCCCTCAATCCCACAAGTACAGGAACTGAATTTTGCCAATAATAGTATGTAACTCCGCAGTTGAGACTCAACTAAGACTGAAAATCCAGCCAACATCTTAACTACAGCTTTATAAGACTCTACACAGAGGACCCAGCTAAGTCATGCCTAGACTCCTGACACAATGAAACTATAAAATAATAAATGTGTGCTGTTTATAGAGGTGCAGAGATTGTGGTTATTTGTTATGAGGCAGCAGAAAACTAATATACCATTTAACTATTTTGGGGAGCTCAGTTCTTCAAGGAAAAATCAGTTGAACAGAATGAACTCAGGGTTCCTTTAATAACTAAAGTTCTGTGACTTTAAATGTCCTCCATCTCCAAACTGATTTATATTACTTAAATTTTCTTGCTATAGTGGATATTTATATTTCAGCCCAGGTCTGTCCAAATTATTAGAAATTCTCATTTAGTAAAGATTAGAAAACACAAATACAAGCAAGACATATAATTGCTACCATTACTAATTTTCTTACACAAAACAGAGGTAGTTATTTTTGAAATATATAAAGAAAAAGGTTCACATTACTTAAGACTTCCTTTACATATAGCTCTATTTATTCAAAGTGCTCAAAGTGATTTATAAAAATTGACATCCAGGCTGTGATTATGTATATCAGTACACCACCCTATACTTAAGACATCTTGGCTTAACTTGATGTTCAGATAGAAAATATTTTTTTAATGCTGAAATAGTTTCAAGAAGTCATGATGCACGAGATAATATGAAATGTAAGCTTCACGGGTTTTATTTACTGCTATATTATCAGAAGTTAGAATAGTGCCTACTGTAGAGAATATGCTCAATAAATATCTGTCAAATAAATACATATGAAGATTAATGATAATTATTATTCTTACCTAGAGCCCATCTGACAAAGCGATTGGTAAGATGAAGCAGGCATATACACAATAGCAGAATTGTAACACAACATGAGAAAACTCAGGACTTCAAACCTAGAAAAACCAAAAACAACAGAAAAGGATTATAAACAATCATTTCTACTCATTTCTACTAGAGACTATTGTAAATTATTTCTTCATTGGATGGTTATAACAATATCTTAATATTAACTTTCATGATTTTTCAATCAGATTACTATACCCTCTTCCTCAATGCTTCCCATTTCCATTTTCCCTTTTAAATGTCATAATCCTGGCTGCCATCTATATTTTTTTCCTCAAAAAGCAAATGATCATGCTTGAACAGATACCTCCCCTATCTACCTTAGTCTACTGTTCCTACAAACTGCATGATAAAATACAAACTCATCATGGCACAAAGGATTTTTTTATTTTTTTTAAGTGAGAGACACAGATAGGAACAGAAAGATAGGAAGGGAGAGGTGAGAAGCATCAATTCTCCACTGCAGCACCTTTGTTCATTAATTGCTTTCTCATAGATGCCTTGACCAGGGGCCTACAGCAGACTGAGTGACCCCTTGTTCAAGCCATAGACCTTGGGCTTCAAGCCAGCAACTTTGGGCTCAAACCAGCAACCATGGAGTCATGTCTATGATCCCACGCTCAAGCCAGCGACTCCACACTCAAGCCAGTTGAGCCCGCGCTCAAGTCGGTGACCTTGAAATATAAGTGTTGGTTTCAAACCTGAGTCCTCCGTGTTCCAGGCTGATCCTCTATCCACTGCACCACTGCCTGGTAAGGCAGGGTCTTTTAAAACCCACCCTCAATGTACCTGTCCAACCTTAGCCTCCCTACACTGCCTACCACATACTACATCGATCTTCTTACCACTCCATGAACATGCCTTCAATTACTTGTTTTTACCCATGCTACTCTTTGTTACTAGACCTTACTTAGAAAACTCCTGGTAAAGTTTCAAGTCCTAGTTCAAATTTTTACCTTAGACATAAAGCTGTTCCTAATTCTCCCAGCTGAAGGAAACTATTATGGTTATTTGTGTAGCTCTAATTCAGCATTTATTCCACTGAATCATAACTCTCTTTCTCTCTGTTCTACTTATTTAGTAATACAGAACTTTAGGGCAGAGACCAATTTAATCATCTGTATCTCATGTGTCCAACAGTGTTGAACACATTATGACAGTGGTTCTTAACCTGGGTTCTATCGAACCCAAGGGGTTCGATGAGTCAGTCTCAGGGGTTCGGAGAAGCCTCTGCCGCGGAGGCCAGAATAAAGTAATACCGTAATTTGTTGTGAGTTCATGCACTTTGTTGGTTTTGTTCTTTGAGCAAGGTGATGTTCATGCACGACTCATTTTGTGCACCAGTAAAAAAACATATACCTATGTCTTGAATTTGGAAAAAAAAATCATATTTTATTTATCACTAAAGAAGGGTTCGGTGAATGTGCATATGAAACTGGTGGGTTCGGTACGTAAAAAAAGGTTAAGAACCACTGCATTATGATATTTCAAGAAATATTTATTGAATATTTAATTTACATTTACTAAGTCATTTATTATGAATGCTTTCCTAATCTTTACAATGTCTAAGAAAGTGGCTCCTAAATCTGGTAGTACATTATAGCTATTTGAGGACCTTTTGGAAAATTATATTCCTGTGTCTCAACCCAGATTGACCTATTAGAATCTCCAGGGGGCAGGACTGCAGGGAACTCGTACTTCTAAAAAAGTTTCCAATACTTCTAGTCAAGATGGCAGCGCAGGTACACACAGTACTTGCGTCCTCCCACAACCACATCAAAATCACAACTAAACTACAGAAAAACCATCATTCAGAACTGCCTAAAATCTAGCTAATGAAAACCCTACAGCTGGAGATTTAAAGAACAGCCACAACAAAATATGTAGGAGGGGTGGAGATGAGAAAAAGGCTGATTCAAGAGCCAAGTGTGGCTGTTTAAAACTGGGAGGAATATCTCAGCTGTGGAGGTTCCCCCTAAGGAGTGAGAGGGGGAGGGTGGAGAAGCAGAAGGGCACTTCTCCTGTGTGCCCTGAATAGGAATCAAACATCCACATGCCGCACTGACGCTCTACCACTGAGCAAACCCGCCAGGGCCAAAAGCAAGATTCTTTAACCTCAGTACTACTGGCATTTTGGGATAGATAAGTGTTTGTTGTGGGGAGTTTGTCAAGGCATTGTAGAATGTTGAACAGCATCCTTGACCTCTACACATCCTGTAGTAGCCCTCCCTCCAACAAGTCTAACAAGTCTCCAGACATTGCCAAATGTTCTGGAGGGTTCGGGTGGACTAGGGAGGGCAGAGACGGCCTGAATTGAGAGTCATTACTTCCAGGAAAGGAGAAATCAGAGAGAGTTGGAGAATGCAGTTTTTCTTAATAAATGTATAGAACTAGTGCATATTTAACTTTGAAAAATATATATGTGTGTGTGTGTATTTCTGATACAGTTTGACTATACAAAAGACTAAAACATACACACACAAAAAAACAAGGTAGCACAATGAGATATCACTCTTCACTCCCACTAAGATGTTTATAATAAAAATAAATAAAATATAAGTGTTGGTGAAAACATGGCTGACTCCAATCTGTATTTTTTCCTCGTAATAAATCATAACTGAAAATAACAGCTTTCATTCACTGCATTTTGTGAGTTCTTCTCATGAGTTATCCAACCTAGGAGTGATTCAGGCACTCTTATTAAGCCATTTTACAATGAAGATAGCAAGGTATAGAGAACAGATAAACTGCCTAAGAGGGCAAGCTTGTAAGTTTGGGTGACTTTATGAATAAACGTTTAGGTTTTACATTGTTTTATATAAGATGACCATAACATAGTACCACGGATTAAGTGGATGGGTATTTTACTGCTATGATGTACTTCACTAATATCACATAGTTAACATTTTGCCTCTTCTCACTCCAAACTTGAACCAAAGTTAGTAAACGATTAAACATAAATAACAATTATTACTGCCTAAAGTTTTGACCATTACCGGTTTTGTGCAGTGAATGTTTCCCTCTGAGGATGAAGATCACTATAAACAACCCTGATGAGATCATGCTGACACAATGCCCCTTCTGTCAAAGCCATGGATCCAATTGTTGAGGGCTATAAAAATAAGATAAAGTATGAGAGTATATCTCTAAAATGAAGTAAAAATCTACATCACATAACTATTTAATTTGCTTTCAACTAAAGGCAGTTTTGGACCACTTCTCTTTCAAAACTAAAAATATATTGATCTAATTTTTGAAAGATTACAAAATGAATCATATTTAGGGCACAGATAAGAAAAGCTGAAAAGACTAAAGGTTACAAATACATCAATTTTAATTTGTTTGTATTCTAGAACATGAGCAGTCTTGGGGACTGTGCGTTCTAACTGTGAAGTTTATCTATCTTCAGGTAAGTCCTTTCATTAATCCCATCTGCAAACAAGACAGAAAGGTGTAGAAAGTTGTAACTATAAAACACAAACAATACTGAAGGCTATGATCAAATGTTTCTTTAATGGTGACATAATGGATTTCATGTTTCTACAATTAGAAAAACCATCCAACCATTCAGAAATATTTCACTATCTTCCATTTTATTTCACAACATGATACACAGAACTTAATTAAAATTAAGTTATTTAGAAATATTTTATGCTAAAAACGAGTCCTGGCTAAATAGAAAACATTCTATTTCCAATAAAAAACTAAACCTCTGAGGACTTCATTAAAACAAAAAAAATAGCTGCATAGAGCTATGAGAAAACAGAATACTGTTAAGAAAATGGAATATAATTTTTAGACTACTGGTAAAGTTTCTTTAAGTGCTTTTTTCACAACTTTATGCACTGAAAGCCACTAGAGATCAAAAGTTTGATTCATAAGATATATCCTTAAAGAGGAGGCAGAAGAAGGTCAGTTCAACAGGAGTCATCTACCCTTATGATAGACAGTGTTCTCACACTGTTCAAACACATAAATATAAAGAAAAATCAGAAGTATAATATTAGTGAACAGCTAGAACATATCAGACTCCTTTAAATGAAGAGAATATAATTACAGTAATAATATTCTTCAAAGTAGCCAACTAAAAAAAACCAATCAATTTAACATAGATAATTTCTAATTAATATGAAAGACTTTAAAAAATTAAAGAATATTTTTGAAAATTCATAAAAGACTAATTTAAAAAAAGACTGAAAATGATACTGGTGAAGAATACAAAAGAAATAAACAAGAACTAGAGGAAAATTTTCCATTAATTATTTTCTGCCTCTTGACAATAGCTCAATTTTATACCACTAATATTAAACATCTACTTTTAAGGAGTAAATCAGTAAAGATGTGTTAGGAATATTTATATATGATAAAAAGATGACTTAGGTTTACTTAGTATAATTTTAAATAATTCTACTTTTCCAAACTTACTTACCTCGTGGTATATTGAAGGCTTAGATAAGGAAGGGATAGTAAAAGACAGAACTTTATTGTTTCCATCTTTATCAGCAATTTCCTATAGTAAAAACAATATACAAAGATAATGAAATAAACCACAGGACTATAAGAATAGTTACTTTAAGTCACCAAGAATATCACTGGTAACTGACATTAGAAATAGTAATATATAAAAAAATATTACTACCCTAGAGTACCTTTGCTAACCTATTAACAAATTTGTACACTTTGGTAGTGAATTGTCCTTTGAGAGATTTAAGTGCAGTACTAAAGTATATCAAATACAATAATGACAGCAAAAACAGGAAGCAGGTGCACAAATTTTCATGTTACATTTATAAAGAGGACAGGGAGATTACAAGTGATTAGATCTTTAAATAGAAACATGGCTGTATTAAACATATTAAAATTAAAAGCCTGCCCTGCCTGACCAGGCAGTGGCGCAGTGGATCGAGTGTTGGACTGGAACAGAGAGGACCCATGCTCAAAACCCTGAGGTGGTCGGCTTGTGTGTGGCCTCATCAGGCTTGAGCGTGGGCTCCCAACGAGCATGGGATCATAGACATGACCCCATGCTTGCTGGTTTGAGCCCAAAGGTCGCTGGCTTGAAGCTCAAGGTCACTGGCTTGAGCCCAAGGTTGCTGGCTTGAGCAAGGGGTCACTCGCTCTGCTGTAGCCCCCCCAAGTCAAGGCGCATATGAGAAAGCAATCAATTAACAACTAAGGAACTGCCATGGAGAATTGATGCTTCTCATCTCTCTCCCTCCCTGTTTGTCTGTCCCTATCTGTCCCTCTCACCAAAAAAAAAAAAAAAAAAAAGCCTGCTCTGGGTGGGTGGCTCAGTGGATAAAGTGTTGTTCCAGCATGCCTGGGGTTGCTGGCTGGATCTCCGGTCAGGGCACATACAAGAAGCAATCAATGAGTACACAATTAAATGAAACAACAAAGTGGAACAAGTTGATGTTTCTTTCTTTCTCCCTTCCTTTCTTTCTGTCTCTCTCTCTCTCTTCCCTTCCACCCCTCTTCTCTCTCTCTCTCAAGTCAATGGAAAAAAATGTTTAAAAAGTCTAAAAAAATAAAATTAAAGGTCTTAACTAAGAGACCCATACTTATTAAGAAAAATAAATTGTTCTAACAGAATAAATCTTGACTAAAACAAACTTAAAATTATTTAGCAATAAACTAATGACTTGAAATAAGCTATATATTAACATAATTGTTAATAGTCCAAGTGAGTAAAAATAAGTTCACATTTAGGTAATTTTTATTGAACTGCGAGAAAATTGTGAAATTTTTATGACAGAGAAAAAAGAAGGGGGAGGGGGGAGGTGGTGAGAGAGGGAGAGAGAGGGAAGGGGAGAGGAGAGAGAGGGAGAAGAAAGGAGAGGGAGGGAGAGACAGAGAGAAGCATCAACTCGTTGTTCTTAGTTGTACCATTGATTGCTTCTCATATGTGCCTTGACCAGGGCTTGAATCTCTGACCTTTAGGGTCAAGTTGGGAAACCTAGGATAGAGTTATTGACCCTGGGCTCAAACTGGGACCTCGTGATCAAATCAGAGACCTCGGTGCTCCAGGATGGTGTTTTGTCCACTGTGCCACAGGCCAGGACAAATTTTTATAAATTTTATTCCTAAATTAAGCCAAATACTTTTTATCTACATTTGTGAGTATTTGGGGACAAGGGTGCCCTGAAATTTGTTTAAACTGAGGGCAATACAAAACTCTCCTTGAGGCTATCTGAAACGGGAGAAATGCTAGGGAAGGAAAGAAAAAAAAATGAATACATAAAAAGAAAATCAGTGTGGAAAGAAAAAATGAGAACCTCCGAGAAAAGAAAACACAGATATCAAGGGGATTAAAAGAAGGCAGAAGCCTGAGGTTATGTTTCTGACATGTAATTGAGCAATGTTTTATAGTACACTATATTTGAGATGCCAAAATATAATTTAATCTCAGCACCAGTACTGTCAAGAACTTGACAAGCGCCTGACCAGGCGCTGGCGCAGAGGACAGAGCATAGGACTGGGAAGCGGAAGACCCAGGTTCAAGACCCCAAGGTCGCTAGCTTGAACGTGGGTCCATCTGGCTTGAGCAAAAGCTCGTTAGCTTGGACCCAAGGTCATTGGCTCCAGCAAGGGGTTGCTCGGTCTGCTGAAGGCCCGCTGTCAAGGCACATGTGAGAAAGCAATCAATGAACAAATAATGTGTCACAATGGCAACGAAAAACTAATGATTGATGCTTCTCATCTCTCTCTGTTCCTGTCTCTGTCCCTATCTATCCCTCTGTCTCTGATTCCCTCTCTGTCCCTGTAAAAAAAAAAAAACTTGACAATCTGCTATACAAAATATTTTTGCTTCAATAAAATTCAGTCCTACTACTGAGCTTTCTAACACTAATCAAATTAATAAAAATGATAGCATAATGTTGATCATAATCTAAAGCACTAAATTCAATTATTAAATCAATAAACGTTTATTAAGTACCTGTGTTAAGCACTAGAGGAGACACAGTGGTATGTGAAACAAATTTCCTGCCTTAAAAGAAAAAACAGCTTGACCAGGCAGTGGGGCAGTAGATAGAGTGACAGTCGTCTAGGATGCTGAAGACCCAGGTTCAAAACCCCGAGGTCGCAAGCAGGAGCACGGGGTTGGTGGCTTAAGCGTGAGATCACAGACATGACTCTGTGGTCACTGGCTTGAGCCCAAGGTCACTGGCCTGAGCAACGGGTCACTGGCTCAGCTGGATCCCATCCCCAACCCCGTCAAGGCACATATAAGTAAACAATCAATGAATAACTAAGGTGCCTACAACTCTGAGCTGGTGCTTCTCATCTCTTTCTCTGTCAGGCTACATCCCACCTCTTGCTAAAAAAAAAAAATCCTCAGAAATAAAGTTTCATAAACAATATAATATCAGATACATAATATATTATTAAATAATTATGAAAACTAAATTTAAATTTTTAAATGCAAAGCACTTATAAATGTTGGTCAAATAAAATAATTTGAAGAAGTAAATCAGAAAATATTAACAGTGCTGTCAATTATAAGATTCACTTACTTTATAAAATGCATTATTAGCATTAACTTATAAAGCACCTCTGTACTCAATTTAATTAACTCAAATAAATTATTCAGTAAATATTTCAGTATTTTTCTCTAAATATTCCGTAAGTATTGTTTCAGAGAACTTTAAAAAAATACTTAATATTTTCCAAGCTATCATTTTCAACTTACCAAATTATAAATTCCTAACAGAAGTGCTTCAATGCAACCATTACTCTGTCTGTCTCGGCTAACCGTAAGCCGTAAATAAACCCACATTAATTCTGGCAAGAACTGCAGCGTGAACCTCTTCAGTCGAACTTCAGAGCTACGATAGAGCTCAAACAGCTGGTGGCAAACAGGTTCCAGGAGCTAAAAGGAATTAAAGTGCATAATTATTTCCATTCCTTTGGCTGTAACTATATTTTAAAAGGCACATATACTTCCATAATATTTTCAAATTAAAGTTTCAACATTAATTCTTGCAGATTTTGAATTAATGCATTCAAAATCTTAATCTCTACGGACATAGAATACATATTAAACTGACAAATACACTAACTATAAGAAGTGTTTTGAGGCCATATAACATCAACATAACTTTTTTTTTTTTTAAACACAGGGACAGAGAGAGAGAGTCAGACAGAGGGATAGATAGGGACAGACAGACAAGAACGGAGAGAGGTGAGAAGCATCAATCATTAGTTTTTCATTGCCATTACGACACCATAGTTGTTCATTGATTGCTTTCTCACATGTGCCTTGACCGCAGGACTTCAGCAGACCAAGCAACCCCCTGCTGGAGCCAGTGACCTTGGGTCCAAGCTGACGAGCTTTTGCTCAAGCCAGATGGGCCCGCGCTCAAGCTGGCGACCTCGGGGTCTCCATCCTGGTTTCTCCGCATCCCAGTCCGACGCTCTATCCACTGCGCCACCGCCTGGTCAGGCTCAACATAACTTTTAATACACAGTACTAAATTTATTAGATCATTAATTAGATCTTCAACCAATGTACTACACTTATATTTAGGGAGTTTCCTTTTCTGTTCTTACCAACCCTTATTATCCTCCATTTTAAAAAGTTCCTATTGGAAGGAAATAATTTCAAATGATCTTGAAAACAAACTTTAAATACCAATTTAGGACTATGATTATACAAATTATATACTACTCAGTAGAGAAAGAATTTCTGTAATATATATTTAGACATCCAAAATGCTAGCTAATATTTGAAATTAATGTTAATAAGTAGAACAGATTACTTTTATGTTTTGAAACTGACAAATTCTGCTTATTTGGAAGATTTTGAAAAGAAGGAAATTATACAGCAATAGGTTTTTTTAATGTTTAATTGAATAATTCTTCATATGATATCATACAATATGACTTATGAGACACTTCATGACCTTTAATACTGAAAAAGAATGAGCAGTTTAAATAAATCTTCCCCTTTTCCCTAAACATGTACTGCCAATTTAGAATGGTTTTATTGGAATAACTGAAGCCTAACAAAACTATGATTTTAAAATTCAGATAAAATACTGACAGAAAAGTATAAAGTAATGTTTAAAATTTAACACTAGCTTAAAATGAATTCTTCAGTAATTTATATAACTATATATTTTGAATGATTAAAATAATGCACATACATTTGGAAATCTGCTCAAATATAGTTATATATGTCTGTAATAATCTAATACTATAAAATACTATAGAATAAAGTCACTACTTTCACAACTGTAAATTAAAACTCAATAAATCCTATGTTGATTATATACTGAATATATTTAGACAAGTTAAACTAAGATGTTAAGGAATTATTCTACAGTTAAAAGAATTTACACACATACATCTTAGTCTATTAACTGCTAAGCCCTTTATGTAACATCACTACAATTATACCTATTTTAAATCTTAAAAAACATTTCAACTTATCCTTACACTGAAGTCTAGATCAGACAATTTGCCCAAAGTCACACAAGTCAGTGGTGAAGGAAGACGCTAGAATTCTGGTTTTTCAACATCAAGGTGATGTTTCCATTAAATAATGTGACCAATAGTCCTCCTTTAGGGAGGACAGTCCTTCTTTTGTAAGTTCCATCCTCTCTCGAAGAGTGTCCTCCTACATGTGCTCCTTTTTGATACTGGAAGACTAATCTGTAAATGTCCGTATTCGATCCATGCAGAGTTGATCCATTGCATGTGATGTGACGTATTTGTATTTGACATGATGATTCGTCAAGGATCAGCACAGTGCAGCGAGACACGACTATGAGATGCGATTATGAGACCCATGTGCTCCGCTCAGGAGACCTTGAGAGCGCGCGCAACATACCGAGCATGCAAATGGCTTAGTGTACTTCTTACCGAAACACGACAGAGCACATACGACAATGCAGACTCACGATTATTTCCTTCAGTGAATATTCAATCATAGGTAAGCACAATTCACATTTTATTAATTCATTATCTATTTAATAATTTCCAAATATGTATAATTTTATTTAAAAGTATTTTCCTGAGATTCAAGTTTTAAAGTGGAAATCTAACCCCAAACCATATCTATTAATAACACATTTTGATTAAATAGTTGCATAAAACAGACATTTTTAATTAGAAAATGATAAATACATCCAAATATAACTCCAAATTAGTGGTTTTGATAGTTTTTTTAATTTAGCTTCCAGAAAATTCCCCTACCACGATGTAAAATTTTCAGTTCCTAGTGCTTGCACCATTTGTGTAGCTCTATATTTTAAATTTTAAATTTCATTTAAGAGATGGAAAAATCAAAAATGAGAAAATGCCATTTCAATGATAAATTGAAAAAGGAATTTCCATTTTTCAAATCAAAGAAAGATACCATTGTTTTCTGCAATATTTGCAGTGGAGAATTTTGTATTGCAATAGAGGGCAAAGTAGCGATAATGAAACACTTGACCACCAACAAACATAAGCAATCATTAGATGCATCAACTTCCAGTTGTAAAGTAACAAGTATTTTTAAAACTTCAAATTATTCTGAAGATGAAAAAACGTTAGCTGCAATGGAGGGAACATTTGCATTTCATATCATAATTCATAATCAAAGTTTTCATAGTATGGATTGAACAACTAAATTATTGAAAAAGTTTCACAATGCAAAATTTTCATGTGCCAGGACAAAATGTTAAGCTATTTTGAAATCAGTATTTGAAAATTACTGTGACAATATACTTACAGAGGACTTGGAAACTACAGCATTTGCAACAATTTTATCTGATGCATCAAATCATAATGAAATTAAATTGTATCCAATAATAGCAAGATATTTTAATGTTACTAAAGGCATTCAAGTAAAAATTTTAAATTGAGAATCCATTGAGGGTGAAACTTCTGAAATTTTGTCACATCATTTATAGAGAGTAATATATGAAAACAATTTGAAATCCAAAGTTGTTGCACTAACAGCTGATAATACAAATAGAAATTTTGGTGGGTGAAGACGCAAAGGGGTAATATGTATGTAAAATTACAAGAGTTATCCAAAAGAAAATACTAGGAATAGGTTGTAATGCACATATTTTGTCAAATGCAATCAACACAGTGTCATGTGCCATGCCAATTGATGTAGAAGTAATAATAACTACAATTTATTTGCATTTTAGTCATTTTACCGTTCATGTTGCTACTTTAAAACAGTGTTGTGTCTGGCTTGAGCAAAAGCTCGCCAGCTTGGACCCAAGGTCGCTGTTTCGAGCAAGGGGTTGCTCGGTCTGCTGAAGGCCCGTGTCAAGGCACATACAAGAAAGCAATCAATGAACAACTAAGGTGTCGCAACAAAAAACTGATGATTGATGCTTCTCATCTCTTTCAGTTCCTGTCTGTCTGTCCCTGTCTATCCCTCCCTCTGACTCTTTTACTGTCCCTGTAAAAAAAACAAAAACAATTTTGTGAAGGAGTATATGTTGAATACAAAAACTTTTAGGATGTTCATAAGTTAGATGGCTTGCTTTAACACCTGCTATAGAGCGTGTTCTACAATTATTCAAGCCTCTCTGTTTATATTTTTAAAGTTTAGACTAATGTCTTAAAATCCTGGAATCATTTTTCAATAATAAAATATCTGAGATAATGTATTTTGTACATAATCAAGCATCTATTTTTCACAAAACAATTCAAAAGATCAAAGGTAAACACATTTCAGATATAGAAGTTAGTCTTATTTTGAATGACTTTATCCTTCAATATAAATCTCATTTTGAAGAAAAATTTCTTTAATTATAAAAAAAAATCGTCAGACTTAGAGGAATCAAATCTGGGCATAGCAGAAAAGTTTATCAAAGAAGTGCAGAATTTTTACCAGACATGTTTTCAATATATCAAAGAATGGTCTGAAACAAACATCGTGGGAAATAACAGTTTTCAATGGTGTTTTCTAACTTCATCCCAAGTATATAGGACAGATATTGAATTTTGTCTTGAGTTTTTATCTAAAGAAATGCCAGACATCAAAATAGACAACAATTGTCTATTTGAAGAAGTTAGAAGACTGGATGTGTATTTAAATTCTGAAAAATTAATACAATGAGAAAAGGAACATGTCGAAATTGATAAAAGATGGGTAAAAATATTCAGAAATTTCAAAAATGAACATATTCCATGAGAAAATTTATTTATTCTTGTTCAATTTACATTGTGTTGCCCTGGAACTAATGCAGCAGTTGAAAGAGTTTTTTTCAATTGCTAATGATTTTTGGACAAGTGAGAAATCAAGATTTAATGTTGATACTCCAACTGCAGCACTTGCTGTAAAATTCAATATGAAGGATATTTCTTGTTCAGGTATTTCCAATATATTGTTACAAGATGATACATTGACAAAAAATATTCACTCAATGGAAAATTATCTAAATGAGTACTTTTTTCTTATAATTATTATTAAAAATTAATAGGCGTGTAAGCATAATTACAACATAAAATATTATAAATCTTTTTACTATGCATTTATCATATTATAGTGTATTATTCTTGCAATGAATAAAATGTTTCTTTTATTTATGATATTGTTTCCTTCAATTTATTTTTGTCCTCCTTTTCACTGTAAAAAGTTGGTCACCTTACATTACACCACATTTCTTATAGTAGAACAAACCTGGAGTAGGAGGTGAGAGTTAATTACAAATATACTGCTTACAAAAATTAGGGTATATTTCAAAAATGAATATGAAGCAATAAAATATCCCCTAATTCTTGTGAGCAGTATAGTACACTCCATATAGTGCCAATAATGAAGTAAAAAGTCACTTGCTGGCATCTTTTTCTTTTTGCTGGCATCATTTTTTAAAAAATTTATTGATTGATCTGAGAGAAAGATAAACAAGAGAGAGAAACAACAATTTGTTGTCCCACTTATTAATGCATTCATTTGTTGATTCTTGTATGTGTCCTGACTGGGGATTGAACCCACAACCTTGGCATATCAGGACGACATTCTAACCAACTGAGCTAGTCAGAGTTGCTGGCATCTTTTTAAAGTACTGAGAATAATACTCAGGACTTTGGAAAATTAAAGATAGTTGCTCTCATAAATTTATTTATTAAAAAAACATATACAAATTTTAAATCAACTTTCCTCTTTAGTGAAAGACTCTAAAATCGCCTTCTCTAAACTGTATTGGCCATGGAACAATTATGATTTATGTCATAAAGATCTTAATTTCCCTTCCTCAGTAGCAAGAAGTATAGTGGCATGTAGGAAACTATATTTTAATTAAGCATAACAAAAAAAATACAGAGTAAGGACAATTGTTACTCTGTTTTTTTAAAAAGCTGGGAAGAGGAGTGGCTGTCAACTCATTAATTTTTATCAGATACAAATGCAAAATAAGACTGTTAAGAACTTGCCAATGCTATCTGTTAAAATCTTTCATTCTAAACATATGTACCTGGACATCGTGTTATCAATTTCACTTATCATAAATGAT
This sequence comes from Rhynchonycteris naso, assembly GCA_037038555.1. Lineage (NCBI taxonomy): Eukaryota > Metazoa > Chordata > Mammalia > Chiroptera > Emballonuridae > Rhynchonycteris > Rhynchonycteris naso. The sequence goes on along the minus strand of CM072997.1, from coordinate 32,946,766 downwards.
TCTGACCTCCTCTAAATGGCACTATCTATCACCCATATCAAAAGGTGTTATAAGTCATTAACTTCTGGTTTAAAAAAAAAAGCTTAAGAATAACTGACACCTTCCACAAATTTAGTAAATAGTTTGGTATGATAATTACTAAGAAACATACTACCTGATGAACACACTGAGATAGTTTGGGTAAATTAATAGAGACTAAAGACAAATATGGGTTAAAGAGAGAATGTAAGGTGAAGAAAAGGAATCAAGCAGAAAAAGGCTATAAATAAGCAATGTTTTATAAGGTTCATCTATAAAGAGGGACAGAGAAATGGGGTAGACAACGAAAAGGTAAGTCAAAGAAGGTTTTTTTAAAAAATAGAATATGGTTGCTTACCAATTTTATTCATTAGGAAAGGAAAGTAATCATGGAGAAAAGAGGGAAGATAATCACAGGAGTAATATCTGAGGTGGCTAGAGAAGACGAGCTCCAGGCCTAAGTGAAAGAGAAGGCCTTTGATACAACCTGGGATACTTCATCCACTGAATAGCAGAAAAGACAGGAGAGGATGGTTAGAGAGGATGGTAGAGTGGTATATTTGAATGGGAAATAAGAGAGCTCCCAACTACTTTTTTCTTAAGGTGGAGAAAGATGGAGACATCCTTGATGTGGAGAAACTGCTAGAGTAACTATGGTATCTGAAAGGAGGGAAAAGAGAAAGTAGAGCAATATGTTGGTGTAGAGGTTAAAACCAGCTATATAGTACAGGTTGGTCAAGATACGTAATATTAAACTTCTATTTTTTAATATCATGAAACTTTTTTTCCTTTTTATTGAATTTACTGAGGACACTGGTTAACACATTTTAGGTGCACAATTAATTCTACAATACATCATCTATCCAACTACAGTGTGTGTTCACACCACAAGTCAGGTATCTGTCCATCACCATTTATCCCCCCAGTACCTTCTTCCAATCCCCTCCACCACAATCACCACACTAATGTCTGTGCCCATGAGTTTTTTCTTTGCTTTTTTGCTCAATTCCTCCATGGTACACCCTCAAAAGCTGTCAACCAGTTTTCTATCTATGATTCTGTCTCTATTTTGCTTGTTAGTTCATTCTGCATGAAATCATATGCTACTTGTTTGTTTCTGACTGGCTTGTTTCACTTAGCATCATGCTTTCTAGGTCCATCCATGCTGTCACAAAGGGTAAGGTTTCCTTTTTATGGCTGAATAGCATTCCATAGCATACCACAGCTTTTGTGTCCACTCATCTACCGATGGACACTTGGGTTGTTTCCAAGTCTTGTCTATTACAAATAACACTGTAATAAAAATAGGATGCATATATTCTTTCAAATTAGTATTTTGGGTTTGCTCAGATAAATTCACAGAAGTGGAATTGCTGGGTCACAAAGCAGTTCCATTTTTACTTTTCTGAGGAAACACCATACTGCTTTCCAGTGGCGGCACCAATCTGCATTTCCACTATCAGTGCACAAGGATTACCTTTTCTTCACACCTCACCAACATATGTCTGTGGATTTACTGATAATAACCATTCTGACAGGTGTGAAGTGATATCTTATTGAATTTCTCTGACTAGTGATGTTGAGCATCTTTTCATATGTCTATTTTCCATCTGTATGTCCTTTTCGGAGAAGTATCTATTCAGGTACTTTGCCCATTTCTTAATTGAATTTTTTTATGTTGAATTTTATAAGTTCTTTATAAATTTTGAATATTAATCCCTTATCAGATGTGTCATTGGCAAATATGTTCTCCCATTCAGTGGGCTGTCTTTTCATTTTGTTGATGGGTTTTCTTTGCTGTGCAATAGCTTTTCAGTTTGGTGTAGTATCGTTTATTTTTTCTATTGTTTCCCTTGCCCAAGGAAATATATCAGAAAAAAATATTGCTTTAAGAAATGTCAAAAATTTTACTACCCATGTTTTCTTCTAGGATTTTTATGGTTTGGAATCTAACATTTAAGTCTTAATTCCTTTTGAGTTTATTCTTGTGCATGGTGTAAGAAGGTGGTCTTGTTTTATTTTAATGCACATCTGTCCAATTTGCCCAACACTATTGAATAGACTATCACCCCATTGTATGTTTTTTACCTCCTTTGCCAAATATTAACTGACTATAAAGGTGTGGGTTTATTTCAGGCTCTTTATTCTGTCCTATTAATTGATATGTCTGTTTTTATGTTGGAACTATTTTCTTTCTCTTTTTTATTTTTTTTGAGAGAGAGAAAAGAGATGAGAAGCTTCAACTAATAGTTGCAGTACTTTAACTGTTCATAGATTGCTTCTCGTACGTGCTTTGCCCAGGGGGTACCAGTCGAGCAAGTAACTCCTTGCTGAAAGCCAGCAACCTTTGTGCTCAAATCAGCAATCATGGGATCATGTTGATGATCCCACACTCAAGCCAGAGATTCTGTGCTCAAGCTGGTGAGCCTGCACTCAAGCCAGATGAACCCACGCTCAAGCTGGTGACCTCGAGGATTTCAACTTGGGTGCTCAGTGTCCCAGGGCAACAATGCACCACCACTGTTTAGGCCCATGTTGTTTTGATTACTATGGCCCTGTAGTATATAGTTTGATATCAGGTAGTGTGATTGTGCCTTTTTTTCTTTCTTTCTTCTTTCACAGGATTGCAGTTACTATTTGGCTTGTTTGTGGTCCATATATATTTTTGGAATATTTGTTATCATTCTGTGAAAGAGACCAATGGTATCTTAGTAGAAACTGCGCTGAAACTATAAATTGCTTTGGGTAGTATGGACAACTTAATGATGTTAATTCTTCCTATCCATGAACACGGTATATGCTTTTACTTGTTTGTATCTTCTTCAGGTTTTTTCTTCAGTGTCTTATAATTTCCCAAGTACAGGTCATTTACATCCTTGGTTAAATTTATTTCTAGGTATAAACAACTGTGAAAAGAATTGTTTTCTTAGTTTTCCTTTCTGATAGTTCATTATTGGTATATAAAAATGCAACCAATTTCTAAATGTTTATTTTGTATCCTACTACTTTACTGAATTCATTAATCAGTTCTAGTAGATCTGGGTGGAATCTTTAGAGTTCTCTAACACAGTCTCATGTCAACTGCAAATAATCACAGTTTTACTTCTTTTCCGTCTTGGATGCCTTTTATTTCTTCTTGTCTGATTGCTGTGCCTATGACTTCCAGTATTATGCTAAGAGTGGCAAAAGCGGATATCCCTGTCCTGTTCCCAATCTTAAGGGAAACACTTGTAGTTTTCGCCCTTTGGCGAAATGTTGGTTGTGGGTTTGTCATATATGGCCTTCATTACATTGTGCTATGTTCCCTCTATTCCCACTTTGCCGAGAGTTTTTTATCATAAATGGTGCTGGACTTTATCAAATGCTTTCTACATCTATTGATATGATCATGTGGTATTTATTCTTCGTTTTGTTTTGTGGTGTATCACGTTAACTGACTTGTAGATATTGTACCAATCTTGCATTCTAAAAATAAATCCCACTTGATCATGGTGCATGATATTTTTAATGCATTGCTGTATTCAGTTAATATTTTGTTGAGGACTGTAGCATCTAGTTCATCAAGAATATTGGCCTAGCCTGACCAGGCAGTGGCGCAGTGGATAGAGCATCGGACTGGGATGTGGGAGACCCAGGTTCGAGACCCCGAGCTCGCCAGCTTGAGCACGGGCCCATCTGGCTTGAGCATAAAAGCTCGTCAGCTTGGACCCAAGGTCGCTGGCTCCAGCAAGGGGTTGCTCGGTCTGCTGAAGGCCCACGGTCAAGGCACATGTGAGAAAGCAATCAATGAACAACTAAGGTGTTGCAAAGGCAATGAAAAAAACTAATGATTGATGCTTCTCACCTCTCTCCGTTCCTGTCTGTCTGTCCCTATCTATCCCTCTCTCTCTGTCCCTGTAAAAAAAATAAATAAATAAAATAAATTTCAAAAAAAGAATATTGGCCTATAATATAATTTCTTCGTAGTGTCTTTATTTGGTTTTGGAATTGAGCTAAAGCTGGCCTCATAAAATGAGCTTGGAAGTCTTCCATCTGCTTGAATTTTTTGAAATAGTTTGAGAAGGATAGGTGTTTCTTCTTTGAATGTTTGGTAAAATTCACCTTTGAAGCCCTCCAGTCCAGGACTTGTTTGTTGGGAGTTTGTGTTTTTTTAACTACTGCTTTAATTTAACTAGTTGTAATCTGTCAATTCAGAGTCTCTGATTCTTTATTATTCAGTTTTGGTAGACTGTTTCTAGAAATTTACACATTTCCTCCAGATTGTCCAATTGTTGGCATATAGTTGTTTGTAATATTTTCTTACAACCTTTTGTATTTCTTTAGTGTCAGTTGTTACTTCTCGCCTTTCATTTTATTTATTTTTGGTCCTCTCTCATTTTCTTGAAGAGGCTGATTAAAGGTTTGTCAGTCTTGTTTATCTTTTCAAAGAACCAGCTCTCAGTTTCATTCATCTTTTGTATTTTTAAAGACTATTTCATTTATTTCTGCTCCAATCTATTATTTCCTTCCCTCTACTCATTCTGGGCTTTGTTGTTCTTTTTCAAATCCCTCTAAGTGTCAAGAATGTTCATTTGAAATATTTCTTATTTCTTGAGGTAGGCCTGTATGTTATGAATTTCCCTCTTATGACTGCTTTGGCTGTATCCCATAAATTTTGGGTTGTTGTGTTCTCATTTTCCTTCGTTTCAAAGTATAGTTTAAATTTCTTCCTTGTTTTCATTGCTAAACCACTAATTGTTTAGTAACATATCATTTAGCTTCCATGTCTTTGTGTGTTTTTCAGTTATTTTCTTGTGATTAATTTCCAGTTTCATACCATTATAGTTAGAGAAAATGTTTGATATGATTTCAATCTCCTTAAATTTATTGAGACTTATTTTGTCCTAACAAGTGGTCGATCCTAGAAAATTTTTCATGGACACTTGAAAAGAACGTTCATTCTGCTGCTTTGGGGTGAAATGCTCTGAATTTCACACTAGATCACTCAAATTCATCTGATCTAGTGTGTCACTTAAGGCCACCACTTCCTTGTTGATTTTCTGTCTGGAAGATCCATTGATGTCAATGGGATGTTAAAAACCCTCTACTATGACTATAATAGTGTAAATCTCTTCCTTTACGTCCATCAAGATTTCATTTACATATTTAGGTGCTCCTATGTGGTGTGTAAAAATGTTTACAAAGGTTATAGCCCCTTGTTGGATTTCTCCCTTTACCATTATGTAGTGTCCTTCTTTGTCTCTTACTATAGTTTTATTTATTTAAAAGTCTATTTGTCAGATATAAGTACTGCCACCACATTTTTTTTCACTTCCATTTTCATGAAACAAATTTTTTCCATTCTTTTAATTTTAGTCTGTGTGTATCTTTTGTTCTGAGTTGGGTCTCTTATGATTATTTAATGTGATTATTGATAAGTATGTATTTACTACCATTTTATTCTTTTAACTATGCTCTTCTTCTTCTTCCTCTGCCTTCTCCTTCCTTCTTTTCCTCCTCTTCTTAAAGCAGGCCCTTTAACATTTCTTATAATAATGGTTTGGAGGTAACAACTCCTTTAGCTTTTACTTGTCTGAGAAGCTCTTTACTTTTCTTTAAATTTTATTTTTATTATTATTTTTTTATATGATAGCCTTGCCAAGTAAAGTAGTATTGGTTGGAGGTCCTTACTTTTCATCACTTGAATACAGGTATTTAATGTCAATCCCTTCTAGCCTGAAATGTTTCTGTTGAGAAATTGGCTAATAGTTTCACAGGAGTTCCTGTGTAGATAACTGTCTTTCTCTTGTTGCTTTTAAGATTCTCTCTTTGTCTTTAACCTTTGCCATTTTAGCTATCATATACCTTCGTGTAGGCCTCTTTGGGTCCATCTTCTTTGGGACTCTGCTTCCTGGAGTTGTGTGTCTTTGTCCTTCAGCAGGTTAGAAAAATTTTCAATCATTATTTTCTTTTATAAAGGTTCACGATCGCTTGTTCTCTCTCTTCTCCATCTGGTATCCCTATGATATAGATGTTGTTATACTTCATGTTATCCCAAAGGTTCCATAAACTGCCCTTATTTTTTAAAATTCTTTTTGCTGCTCTGATTGGGTGTCTTTTTCTACCTTGTCTTCAAAATCACTAATTCAAACCTCTGCTTCACCCAACTTACTATTTATTTCTTCCAGTGTATTCTTGATGTAATATATTGTATTCTTCATTACTGACAGGTCCTTTTTTTATAGCTTCTATGTCCTTTTCCATATTGTTGAGCATTCTTACAATCATTACTTTGAACTCTGTATCTTATAAACTGCCTCCATCTCAGTTAGCTCTTTTTCTAGAGATTTCTCCTGTTCTTTCACTTGGGGCCTGTTTCTTTGTCTCTACATTTTGGCTAGCTCTTTGTGTTTGTTTCTATGTATTAGATAGATTTGGTATGACTCCCAGTCTTCATGCAGTGACCTTATATAATAGGTGTCCTGTGGGGTCTAGTGGTGTAGTCTTCTTTATCACCTGAGCTAGGTGCTCCAGGAATGTCTCTTCTATGGATTATGTGGGCCCTTCTGTTGTAATTGATTGCTACTGGCTCATTAGAGCATGGGATCAATCCTCATGCTGGCTATGAGGCTCTAACCCAACTACAATGTGTACATGCTGACCACATGAAGTGGAATTTGCCTCAGCAGGTCTTTGTTCCTGCCAAGATCTCCCTTTGGATATGCTGCTTGTGAAGCTTAATGGATCCTGCTCCGATGTTATTCTGAAGAATGCAGTGGGTGTGTTGGTTCTGGGCCTCTTGGAAGAGACTCTGGTACAGGCCAAGGTAAGATGCTGCTTGTGACTGACCCTTGGCAACCTGTTTGAAGCTACAAGGGATCTACAGTTTTTGCCTTGCTTTTGGTGAGTCTGGGTGCTCAAAGGAGGGACCACGCTATGCGTCAAAGGTGGCTTTTACCAGCACTGGGCATGGGAACAGTTCAGCAAAAGTTCCAAGGCACTTCAAGATCTGCCTCTATCTGCTGTCTGCCTGTTAGGCTCAGTCACTGAAAAAGCTGTACTCTTCAATAGAGAGTAAGCTCCACAGGGTGTGATAATAGTGAGTCCAGAAGGTAAGACTATTGCTTTACCACAGACTGATGCCACATGGAGGGGAGTGATCCACCCATAAAAAATAGTGTCTCTGGTATAGGAGAATGATTCAACAGAGGCATCCTGGTGGTAGCTCTCTCCCTAAAGCCACAAACTTGTCTCTGCTCATGCAACTCTAATTCACTCCACCCTCCGTCCACTGGAGCCCAGGGTGAGAGGCTATGAAAGAAATTTTGTGTGTTGGCCCTTTAAGATGGTTCCTGTGTCTCTACTAGACTCTTTCTTAAAGTTTTTAAAGAATTTATTGATTTTAAAAAAAGAGGGAGATAGCGAGAAGTATTAACTCATAGTTGCTTCACTTTAGTTCATTACATGCTTATTGCTTGTCATATGTGCCTTAAACGGGCAAGCCAACGGTTTCAAACTGGCAAATTCTGTGTTTCAGGTCGAAGCTCTATCCACTGCACCACCACAGGCCAGGCTCTAGCAGACTCTTGTCTCTCCCTGGTGGACAGAAACACAGCTGCTTTGCATAGCCAGATGTTATGTGGGTGCCTCTTCCTGGCTCTGGTGCTGAGCTGGTGAACCCAGCTTGGGGTTTAGATCCCACTTTCTCAGGGGGAACCCCACAGATGAGATATCCCTCAGGTCCAGCCCTTTTTGTATCTCTGCCCTTCCTACCAGTCTTGATGTGGTTTCTTCTGTAAATCCTGGGTTATAAGACTTCTTTTCAGCAAGTGTTCAGCTAGTTATTCAGGGTGATTGTTTTATAATTAAGTTGTAACTCCAGTTTGATCCTGGGAGGAGCTGAGTATAGCTTCTACCTACCATCTTGGATCTCAGTAAATATACTTTATTTTTAAAGATACTTACTATTTATATAATTTTTATAAACATTTTTAAAAATAGATTTTAGAGTGAGAAAGGGAAAGAATATCAGTTTGTTGTTCTACTTATTTATGCATTTATTGTTTGATTGCCCTGACTGGGGAATGAACCCACAACTTTGTGTATCTGGACAATGTTCTAACTAACAGAGCTATACCTGTCCAAAACTCAGGAAATATCTTTCTTAGAAACTTTTATGGTTTGTTTGTTTTTTAAGTGAAAGTAAGGGAGATACAGAGAAAGACTCATGCATGCACCCCTACCAGGATTCAACTCCTGTCTGGGGCGGATGCTCTGCCCATCTAGGGCCACTCACAATGAAGCTGTTTTAGTGCCTGAGGAAGAGTCTCAATGGAGCCATCCTCAGCACCCGAGGCCAAGATGCTCAAATCAATAAAGTCATGGATGCAGGAGGGGAAGAGAGAGAGGAATAGAAATATGGGGAGGTCAGGAGAAGCAGATGGTCGCTTCTCCTGTGTGCCCTGACTGGGAATCGAACCTGGGACTTACACATGCCAGGTCAATACTCTACCACTTAACCAACCAGTTAGGGCCAAGAACTTTTATGGTCTTTAAAGTAAAATTTTTATAAAAATGTCCTAAATTTCAATTAATATCATATATGGCATGTGACATTTTTCTGAAATAATTTCCTGTTAACTAAATAATACATTTGATTATATTTTAGAATATGACATAATTAAGACTAAAAGGGCCTTCTTTTTAGTATTAAAGCCCAGAATTGTTTTGAGATTCTAGAGAGCTTAACCTTTTGTTGTTCTGAAGTATGAACACAAGGTTAGAATCTTATGACCTGACAGGAGACAGAATGGACAGACAGGCCTGCTCTGGCAACTGGTTGATTATAATAACTGCTGGGTCTTGACCTTGAATCTCTCAAGTTGTAATTTTTCCATTTCTAGCATTGATGAGGTCGGTCTGACATGTTAATATTCTGAAGTATGACAAAATAAAATAATGTGAATAACTTTTTAATGTCATAGCTTCTAATTATAAGAAAGGAAACTGATAGAGTCCCAACGAAAATGACAGCATTTTAGAATCTTATTTTGTATTTCATTATTTTTCTAAGCAATATTTATGAAGTGTTCGTAATGTACATTATATAATACTAGATTCTAGGGAGTAACAAATATAGACTATATGACCACTGCCCATGAAGAGCTTACAATCTAAAGAGAAAGCATAAAACAAATTTTAATAAGCAAAGCTTAAATGTTAAGAAAGTGCAAAACAAGGGGTGGGGAATACACACTTATTATTCAAACAGAATTTTGAAAACTTCTGACCAAGGATATGCATATTACCACACCTAAAGTTATAAAACATTCATAAATACATAGCAAGAGAAAAAAAAGCAAATGAATCCTGCAATTGCTGCTACAAATAGATGCAAGTCTGAGAGCCAATCCGAGTTTAGGAAATAGAAATAAAAGAAGTCAATAAGCAAGCTTTTAGTGATAGGACAAAAATGAAGATGCACTTTTAAGTTAAGCTGCTGGTTAGGAGATGATTACCTGAACTTCTTCAAACTCACTCCAGTACACAGCAGAGGCACCATGGAGGCTGTATCTGGGAAGATAAGAAGCTACTTTCCTGTGTGTTCCTTTCATTTTCATTTTAAAGCATATATGAATCCAGTGGTGATAAAACTGTATGTCATACTAATCGTGTTAATGAGAAGATAATGTGTGTATTTTACATAACTTAACAATTAGATTCAATAGTTGCATTTTTTTCCCTTTTATCACAAAACTGAATAGGAAACTCTTATTCTAATATTGTCAATAAAATAACTGTAAACAATACTTATAATAAATAAATCTCAATCAGTGTATAGTTAAAATTTGGCTTCCAGAAAAGGAAACATTCAAGAATAGGAAACACAGAAAGTTTCAAATGAAATAAATAATCTACTGAGATGACTATTACTTAGATGAAGAATCAAAACATATTATCTTCAACAGGAATAAATTTGATCAAAACATTTAAAAATATGGAGAGGGCATGAGGAAAGCCAAAGCAACTATCAGAATGAAAAACAGCAGAAAGAGTTTTCCAGCCCTTAATAAGGATTAAAAAAAAAAAAGTGGCAAAATTACAAAACTTAAATATATGTGTCTTAATATACATATTTCATTTTACTATGTTAAAATTATTTTTCTTATAAACTCTCCTACCTCATTATTTGAATCTTGAATAACTTTATAGAGGGCTGGTACCAGTGTTTTTTTCCGGTGTAAAGTTGCTGCATAATTGGTGATCTGTGTGTCAGGTAATGCCTTAAAAAAAAAACAATTAAGAAAAAACAATTGTAAATTTAATATTTGAGAAGCCAGAAACTTTATTTTAAAGAAGTTCCTATTTCTAATACAGTCAACTAAGAAAAATATAAGAAATAACATGAATTTTAATAAAACAAGTTATATTATTCTAACTACTCAACCATAAAAATGATTACAAATCTAAATATTATACCAAGATTTGCTAAAGTGAGTTATCTTAAACTAACCTAGTCTAAAAAAGTAGTGTAGGATATATTTTAATTGTTGCATTTATGTTTATAAAACACTTCCATAGTGCTCATAAATTACAGTTTTTAATCAAATCAATGAATGATTTTAAATTATAGGAAATAAAATATAAGGCAAATATCCTATGTCGATGCCTTACTAAAACTTACAAGTTGCCCTGGCCTGATAGCTCAGTTGGTTAGAGCATCGTCCCAAAGTGCAGAGGCTGCCAGTTAGATCTCTAGTCGGGCACATACATACAGGAACAGATAAACGTTTCTGTCTCTCTCTCCCCTTCCTTCCTTCCTCCCTTCCCTCACTAAAATAAATAAATTTTAAATAAAAAAGCTATTTGAGGCTTCCCCTCTTTTATTGAAATATTTTAAAATTTGTATCTCCTCATCAATCCTAAAACTGTTTTCATTTTACATATTACCTTCTAGCCATTATTCACATTAGTGCTTTTTTAAAAAGTTAGTTATAGAAAGTTATTTCATATTTTGCCATTTCCATTTTATACCATAATATTTCAGTTTCCCCAAAGAACACACATTCACTGTTTGAATTACTGACATATAGGATTGTATGACACATCTTATCCCTAATCTAATTTACCTTGAATTCTGATAACCATTCTTCTACAACACCTCGTTCGGATCCCAGCATCTTCTTCTGTTACTCTTATCTCTGTAAGAAAAAAGTAGCAAAATGAGGACAGCATTATTCCTTAAAGAAACTACCAAAGGTAAATGATGTGTGCCTTTCACTAAAGGAAAATCACATCTAGTATGTAATTTACTTAAGGAGGCTTACTCTTAGAAGAAAACTCAAACTACATTTTATTAAAGAAAGAAGTTCTATTTTTAATGGTACATTTGAAATCTATCTTCCTTATGCCTTTTATTTTCCCCAAAAATTATACTTCTAGATTACAAAAATAAGTTTATTGAGTGAAATCAAACTGCACGTTACCTAAGACAAATACAGTCTGTGCTTGAAGTCTTTACCAAATATACAACAGGAATAAGTTATATGTCGCAGAACAAACAATGTAACAGATTATAAATGAAAAATATAGAAAAGCTAGAATCAAGTCATAAAGTCAGTAAACTGACTATAAATGTATATAAACTATACAGAATAAAGTCTTTTAAGAAAGTAATTTCTGTTTTCTAAAATGGAAAAATGCCCAAGTAAAAAATACAAGTTATAATTTAATTCCTTTAAAGGAATTCCTTTAAAGACTATATAAAATGTAATTCCTTTAAAGACTATATAAAATGTGCCTGGTCAGGCTGTGCTGCAGTGGATAGAGCATTGGATTGGAGGACCCAGGTTTGAAATCCCAAGGTCGCTGGCTTGAGTGCGGGCTCATAGACATGACCCCATGGTCACTGGGTTGAGCCCAAAGTCACTGGCTTGAAAAGGGGTCACTCGCTCTGCTGTAGACCCCTGATCAAGGCACATATGAACAAGCAATCAACGAACAACTAAGATGCCCCAACGAAGAATTGATACTTCTCATCTCTCTCCCTTCCTGTCTGTCTGTCCCTATCTGTCCCTCTGTCTCTGTCAAAAAAAAAAAAATACCAAAAACACAACTATATAAAATATAAAAGAAAGCCTGGAAGTATATACAGGAATGGTGAATAATAAAAGTAGGTTTACAGTTATTCATATGGAAAAAGACAAATAATACAAATAAATAAGACAATAATTAATAAATAATACAAGAATAAAGTTTTGCATACTGACAACTGTAAACCTACTTTTGCCCACCAATTTATACACTAAACTTTAAGTGTTTGCCTCAAAGAAGGATTACTGAGGCTATACTGATTATGTAACTTTAAATTATTTTTTTTTAAAAAGTATGTACTATTTTTAAAGTGAGAAAATTAATAAAAGGTTTAGTTTTCAATTTAAGGTTCAAAAGTAAGAACTAGAAGAAATATAGCACTTCTTGGGGAAGTGAGTAAAGCCACTGAAATTTCCTTTATTAAAAAGACAACATTTCCTAAGAGTATCAAATTCCACACTAAATTGCTACCTAACAAAAATAGATTTTCTAATTTTCTCCCTCAATTCCAAAAGGATTTAAAAATATCCCTATAAAAAGCATTCTACCAAGTACTAGGTAAGCAAGGAGTATAAAAAGGAGTAAGACATGACCCTCATTTTCAAATAACAAACCTTTTTATTTTTTATTTGAGAGAGAGAGAGAAAGGGGGGAGAAGTGGGAAGCATCAAATTATCATGGTTGCTTCTTGTATGTGCCCTGACAGGGCAAGTGCAGGATTTTGAACCAGTGACCTCAGTGTTCCAGATCAATGCTTCATCCACTGTGCCACTACAGGTCAGCTCAAATAGCAAACATTCTTAAGATAGACTGATAAATTGCAACAGAAAAGACAGATGGTAGGGAAACCTACAGATTAAAAGAGACATAAAAAGAAAGTCAATAATTAAAGTACAGTGTATGTATTATATTTAGACTCTGATTTAAACAAATAAAAAGAACATGCATGATACAAGGGCAGAAAGTTGAACGTGAATGGTTATTTAATGATATTAAAGTAAGGAATTATAGGTTATTTTCAATTTCTTCTATTAATTTGAGAGAGAGAGAGGAAAGAAGAGTGAGGGGAAACTCGTTATTTCACTTAGTTGTTCCATTTAGTTGTGTACTCACTGATTGCTTCTCATATGTAACCTGACTGTGGGTCAAACCTGTGACCTCTGACATGCCAGGATGATGCTTTATCCACTGAGCCACCAGGCCAGAGGCTTACAGTTTATGTTTTTATTTGACAATGGTATCACAGTTTTTTTTTTTTTAATTTATTTTTATTTTATTCATTTTAGAGAGGAGACACAGAGTGAGAGAGAGAGAGAGAGAGAGAGAGGAGGGAGGAGCTGGAAGCATCAACTCCCATATGTGCCTTGACCAGACCAGTGCAGGGTTTTGAACTGGCGACCTCAGTGTTCCCAGGTCAACGCTTTATCCACTGCGCCACCACAGGTCAGGCGATATCACAGTTTTTATAAATAGTGCTTATCACCTGACCAGGCAGTACACAATGGATAGAGCATCAGCCTGGGACGCTGAGGACCCAGTTCGAAATCCAAGGCCTCCTGCTTAAATGTGGGCTCATCTGGCTTGAGCACAGGGTCACCAGCTTGAGAATGAAATCCCAGACATGACCCCATGGTCGCCAACTTGAGCCCAAAGGTCACTGGCTTGAAGCCCAAGGTCGTTGGCTTGAATAAGGGGTCACTGGCTCAGCTGGAGTCCCCCTGGTCAAGACACATATGAAAAAGCAATCAATGAACAACTAAGGTGCCGCAAGTATGAGCTGATGCTTCTCATCTCTCTCCCTTCCTGTTTGTCTGTCCCTCTCTCACTCACTCACTCTTGCTAAAAAAAAAAAAAAAAAAAAAAAAAATAGTGTTCATCTCTTAGAGACACATACTGATACATTTACTAGTAAAATGATGTCTAGGATTTGCCTTAAAATAATCAAGGGACAGAGGGAATGCCAAATAAGAACAGTGCAATGAAACATGACTAACTATGATGAGTTAAAAACCACTGAAAGTGAGTCATCGGATATTGACACAAAAATTTCTTGACACTATTCTCTCTACTTTGTCACAGGTTTGAAACGTTCCATAATAAATTGCAAGAAAATAAATAGAATTGATGAAATAACCCTACATATATATCATGATATACAAGATATAAAGCAATGGTTCTTAACCTTTATGGGGGGCGAAAACAGAAAGAACCGCCAGCCTTGATATCCAAACAAAACTAACTCAAGAAAGGATAAATATGATGCCTGTATGTACATAACTTTGCAAATAATTTTAGGGAGGTCCTAGATCTCGTAAAGCTATTGTAGGCATAGATTTCCATGTTAAAAACTCTTGCTGAAGAAATGAGACTCTTAAAAATAACTTCATAGGGGGGGAGCAAGATGGCGACGGAGTAGGCGGACGTACCAACTTCCAACTCCCAGAACCAAAGTGGATTACAACTCAATTTTAAGAACCATCACCTGGATAAACCAACTTTGAACAAAACTAAGTGGACTCTTCAACCAAGGAACACAGAAGGAGCCACATTGAGACTGGTAGGAATAGCGAAAACGCGAAGAGGGCTGCCCAGCTCCCCGGAGCAAACGGCAGCCCGGAGAGACCCGCGGGGCGGGAGGAGAGTTTGGCGGAGAGGGAGGGACCTGGGTCCCAGGAACCAAGCCCCAGCCTGCAGTCCTAGAGCCTAGAAGAGGCGTTTGGACAGTTTTGAGCTGTGAAACAAGTGAGGGAGCTCCCAGGCCTACAGAGTGGAGTATTAGGTCCCTTCCTACTCTGCTGAGGGCTGCTTAAGGTTTTGGGGCGGCAGGACGCTGAAAGGCGGTTCTGTCGGCGTGGGCAGAGGCCAAGCCGGTGGGAGGTCGGTCTAGCCCAGAGGGTCGGAGGGGACGCGCGAGAGCGGTCCGGAAGCTGCGGGCCCGCCTTTAATCCCACTTACGGGGACAAAGCGGGAGGCCAGGAACAGGCAGGCCCTGCGCAAGCCGGCCCTGACCGCAGGGACCGGGCTAGGACCAGGGACGGGCAGGGGCTCGCGGCTGAGCTGACGCTACCAGCTCCCCACCCCCCGGGCCGAGAAACCGCGGTTGGCCAGTATACTGAGCGAGCGGGCTCCGAGCGCGGGAATGGGGTGGACCCCGAGACAAGTGGAGGCTCGCAGCTGAGCCCACGCTACTATCCCGGCCCGGCCGGAGAAACCGCGGTTGGCCAGTATACGTGCGCGAGTGGGCTCCGAGCGCGGGGGCGGGGTAGAGTCCGGGATGAGCGGAAGTACGCAGGTCAGCGGAAGCCAGCAAACACGCCCGCCCAATAAACCTTGGTTTCCGACCCTGCGCAGAAGGGCCCTGGCCTCAAGGGCGGGGCTAAAGCTGCGGAAGGGCAAAAGCTTACAGCTGAGAGCACGTCAAAAGCCCCGCCTAACCCGAGGAACTGTAGCGAGCAGGCTCCGACTGCTGGTTCTGGGCCGAAGTCTGGAAATAGGCTGGGTCCGAAGCTGAGGAAAGGTGCTCACCTCTACCCTTGGTGCTAATCTTGTGGCTTCAGTGACAGCCCCTCCCACGGAGGAGAGGCAGAAATCACAGCAAAAGCCACAGTGGGCCGGCGCTGGCGGGCCTGCAGATAGACCACACCTAGAGAACACAAAGGCAACACCTACTGGACTCCAGTGGCCACAACTTGCTTATACACAGAAAAAATGGGCAGGCAGAGGAATGCAAACCAAATGAATCAAGAGAAATCCCCAGAGAAGGACCTGAATGAACCAGATATAACCAAATTACCAGAAGCAGAATTTAGAATAATGATAGTTAGGATGTTCAAAGAAATTAGAGCAATAATGGATAGTCATTATGAACACCTAAATAAAGAGATAACAAGTATAAAAAATGAAATTGAAATAATAAAAAAGAATCAGACAGAAATGACAAATACAGTATCAGAACTGAAGACCACAATGGAAGGAATTAAAAGCAGGATGGATGACGCTGAGGATCGAATAAGCGAGTTAGAGGACACAATAAACAAAGGCACAGAAGCAGAGAAGAAAAAGGAAAAGAGACTTAAAAAATGTGAGGAAACTCTAAGGGAGCTTTGTGACAACATGAAGAGAAACAACATTCGCATCATAGGGGTGCCTGAAGAAGAGGAGAGAGGACAGGAAATGGAAACTTTGTTCAATCAAATCATAGCAGAAAACTTTCCTAAATTAAGACTGGGAAACACTCCACACATTCAAGAAGCACACAGAACTCCATTAAAGAGAAACCCAAAAAGATCTACACCAAGACACATCATAGTTAAAATACCAAAGCTAATGGATAAAGAAAAAATTTTAAAAGCTGCTAGAGAAAAAAAGACTATCACCTACAAAGGAGCCCCCATAAGGATGACATCGGACTTCTCAACAGAAACACTTGAGGCCAGAAGGGAATGGCAAGAAATAATCAAAGTAATGCAGAACAAGAACCTACAACCAACACTACTTTATCCAGCAAGGCTAACGTTTAAAATTGAAGGAGAAATAAAGAGCTTCCCAGAAAAAGAAAGCCTCAAGGAATTCATAAAAACCAAACCAATTCTGCAAGAGATACTAAGGGGCCTGTTGTGAACAGTTTAAAGGGAGGAATGAATAGAGCAAAAGAAGAATACAGCTTTAAAGAATAAAATGGCAATAAACAACTACATATCAATAATAACCTTAAATGTAAATGGATTAAATGATCCAATCAAAAGACATAGGGTAGCTGCATGGATAAAGAAACAGGACCCATACATATGCTGTCTACAAGAGACACACCTTAAAACAAAAGATGCTCATAGACTGAAGGTAAAAGGATGGAAAAAAATATTTCATGCAAATGGAAATGAAAAAAAAGCAGGGGTAGCAATACTTATATCAGACAAAATGGACTTTAAAACAAAGGATGTAGTAAGAGATAAAGGAGGACACTACATAATGATAAAGGGAACAATTCAACAGGAAGATATAACTATTGTAAATATCTATGCACCAAATATAGGAGCCCCGACATACATAAAGCAGACTTTGATGGATATAAAGGGTGAGATTAACAGCAATACTATCATAGTAGGGGATTTCAATACCCCTCTAACAACACTGGATAGATCCTCAAGAAAGAAAATTAATAAAGAAACAGCAGACTTAAAGGATACACTAGATCAACTTGATTTAATAGATATCTTCAGAACTTTTCACCCTAAAGCAGTAGAATATACATTCTTCTCAAGCGCTCATGGTACGTTTTCTAGGATAGAACACATGTTAGGACACAAAAATGGTCTCAATAAATTTAAGAAGATTGAAATCATATCAAGCATTTTCTCTGATCACAATGCCATGAAACTAGAAATTAACCACAAAAGAAAAAATGAAAAATACTCAAACACTTGGAAACTAAATAGCATGTTATTAAATAATGAATGGATTAACAATGAGATCAAAGAAGAAATAAAAAAGTTTCTAGAAACAAATGATAATGAGCATACATCAACTCAAAATTTATGGGACACAGCAAAAGCAGTTCTGAGAGGGAAGTTTATTGCACTACAGGCATATCATAAGAAGCTAGAAAAAGCTCAAATAAGCAACCTAACCCTGCATCTAGAAGAACTAGAAAAACAACAAATAAAACCCAAGACAAGTAGAAGGAAGGAAATAATAAAAGTCAGAGCAGAAATAAATGACATAGAGGCTAAGGAAACAATACAGAGGATCAATGAAACAAGAAGCTGGTTCTTTGAAAAGGTAAACAAGATTGATGAACCTTTAACTAGACTCACCAAGAAAAAAAGAGAGAGGACTCAAATAAATAAAATTAGAAAGGACAGTGGAGAAATAACAACTGACACAACAGAAATACAAAGCATTGTAAGAAAATACTATGAAGAACTATATGCCAAAAACTTAGACAATCTTGGTGAAATGGACAAATTTCTTGAATCATATAACCTTCCAAAAATCAATCTGGAAGAATCAGAACACCCAAACAGACCAATTACAGCAAATGAGATCGAAACAGTTATCAAAAAACTCCCAAAAAAGAAAAGTCCTGGGCCTGATGGCTTCACAAGTGAATTCTATCAAAAATTCAAAGAAGAACTAACTCCTATTCTCCTCAAGCTATTTCAAAAAATTCAAGAGGAAGGAAGACTTCCAATCTCCTTTTATGAGGCGAGCATAATTCTGATCCCAAAACCGGGCAAAGACAACACAAAGAAAGAAAATTATAGGCCTATATCCCTGATGAATTTAGACGCTAAAATTCTCAACAAAATATTAGCCAACCGGATCCAGCAATATATGAAAAAAATCATACACCACGATCAAGTGGGATTTATTCTGGAGAGGCAAGGCTGGTTCAATATTCGCAAATCAATCAATGTGATTCACCACATAAACAAAAGGAAGGACAAAAATCACATGATAATTTCAATAGATGCAGAAAAGGCATTTGATAAAATCCAGCACCCATTCATGCTCAAAACTCTCAGTAAAGTGGGAATACAGGGATCATTCCTTAACATGATAAAGGCCATCTACGATAAACCGACAGCAAACATCATACTAAATGAACAAAGATTAAAAGCAATCCCCTTAAGATCAGGAACCAGGCAGGGTTGCCCACTTTCACCACTCTTATTCAACATAGTTCTGGAAGTCCTAGCTACAGCAATCAGACAAGAAGAAGAAATAAAAGGCATACAAATTGGAAAAGAAGAAGTAAAACTGTCATTATTTGCATATGATATGATATTGTATATCGAAAACCCTAAAGTCTCAGTCAAAAAACTACTGGACCTTATAAATGATTTCAGCAAGGTAGCAGGATATAAAATTAATACTCAGAAATCAGAGGCATTTCTATACACCAACAATGAAATATCAGCAAAAGAAATTAAGGAAACAATCCCCTTCACTATTGCAGCCAAAAAAATAAAGTACCTAGGAGTAAATTTAACCAAGGAGGTTAAGGACTTGTACTCGGAAAATTATAGAACATTGATAAAAGAAATCAAGGAAGATACAAACAAGTGGAAGCATATACCGTGCTCATGGCTAGGAAGAATAAACATCATTAAAATGTCTATATTACCCAAAGCAATTTATAAATTCAATGCAATACCAATTAAAATACCAATGACATACTTCAAAGATATAGAACACATATTCCAAAAATTTATATGGAACCAAAAAAGAACACGAATAGCCTCAGCAATCTTAAAAAGAAAAAATAAAGCAGGAGGTATCACTCTTCCTGATATCAAGGTTTACTATAAGGCCATTATACTCAAGACAGCCTGGTACCGGCATAAGAACAGGCACATAGATCAATGGAACAGAACAGAGAACCCAGAAATAAACCCACAGCTTTATGGACAACTGATATTTGACAAAGGAGGAAAGAACATACAATGGAGTAAAGACAGCCTCTTTAACAAATGGTGTTGGGAAAATTGGACATCTACCTGCAAAAAAATGAAACTAGACCATCAACTTACACCATTCACAAAAACAAACTCAAAATGGATAAAAGACTTAAATGTAAGCCGTGAAACCATAAGCATCTTAGAAGAAAACATAGGCAGCAAGCTCTCCGACATCTGTAGCAGCGGTATATTTGCCGATTTATCTCCATGGGCAACTGAAATAAAAGGCAAGATAAACAAATGGGACTATATCAAACTAAAAAGTTTTTGCATAGCTAAAGACAATAGGAACAGAATAAAAAGACAAACCACACAATGGGAGAACATATTCGACAGCACGTCTGATAAGGGGTTAATAACTAAAATTTATAAAGAACTTATAAAACGCAACACCAGGAAGACAAACAACCCAATCAAAAAATGGGCAAAAGAAATGAATAGAAATTTCTCCAAAGAGGACATACAGATGGCCAATAGGCATATGAAAAAATGCTCAACATCACTAATCATTAGAGAAATGCAAATTAAAACCACAATGAGATATCACCTCACACCAGTCAGAACGGCACTTATCAGCAAAACAACACAGAATAAGTGCTGGCGAGGATGTGGAGAAAAGGGAACCCTTCTGCACTGCTGGTGGGAATGCAGACTGGTGCAGCCACTGTGGAAAACAGTTTCGAGATTCCTCAGAAAATTAAAAATAGAACTGCCTTTTGACCCAGCTATCCCACTTTTAGGAATATACCCTAAGAACACCATAGCACTGTTCGAAAAGAAGAAATGCGCCCCCATGTTCGTGGCAGCATTGTTCACAATTGCAAAGATCTGGAAACAGCCCAAGTGTCCGTCAGAAGACGAGTGGATTAAAAAGCTATGGTACATATATACTATGGAATACTACTCAGCCATAAGAAACGATGACATCGGATCATTTATAACAAAATGGATGTACCTTGATAACATTATACGGAGTGAAATAAGTAAATCAGAAAAAAAGAAAAACTGAGAACAGCACGATTACATACATAGGTGGGACATGAAAGTGAGGGTATGAGACATGGACAAGAGAGTGGTGGTTATGGGATGGGGGGAGGGAGGGACGAGTGGGATAGGGAGGAGGGGAGGGACACAGGGAAACCAGATTGAAGGTGACAGAGGACAATTTGACTTTTGGTGATGGGTATGCAACACAACTGAATAAGATAACCTGGAGATGTTTTCATTGTACATATGTACCCTGATTTATTGGTGTCACCCCATTAGAATTAATAATAATAAAATATATATTTAAAAAAATAAATAAATAACTTCATAAAATAGAGCACCTCTTCAGATACAAATGATAATGTCCTCCAAAGAAGTCATTTTATCAGATTCCTACCTTTCTTACAATAATTTTTCAAGTCACTTTTCAAATTCTCTTTTTTTCCTTTAAATATCAATTAGTTAAGTGATACTAAATATTCTTCTTTAAAAATATTATTTTTTTATTTTGAGAGTACGTTTATCAAAGCCAGGCACAGTGAAACAAGAAAGCACTTAGACATGTTCAAGGGGTTAGCCCAGGACAAGCTGCCGCTGCCCCTAGTTACAAGTCTCATAAGGATCCTAAGAGTCTAGGAGACGCAGGCTGGAGGGAAGAAAGTCATAGACATGCTTTAAAACCTACTCTTGGAGAGGGAAAGATGGCGATGGAGTAGGCGGATGTATATTAACCTTCAACTCCCAGAACCAAAGTGGGTTATAACTTAATTTTAAGAACCATCATCTGGATAAACGAACTTTGAAATAAACTAAGAGGACTCTTCAACCAAGGAACACTGAAGAAGACACATTGAGACTGGTAGGAAAAGCAAAAATGCAAAGAGGACTGCCCAGCTCCCCAGAGCGAACAGCAGCCTGGAGAGACGTGCATGGCGGGAAGAGAGTTTAGCAGGGAGAGGAGGGACCTGGGCCCTAGAAACAAAGCCCCAGCGTGCCGGCCCAGAGCCTAGAAGAGGCGTTTGGACAGTATTTAGCTGTGAAACAAGTCAGAATACTGTTTGTGAGAAAGAGACAGTTTTCTCAACCCAGGATTCTTCCTAAAGGGACAGCGCAGAAAACCTCTCTCACAACCACTCACCCGGGGCTTCGGGGGACAGGGAGAAAGAAGAGGACTGGAGCAGTGGGAAGAAAGTGCAGTCTGGAAGGCACAGGGAGAAACACTTTGAAGGACCGCCACCCAAACCCCTGGCCTGAGTCACTCCCCAAATCAGAAACAAATATTTCCCCTGGAACCAGCAATACCAGCAAAGGGAAGCAGGACACCAGCCAAACAAGCTGTGCCGCAGCACTCTAAACACAGCCGCTTAGAAGGAGGGAACTTTCAGGACAACAGTATGGAGAGTTAGGGTCTGAGCTGCAGTGCCCCCACCCACACTGCTGAGGGCTTGCTGGAGGGCTGAAAGAGGAGGGACACAGAAATGCGGTTTCGTCGGTGGGGGTGGGGGCAAGGCTGGCAGGCATGAGCTCGGTATAGCCCAGCAGGGGCAAAAGGGACGACCGAAAGTGGTCTGGTAGCTGCAGGCCAGCCTTCAGCCCCAACTGCAGGGAAAAAGCGGGAGCTCGGGAATGGGCACAGATCAGCCACAGAGCAGGGGTGCACCAGTACAAAGACTCACCAGGCATCCCCGGCTTGCGGCCCTGCGCAAGCAGGTTCTGAACCCGGGGGTGGGGCAGAAGCCCGGAAAGGGAGGAGGCTCACAGCTGAGCACGCACCAACAGCCCCACCGAGTAGTAAAGGATTGGCCTGATGCGCCAGCAGGATCTGACCGTGTGGGGCAGGACAGAAGCCCAGGAACAGGCGGGGACCTGCAGGTGAGCACCTGTCCTTGGTGCCGAGGCTTGAAGCCCGAGTGTGGTGCGCAACCCTGCCCATGGAGGCAGGGCGAAGGCCAAGAGCAGCTGAGGCTGGGCACAAGAACACAGCCCCTCCAGGGCACAAAAACACAGCCCCTTCCACAGGCCACAGTGGGACGGCGCCAGCAGTGCCCATACCTAACTGCCCGAGGCAGCAGCAGAGGGGGTGGCGGGCCTGCACACAGACCACACCTAGGGAACACATAGGCAATACCCACTGGACTCCAGTGGCCATACCCTTCTAATAAACAGACACAATGGGAAGGCAGAGAAATGCAACCCAAATGAATTAAGAGAAATCCCCAGAGAAGGACCTGAATGAAGCAGATATAACCAAATTACCAGATGCAGAGTTAAAAATAACGATTGTTAGGATGTTCAAAGAGCTTAGAACAACAATGGATGGTCATTACGAACACCTAAATAAAGGGATAACTAGTATAAAAAAGGAAACAAATAATAAAAAAGAATCAGATAGAAATGATAAATACAATATCAGAATTGAAGAACACAATGGAAGGAATTAAAAGCAGGATGGATGAAGCTGAGGATTGAATCAGAGAGTTAAGAGGACAAAACAAACGAAGGCACAGAAACAGAGCAGAAAAAAGAAGAGACTCAAAAAGTCTGAGGAAATTCTAAGGGAGCTCTGTGACAACATGAAGAGAAATAACATCCGCATCATAGGGGTTCATGAAGAAGAAGAGAAAGAACAAGGGATAGAAACTTTGTTCAATCACATCATAGCTGAAAACTTTCCTAAATTAAGACTGGAAAATGTCTCAGAAGAAGCACAGAGAACTCAATTAAAGAGAAACCCAAAGAAATCTACACCAAGACACATCATAATTAAAATACCAAAGCAAAGTGATAAAGAGAAAATAATAAGAGCTATAGAGAAAAAAAGGCTATCACCTACAAAGGAGCCCCCATAAGAAAGACATCTGACTTCTCAACAGAAACACTTGAGGCCAAAATGGAATGGCAAGAAATATTCAAAGTAATGCAGAACAAGAACCTACAACCAAGACTACTTTATCCAACAAGGCTAATGTTTAAAATTGAAGGAGAAATAAAGAGCTTCCCAGAAAAAAAAACCTCAAGGAATTCATTAAAATCAAACCAATCTTGCAAGAGATGCTAAGGGGCCTGTTATGAACAGATCAAAGGGGAAAAACAATATAGCAAAAGAGGAATACAGCTTTAAAGAATAAAATGGCAATAAACAACTACATATCAATAATAACCTTAAATGTAAATATATTATATGATCCAATCAAAAAACATAGGGTAGCTGCGTGAATAAGAAAACAGGACCCATACATACCCTGTCTACAAGAGACACACCCTAAAACAAAAGAAGCAAATAGACTGAAGGTAAAAGGATGGAAAAAATTATTTCATGCAAATGGAAATGAAAAAAAAGCCGCGGTAGCAATACTTGTATCTGAAAAAATGGACTTTGAAACAAAGGCTGCAGTAAGAAATAAAAAAGGACACTACATAATGATAAAGGCAACAATTCAACAGGAAGATATAACCACTATAAATATCTACATACCAAACATAGGAGCACCGAAATACATAAAGCAGACTTTGATGGATATAAAGGGCGAGATCAACAGCAATAATATACTAGAAGGGGATTTCAATACCCCACTAACATCACTGGATAGATCCTCAAGAAAGAAAATTAATAAAGAAACAGCAGACTTAAAGGATACAATAGATCACCTCGATTTAATAGATATCTTCAGAACCTTTCATCCTAAAGCAGCAGAAAATACATTCTTTTCAAGAGCTCATGGTACATTCTCTAGGAAAGACCACATGTTAGGACACAAAAGCAGTCTCAACAAATTTAAGAAGACTGAAATCATATCAAGCATTTTCTCTGATCACAATGGCATGAAACTAGAAATTAACCACAAAAGAAAAACTGAAAAAAAACTTAAACACTTGGAAACTAAATAAAATGTTATTAAATAACGAATGGGTTAACAATGAGATCAAAGAAGAAATAAAAAAGTTCCTAGAAACAAATGACAATGAGCATACATCAACTCAAAATTTATGGGACACAGCAAAAGCAGTACTGAGAGGGAAGTTCATAGCACTACAGGTATACCATTAGAAGCTAGAAAAAGCACAAATAAGCAACTTGACCCTGCATCTATAAGAAATAAAAAAACAACAGCAAGTAAAGCCCAGGCGTAGTAGAAAGAAGGAAATAACAAAGATTAGAGCAGAAATAAATGACATAGAGACTAAAGAAACAATACAGAGGATCAATGAAACCAGGAGCTGGTTCTTTGAAAAGGTAAACAAGATAGATGAACCTTTAACTAGATTCACCAAGAAAAAAAAAGAGAGGACTCAAATAAATAAAATTAGAAATGAGAGTGTAGAAATAACAACTGACACAACAGAAATATAAAGTATTGTAAGAAAATACTATGAAGAACTGTATGCCAAAAAACTAGACAACCGAGATGAAATGGACAAAATCCTTGAAACATATAATCTTCCAAAAATCAATCTGGAAGAATCAGAAAGCCTAAACAGACCAATTACAACAAAGGAGATCGAAACAGTTATCAAAAAACTCCCAACAATGAAAAGTTCTGGGCCTGATAGCTTCACAAGAAAATTCTACCAAAAATTCAAAGAACTAACTCTTATACTTCTCAAACTATTTTAAAAAATTCAAAAGGAAGGAAGACTTCCAAACTCCTTTTATGAGGCGAGCATAATTCTGATTCCGAAACCAGGAAAAGATAACACAAAGAAAGAAAATTATAGGCCTATATCCCTGAAGAATTTAGATGCTAAAATCCTCAACAAAATATTAGCCAACTGGACCCAGCAATATATGAAAAAAATCATACACCATGATCAAGTGGGATTTATTCTGGGGAGGCAAGACTGGTTCAATATTGACAAATCAATCAATGTGATTCATCACATAAACAAACGGAAGGACAAAACACACATGATAAATTTAATAGATGCAGAAAAAGCATTTGATAAAATCCAGCACCCACTCATGATCAAAACTCTCAGTGAAATGGGAATACAGGGAACATTCCTTAACATGATAAAGGCCATCTACGACAAACACACAGCAAACATCATACTATATGGGCAAAAATTTAAAGCAATCCCCTTAAGATCAGGAACCAGGCAGGGGTGCCCCCTTTCACCACTTTTATTCAACATAGTTCTGTAAGTCCTAGCTATAGAAATCAGACAAGAAGAAGAAATAAAAGGCATCCAAATTGGAAAAGAAGTAAAACTGTCATTATTTGCAGATGATATGATACTGTATATAGACAACCCTAAAGTCTCAGTCCAAAAACTACTAGACCTGATAAATGAATTCAGCAAGGTGGCAGGATATAAAATTAATACTCAGAAATCAGAGGCATTTTTATACACCAACAATGAACTGTCAGAAAGTGAAATTAAGGAAACAATCCTCTTCACTACTGCAACCAAAAAAAGAGTACCTAGGAGTAAATTTAACCAAGGAGATTAAAGATTTGTACTCAGAAAATTCTAAAACATTGATAAAAAAAATCAAGGAAGATACAAACAAGTGGAAGCATATACCATGCTCATGGTTAGGAAGAATAAACATCACTAAAATGTCTATATTACCTGAAGCAATTTATAAATTCAATGCAATACCAATTAAAATACCAATGACATACTTCAAAGATATAGAATACATATTCCAAAACTTTATATGGAACCTAAAAGAATAGGAATGGCCTGAGCAATCTTGAAAAGGAAGAATAAAGCGAGAGGTATCACTCTTCCGGATATCAAGTTATACTACAAGGCCACTGTACTCAAGACAGCCTGGTACTGGCATAAGAACAGGCACATAGATCAATGGAACAGAACAGAGGACCCAGAAATAAACCTACACTTTTATGGACAACTGATACTTGACAAAGGAGGAAAGAGCATACAATGGAGTAAAGACAGCCTCTTTAACAAATGGTGTTGGAAAATTGAACATCTACCTGCAAAAAAATGAAACTAAACCATCAACTTACACCATTCACAAAAACAAACTCAAAATGGATAAAAGACTTAAATGTAAGCGGTGAAACCATAAGTAGAAACATAGGCAGTAAGCTCTCTGACATCTCTCATGATAATATATTTGCTGATTTATCTCCACGGGCAAGTGAAATAAAAGACAGGATAAACAAATGGGACTATATCAAACTAAAAAGCTTTTGCACAGCTAAAGACAATAACAAAATAAAAAGACAAACTACACAATGGGAGAACATATTCGACAATACGTTTGATAAGGGGTTAATAACCAAAATTTATAAAGACCTTGTAAAACTCAAAACCAGGAAGACAAACAATCCAATCAAAAAATGGGCAAAAGAAATGAATAGACACTTCTCCAAAGAGGACATACAGATGCCCAATAGGCAGATGAAAAAATGCTCAACATCACTAATCATTAGAGAAATGCAAATTAAAACCACAATGAGATATCACCTCACACCAGTCAGAATGGCGCTCATCAACAAAACAACACAGATTAAGTGCTGGCAAGGATGTGGAGAAAAGGGAACCCTCCTGCACTGCTGGTGGGAATGCAGACTGGTGCAGCCACTGTGGAAAACAGTATGGAGATTCCTCAAAAAATTAAAAATCAAACTGCCTTTTGACCCAGCTATCCCACTTTTAGGAATTATACCCTAAGAACACCATAGCACTGTTCAAAAAGGAGAAATGCGTCCCCATGTTTATGGCAGCATTGTTCACAATAGTGAAGATCTGGAAACACCCCAAGTGTCCATCAGTGGACGAGTGGATTAAAAAGTTTTGGTACATATATACTATGGAATACTACTCAGCCATAAGAAATGATGACATCGGATCATTTACAACAACATGGATGAACTTTGATAACATTATACTAAGTGAAATAAGTAAATCAGAAAAAACTAAGAACTATATGATTCCATACATAGATGGGACATAAAAATGAGACTCAGAGACATGGACAAGAGTGTGCTGGCTATGGGGGGGGGGGGCGGGGAGGAGAGGGGCGGAGAGGGAGGGGTCTGTGGGAGGGTGGGTCAAATAAAACCAGATAGAAGGTGACGGAAGACAATTTGACTTTGGGTGATGGATATGAAATATAATCAAATGTCTAAATAACCTGGAGATGTTTTCTCTGAACATATGTCCCTGATTTATCAATGTCTCCCCATTAAAATTAATTTTAAAAAACCCTACTCTTTAAAACCTACTTCTTCACGTAAAAATAAATTCCATCATTTCATGATTTAACTATGATTATTGTGCATCTTATTCTACACAAATTATACCGCAATAAAAAATAACAAGCATAAACTCATCATACATTGTAACTTCCAGTTTGAACAGTTGTCTATATATTCTAAGCAACAATTAGGGATGCAAATTCAATTAAAATTTCAACCCTATGTGATGCTACTAATATCAACTGAAATGATAACTGAATAAATAAATACACAAAGCTACATTCTTGAAATACCAAAGACAGGATAACTATTGTTACTTCACAATTCACTTGCCTGGTTGCCGAAAACTTTATTTGGACAAGACAGACTCTGATTTCAAAAATGTTAAAATGTGAAAAAAGGTGTTTTAAAAGTGAGGAAATCGTATGATATTTATACACAGGACCTAATGAACAGGGAGAACTGAGGAATAGAATAGAGGCAGAGGCAGGGTCACAGGGAACAGAGGGACAGCTGTCAGAATGGATAATGGATGGGATCAGAGAAGGTAAAGGGATTAGTGAAATTATATATACATAACACAGAGTTATAGATAACAGGACAGCACATCCCAAAGGTAAGGAGGGAGAGAGTTAGGGGTAGGGGAGCAAAGGAGGTATAATGGGGACAAGTGGATGAGGGGTGAGGGTGTTATATTGAGTGGGACACTTGATTCCATGTAAATACAATAAATTAAAATTAATGAAAAAATAGATGAGTGGATTAAAAAATAAAATTTTAATCACCCATTTAAAAAGAATAAAAAGTGAGGAAAAAGTTATTATTGAGCCTATCAAGCATAAACACTGTATTAGCTGTGTATTTTATCTGATTTAATGAGAGGCAATATAATCTAGTGGTTTAGAGCAGCAATATGATTTCCTTTATTATATTGCTTTTAGAGGAAGGGAGGTAGAGAGAAAGGGCAAAATGGAAGAAGGGAGAAAGGGAGGAAGGGAGAAAAGAAAGAGAGAGACGTCAATTTGTTGTTCTACTTATTTATGCATTCATTGGTTGATTCTTGTATGTGCCCTGACCGGGGATCGAACTTATAATCTTGGTGTATTGGGATGATGCTCTAACCAACTGAGCTACTCAGTCAAGGTGATAAGTTACCTTCTAAAGCTAAAATTCTATAAATATTTTTAGTACCCTCATTTGAAAAATAGAATATATTGGTTACAGAGAAATTTTATAAATATAGCCTGACCAGACACTGGCGCAGTAGATAGAGCGTCCGACCAGGATGCAGAGGACCCAGGTTCGAAACCTCGAGGTTGCTGGCTTGAGTGCAGGCTCATCTGGTTTGAGCACAGCTCACCAGCTTGAACCCAAGGTCACTGGCTTGAGCAAAGGGTCACTCACTCTGCTGTAGCCAAACCCCACCCCCCCAGTCAAGGCACATATGAGAAAGCAATCAATGAACAACTAAGGTGCCTCAACAAAGAATTGATGCTTCTCAACTCTCTCCTTCCTGTCTGCCTGTCCCTATCTGTCCCTCTCTCTGCTTCTCTCTCTGTCACTGTCACAAAAAAAAAAAAGAGAAGAAAAATAGAATATACTGATTACAGAGAAATTTTGTAAATATGTATTTTCTAACTAAACTCAGTATCTTTTAGTAGCTAGAGGTAGCTATGAACACAGATATAAATATACTGCAAATTTTCTTTTTATTTAACCAGAAAATATAGAATTCTTAAGATCATTTCTTCTACTTTTTCATATAACCATTCCATCACCTGGTATATAAAAACTAAATATGAGCAAAAATCAAGCTGATATTCCAACATACAGCTCAATGCAGCCTGTACTGCTTCACTCCCAGAATAATAACAAAGTAAAGAAAATATCACAGAAAATTATTATCTTTTTTTGTGACCTTGGAAATGGCAACCTTTATTAGCTAGCCCTAATACAGTATAATGAACAAAATACTAAACTGCTGGGACATGATCTAAGGGAGGTCAATAACTAATTGCTGAGAAGCAGATTCATAGTACTTGTAAAGTATAATAAGCTCTCCATTACCTATATGGGTAAAGCTGACAATCAAAATATAAGAAATAGAGCCTGACCTGTGGTGGTGCAGTTGATAAAGCATTGACCTGGGAACACTGAGGTTGCCAGTTCAAAACCCTGCACTGGTCTGGTCAAGGCACATATGGGAGTTGATGCTTCCAGCTCCTCCCCCCTTTCTCTCTCTCTTTCTCTCTCTCTCTCTCACTCTGTGTCTCCTCTCTAAAATGAATAAAAGAAAAAGAAAAAAATATATAAGAGATAGTATAGCCAAATGGTTAAAGAGTATGGGCTCTGGCTCTAGACCAAGTTATGTGTGCTTGCTTAGCTAATCTGTAACCTAAAACTCATTTATAAAATGGGGATAATATAAGTACCTGTGTCAAAGGTTTCCTTTTTCAAAAATGATTAAATAAGCTTACACATTAGTGAGCAAAACTAACTATTATAATTGTTCTTAAAGAGTTTTTGGTGGACCAAATTTATTGGATAAACAAAGCTACACAAGTACCAGCAGGACAACACACAAGACAGTAAAACATGAAGTTTGCTACTGCAAATTATCAAATTAGGTCAGCTACTATTTAGATTAAGTCTGAAACTTAAGCAACTAAAATGTGTTGTTATTGAAAATACCAAGTTCCCTAAGGAAAAATCAAGAGCTACACTGTCCAATACAGTAGCCACTAGCTACAAGCGGCTATTTAAATTTAAATTAAGATAAAGTAAAATTTAAAGATTCAATTCCTTAGTTTCACTAGCTACATTTCCAGTGCTCAGTAGGTAAATGTGGCTTGTGTATCCCATACTGGACAGCAAAGACATAGAACATAGACATGATCACAGAAATTCTATTGGACAGCACTAATCTAAATATAGCTAAACAATACTGTTATACTGAGTAAATTTGATAAATCAATAACTGTAAAATTTAGCAACAAAGAAGTTAAAAGACATAACTATTAAAAAGAAAACACTTCCAAAAGTAAATTTCAAAGGCATTAATTAAGATGTGATTATTTTAAGTGTTCTAGGTAAAATTGCTTAAAAAATAGAAGCCACCCAACAAAGATTACCAAAAATTCTAACACGTCTAACTATATGGGAAATTCATTCTTTACCCTTTAAAAAGTTTAATTCTTTAATTTTTACCTCTGTTCTATGATCAGTTTTCTAAAGGAGGAGGTGGCACAGGAATGCGGCAGAGTTCAAGTGTGGAATTCATTTGTTGAGACTTAAATATTTTCCAACTCTATAAAAAATAAAAATAGAAAACTGTAAAATACTGAGAAATATTCTCAAAAATGTAATACAAGGAAGAAAGAACAATTTTGGTAAGATATTTATAATACAGTTTATCTAATTTAAAATATAATTAGCGACTCAAAAGTTTCTATGGTAACTAGCATATACTATGTATCATCACCAAAAATAATTTTTAAAAAATTAGATTTAGAGAAAAATAGTCTGAGTTTTAGTTTCAAATTAGTCATTAACTATCTGTAAGACCTTGAGTAGCTTACTTAAATTTTCTGGAGCTTCACTTGAATAATCCATAAAATTAAGATTTCCAACCTATAATTCTATGAATCCAAAATTACAATAATATCACACAAACATACACACACAATGCAAACTTTAATATACAGTATAAAACCAAGCTTAAATAATAAGTATCAATGATTATAAAATCATTTTGGATGAGTTTCACAGAACCAAAAATTTAATCATTGAAAAAAGAACACAGAAAATACTATTACTTGAATTTTTGGCACAAAAAGATGTTAAAAGTTTTTTGATCAGAGAGAATAATTTTCAAATTGCTAAAGGTAAATTTTTCTCACAAACTGATAGGTATTTTCATGTACTTGCTGATCACATTATGCTCTACTTCTTTGATTCAAAACTGTATCACAACTTTAAATCTAAAACACCAAAAGAAAATTAACATTTTAAAATCTGTTAATCAAAGGTGATGTGTGTGTGTGTGTGTGTGTGTGTGTGTGCTCGCGCGTGAGCGCGCACACACACACACGCACACACATTTTTCTGAAGTGAGAAGCAGGGAGGCAGAGAGACAGACTCCCGCATGTGTCTGACCGGGATCCACCCAGCATGCCCACCAGGGGGCGATGCTCTGCCCATCTAGGCCGTTGCTCCATTGCAATTAGAGTCATTCTAGCTCCTGAGGCAGTGGCCATGGAGCCATCCTCAGCACTCGGCCAACTTTGCTCCAATGAAGCCTTGGATGAGGGGAAGAGAGATATAGAGAGAAAGGAGAGAGGGGGAAGGGTGGAGGAGCAGATGGGTGCTTCGCCTGTGTGCCCTGGCCAGGAATTGAACCCTGTACATCCACATGCTGCGCCAACACTCTACCGAGCCAACTAGCCAGGGCCCAAAAGGTGATTTTAAAAAATACATCAATAAAAGTCTCTTGAAATTTAATACATCATCATTGTAATTCAATATTTTTCAAACTAAAGATCAGTCAAGACCTCCTACATTATCCACAGCAGCTGACTTTATCTTATATATTGGGCTATCATATGATACTTTTATTTCTTGAGAACTTCAGTAGTGGGGAAAAAAACTTGAAAAAGACTAAGAATATCTCTGGAAAGATATACAAGAAACTAGTAACCACTGCTGTTTGGGAAGCGGCAACTGATATTAAATAGACTCTACCTTTTTGTACCTTAAAAATTGTGAACCACCGAGGCAAACTGACTTTTTTTTTTTTTTTTTTTTTTTTTTTTTTTTAGTGAGAGGGACAGATAGGTACAGAGAGGCAGGAAGGGAGAGAGATGAGAAGTATCAAGTCTTTGTTGTGGCACCTTAGTTGTTCCACTGGGGAACAATTATTTTTTCATTTTCTGTTGCATGAGGTTTTAGAACTGTTTCTATATTTCTGCATCAATTATTCCAAATCTGAAATTCGTTTTTTGGTGCATGCTCTAGTTTTTATGCAATTTTAATTTCTTTTTTGTTACAGTTAATGGCATACATTGTTTTTTAAATTGGAGTTAAAGAACAACAACTCTTGGATTGAACATAACCACAAGGCAATTAATGGTTTCCAAACATCACTTTTATATAATTGTAGTTGTTTTTAAAAGTAAAATATTATTATCTGATAAAAGCACCCTCTTATTTTGTTTTAAGATTTAATCATTGCTTCTTTGAATAAGAGTAAATGTAAGAATAGTCCTGACACCTTCTGTTATATATGTGGCTGTTACACACTTCAACGTCAAAGGCGCAATATTTCATCATTTGTGACACGTGCATATATTGCCTATTTTTAGTGTTTCCAATTGGTTATTTAACTCATCTGCGAAATTATAATGACATAAAAATTGTCCTCAACTTTCTGAAGTATGAGGAGTATAACTGGATCATTTGTGTGAATCATAAAATGGTAAATATTTTGCTAGGACAACAGAGAGGTTTCATGAAGTATCCTTGCTTTCTGTGTTTGTGGGACAGCCGAGCTCAGGAGAAATACTGGACACAGAAGGAGTGGCCGAAACGTGAAGCTCTGGAAGTAGGCATGCAAAATATTGTGAATGAAACTGTAGTTAATCGAGATAGGATCATTCTTCCCCCACTTCACATCAAACTTGGCTTAATGAAGCAGTTTGTTCAGGCTTTGAATAGAGAAAGTAAATGCTTTCAACATATTATTTCTACTTTTCCTGCCTTGTTCTTTGAGAAGATAAAAGCAGCTGTATTCGATGGACCTCAAATTCGAACCCTCATACGTGATGAAGAATTTGCCAGGAAGATGAATAAGGAGGAGAAAGCAGCATGGCAGTCTTTTGTGGCCGTTACAAAGAACTTCCTTGGCAACAAAAAAGCAGAAAACTATGAACTTCTGGTTCAAAGGATGCTGTTGGCTTTCCATGACATTGGATGTAACATGAGTGTTAAGATTCACTGTCTCAACAGTCACCTTCATAAGTTTCCCAAAAATCTTGGAGCTGTTAGTGATGAGCAGACTACTGCTGAAGGATCCAACAAGATTGTCCCCAATGAGTACACAAACGCAAGAGCTACAAATGTAAATTTTTGCCTGAATAGAATTTAAATAAGTTTTGCACAAATTTTATGATTAAAATAAGTGTTTTAATATGTTCTATTATAAAATTGTAGACAAATTCTGATGCAATTATATCTTTTAGTGCAGTGGTTCTTAACCTTTTTTGAGGTACTGAACCCACCAGTTCCATATGCACATTCACCAAACCCTTCTTTAGTGATAAATAAAATTATGATTTTTTTTTTCCAAATTCAAGACATAGGTATATGTTTCTTTACTGGTGCACAAAATGAGCCGTGCATGAACATCACCTTGCTCAAAGAACAAAACCAACAAAGTGCATGAACTCACAACAAATTACGGTATTACTTTATTCTGGCCTCCGCGGCAGAGGCTTCTCCAAACCCGAGACGGAATCATCGAACCCCTAGGGTTCGATAGAACCCAGGTTAAGAACCACTGTTTTAGTGTATTAGTGTATTTACTGAATTATATACATTATTGTATTTTCACAAAGATGATGCCCAAAAAGACATCCTACTTCATTATGTTAAACTAAATGTTGAAAATTTTACAATAAGATAAAAACCTAAAATCTTGAATGAACATAAAAAACCATAGCTTACAGAGAAAAACTAATGTCATATTTGAGATCAGCACACTTGAATTAGGGAATAACAAGTGTTTTTGTGGATGCAACAAAAATTTTGTTCTCCAGTGTTACTTTCTCACGTGCCTGGACGGGGGCGGGTGGGAGGGTACAGCAGAGCAAGTGACACCTTGCTCAAGCCAGCGACCTTGGGGTTTCAAACCTGGGTCCTCTGTGTCCCAGTCCGATGCTCTATCCACTGTGCAACCGCCTGGTTAGGTAAACTGTCAGATTTTGAAGTAATGCAAGCAAGCAGATTTGAGAGCTATGCTGGGAACCTCTGGAAAGATCAGTCTCTGTAAACCTTTCAGGGTCAAGGCTATAGATAGTCACTAGACATTCAATTGAAAAAAAAAAAAGAAAACTAACAAAAAACCTTAACAGGAGGCCCTGCGTGGTTGGCTCAGTGGTTGAGCATCAGCCCAGCATGTGGATGTCCAGGCTCAATTCCCAGTCAGGGCACACAGGGGAAGCGACCATCTATCTGATTCTTTACCTCTCCCCTTACTCTCTATCTTTCCTTCCCGCAGGTTCAAGTGCATCAACCCAGACACTGAGGATGGCTCCGTGAAGTATCAGCCTCAGACACTAAATGTAGCTCAGTTGCGAGTATGGCCCTAGATGGGCAGAGCATCAGCCCCAGATGGCAATCCTAGTTGGGGCACATGCAGAAG
This sequence comes from Rhynchonycteris naso, assembly GCA_037038555.1. NCBI lineage: Eukaryota > Metazoa > Chordata > Mammalia > Chiroptera > Emballonuridae > Rhynchonycteris > Rhynchonycteris naso. The sequence continues at coordinate 32,911,637 of CM072997.1, read as the reverse complement.
TCTGGAGTGTGCCCCTCTATCTTCCTTCCTCTCACTTGGGAAGAAAAAAAAAACTCAACAGGGCAATCAATAGGAAAACTGAGTTTTAACTTTTAACACAGCTTTAAAACAGCTCAATACCTGATTAATAGAAGGTAATTATTCTCTCATCTATTTGAGTCACAGAAAGAAATGGGAACCCAGTCGGGAAGGTAACTCTGTCTCTATAGTTGTTGCATATAGAAAGTCTGGTACATAATAAAAAAATCAATAAATATGCAAAGTAACAAAAATATAACCAATAATTAAGAGAAAGCAAGACAAAAACAGCATAGACATTCCTCTAAGGTGCACATGGGCCATCTTCCGGGATAGACCACATGTTAGACTACAACTTAAGGCTCAACAGATTTAAGAAGATAGGTATTATACAAAATATCTTCTGTGACCACAATGTGATGAAGTTAAAAATCAAAAGAAGGAAAATTCACAAAATTGTGAAAATTAACACAATTTTAAACAACTAATGGGTCAAAGAAGAAATCACAAGGGAAATTAGGAAATTCTTGGAGCTAAATGAGAATACACAATATATCAAAACTTATGGGACACAGTGAAAGTGATGCTAAGGGGGAAATTTATAGCTATAAATGCTTGTATGTCTGACCTGTGGTGGCACAATGGATGAAGCTTCAACCTGGAACGCTGAAGTCGCTGGTTCATAACCCTAGGCTTGCCCAGTCAAGGCACATGCGAGAAACAACAAGTTGATACTTCCCGCCCGTTCCCCCCCACACCCCCGCTCTCTCGTTAGCCTCTAAAATCAATAAATAAAATCTTTTTTAAAAATGCTTACATTAAAAAACAAGGCCTGACCAGTCAGTGGCGCAGTGGATAGAGCATCAGACTGAGACGCAGAGGACCCAGGTTCAAAACCCCAAAGTCCCCGGATTGAGAGCAGGCTCATCTGGTTTGAGCACGGGATCATAGACATGACCCCATGGTCACTGGCTTGAAGCTCAAGGTCGCTGGCTTGAGCTAGGGGTCACTCACTCTGCTGTAGCCTCCCCTCCCCCCATCAAAGCACAAATGAGAAAGCAATCAGTGAACAACTAAGAAGCCACAAAGAAGAACTGACGCTTCTCATCTCTCTCTCTTCCTGTCTGTGTCCCTATCTGTCCCTCTCTCTCTCTCTCACTGTCTCTGTCACACACACACACACACACACACACACACACACACACACAAAAGGAAAGCTCTCAAATCAAAACCTAAATTTACAGTGTAAAGAACTAGAAAAAGAGTAAACTAAACCCAAAGCTAGCAGAAGGATGGAAATAACAGATTAGAGCAAAGAATAGGAGAATAGGAAATGAAGATTAGGAAACAATAGAGAAAATAAACAAAAGCAAAAACTGGTTCTCTGAAAAGGTCAACAAAATACAGTGTGTCCGTAAAGTCATGGTGCACTTTTGACCGGTCACAGGACAGTAAGCGCACCATGACTTTATGGACACACTGTAGAAAAAGCTTTAGTTAGATGGACTGAGGGGAGAAAAAAAAAAGAAAAACACAAATTACTAAATTCCTAGTGGCTTCACTGGTGAATTCCCTCAAACATGTAAAGAACTAATACTAATCCTTAACAAACCTTTTAAAAACACTGAAGAATAGTGAAAATCTCTTAACTTGGTTCTATGAGGCCAGCATTACCCTGATACTAAAATCAGACCAAGACACTACAGAAAACAAAAAAACTACAGACACCTTATGAACACCGATGCAAAAATTCTCAACAAAATACCAGCAAACAGAATTCAGCAGTATATAATAAGAATTATATAACATGATGAAGTGGGATTTTTTCCCCTGCAATGCAAGAGTGGTTCAACATTCTAAAAATGCAATATACCACATTACTAAAATAAAGGGGAAAAAACACAAGAAGATCTCAATAGATGCAGGAAAAGCATTTGACAAAATTCAACACGTTTTATGATAAAAAACAGCTAAAACACTAGAAATAGAAGGAAACTACCTCAACATAATAAAAGATATATATGAAAAACCCAGAGAACATCATACACAATAGTGAAAGACTGAAAACTTTTCCTCTAAGATCAGGAACAAGGCAAAAATGCCTGCTTTTACCTCTTTTATTCAATATAATTAGAAGTTCTAGCCATAGTAAATAGGCAATAAAAAAGAGATAACAGGCATCCAAATTGAAAAGAAAAACAAAATCATCTATCTGCATACTGTATGATTTTATATGTAAAAAACCCTACAGAGGCACAAACAATAACAACAAAAAAACTTGTTAGAATTAATAAATGAATTCAAAAGTAGCAACACAAAATTCAGTTGCATTTCTATACACTAAGAATAAACAATCTGAAAATGAAATTATAAAAACAATTCTATTTAAAATAGTACCAAAAAGGAGTTCTTAGAAATTAAGCAAGGAGGTAAAAGATAAGTCCAATGAGAACTAGAAAACATTGATAAATAAAACTAAGAAAGGCAGAAATAAAAACTCACTGTTAAGATGTCAATATTACCCAAAGCAGTCTACGGATTCAATGCAATTTTATTAAAGCCCCAATTACTTTTTTACAGAACTAGAAAAATCCATCCTAAAATTCATATAGACTCTCATGGCACTGGACTACAATGGTTATATAAACGGTGAGGTTAAGACAAGTCCTGAAAGCATAAAAAAGCACCAATGGTTCAGACACACATTGCACCTGCATCCAGGACATGTCAAGTCTCCCTTAATCTTTGGCCCTGTAGAGAAATATAGAGATGCAACACTGACCCATCATATGGAAAACAGCTGCCCTCACCTGACCAGGCGGTAGCACAGTGAATAGAACATTGGCCTGGGATGCAGAGGACCCAGGTTTGAAACCCTGAGGTCGCCAGCTGGAGCCCAAGGTGGCTGGCTTGAGCCTGGGATCATAGCCATGACTCCATGGTCACTGGATTGAGGCCAAAGGTCGCTGGCTCAGCTAGAGCCTCCCCAACACACACCGTCAAGGCACATATGAGAAAGCAATCAATGAACAACTAAGGTGCCGCACAAAGAAGTGATGCTTCTCATCTCTTCCCCTTCTTTTCTGTCTTTCCTATCTGTCCTATCTGTCCCTCTGTCTTTCTCGCTTAAAAAAACCAACCAAATAAAAAAAAAGAAAACCCAGCTGCCCTCAAGTCAATCCAGACTTGAAGCAGATTACATGAGAATAAACTTTTTTTAAATTTTAAGCCATTATTTGAAAATTATTACTGCTACATAAGCAGCTAATTTGGACTTGAATTATTATGTATACAGTGAGGTTAGAGCAGGCCCTAAAAGCACAAATGGCTCAGACACCCACTGTCCATGCATCTATGATATGTCCAGTCTTCCTTAATCTTTGGCCATGAAGAGAAACAAAAGAAGAAATAAAAATTCAGGCCTGGTTTATACATGGTTTCATATGCTATGCTGGCATTAGTCTTACACAGAGTTGGCTTTGCAGGAGAAAAGAGAAATCTTCCCAGCAGGTAGATTTTCAAGGAATCATATCTGGTTGTTCAACACATCTGAAAAGAGATGACCAGAGGTTCAGATCTATGGTTTGGCTAGACAGGCTCTATTATACCAGTAGTTGTTCAATATGCTTATGAACAAAATGGCCCTGTCAGCAGGAATAGAAATTATACCTTGTCTTAGAACAGACTTCCCCTCATCAACGTTATTCTACAATCCCATGATATGCCAGGTTGTCTCACATCTCCACATATTTTCTTCAGCTACCTTTCCGTGTGGACTGCCTTTCAACTACCTATTCTACCTTCTTTCAAATCTAACTATTCTAGCTTAACTATTATAGTCTTCTTTCAAGACTCACATCATGCTAAGTGAAATAAGCCAGTCAGAGAAAAACAAGTACCATATGATTTCACTTATATGTGGAATCTAAGAAACAAAATGACAAACAAAAACAAAATAGAAACTAACAAACAAAATAGAAACAGACTGGTAGATATGAAGAACACACTAACAGCTGTCTGAGGGAATGGGGCTGGGGGCTGGGTAAATAAAGTGAAGGAATTAAACAAAGAAAAAAAACTTAAGAGATTCATTGCAGCATTGTTCACAGTGGCCAAGACATGGAAACAGTCAAAATGCTCTTCAATAGAGGAATGGATAAAGAAGATGTGGTACATATATACTATGGAATACTACTCAGCCATAAGAAATGATGACATAGTATCATTTATGACAACATGGACAGACCTTGATAACATTACACTGAGTGAAATAAGTAAATGAGAAAAAGCTAAGAACCATATGATTCCATACATAGGTGGGATACAAAATTGAGACTCATGGGCATAGACAAAAGTGTGGTGGTTACCAGGGGGAAGGGAGGGGTGAAATGGAAAAGGGATGGGGGGAGGAGGAGGGGCTTAAAGAGAAATAAAATATAAGGTGACAGAAGATGATTTGACTTTGGGTGCTGGGTATACAGCATAATCGACTGTCCAAATGATGTGGAGATGTTTTCTCTAAATCTATGTACTCTGGTTGACCAATATCACCCTGTTAAATTTAATTGTCTAAATAAAAATATAAAATAAAAAGAAAGCATTTATGAAAGAGTAAAAACAAACAAACAAACAAAAAACTTAGAGATACAAACAATGTAGAAAGTGCAGGAGGGAAGGGAGTAGGGGGATGGAGGAGGGTGGAGAAGGGATAAATGGAGATGGAGGGAGACTTAACTTGGGTGGTGAACCCACAATGCAATATACAGATGATATATTATAGAATTATGCACTTGAAACCTGTATAATTTTATTAACCAAAGTCACACTAATACATTCAACAACAAAAAAGACTCACATCAACAGTCACCTTCTCTATATAGCCTTTTCCTGACATACAACCCTGTATCCATCCAAAGCCCTCTCTTACCCCTTACTCACAAATTCTTAACCTGGAGTCCATAGACCACACACACCCAGGGATCTATGAGTAAAATTCATAAACTTTGATGAGAGGAAAGAATTATATCATTATTTTTACTTATCTCCAACTAAAATTTATCATTTCATTTGATTATGGACATAGGCAAAACAAAACAAAACAACCCCCCCAAAAAATACCCCACAGTATGTTTTGTGATTTGCATGCCAGTAGATATCATAGATATCCTCATATCCAATTACAGTTGCTGCAGACATCAAAATATCATTTATGCTCATCATCATTTCATACCCCATTTCTCTGGATAAAATTGTCATTTCCAAAAACAGTCTCTCTTCTTAATGGCACACAAAACAATTAAGTGACTTTTTTTTTGGACCTCTTTCTATGGCTTTAGGGAAGGTAAACAGCCCTCATCCTTTCCTCTTAGAAACAGAGAACAGTTGATTTCTTCCCATTAATACTGCTCTTCCTCTCCATCTTAAACCTCTTATAAATTGATAGGCCCTGGCTCAGTGGTAGAGCCATGGCCCAGCGTATGGATGTCCCAGGTTCAACTTCCGGTCAGGGCACAGAGGAGAAGCGCCCATATGCTTCTCCACCCCTCCTCCTCTCACTTTTCTCTCTCTCTCTCTCTCTCTCTCTCTTTCTCTCTCTTCTCCCCTCTTCCTGCAGCCATGGCTCAAATGGAGCGAGCTGGCCCCAGGTATTGACTATGGCTCCATAGCCTCCAACTATGGAGCTAAAATATGGCTCCATTCCAGTTGCAAAGGAGCAAGGGCTCCAGAGCATTGACCCCTAGTGGGCTTGCCAGGTGGATCCCCGTCGGGCGCGTGTGGGAGTCTGTCTCTGCCTCCCTTCCTCTCACTAAATAAAATAAAAATAAAATAAAAATAAATTAATTGATAGGGTAGGCAGAATCATACTAGTAACTAGTCTAATAGTTCACAGTAGTTAATATCTTCTATTCTCAGAAAACTGCACACAGGTTTACTAGTCTTATTAGTAAACCATAGCTTCTCTAAGGCAGGGGAGTATTTCTCAGTTGTGTTTATATATCTAGTTCCAATAGAGCCTAGCCTATAGTTAGCACTTAACTCCTGTTTATTGAATAAAGGGCTTGATAGCAACAACTAGGCAGTCAGCAGAAGAATCAGCAGAGAAGACAGGAAGCAAGTGTGGCAAAGATTACTAGTTTCCATTTAATATATATTCCCACCTCAACACTCACTGTTCTAGTCTATATCCTCAGCTAAAAGCCATTTATGAACCTTAAGTTTTGATCAATGAGATTAGAGAAAATACTATATGGGAAATTCTAGAAATATTTTTATTTTTTTTTACAGTGACAAAGAGAGATTCAGAGAGAGGAATAGATAGGGACAGACAGACAGGAACGGAGAGAGGTGAGAAGCATCAATCATTAGTTTTTCATTGCCGTTGGGACACCTTAGTTGTTCATTGATTGCTTTCTCACATGTGCCTTGACCACGGGCCTTCAGCAGACCAAGCAACCCCTTGTTGGAGCCAGCGACCTTGGGTCCAAGCTGGCGAGCTTTTGCTCAAGCCAGATGGGCCCGCGCTCAAGCTGGCGACCTCGGGGACTCAAACCCAGGTCTTCCGCATCCCAGTCCGACGCTCTATCCACTGCACCATCGCCTGGTCAGGCTAGAAATATTTCTTAAAAGATGAAAGGTGTGCCCCTTTTGTCCTCTGCCTTTCTTTCTCCTTCCTTCTGCCTAGAACATGATGCTGGATACCCATCAACCACTCTTTGATCTTGACAATGGAAGCCACATGCTAAGGAAAAAGCGAGGAGACTGGGTCCTTGACAACTCTATGGAGTTTCTGTATCAGTCCTACACTGCCAATTTCTGAATGTCTTTTCACAAGACAAAAAAATGACTATCTTGTATAAGCACAATGGTTATTTCTTATCTGTTTCCAGCAGCCAAACAAAATTCCTAACTAATAACATAGGAAAGAGACTATAGTAGTAATACGTGGTCTAAGATACCAACACCATCTCAGCTAAACCTCAGTCTAATGCTGATAACGTGTAAGATATTTCCACAGAAATAGGGAATAGAGTAGGAAAACAAAGAGTCCATTACTCGTGAAGGTATACCACCATTAGTTCTGGTGGAGAGTTGTTTATAGTAGTTTAGTACAATGACAAGATCTTATAAAATAGTACTGTAATTTCTTGCCAAGAGTTGGGAGTTATGCTCTAAAAAAGTAATTTGACTTATAAAACTGAGATCAGAAAACAAAATTATATGAAAATAAGAGGTTACATTTAAACTCTTTCGTATAAAAGAATGAATGTTTTTTCTACAGATTAACCTCCTTTGAGTTTTCAGAAAATACTGCTATAGCACAACAATCATATAAGGCTGAGTCTCTTCCGAATAATACAGACTATTTTATGAAGATTTGAATTTGTCCTACAACTTACTTGCCACTTAATGTCTTTTGCACTTGTGTTCTTGTTCTTATTTAATAAGTCTCAGTAAAACTTTCCACATATTCTTATAGTTATTGTGTTATTTCTTTGGACTGTTTTTTATCCTTACATTTAGAAAACGAAAAATAATCCTCTCTCCATAAACTGTTTATTTTTTTGTTGTTTTTTTGTTACAGGGACAGAGAGAGAATCAGAGAGAGGAATAGATAGGGACAGACAGAGAGGAACGGAGAGAGATGAGAAGCATCAATCATAAGTTTTTCGTTGCCGTTGCGACACCATAGTTGTTCACTGATTGCTTTCTCACACGAGCCTTGACCGTGGGCCTTCAGCAAACCAGGCAACCCCTTGCTCGAGCCAGCGACCTTGGGTCCAAGCTGGTGAGCTTTTCCTCAAGCCAGATGGGTCCACGCTCATGCTGGCGACCTTGGGGTCTCGAACCTGGGTCTTCCGCATCCCAGTCCTACGCTTTATCCACTGCGCCACCGCCTGGTCAGGCGTCTCTCTCCATAGACTGTCACGGACTTTTTAGCCTTTGGGAGGTGAATAGATCATAAGGGTAGAGCTTTCCTAAATGGGATTAGTGCCCTTATAAAAAGAGGCACCAAGAGAGCTCTCCCATCCCCTTTGCCATGTGATGACACAGTGAGAAGACAGCCATCTCAGAATAAGGAAGTGGGCCCTAAGAAGACACATAATTTTCTGGCACCTAGTCTATAGCTTTTGTTATGGCAGCCCGAACTGATTGAGACAGAAGTCATTCCACCAAAATGAGCTAAAGGGCCATTATATTAACATAAGTTCCCAAGAGGCCTTGCAGCTTCTACCTTCACCTGTTCAGAACACAATCCTGAGAATGCCTTGTAAGGATGCCAGACTAGCTTACTAGAGGGCAAAAAGCACACTGAGAAGACTGTAGCACTTTAATAACAGACAGCCAGCACCAACTGCAAACGTGAGTGAGGATATCTTGGACCTTCCGCCTCAGTCAATCTTCAAGTAGATACAAATGTGTGGGAGAACCAAATGAAACCAACAAAGAAACTATTCAGCCAATCTATGGAATCATTAAAAATAATAAATCTTTTTGTCCTAAGTCATTAACTTTTGGTGGGGCACATAAGGCAGCAATACCAAACAAATAAACTTTAAAATAACAATATTAATAGTTCCTTAAAGTTGAGAAAAATTACTTGAGATATTTCTGTTTTTATCTTTAATTCACCTATTATAGTACCCTGGAGGCCATGGTGACTCCAATGCTTCATACCACTATGATTAAGAAAGAGAAATTAATGTATGAAAGTACAATGGGGAGCCATTAAGAGATTTTTGTGTGAAATGAGGATATGTGATAGACACTCTTGTTGCATTGTAGAATGGATGGGTGTAAGGAAAGACTGAGAATAGGCTAACCAATAAGACTGCTGGAATGAACCTACAGAGAGACCTAGTAAGGGGTCAGAGGCCTGAACTGTCACAGCTGCTACTGCCGCTACTACTATTATATTTATTGTGAGTTGTAACACACCAAGTACTGTAATAAGAACCTTACGTATATTTGATCATTAAATTTTTTTTTGTTGTTGTTGTTACAGGGACAGAGAGAGAGTCAGAGAGGATAGAAAGACAGGAATGAAGATAGGCGAGAAGCATCAATCACTAGTTTTTCATTGCCGTTGCAACACCTTAGTTGTTCATTGATTGCTTTCTCACCTGTGCCCTGACTGCGGGCCTTCAGCAGACCGAGCAACCCCTTGCTGGAGCCAGCGACCTTGGGTCCAAGCTGGCGAGCTTTTGCTCAAGCCAGATGGGCCCGCGCTCAAGCTGGCGAGCTCGGGGTCTCGAACCTGGGTCTCCCGCATCCCAATCTGATGCTCTATCCACTGCGCCACCGCCTGGTCAGGTGCTCATTAAATTCTTATAACGACACTTCAAAAACACTTTTACTTTGAAATAATTATAGGCTGACTCATAGGAAGGTACCGTATACTGTTACCCAGTTTCCTCCAATGATAGTATCTTGCATAACTACAGTAAAATATCAAGACCAGGTAACTGACACTAGTATATCCACACAGAGGTAATTCAGATAGCATCAGTTTTATAGGCATTCATTTCTCCATGTGTGCGTGTGTTCTATTAAATTTTAAAACATGTAGGTTGGTGTAACTACCACCAAAATTGAGATACAGAATTTTTCTATGACCAAAAGGCTCCTCTGTAGTCACCCACTCCCCTCTCCCTGATCCCTAACCCCTGGCAACCACTAACCTGCTCTTCATCTCTATAATTTTATTTCAAAAATGTTATATAAACGAAATCATACAGTATGTAATCTTTCAAGAGTGGCTCTTTCATTTGAAACCCACCCAAGTTATTGCATGTTTATCAATAGCTCATTTTTTTTGTTGTTATTGTTGCATAGCAGTTCACGGTATAATAGTGCCACAGTTTGTTTAACCATTCACCCACTGAAGAACTTATGGGTTGTTTCCAGTTCGGGACTATTCGAAACAAGGCTGGTGCCTGACCAGGCAGTGGCTCAGTGGATAGAATGTCAGACTAGGATACAGAGGATGTAGGCTCAAAACCCCGAGATTGCCGAATTGAGTACAGGCTCAGCAGCTTTGAGCATGGAGTAGCTGGCTTGAGTGTGGGATCATAGACATGACCTCATGGTCACTGGCTTGAGCCCCAAGGTCACTTGCTTGAAGCCCAAGGTCGCTGGCTTGAGCCCAAGATCTCTGGCTTGAGCAAGGGGTCACTCACTTTGCTGTAGCCCCCTGGGTCAAGGCACATATGAGAAAGCAATCAATGAACAACTAAAGTGCCACAATGAATAACTGATGCTTCTCAGCTCTCTCCCTTTCCGTCTGTCTGTCCCTATCTGTCCTTCTCTCTGACTCTTTGTCTGTCAAAATAAAAAATAAAAATAAATTTAAAAAAAGAAACAAAGCTGCTATAAGCATTTATGTATAGGTTTTCATGTGAATATTTTTGAATTTCTCTGAAATAATGCCCAAGAGCACAACTGCTGGGTTGTACAACTCTGTTTTTAAAGATAAAGAAACTAAGACTTTAAATGGTGAAGCTATGATTCTAATATAAATAGCCTGCCTCTAGGTCCTAACTCATGATTTCTAGTGGTTGTAAAATTAAGAAAAGCAAATGGAATTAAAGAAATAGTAAGAAGGTACTAGCATTGCTCAGATGAGGGATATTTGAAAAAACAGTGTCAAAGATAACACCAGGTTCCAGCTTCAGCACATCAGATAGTTGATAAAAGATAAAATATGAGCCTGACCAGGCGGTTGTGCAGTGGATAGAGCATCGGACTGGGATGCAGAGGACCCAGGTTCGAAACCCTGAGGTTGCCAGCTTGAGCGCAGGCTCATCTGGTTTGAGCAAGGCTCACCAGCCTGAGCCCAAGGTTGCTGGCTAGAGCAAGGGGTCACTTGGTCTGCTGTAGCCCCCTGGTCAAGGCACATATGAGAAGGAAGTTAGAGAAACTGAAGTGCTGCAATGAAGAATTGATGCTTCTTGTCTCTCTCCCCTTAGGTCTGTCTGTCCGTCCCTCTATGTCCTTCTCTCTGTCTCTGTCACAAAAATAAACAAATAAATAGATAGATAAAAAGATAAAACATGAATTCACTTTTAGACACATAGTATTTGAGGGGCCTTCAGGTCACCTCCATCTAGCAGCCAATTAGATTTATAGAATAGGAACTATAGATCAAGAAAAAGTTCTGTATTAGAGATTTAGATTTGAAAACCATCACATTTATATGCTAACGGAGTAAATGAGCTCAAACTGTCAGGATATAGAATGAGAAGAGATTGGACAACAGAATCCTGAAAAACAGAAAACATTCATTTCTTCTAGCCTTTCCCACAAACAGTAAATACTGTGATAGACTAGCAATTCATATTAACTTTAGATTTGACAAGTATTCCATGTCTACTACATGAGTTTTACAATTAATCTTATAAAGTAGAAAGGCCAGTAGTATACTTTCCCTTCCCCACTCCTTTTTATCTAAAAAGAAAAGAAAACACACAAAAGAAACACATGGTGATTAAAAAGCCTCAATATTACTCTGTATGATACTATTCTGGTAGATACATATCATTATACATTTGTCCAAACCCATACGACATACAGCACAACAAGGCCGAATGCTATGCAAACTATGAATTTTGGGTGATAATGTGTCAAGGTAGAGTCATCAATTACAACAAACGTACTATTCAGTGCTATATCAATAACAGGGGAGGGGTATATGGGAAATCTCTGTACTTTCCACTCAATTTTGCTGTGAATCTAAAACTGCTCTAGAAAAAAAAATGAAGTCTATTAAAAAATGTTAAGCCTCAATACAAAAGAATATGTTAAAAGCATACGTTTCACTGCCTGCTCAACAGGTAATTCCCTCCACCCATTTTTCAAAAAATATATGAGGAAAGAAATATAAGAAGATAAATTAACAAATCTTAGTAGCTAGCAAGACTTAATTAAGAATCAAGCATTATAAAGTCAAGGATTATGTCATTTATACCTCAATTTTAAAAAAAGTAAAAGGTCCATAATGACAAAGGTGATAGATAAATTTGATTCTAACATTACAATAGAACAAAATAACTATTTTGTAACCCATGTCTTTACCATTAAATAAATTGGTGCCACTTAACATACTTTATGACTACTTTTTGGCAATAATATTTCAAACCTAGAAAAAACTATAATTCGATAAATAATAAAAGTCACACCTCTTAATATATTACATAATTGAGTTTTTACTTCTTTCTCCAACATTAAAGTCTACAAATTTAATTTTTCTAGTACTTGTCTTCGTGGCAGATAGATACCTAAACAGAAATTCTAGAATTCATAAAGATGAACCATGAATTTCTAAAAAGGACCTGTGTCAAAGTCAACACATTCACAATTCCAAATTTTACTCTATATTATTGAGTGAATGTTTACGCAAAAGCATGCATCTATTTTGTATCATAACAATACTGCAAAAAGACCTTTAATCAAGAAAACATCCAATTCTTATTTTCTAATTGTAGTTTGATTCTAGAATTAGATAGCTTTCAGACACTCTGAGAGAACAAGGTATAAATAAATATCTGTGCAAATTTCCACAAGTTTAAATCATGAAAGAAATTAGCTTGATTTATGAAAAGCAGCTAAGTGCCAAGTAAAAACTAATCCAAACCAAAACATTCAGCACAATTTTTATTTCTGGCACTTTAGCTCCTGGCTAGAAAATCTGTCTTAGCTATGACATTAAACAATAAAAATTTATTAAGCTATAAAATTACTGGTAGATTTGGCAGGCCTTTCTCTCAACCAAAAATTACTGATACTGGTTCATATCACAAGTAAGAGAGCTTTGAATTAAATCAATGATTGAAAGTAGAAGTCAGTGGCAAATCATATAATCTAGGTTTTTTTCTTCAAAATATGTGTATCTATTTCACCTCACATTCCCCCTACCAAGGGGTATGTGTATATATGCCTTAAGAAAAAAATTAACTCCTACTAGATTATTCTGATATAATCCACTTTCATGGAGATTTTCCTGAATTAGGCCCAACTTTATTTTTAACATTGTATTAATAGCAGTAAAAGGAGCAGAGCTAAAAAGTGACAAGATCTCAACAGAATGGTCTTCAGGTAAGGAGCTGTACTCACACACCAACTGTAAGCCACCTTGAGAGCTTTCTGTGCCACCTCCCTCCATAATCCATCACATCATATTTTAAACAATGACAAATGTTCAGTTCACCATCCTGAGAAAAACAGTCTACTAGCTAGACAAAAAGTAAAACAAAACTAGTCTGGACATCGAAAAAACCCTAAGACTGACCAGGCAGTGGCGCAGTGGATAGAGCATCAGACTGGGACACAGAAGACCCAGGTTCATAACCCCAAGGTCGCCGGCTTGAGCGTGGGGTCACTGGCTTGAGCATGGAATCACAGACCTGACCCCATGGTTGCTGGCTTGAGCCCCAAGGTCACTGGCTTCAGCAAGGGGTCACTCGCTCTGCTGTAGCCCCCCCGGTCAAGGTACATATGAGAAAACAATCAATACACAACTAAGGAGCTGCAATGAAGAATTGATGCTCCTCTCTCCCTTCCTGTCTGTCTGTCCCTATCTGTCTCTCTGTCACAAAACAAAAACACAAAACCTAAGAAGCCAAAGACCTTGAAACACAAAAATTCCTCTTTTATTGAAATAAAAGAATAATAACAAAGTACTATGCTACTGACAACTTGTTTGGAGACTTTCTGCCCATATTTTATCATTTTAGTTTTTTTATTATGCAGCACTGATTTTTCTCAGTCAAGTTGAAAATCTTAATTATTCTAGAACTTAATAAACTACTATAAGATCCCCAAACTATGTATATTAAAAAATAATCAGGTGGTGGAGCAGTGGATAGATTGTTGGCCTGGGACACAGAGGACCCAGGTTCGAAACCCTGAGGTCGCTGGCTTGAGCGTCGGATCACAGACATGACCCCATGGTTGCTGACTTGTGCCCAAAGGTCGCTGGCTGGAGAAAGGGGTCACTCGCTCTGCTGGATCCCCCCCCCCCCCCGGTCAAGTCACAGATGAAAAAGCAATCTATGAACAACTAAGGTGCCACAATGAAGAACTGATGCTTCTCATCTCTCTCCCTTCCTGTCTGTCCCTATCTGTCCCTCTCCCTCTTTCTCGTCTCTCTCACACACACACACAAAAAATCAAGCAATCAATCAAACAAACTAAATCCATTGCATGTGAAGATAGATTAAGAGTTGGATTTAAAAACAAGCTTTCCAAGTCCATTTTAGAGCAAACAATTATACTTTTTAATAGCCATTATTTCAAATTCCTTATAAAAATATCAGATATTGAAGTGTCAGAAAAGTAGACTTCTAATGATGCATAATCAGACAATTATTACTATATTTTAATTTAAACTAATGTTTCTTAAATCACTTGGTAATTTCCAACTCAACTGTTCAACTTTATTGCATTCTACAGTGACACCTACTGGCCATTCAAATTCAGCCATTAGTTCTCTAAGATAGCTCTAGTAGGCTGATTACATAATAAGAAACACACACACACACACACACACACACACACACACACACACCACCCTACATAAAAGCAGATTTGTTCACAGGTACTCACACTACATAACTGCAACTAAAATAGAAGCAGAACTATTCCTTGTGACTGAGACATTATTACTATTGTAAAAAGTATAATAAAGACAACAAAAACACCAAGTGTCAAAATTTTTATCTGAAGCATTGATATTTCAGTACTCCAAACATTTCAGAATTAACAAATAAACTCTAATGATCCAACTCTCCTTACCAAATATTTTTAGACAAATAAATGAGTTTTTGATTTAGGTTTTGTGACCCACTAATATAGAACCAACTTTTTATCGTAGTTTGTCCTACCATAACACATACTTAATGAAATTCCGCTATTAATTGTACATTTCATTGCATAAAAAATGAATTATAAAAACTCAGAAAAAACATAATTCATAGTTATTTATGTCTGTAAATACATTTTACTTCTGTCAGAAAGGTTCAAAAGCATATTTTTTAAACCTTAGAAATAACACAAAACCAGTTTCTCAGACTTATAGAGTAAATTAGTTAATAAACGACTTTTGCATGCACCGTCTCCCCATTCAGACCACCAACTTATTTTCACAATCTCTAACATACACAGTATCTAGGGGTAATATCTAAAAATGAAATTTCTAGTCATTTTCCAATATGCACTTACCTCCTACTATTGATTTTTAAGGTTCTCCAATTTCCTGAAGATTAGAAAAAAGAAGCATTTGTAATAAGCCTTGACCCTCAAAACAAATATTCATGAACTACAAAACGTGAACTTGGCCATGCTTATCTCAAGCTAACGACTCTCTCAAGTCCATATCTGGGATGAGCTCTTCGTGACTACTCTATCCTTAACGCTTCCACGCTTACAGAGTCTGTTAGGGTGGAAAACACTCAAACCAACTAAAAAACTATTGTGATACATCAATGGTTTACTAGATTTCCTCTTCCAAGAGGGACAACACAGTTGTTTGAGTAAATAACAGCCAAGGGTTACATAATGTATAGCTATAAAGCATTCCAAGAATCTGACCGCCAGTAAATAGCTTATCTTTCTTCTCCGCTCCCCCTTCTCACTCCGGGAAACGACCCTAAGAAGCAATCTCTATTTCTCTCAGGTGCCTGAAATGCTGCGTCCTTTTCTCTCTCCGAGCTTCGTGCTAGGAATTCCTCCAGCCCTCACGACACCGTCTTGCTCCCGCCTCTCCGCTCTTTGCTGGCGCCACCGCAGCCCCCCACGCCCTGGGCCCCCACGTCGCCGCACACGGCTCACCCTCCACCCGCCTCAGCTGCCTTTTCCTCACGACCCTCCCAAGGTGCTACCTGGTCTACCAGAGATTCCGGAACCACCTGCACTCCAGCTACCACCTTCCTAGACCACCTTCGTCAGATCCCCTTTATTGTTCCTGCAGCTGGAGGAGATGAAACTCCCTCCTGATATAGCCGTCCGCGTCCCCCAAAGACAGCGCGGCCGCCTACCTGTCACCCGGCTGCCTCTAGCTTCTTACCGCCACCGCCTCCCGCAGCAGCCTGCCAACTGCAGCGCAACAACCAGCCCTCCCACTGGGTGAGTCCACGCTCTAACAACAGTCTCACTGATTGGCTGAAAGATGTCCGCGACCCTCCTCTCTGTGCAATGTCTAAGAATTCCGGTCTCCAAGCAAGGAAAACATTACCTCTTGCCCATCCTCTGTCCTCCACAATTTCTCTTATCATAATCAGACTACGAATGCACAGATATGCAGAACAATGTCGACGTTCAGCGTCCTTCGCATCATCACCACCTAGTCCATAAATCTGTGACCCCATACCGGAACGTTAAACGATTTCTCGGCTTTCCTGCCGAAAGGTACTCGAGGTGATAACTTCCGTTTCCGGTTGGCTCCGCTGAAGGGTTGAATATTGAATGTCCTAAGAGGTCAGATTGCTTTCAGGTAAATAAGAGAGTTGGGGGGGAGATCTCTTGACTGGGAGTAGGAATGAGACTCCTATATTGGGGAATTTAGAAAGGGAGCGACTAAGTAAACAAGGATGACAGTGTGTAGCTCCACAGGAAAGGAGATCGAAGAACTAGGGAGGGAGAACTACAAAGTTCTTGGGTAGTAAGGGGTGGCTGTAAATGGATACAGTGAGAATTACAGTAGTTAATAAGTCCAAATACTTTTTCCCTCCTCTGCCACCAGCCACCGCGTGTTTTTTGGTTTGCCTTTGCATTGAATAAAGGCAAAACAGCCCCCAAATCGAAAATATGTAAAGTAATAATTATAATGCCTGCCTCATAAATATGTATAGTTTTAAGTGAGATTATTTTTTTGGTACAAATGTTTTTGACACAGTGTACACAGGGTACAAAATCACGTTCATTTATAGAGTGATTTACTCTAAATATTTTACTATTTTAAATTTGCATATACTAAGTGCAGAGACTGGATGGGACACATTTGTCTTTTATATTCTAATGTTCTTATAGTATCTACAGTTTTAAAAATGAGAGAGAATTGGTATATACACTTGAAAGTCCTTTGTAAACCTTAAAATTACGTGTAATTTAGGTGGCATTATCTTATTTACTTCTTAGGGTTGTCAGCCTCCTTTAGTAGAGGTTAATATTCACCAAACTGTAAGTTCACTCCAAACATAGGTGGATAGCTTTTTAAAATTTAATAATTACATGGTTTTTCTTTGTTGAACTAATTTTCTTGCTATTCTTGTTTGAACAGATCTGGACTGGACATAATGACCCATTGTTGAGTCCTTGGCATAAGTTGTCACTTTATTTAGTTTTACTTCTTATTGTAAAGTATACATAACAAAAGGATATATAAAACATAAGTACATTTTAAACTATAATTAAGCAAACACTTGAGTAACTATCCTTCAGGTTAGGAAATAAAGCATTGCCAATAACTTAGAACGTGTATTCTCAACAGAAGTAAATGACCTTCAAACAGGTGAAAATTGGTTCTGAGAGGATGGAAGGGGTATTGAAAAAATCTTAGATACTATAATGGTGTGTGGCCCTCCAAAGAACCATAGTACATAAACATATACAATATACCTGTGGTATTAAAATTTAATTAGGGCCTGACCAGGCGGTGGCACAGTGGATAAAGCGTTGGACTGGGATGCAGAGGACCCAGGTTCGAGACCCCGAGGTCGCCATCTTGAGCGCAGTCTCATCTGGCTTGAGCCAAAGCTCGCCAGCTTGGACCCAAGGTCACTGGCTCACTCGAGCAAGGGGTTACTCAGTTAGCTGAAGGCCCTGGGTCAAGGCACATATTAGAAAGCAATCAATGAACAACTAAGGTGTTGCAGCGAAAAACTGACGATTGATGCTTTTCATCTCTCTCCGTTCCTGTCTGCCTGTCTGTCCTTATCTATCCCTGTCTCTGACTCTCTGTCCCTGTAAAAAAAAACAGATTTAATTGGGGGCAGGAGGTGATAATGTGATAAGGAAAATAATCCAAAAAAAGCTCCTTTGAGGTATAAGAAAAATAAATTGAGCCCTGGACAGTTGGCTCAGTGGTAGAACGTTGGCCTGACGTGGATGTTCCAGGTTCAATTCCTGGTTAGGGCACACAGGAGAAGTGACCATCTGCTTCTCCACTGCTCCACCTTTCTCTCTCTCTCTCTCTCTCTCTCTCTCTCTCTCTCTCTCTTTCTTCCTTTCCTGTAGCCATGGCTCCAATGGTTTGAGCAAAGTTGGCCCCAGGCACTGAGGATGGCTCCATGGCTTTGCCTCAGGTGCTAAAATAGCTCAGTTGCCGAGCAACGGAGCAGCAGCCCCAGATGGGCACAACATTGGTCAGTAGGGGGCTTGCCCGTTGGATCCCCATTGGGGAACATGGGGGAATCTGTCTCTCTGCCTCCCCACCTCTCATGTAAAAAAAAAAAAAGATTGAAAACACTACCTAACAAGCTCCTTTTAGAGCTCTTGTTTTATATCCTCCAACAAGAGGTAACTACTATCCTGACTTGTGATAAGCACTCACTTGTTTTACTTTAATTTTCCATCTAAGATATATTGTAAAAAATGAATAGTTAGGTTTTTCAATTTATATTAATGGAATCAAAGTGTATGTGTTTTTTTTATCATTCGTCCATGGCTCATTATTATATTTTTAAGATTATTTTATACTGTTGCATGTTGTTTTTAATTGACTATATTCCATAGGTGACTCTTTCATAATCAGTCCATTATTGTTGTTGGATATTTGGGTTGTTTACAGTTTGGGGCTAGCATCAAGAGTGTGGTTATAAAGATTCTTATGAAATATATTATCGTACATATGCAATAGCTTCTCTAGTGTAGTGTGTTGTCCAGTGGAAATAATATAATGGAAGACACATATGTAGTTTAAAATTTTTTAGTAACCATATTAAAAAGGTGAAAAGAAACATAAAAATTAATAACATTTTTAACTGAGAATTCAAAATACACTTTAAATTTTCCAGTAACTAATTAGAAAATCCATTTTAAAATTAAAATTAAATGGAAAGTCTAGTTCTCCAGTTTTCTCTAGTCGCACTAACCACATTCAGATGCTTGTGGCTGCCATATTGGATAGTGCAGATTTACTAGGCCATAAGGTATTGAAATGTTAAGCTTTTCTAGGTTATGCCAAACAGTTTTTCAGGGTAGTATGTTAAGTCATATTCTCACCACTTGGGTTTGAAAGTAGAAGGCACATCACAATGTCCTTTCCCCACTTCTCACACTGTTGCAAGGTAGGTTTTATCCTCATGTTATATGAATACACTGAAGTTCATAGAGATTAAATGATTTGCCATTTTACAGCTATTAATGGTCATCCAGAATTTGATGCCATATCTGTATAGCACCAAAGTCTGTATGCACTTAAGCAGAATTCCAAACTTCCCTTAAGTGATGAGGACATCATTGTTTGACTTATGCCTATTCTGAAGTAGAAATAATTTTTAAAAGAAAATAAAAAAAAGAAATACTATCCAACATTTTGTTCTTTTTGGAAGATTATTGAAATATTCTATTTAGTACTGAAATATTTTAATTAGGTAGAAGAGAAACCACATAGCATTTATTAAAAGAAGTTTGTTTAGGAAAAGTTATGTATACTTTCATGTTTTCTTTCAAAGATATGTCTTCCAAATTGCCTAATGTTTAATGTTTTGAGCATAGTAATACTGTAACTTTGAAATAGCCTTCATACTATGGTAATGTTTCTATTTTATTTTCAAAATCAAACTTTTTGACAAAAAATTTTGATGTTTATTCTTGTATTCTCTTCTAAGTACATTAATACTCAATTAGGGTTAATATTCTAGAATTGACATTTGCCAAAATAAAGGTTTGTTTTATAATCTGTTTAAACATTTTTGGAATGACACATTTCTTAAAATTTTTTTAAAAAAACATGGTTTGAAGAAGTCAAAATATTATTGTAATTAAACTATTCTGAAAGTTTTTTGTAATGACATTGAATTTCATAGGTCAGTCTGAAATCTGAAACTGCAAATTTTTTCTTTGTATTATGTATTGACTCTACCAAATAATAATGAACTAATGCATTAAATATTTCATTCATAGTTATTGATATTGTAGTTTTTTTAATGAGTGTTGTAGTTTTAACTTGTGTTTGGTGGGTATTGGTTTTTATTCTTTTAAATGTGAAAATCATCATAATGTTTTGTTATATCTTAACATTTATAAATATAAATATTAAATGTTAATTTCTCAGTGTACAGTTTTTCCTTATATTCTTGGAAATTGTTTAATGAAATGCACATTTCACATAATATATCTTTAGTATACACTAGCTAATAATGAACACTATCTTCTAAAATGCAGTTAAAGAATCCTACCTTATTATTGGTCCTGTTCATATTTATAAATGCAAACATAATGGTAATATTTATTTGGTTTGGTTTTATTTCTGGAGAGCAGAGATTTGCTACTGCTGACCTGTGGTGACACAGTGGACAAAGCATCAACCTGGAATGCTCAGGTCACTGGTTTGAAGCCCTGGGCTTGCCTGGTCAAGGCAAATATAGGAGTTGATACTTCTGCTCCTCCCCCACCCTTTCTCTCTTTTCCAGAAATGAATAAAAAACTTTGCTACTGCTAATTTTATATAAATTTATAGTATTGCATTATTAATTAATACTTGCTTAATTTCAGATTCATAGCAGTTTAACTGGAAACTAAGCTGAAGTCTTTTTTTATGTTATCTATAAAAATAACCCTGGTAAAACTAAAGTCTTGATATTACTGTTGAAGGCATATTTTATTTAAGGACACAAACATCAATTAAAAAGGGATCCTATGGTCTCTGTTGCTATAGTTCAGTAGCCAGCAAACTATACCCTGCTGGCCATATTTAACCCTTTCATTTTTCTTTCTGTACATACCATGAGCTAACAATGGTTTTTTACAGACAAACATGTACAATCAATTTTATATTACAGAACACTAAACTTTAAGTTCTAGTTAACCAAAATGTTACCTCCCAAAAAAAGAATTCAGTTTTCCTCATCAATAGACTTGTGTTACAAAGAATTATACTCAGTATGTTTTGAATTTTCTCAATGAAGTATTTGTGGAAATTTGTTTTCTCTTGTTATATAAGTGTCTATACAATATTCTTGATTTTACCTTTTTGCCCACAAAGTCTAAAATATTTACTCTTTGGCTCTTTACAGAAAATTATGTGAACACACATTTAAACACAATAATGCTGCATTTTAATAGGATCATCTAAAGAAAGCAGTAACAAATCAGTATGTAAAATATCTGTTAGGCATATCTATGCAGTATGCAAAGACTAAAAAGAAGGAAACAAGAATTGCTTAGAAATTAGGAACAAGGGCTCTGAACCCAAATTGTACAGTTCAAAACCCATTTGGATCATTTACTGTGTTTGTTATCTTCCGAAAATTACCTTCGTGGACCCTCATTGTTGTCATCTATAAAATGGGGTTAGTGATCGTAATTTAAGTTCATGGAGTTTAGGAAGTAACAGAGTTAATACCTATAAAGTACTTTAATGTACTTGGCATATAGGGCCCAATAAATGTCTGCCATTATTTTAATGAAGTAAGAAATGAAAAAATAAATGATTATCTCCGATGGGATTGCTGATTATTTTTCATTTTTATGTTTTTATGTGTATTTCCTAACTTAACATTTCACTAGTTATTTGATAATACACTATTTGTTAAAACTTAACTCAGAATTTTCTAGTATTTTTATTGGTTCTCTTTTTAAAACATTAACTTTAAATGTTTCAACTTAAACCATTAATAATGAACTTGGTTCAATGTGCATATTTCTCTCATGTTAATCTTTTCATATAGACATGGCCCATGGACATGAACATGGTCATGAACATGGTCATAGTAAAATGGAACTTCCAGATTATAGACAGTGGAAGATAGAAGGGACGCCCTTAGAAAATGTACAGAAGAGGCTGGCTGCACAAGGGCTCAGGGATCCATGGGGCCGGTAAGAATAATTAATTTAGAAGTATCATTTACAAATAGTAAAATTTACCCATTTTAAGTATTCCCTGGATTTTGACAAATATATGCAATTATATAACCACCGCCACAGTCATGATATAAAGCAGGGGTCCCCAAAGTTTTTACACAGGGGGCCAGTTCACTGTCCCTCGGACCGTTGGAGGGCTGGACTATAAAAAGAACTATGAACAAATCCCTATGCACACTGCACATATCTTATTTTAAAGTAAAAAAACAAAACGGGAACAAATACAATATTTAAAATAAAGAACAAGTAAATTTAAATCAACAAACTGACCAGTATTTCAATGGGAACTAGGGGTGCGGATGCATCTTGTGCTCCTCTCACCACCAATGAAAGAGGTGCCCCTTCCGGAAGTGCGGAGGGGGCCGGATAAATAGCCTCAGCCTCGGGGCGCATGCATCCTGTGGGCCGTAGTTTGGGGACACCTAATATAGACTCTATCAACCCCAACAGTCCCTCTTGTCCCTTTTGCTTTCAGTCATCCTACCCCTGGCAACCATTGAACTGCTTTTTGTTTCCATAGTTTTTCCTTTCCTGATTCTAATATACACTTAGAACCATACAGTATGTAGTCTTTCATTATGGACACTTTCATTTAGTACAATGCTTTTAAGACTTATGCACATTGTTAAATTATATCTGTAGTTCCTTTCTTAATTGCTGAATAATATCCATTGTATGCATATACCTCTTTTTTTTTACAGTTCATCAATTAATTGCCTTTCCCATTGTTTCCAGTTTTTAATTATATGAGTAAAGATGCTATGATTATTCAAATACAAGTCTGTGTGAATATACTGTTTTTATTTCTCTTGGGTAAATACCTAAGAGTAGGGTTTTGGGATCATATAATAAGTATGTGGTTATTTTCATTAAAAAACTGCCAAACGGCCTGACCAGGCAGTGGCGCAGTGGATAGAGCATCGGACTGGGAAGCGGAGGACCCAGGTTCGAGACCCCGAGGTCGCCAGCTTGAGCGCAAGCCCATCTGGTTTGAGCAAAGAGCTTGCCAGCTTGGACCTTGGCCAGCTTGGACCCAAGGTCGCTGGCTCCAGCAAGGGGTTGCTCAGTCTGCTGAAGGCCTGTGGTCAAGGCACATATGAGAGAGCAATCAATGAGCAACTAAGGTGTCCCAACGGCAATGAAAAACTAATGATTGATGCTTCTCACCTCTCTTCGTTCCTGTCTGTTTGTCCCTATCTACCCCTCTCTCTGACTCTCTCTGTCCCTGTAAAAAAAAAAAAAGAAGAAAAAATAACTGCCAAACGGTTTTCCAAAGTAGCTGTGCCATTTTGCATTCCCACCAGCAATGTATGAGAATTTCATTTGTTCAATATTTTCATCAACACTGGTATTATAGGTCTTTTAATTTTAGCCATTTTAGTGAATGTGATACCTCTTTGTGATTTTAATATTTCATTTCCATGAAGACTGATGATCATAAGTCTTTTCCAGTGCTTATTTGATATTTGTGGTGTTTGTTTGTTTTGTACTTTTGCTATTTAAATCTTTTGCCCATTTATCAGGGTGTTTGTCTTCTTTTATTCTTTTATTGACATATGAGAGTTTCTTATATATATATATATATATATATATATTTTTTTTTTTTTTTTTTTTAAGATTTTAAATGTTTTATTTATTTATTTATTACAGGGACAGAGAGAGAGTCAGAGAGAGGTATAGATAGAAACAGACAGACAGGAACAGAGAGAAATGAGAAGCATCAATCATTAGTTTTTCGTTGCTGTTGCGACACCATAGTTGTTCATTGATTACTTCTCATATGTGCCTTGACGGGTGAAGGGAAGGGCTCCAGCCCAGCCAGTGACCATGGACTCAAGCAAGCAACCTTGGGCTTCAAGCCAATGACCTTTGGGCTCAAGCCAGCATCCATGGGATCATGTCGATGATCCCACTCTTAAGCTGGTGACCCTGCAGTCAAGCTGTTGACCTCGGGTTTTTAAACCTAAGACCTCAGTGTCTCAGGTCAGCACTCTATCCAATGTATTACCAACAGTCAGGTGAAAGTTAATGTTTTTGCATTTGGACATCATTTGTTCCAGCATTGTTTGTTAAGACAGTCTTTCCTCTATTGATTTACCCTGATAACTTTTGGCAAAAATCAGTTGACAGTATCTGTGTGGTCTGTTTCTGGATTCTATTCTGTTATTCTGATCGATATGTCTATCCTTATGCCAAAACCACACTGTCTTCAAGTCAGGTAGTATAAGCTCCATTTTTTAAAGCTATTAAGGATATTTTTGCATTTACATTTAAATTTTAGACTGAATTTTAGTTTCTACAAAAAACCTGCTTGGATTTTAATTGGAATCTCATTTGAATCTATAGCTCAGTTGAGGATAATTTATAGCTTAACACTATAGACAAGTTAGATCTTTAATTTCTCAGCAGTGTTTTATTGCTTTCTATACAGGTATTGTACATACAGTATTTTATTAAATTTATCCTGAATTATTCTGTGTTTTTATAGTGTTGTAAATAGTATTTTTAAACTTCAATTTTCAATTGTTTTTGCTAATATATAAAAATACAATTTAGTTTTATATATTGACTTTGCATCATGTTCCTTTGCTAAATTCACTTCTAGTTCTAACAGTTGTTATTTTTACAGATTCCTTAGACTTTACTTCATAACTGATCCCTTTGTGTACAAATACAGTATTCTTTCTTTTCATTCTATAAACTTTTAATTCTGTTTTCTTTACATTATTATACTGGCTGACACTGCAAGTATAACGTTGGATAAAAGTGGTATAAATGGACATTCTTGCCTTTTCCTAGTTGAGGGAAGGTAGTCTTTCACCACTAAGTATAATCTTAATTGTAGGCTGGTCATAGATGCCCTTCATCAAGTTGAGGAATTTCTCGTTTATTTCTAGGTTACTGTGAATTGCTATTATTGTTATTAATAGGTGTTGAATTTTGTAAAACGCTTTTTCTGCATCTATTTAGATGCACATATAGTTTTTTTTATTAATATGATGAATTACTCTAATTGATTTTCAAAGATTAAACCAATCTTGAGCTCCTAAGGTAAATCCTATTTTATCATGATATATAATCCTTTATGTATATTGCTGCATTCAATTTTCTAAAATTTTGTTAAGAATATTTGCATCTCTATTCATGAGGGATATTACTCTGTAATTTTCTTCTAATGTGTTTGTCTGATTTTAGTATCTAAATTATATTTGATTAGCTCTCGTGTTTTCTGTTAAGTCATATTTTTGTTTTTATCCTCTATAACATGATATTTTTCCACTCATTTACCCTACCTGTGAGAGAAGATATTTTTTCACAGGAGGACTCTTTTGAGTTCTGTTTCAGTCTCTCTTTAGGGTATTCAGAAAAATGATTGCCAGAGCAGGAAATCAGTCTTCTGAAGTGACAGGGAAATTTGTTAGTAGTAATAATAATGTCATATGTTATATACTTACTCTCTGTGCCAAAATATATCATACATTACCTTTTTTATTCTCTATAACAACACTATAAGGTAGATAGATCATCACTGAGTAGGAGAAGAAGCAGGCCCTGACAGGTTACGTAACTTGCCCACCATAAAAGATGTGAATCTAGTGTAAGTAGCAGAGCAAAGATTAATACCTTTCAACTCCCTCTTCCCATGATGCTGTAATGACTAGTATGGGCAAAGCCACACAGCTGACCTGTGACAGATAGGGCCAAAGAAAGTCCTGCTTTAGAGAATTTTGTAAAATTCTGAGTATTATGGCTGTGAATGTGAAATCAAGTGTTTTTACTTCTATTTTATATGTGAAATTTGGGCATACAAACTGCATTATCCTATGCCACAGGATGATTCCTGGTCCACTTAGCTTACCTTACATAAGGTTGCATTTGCATCTGTTATAAAGATGAAAGTTAAATATATTTGACTCAATGACTATACATAAATTGTGTGTGATTATAATATTTTTCTTTTCTTCTAGCAATGAAGCTTGGAGATACATGGGTGGCTTTGCAAACAATGTTTCCTTTGTTGGTGCAATCTTAAAAGGATTCAAATGGGGATTTGCTGCATTTGTGGTGGCTGTAGGGGCTGAATATTACCTGGAGTCCCAGAATAAAGATAATAAGCATCACTGAAGATCTTACCTGGAAGTATCTTAGTAGCTTCTTAACTCTCTTATAAAAATAAGATTTCTTCACTCATCTGTGTGTCCCTTAAAGAATACAAGTAAGATTTAATAAAGAGTATATGTGCACATCTGTTCTTGTTATTCTTTAAAAGAAAACCAAAAGTGTTTCATGCCATCTGAGATTTGCTTTGGAACATAGGGGGTTGAGCACAAGCAGCAGTGCATTCTGCATATACAGCTAACAGCCAACATATATTTGAACAAATAGACATGTTCTAACAGAATTTTATTTTTTAATTTTTAAAATTGTAATAACATTTTCTATGTTAACTATATTTTAGTGTACATTCAATGGTTCTAAATATACTGCTCACAAAAATTGGGATATTTCAAAATGAATATAAAGCAATAAAAAGAAGCATTTGATTTTTTTTTTTATTAAACAAAAGCATCAGAAAAGCAAACGTCAAGTCAAAGAAAGTTGTTCGATTATACAAATGAGATGCAAAACCAACTTTTATTTCATTGGTGAAAATGCACTATACAAAAGGCTGAAAGTACTAGAGTATCTGCACATTCCCTGATCCCCTAATTTTTGTGAGCAGTGTACATTCATAATGTGCAACTATCACCATCACCTATTTCCATAACTCTTTACATCTTTTAAAACTGAAAGTCTATGCCCATTAAACAATAAGTCCCTATTTCCCCTTCCATCAGCACCCGGCAATCACCATTCTACTTCTTATCTCTGATTTTGACTTAAGTACCTCATGTAAGTGGAATTATAGTTTCTCTCTGGCTTTGCATGATGTCCCCAAGTTTCATCCGTGTTATAGCATGTGTCAAAATTTCTTTTTAAAGCTGAATAAATACTCCATTGTATGCATATGTCACAATTTGCTTATGCATTCATTCAGTAGTGGACTCAGGTTGCTTCCATGTTTTAGCCATTGTGAATAATGCTCCTCTGAACATGGCTCTAATAGGTTTTTAAGTGGAAGTTGGCCTTGCTGCTTTCACCATCCTCTGCAGGTGGTTTAGAGAACTAGATTGTACTATTAAAAGCTTCCTGCCCAGTTCTGGTTGACATCTATGTATCATATTCATTTTTCTTCTTTTTTAATTTTCATTAAATAAAATTTTTTGTTTGTTGATTTTAGCAAAAGAGAGAGAGAGAGAGAGCATCTGTTCCTGTATGTCCCCTGATTGGGGATTGAACTGGCAACCTCTAGTTCAGGACAATGCTCTGACCAACCAAGCTATCAGGCCAGGGCTTTTTTTTTTTTTTTTTTTTTTTTCTTCTCTCCCAGTCTTTGGCTTTGAGGGGGGAGAGAGAGAAACATTAATTTGTTGTTCCACTGGTTGATTCTTTTATTTATTAATCTTTGGGTTGTTTATTTTAGGAAAGAGGGAGAGAAAGGGGGAGGAGTAGAAAGTATCAACTCCCAGATACTCCTTTACCAGGCAAGCCTAGGGTTTCGAACTGGTGAAATCAGCATTCCAGGTCAGCACTTTATCCACTGCGCCACCCCAGGTCAGGCTCCACTGGTTGATTCTTGTATGTGCCCTGATGGGGGATTGAACTCACAACTTTGGTGTATAGGGGCAACACTCTAACCAACTGAGCTAACTAACCAGGGCATGCTTATTTTTCCATATATATGTATGTGTGTGTGTGTGTGTGTGTGTATTTTTTTTAAAGTGAGACAGAATGGGACAGACAGAGAAAAATATGAGAAGCATCAACTCAGTTGCTGCACCTTAGTTGTTCATTGATTGCTTTCTCATATGTACCTGGAACAGGGCAGGTGGGCTGCAGCTGAGCCAGTGACCCCTTGCTCATGCCAGTGACCTTTGGCTTCAAGCCACCAAGCTTTGGGCTCAAGCCAGCGACCAAGAGGTCATGTCTATGATCCCATGCTCCAACCAGTGACACTGCTCAAGCTGGTAAGCCCGCTGTCAAGTCAATGACCTCGGGGTTTTTAATCTGGGTATTCAGTGTCCCAGGTCGGTGCTCTATCCACTGCACTACCGCCTGCTTAGGCTCATTTTTCCTTATGATATTTTCTAATCTTAACCTCTGTCCTCTTTCTTATGTTGTGAAAAGTTTGACATTATTTTCTATATGTCTAACAATACCTTTTCCCCACATCATTGAATTACAAATTTTTAATTAAATCTCTAAAATAGATTCTTAAAACTTAGCTTGTTGAAGAGAGGTGATATTTTTGGCTTGAATAACAAGCTAATATTAAATTTGCGTAATGTTTCTTTGTAAGTTTTTGTTTGTAAATATAAACTTAAATCACTAAGTAAATGGGACAAATTCACAGTAAACTGATAGTGGTAAATGGAATGTGGGAAAGTGGAATCATAAACGAAAAAGACAATAAGGAAAGAGTTTAACAAGAAACAAGAAGGAGCCTGGCCTGTGGTGGCGCAGTGGATAAAGCATCAACCCAGAATGCTGAGGTTGCTGGTTCAAAACCCTG
Organism: Rhynchonycteris naso; assembly: GCA_037038555.1. Lineage (NCBI taxonomy): Eukaryota > Metazoa > Chordata > Mammalia > Chiroptera > Emballonuridae > Rhynchonycteris > Rhynchonycteris naso. Next base: position 32,882,929 of record CM072997.1, on the reverse strand, counting down.
GGCTTGCCTGGTCAAGGCACATATGAAAAGCAGCTACTATGAGTTGATGCTTCCTGCTTCTCCTCTCTCTCCTTCTGTCTCTCCCTCTCTTTTCTCTCTCTAAAAATCAATAAATTAAAAAATTTAAAATAAAAGGAGGAATAGAACAAGTAGAAATAGCAATATTAATTATGATTAAGCTATAATTATAGCCTGACCAGGCAGTGGCACAGTGAATAGAGCATCGGACTGGTACACAGAGGACCCAGGTTGGAAACCTCAAGGTTGCTGGCTTGAGTGCAGGCTCATCTGGCTTGAGTGCTGGCTCTTCCAGCTTTAGCACAGGCTCACCAGCTTGATTGCGGGGTTGCTGGCTTGAGTGTGGGATCATAGACATGACTCCATGGTCACTGGCTTGAGCCCAAAGGTCACTGGCTTGAACCCAAGGTCAGTGGCTTGAGCAAGCGGTCACTCACTCTGCTGTAGCCTTCCCCCCATCAAGGCACATATGAGAAAGCAATCAGTGAACAACTAAGGCGCCACAATGAAGAATTGATGCTTCTCATCTCTCTCAATTCTTGTCTGTCTGTCCCTTTCTCTGTCTCTTTCTCTGTCTCTGTCACACACACACACACAAAAAAATATTAATTATAGTAAATGTAAATTGTCTAAAATTTAAACTTTAAAGCATTCCAGTTAAAAAACATTGTCTTATTTTGCTTAACATGATGCTCTCAAGGCCTATTCATGTTGCAAATGGCAGTAGCCCATCTTTTCTTATGGCTGAGTAATATTCTATTTTTGTTAAGTTTACACATATTAAATTTTTTTCTTTCCCAAGTGAGAGGAGGGGTGATAGACAAACTCTCACATGTTCCTCAACCAGGATCCACCCAGCAACCCCCACCTGGGGCCAAAGCTCTGTCCATCTGGGGCCATGCTTGCAACCAAGCTATTAGCACTTGAGGCAGAGGCTCCACCGAGCCATCCTCAGCTTCTGGGGCTGATGCACTCGGACCAATCAAGGCATGGCTGTGGGAGAAGAGACAGAGATGGGGGAGTGGGAGGGGTGGAGAAGCAGATAATTGCTTCTCCTGTGTGTCCTAACCAACACATCTTAAACTTAATAAAAAATAAATAAAATACAAATTGTCAACTTGGGCAAAAAGCCAGACCCAATTATAAACTTTACATGAAAACCTCTTTAAAGATATAAAGTGGTACTGCAAACCAGAACGGCTAGTAATTCCAGGTCCTGAGTGGGAACCACGCACGGAATTAAGAAAATAGGCTTAGAGAAAAAGGATGGGCTCAGGAGGCCTCTGCAATGCTGCAAGAACAGAGTGTGCTCAACACCCACTTCCTGCTTTATTTATAAGGCAAAGTAGGGCCATTAGCAAATCAAAGAGATCTCTGATCACATTTCTAAAGCAACCCAAGAATTCTACCAAGTGCAGAAAACCCTCACCATATATAACATAAATTCACAAAACAAAGGATAAAAGAAACTTGCCTCCAGTCTTTCCAGGGGACATGGGTGGTAGGATGAGTATAAACAATCCAACACCATAGCAAAATAGCCTTTAGCAACTTCACAGAACAAGTGAGGTGGGAGGTTGGGCAGACTGTCAGTTTACTGCCAGTTCCCCACACCTCTGTCTCCCAAAAATCTAAACTGCAAAGAACCTGTTGGCTTTTGGTCCCCAACAGAGTGGGACCATCTGATATCTTGCTACCTGGCATATTTCATCAGTTTGACTCAAACACACAAAAATTATCTAAAGGCTTGAACATTTTGTACATCAATACCACAATCTTAGAAGATCCTCTCCAGGATCTAGGTGTAACAGAAGTAGGCAAGAAGAGTGTCTGACATGTGTCACATAAGGAATGGACAAATGAATTAGGGCTCTTTATCCAGGAAAACAGAACTCAAAGCAGTGATGTGAAAATTATCTTCAGATATTTGAAGGAAAGCAAGATGCTTCAGTGGCTGTTGGCAGCCACTTTATGACCATGAATTGGCCTTTGATGAAACTGATTGTTGGGCAGATAAAATATATTATGCTCACTTTGTTAAAGATGGCACTGCCCATGTGGAAGTCCGTTACCCAGGTGATAATATTAGTTGCCCTTCTTGCTTGGGATGGGCGTAATTATGTTAATGTGTGTTGGGGGAGAGCTTTTGCTTTCGCATTCCAAAAGTTTTTTTTTTTTTTACAGGGACAGAGAGAGAGTCAGAGAGAGGGATAGATAGGGACAGACAGACAGAAACAAAGAGAGGTAAGAAGCATCAATCATTAGTTTTTCACTGCTGTTACGACACCTTAGTTGTTCATTGACTGCTTTCTCACATGTGCCTTGACTGCGGGCCTTCAGCAGATGGAGCCACCCCTTGCTGGAGCCAGCGACCTTGGGTCCAAGCTGGCAAGCTTTTGCTCAAGCCAAATGGGCCCATGCTCAAGCTGGCGAGCTCGGGGTCTTGAACCTGGGTCCTCCACATCCCAGTCCGACACTCTATCCACTGCACCACCGCCTGGTCAGGCTCATGCCAAAAGTTTTTAAAAGGAGGAGAGGTCATATTGTTCTGGAGAAGAGGAATTATGTTCTAGGAGTAGAGCAGATAAAGGCCACGTGGAGGAGAGGAGAAGCAGCCAAGATGGCAGAATGCTGAAGGAGAAGCCAGTTTGTGCAGAGAGAAGGAGATGAGGAACAGAGGTGAATAAGACTGGTGAGCTAGTAACCTTTGATTCCAGGAAACTCAGATAAGTCAGTAGCTTTGTGAACACTGAATGAATGGGTTTGGGAGCCCAGTGTGTGTTTTTATTTGCCCACCGGGTGCAAGCTAGTATTAAAGGTAATGGCCCACCAGTTCATGGCTTCGTTGTTTCATTACCGTCTGTCCGAATCTAATGTGAACCTGCATGGGCCAGAAGGCTGTGATGGTGGCCGTGGCTACTGGCTTTACACTGATGCTGTGGACAGCTGAGAGGGAAAATAAAGAGAACCTGGGATTTTAATAATTTCATCAAGCCCACTATATAAATGTGGTTGTGAACAACAAAAAAACCACCTCCATCTTTGTGAGTTATACTATAAAAGAGCCCTATAACAGGCATCTGGTAATGGAGAGTAATTTATGTAGAATTGCTGGGTCATCTTTCTGCTCTGACTCTACATCCCCTATAATAAATTCTGTTATAGTCTTTTGAAAAAAAGTGTAAGAGATTGAGATCTAAATTGACATGCTAATTATTCCTTGGTAATTAAATTAACTGACTCCATAGACATTCACTTGTCAGAAATAACAGTTATCTTCTGACAATGCATTGCTCTTGTTATTTTGGCTGCTAGCAGTTCAAATCAGTGCCTCCTCAAAAAGCATATAATTGAGCGACCTAGTAACATAACAATAATTACAACAAAAAATGATTAATACTACTAAAAACTTTGGCATGTATCCAACCAACCCTGTGCTTAGCTCTTATACTCATTACCTATTATTTAATCCTCAAACAACCCTGTGAATAGGTAATAGGTACTGCTCACTATTGAAGTGATGCACCTACAAGACAAGGAAGATGGAGGATTAGCAGCAGCCACCAGAAGCTGGAGAAAGTGAGGGAAGGATTGCTCCTGAAAGCCTTCAGAATAAGCACAGCCCTGCTGACACCTCAATTTTGGACTCATGGTTTCCTGTGAGAATAAATTTCTGTTGTTAAAAAAACAAAGCAATGGGAAAAGATATGCTTTCAAGCACTAATTAAAAGAATATTGACAAAATAGACTTTAAAATAAAGAATATTGTCATAAGGAGGGACATTTCATAATAATAGAGGAGTGGGTTCGTTGAGAAAACATTGAAATCTTTAATGTATGTGCACAGAGCTCCAAAATATACGAAGCAAGAACTATAAGGAAAAACAGGCATATCTACAATTATAGTTGGAGATTTTTACATTCCTTTCTCAGCAATTGATTGAACAACTACATAAAAAATTAGCAAGACAGGACTTGAACAACACTATCAACTAACTTGATGTAATATTTATAGACCACTCAAAAACAGCATTCATTATTTTAATGGAACATTTACCACAACAGATTGCAATCTTGGCCATAGCACAATATATTTAAAAGAACTGAAATCACACAAAGTATATTCTCAGAACACAAAAATATTAGACTAAAATAATACCTGAAATATCTACAAATATTTGGAAACTGGGTAGCACCCCATGTAAATACCCCATGCTCAAAAAAGAATTCTAGGGAAATTAGAAAATATTTTTTACTCAACAAAATGGGAACAAAATATAAAAATGTATAGGATGCAGCTAATAAAATTGATCTCTAGTTAGACTGATGAGGAAAATGACAAAATAGAAATACTATTAATGAAAGAAGAGACATCAGTACAGATTATAGAGAAATTAAAAATAAGGGCATTTTACCAGCAACTTTATGCCAATAAATTTTGATGAAATTGGCAATGTCCTTAAAAAGACAAATTACCTCAAAAAGCAGGTAACCCAAATAGTCAAGAATATACTCATTTGCTGGGTTAGGTAGAGAAAAGATGGGAAGTGCAGTGCTTAATACATTGGTAGTGGAGAATAACAGTAGTTTTGCTTTCCCATTAGAGAGCTGATTTTTTTTTATCCATCATAACTTTTACTGGGAGCAAGGAGTGAAGTTTTTCTTATATTTTGTTAATTTGAGAATTATTGCCTGAATTCTATAGGAACTGTAAAGCTATTGCCATTACTTGGACTAGAGTCACTTAACGTGATATTTGTTCTTATGATGTATGACCAAAGTACAATAAAAAATAATGCTAATTATGTGTTTGTTAGGCTAAAAATAAGACCTGTAGATGATTATATGTAAAATTATTAGCCCCATTTTGTATGGAGGGCAAGTCCATAGTAAAGTAACAAAACCTAAGATGGCATGGCCAGCAAGTTCCTGAGTTCGATTTTGAATCTCAGATTGACTCCACCGCCCATACTAACCACTATATTATATTATCATGTCATATGTGATAAGTATCATAAGATGCCATAAAATTATTCTTGGGCCTTTTATATTATTTATTTGGTAGGGGGAAAAGTTATATTTGCAGCTTTCCTTTATAGCAATAATCTAGTATGAGCAAGATGGTTATACAATTCAAAATAGATATTGAATACAAACGGTCGTAAGGCCATGTATGAAATTAAGGAAAAATGCTAAAGCCATAAGAGTGCTGGTCAGAAAACCAGTTAAATATAACATCTCTTATATCATCAAGTCAAAGGAAAAGCTACTCTGTATCCATAATCATTATGTGTACTGAGAAAAAGCAGTATGGCTTAAATGAAGGACTGGACTTCAGGAGCAGTAAGTTTAATTCCTAGTCTGTTACTAACCAGCAGGAATATTTCCTCCCCTATTAAAATGAATTTTTTACCTGGAATGCTGAGGTCGCTGGTTTGAAACCCTGGGCTTGCCTGGTCAAGGCACATGTGGGAGTTGGTGTTTCCTGCTCCTCCCCTCTTCTCTCTCTCTCTTCTCTAAAATGAATAAATAAAAAATAAAAATTAAAGTGAATTTTTGTATTTGACCTGTGGTGGCCCAGTGAATAAAGCATTGACCTGGAATGCTGAGGTCTCTGGTTTGGAACTCTGGACTTGCCCAGTCAAGGTACATATGAGAAGCTACTAACTACTACGAGTTGATGCCCCCTGCCTTTCTCTCTCCCATCTCTCTAAAATCAATCAATAAAACCTTTAAAAAAATAGAGAAAAGTAAATCCTTGTGAATTATTAGTAAGTTACAGGGAAAGATCAGAGACCTTGTGCACCAGCTAGAACCTTACTAATTCAAGGGCATTGCAGCCTAAAGTATTATTATGAAGTCATCTTTAAGGGACGATCTATGATTCCAGGTTTTCCTTAGTTCCTTTACTATGAAATGGTGTACTTTAACTAACCACTGTCTTTTGGTTCTTTTCTTAGAACTACTTTCTAATTATGCTTGATGTAACCAGTAAGAATTTTTAAAAATCTAAAATATGTCATGTAATATTTCATGAAAAGAGGAAATAATGATTACAGTAATTTTACTGTATACCTATACTTTAAAGGGAACTGTGTTTTGAAATAACCTAATGAAACAGATTCAGACATTGTTTTAAATGTATAAGGACTTCAGTGGCATTAAAATGTGTACAAAAACAAAAACATGGAAAGAATAGGGGATTATCCATGTGGAAAGTTAATATGGTGGAAGAAACAAATTAGGAGAAAATAAAAAAGGTAAAAAAGGTGTTGCAGAATATTGATATGATGAAAATAGAACTTGGTATGTAGTGGGGTGAATTTACAATCATTTCCTTCTGTTTCAATCAATGTAAACCGTAATGATACTGTGGGAAAATGTTTAATATTAGATTTTAAAGAAAATGCCCAGTCAGTCTGCACATTAATGCAAATTATTTTAACTTTGTAGAGGTAGGACATTGGCAAACCCCAATGTCTTAGAGTAGGGGCTAGATAAAAGTATTCCAGTAGAAATAAATTGAGTCTTAACTTTCATTGTTCTCTTTTTCTTTCCTATGACATCATATTTGCCATTTGTTAAATAAGAATTTGGTTATCAGAGAATAGACTCATTTTCTCACATGGTGATCCCACAAATGAAAACAACACAACTCAGGGTAATGGGCAAGACAATCCATTAGGGTAAGAAAAAAATGTTTAAACTTATATTTATGTATTTTCATGCTTAATAAAAATGAATTCAATTTTGCCAATGTTTCATGTACAGATTGATAATGGTGTTTTCCCTCACTTGGTGGATACCAAGTGGTCACACAAAATTTATGGTGATAAAATATTGTGAGGGGAAAGGAAGAGTTCTACCCCCTACCAGGGAGAACAAAGAGACTATTCAGCAAACTGTTACAGACTGTACTTGCTGTGTGCTCATGGACTTTATTGTTTATTAGTGTTAACAAAACTAACCTTCATGAAGTAGATAAGAAGCTTAAGAAGATTTTTACAAAGAAACTGCTGCTTGAAGCTAATACCGCTAAGGCAAGAATAAGCAAACAAGAAGAAAATAACAGAGCTCTAGACTCCTTGTCAGCAACATTACCAGGAAAATACAATGATCTAATAATAAAAAAAGGTCCAGAAAAAAAAATAAATATATAAAATAATCAAGAAGACTGAAATATGGACTCTGACTCATTATTAGTAGTATAAAATGGACCTTACCCCAAGAGTGTATTAACTAGTCATAGAATGTAGTCACCATGTTTAGTAAAATGCTTAAAAATGTTTAATATTTGTTTTACCTTTAATTTGTGCATTCTTAGTGTACATAAATGATAATATTTATATATTACATATAGAAGGCTAAGACAAAGATTGGGGTTTAATATGATTTCTCCTCATCATATTCAAGTGTTGTTAAGAAATAGCAAAGAACTCATCAGATTTTTAAAGTGTTTATTAAATGAATCGTTTATATGAAACCAGGTAGTGTAGCTAGAAAAATTAAATTTTACTTTATATGACCTCTCACTCAGTTGTCAATATGAGTTTCAAAATTTTGTAGTATAATCCTCCTGGGTTCTCAAAATCTCTAGAGTTGTAAAGTACCCCACTTCAAGTAGATATACTAACGAGGATAGAATTTTCCAGCTGAGTCCTGGTTTAACTTCAGCTTTAGTTTGCAGAGGAGGGTTGGGGTGTGGGAGGGTTTTTTGTTTTGTTTTGTTTTTGCTTTTGTTTATTTTCATTTTGGGTCAGAACAGCAACTTCAGAGACTCAGGGACTAAAACACCCAGTGGGAATTGCATTCAGTTGCCAACAGTTCTATCAGAATGGATTTACTACAAAGGAGAGTTTTATTTTAATTTTATGTATTATGTTAAATATAAAATGTATTCTGCATTTTATTTTATATAGTATTACATTATATAGTATAAATATTATATATAGAAAAATTAACTATTATTTAAATGCTTACTCATATAAAAGATTAAATTTCATATGGTTCTTGATTGACTTACCTTTGATAAATATAGACAATTTAAAATGTGGTTTTAGCTATTAGAAAAAGACAAAATCCCTTGTCTCAAGGTCTGTACATTTTTCTGTTTAATCTCACATGCCAAAAGATGAAGTAACTCTTTTGAAATGTGGCTAGATATTACAAAACTAACTGAAAAAAAATTTTGGTTGTTGCTAAAGACATGTTTCTGGAAATCATTACAAAATAAAAACGTTATCTACAGTTCAGATATAAATCAGAAGGTTTTGTGCAATTTGGAAATGCCATATGTTTTCATCTTCTGTTTTAAAAATGAAAGGATAATTCCTGTGTGTGTGTGTGTGTGTGTGTGTGTGTGTGTTTGTGTATGTGTGACAGGCACAGAGAGAGGGACAGACAGACAGGAAGGGAGAGAGATGAGAAGCATTAATTCTTCGTTGCGGCATCTTAGTTGTTCATTGATTGATTTCTTGTATGTGCCTTGACCACGTGTCTACAGCAGGGGGCTACCAAGTGACTCCTTGCTCAAGCCAGAGACCTTAGGCTCAAGCTGGTGAGTCTTGCCAAACCAGATGAGCCTGCGCTTAAGCTGGTGACCTCGGGGTCTCGAACATGGGTCCTCTGCTTCCCGGTTCGACATTCTACCCACTGCGTCACTGCCTAGTCAGGCAAAAGGAAAATTCTTAATAATGTTCCAGTGCTCTTTAAAGCATATTATGGTTAAAAATAAATATTTTGCTTTTAGATTTTTACCAATTATAGTATTTGTAAATAAAAGATTTTAAAAAATATTTACATTATATATTTAATTGAATTACACAATAAAGTAAATGTTTTGGGATTTTAGTTATTCTTAGGCTATATGTATAATATAATGTATTTTATTTCATTTATTTTCTTGCTACAAAATTTCCATGGGGAATACCAACTTCAGAAACACAGTACTGAAGGCCAGCTCTGTGGCTCCCAGTAACCATAGCAATAACTGTCCTAAAAATAAAGCGTGCCTGTATCAGCACAGATGGGATCCTCTTACAGAGGAAGAATCAAGTTCCCAGACAGTGGTATCACCTGGAGCTGGGAATCCCACTAGACAGTATCATAATACAAGAGCTTGAGGGTTTAATACACATACAGAGGCATATATTTAGACCAGACTTTCTAGTGAAACATAATTAAAAACTAAAACTGTATCTATAGGTGCTACTAAGTTCCAACAAGGAAACCTATCATAATTCATTTATTTAACAGCACAAGAATTAAACTCAAGGTATTAATTTCTTAATTCATGATCTATAAATGCTTCCTTATATTTTATCTGTGTTTATCAGCAACTTTTTAAAATTTTTATTTATTGATTTTAGCACAAGAGAGAAAGGGAAAGAGAGAGAGAGAGAGACAGGTACATCGATCTGTTTCTGTATGTGCCCTCACCAGGGATCAGAACCGGCAACCTCCGCACTTTGGGACGAGGCTGTTAATCAGAAATTATAAATCTAATAATCAATTTATACATTTACAAATAAATGAAAAAAAATTTTTTATAGCCTTAAATCCTCTATACATTTCTATTATAACAACATAATGCATCGTAATTATTTACTTGGCCTCCTTGAAAACAGGGACCATACCTGCACACCTGTGTAACAGGTAAATACTTATTTAGAATGTCTCTGATGAATGAATTAATAATTAGAGATCTAAAAATACAAGTGAGGTTAAGAGATGATTTGCCACAGATTGACACCTTTTTTATGAATCTTTAAAGGTTTAGTGGGAATGAAGGTTTGGAAAGACTCACATATTTTCCAGTGTTTAGGAGGCTTCTTGCATTCTAATTGCCTGTTAGAAAACTGAGACCGTTTACAAAAGGCCCACGATGGTGACCTGGGCATAATGGAATTATGAGATTAGAAGACATTTCCCCAGTTCCAATTCAAAGACATTACAATTGAGCTAGGCCTAAACTTTTGACACGTGCTATGTAACCTTCCCTACTTATTGATGAGTAGATAAAAATACTACCCATCAAAGACCAATTTCTGCTAAAAGCAACCAATTATTCTTTGGTCTTTGCATGCAATAAATGTTTTTCCTTCAATAATACATTGGTGATTTTTTGTTCTGTTTTGTCAAAATTACAAGGGACAGAACCCCTGCACACAAACAATAGGACATTCTTCCCCACTTTACCTCCATGGTCCAAGTCAAGGAGCTCCAGGGAGTTACAACTAGAACAGAGGTAGAGATTTCAACTTTTTCTTCATATTCTATTAATTCACTTAAGTATTTCTTGAGCACCTTCTTTGTAGCAGGGATCTCCATGGCCTTAAGGATACATCAATGTACAAAACAAATTTCTCTCCTCGTGGTACTTACATATTGGTGCAGATTGATTGTATTCTTTTCCTGATGCTGACTAATAGTGGGACTCGTTACTATTGAGCAGATACCACAGACGTTTTGTCCACATGAGGTATATTTTGCCAACCGGATATTTTTGTGTGTGTGTGAATGTACATTTGTAATTGGAGTCAGTGAGATTTGATTCTTGACAGTAACCTTTTCATCTATCCACTAACTGCACAGAACTTTGTACTCTCCTAATAAAACATATCTTGTCATATCTTGTAACTTAGGTATTTTTATACTTGCCTATTGTCCAGAAGTTATAAAGTCATGAAAAATCTTCCTTTGTATATCCTCTTATCTGTTAAACAATACCTTAAACATGGTAAATGTTCAACAAATATTTAATTTGGACTCAATTCTGTTTTCCAATGAAGACTTTATCAAAATTGTTAGAATGAGTATAAATTCTCATTTGAACTAGTTATACACAATTACATTATTTTTTCCACAGTACTTTGTAAAAAGAAACCCCCCAATAAATATTTGCTGAATTGAATTGAAAATGTTTAAAGTAATTTTACTTTAAAATTCGTTTTGAATTAGCTTTTGTGAGGGCAATACATTTCCCTTTTACTTGACCACCTAAAATCAATCTTTTAAATAGGAAAGAAATAAAAGAGTAACTCGGGAAATAAAAACACAAACATCAGATGTTGAAAGAGTTTTAAAATGTCACTTTTCTATTCAATGTATATACCATTCTTCTTTTTTACATCAGATAAAATCTTCATCTTTATCAAAATAGATAATTTTACCCAATTTATACATTGATTGCCTCTCCTTATCTACTTATAATCATTTATTATACTTGCTTCATATATTAAATAGTGCATTCCTCCTTCTCACTATCCTTTAAGGTAAGATGACCAGATGTCCCACTTTTGGCGGGACAGTCCCGATTTTTAACAATTTGTCCCGCATCCTGCAGCGTTTTTAAAAAGTCCAGATTTTTGGAAAGAATGCATGAAAAGCTAGGGAATGGCGGGAGAACAGGAAGGGAATATATGGTTTTCGGCAGGAAGACCCCACCTCCACGTGGAAGTGCCCACACAGCCTGCCCCATGCGGCCGGAAACAAAGAACTTCCAGCAGGACATACCTGCTGGGGCGGCAGCTCTCAAGTCCCTAACTACCCATAGGGCCGCATCCTGGATGCTGACGTGCAGCTCCAGCTGCGCTTGGTCTCCAGCGGGCTGCGGGGCTGGACGCCAGGAGCATGGCCACCGCAAGGATGAGTCCAGGATGGGAGTGTGCACGACTGGTCGTGTGTGAGCGCACCAGCTGCGCTGCCCTGCCTGTTCCCACCCCCTCGTGCAGCTCTGGCATCAGTTTCGGGGTTTCGGGACTGTGTAACCCGATCCCTCTGACTCACTCAAAATTTCCCATGTAGTAGTATTTTCGAAAATGATCTTTTTAATGAGGTATCATTATTAAAAAATATATTGATAAGGAAAAGGTTAAATCTTGGGCATCAGCAAAAATCACAATAGAGAACAAGGTTAGAAATATTTCATCATTTTGTAACAAACCATGTACCATACAATAATGCACTAAAAATTGTGGAATACACGCTGTCTTTACGAGGAACTAATGCTGTGACTGAATGTGTTTTTCCTACGCTAAATAAGGTGTGGACATCAGAAAAATCACAATTAAGTGTTGAGACTTTGAAAGCCATTTTATGTGTGAAATATAATTTAACAAATTCTTGTGAAAAATTCCATGACCTTTTAAACAACTATAGCAATCTACTAAAAGAAATTCACTCAAATGAGAAATATGCCAAAGAATAAAATAATACTATATATAATTTTTTAAATGTATTATATTTGTAAATTATACTTAAGTTGAAATTTAAAAAAATATATTACAATACTATTTTTGCATTCTATGAAAAAATTTTTTGCTCCATATAGACCAAATTTTTAATCAAGAACCCCCCCGCCCTCCGTCAATGGTGTCCTGCTTTACCAATTTTAAAATCTGGTCACCTTACTTTAAGGTCAGTTGATTATTCTTATTAATGGTAATAAAGAGCATAATAAAATGTATAATTCCAAAAAGTGAAAAAATCTAAACTAAGTGGCTTGCACATGCAACCTCTGTGGAGAAATATAGTGGGTTTGTATGGCTGCCTGGGATACGTGGGAGGTGACTTGTATCTGTTTATAATACAGTGAAGCTGACCTGATTATCTAGATTAATAGAAAAACATTCTCTTCTGTTTTCAGGATCCTACAGCCTCCAAAGACCACAGGAAATACTGAAACATCTGTTCGCTAAACCACAAACCACATAGATTTTAGCTTCTGTGTCATAAAAAATTTCAAAGCTCAACATCTAGCAACTGCTTAAAACCCAGGTTTTTTTCTTTAGTTTCCTTGCTTACTTAATGGAACCTAATTTCAGACAAAACTGTAATAAACTTCATTTCTTCATGCCCCTAGCCTGATGCTTATATTTAATTTATGATTCACCTTATTTGCCTTTGCTTGACTGCTGTCTTCTGAACTCCTTGAGACTAAAACCATTTTTATATTTTCACTTCTTCCCTCTTACCCCATGGCTGGTCCAAATGTTCATCAATATAAAAATAAAGCTGTGTTCCAGAACTTGTTTGGTCTTAGTAGAAGTGGATTAATGTTGGCTGAGACCCCAGGTGCAGAAGAAAATATTGGGCCCTTTAAAAATAGAGAGACAGGGAAAATAAAAATATGTGTTAACCATATTTTTAAATAAATAAAAAATATTATGTACTATTAATGTTAAAATTGCACATATGAAACCAAACTCGGTGTCATTAGAAAAAAGTGTAAAGTTGGGGTTTTGCGGGACCTTTCAGAAGTTGAGGCCCAGGGCATGTGCCCAGTGTGCCCGCTGTTAAATCTGCCTCTGGTGGACTCCTTTTGTGTTACTAAAGCTATACCAACCATTCTGGTTTATGTTAGGGCTATACACATATGATTCTTTATAAACATTTAAGGATTTTTTTTATACAGCAGAAGTGTGTCCAAGTGTCTTTAACAAAGATCTGTATCAGTGGTAGTCAACCTGGTCCCTACTGCCCACTAGTGGGCATTCCAGCTTTCATGGTGGGTGGTAGTGGAGCAACCAAAGTATAAATAAAAAGATAGATTTAACTATAGTAAGTTGTTTTAAAAAGATTTATTCTGCCAAACTTAGTGAAAATTCAACATAAAGTACTTGGTAAGTAATTATTATTATATGCTTTAACTTGCTGTAACTCTGCTTTATAAATTTTATAAAGTAAAGTTACTTCCCTACTTTATAAATCACCATTACTGTGGAACCGGTGGGTGGTTAGAAAATTTTACTACTAACAGAGATACAAAAGTGGGCAGTAGGTATAAAAAGGTTGACTACCCTTGATCTATATGATCAGAAACCCATGTTTGTGGAAGGCTAATTATTTTAATCCACTGAAGAAGCAAGCAATTAAAAATATTCAATTTTGCAATAATGTAAAAGATGTTCCAAAATACTTTATTCAGATTCACTTATACAAAAGTGCCTTGTTGTAGAGTTAGTATTTGTGTCAATAGTACTAGTAGTCATTGCCCAAGAATACAGGTATTTTTCATAAAGCGTATTTGATGTGAAGGCATATTTCAATTCAGGCTTCAGATTTATATAACAAATGCAATTGAACATCTCAACTTTAAATTTGATAAAAATTTCATAACACTGAAGTGGATCCCAACATTGTCTAGAGTTTGGTCACATAGTCTGAAAGTTTAACTGATTTCTGAAAATTTTTATTTATTGAAATGTAATTGACATACAACTTTGTATTCATTTTAGGTGTACAACATAGTAATTTGATATATGTATGTATTTTAAAAATGCTTATCAGAATAAGTTTAATTAACATGTATCACCTCAGCTAGTTATAATTTTTTTTTCTTGTGTTGAGAACTTTTAAGATCAACTCCATTAAAATTTCCTGGAAAACTTTCACAAGAAACCTGGTAGGGAAGTGGCTGATTTATTTGGAATAAGTCCTGAGGGCTAGGGCAGAGGGCTGTGACTAAATCAGGTCTGGATTGAACCTGGGAAGCAAAGACAAAAAGTCCTGTCCAAATGGATTGTGCAAGTAAAAAGGATGTGAGTATAGATAAAAAATTCAAGACGATCGCCAAGCCACGAAGGAAAAAAGAAAAGAATAAATAATTGGCAGATTCTTTGAATAAACTCTGGTGATAGTTGGTATTGTTTGAGACTGAATCTCCTGTTTTAGAGCTGACCTAATTCATGTAAAGAGTCTGGAATGGAACAGATGCTAAACTTCACATTCTGGCAAAGTTCCAGGGATACTGTGTCTTTAGTTCAGTCAGTTCCAGTTCAAAGGGAAAGGTAATTTATATCCAGGGGCATATCACTGGTTTTAAGCAGTTTATCATGTTATTTGATGTAGTTTTATTCATGTGCCTTATACTTGTTTTTTTTTTTTTTTTTTTTACCTTTTTTGATCTGTGGGTTTACAGCTTTTATGTAATTTGTAGTTCTCAGCTATTATTTCTCCAAGTATTTTTTCTGTCTTCCACACCCTCGTTCAGGGACTCCAATTACATGTATATTAGGCTGCTTGAAGTTTAATTATAGCTATCGCAATAGTGTTTATTTTTTTTTCTTTCAGTCTTTTTTTCTGTGTTCTTTTTGATAGTTTCTATTGCTCTGTCTTCAGATGTACTAATATTTTCTTTTCAGTATCTAATCTGTTGCTAATTATGTTGCAATTTCTGGGTCTGATTCTATTGATTGATTGTAATCATTGTATTGATCATATTTTCCCAGTTCTTTGCATTTAAAATCATTTTAAATTAAATGCCAGATGTTGTAAACTTGACCTTGTTGGGTTCTGGATATTTTTTGTTTTCCTATAAATATTTTTTAGCTTTGTTCTGAGATGCAGTTGTTATTTATAAACAGCTTAATCCTTTTGAAATTTATTCTTAAGCTTTGTTGCATGGGACCACAGTAGCCATTTGTCTAGGACTAATTACTCAGTGATCTATGAATTGTAAGATTTTCCTCTCTGGTGCAAACTTGAACTATTTTCATCCCTAGTTGGTCTTTAAAAATAATTTTCTATGATCCTTTCAGGTAGTTCTTGTCCAGACTTAGGTAGTTTCTTTCCTCAAATATACTAATTAGAACTCAGCAGAAAACTTGGGAGGAACTCTATGTGCTCTCTGTGTAGGTTTCTCACCTCCTGTCCTACGCCCTGCAAACTCTAGGCACCTTGGCCTCTCTGGACTATGTCTCCTCAATTTAAGGAGACTACCAGGCTCTCCCTTAATTTTCCATTTCTGTGTTATGACTTGAAAACTATTTCCAGCCTGGCTAGTTGGCTCAGCAGTAGAGCGTTGGCCCATGCGAAAGTCTCAGGTTCAATTTCTGGTCAGGGCACGCAGGAAAAGTGACCATCTGCTTCTCCACTCCGCCTACTTTCACTACTGCAGCCATGGCTCAAGTGGTTTGAGCAAGTTGGCCCCTGGCACTGAGGATGGCCACAGGGCCTAGCCTCAGGCAATAAAATAGCTCAGTTGCAGAGCCACAGAGCAGTGGCCCCAGAGAAGCAAAGCATTGCTCAGAAAGGGGCTTGCCAGGTGAATTCTGGTTGAGGCAAATGCAAGAGTTTGTCTCTGCCTCCCTGCCTTTCACTTAATAAGAAAAAAAGAAAAAGAAAAATATTTCCAGGCAGCAAGCTAGGGTAATCATGGGGCTCACCTGTCTGAAGGATCACTGCCCTGCACTGCTTAATGTCCAATGTCTGAAAACATGTTTTTGATCTGGTTTTTTTTTTAGTTGGTTCAGGCAGGAGGTTTCTCCACACCTCGTTACCACATCTTGCCAAAAGAACTTATAAAGTCAACGGAACCACTAATAGTGGCATAGTTGCGTGGACTGCATCTGAGCTTCTCCATATCCTGAAATTGTATGGCATTACATTTGAAAAGAATAAAGCAGTTCCAAAAAACGTGGTCATTCATTCGACAAATATTTAAACACCATGGCAGAGATGGCTGTCTGCCCGCCCTCTAAAATCTTTCCCTTTTTGATATCATAGAATTGTTCTTGAAAATTGGCTGGCAGGCCAAGGACTATGGTTTTCCACACCCTTTCCCCCCTAACGCACACACACATACTGTGCTTGTCAGTGTGATCATATGTCTAATTTTCACCAACGGAATGTGAGTGGAAGTGAGGTGCTGACTGACTGCTAAGAATCACAAGTCCCCAGGAATGGTGAAGACAAAATATAAAAAGAGTCTTGGTCCCTGAAATCACTGAACTGAGGGAAGCTGCCTGCCAGAAACACATGCATTGATCAGTTAGATATAGACAATATAAACTTCTATTGTGTTAAGCTACCGCTATTTGGGGGTTCTTATATTTTTCTAAATTAATTTTAATTAGAGAGGAAGGAAGAGAGAGAGAGAGAGAGAGAGAGAGAGAGAGAGGAACATTAATCTGCTCCTGTATATGCCCTGAGCAGGGATCAAACTGGCACTGCCGGACGATGCTCTAACCAAGCAAGCTATCCAGCCAGGGCCTTGGGAGTTATTTTGTTAAAGGAGTGAGTGTTAACCAGTTAATTCAGGGACCTACTGTGTGCCAGGCACTGTGATAAGTGCTACATATCCAAAGAGAAACAGAAGAGTCAAGATCCGGCTTGACCAGGCAGTGGTGCAGTAGACAGAGCACAGACTTGGGATGCTGAGGACCCAGGATTGAAACCCTGAAGTCACTGGTATGAGCATGGGATCATAGACATGACCCCATGGTTGCTGGATTGAAGCCCAAGGTCCCTGGTTTGAACAAAGGATCACTGGCTCAACTGGAGTCCCACCCTCTACCTCATCAAAGCACGTATGAGAAAACAATCAGCCTGACCAGGCGGTGGCGCAGTGGATAGAGTGTCGGACTGGGATGTGGAGGACCCAGGTTCAAGACCCCGAGGTCACCAGCTTGAAAGTGGGCTCTTCTGGTTTGAGCAAGGCTCACCAACTTGAGCCCAAGGTCGCTGGCTCGAGCAAGGGGTCACTCAGTCTGCTGTAGCCCCCCAGTCAAGGCACATATGAGAAAGCAATCAGTGAACAACTAAGGAACCACAACAAAGTATTGATGTTTCTCATCTCTTTCCCTTTCTGTCTGTCTGTCCCTATCTGTCCCTCTCTCTGACTCTCTCTGTCTCTGCCACAAAAAAAAAAAGAAAGTAGAAAGCAATCAATGAACAACTAAGGAGCTGCAATGAAGAATTGATGCTTCTCATCTCTCTTCCTGTCTGTCTGTCCCTATCTGTCCCTCTCCCCAACCCCTCTCACTAAAAGAAAATAAAAAAAGGAAGAGTCAGGATGCTGGGTTCCATGTATCTTAAAGGTTAGTCAAGAAGAACAAAAATAAACAAAGAAAAAAATGTATACACTATCATATCCCGCAAAACACCTGTCTGGTTCATGGTTTCCCAGTAGAATGCATCTTGAATTTTAAAACCCAAACTTCAGAGAATGTATTCTTGCCTTGAAACAGTGTTTTTTGATTAATATTTGTATAGAAAATGTTTATACAGTGTGTCCGTAAAGTCATGTGCACTTTTGATTGGTCACACAGCCAAAAGTGCACCATGACTTTACGGACACACTGTATATTTATATCCCTCCAAAATTCAATACATTTTTAAAACAAAATGATGTGTATGAAAGACATTTTAGCAGTTTCTGACAAAACTAATCATATTCTTGCCAGATGATCCAGCAATTATGCTCCTTGGCATTTGTCCAAAGGAGTTGAAAATTTATGTCTACATAAAAACTTGCACATAGCTTTATAAAGCTTTACTCACAATTGCCAAAACTTGGAAGGAACAAAGATAGATAAACTGTGGTACATCCAGATAATAGAATATTATTTAGTGCTAAAAAAAAAAATGACCTATTGAGTCATGATAAAACTTGGAGAAACTTTTTAAAAAAATGTTATTGATTGATTTTAGAGAAAGAAAGGGAGAGAGAGAGAGAGAGAAAGAGAGAGAATGGAAGAGACATTGACTTGCTGTTCTACTTATTTATGCATTCATTGGTTAATTCCTGTATGTGCCCTAACCGGGGATCAGACCCATAACCTTGGCATATCCAGACAATGCTCTAACCAATTGGACTACCTGGTGAGAGCTAGAGGAATGTAAATGCATATTACTAAGTGAAAGAAGCCAATCTGAAAAGGCTGCATATTGTATGATTTCAATTATGCACATTCTAAAAGAGTTAAAATGATGAACACAGTAAAAATCAGTCATAGCAGGATCTCTATATGAGATGGGAATAGGGGGCATCTCTTTTCCCAACATGGCCACCTCTTTGATTAACAACACGCAACAGACCTCTCTTATAGCCCGAGCTCTAGAGTTAGATTCCTTGTTTTTTGAACCTAGGTTCTGACATTCATAACCTATATGACTTTATACTTTGATTACTTAATTATTTGACCTCTCTAAGCCTCAGTTTTCCCATTAGTAAAATGGGGGTAATTATACCTATCAGAGAATTACATTAGTTGATGTGTATACAAAGTATAAAAATATACGCAGGCTAAAATAATAACTACAATTTACTGCATACTTACTTTAAAATAGTGACTCTTCTTGTCAAACTACCTTTGCAAACCCCAGGAGATATAACAAATTCTTCCCTGGAGTCTAAACCTTCAGCCATGGGGGAATAAAATTGCCCAATCCCTAACTTCAGTGTTAGGCTATAAAGCAGAGTGTATTTTTTGGTATCTGATTTCTTGCACTTAACACAATGTTTTCTTCCTCAACATTTTATTATAATATGTTCAACCAGCCTGATCAGGCGATGGTGCAATGGATGGAGCATAGGACTGGGAAACGGAGGACCCAGGTGTGAAACTCTGGAGTAACCAGCTTGAGCGCAAACTCATCTGGCTTGAGCATAGGATCACCAGCTTGAGTATGGAATCACTGGCTTGAGTGTGGGATCATAGACGTGACCCCATGGTCATTGGCTTGAGCCCAAATGTCACTGGCTTGAAGCCCAAAGTCGCTGGCTTGAGCAAGGGGTCACTCACTCTGCTGCAGCCCCTCAGTCAAGTCAGATATGAGAAAGGAATCAATAAACAACAAAAGTGCCCCAAGGAAAAATTGATGCTTCTCTTCTCTCTTCCTTCCTGCGTGTCTGTCCGTATCTGTCCCTCTCTCTGTCTTTCTCTTTGTCTCTGTCCTTCTTACTAAAAAAATATAAATAAATAAGATAAAATAAATAAATAAAATGTTCAATCATGAGTGCCAGAGCATTTACTTTGTGTGTGGAAGGGGCTCCTTGTTGTGGAGCCACATCATGAAGTAGGTCATCATAAGTAAGAAACAGCAGCAGTATGACACAGGATTGCCACCTCTGTACCCAGGTTTGATCTCCATCTGTGTCAGAGAATCTACCTCCAGGCCTGGCATGTTGTTGAATCAGCTGGTGCCCTTTGAGCTCTGATGATTTTTCTCACCTCTGACCTTGACTGTCTCTATGTCATACTCTGTACACAACACATTCCTTTAGTGTTTCATAAAGGTAGTCGACAGATAGACACAACTGCACCAGATCATGGGAGAAATTAGATGGACATGAAAACTAGATAAACACAACAGAGAGCAGTAGAGAGATGCGTGATCACTAAAACAAAAGATAAATCCTGGTTGACCAAAAGAAGAGGGTCAAGGAAGAACCAATATTTAAGGGACAAACAAATAAAAGGAACTGTATAAAGAGACTGAGGAAAACAACCTCAGAAATATGGGAGGTAAAACTAGAGAGAGTTGGGGTCTAGAAACAAAGAAAGAAACGGTTTCAAGAATGGGGGAGCTGAGGGGTGTCCAACAAAGAGAGGTATGCCCTTTTTTTTTTTCCAAAGTGAGAAGCTGGAAGGCAGACAGACAGACTCCCGCATGCGTCCAACCGGGATCCACCCGGCATCCATCCGGCATGCCCACCAGGGGGCGATGCTCTGCTCATCTGGGCCATTGCTCTGCTGCAACCAGAGCCATTCGAGCACCTGAGGCAAAGGCCATGGAACCATCCTCAGCACCTGGGTCAACTTTGCTCTAATGGAGCCTTGGCTGCGGGAGAGGAAGAGAGATATAGAGAGAAAGGAGAGAGAGAAGGGGGAGAAACAAATGGGCACTTTTCCTGTGTGCCCTGACCGGAAATCGAACCTGGGACTTCCACACACCGGGTCGATGCTTTACCGCTGGGCCAACTGGCCATGGCGGAGGTACGCTTTTTGAATTAGGAAACCTCACCTCATCAGTTTCTTCCCACTCCTCTTTGAGAGTTCTGGCAACCAGGCCCTTCCTCTGTGGACAGGAGATTAGAATTGCCATGTCTGCTAAATCTGATCTACTTAAAAGGAAATTTTTGAAAATACTGACAATGGAGGTTCCCCAAGTTAATACCTCAGCTAGATCATCCATAGAGGAGGAGCTCAGAGCTGCCAATCCACTTTTGTTTGCCTGTTTATTTTAAAATCAACTTTATCAATGTATAATTCATAGAATGTAAATAAATACACTAATTTTAAGTGGATAGTTCATTGAATTTGACAAATGCATATCCCATGTAACTACTATTCAGTCAATATATAGGATATTTCCACTACTCCAAAATTTTCCTCATGCCCCTTTATAATCAATACTTCTCATAGGAACCTCTGATATACTTTATGTCACTATAAATTTGTTTTTTCTATTCAAGAATTTTGTATAAATAAACCATACAGTATATACTTTTTGTGTGCCTGGATTCTTTGACTCAGCACAATGTTTCATTCTCAAATCTTTTGTTATAAAAATGTTCAATCATAAAGCAAAGCTGAATTTTGCAGTGAGCATATACCTACCACTAGGTTATATCATTAGATTTTACTACACTTACATATGGTAACTTATCTTATATAACAATATATCTTATAAATTCATCTTATATTTTGATGTATTTTAAAGACATCAGTATATTTCCCTTAAATTCTTTAGCATGCATAAGCAGGCATAATTATCCACGTTGCTGCACAAATTATCTGTCTGTTTTTTTTTTTGCTCCCCCTCCCCCCTGTCTGTTCCTTTTTACTGCTGAATAGTATTCCATTGTATGAATATACCACAATGCTTTATCCATTTGATGGATATTTGAGTTATTTTTGTTTTTTGCTTATTATGAGTAAAGCTGCTATGTATGTCAGGATACATGTATTTGTATGAATATGTGCTTTTATTTCTCCTAAGTAGGTACTTAAGAGTGCTTTTTTGGGGGACATATCACTGTAAGGTGACCAGACATCCCGCTTTTGGCGGGACAGTCCTGATTTTTAACAATTTGTCCCACATCCTGCGGCATTTTAAAAAAGTCCCAATTAAAAAATATATATTACAATACTATTTTTGCATTCTATGAAATTTTTTTTGCTCCATATAAACCAAATTTTTAATCAAGAACTCCCCCCATCAATGGTGTCCCGCTTTACCAATTTTAAAATCTGGTCACCTTAGTATGGTAAGTATATTGTATAACAGCCACACTGTTTTACAAGTTGTTGTACCATTTGACATTTCTGCCAACAATATATTATTGTTGTAGTTGTTTCACATTCTTACTAATACTTTGACAGTTTTTTATTTTATTTTAGCCATTCTGGTAGAATATTTATTTATATTTCTCTGATAACTACTGATATCAAGTACTTTTTCATGTACTTATTGGCCATTGTGTAACCTATTACGTAAATGTTTGTTCAAATATTTTGCCCATTTTTAAAATAGGTCATTTATTTTATTATTCAGAATAGAAATTCTTTTACTTTCTTTTTTATTAAGTGAAAGGAGGGGAGGCAGAGAGACAGACTTCCACATGCACACGGACCAGGATCTACCCAGCAAATCCCCCGATAGGGTGATCCTTTGCCCATCTAGAGAAGCAGCTCAGTTACTTGGCAACTGAGATATTTTTAGCACCTAAGGCAGAGGCCACAGAGCTATCCTCAGTGGTGAGGGCCAACTCCTTTGAACTAATTGAGCTATGGCTGTGGGAAAGAAAGAGATAGAGAGATTGAGAAAGAGAAGGAGGAGAGGGAGGAAGCAAATGTTTACTTCTCCTATGTACCCTGACCGGGAATTGAACCTGGGACATCCACATACCAGGCCAACACTCTACCACTGAGCCAACCCATTAGGGCCAGAAATTCTTTACATATTCAAACTTTATGTCCACCGTGAAAAATGTAATGGAACTATTTCCCCCTAGTCTATGGTTTCCCTTTTCATTTACTTAATGGTGGTCTTTTGAAGAACAGATTTAAAATTTTTGATGGACACCAAATTATAATTTTTTTTTTTATTCAGTGAGAGGAGGGGAGGCAGAGACAGACTCCCACATATGCCCCGATGAGGATCCATCCAGCAAGCCCATTAGAGGGTGATGATCTGCTCATCTGGTGCATTGCTCATTGCTCAGCAACCAAGCTCTTCTTAGCACCTGAGGCGAAGGCCATGGAGCCATTCTTAGTGCCAGGGGCCAACTCACTTCAATTGAGCCATGGCTGTATGAAGGGAAGAGAGAGAGAGAGAGAGAGAGAGAGAGAGAGAAACAAGAGGGGGAGTGGTGAAGAAATAGATGGGCACTTCTCCTGTGTGCCCTGAATGGGAATTGAACCTGGGGCTTCCACACGCCAGACCAACACTCTACCACTGAGACAACTTGCCAGGGCTCAATTTATAAAACCTTTTTAGTGCTTTCTCATGTCCTGTTTAAGAAATCTGTGCTTATCCCAAGGTTGCAATTTTTTTTCTTCTGTTTTCTTCTAAAATTGTATAGTGCTGCAAACCAGTGTGGCTAGTATATCCAGGTCCTGAGTGGGAACAGCGTGGAATTAAGAAACTAGGCTTAAAGAGAAATAGGATGAGCTCAGGAGGACTCCTTGCAACACAAAAGATAGCTTGCAACAGGCGTGTCTCCACCCCCCTACCTGCTTTATTTATAGGACAAAGTGAAATCATTAAGAAATCAAACATTATTAAAACAAAGTCACATTTCCAAGGGCAACCCAAGAATTCTCCCAAGTGTAAAAAAACCCCATCATACATAACATTTTAACTTCACAAAACAAAGAATAAAAAAGAAACTGCCTCCAGTTTCTCTGAGGTATATGGAGGATAGGACGAGTACAACCAACCAGCATTACAGCTAACATGGAGGTGTGGAGAAAAACTTAGCCTTTAGTTACTTAACCAAGCAAGTGAGGTAGGGAGTTGGGATGAGTGCAAATACTCAGCTTTATAGCCAATATGGAGGAGTGTGTGGTGGGGGAGAACTTAGCCTTTTGCTAAGCCTCAAACTACAAGATCTTTGCTACTTATAGTCTCCCACAGTATAGCATACAGCAATGAAAATGAACTATATCCATATATAACACTATGAATCTCATGAACATGATGCTGAGCATAAAAAGGAAAACAAGAAGAATAACATTTATTTCCATTCATAAAGAGTGAAAAACAGTAAAAATTAAGCCATTCTGTTTAGAGATGCATATATAAGTGGTAAAACTTATGAAGGAAATTATTATCTCCAAATTTAGGATAGTAGTTACCTTTAGGGGGCAGAAGTGTATTATTAAAAGGCAGGGGCACACAGGAGACCTTTGAGAAGCTTTTAATTTGTGCCTTGGGTAGTGGTTACCTGAATATTTGATTAAAGATTCCTTTTTTTTTTTTTAGCTAGAGAGCAATAGACACTGAGTAAGTAACAGGGACAGACAGACAGGAAGGGAGAGAGATGAAAAGTATCAATTCTTCATTATGGCACCTTAGTTGTTCATTGTTCATTGAATGCTTTCTCATATGTGCCTTGATGGGGGGAGGCAGCTTCAGCCAAGCCAGCAACCATGGGGTCAAGTCTGTGACCCTAAACTCAAGCCGGTAACCTCAGGGTTTCGAACTTGGGTCTTAAGGGTCGCAGGCCTACGCTCTATCCACTTTGCCACCACCTGGTCAGGCTTATTAATGATTCTTTATTAATGTGTGTATTTTTATGTTTTACGCACTTTTTAAAAATTCATTTACTTTTTACAATTTAAAAAAAATCAAAGAACCCTAGCTTTATTGTAATTCTTACCTCTGTGATTAAAAGTAAATAAATAACCTCAATAAAAGGGTTTGAAAATAGAATAAAATAGTTCCAGAATGTAGAATTTAAAGACAAAGAAAAGGGGGAAAATAGGAGAAAAAAAAATACAAAACAAGTTCAGGAGACACAAAAATATCAGAGACAGACAGACAGACAGACAGAGAGAATGGAAAACAGATGGGACAAATCACCAACTAAATACTTAAAGAAAGTCTCTAGGAACTGAAGGTTATGTTACAAGATTGAAGATCTTGAGTGTCCAGTACAATGCATGCCAATTGTGGATCCAAGATATATACTGTGAGATTTCAGAATGCCAATGAATTTTTTTTCTTTTCTTTTCTTTTTTTAATCGAGAGGAGGGGAGATAATGAGACAGACTCCTGCGAGCGCCCTGACTGGGATCCACCTGGTAAACCCCATGTAGGGCTGATGCTTGAGTACTGAGCTATACTCAGCACCTGAGGCTGATGCTTGGACCAACTTAGCTATCCTCAGAGCTCAAGGCAATGCTCAAAACAATTGAGCCACCAGCTGCAAGAGGAGAAGAGGCAGAGAATGGGAAGAGAGACAGGATGAGAAGCAGATGGTCGCTTCTCATGTGTGCCCTGACCCGGGATTGAACCTGGAATGTCTGCAGGATAGGCCGAGGCTTTATCCACTGAGTCAACCGACCAGGGCCCCCTCCCAATTTTAAGCTGCCACATGTGGGCCTAACCCGTGGTGGCTCAGTGGATAAATTGTTGACTCAGAATGCTGAGTTTGCTGGTTTGAAACCCTGGGCTTGCCTGGTCAAGGTACATATGGGAGTTGATGTTTCCTGCTCCTCCCCCCTTCTCTCTCTTCTCTCTAAAATGAATAAACAAAGTCTTTAAAAAAAACCAAAAAAACAAAACTGCCACAGGTGGGTGTGGGACTAGCTCATTCAGGGTCTCTGTCTTTCTTACCAGTCTTGAGGTTGACTCTTTTATAATTCCTTAGTTGTAGGACTTTCACTCAGACAGTTTTAAGGTGGATCTGTATGATAGTTATTCTGTAGATTAGTTCTGATTTTGATGTGAAGGGGTAGGCTGCAAGTACCATCTTTATCTATGCCACCATCTTGACCAGAGTCTTAATATGACATTCTTATCATATCTTCCTTTTCTTCTTCTTTTTTTTAATTAATTAATTAAGTGGGAGGCAGGAAGGCAGAGAGAGACAGACTCCCACATACACCCTGACCAGGATTTACCCAGCAAGCTCACAAGGGGGCGATGCTCTGCACATCCAGGGCTTTGCTCTATTGCTCTGCAACTGAACTGTTTTAGAGCCTGAGGCAAGGCCATGGAGCCATCCTCAGCACCCAGTGCCAACTTGCTCAAACTGTTCTAGTCTTGGCTGCAGGAGGAGTAGAGAGACAGAGAGAGAGATAGAAAAGGGGAATGGGGGTGGAGAGGCAGATGATTGCTTCCCCTGTGTGCCCTGACCAGAAATTGAACCTGGGACTACCACACATAGGGCAATATTCTACTGCTGAGCCAACTGGCCAGGGCCGCTGTTGGCAGATAAAGGTTTTTTTTCCACCCTTATTGTTAAAGATGGTGCTGCACTTTGCCCAGGTGATAATATGAATGCCTTTCTTGCTTGGGAAAGGGCATGGTTATGCTAATGTGTTGGGGGAGGGCTTTCGTGCCAAAAATTTTAAAAGGTAGAGCTAGGAGGCCATTTTGGAGAGAATGATCAGTTCTTGTAAAAGGAAGAGCCCATGGTGTAGCAGGGCAGGGAAGCCACATGGAGGAGGCAGAGAAAATGGTGGAATGGGGAAAGGAGAAGCCAGTTCATGGAGGACAAGGAGATGGGGAACAGAGGTGAATAAGACTGGTTAGGTGGAAACCTTTGATGCTAGGAAACTCGGATGAGTCAGTAGCTTTGTGAGCGCTGAATGAGAGGGTTTTGGAGCCCAGTGTGTTTGTTTCTACTCGCTTGCCAAGTGCAAGTCTAGAATAAAGGAAAATGGCCCACCAGCTTTTGGCTCCGTTGATTCCTTACCGTCTGTCCGAATCAAATGCGAACCTGCATGGGTCAGGCGGCTGTGATGATGGCCACAGATACTGGCCATACAGCCGCTTTTCTTCTTCTTTTTTTAAAATATTCTTTTTAGATTTTATTTATTCATTTTTAGAGAAAGAGGAGAGAGAGAGAAAGAGAGATGGAGGAGGGAAAAGCAGGAAGCATCAACTCCCATATGTGCCTTGACCAGGCAAGCCCAGGGGCTTCGAACCAGTGACCTCAGTGTTCCAGGTTAACACTTTATCCACTGCCCCACCACTGGTCAGGCGCTGTCCTTCCTTATTCATCTTTTTTTTTAGTTCTATGAACATGTTTATAATGGCTACTTTGAGTTCTTTTTTTCTGATAAATTCAACATCTGCTTGCTCTCGCTGCCATGTTTTTCAGCATACAAGTCATTCTTTTCTGTTTACTTGCATGCCTCATAATTTTTTTGTTGAAAACAGAATGTTTTAGATAATATGTTGTAGCAATTCTGGGTACTTGTTTACTTTCACCCCACTACCTTTTCCAGCCCCTCCCATTATTGTTATTTGTTTAGTGGCTGGCTGGGTTACTTTGGTCAAGTTTATTCTATTTCTGCTGTAAACTTCTGATGTTATTCTTGAAGTAGTTTGGATAGGGCTCTCTTCTTATTTCCTGACCGCCTAGTAGTCAAGTTTTACCACTTTTCCGGCTGATTATTCTATTGTTTTCAACAATGCCCTGACATAAATTGCTCTATGAATAAATTCGATCAGGTGGTTCCTTTGAAACAATAGATTATGAGGTCAGTGTTTAGTATTTGTTCTTTTTCAGAACGACTTCCCTCAGTTGTCTTTAGTTTTGGTTTTCTCTTGCAAAGTAGCCAGTTTACAATTTAGTCCATCTGTTGAATCTCCTCCCTGTTGCCTATCACCACCAAATCCTCCAGGCTTATGAGAGCGACCTTTGACGAATTTCTCCATGTTTGGTTGCAAATGAAATCAGTCCCTTTGGGAAGAGTTTAAGAGAGTCTGTTTTAAGAACTGTTTATCCCCTAAGCACAACCACTGACCCAGGGCTTTAGAGCAGGCTGTGTCACCCTCTCTGCTCTAGGGACTGAAAGCTAGGTGGAGGAGAGGGTAGCAGCCTGAGGTCCTCTGTTTTGTTTTTTTTTCTTCTGGCTTGAACTACCACTTCAGGAACTGGAGTAAGAGTGACTAGGATCCCAGTATGCTCAGTACTCCATCAATGTAGAGCCTAGAGAAAAAGGGAGAGACAGACAGACAGAAATGGAAAGAGATGAGAAGCATCAGCTCTTAGTTAGAGTACCTTAGTTGTTCATTGATAGCTTTCTCATATGTGCCTTGAGGGTGGGGGTGGAGAGGCTCCCGTTGAGCAAGTAATCCCTTGCTCAGACCAGTGATCTTGGGCTCAAGCCAGCAATCATGGGGTCATGTATATGATCCCACACTCAAACCAGTGATCCCATGCTAAGGCTGGCAACCTCAGGGTTTTGAACCTAAGTCCTCATCATCCCAGGATGACACTCTATTCATGGTGCTACGGTCTGGTCAGGCCAATGTGGAGAATTTTTATAAAAATTTATTTGAGTCAAATAAAAGAATATGCTTGGAAGCAAGATCTTAACAGACTGAGGAAAATTCTTTAGAGAACATCAGATTACAGTTTCTTTTATGCAATTGAGATTAAGGAGGAAAGTAATGAAGATTACATGAAGGCAGGAGAAAGCAAGGTCAGAATTGGGTTATAGGCTAGTTAAGATTATGTGCTCTCTTGTGGGTGTCACACTTTAGAATGAGAGGTCAGAAAGGGGCCATTTTAATGGTTTGTTAACCTAAATGCACAGAAACAATGGATAGGGTTTGCTTAAGGTGAAGATAACTAAAGAAGTCGTATGCCTGAAGCATGACTACCCACCATGACCTGCCCAGTTAGAAAATTATGATTTATTACAACACCCCTCTTTCATCCACTCTTAGTTGCATGAGTGGAGCTATTTCACGGTGACAACAAACTACCTGAAGACCAGATGAAATGCTCTGAGGGGTCGTGGGGAGGTACCAGCCCCGGTCAGCAGACCAAAGGACTGAAGCACCATCTCCAGCCTTACTCAGATATTTATTAGCCAGTACAAATAACTCAAGGAAGCAGACAGAAGTTTTCAGGGGGTGAAGTAAAGGTCAAGGAACATGCTGATTTCTAATCTCTGTTCTGAGAGCCTAAACATTTCTGTTACTGAATCTAATCCTGCTGTTTTGCTGTTTCCAGCTTAGGTAAGAGAGGCTCCTGGACTCTTGTCTGCTCAGGGCTTTCACCCTAGGGTGCCTCTCTGTCTCTAATTGTCATCCTAAATCTGCATATTTTCCTAGCATATTCCTACAGGGCCAGAAGAAAGACTTCTTCATCTCTCAACCTAACTCACACAGGCCTTAGACCAGTGTTTCTTAACCTTTTTTGAGGTACCGAACCCACCAGTTTCATATGCGCATTCACCAAGCCCTTCTTTAGTGATAAATAAAATATGATTTTTTTTCCAAATTCAAGACATAGGTATATGTTTTTTTTACTGGTGCACAAAATGAGCCGTGCGTGAACATCACCTTGCTCAAAGAACAAAACCAACAAAGTGCATGAACTCACAACAAATTACGGTATTACTTTCTTCTGGCCTCCGTGGCAGAAGCTTCTCCGAACCCCTGAGACCCATTCATCGAACCCCTAGGGTTCGATAGAACCCAGGTTAAGAACCACTGCCTTAGACTCAGTATCAGGTATCTAGGGGTAGCTGGGAATTGCTGATGTCCTGATCCTCCCACTGGGATCTGGGGAGAGAAGCCCTTGTGCCCTTGCTTGTAGCAGCCCAGAATTGGGAGGGTAAAAGGAGGAAGAGTCTCGGTTAAAAAGACCACAAATTCTCAACTTTTTACCTAACTTTGTTGATTTTCTTGAATAAATGTTTCTTCATTTGCTGTGATCTCTTAGGATTTTTTCTTTCTTTCTTTTAGGATTATTTCCAAAGTATTAAGTGGTTGGTTGTTGTTTGCTTGTTTTAAAATAATTTTCATCAGTTGCTAGGGAGTGGGTCAGTCCCACTCCTTATGTTGTCATGCTGGTAGTCTATCATCAACAAAAGTTAGCTGCCTTCAATCTAATACCAACAGAAGTTCCCAATATGGAGTGTGGTTAAAAGGAGAGACTGTTTTAAGGAGAACAGTTTGCAAACTGAGGAAAGCAATATCTAGAGGAACAGAAAATACACTCCCGGTGAGACCCTTGAGACACCATAGTCGTTCATTGATTGCTTTCTCACATGTGCCTTGACCACGGGCCTTCAGCAGACTGAGCCACCCCTTGCTGGAGCCAGGGACCTTGATAGAGCTCAGGGTCTCGAAACTCGGTCTTCCGCATCCCAGTCTGACGCTCTATCCACTGCGCCACCTCCTGGTCAGGTAGAAGCCTGCTTTTTTTTTTTTTTTTAACTTATTTTTTTTTATTTTATTCATTTTTTTTAGAGAGGAGACACAGAGTGTGAGAGAGAGAGAGAGAGAGAGAAAGGGGAGGAGCTGGAAGCATCAACTCCCATATGTGCCTTGACCAGACCAGTGCAGGGTTTTGAACTGGCGACCTCAGTGTTCCCAGGTCGATGCTTTATCCACTGCGCCACCACAGGTCAGGCGAAGCCTGCTTTTTAAAGAGATAAGTTCCCACCTGGTTGGTGGTAGATCTTTATGCAAATAATTCATCCAAATAGTGCTGTCCTGTTTGGTAGACTTTGTGTAGATTGATCATTATGGAGCCACTCTGATTGGTCAGTATAGATGCACATGAGGATATAGCTGTGTAGTTCCGGATTGAAGGGGCAGGTCTCAGCTCACTGGTGGAAATACAATTTCAGAAACTCCTGTATAAGGGTTAACACAGACAAACGGAAGTGTAATAGGCTAGCCTTTCGGTTTGTGACTTTTCTCTGAAATGCAGTGTATGAGACTCTGCCACCAACAGCTTGCTGCTGGACTCTGTTTATGAACTTGAGCCCAATTAACCCCAAGGAGTCCTTGTTGGCAGGTATATTCCTTCTCTGAGGTCAACACTTTCTTGTTATTATTCTTGCAACTTTTCTGTAAGTTTCAATTTATTTCAAGAAAAGTTAAATATTAAAAATCACAAAGTAGATATTAGGAATAGATTAAAACAAAATGATTTCACATTTGCTCTTTATTTTTATTCTCAGACATCAGTAAAAAGCACTAATAGTGCTTATTCATATGACAATGAAAACTACTTTTGACTCTGGCCGGTTGCTCAGTGACTAGCGCGAGTGGGCTGAGTGTATGGACGTCCAGGATTGGATATCCTGATTCCCGGGTCAGAGAATACAAGAGTAGCGAACATCTGCTTCTCTCTCTCTCTCTCTCTCTCTTTCTCTCTCTCGTCTATCAGCCCTCCTCTTACAAAACAAACAAACAAACAAACAAACACACTTTTGAACAACCCTGACTGAGTTCACAGCTATTTTGGCATAAAGGTTCTAAACAGGAAATAGCGTTTAGCTGGGGCCAGATAATTTCAACTGACAGGGAGGGACTCAGTAGGGACTGGTGAGTGGGGGCGCCGGGGCGGGGTGGGGGGTATCTGGCCCTAACACAGTGAATGTAAGCCCATCAAACTTTTGCGGGGTTAAAGTAGAGAGAAGCCCAGCACCATCGGCGACAAGCGCTGGCAGTTACGGTGGGTAGCAAAGCGCTACGTTGCTCCCACGGTTTCAGTTTCTTTTCTTCCACAGTGACTGCGCTGCACTTCTCAAGCATCCGGCGGAGCCAAGCCTGACGGCTGGGAGCTATAGGGCAGCCCCATCGTGGACAGGACGGTAGGTGCTCCCTCTCAATCCCGCCGCTCCAACCCCCCTCAGACCCCGAGATCTGATTTTAGGTTTTCGTGTTAAGTATCGCCCTGGGCCCCGCGTGTCACCTCTCGCGTTACTGGTGGCTGCTTTCTAACCTCATGCTTCCCTGAACTGGCCCAGGGGGGTGCCGGGCAAAGTTCAGGTGTGGGGTGGAATGAGCTTTCTGACATGTGACTCAGTCTTGCAGATTCCTCATATTTGGTTTGCCCGAGGGCACTAGCCAGGGCGGAGCCCCCCTTCCCTGCTCCCAGCCCACCCGACCTCATTCTCACCACCCTCCAGCACGCCTCTCCCACCCCCTCACCCCGCTCCTTCCTCACCCCAGATTCTCCCGGGTGCTGTCAGAGGCTGCCGGGATCCCAGGTGCGAGCCGGTGTGCCAGACCAGACCATAGAATCACCCTTGGCTAACAGAGACGGGAAAGAGGCCGCCAGCTTTGGTGGCAGGTCGCCAGCATCCTGCTTCGCTTAAGATCATTTTAAGAGTTGCTCAATACCTTGGGGGGGGGGGGGGGGACTATTCAAAAAATTTGGTCTTTCTTTCCAAAACTTGATGAGAAAGCCCTTTTTTCCTGCAGTAATTTGTGCACTCGCTTGCCTTTACTCGGTGGAAGCGCGAACCTGGCAGGAATTTTTACTCTCTCGAAATAGCCTGGTGAAGTTTCTCAAAGCATTGTAATAGTGTTTTGGCAGATTGTAAAGAAAACTTGCCTTAGGAAAGTTCAAAATGATAATATTTATGTAAAGCCTTAGAAAAGACTTGATTTCAGGATGTTCTTGCTTGATGGTGCCCGGATATGGACAGAAGGGCATGTTCTTTTAAGTATTAACAGCTACTAAAAGCTTTTAAAAGTTAACAGTGGATTGCCATAGAACAAAGGCTTATTCAAGGAACAGGAAATAAGTTGAAGGACGTTGAAGATCTTGCGAATATTTTTATTTGTTGACTTTGAAATATGTTTACCTAAAGAGAGTTAGTGCTAGTAGGGCGTTAGCTATGTGAAGGATTTTGAAAGTCAGCACGGGCTCTAACCCGCCAGACCTGCTTTAGGTAAAAGATCTAAAAAAAAAAAAAAAAAAAAAAAAAAGAAGAAGAGGAACAGATTTTTTGTTAATTTCCCTTGGGTGGTTCCCTTACCGAAAAAAAGTTTCGTTGGAAGGAGGAGCAAAAAACTTGGCTCAACTTCAGAAAACAAAGAAACAAACACTTATGTTTGCCATACAGAAGTTTTAAACTTTTTATGTTAACATTTATTTTACATCTTCTAGATTGGATATCCTGATTAATATGGCTTTTTCTAAGAATTCTGTTTAACATTCAGTTTGTAACGACATTTTCACTTCAACTATCTTTACACTTTTACACCCACAGGTCTGAAGAAACTGGGTGCCCCTTATTCCTTGGGATTCTTGCGCCGACGGGGGAGCATTGGGAGGGTAGAGGCGGACAGAACTTTCAAAGAGGTGGCAAGGGGGGGCACCTACTGGAAGCTGAATCTATCTGGGCTCACTCACTACCCCACTTCTGAGCTTGCTGGGGCGCAGCAGCGGCGCCCACTCATTTTCCACCGGCGGTAGGTACTTTCCCAGGGCTTCAGGGAGAGTTTACTATCACGTCTCTCCCCTTGTAGGGTTAAAAAAAATGATTTTTAAAATTTATTGATTGATTTCAGAGAGAGACAGACAGAGAAAGAAACACCACTAGAGATCAAACACATAACCTTGGCGTATAGGGAAACCGCTCCAACCAACTGAACTATCCAGTCAGGGCCCCTTGCCAAGTTTTAGGGCTGAAGTTTCTACAAACCTGCAGCTTCCAGGAGGCGGAGCATCATTGGAGGGTGGTGCATCCCTGGACGGTAGCCTGAAGGAGGCGCGCTGGAGCTCAGCCGTAACATGTTTTCGGAGCCGCCTCTTCCTGCTTTTGCTAACATTCTGTTAATTTTCAACTCCAGTTTTTCAGAGCGGGCAGATCTGGTGGTACTCCGCGTGGGTGGGCATCTTCCCAGCGGAGGTACAGCTGGAAGGGCTAGGTGCTGTGCGTGCGTGAGTAGACCGAGAACACTGTCGGCCCCTCTTCTCCCGACCTGCACTCCTGTGCTGGCGTCCGTCCCTGATCCCTACAGAAAGGATTGAGTCTCCTGCTTTCAGCCCTTCTGCCCTTCTTTGAGCCTCCAGGTGTCTCATCTTCACTGTTTTCTTCTTTTTTTGATTTTTAGAGAAAGAGGAAGGAAGAGAAAATATCCACTTCTTGTTCTACTTATTTATGCATTTATTGGTTGCATCTTGTATATGCCCTGACAGGGGATCAAGCCCACAACCTTGGCCTATGGGGACCACAACTGTAACCAACTGAGCAACCCAGTCAGGGCGGAGTTTTTTTAAATCTCCGGGATGAACTTCGTTTGGTCATTTTTTTCTTTAAGAGCCCCAAAGGCTAATTAAATTAAACTCATGTGTATGTACTGAAATGCCTCCTTTCCTTTTAATTCACTATAATCCTATCGATATTTATTGAACTTCTCTGGGCCAGGCAGTGTTCTGGGTGCTGGGGACACAGAGATGGATCTGAACTTGGTTTCTTCTCCCAGAAGCTCACAGAGTGGTTGGGGGAGACAGAGCAAAGTTACCTACACAGGTGACTTGATCAAGGCAGCCTAGATAAAGGCCACTTACAACCTGGAATATAAATGTAGAAGCTGGTTGAGCCAGTGGGGGAAGTCATGACAAGTCACACAACTATCAATGTGTATTCACATTGGTACCGGTACTTGCTTTTCTTAGTATAAATCAGTTAAGTAAGAAATACTATTATTATTGAAATGCCTTATTTCTTCTTTATATTCAGCCCCTGTTATCTCCTCTAGGGAGACTTCACAACTCACCTGGTGGGTTCTTTTCCTTTATATTTTCATATACTCAATGGCTATCTTTGCACCTACCACAGGATTGTACTAACTCTGTATTGTCATACTTTGTTTTCCAAAAACTTTTCAGTCACCTTGCATTATAATTATCTGGGTTAAGATACATACAGAGTAAATAGAGGAAGCCCCCAGGAGTCCAGTGCCTAAGCTAACCAAAGATTACAGTTTCAAGTTTTTTTTCAGACATGTTATGCATGCAAATACAAATTGTTTTTGTACTTTTCCAAAGTAAGAAGGGGGTGGGGGGACGACAGACAAACATACTCTCACATGCACCCTACCGGGATCCACCCTGCATGCCCACTAGGGGGCGATGCTCTGCCCTGGGGCATTGCTCCATTGCAACCAGAGCCATTCTAGCGCCTGAGGCAGAGGCCATGAAGCCATCCTCAGCACCTGGGCCATGGAGCCTTGGGAGGGAAAGAGAGAGATAGAGAGAAAGGAGAGGGGGAAGTGTGGAGAAGCAGATGGGCGCTTCTCCTGTATGCCCTGGCCTATAATTGAACCCGGGACTTCTACACACTGGGCCAATGCTTTACCACTGAGCCAACCCGCCAGGGCTTCAAATACAATCTTTTAAGTGTTTTAAAAATATATATATTTTCTTGCCTGACAAAGCGGTGGTACAGTGAATAGAGCATCGGCCGGCCTGGGATGCAGAAGACCCAGGTTTGAAATCCTGAGGTCACTGGCTTCGAGTGTGGGTTCATCCAGCCAGATTGTGGGCTCAATAGCTTGAGTGTGGGGTCGCTGGCTTGAGTGTGAGATCATAGACATCACCTTATGGTCACAGGCTTGAGCCTAAATGTCACTGGCTTAAAGTCCAAACATCACTGGCTGGAGTCCAAGGTCGCTGGATTGAGCAAGGGTCACTCGCTCTGCTGGAGACACCCCACCCCCTTGTCAAGGCACATATGAAAAAGCAATCAATGAACAACTAAGGTCTGCAACAAATAATTGATGCTTCTCATCTTCTTTCTATCCCTATCTGTCCCTCTCTGGTCTCTCACTAAAAAAAATGTATATATATTCTCTTTCTTTTATACTAATCACAAAAATTATGGGATATTTAAAAATTCATATGGAGCTATAAAATATTCCCTATTTTATGAGCAGTTATTATTTTGTATGATGCTATTTCTGCAATTGTGTTTCAGAATTACTGTCTTTTTTTCTATTAATATCTCTGCTTTTCTCACATGCAATTTCACTTCCCTCTGGTATTAATGTTTCTAATGAAAGCTTATTTTTCTTCTAATGACCACTTTTCTTGTTTCTGAGAATGGGTGTATTCATTTTACATTTAGTTAATTCAGCTTGTTCAGAAGCCCAGATGGTTTTTTTCCCTCCTCAACTCTGGGTTTAGAGAAATAATTTCTTCTTAGACCCCATGCATATACAAATGAATGAATTTATATATATATATTTCTTGAATATTTTCTTTCCAGATGAAACTGCTCCCTATCACCACCACTTTGTACCTTGTTCTGTATTTATGTTTCTCTGCTGGTCTTCACTTTAGCCACTTTGTCTTTTTTGACCATTTAAGTTTTTATGTAGAACAGACAAAAAGCTTCTTCATTTTCCTCTTATTCTAGATATTGGGTTGTCATCTTTATAATTCAGTACTTATGAAAGAACTAAGCTGCACCAGTTTTATACCACATTTACCTGCATAGTCAAAATGGTTTATGACTTCCACAGTGGAGTCTTCAATGGGAGAAATTAACCCATTGTTATTTATATCAATATCTATATATCTGTTTCTCAATGTAATTGAAAGACTGTCTTGTAGCTACTGGCTCCAAGATTCAAAAATATTTTCTAGGGGAATGCCTTCCTTTTAGCATCCAGTTTTACAAAATGGGAATTAAAGCTTCCTTATCTACTTGTGAAATTCTTGAGGTTTTCTTTTTTCTTTGAAAGTTTTTTGGATTTTCCCTTTTGCTTATATATTCTTTTTTCTTTTTTACTTGAAGCTTTCAAGAATAGTTTTTAAAGTCAATGATCTTTGTTTTAAAGAATAGACAAGAGACAACTACTACTGAAACTCAGAGAACTTGACCTGTTTTTTTTTTATTTATTTGTTTGTTTTTGTTTTTGCTAAGGAAATTAGAACCTCTCAGTAAATTGATGAATGTAATGAATGCCATGCATTATTCTCTGGCCTTTTCTAAATAATATGAGTGAATACAGCAACAGTGCATGGAATACTAGTTGTGTATTAAACTTACACCATCTCATAAAAGGTATCAGTAATTTGAGAATGTCTTAAGACCATCCTATTTAAGGAAAAAATAAACAAATTTAAAGTTCAGGCACTTTTGAGTTTATCTTATGAGAATTATACTACACGTGGAAGACTGGCCTGGAGGTTTGGCAAAAATGGAAACTTTGACACATAAATCTCACAGTTTTAGAAATTGTGATAGAAGTGCAAAACATAAATTTTTAGCTAAAGGTATGGGGAGATATACCTTTAGCTAAAAGACCAGGGGATGTCTTATGAGATTGGCTGGAGAAATTGTGTTCTGCTTGTTCAAGATGAGGTCCTGCCAGCTCCCAGGATGTCCTGCTAAGAGGCTCACCTGATCTTACAATCACATTGTAAGTCACTCTTAAACAACGTCATTGTTACCCCATATAATTGTAAAAGCTCTCTTTTACAAGCTCTGTCTCCTGGATCTAATAACCAGATTCCTTACTCCACCACCAGTCCATCTTGCTTCACTAAAAGTTATGAAAGATGAGTAGGCATTACACATGTGCAGGTTTGCTGGGGCTGTGTAATGATGATCAGTTCGTTCAAGGCCTAGGAGAGTGAACTTGGCAGGCCTGGCTAATGAGGATGAGTAAGAACTTAACCTATACTCAGGGATCTTACCCATATGTCCAGAACCTAGCTAAAAGAGTAAAAACCATGCTATGAGGCGGGAAGAGATGACCAGATTTGCGGATCAAGACAAGCTTATGGAAGAGATGCCTGGAAAGGTGGGATAGAATTTCAATGGACGAGATTGAGAAAAACGAAGGAGCTTACCAAATGAAGGTATTTGAGCAAAGATGTTAGGACAGAAAAACACTGTCCTGGGAACACTTAGATTTATATGTGTCTTGAGTTAGGTTATGGGTTGGGCAGAGGTGGGAGATACTGTTCAGGTGTTTGGGCTCTGTATGAAAAGTTTGCCTTAGTGAATATTTAACTGGTTAAGAAGGAGTGGGCCATTATATTAAATGGATTTAGCTTTATTGTCCCTAGTGACTCCACTCATGTTTCTGTATTCAGATAATTCATGATCTCTTTTTGATCTAGATCCTTTCTCATTCTGTGGTTCTTTCCTCTCCTCATTTTTCTCTAGCCTAGACTCTACTGTTCTGAACCAGGGAAGTTATTGGAGGTAATGTTATGTTCCAGTTGGTGGGAGCATCCCTGAGAGTCATGGGGCTGAGCCTCATCAAAGAGCTTTGTGAACCATACCTTCTAATTTTATGTCATTTTATTTATTTATTTATTATAAATTTATTTATTTATTTATTTATTTATTTATTTATTTATTTATTTTACAGGGACAGAGAGAGAGTTAAGAGAGAGGGATAGAAAGGGACAGACAGACAGAAACGGAGAGGTGAGAAGCATCAATCATTAGTTTTTCGTTGCCATTGCAACACCTTAGTTGTTCATTTATTGCTTTCTCACATGTGCCTTGACCGCAGGCCTTCAGCAGACTGAGCAACCCCTTACTGGAGCCGGCGACCTTGGGTCCAAGCTGGCGAGCTTTTGCTCAAGCCAGATGGGCCCGCGCTCAAGCTGGCGATCTCAGGGTCTCGAACCTGGGTCTTCCACATCCCAGTCCGACGCTCTATCCACTGCGCCACCACCTGGTCAGGCTTTTATGTCATTTTATAATTGAGACCATCTATTGTTTGTGGGCAATTTGCTGTAATTGACATGCACTGCTTGTGAAGCCAAATAATTTTTAATGCCTATTTTTACCCAATGATGTGTAATAATCAGTAACATCCCAAATTCAAATGAGTTTATGCTTCATTCAGCTTTAGTACCTACCTGGTTCTTTAGACTGTGATTGGTATATATCTTTGCATTTCAGAAATTCCAGAAACCACATGATGAGTTACACACCTCATTTTAAATATTTGGGAGTGGGGCACAAAATGGCATTTCACAGTTGCAGGAAGAAAGATGGGTTCATTATAATAGCTGCTTGAATTTTTACACAGACAGCCCACATCCACAGGTTCTGTATGTGACTGAAAAAGGAAAGTGGGTTCTGCTACGTTCAGGGTAAATGTGCAGAGTTACTGTGACATGCCCATATTTTATGTTGCTTCTGGTGTCATGTTACACTTTCTCCTTTGTCCTTTCAGAAACCTCTGGATGTGTGCCTGACCAGGTGGTGGCGCAGTGGATAGAGTGTGGGACTGGGACCTGGAGGACCCAGATTTGAAACCCTGAGGTTGCCGGCTTGAGCACGGGTTCATCCGCTTGAGCATGGGTTCACCGGCTCGAGCAGGGGGTCACGGGATTGAGTGTGGGATTGTAGACATGATCGCTGGCTTGAGCCCAAAGGTCATTGGCTTGAAGCCCAAGGTCGCTGGCTTGAGCCCAGGATTGCTGGCTTGAGCAAGGGGTCATTGGCTCTGTTGTAGCCCCCCCCCCAGTCAAGGAACATATGAGAAAGAAATCAATGAACAACTAAGGAGCTGCAACAAATAGTTGATGCTTCTCATCTCTCTCCCTTCCTGTCTGTCTGTCTGTCCCTATCTGTCTCTCTCTCTGTCTCTGACTCTCTGTGTCTCAAGAAAAAGAAACCTCTGGGTGACTCCTTCAGGGACTGCATGTTCATATCTCAGTGGGGATTCCCAGACACCTGCAAGTTGCAGGTTTGCATGCTGTTTTCTGCAGCTGGCAAGGCAGGCAGGCTTCTTTTCATTACCTCCAGTTTTCTGGTGTTGTTGAAAACTATATTTACTTCACTACTGTGGTTCAGTGGACATGACCTTGCTGTCATAACCTTGCTTCAGGGAGTAAAGCAGTATAAAGAATGGAATCTTAAGTATGTCCTTAGATGGGTTATGGTATGATGGGAACCAGTCATGCTGACTGCTATGTCACCGATTACAGAGAATACTATGTGCTTTATATACCAGAAGGTTTGGAGGCAAAGTTGACATTCTGAAAGAAAGACTGAGAAGCCTGACTAAAATTAATTATTTAACCGTCACCTATTGGCACTAATGCTGGATGCCAGGGATTTATGGTAAGAGGCGTTACTGACCAAGCCTGTATAGGCTCTTCCCAGGACAGCTTTACACAGTAGAAGATGCTTCAGCTGGCCCTAAAAGCTGAGAAGGGTTTTGCTAAGCAGGTTAATTGAAGAGGTAATTCAAGCAAAGGCACCGAGTGCACATAGGAAAGAACTCCTTGCTTGGTTGAAGTTGAGTGTGCAAGGTATGTGTTAATGAGAGATGAAGGCAGGTGCTGGACCACGAGAGACTTTAATGCAAAGAAAATTGGAACCAGCAGTGGGAGATGAGGAACCATTGGAAGGGTTGAATTAGAGAATGACTTGGTTCAAACATGAACTTAAGAATATTTCATTCTGATAGAAGGTTGGTTTGAAGAGGATGAAGCTGTGAGCAGGGGAACAGAAAGGCCAGAGGAGCAATCTGGGTGAGAGACTGATGCTAGAATGCACCCTCATTTAAAAAGCATGTGCAGCCTGACCTATGGTGGCGCAGTGGATAAAGCGTCGACCTGGGAACACTGAGGTCACCAGTTCAAAACCCTGCACTGGTCTGGTCAAGGCACATATGGGAGTTGATGCTTCTAGCTCCTCCCCCCTTTCTCTCTCTCTCTCTCTCTCTCTCTCTCTCTCTGTGTGTGTGTGTGAGTGTGTGTCTCCTCTCTAAAATGAATAAATAAAAATAAATTAAAAAGAAATGTTTTTTTTTTTAAAAAAAAGCATGTGCAGAAAGAAGATGTTGAGGAGTCAGAGGTTAGAGGGACTGCAGCCATGGGAGAAGGATTTCAAGGAGGCATCAATCAGCAGACCTTGGATGTGGCCACTAGGAGGTCACCAAGACCTCTACAGGAGTACTGTCAGCAGGAATGGGACACTAGGGTGAGAAGAGGTTGACATTCATGTCAGGCACAACATTTAAAGGGGTACTTAAAACTCAATAATCAAGATAATATTTTAATGCAAATATTTTGAAAAAATTGACATTAATGCAAAAAGAAAACCCCATGATGAACAAAATATCAAAATTTAAAACAGAAACAGCATTAGTATTACTGATACAACCTTTGTCAGGTTCTATCATGGCTCAGCATGGAGTGTCAGTGTGTAAGGGATGTGGGGGGAGGAACCACGCAGGTGGAGGTGTATTGAAGATTGCATTGACGTTGACGTAATTGAAGCACTGAGTGCACACTCTTCCTTCATAAAGGCTCAGCTCCACATAAAAGAAAAAATATTGAAAGGATGGTGTCCAGTGCATATCAGTCCTAAGATGTTTCTTATTTATTTGTTTGTCTGTTTATTTATTTTAATATGGAAGAGGCTTGAACATGTTTACAAGTTAAGGGCAAGAGTCCCTGGAGGTAGCGAAAGAATGATGAATGAGTAGGATCACATAGAGCCGGGAGGGCACAGGGGTGTGCTTGGCTCTGGGAAGCCCAGAGATAGGTGCCACCCCCACAGTGAGAATGTGGGAGGTTGAGGGAGCTCCCTCCTGATAAATGGCTAAGTCATCTGAGGAATAGGTGACATTAGGATGGAAGAAAGCTGTGAAGGTGGAGCCCTTGAGGGGAGGTGGCATCGTAGCTGACCAAGGTTCTGCTCAGTAAGTTGCTGAGCAGCACAGGGGCCTGCTGAGGTTGAAAATTTAAGGGCGTGGTGTGATCTTTGTCCTTCCCTTCAGCAAGATTCACTACTCTAGGTGTAAGAGTGGAGGAGGCTCACCATTGAAGATGGGATGCTGGGGTAATGACTCATCCTGCTTTACCTGGGATTAAGAAATTTGGGGGGACACAGAACTTTTTGTTTGTTTGTTTTAGTGAGAGAAAGAGACAGACAGACAGACCAAACAGACAAGGACAGAAAGACAGGAAGGGAGAGAGAGATGAGAAGCATCAGTCCTTCATCGTGGCACCTTAGTTGTTCATTGATTGCTTTCTCATATGTACCTTGAGAGAGGGGCTCCAGCTGAGCCAGTGACCCTTTGCCCAAGCCAGCAACCTTTGGGCTCAAGCCAGTGACCATGGCATCATGTCTATGATCCCATGCTCAAGACAGGTGAGCGCACACTCAAGTCAGCAACCTTTGGCTTTGCACCTGGGCCCTCAGCATACCAGACCAATGATCAATCCACTGCACCTGGTCAGGTGACACAGAACTTTTAATACTAAAACTGGAAAGTCCTGACAAATCAGGACTGGTTTGGTCACACAGGGTGTTGCAGAGCAACACTGAGTCAGGAGGCAAAACTGTGAAGAGAATTAAGGATGCTGGCTGGAGAGCTTGTAGCATATGCTCTCGGTCCAGTCTGGGGAGAAAGGGAAGTGAGGCTATTATTTGGTAGGAATTTGTGAAAATTCATTTATTCATTCATTCATTCATTCAACAAACACTAATTGAGTGCCTACTATGAGAGTCAGGTACTGGGGTCCCTGCAGAGAAGGATTTAACCAAACATCTTCCTCCAGCTCTTGGAGCAGTTTTGTAAGCACCCATATTAAATGTATTTCTACTGAAAATACCTGGTTTCTGTTTCTAAAATTTAGCCCACTTTCTATTAGCCAGTGTTGTAGAAATAAATTGTTATTTTACATCAGCTTTCTTTAAATGATCACTGAAACCCTCCCATAACTTCCACTTGAGAAATAAAGCTAGAACTGGCCTTAGGTTTTAAGTGATCTGTTGTGAAGATTGGGAACAGTTTGTACCAGGGTACGAGTGTGAAAAAAAGGGAAAGCATAGTCATTAAATTAAAATTTGACAGCATGGAGAGGAGGGGGAAAGAGAAGGGAAATTTTAAAAGAATTCTTGTCTATAAATACAGATACCTGTTTTGTTTGACTAGAAAATGCTTAAAATACAAGAAATGAAACTAAATAATGTTGATCAGTCAGGAAAACTGAGCATGTGAAAGCAGGAAAGAAAAAGAATTCAGCTCACATAGTCCTTCTGTCCCTCACCTGAGTGGGGTGAAGTTAGTCACTTCAGAGGAGGTGAGTGGAGTGCTGAGCAGGGCAGCTCAGGCAGGGTGGGGCTGTAAGTGATGGGAAGTCTTTTTCACAGAACTCTAAAGAGCTCATTCCACCTGCTACCATCCCTCTTTCTCTCTGCTCCATCTTTTGAGTTATGTTAAATAAAATCTGACCTATTTTTGAGGATAACTTTGAGGTGCCTATAAGGCTTTCTTGTTCTAAGATTTATCTATATATCTATATCTATCTATCTATATATCAAAAAAGCTCTAAAATATTTTAAATTGAAGAGATAAACTAATTTTTTATTTTAAAATGTATAAGATTTCCTTTTGGATACTGTTGTTTCCTGTTGTGCTGTGCCTGAGCAGTTTGCTTTTTGACTAGGGCAGGCAAAAATATTTACTGTGTTTTGCTTTTCATTTGTTTGTGAGATTCATGTAGTTCTAGTTCATTTTCAGGGTTGTATATCTTCTGTTTTGTATATCAGAGGTGTATTTATTTTAGTATTTGTATACCTATTGCTCTGCTTATGAAGCAAAATATTACAAATTCAGTCATTTTTCTCTATTTAGTCACAATCTATTCATCTAACAGAAAATAATTCAGTATTTATTACTATGTATGCTTTAATATTTTCAGCACAGACACACACACACTCCCTAAATAATATTTACATGGTACTACCTTTTAAACATTGAGGGGTTTTTTTGTTCATTGTTTTTGTGTGTTAGTGAAAGAGAGAGAGATAGACAGACAGATAGACAGACATGAGAAGCATCACCTCATTGATGTGGTACTTTAGTTGTTCATTGATTGCATTCTTAGGTGTGCCTTGATCAGGGGGCTCCAGCTGAGCCACTGACTCCTTGCATAAGCTAGTGATCTTGGGTTCAAGCCAGTGACCTTGGGCTTCAAGCCAGCAACCTTTGGGCTCAAGCCAGCGATCATAGGATCATGGCTATGATCCTACGCTCAAGCTGGCGACTTTTGTGATTAAGCTGATGACCTCAGGGTTTCAAACCTGGGTCCTCAGTGTCCCAGGTCAATGCTCTACCCACTGTGCCACTGCCTGGTCCGGCTAAACATTTAGGGTTTTAATGTATGCTTGAGCAGTTTGCTTTTTGACCAGGCAAAAATATTTACTGTGTTTTGCTTTTCGTTTGTGAGATTCATGTAGTTCTAGTTCATTTTCAGTGTTAGAAATTCCTACAATGTTACCAGTTTTGATGTTATTTTATATGGCAAATCTTAAACAA
Source organism: Rhynchonycteris naso (assembly GCA_037038555.1). Classification (NCBI taxonomy): domain Eukaryota; kingdom Metazoa; phylum Chordata; class Mammalia; order Chiroptera; family Emballonuridae; genus Rhynchonycteris; species Rhynchonycteris naso. The sequence continues at coordinate 32,838,931 of CM072997.1, read as the reverse complement.
TAATCACTGAGGGTTTTAACTTTTTTTTTTTTTGGCTCCTTACAGATTTATTTATTTATTTATTCTTTTCTTTTCCAAGTTAAGAGGAGGGGAGATTGAGAGACAGACTCCCGCATACGCTCAACTCGCAACTCCTGTCTGGGGTCGATACTCTGCCCACCTGGGGCCATGCTCACAACCCAGCTATTTTTAGTGTCTTAGGTGAAGGTTCCAAGGAGCCATCCTGAGGCCAATGTGCTCAAACCAATCGAGCCATGGCTGTGGGAGAGGAAGAGAGAGAGAGAGAGAAGGGGAGAACAACAGGTGGAGAAATAGATGGCTACTTCTCCTGTGTGCCCTGATTAGGAATTGAATCCGGGACATCCATACACTGGGCCAACACTTACCACTGAGCCAACAGCCAGGGCCCTACAGTTTTATTTACTATATACTTTCTTAGATGCTCATCTGAATATTTGAGCAATTTTTTTTTTTGACAGAGACACAGAGAAAGTCAGAGAGAAGGACGGAGGACAGATAGGTACACAGACAGGAAGGGAGAGAGATGAGAAGCATCAATTCTTTGTTGTGACATCTTAGTTGTTCATTGATTGCTTTCCCATGGGGGACTACAGCAGAGTGAGTGACCTCTTGCTTAAGCCAGCAACCTTTGGCTCAAGCCAGTGACCTTGGGCTTCAAACCTGTGACCTTTGGGCTCAAGCCAACAACCATGGGGTCATGTCTACAATCCCACACTCAAAACAGTCACCCCACGCTCACGCAGGTGAGCCCATGCTCAAGCCAGATGAGCCTGCACTCAAGCTGGCAACCTCAGGGTTTCGAAACTGGGTCCTCCACATCCCAGTCCATCACTTTATCCACTGCGCCACCATCTGGTCAGGTTGAGCAAATATTTTTTATGTTTTTTTTTTTTTTAATTTTTACAGGGACAGAGAGAGAGTCAGAGAGAGGGATAGATAGGGACAGACAGACAGGAACGGAGAGAGGTGAGAAGCATCAATCATTAGTTTTTCGTTGCTGTCGCAACACCTTAGTTGTTCATTGATTGCTTTCTCACATGTGCCTTGACCGCGGGGCCTTTAGCAGACCAAGCAACCCCTTGCTGGAGCCAGCGACCTTGGGTCCAAGCTGGCGAGCTTTTTTTGCTCAAGCTGGGGAGCTCAGGGACTCGAACCTGGGTCTTCCGCATCCCAGTCCGACGCTCTATCCACTGCGCCACCGCCTGGTCAGGCTATTTTTTATGTTTTATTCAGCGCCTAAGCTTGTATTAGAGCCAGAACTTTTTCAGATTATCTGGTGCAGTGTTTCTCAGTCTTGGCACTATTGATGTTTTGGGATGGATAGTTCCTTGTGGGAAATGTGCCTTGTGGGATATTTAGCATCATCCTTGGCCTCTGTCTGCTAGATGCCAGTAGCATCAACTGGTTGTTAAAACTTAAAATGTCTCCAGACATTGTCAAATGTTCCCAGAGGAACAAAATTACCCCTTATGAAGGAGCATTGATTTGACTTATCATATTGCAGAAATCTTTTTTTTATCTTCCTTAATGTTTTAAGATACTAATTTTAAATGTTCAGAAATGGATTCTTAGGATGTAGATTGTATTTATTTTGTTTAATGTTGTGGTGCTTTTTGTTTTTGTGCATGGTAATTTTAAGCATGAGCTCACCTCCAGCACAATGGATGTCTTATATGCCCTGGATGGTGAAGGTGACCTTGAGGTGTGGTTCTGAGTTTGCCTTCTGGACTTTCCTTCTGAGAGTAATTTTTATGCTAATTTCTTCATTTGGGTTTAAAAAAAACCCCAACAAAGTAGTGGTTATATGGACACTAATCTTACCTCCTCCTTCCATTTTCCCCTTTCTCAAGTGCCTGTCACCTCTAGCCACAGTTAACTGTCCCCAGTACTCCCTAGCATGTACACACTGGTATTCTGCTACATCTGGCTGGCCTTGCTCAGTAGAAGATCTGTAGTTTTGCCTTTGATATTTTCTCTGAATATGCCGGATGCTACCACTGAGTAATTTGCTACTCACCTGTACCTTCATTAGTACAGAGGGAGGACAGCAAACCAGTTCTCTTACTGAGTGTGTGTGACTGGCAGAAAGCAGTTGGAAGAAATAAACCGAGCAGATAATGTTTTTTAAAAACAATTATCCAATATTTTTTAAAAACTCATGATGGCATTGTTATATCATTGATAATTGTGAATTACAAAAGTTAGATTATTGTTTTTAAAAACAGTAGTTCTATTTGGTTCTTTTTCAAATATGTCTGGTGAATTTGGATAATACCTTTTTTTTTTTTTTTTTTAACAGGGACAGAGAGAGAGTCAGAGGGAGGGATAGACAGACAGGAACGAAGAGAGGTGGGAAGCATCAATCATCAGTTTTTTGTTGCTGTCGCAACACCTTAGAAGTTCATTAATTGCTTTCTCACACGTGCCTTGACCGCAGACCTTCAGCAGACCGAGCAACCCCTTGCTGGAGCCAGCGACCTTGGGTCTAAGCTGGTGAGCTTTTGCTCAAACCAGATGGGCCTGCACTCAAGCTGGTGAGCTCGGGGTCTCGAACCTGGGTCCTTCTACATCCCAGTCTGACGCTCTATCCACTGCGTCACCGCCTGGTCAGACGGATAATATCTTATTTCTTGTATTTAATGACCTTTATTTATTTGTATTTAATTACTTCTTATTTATCTCATACCTACTAGTGTATGTACATTTTTATAGGGTAATTGATAATAACTACTGATAAAATTGTGACTTATAGTGAATAGAAAAAGAAGTTGATCTTCTTTTATGGAAAATAGTGGCTAGGTTAACATACTGTTAGTCTGTGAGAGGAGTATCAATTTAAGCTTTCTGAAACGCATAAAATTAGAATTCAGCTTTCAGGTAAAAAAAGTAATTTGGATATCATTTAGTTTTTACTTTTATTTGAGAAAAAGAAATACTTGATCACCTCTTCAGACCAGGAGTCCCTCCCCCCACCCCTTTATTACTCAAGTTATTCACAAGTGGCCATATGTAAGTGAATTTTGGGCAAATGGGCATAGGATTGACATAGACACATCAATACTTATTGTCAAGTATACATTAGATAAAATATCCATTTTTTATTAAGAGCTCACCCATTTAGACATAGTGGAGGGAGAGTGTAAAAGGTATGAATAAATGAATGGTCTGTTTTTAAATAAAATATTTAAAATTTTTAGAAATAAATAAAATTTAAAATAACTGTAATTTTATTACTTTCAGATCATTAATATTTTTATTGATGAGGAGCTCTGGAAATCTAGAAAAATTGTACTTCCTCTACACATCTGTTTTGTTTTTCTTCTCTTTGACAGCAAGAACTACGTACTTAATGTCCCGTATACAACTTTTTGCTTTGACTGCCAGGAAGCTCAGGGACAAATTCATGGCCTTGAAAATATCTTTAGACCTTTCTGTCTTGCATATTTGCGTTGTATTCTCTACCACTGCAGCCCATTTTGACTCTAACATAATTTTCCCCTTGTTTTTATGTAAAATTTTTTTCTACTTACGTATTTTTATTTAGGATGCCTCAAATCTTCTGTGAACTGAGGCTATATATGAATAAAAAATATTTATAAATAAATAAAACGAATTCATTGTTCCTTTCATTAAATATAACTAGTTACATATATAGATATACTTGTATGCAAATATGTAGCAAAAGTTAGCAACTTGCAGTTAGGTTGTGTTTTCAAATTGTTTATTTGCTATGCTTAGCTTTTAACTTGAAAAGTTCTCTGATAGAAACAGACAAGAACACAAAAACTGTTTCCATGTAAGACATAGCAATGAAACTTTAGAGTGGATAGTGACAGCCATTTGCTGCTTAAATTTTGAACGAAAATAAGTTGCATTCCAACAGAAGAAGTTAAGAATACACCCATGGCATGACCTCCCCACCAGTCCCACCCAGATTTCATCCCCGGACTTGGATCTTTCCCCAGATCTTCTGTTCCACTTCCTTCCTGCCATTGATACCATCAGGAACTGTAGTAATAATTGCTGCCTTTAGCAGTGTATTGAGAGTCAGGTGTCTCTGGCACTTTAAAGGGAAAGGGGTGGGGGGAGGGACTCCTGGTCTGAAGAGGTGATCAAAACTTAACAAGGTTTAGCTGGGGTGCTTCATTGACAATGAAGCTATGAAAAGAGCCTGGGACTTTGGGAGGGTGGCAGTGAAGATTGAAGATTTCTGTTTACATACAGGTAGAACGAGAGATTTTAAAGTAGGAAAACAGCTAGAAAAAAGGGATAGGGTAGGAACAGATGCCTCTTTCTCCCATCATTTTTGACACTTCAGGGTCCCTTTTGCAAAGACCCATATTTGTGTAAGCTTACCTGGGCGAGGTGACCAAAAGAGGGAATTAACTCCTATGACATCGGTTTCTTTGACTAAGCTACTTAGTCGCTGGGTTTTTCCTCCTCCAATAAAGGTCATTCATTTGCCACTTAGTCATTAACTTCTTGTGTGATTTCCCCTTTAGGTACCCTATGTTCTAGTAATTTCTGATAAAGCAGGCGGGGTGTTTTTTTTGGAAAAATTTGTCTCTGGTTTCATTTCCTTTAAAATATAATTTTTTGTTTCTGTCTTAGTTTGGAATAGTTTCTTTGTTAGCTGGGGATTGTTTTTTTTGTAGACTTCACAATATAAATGGAATCTGCTGGGTTTGAGAGACCAGCAAAAAAGGATCAGCCCATATTTTGTATTTTAGGCATGTTACTTTGATAAGATGATTTTTAAAAATTCCCTTTTAACCACAGAACGCCACCATTGGAAAGGATTCTGAAAGAAATGAAGAAAACCATCAGAAATGAAGTCAGTAGGCTCATGGCCTGTTAACTGGATTGGAGTCCTATTACTGCAGTTTCTTGCAAGGACGTTCTACAGGATGTCTGCTGAGGTCATCCATCAGGTTGACGAGGCACTTGATGAAGATGAGAAGGAGATGCTCCTTTTTCTGTGCCGGGATGTGGCTGAGGATGCAATGTCACTTAACATCAGGGACCTTTTGGATAGTTTAAGGGAGAAAGGAAAGCTGTCGGACATGGACCTGGCTGAGCTCCTCTACAGAGTGAGGCGGTTTGACTTGCTCAAGAGGATCTTGAGGATGGACAAAATGACAGTGGAAGCCTACCTGCGCAGTCACCCTCATCTCATTTCGGACTACAGGTAATCCTGAGGCTGGGCAGGAATGAGGTGATCTAGATTTCTGAGCAAGAGAAGCCAGCATAGTAAGAAAAGCCTCATGACTTTCTCTGCTCACTGATCCAACTGCTTCATAATGTTACTTCATTTCTTTAAACTCTTTAAAAAAATTATTTAATATATGGGGGGGACATTGGTTAAGCATTTCTTTAAACTGTTTGAATTCTTAGATCATATTTGCTTAAGGTAATTGGGTAGTAGATCATAATTAAAGTGGAAGGGATGAATGGTATGTGTTTGTCTGATGGATAGAGCAAGAGAAATAAGAATGATTAAGACCTACTAATTCTTGCCAGCCTCCGATTGTAAATAGTAGTCTTGTTGGCTTGATTTTCTGTGATGTCGGACCTGGCAACTTTCCTACTGAGAAAGGAAATAACAGGCTTGAGAGTGATTTTCTGGTCTTTGTAGAACTCTGTGATCCCTTCTAAATCACTGTTGGTCTTTCCCTTGCTGGGCTAGGCTTCCTTTCAGTGAGTTTCTAAGATTATTGCTCTGGGGGGCTATGCAGAGCCCAGATTGAAGATTGAACATTTCTTCAATTAACCACTTTTGGCCCTCTTTGGTTCAGAGAAAAACGGCTGCTGGAGTTCCCTTTAGTTCAGACAGGCTTTAAGTAGTTCCTTCCTTCTGTTCACACAATACTCTCTTGGAGGTTCTGGGGTGCACAGAAAGGCTGTTTCTGGGGAAATGAAGAGAATTTGTAATCTTAAATTAGTGATTCCTTTTACTCCAGACCACCAGCCTTTAATTATATCAATAATGTGTATTTGGAGATAATGCATACTATTGAAAAACTATATTAAAGTGAGTTGAAAGCAGTGTGAGCCTGAAAAATGTCTGAGACTTGAGGTCTGAAACCTGATTCAAGAATGGCCAGTTACAGGCCTCATAGGCCCAGCCAGCCACTAACAATTGGTTGGGCTTTCTTTCTCCTACTTGTAAAGCTAAGAATACTGTAATACCTAATTTCACAAGTTTATTTCTGAGGATCCATTGTGATAATTTAGCATGTGAAGTGCCTTTTAAAACTGTGAAGCTCTCTACAAATGTAATTGTTGTTGTTATTCTTGATTATCTTCCATCTCTTCAAACATCATATAATATCAGAAATCTTAAAACTTTTTGCGAGGCACCAACTGGTTTTTGTGAATAAGTTAGACCCTCTCCATTTCCTGTTTTCTGACTATGGTGAGTGGAAGCAGTTTCTCAGGGCTTCTGGGCAGAAAGGCCAGGCTGTGGAAGAGGAGTGTCTGATTCATTTATTCATCTGTTCAGTAGACTTTTTTTGTGGGTTGACATATGCCAGGTATTTGGGAAGTGCTAGAGAAAAATGAATGAACACTCTTTTATCTTCAAGACTCTGAATGTTTTAATTGGGAAAACATCCCTCCAAGCAGTAATGACAATTGCCAGGTGATACTGCTAACCAGGAGGAGTCCTGGGAGCCCTGATAAGATGTGGCAGTAGCTCTGACTGGAGCAAAGATGACCGAGTGAGGAGGGGCTTTCTAGACAGAGACATCTGCAGTCACAATCCCCAGTCTTTAGATCAGTGGTTCATAACCTTTTTTGAGGTACCCAACCCACCAGTTTCATATGCGCATTCACCGAACCCTTCTTTAGTGATAAATAAAATATGATTTTTTTTTTCCAAATTCAAGACATAGGTATATGTTATTTACTGATGCACAAAATGAGCCATGCATGAACATCACCTTGCTCAAAGAACAAAACCAAGAAAGTGCATGAACTAACAACAAATTATGGTATTACTTTATTCTGGCCTCCGCAGCAGAGGTTTCTCCGAACCCCTGAGACCGACTCATTGAACCCCTAGGGTTTGATATAACCCAGGTTAAGAACCACTGCTTTAGATGCCTTTTACCCTTTGAGTTCCTGATTCGGAAGGGACATCCCAGGTGTTACTTTGCTTTATAATCTTGTGACTCACAGAAGGGCCCCTGGATCAGCATCAGCATCACCAGGGATGACAAGATCACTTTCAATTCTATTTCTGTTCTAATTTTAGTCATTCAGGTTTTTTACTTATCTCTTCATAAGTTCTTGGAGAGCCTAGGGGATTCTTTAGGAAAGTTTTTATTCTCTTGAGTTGATTTCAGAGAAGTTAGTTGGAAGGAGAGGTACCACGTGCTATGGAAAACTGGGGAAAAGATGAACTTCATTTTTAAGTTTCCTTGAGATCTTTTTCTGGGGTCTTATGGGGACACATTCAAATGGAGACAAGAACTAGTCTTTTAACGAATTATTGGCATAGAGGAGGCATAGGCTCTTGTTCTCACTAGGTCTGGTTTCTGAATTTACTAAAGAAACATGTCTGTTTTACAGAGTGCTGATCACTGAGATTGGTGAAAATCTGGATAAATCTGATATGTCCTCATTAATTTTTCTCATGAGGGATTATATGAGCCGAGGCAAGACAGCCAAGGATAAGGTGAGTTTTCTTTTTCTTGGTTCATATTCCCAAGAGCCTATAGAAGTCGGAGGACACTCTCTACGTGAACAGAGGAAAGCAGGCATTTGAGCAGAGAAGCCCAAGCTGGGGGTGCAGGCAGAAAGTGAAAGGACCAGGGGGAGGGGGAAGAGGAAAGGAGAAGAGAATATAGGGGGATTAATGGTGAAGGACAGAGACTTGACTTGGGGTGATATGTTGTAAAATTGTGCACCTAAAACCTGTATAATTTTGTTAACCAGTGTCACCCCAATAAATTCAATAAAAGAAAAATAAAGAAAGTGAGAAGAATATGAGTTTTTTTTGTTTTGTTTTGTTTTTTTTGACAGGGACAGAGAGAGAGTCAGAGAAAGGGATAGACAGACAGGAACGAAAGAGGTGAGAAGCATCAATCATTAGTTTTTTATTGCCGTTGCAACACCTTAGTTGTTCATTGATTGCTTTCTCAGATGTGCCTTGACCGTGGGCCTTCAGCACACCCAGCAACCCCTTGCTGGAGCCAGCGACCTTGGGTCCAAGCTGACGAGCTTTTGCTCAAGCCAGATGGGCCTGCGCTCAAGCTGGCGAGCTTGGGGTCTCGAACCTGGGTCTTCCACATCCCAGTCCGACGCTTTATCTACTGCGCCACCACCTGGTCAGACGAGAAGAGTATGAGTTTTGTTTTGTTTTGTGTTTTTCCGAAGTTAGAAGGGGGGAGGCAGTCAGACAAACTCCTGCATGTGCAGGATCCACCCAGCATGCTCACCAGGGGGTGATGCTCTGCTCATCTGGGCTGTTGCTCCTTTGGGGCTGGAGTCATTCTAGTTCCTGAGGCGGAGGCCATGGAGCTGTCCTCAGCGCCAGGGCCAACTTTGCTCCAGTGGAGCCTTGGCTGTGGGAGGGTCAGAGAGAGACAGAAAGGAAGGAGAAGGGGAAGGGTGCAAAAGCAGATGAGCGATTCTCCTGTGTGCCCTGACCAGGAACCAAACGTGGGACTACCACACACTGGGCTGACTCTCTACCACTGAGCCAACCGGCCAGGGCTGAGTTTTTTCTTTTTTTAACAATACTGTTGTTAGTAAGAAAATTGGTTTATGAACTGAGAAGAAACAGGGTGATATCTTTTGGTAAGGTCTTGGACGTTTTTTTTATCTTTGTATTTTATCCTTTAATTGTGTTAAATTCATAGGCCTGGCTTATACATCACTTTTTCTCCCTAATTTGACAGATCATCTGGGAGAGTTAGGAAGTTTCATGTACTCATACTGAGTAGAAATAGGTGGAAAGTGCTAGTCCACTCTCATCTTGCTCGTCTACTTCATGTCTTTCTCCTCAGCTAGCTCAAGGTCAGTGTGGAGTCACTAGGCTGCTTATGGAGATAGGTCCTTGTGACCAATATATCCAGGGAATAAGAAAGGTGTAGATTTGGGGTTGAAAATGAGGTAGGGGTGAAGATCTCAGGAATGTTGTAATTTCTGGGAAAGTATCTGAATTTCAGCTGGCCCTATATGGTATTACTGACCTAAGGACAGGCCAGGAAGAGCTCAGATCTTTAGTATATGACAGTATATCCATAAAGGACCTGCATCTGAGGACTGTGGTAAGTTATTGCTTAAGGATTTCCCCGTTTTTCAATGACTGTAGTTTCTGAAATCTGGGAATACACGATAACGGTATGTCTCCACCATCAAAAGCAAAATGAAAAAGAACATAAAAATATTGAACTCCTTTTTTGGTGTCCCTAGTCAACTTATCTCCCAATCATTTATATAGATTTAATTATGTTTATTGTATTTAAAAATAAACATAGCACTTAAGTACCAAATGATAAATAGAAAGGAAACAAAACCAAAAACAATGCCTTTATTGAAATATAGTTCTTTCACAATCCCCATGGTTCAGGATAGAATAGTAGCAGAATGCCCTAACGTTAAAATTTTGCCACCTCATATCCCTTGAATCAGAATGAGTTGGAATGTCTAGCATTGATTAAAATGTCATAGGACTTCAAAGCTGTGTCATTGGAATTTTTCTAGTAAAATGTTTCCCCAAACTACTTTCTCTCTTCCTTTTTCAGGAAAGCCCTTAGAGTTTTTCAGTATAACACCAGACTGACTTTCTGAAAGAGAATAAACTCAGGAGGATTTTACTGAATTTTTAAATCTGCTCTTTCACATACTCCTTGATAACACATAATGTCCCATGTGTCCATCCCTAACCTAAGTATAGGTTGGCCACCAAAAGACTTACCTACCACCATCTCTTTGCTGAGTAGAAATGAAGAGCGTAATCTGTACCTGACCTTGGAAGGACTATCAAACAGAGAAGTCTGGTTTAGGATCACTGAAGGTCTGAAGGCGTTCACTTGTCACCTTTTGGTGCTGTTATAAACCACAGCCTGAAGTTTGCAGTTGAGTCTTAATAGTCAGCCCTACTAACATTTATTTCTTGTTGGTGGCTCTCTTAGAGCTTCTTGGATTTTGTGATGGATTTGGAGAAACTAAATCTGGTTGCTCCAGACCAGTTGGATTTATTAGAAAAATGCCTAAAGAACATCCACAGAATAGATCTGAAGAAAAAAATCCAGAAATACAAGCAGTCTGGTAAGTAGAACTTTGGCTTCTGAGTGGCCTAAGGAAAGTACCCTGTGTGTGGTTGTTTGGTTGGTAAAGATTCATTGTTGGATGGGTGAATGGAACAGAACCTGAATGTTCACAGCTCCCACCAGACTGTGATCAGAGATCACCCCATGACCATGACCAGACTGTGATCAGCTGACTTCATCACCCCATGACCATGACCAGAATATCTTAGCCTTCTCCAACATGCTGCTAAGCAGTTCTTAACACGTCTGCTTTCAAGAAAGAGTTTGCACTGCCATTTTCTGCACAAGGTGGGCGTGCTGCGGACATTCAGGGCTTTAGAGTTTATGCCAAGTCCTGCTGCCTTGCTCCAGTATTTGGCCTGACCACCATCCAACTGCGTGTGGTATCCTATCACTGGGGTTTCCTAGCTTCCCAGCATGTATCTGGTTTCACAAACTGTCTCATGAAAAGGGCATCTTTTCTGCTGATAATCCCTCCCTCAGTAAAGGGGACCAGAGTCACACTGGCCTTCGCTCGCATGCCACCCATCCTCCATTGTCTGTTAGAATCAGCCTCAGCGTGGGCTCTGTTAGCAGACTGTTGCCACCAGAGTCACAGCCTAAAGGGCATGTGATCTACAGAATCATTCCTCTCAGCCCCTGGGCCCTAAATGACTGATAAAGGATCAAGTACAGGAGTAGCATTTTTAGTCCATTCTTTGTAATGTAGCTGTTGGAGTCATCTGATCAGATATTTTGAATTAAGTAAAGTGGCTAGAAAGTTTAGGGTATTTTGAAAGATAATGATTGCCCTTGGACTGAGTTGTTGTTAAAAATTCATGTGATAATAATAGTAAACCTTAACTAGGTACTTCTATTCTGTTTACAGCTCAGGGAGTAGGAACAAGTTATGTAAATGGTCTTCAGACATCTGTCCGAAACTTGAGTCTTAAGGATCCTTCATATAACTTTATGGTGAGTATGGAGAAATTGTATAGAATCTTAGCATAAAACAACTTGAGAAACTTAAGTATAATATAAAATAAATAAATAAAAATGTAAAATAAATATATAAATATTTATATAAATAAATAAATAAAAGATAAAATAACTCTAATATCTGAAAACACTATGATAGAAATGTGTTTTTATTTGGCCCTGGCTGGTTGGCTCAGTGGTAGAGCGTCTGCCTAGTGTGTGGAAGTTCCAGGTTTGATTCCTGGTCAGGGCACACAGAAGAAGTAACCATCTGCTTCCTCATATATCCCCCTTCTCTCTTTCTCTCTCTCTCTCTCTCTCTCTCTCTCTCTCACTCTCCCCCCTTCCCCACACCCGCAGCCATGACTCATTCCTACAAGTTGGCCCCGGGCGCTGAGGATGGCAACAATGGCCTCACCTCAGACGCTAAAATAGCTTGGTTACGAAGCACTAGAGCAACGGCCCCAGATGGGCAGAGCAGTGCACCATAGGGAGCTTGCCAGGTGGATTCCAGCTGCGGAACATGCGGGAATCTGTCTCTCTGCCTCCCCTTTTCTCACTTAATAAAAAAATAAATAAAAATAAATGTGTTTTTAAAATATGTATAACTTCTTATGATTACAAAGCTATCATATGTTTATTGAAGTAATTTGGAAAATACGGAGAAATGTAAAAGAAGAATAGATTACCTCTATTCTACTACCCAAAGATAACCACTGTTATCTCATTATATTCCTTATTAGTCTTTTTTTGTGTGTCTGTTTACTTGTGTATTACACATACCATTGAACGTGTTTTTCATTGTTCATTTGTTCCTTTGAAAATTTAGCTTTTTAAATAAAAATTAGGCAGGACATGTCATGAACAAAATATTCAAAATGAAACTTTAAAAGACTTTTGAAAGTATGTTTGCTTCAAGAGGCAGCTATAATTTTCTGTTTTCTTCTCAAACCATCCAAAGATAGTCTATGCACATCATTTATTTTTTCTCTTGTACAAATGTTAGCATACTATGCTCATTGTCCTGATCTGACGATTCTTGGAAACTATTCCGTATGAATCCTATGAAACTGCCTCTTTAATCATTGTTGTAATGGTTGGATACAGTTCTACTTTCTGGATGTATAACAATATGGATAGCTTTTTCTAGTGTGTGTATATAGATTATTTTGAATCTTTTGTTACTATAAACAATGCTTCAAAATAAAAACCTTTGAGTTTACTTTTCTGGGCATTTGTTTTTTATTGAATTTATTTTAATGATTTTGGCAAAAAGTGTTTTTGTTATTGAGAGATGTTATTGATTTATGAACATAAATATCACATAGTCACTTCTCGTTTTTGTGTTAGTAGATGGTGCAAGGTATTCTCAGAATTGTTCTCTGGTTAATTTTTTATTCTGAAAAGTTAGTCTTAGTTTAATCTCATCCTCATCCTCATGCAAAGACATGTGAAATTTGTAGTGAGGACTTAGATAGACCACAGTGCAATTTCACAGTTAAATTGTAAACGCTTTCATAAAAGTATGTGATTAAAACATTAACTACCCCTGTGATGTAAATATTTTTATGAAGAACATGAGCTGTGAGTGTACCACTGAGCAATAGAATTTCAAAGCCAAAATGGATGTCAAGGATTATACTGTCGAACACCCTCATTGAACAAATAAGAAAACAGCTCTAAGGAATGTTAAGTGATTATCCGCCTCCTCTTATCACTAGAACTGGGCCCAGTCCCTGTTTCATCCTCTACACCGTGGTGTATTTAATAAACTATATACTAGACATGCCATCACTTAGATATATGTTATTTTTCAAGAACCAATTATGTTTTCTTTTGTCTTTCCGAATCTCTGTGATACTAAATCATGAGACAAAACTGATTTAGAGTGCAGATATAGATTTTCTGAGCTTTCTCTACTATTGTTTATCTAAAATGAATTATATTACCATTCTTAGTTAAAAGCCTGCCATATTTGTACTATTGTCTTTTAATTTTGTTAGTGGTAGTAATTATATTCGTTCTTTTGGAAGGTTTTATTTTATTTATTTGTTTATTTATTTTTATTAATTTTAGCAAGAGAGTAATGGTGAGAGAGAGAGAGAGAGAGAGACAGGAACATCGGTCTGTTCCTGTATGTGCCCTGACTGAGGATCAAACCAGCAACCTCTGTGTTTTGGGATGATGCTCTAACCAACTGAGCCATCCAGCCAGGGCCGTTTTTTAAGCTTTGTTTCTTCTTCTTCATTATCTTTTATTTTTTTAATTTTTATTGATTTTAGCGATTATTTTTTTAAAATCATTGAAAAATGAATCCATGTTTGCATATATTCCTTTCTCTAAGCTTTCAAGCAGTGGCATAGTGGGCACCCTCAGAGCTCCTCAGCACTTCTCACATGGCTGGAAGATGGTTGAGTTGCCCGTTAAACCTTTGAGATATAGCCTATTGAGAACTAACATGCTCTGTGTGTAAACTTCTCCTTAAATTTGCTATATCAGTCTGTGACCCTGATCATTCATGTATTTAGTAAGCAGACTGTAGACTATAAATTCAGTGAATTTCTCACAAGATTTAGGAGCTGAATTCCTTGATATTAACTCATACAAAGCTGCAAAAGTGCTTTAAAAGTTACAGGGGCATTAAATGACACACGATACCAGCATATTATAGAATAAAAAAGTTGCATGACTGCACTATAATGCTTTCTCCTTTATTTCATTTTATTATTTTTTTGCTTTATAATGCTTTTACAATCTACTTTCAATTCAATGTTATATATCTTTAAAAGTATGTGAAAGTGAATGCATATCCCGTGGGGCTTGAACTTCAATCTAATATCATCAACCTATGGCTAAGTCACTGGTTATTAAGGATAAAAGCAAGTTAGATGTTTTTCTTTAATTTAGCGACACAGACTTAGCTAAAGACACAGATAAATGAACAGTCTACTTCTCTCTTTTGGCTAGGATAGCTTCAGAAGAGAACTTGAAAGCTAAGCGTATCAGATGGTTGACAGTATGTGATATGAGTACCTTACACAGGACCTGTCATCTGAGAAGAGAAAGGGTTAGTTCAATCTTTCATTCTTCTATAAATCCCACTTTAGCTCTTAGAAGTGGTAGCCATTATCAAGAATCAATTATCAAGACCCACATGTGGCTCTTGTATAGCTGGCAATTATAGAAGAATAACTGGACATGTATTAAACACATCCATGTGTGAGGCACTGTCCTGAGTGCTTTGTATACATTTAACCTTCACAAAAAATGTGTAAGGTCCATACTATTATTGTCCTCATTTTGAAGATAAAGAAACAGACATATCAAGTTTAAATAACTTGCTTGAGGTTGCATAGCTAGTGAGTGGCAAAATTGAGATTTATAGCCAAGTCTGTTGGGACTAGAACTCCCACTCTTAACCATACATACATTGCTTCTGTGTGAAAAGATCAGGCTGAAGGTTATTTGCATTTCCAACAGCTTGTTCTGTCTTGGCGCTTTTTATAGCAACTCTACTATACCATAACATCTGACTTTATTGAGCTGTTTTGAAACATTCTAATAGGCTAGTTTAGCATATTTACACATTAATTGTATTTCCATTTCTCAATAAGAAGAGTTGCCTTATTCTTTGGCTACAAAGATATAGGATTCATGGAGTTAATGGCTCTTCCTATTCTTCGTTAGATAATCTCACAGAGAATTTGATATTTTTATTTTTTCCTGGGTAAAGTTCTATGGAGATATAACGTGACTCTGTAAAACTAACAGGGAGTGTGACCTTATTCTTTATATTTCAAGTTTCAGAATGGGAGAAGTAAAGAACAAAGACTCACAGTGAAACAACTTGACATTCAAAGTAAGATGAACTTTTCTTTACATTCATTCTTTATAAATATTTGATAATTTTAGTACAAAGTGTTTTAGTTTTTAGAGTTGGCCATTTTTAAATCAATATATTCTAAAAAGAAGCTCTCACAATAATAAGCAGTTTAACTCTTAAAATGTATTCATTGGCATTTCTAGTTATTTATTCAATTCACTTATTTGAATTTAAACTCTCTTACTCTATCAGCTTCATTATCTTGGCTACATATATATATTTTTAACTTTTAAAATTTATATTATTGATTTCAGAAAGAGAGGAAAGAAGAGAGAGAGAGAAACATTAACTTGTTGTTCCACTTATTTATATATTCATTGGTTGATTCTTGTATGTCCCTGACTGGGGATCAAACCTGCAACCTTGGTGTATCTGAACGATGCTCCAACCAACTGAGCTACCTGGCAGGGCAATTGGTTATATATTTTTAAGAAATGTGACATTTCTACTTGAAATGGAGCAATAACCAGGCCATGTTAAACATTAATCTATCCATGATAATAATCCATGTTAAACCAAATATCTAGCAGCAGAAAAAAGAGAGGTTACTAAGATCTTGTTTTACAGTCCATTTAATAAACTTAAGTACTCTATAGATGACATTTCCTTCCCAAAAAATAAAAATAAAAAAACTAGTCATTTTAACTGGCATGACTTTTTCCGTCTCTTAAAACATCAGCACTTGGTCCATTCTTTTAAAAAGTGTCTTTCTTTTGCTTGTCTGGAGTGCTCCTTGAAGTGAGGGCTGAGACTCAGTCACACTGCAGTGGAGATGGTTGTGCTTCAGAACTCCTGGGGGCAGGCAGGGATTGATAGGCCAGGGAGGAGGGCTCAGTCTTATCTGAGGATTATGGACTTTGTCCTGTGTGCCTGGATATGGTGAACATTGTTGTAGGGCAGTGGACTGATGGTAGCCATCTTTCTGTGACAGCTGTATGCTGTCTGTGTACATCTGGAAACTGAAAAGCATTTTGCCCAGATTATTCGAGATGATGAAGCTCATGCCTGTCATTTTCTACCTAAAATTCCACTCTCCAGGAAAGCTACTGAGAAGCAAATTGACTCCTGAACTGACAGCATTTCTTAAAACACTGGTGATGTGGTTAGAATTAGCATTCTGAAAGCTGTTTAAAGGGAAATAGGAGACCAGGTAGATTTGGGTAGGAATTAAAATCAATCCGTGTTCTTTCTGTTGTGCTCCCAAATAGCAGGTTTATCCTTGATTGGAATTATATAAGTGAGACTCTCCACATCCCTGATGATCCTTAGGAGAGCTAGTTACCTGCTTTTACTAGGACATCGTTTGTTTGCTAATAAAAGAAGAAAGCATTCTGATAATTTGGCCTTAATCTAATAGAAGTTTTACTAAATATTCATATTAATTTGGATTTCTAAATAGATTTCATCTGAATGATGATGATATGATATAACTACAATTTATTAAGCTTGTACTAAGTGCCTTAAACTGAGTAAGCATATTACATAGATAATTTTGTGATACTTTTATTCTGTAAATCCATGATTGCTAAAATAAAAAAAAATAAAGTGAAATTTCCTTTTAATTGCAAGTATCAGATTTAACTGCTATTAATGTTTAATTTATATACTTTTAACCCTTTTATTTTTTAACATATAGACATATAAATATATGCACACAAATACATATTTTTAAGTACATTGTATCAATATTATATTATTTAGTAATTAAATTTTCACTTAATATATCCTGTGTATCTTTTTATGTCAAATACCTAAAGATTTCTCTTATCTTTTTAAAGATTGCATAATAGTCTATAATATGTTTTATAATTTATTTACACTGTTCCATGTTGGTAAACTTTCAATTTCTTTCAAGTTTAAGGCGTTGTAAAGAGTCATTCAGTAGACGTCCTTGACATTTTTGAACAGTTGCTCTGTTATTCCCGTCAGATAAACTTCCAGAAGCAGAATATTGTTTTAAAAGGTGTTGGTAGTTGTTTTTTAAAAACATTGTTTCAACTTCTACAGCTTTGGTATTTGAAAGTTTTCATTTCCCCAAAACCTTATCAATACTGGTATTTTCTTCACCTCGGTCTTTATACATTATTGCTCATTTTCACAACAATAATTATAAAGTAGATATTGGTTTGTTCCTCTTCGAGATTTAAAAACCCCTGAGACTTCAGGAGGAAACTTGCCCAAGATAACAGAGCCTGTCAGTGATGGTGCTAGTGTTTGAGCCAACCCCTATGGCTCTAAAACCAGTAGTTTCTCTACCTCCTTGAGCTAGTAAAGTCTTTTTTTAAATCTAACACAATGTGCTATAGGCTTATTAATATTTGCTAAGCTCACTGTCCCTCATCTTGCCATTTACATTTTATTTTATAATCTCCCAATATCACCAGACTAAGAAAATATGGCTGTGTGTTCAGTCTCTAAGGCTATTGCCTTGAGTGTTGTCCATAGTTTTAGTACATGTAGTATAGCCATTGATGTTGTTTGTGGTAAAGTTACTAGATTTCTCTCTATCAGGTTAAAAACTCCTCAGTCACCTGGTCCTCATCTAGAGAAGGGCAAAGGAGAGCCTTCTTTCCCTTGCTACTTAAGCAGTTGTTTTATTTGTTTGTTTGTTTGTTTTTTACATAACCCCTGTTTAGCACAGAGAATTGGATTTCCTTATCAGTTAGGTTTTTCAGTTCAAGGTTGGAACCTTGGGGCTGAGTATAGCTGAGGAAAGACGAGGTAGTAAGGAATAAAGTAGAGGAAGAGATAGTTGTGATATGAAGAAATCACCCAGCATAGAAGTGGGTTTAGTAAATAATTTCTTTCTCAACCTCAGGAGAACCAGTGAAGACATCCATTCAAGAATCAGGAGCATTTTTGCCTCAGGTACAGAATAAATTATCTGATTTGGTATTGTACTGTATGTACAGTATCTGTGGGAAACACTGCTTTCTTTAAAAATATCTGTTTACTAGGAAATTTTTGTGACAACAATAGAATTTTGAGAGTATCAGTCTCCTGAGTACTCTTTTGAGAAGGAACCTTAGAAGTAGCAAAGAGAAAGATGTTAAAGGGGATTGCATTAGTGAGTTTTGAAATACATAAAAATAAGTGGTATTTTTTTTTCTATTTGTTTGTTTGTTTTTTGAGAGAGTGAGAGACAGAGAGAAGGATAGACAAGGACAGTCAGGAAGGGAGAGAAATGAGAAGCATTAATTCTTCATTGTAGCACCTTAGTTGTTCATTGATTGCTTTCTCATATGTGCTTTGACCAGGGGGCTACAGCAGAGCGAGTGACCCCTTGCTCAAGCCAGTGACCTTGGACTCAAGCCAGTGACCTTGGGCTTCAAGCCAGCGACATTTAGGCTCTAGCTAGAGACCACGGGGTCATGTCTATGATCTCACATTCAAGCCAGTGATCCTGTGCCCAAGCTGGTGAACCGCACTCAAGCCAATGAGCCTGCCCTCAAGCTGGCAACCTCAGGGTTTCAAACCTGGGTTCTCTGTGTCCCAGTCCAACACTATGTCCACTGTGCTACGGCCTGGTCAGGCTAAAGCAGCATTTTAGCTAAATGATTACTGAAAATATCAGCAAGCAGTGACTCTGAACCTTAACTTGTTCTGGCGTTTTCTTTGACTGATAACCTCTTTTCCATAAGGAGAGGCAATAGAAGGCCTCCTTTTATACTAATTTGGGAAGATGTCACTTGTACAAACTCAAGTTACTGAGGAAGCATGCAATCTATCTTTTCTCTCTGTTTCAAATTATTTTTATCCTGCAAACCTAAGACGCATGTAAAGAGACTATAATTCTCTTTAAAATTAAATAAAAATTGAAATAGTTGTTATCTTAAGCCCATTACCTGAATAGAGGAAAATTTTGATTTTAATGGGCAATATCAACTATAATGACTTTAGGCTTTGTCTATTGACTGACTTACCTGCCAAAGGAATGTTTAAGAAAATCCAAAAGAAAAGATGGTATATTGGTGGAGCCTTGCAGAAACATCAGGATCCAGAGTCTTTAACAATCCCTGCTTTCTTTTTCAGCACTTACCAGGAGAGAGATACAGGATGCAGAGCAAGCCCTTAGGAATCTGCCTGTTAATTGATTGCATTGGCAATAACAAAGGTAGGTGTGGATGCTGAGTAACTGATCTGCACAGTGAGATCACAGCTATATTCAGCAGCATGATGAACACTAGCTCCTTCTGTACCTAACCACTGCCAATTTTGGTGTGCTGCAGAATTTTAGTAATTAGTTAAGTGTGCCATCAGATGAAAAAGATTGAAAATTATTGGACTAGGGGGAGCTTTGTTCCATGTGGTCATTTTAGTAGCTTCATCATCTGAGGGATTGGAGTTTTGTACAAGATCCTCTCTATCTGGCTGGTGGATGAAGGAAGTGCATGATCTCACATGCATTTGGGGAGCAGGCCTCAAAGTGGTATGCATCATTGCCACCCACAGTTCACTGGTCAGAACTCACTTATGTGGCCCTGCCTAACCCGACTGGACAAGGAACTTAGTCTAGCTATGTGTCAGGAGGAAACTGAAAGGGGAATTGGGGAACACAGCATTTTGTCTGGTACAAAGGCGTAACTTGTGAAAGTTGGTGGGCGTTAGTCATGTCTTTCCATGCTGGCAGCTGTGGCAGGAAGGGTCCTGGGACCCAGGGCTGGGATAAAATAGAAGGTTTCTGAATTCAGTTTTGCCAGACACCCCATTGTCTCACCCAGATAGACCATGAAAGCTTTTCTGGGAAACATTAAAAATACGATAAATGTGTGTTTTCTTAGAGACAATGTGTCACTTAGTTCTGCCACCCTGTACTTTGGTTGTTGCCCTGAGTCTGTGCTGCCTGTACGTCACCATTGTTTGTATCTCAAGTCGTTCTTTTGCCCAGTTGTTGATGGATGTCTACCTCCAATGAGGTCCGTTGCTGGTGATGCATCGAAAAAGGAAATGACATTATGTTTAATTATTTATCTCTTCCTTGAAAGGATGATCATTCCATCTGTTTCCTTCCAGCTTTCTGACATTCTCTTCAAATGAATCAGAGCTATCTTTTGGACTCACTTAAAATGTTACCATGGTGATATTTATGGGAAGAGAATCTAACAGAAGATCAAATTAGGAAATATTAGGCCAGACATCCCAGGATTTCAGATATGATCTCACTTTCTGTCCTATTTTGGTTAGAGGTGGGGAATGCTGTTTCCTCAGCTGTAGCTAAGTATCTTTTCTTTTATAAGCGTTAGTGCTCATGTAAAAATGAGAAGATATCTTTTTAATGAGCAATTTACGGCTTTAAAAGAGATTACATAATTGTTTTCTACCTTTCATCTTAATCAGTCCTGTTTTAATTATTAGAGTTCCCAAGTGCACATGGTACAGGATGCATATCTGTTGTTTAAAGAGAATTATAAAGAGAAAGCCATGATCCTCTGTGAATTTGTGACTAAAATCCATGGTCTGTGCTTGCTTCCCCTGCTGGATTATGGGCCTCTTGTGGGCAGGCAATAAACATTTGTATATTTCTGCATTTCAGGAGATGGTTAGAGTTAGGCCCTAGGTATACATCATGGCTCTGTCGTGTTCTAGTTTGTAACCTTGGGCAATTTTTCTCTCTCTGTTTTAATTTCTCTCCTGTAAAATGGGGTAACAGGACCTCCCTCTTAGAGAAGGTGGAAGGAGTGAATGGGTAATGAACTTAGAGCATGTCTCGCACGCTGTAAACACACAAGCTAACATTATTCTTCTAATATTTTTGTTTAATTTTAGTTGCAAACTACTAAGCTAGAACTTGCATGGCTTTTGCATGGTGCATGTAATCTGACCGCAGAATGAGTGAGGGACTGGAGAACTGGGCTTGGCTGAGTGGGGTGGGTCCCCACAGGGAGGAGCTAAGCAGAATGGAGGCCTTAACTTCTGAGGAAATACCCAGGTAGGAAACTAAGCAGACTGCTCTTACTGGTCATCAGTATGAACGGCTCGGCAGAGAATGAGAATCTGAGTACCAAGGCCAGCGCAGCATGAAGGAGGGCAGGAAGACCTGGTTAGAGAGAAAGATGGAAAGGAACACAGAATTGGAGGTGGAACTGGGGCAGCTATGTCTTTGGCCTGAGGCAGGGGTCCCCAAACTATGGTTCCCGCAGGCCACATGCAGCCCCCTGAGGCCATTTATCCAGCCCCCGCCGCACTTCCTGGAGGGGCACCTCTTTCATTGGTGGTCAGTGAGAGGAGCACAGGATGCATCCGCACCCATAGTTCCCATTGAAATACTGGTCAGTTTGTTGATTTAAATTTACTTGTTCCCGTTAAATATTGTATTTGTTCCCTTTTTTTTTTTTTTTAACTTTAAAATAAGATATGTGCAGTGTGCATAGGAATTTATTCATAGTTTTTTTTATAGTCCGGCCCTCCAACAGTCTGAGGGACAGTGAACTGGCCCCTGTGTAAAAAGTTTGGGGACCCCTGGCCTGAGGTATGACTCTGGTATGTCTGTTTCCTTGACTTAAGCCTTCTCTGCCTCTGGGAACAAAACAAATAACAGGGCTCTAGGCCTCTTATACAACTCTTCCTGGGTTCAGGTGGTCAATAACAGATAAGAAATAAGACAACACCCTTTCCTTTACTCCCATTGTGCTGTGGCTTTTATCTGTTGAGGGGTTCCGAATCTGTCACTCGCCGGCTGAGGTTCACATGAAGCTGCACAACCTCTTCTCACACCTCTCCACAGGCTTCCAGCTCTTCATTTCCCCACTCCCCTCCTGCTGATTTTTCTCCAGGCCTGGAATCCTGGTTTGGTTGACAATAGTCCTAATTATGCCCAACACTCCTCATTTCTTCATTTCCATATGAACAGCATGGGAGACTACATCTAAAACGATTAGGTGGCCCTTGACCAGTGGTGGCACAGTGGACTGAGCCTCGGCCTGGGATGCTGAGGGCCCCAGTTCCAAACACCAAAGTTGCCAACTTGAACACCGGCTTGGCAGCTTGAAGTGCAGGGTTGCTGGCTTGAGCTCAGGATCATTGATGTGATCCCAATGTTGCTGGCTTGAGCCCAAGGTCTCTGGTTAGAACAAGGGCTCACTGGCTTGGCTTGAGCCTCCCAGTCAAGGCACATATGAGAAGCAATCAAACAACTAAAGTGAAGCAGTTATGATTTGATTCTTCTCATCTCTCTTCTCTCCCTCTCTCTTTCCTTTCCTGTATCGTCCTCTGTAAAAAACAATTTTTAAAAAAAAATAAAATATAAAATAAATAGAAGGATTAGGTGGGGTTTCCTTTGTTTCTTGCCAAGTTAACTGTGTCGTGTTGTTAACACTGAACATTTGGGAGGATTGTAGGAGTCTGGTGATAAACATTATTGCCAACTAAAACAAGGGATCTGAAAGAAACTATCAGCAATACAATAAAGCTAACTTGGGAGTGATAATGATCAGATGGTAAAATTTATTAGAGATCCTCTATGTGCCAAGTACTCTGCTAATTCCTTTACATAGGTTCTCACTTAAACTTCATAAATAATACTGTAAGATAGGTACTATTATCCCCATTTTCAAGGGAGCAAGCAGAGCACAGTGCACTCCCTAACTTCTCTAGTAACTGATAGAGCTGGAATTTGAAAGCTTGTCTCCAAAGCCTTTGCTCATAGCTATTTTGCTATAATGTTAGTTCCATGATGTTGGGGAACTTGTCCATCCCTTTTATTATGTCTCCAGTATCTGGAACAGCACCTGGAAAATAGAAGGCTAGTAAGTATTTGGTAGGTAAATGAATGAAGGAGTAAGCCCTTCTAATCTCGGTGCATTCCTTTCTATCTGCAGAATTTAGAAGACTCACTTATACGTATCTTCCGTCCTCAAAAAAAATGAGACTTTTATCCAGAGATTATGCAAGTCCCCAAAACATTTATAGATTTATTTTTACTTTATCTCATAAATGTTCTTTCTCTTTCTGTTTTATTTTTGTGACAGAGACAAAGAGAAGGACAGAGAGAGGGACAAATAGGGACAGACAGAGAGGAAGGAAGAGAGATGAGAAGCATCAATTCTTTGCATTGTGGTCCCTTAGTTGTTCATTGATTGCTTTCTCATATGTGCCTTGACCTGGGGACTACAGCAGAGCAAGTGATCCCTTGCTCAAGCCAGCGACCTTAGGTTCAGGTTGGCTCAGGCCAACAACCATGGGATTATGTCTATGATCCCACACTAAAGCCAGTGACCCTGTGCTCAAGCTGGTAAGACTACGCTCAAGCCAGTGACCTCAACACTTCAAACCTGGGTCCTCTGCGTCCCAATCCAACGCTCTATTCACTGGTCAGGCTATCTTATAAATGTTTATAGAGTACCTACTATATGCAAAACTCCATGAAACAAATATGGAGGCAATGAGGTGGAACCTGGTCTCAGAGTCATGTGAACAAAAATAAGGTAATTTTTTTGGTGGTTGTTCTTGAGAAGAATCCTCAAAGAGGTCAGTCACCACTTCTTGGAGCAGATATGGAGGCTTAAAGATTTGGGGCTAATTATCTCAGTTTGGTAGAATTAAAAAACAAGTCCTGGTGTTGCCTCGTCTATGCCAGGCCCCAGTTCATGGTGCCTGACGTAGTGCTGACTTTCGATCTTGGTAGGACTAAAGAAGTGAATGTCTGTGTCATAGACAGATGAACTCTGGGCCTTGATCAAAAGCTCTGGTTGGTTTGTAGACTCTTGAATAAAAGTTGATGTTTGCAGATTTTAAGTAGTGTTTCTTCCTCTTTCTTTTCTCTGTGGATCTTTTTAAAAAGCTTGAAGATTGTTTTGTACTTTTTAACTAGAAAACTTTGATTTTTCTAGTGGATGTTGCATATTTCCCTTTAAATCCTGAATAAGCAAACTTCCTCTTCTAACAGAGCAACAGGAGACATGAAAGCCAGAAGTAGTTTGTGGGCATAGTTTGCGGGTGGTGCTGACCCTTCACTAACAGCCACATGCTGACTGCACCTCCAGAATAAAACAACCATCATTTCAGAAAATCAATTTTTCTTACTTTCTTTCTTTCTTTCTTTCTTTCTTTCTTTCTTTCTTTCTTTCTTTCTTTCTCTCTCTCTCTCTCTCTCTCCTTCCTTCCTTCCCTCCCTCCCTTCCTTCTTTGCCCTCCCTCCCCACCCTCCCTCTCCCTCCCTTCCTTCTTTCCTTCCCTCCTTCCTTTTTCTCTTTCTTTCCTTTCTTTCTCTTTCTCTTTCTCTTTCTCTCTTCCTCCCTTCTTCCTTTCCTCCCTCCCTCCCTCATTCACTTCCTCTCTCTCTCTCTCTCTTTCTTTTTCTTTCTTTCTTTTCAGAGTATGTTTATTAAAGCTGGGGACAATGAAACAAGGAGGGCTTAGGGCAGAAGAAACAACAGGAGAGAACCTAGATAGGGCTGCTTTGGCTTTAGAAATATTAACAATAAAGAAAAGGGAGGCCTTGGAGACAAGTTCAAGGGATTAGCCCAGGCCAAGTTGCCACTGCTCACTGCTCCCCTGGTTGTTAGTCTCCTGGGGACCCTAAGAGTTTAGGAAGCGCGCACCTGTGGGGGAAGAAGGAATGGAAGGGAAAGGCCTGTGTATGCTCCTGAGAGGTAGAATGCCAGAAAGTGGGTTTCTAAAGAATTCAAGTTTACAAAGATAGGACTGGGTCAGGAGTGTAATTTCCAGGGTGAGTAGAATGAAAACTGCAGTTTGTTGAAGTTTTATTATTCACTCAGCCCCCAAGTGTTTTTCCCCTTCTTTGTGGGAAAGCACACGGCTGTGATGGTGCTATAGAAGACACAGAATCTGACTGCACTGAGCCCATTCATTGTAGTTTTGGGTATAGAGACTTCTCACTGGGTTCTAAGGAGGTAGATTTCATAAGAGACATGCACTACAGCAGGGGTGCCCACACTTTTTCAGCTTGCGAGCTACTTATAAGATGACCAAGTCAAAATGATCTACCTATAATAAAAATGCAAAACATAAATTTATTTCTTCTATATTATCATCATTTAAGTTACTATTATGACTATTTAATATTGTGTATTCTTCTTTCACCTTTCTCCTTCTCATCTCTCTTTTCAGAGGAAAGTCAATGTCATAGTTTTTATGAACAGTCCGAAAAAGCCGCTCCACATTTCCCTTTGGAATAGCAATGGCACACAGACAGATGAGGCAAACGCACTTAGAATATAACATAGTGAAAAAAAATCCCCTCCCATTCTGTATGAAAGTGGTAGGTTTTAGGCTTCTTACTCGGACCAGCTATGGCACTCATTTTTATACCTTTTGTTGTATTTAGTTTAAATAAATTGAAGACTAACTATGCAGCAATGTAACTGAACAAGTTAGCGCGGTTTAACACGCATGCGTAGGGTGTCAAAAGTTCAGACGTCAGATTGGCTACCCTGTATGCCAATCAAAAGACAAATGTCTTTTTAATGTCATGCGATCTACCCACACTTCCTTCCTGATAGACCAGATCTCGATCCACTATTGAGCACCCCTGCACTACAGGCTCCGTGATTTGAATTTGAAATGGCTGCTTTTATTTTTTTTTTAATGATTATCTTATATTTATAAGCCCTCACAGTTTGCAAAATGTCTTGACAGAAAGTTCACTGGATCCGCACAACCACCTTTTGAAGAACATAGTGTAAATCTTAGTATTAATCCCATTTTATAGATGAGCAAACTAATGCTGTAACTTGTTCAGTCACATTGTTACCACCCCCTTGATCCTATAAATTAGACTGGGCTATCCCTGCATTCTTGCTGGCCCCATGAAGAAAGTCGCCGTTCCTAACTAGCATCAGTCACCACGCCACCTCACAGTCTGATAGAGGAAAGATGCGATATCAATGGGAAGTGTCAGCTGCAGTGACATCAAGCTGGTCTTCTTGCGACTTTCTTTCCAGAGGGTTATTTAGAAGATGCCCCATCTCAGTCTGAGGCCCAGCCATATTTGACGTTCTTACTGTCCTACTCTTGGCATTGGGGACCTATATCATTTTTGGTTTCACCTCCAGCTTTAGCCTTATTTTCTCCTGTTCTATTAGGTAAGGACTTCCTACCCTGACTTCAGACTCCCATCCGCTTCTAAGCTCCTCTGCTGATGTAAGTTAGTAGTTAGTCCTCTTTCAGGACTAGGCAGAGTTCAGACCCAGCAAATAGGGTGAGGAACCAGGTCTTAAACTTAGATCTTGTGATTCCAAGACTGGTTCCTCTTTTGCCCTGTATCATACAGCTGCCTGCTCACTGCCACGTAACAGTTGCTGTTCCAGCAGAAACTGATAGGTAGCCCATATAAGGTAAGGTGACCAGACGTCCTGCTTTTGGCGGGGAAAGTCCCGATTTTTAGAAAGAATGCACGAAAAGCTAGGGAACAGCGGGAGAACAGGAAGAGAATATACGGTTTTCGGTTTTCACCTCCACCTGGAAGTGCCTGCACTGCTGCAAAAGCTGGCTGCCCCATGCCCGAACTGCAACCTTTGAGCTTTGGCATGATGCTCTACCCATCTGAGCTATCTGGCCAGGGCTCAAGGACATTTTGGTAAGGGAGAAAGTCTATCAGTGAAGAGAGGGTTTTGAAAGGAGCAAAGCATTCTGAGATAATAATTAAACAAAGCTTTAAAGCTGGTGTTTCCCTATTTGCTTCTGCCCTCTAGAGGAGAGAATACTCCACAACTAGAGATACCTGAGTCCTGAAAGGAACCATTTGGAATAAAACAGTTGTAATTGGACCCCGGAACCTCGTCCAGGTTGTTTTGTACGCTCCCGGGTTTCAACTTGAGCACAGTGCTGGCAACTGAAGCCCTGCCCACACCCACAGGGGACGGCCAGGGGCAGGGCTGCTAAGCCCTTTCTGCTACACTGAGATTCTGTGAGGACAAGTGAGTTATTTAATAGGGTATCAGCAGCCTGTGTACCATGTCCCTCATTTCCCTGCTAATATTTATCATAGGGTTTTAAAGAGATTGGCACCTTATTTATATCTCTTCATTATTATGTGGTGTGTGTATATATATATATAAATTCATTTTTTTCACCCTTACCTGTGGGCTAGGCAGAGGAGAAAAGTAAGTAGTCCCACTACAGTCTTGTGTGTGTGTGTGTGTGTATATATATATATATATATATATATATATATATATATATATATATATATATATATATATTTCAGAGAGAGAGTAAAACACTGATTTGTTCTTCCACTTATTTATGCATTTATTGGTTGATTGTTCTATGTTCCCTGACCGGGGATAGAATCTGCAGCCGTGGTGTATTGGGACCACGCTCTAACCAACTAAGCAACCTGACCAGGGCTATAAGTCATGGTTTTTGCCATTTCCTTTTTCTGACAGGAGAGATTGAAGGACTTAGCTGATAAATTATTTATTTATTAATGTGTACAAATCACTCTGAAATGTAGTGGCTTGGAAGAACAATACTAATATCTCTCACAGTTCCTGTGGGTTGGGTATTTACAAATGGCTTAGATGGGCTGGCTCTTCTGGCCCAGAGTCTCTCAGGAGAGAGTGGTCAGATGTCAGCTAGAGTTGTCAGAGGCTCAAATGGGATTAGAGGGTCTTCTTAGGTGGCTCACTCACGTGGCTGGGGAGTTGGTGCAAGACTTTTGTTCTTCATGTGGGCCTCTGCATGGGACTTCTTGAGTGTTCTTGTGACAGGGCAACTGGCTTTTACTAGAGGAGCAGTTCAACAGAGAAAAGGAACCAGGTAGAAGCTATATATCCCTTTTGGGATCTAGCTTTGGAAGTCGGATTATCCCTTCAGCTACATTTTATTCATTAGAAACAAGTTAACAAGTGTGGTCCATATTCAAGAGGAGGGAATTATGTTCTATCTTCTTATTAATTTTTTATTTTTATTTTTTCAAGTGAGAGAAAGGAAGATAGTGAGGTAGACTCCTGTATGTGCCCTGACCAGGATCTATCTGGCAACCCCATCAGGGGTGGGTAGTTGAGTTAGCACCTTACACTGACATGATCCAACTGACATGATCCTCAGCCCCAGGATCCACACTCGAAACAACTGAGCCACAGGCTGCAGGAGGGGAAGAGGGAGAGAAGAGGAAAAGAGAAGGGGAGAGAAAGCAGATGGTCACTTCTGTGTGCCCTTACCAGGAATCAAACCCACGATGTCCCTACGTCAGGCTAATGCTCTACCTATTGAGCCACTGGCCAGAGCCAACTCTCTTTTTAAGGGAGGAATGTCAAAGAATTTGTGGACATATTTAAAACTGCCATGTATGGTAGGATGTGGGGTCACAGTTAAACCCAGCTCTCCTGAGTAGAAAGTTCTACTAGATCCTCTGTGAATGTGTCTAGATAGTGCTCACAGGCTGCATGGATTAAATTCAGAGCACTCAGGCCAGCTCTTATATTTGTCCAGTGGCTGTTATACCAGCTTTATGTTTACCCAAAGCTGTTTCTTTTAATGCCGTTTGTCTTTTTCTTAGTTCCTGCTGAGAAGCCAGAAGAATTGCAATTGCTTACTTTCACTTTAATATTTTACCAGTGGTTCGTAAAGTTTGCAGGGCAAGAAAGAGAAAACTGTTGGTTGAAGCTGTGAGTCTTTGAATTATTTGCGACTACCTAGACTTCAAATTGTTTCCATTTAGTGTAGAGAATTGGGAATTTGTAGTAAACAATTCCATGGTACCTTCAGTTATGTATCTCCCCTTGCTGTTTCTCTGTGATGCCTAAACTAGCAGGAAATGGGACCCCTTTGTTCCTTGTTGGAGGTAATATCTGTTCTAATTACTGTTGTGTTGTTTGGTTCGGGATGAATGCAGTGGTAAGCTTCTGGAAGACCATTCTCCAGGGAAGAAGAGAGGTGGGCACATAGTCACAAGACAGAAACGAACCCAGAGAACTTCATGGGCTAATCGCTGGGGGACAGACTGAGTTAGGAGATGCTTGTTTAGCCTGTGGGCTTAGAACAGAACAGGTTTTTGCCCCACAAATGAACTAAAGACTGGAGGCATTTCTCAGACATGGAACAGAAACTTAATTGATGACTCAAAAGAATGTGAAATTTTTGAGTGAGGAAGAAAATGATGTCTCTTTTTGCTGTTAGAAAGATAAAATAATTCAGGAAGCTGTGTTTATTTCTCCAATGAAGGTAAACCGAGCAGATGGCAATGAAGTGGACTGGGTAACTGGGTAGAGTGTTTAGGGTTTCAAGGCCATAGAAACTTCTAGAATATGGACAGAAAGATTTTAAAAAAAAAGATTAGGCAGTAATTTTTATTGAGCAACAGAAGCTTTATTTGTTTGTCTCATTTAATCCTCACAGAATTCTTATAGGGTGAGTATCATCCCTTCCATTTAAAGTCAGGAAGACCCCCTTCCTAAAGAGAATGCAGCCCATAAGTATGACAAAGTCAACAGACTCAAAGTCTGCTTTTCCTACTGCCTTTCAGGGTTTCTGGAGCCAAAGTCAATCCAGGATTCCTGAAAACTAGGAGAAGAATCATTGGGGGAACTGTAGGAAATCTTGGTCAAAGGTGCTCACTGCTTGGTTGGAGGTTACACTATGAAGCAGGTCATGAGAGTAATTAGAGGGTCTGAAAATGGTCACAGCTTATATCTTTGGGCCTCCATATCATCCCACGGCAGGTGAAGGAGAGGGAACTTCTGACCCATGCAACCCTTTCTGTAGCTGTTTGGATCTGGGCTTGGATCTAAGCTTTGCAAATTCTCATGTACTTGTCTGTTGTTGTTTTTCCCCCAGAGGTTCTTCAGAACACCTTCACATTCTTGGGCTTTGAAGTCCTGTGTTACTCACATCTGACTATGAACAATATAATTCATGTTCTTTGCCAAGTTGCCCATATGCCTCAACACCAAGACTACGACAGCTTTGTGTGTGTCCTGGTGAGCCGAGGGGACTCTCAGAGCGTGTTTGGCGTGGATCAGAGTCACTCAGGATTCCGTTTGGATCAAATCAGGAGGATGTTTACGGGAGATGCATGCCCTTTTCTCTTAGGAAAGCCAAAGCTCTTTTTTATTCAGATCTATGCCAAGTCAGAGAGCCGTCTGGAGGACAGCAGCTCCCTGGAGGTGGATGGGCCGTCAGTGAACAATGTGGATTCCAAGGCAAAGCAGCCTGGGCCCTGCAGGGTGCACCAAGAAGCTGACTTCTTCTGGAGCGTGTGCAAAGCAGATGTGTCTCTGCTGGAGCGGCCCGCCAGCCCGTGGTCCCTGTACCTGCAGTGCCTCTCCCAAAAACTGCGGCAAGGAAGGTGAGCCACACAGGACATGGGCAATGCCTGGACCACTTGTTTATTTTCCTGTTACTGATGTGGAAATGACAACTGCCGTGCTTGATGCTCTTCTCGGCAGAGAGGAAAGGGGATTTTCCATTCCCTGTTGGGGTTACCTTAGGAGTATGAACAGACCCTGCACAGTGTGTAAATGCTTTGTGCTTTAGGAGGTCACTTATTAGTCAGCTTATACTTTGGATATTTTTCTTCAAAATTAAGATATTTGTTATTGTTATTTTTTCTTCCTACAAAAGTGATACACACCTTTCTTGAAAAAAGGAATTAAAAATAGATGCTGAAAACAACATAAGAAGCAATTATTAATCCTGCTTTTAGAACCAACCTATGTTAACGAAATCTTGGTATATTGCTTTCCAGATCTTCTTGGATGCCCACACAATCATTTAATTTTTTAAAGCCAAAATAGAACGTCATCTACTATTACTTTATAATCTGCTTTTAGTTTGTGCGACAATATTGCACATAATTTTTACATGTCATTAGTCACGTGTCTGTGGCATTGGTTTAATGTCTGCAGAGTAACCCATAATATGGCTCACAGCTTCAAGTCACTGGGGAGTGTTTTGCTTTCACAAAAAAGAAAGTGTTACGGTCTTTGTAGCTCAGTATTTGTTTTGAGCTTTAATTGTTTACTTGAGAATATTCCCAGAGGTGGGATTCCTATGTCAAACGACATGTATTTTTCAAGCCTCTGATTATCTCCTCAGATTGTCCTCCGGTACAGTTGGACAGACCAGCTTGTCCGAGAGCGCCTGCATCCCTAAGTTCTCATCAAAACTGCGTACTCTTATATTTCCCCAAATATTTTCTCAAGTCTTGACAATTTGATAGGTAAAAAATAGAACCTGACTGTTCAGGTCTGTAAATTTAGACATTTTTTATATTAATTGGTAAGAATGCTTTTCTAAGGGAAACATTGGTTGACCTGGTTTCCATTTAAACTGAATGAAGCCACACTGTACCTCTAATGTAAGATTAGCAGTCTTTTTCCCGTTGCTTCCCAATTGCAACTTAGAATGATGTTTCTGAGCAACATTTTAGTGTAGCTCTGGGGACGCTAGGAATAGATCTCATGGCCTGTGACCTCCGATACCTCAGTAGTGGTTCAGCAGTAGAAGGAGCCCTAGAGCAGGAGCGGTTCCACCTTCCAAGGTGGATCCTCGGTGGGCCAGCACTGTTATTGGCCTTCTACATGCATCCTGCATTTGCGTAGATAGTCCAGGTTGTTAGGCTGGTATATCTTCAGAGTAAGACTCAGCTGCTCCTTGGAGAAGGGGACTGAGTGCTGCAAGCTGGTTTAAATGACTCACTAAGGAGCTTGCAGAATATTAAGAAAGGAACAATTTCACCTGACCAGGCGGTGGCGCAGTGGACAGAGCGTTGGACTGGGATGCGGAGGACCCCGGTTCGAGATCCCGAGGTCGCCAGCTTGAGCGCAGGCCCATCTGGCTTAAGCAAAAGCTCACCAGCTTGGACCCAAGGTCGCTGGCTCCAGCAAGGGGTGGCTCGGTCTGCTGAAGGCCCGCGGTCAAGGCACATGTGAGAAAGCAATCAATGAACAACTATGATGTCTCAACGGCAACGAAAAACTAATGATTCATGCTTCTCACCTCTTTCCGTTCCTGTCTGTCTGTCCCTATCTATTCCTCTCTTTGAATCTCTCTCTGTCCCTGTAAAAGAAAAAGAAAAAAAAAGGGTGGGATAGAGAGGAGGGGAGGGGCACGGGGAAAACCAGATAGAAGGTGACAGAGGACAATTTGACTTTGGGTGATGGGTATGCAACATAATTGAATGATAAGATAACCTGGAGATGTTTTCTTTGAACATATGTACCCTGATTTATTGGTGTCACCCCATTAACATTAATAAAAAAACGGAACAATTTCAAAGCACTTTCATATTCGTTGGCTCATTTTACCCTAATGACAGCCTATCTCCTTTTCAGTATTTGAATGGCATTAATTATTGCCTTTCTCCTTCCCTCCAGAAAACGGCCACTTCTGGAACTCCACACTGAACTGAATGCCAGTGTGTATGACTGGAACAGCAGAGTGTCTGATAAGGAGAAGTATTACGTCTGTCTGCAACATACTCTGATAAAGGAAATCATTCTTTCTCATGCTTGACAGGAAGGACTATAGCTTTTACTAATATTGTTAAAAAGTGAAACAACTAGTTGATACTTCTTTCTCTCTCTCACCCTTTCTCTCTTTTTCTCTCAAATCAATGGGGAGAAAAGCTATGGTACATTTACACAGTGAAATACTAGTCAGTCATATAAAAGAAGGAAATCTTAACCTTTGTGACAGCATGGATGGACTGGAGAGCATTATACTAACTGAAAAAAGCCAGTCAGAGAAAACTAAGTACCATATGGTTTTACTCGTATGTAGAACTCCTGAACAAAATGAACTAACAAGGCTGTGGGTATCCATTCTCCATATAGGAAAGTAAAATCAAAATACAAAACAATGAAATCAGAACATAACAAACACTAACAATCTAACCTACCAGAACCAACAACAGTTAACCAAATTATGTGTACTGTCCTGCAAATTTATCTCTGTATATAAGGTATGGATATAAGATGAGGTGACTGTCTTAGTTGGCTTGAGCTGCTTTAACAAAGTACCACAGACTGGGTGACTTAAACATTTATATCTCACAGTTCTAGAAACTGGGAAGTTCAAGGTCAAGGTGCCTGCAGGTTTGGTGTCTGGTGAGGGACTGCTTCCAGATTTGCAAATGGTCATCTTCTCTTTGTGTCCTCACATGATAAAGAGCAGAGAGAGAGGGAGTAAGCTCTCTAATTACCTCCCAGAGTACCCACTTCTTAATACCATCACATTGGGGGGCAGGATTTCCAACCCATGACTTTAGAGGTGGATGCATACATTTAGTCTATAACTATGGCAAAGCCCCTCCATCTGAACTCACTTCTAGGCAGTGAGCTGTAGGTTCTTCCTGGACTGTTACGTTTTGACTTTTAATTTTTTAAAAGAGTTTTAGATGCAAGTTGTTCACTATTCTTTAGTGCACAGCACACTCTCATCAGCTCATAAGATGCTGAACTCACTTCTAGGCAGTGAACTGTAGGTTCTTCCTGGACTGTTACGTTTTGACTTTTAATTTTTTAAAAGAGTTTTAGATGCAAGTTGTTCACTATTCTTTAGGGCACAGCACACTCTCATCAGCTCATAAGATGCCTCTTTTGCACATTCATGTTTTTTCCTTTTCCCTTTCAACCCTGGTCTGTACCCTTTCTCCTTCCCAGTGCTTGTCATGGGGTCAGTACTCTAGTGCATTTGATATAGGTCTTCAAATATGCACTCACTCAACCTTATAAAATGAGTTTTATATGCTTATGCTTTCATTTTTTCTTTTTAAGTTTTTAAAATTTATTCACTTTAGAGAAGGGTGGGGGAGAGAGGAAAATAAAGAGAAAAGGGGTGGAAGAGCAGGAAGCATCAACTACCTTACTTGTTCATTTATCTAAGGACTCACATGACATTTTACAGCTCATTAGTTACACTTTTCTTTCTCAAATTTGATGAAATTATGTAAAAGGAGACCATTGCTTAAAATATCACTTAAAGTGTAACCAGGCAGTGGCGCAGTGGATAGAACATTGGACTGGGATGCAGAGGACCCAGGTTTGAAACCTGAGATCACTGGCTTGAGCATGAACTCATCTGGCCTGAGTGCAGGCTCACCAGCTTGAGCACTGGGTCACTAGTTTAAGCGTGGGATCATAGACATGGCCCCATGGTTGCTGGTTTGAGCCTAAAGATTTCTGGCTTGAAGCCCAAGGTTGCTGGCTTGAGCCCAAGGTAACTGGCTTGAGCAAGGCGTCACTCACTCTGCTGTATCCTCCCCCGCCCCCCCCCCCACCCCGCCAAAACACACGAGAAAACAATGAACAACTAAGGTGCCACAACAAAGAGTTTATGCTTCTCATCTCTCTCCCTTCCTGCATGTCTGTCCCTCTCTCTGACTCTCTTTGTCTCTGTCACACACACACACACACACACACACACACACACACACACACACACACAAAAAAAAAAAAATTAACCCTTTGAGTAGTTCAAATGTTCATGTATGTCCTCGCTTAAAAAATTAGCAAAACCTCACTACTCAAAGAGTTAAAGTTTCCATTTTTGTTGCTATTTTAAACAGCTCCATTACTCTTACTTTCAAGATGGAATTACTATTATTTCTACAAGTAAAATTGCCTGAAAATTAAATGTATGAAATTCATGTGGGCCCTGGGTGGTGGCTCAATGGATAGAACCTCAGCCTGGCATATTAACATCCCAGGTTCAATTCCCAGACAGGGTACATAGGAGAAGCAACCACCTGCTTCTGTCCCCTTTCTCCTCCTCTCTTCTTCTTCCCCTCCTGCAGTCAGTGGCTCACTCAGTTGGTTCAAACCTGGCCCTGGGCACTGAGGATGGCTTGGTTGGTCTGAGTATTGGCCTCAGGTACTAAAAATAGCTTGGTACTAGAGCACTGGCCCGAGATGGTATTGCCAGGTGAATCCTGGTCAATCCCGATTAGGGTGCATGCAGGAGTCTGTCTCACTATCACTCTCCTCTCACCTAAAAAACAAAAGAAATTCCTAATGCAATTCATTGTAAAATTCAATATAAAATGTATGTAACTTTCTTTAACTTGCAAAAATATTGCAAGCATAAAACAAAAACATCATATTTATATAATCTTTTAATTCTTTATATATATTTTATATACTATTGAAGTAACAAAAAATAATACTGTGTGGGAGACTGCAAGTGGCAAAGTCCTTTTGGTTCGAGGCTTAGCAAAAGGCTAAATTCTTCCCCCCCAGCACTTCCATATTGGCTAAGAAGCTGAGTATTTGCACTCATCCCATCCTCCCACTTCACTTGCTTGCTTAAGTTGCTAGAAGCAATTTACATGCCCTTCCTCTCACCCCTTGTTTGTTCTGATGTTGGCTGATTTCAGTTATACAGGATGGAGGGTGTCTGCACATGGGAGAATTCTTGGGTTGCCTTGGAGATGTGTGACTTTGTATTGGAGACTTCCTTATTTGCATATGGCTATATAATAAAGCAAACCAGGGGCTGTTTTGCTCTGTTCTTGCCATCAGCTTTCAGAGGCCTCCAGATCCCATCCTATTTCTCTTTAAGTCTATTTTCTTCATTCTGCATCGTTCTCACTAAGAATCTGGAATTACTAGCTGTGCTGGTTCATGGCAATACTATACAACATATTTGAAAATTACTAAGTATATAGGTTTTAAAAGTTCTCATCACAAGAAAAAAAATTCTGTAACTATGTGCGATAATGGATATTAATTAGAACATTGTGATCATTTCACAGTATATACAATAATGAGTCATTACATTATATACCTGAGACTAACATAATATATGAAATTTAAAAATTTTAAGAAAAAGCTACGTACATTTAACAAATTTCTGTATGTAAATATCAATAATAAAGCTCATCAATCATTCAACTGAAACCATAAGTCTAACGTATTTGATTTTGTTTTAAACACATTAAAAGATAGGCAAACAATCTTACAATAATTATAAAACTTATCAGCATACTTCTTTTTTCTTAAGTTTATATATTATTTGACTATTAGCTTTATTTTTTTATTTTTCAATTACAGATTATATTCTATGCTATTTTTGTATTAGTTTCAGGTATATAGCGGACTTCTTTACAAAACTATTTGTACAGCTTATTTAGACATTTCTTTTTAAAAACTTTTTACTTTTAATTTACTGTGTTGACATGGTTTCATGTGTCCCACCCAATATAACACAATCTACACACCACATCATGCCCCCCGCCATGCTCCATGCAAAGAAAGTCTCTTTTTATCCCCATTTCACCTCCTTTGTCCGCCCTCCTTCTACCTTCATCCCTCCTTTCCCTCTGGGAATTGCTGCCCTATTTTCTGTATCTATATGTTATGTATATATAATTTGGCTAATCCTTTCACCTTTGATTGCTTTTACTTATATTCCTATTATTTTTCATATTTACCTTCTAATTCTTTAAGGTCAATGATGAGATTCAGTGGTTCAGCTCTTCTGAGGCACATGATCTCTAAAAGCTAGTAAGGAAAAAGTCAAGCATGGAGCTTCCCTGTGGAGTCATCAACCATAATGTATGCCAGAAGAATGAGAACATCCATTTTAAGATGGAAGAAACTGAGGCACACAGCTTTTAAGTGGCTTGTTCCCAAACCTCAAAGAAAATCAGTGGTAGTGCCAGGTCTAGAATGTTAATAACCAGCCTTATGATCTGGTGTTCTTTAGAAATTAGAACAAACATTGGGAGTATGTGGCATGCACTCTAGGGAAGGCATCATCCTCTCTCTGAAGAAAGGTGGCATGCCCACGTATCTTGTCTTATCCCATCTGCCTAACATGGTAAAAACACAGAGCTTAGCAAATCAGCGTCTTTTCTTCCCTTCTCTCTTTTTAAACAATCGTTTATTAAATTATACTGTGCTGTCTGTTTCTTTACTTTTGTCACTTTTTGTGTCTTTCATTACATTATTTTTGTTACCACCATCCATCAGTCAATTCCAAGAGCCAAAGAGAAGAATGCTGTGTTTGCTGGTGTGTTTTGCTCACTTGCAAGGATTATGGGGTAGAGTTAAAAGGCATTGTGATTCCAGGGTCAGATTGACAGGACAGGAGGAAATAAGGCCTTGTTTATTTCACAGAATTGTTCTGAGGGTGAAATGAAAGAGCCTTTATGATCATACCCAATGAAAGGGTTTTTATGACTGCTTTAGTGAGGCTATGTGAACATCGTTATTATTATTATACCACACTATAGAGGAATTATTTTGAAAATGTTGATCCAAACCTTAAAAAAGTTGGTAGGATTTTGGCAGGTTGAACTGGAGAAGAGAATGTGTTGCCGAAGAGGAAACAAATCAAGCAAAGGAACAGAGAGGAGATACGCAAAACATGTTCTGAGAATATTAAGTGTAACTTTTAACTGGAGTGAAAAGAATGTGAGAGATGGTGAGGTGGAAGTCAGGGGCTGCTGTTGTTAAATGTGAGGAGCCTTAAAGGTTCCCATTTTTGTCTTTTAGTCAATTATCAGGTAAGTTATTTTTCTTACTTTAATAGTGGAATTTATGACTCTTTGACCCTTTTGTATACAAGCATTTGATTACTAAGTGCTCATCTTTTTTTTTTCATTGAGTATAAATTTTTAATGAAATATTTTAGTCATACACAAGAGAATTATATTTAGATGACAATGCAATGAATATTCATGGACCTACAACCCAGCTTAAAGAGTCTTAATATAGTACTTTAAGTAGTAGTCCTAAATATAAAAGAGATAAATGTACTAAAATGTTTCAAACCTTATAACAGCTTCAAATTGAGAATTAACCAAGTGTTTAGAAATAGGACATGGTTAGAATGAGATGTCCACTGGCTGGAAACTTGTGTAACCTTCAAAATTATATATACAAACCTTAAGAATTTATGTCAATCTGTTAGCTCATTTTACATGCATTACCTCATTTAATCCCCAGAACAACTCATGAAGTAGGTATTACTATCCTTGTTATTATTTCTTCTGACTGTACAGGTAAAAAAATGTGAGCAACCTGATATTAAATAACTGAATAATACTCCATAATACAGAGATACTGAATAATACTCCATTATACATTTACTTACTGAGAGATATTTTGGTTATTTTAACTTTTGGCATTATAAATAAAGCTGCTCTTTATGTGTTGGTTTTTTATGTAGATGTGTGTCCAAGTCATTTGGATAAATAACAAGAAAAGCAATTGCTAAAGTGTATAGTAAGTCTGTGTTTAACTTCGAAAGGAAATACAAGCCTGTATTTCCAAGTAGCTGTTCTATTTCTGCAGAGTTTTCATTGTTCTGTATTCTTCTTTTTTTTTTTTTTACAAGAACAGAGAGAGTCAGAGAGAGGGACAGACAGACAGGAACAGAGAGAGGTGAGAAGCATCAATCATTAGTTTCTCATTGCTGTTGCGACACCATAGTTGTTCATTGATTGCTTTCTCACATGTGCCTTGACTGCGGGCCTTCAGCAGACCGAGCCACCCCTTACTGGAGCCAGTGACCTTGGGTCCAAGCTGGCGAGCTCGGGGTCTCGAACCTGGGTCTTCTGGCATTTCAGTTCGACGCTCTATCCACTGTGCCACCGCCTGGTCAGGCTGTTCTGCATTCTTGCTAACATTTGTTGGTGTTTGTGTTGGTAACTATTCAATTCTTTGATTGTTTTTTAATTTTTATGTTTATTATTTTACTTTGCAAACAACAAATATTTATATATTTTTTACATAATATGTAGAATTATATATATATATATATATATATATGAATCTATTTTGGGGCTCTCTATGTGTCCCAGTGATCTTTTTGTCCTTTCACTGATATATCACTGTGACTATATTAAGTTTTGATGTACCAAATTTTGAATAAAGCCAATTATCTTTTTATTTCATTTGTACAAAACACACTATTTTAACTTAAAAAAAATAAAATAAAAATCACTTATTGTAAAAATGGTCTAGTCCAGTGGTTCTTAATCTTTTTTGAGGTACCGAACCCACCAGTTTCATATGCGCATTCACTGAACCCTTCTTTAGTGATAAATAAAATATGATTTATTTTTCCAAATTCAAGACATAGGTATATGTTTTTTTACTGATGCACAAAATGAGCCGTGCATGAACATCACCTTGCTCAAAGAACAAAACCAACAAAGTGCATGAACTCACAACAAATTATGGTATTACTTTATTCTGGCCCTCCAAAATATTTTGGCTCCATAAAAGAATTTCAGCCCCCCAAAATATTTTTTTACTATTTTACTAATTAAAAATAAATTCGGATTTTTTTAAGAATTTAACATTTTTTTAATAACTTAATTTTTTAAATTTTAAATTTAATTTGTTTTTTGTCGTTTTGAATCCACAAAATAATTTTTTGAGACCAGAATAAAGCATTGCCCAAATTACATACCTGCAAATCAGTGTGACTTCTGCTGTTGTTTTTGGGAGACCAGTTCAGATATGCGTGGTTTCACCTTGGCAAGTGCTACTCTCATGTCATCTTTACAGCAAAGTCTGTTCCTTTTCTTCGTTTTTATGTCCAGCATCCTCGAAAAGGATTGCTCGCAAAGGTATGTTGTAACAAATGGTATAAAAAATTCCAGGGCTTTCTTAGCAATAACTGGGTACTTTTCCATTTGTCGACACCAAAAAGTTGAGAGTGTTGTTGTTCTGAAGAGCTGCAGTTGAACCTCGCTCTGCTGAATTTCAATGTTTTCATCGAGGTATTTATTCATCATTGACATCCGCTGTCTCAACAGTAAACGTAAATGGCTGTCTCACCCATGCTGGATATGACTCTCTTGTAGGGAAATATCCGTCGAGAGACTTTGCAAGCTCATCTAAGTGCGTGGCTATTGTTTGCTTCAGTTTCATGGGTACAGAACCGTCTCCGATTCCAGACACATCTTCGATCTTACTTACACAGTCGTCCAGAAGGGGAAAGTTTGCGAAGTTATTGTTCTC
This sequence comes from Rhynchonycteris naso, assembly GCA_037038555.1. Taxonomy (NCBI): domain Eukaryota; kingdom Metazoa; phylum Chordata; class Mammalia; order Chiroptera; family Emballonuridae; genus Rhynchonycteris; species Rhynchonycteris naso. Next base: position 32,798,912 of record CM072997.1, on the reverse strand, counting down.
TATTTGTCATTTCCATAACGGTAGTTTTTTTTGAAAAGCCTTCAGGTTTTCTTCCGCTTCCATGATGTTGACTCCACCACCCTGCATCTGCTGATTGAGATTATTGAGAGCTGCGAATATATCAATCATGTACGCTAAAATCACAATGAATTCAGGATTTTTGAAGCAATCTGCATGACAATGTTGCTGTTCTTGCAAAAACAGGGCTAATTCCACACGCATGGCAAAAACACGATTCAGCACCTGTCCCCGGGATAACCACCGAACATTAGAATGGTACAGGAGTACCTCGAATTCAGAGCCCATTTCTTTACACAGCTCACTGAAGATGCGGTGCCTCAGAGCACTCTTTCGCACATAGTTCACACATTCCACCACAGTTTTTAATACATCTGCCATTTTTGGAGGCAAGGTTTTAGTTGCCAACGCATGAATGTGCAGAATACAATGCGTAACAATGATGTGTGGTGCATCAGCTTTTACTAGCGCACCAAAACCAGACTTTCTTCCCAGCATGACTGGAGCTCCGTCTGTACAAACTGCAGAAACCATATCCCATGAAAGATTGTTGTCTCTGAAAAAGTCATCCACAAGCTTCTTCACATCGGCTGCCTTAGTTGTTGTTGTAAGAGGCTTACAAAATAAAAAATCTTCTTTTATCATGTCTTCTTTCACATAGCACACAAAAACAGCAAGCTGGCTTAGATTAGAAACGTCTGTGGTCTCGTCAAGTTGAAGACTGAATTTTGCCGGACTTGAAATTAGATCTGCAACTATTTGAGCCAAGATGTCTTTACTCATGTTCTCTATTCTGTCGCTAATGGTGTCATTTGAAAGAGGAATTTGGGATAATTTACCTTCGGCCGCTGTTCCGAGTATCAGATTCGCCATCTTTAACGCAGCTGGTTTTATGAGTGTTTCACCGATGGTGTGTGGCTTACCCTGCTTTGCAATCAAGTAAGCAACTTCGTACGATGCTGTGAGGATCGGTTTGTTAACGGGTACAAATCCAAGAGCAGGCAGAGTGGCCCTTTCATTGAATCTGGCTCGTTTCACCTTGAATTCAGCAGGCGTTGTGTTCTTGTATTCACCATCTTCATGCAGCTTCAAGAAGTATTCCTTTAGTTTTGCCGGTGCGAGACTAGAGTTGCTCAACTTGGCATTGCATATCATGCAGATAGGACACTGACTCCCATCCTGTTCCGTGATACATGTGAATCCATGTCTTCTGACCACTTTCTTTTTTTGCTCGACATATTTAGTATGGATTAAAATATTAAGAAAGAAACCACACGACGTACAACTACAACAGCCGTTGACTACTGCGTGCACTAAATTCCCTGCAGCACTGGTTGGCCAAGCAATGTAATGTGATCCTCTGCAGCAAGTGATGGCCAAGCAGGGCGTGTCATCACGACTTTACACAAGTGTATCTTTACCTCCGCAGCAGAGGCTTCTCCGAACCCCTGAGACCGACTCATCGAACCCCTAGGGTTTGATAGAACCCAGGCTAAGAATCACTGGTCTAGTCTCTAATGTACATAAACACAAGATCTTTATTTTAAAGATAAGTGGCAGCCTGACCAGGTGGTGGTGCAGTGGATAGAGCATAGAACTGAGACACAGAGGACCCAGGTTTGAAACCCTGAGGTCACCAGCTTGAACACGTGCTCATCTGGCTTGAGTGTGGGATCATAGACATGACCCCATGGTCGTGGGCTTGAGCCCAAAGGTTTCTGGCTTGAAGGTTGTTGACTTGAGCCTAAGGTTGCTGGCTTGAACAAGGGGTCACTCGCTCTGCTGGAGCCCCCCAGTCAAGACATATGAGAAAGCAGCCAATGAACAGCTAAGGTGCCGCTACAGAGAATTGATGCTTCTCATCTCCCTTCCTGTCTGTCTGTCTCTTTTTCTGTCTATCTTTGTTACAAAAAAAAAAAAAAAAAAAGAAAGAAAGTGAGTGGCATACTATTTTAACACTTATCTGTTTTTTCATTTATGTGGTCATGTCTATATCTATATGTCTCTGTATGATATTTAAGTCATTCAGTTTTTCAGTGTTTAAATGATGATACAAGAAACATTGTTTCCTCCCCACCCTCCCCCTTATTTAGTAGACTTCCTACCCCAGACCCAGGAATCCCATTCTCTTCTTAGTCCCTCTTCTGGCATAGGTCAGTCCTCTTTCAAGACTGAGCATTATTTAAACTGTTTTCTATCTTTAATCTCTTCCTTTGTCTGCGATCCTTTAGTCTAAAACCAAGCTCTGACTCTCCCATCAAATAAAGTCCCTCTCTTTTAAATCACTGTCTTTGTAAATTTTAGGCTAGTGTCTACTTCCTTCATTTTTTACGTTCCCCATTTACTTCATACTTCCCTGCTCTCTGTATTTCACCTGAATCACTCTATGCAATCTGTAAGATCCAAGGATGTCATTGACCTTAATTACCAAATCAGGGGTTCTTGGATTGTATGGGGTTATTGTTTCCTTTCTACTCCAGGGTATTTCACTATGTAAATTCTATCAAGGACTTCTCTGGCCAGATCCTCCTGATACATTTGTCTTCCTGGTCTCTAAATGTGGATATCCTCAAAGATCACTCCTTTGTTTTCTCTCTTTATTTATTTTCACTTTTGACAACTTTATGGCTTAAATTACTACTGCTATGCCTCGAATAAGATGGATCTTTCTAGCCTAGACTTTTTTCTTTAAGTTCCAATCTCACTCTGTACCTTCTTGGCAGATGTTTCCACTTGCTTTTCCCTCTGGCACTGCAAACTCAATATATACCAAATGGTTTTTTTAAAACTCTCTTTCAAATATACTCTTCTGTCTGTCTGCAATTTCAGTTAACAGCACCTAAGTACATCATTTTCACCCTGGTCCACCTCTTCTTGTATTTCTACATCTAGTATTTTTCAAATCAGGTTGGTTCTGTATCTATAATGTTTTTTCTACATATCTTCATCAGTACACTTCCCTTGCCTTCATTACCTCTTCATTGAAATATATACCACACCTTTCTTGTCTATTCACCCATTGACGGGCGCTTAGGTTTTTTTCCCATGTCTTGGTTATTGTAAATAATACTACAATGAGCACAGGGGCCCTCTTCATTGAACTTATAACAATAGCTTTCTCACTGATCTTGCCTTTAGCCTCTCAATCTTATGATGATTTTATACATGGCAACCCAAAATCTTCCTAAATGCAGCTTTGTCATCTCCCTCCTTAAAACCTTCTATCTGACTGGTGGTGGCACAGTAGATAGAGCATCAACCTGGGATGCTGAGGTCCCAGGTTTGAAACCCCAATGTCAACAGCTTGAACGTAGGCTCATCTGACTTGAGCGCCAGCTCACTAGCTTGAGTCACAGGTCATCAGCTTGAGCGTGGGGTCATTGATATGATCCCATGATTACTGGCTTTAGCCCAAAGTTGCTGGCTTGAGCAAGGGGTCACTGGCCTAACCTGAGCACACCAGTCAAGGTATGTATGAGAGGCAATCAAGGGACAACTAAAGTGATGCAATTATAAGTTGATGTTTCTCCCTTCCTGTCTCTGTTTCTCAAAAACAAACAAACAAACAACAAAAACCTACCAAGGTCTTCTGGTGCATATACAATAAGATCGTGGCTGGGGTGAAGAATGGAGTGAGGAGCGGGGGAGGTTGCTGTTGTTAAGTCCTTAAATCCAAAAGCCCAGAAGATGAACATCCTAGTTAAATAAGAGAAAGAGAGAGAATTTGCCCCTTCCTCCTTATTGTTGGACCCTTCATATATTAGATGTTGCCCACCCGCACTGGTGAGAACAGATTTCATTTACTCAGTCTACTGATTGAATATGCTAATCTCTTCTGAAACACCATCACAGACATACCCAGAAACAATGTTTACTGGCTCTCTGGGTATTCCTTAGCCATCAAGTTGACACATAAAATTAGCTATCACAAGGTTGTGATATACCCTAGATAATTTTTCTTTTCTCATTGTAATGTAATTCATATATCAAAACATTCATCCTTTTAAAATGTAAAATTTTGTGGTTCTCAATATATTTACAGTTGTGCAATCATCACCACAATCTAATTTCTGAATATTTTCTTTGACCTAAAAAGAAATTCCACACCTATTAGTCATCATTCTCTATTCCTCCCTCCCCAGCAACCAGCCCCTAGCAACCACTAATCCAATTTCAGTCTTCACATATTTGTCTATTCTAAATATTTCATATAAGGGCCTGACCTGTGGTGGCGCAGTGGATAAAAGCGTCGACCTGGGAACACTGAGGTCGCCAGTTCAAAACCCTGCACTGGTCTGGTCAAGGCACATATGGGAGTTGATGCTTCCAGCTCCTCCCCTCTTTCTCTCTTTCTTTCTCTCTCTCTCTCTCTCTCACTCTGTGTCTCCTCTCTAAAATGAATAAAATAAAATTTAAAAAAAGAAATTAAATATTTCATATAAGTAAATCATACAACATATGATTTTATGTGTCTGACTTCTTTCTCTTAGTATAAAGTTTTCATTATGTTGTAGAATATATCAGTATTTCATTTTATTTTTTGGCTGAATAATATTTTAGTGTGTGGATATACCACATTTTATTTATCTATTTGTTGCTAGAAGTTTGAATTGTTTCCACCCTTTTTGGTTATTATAAATGATGCTACTGTGAGTATTCATATATAAGTTTTTGTATGGATATATGGTTTCAATTCTCTTGGGTATATATGTAGGAGTAAAATTGCTGGGTCATATACTAGATGTATGCTTAACTTTATTATTTTTTTTAGCCAAGTGGGTAGAGAGAGAGAAATAAAGAGAGAGACAGACAGGGACAGATGAGAATCATCAACTCGTAATTGCAACACCTTAGCTGTTCATTGATTGCTTTCTCATATGTGCCTTGATTGGTGGCTCCAGCTGAGCTAGTAACCCCTTGCTCAAGCCAGCAACCTTGGGCTCAAGCCAGTGACCATAGAGTCATGTCTGTGAACTCACGCTCAAGCCAGTGACTCCACTCTCAAGCTGGTGAGCCTGCGCTCAAGCCAGTGACCTCAGGGTTTCGTACCTGGGTCATCAACGTCCCAAGCTGACACTCTGTCCACTGCACTACCACCTAGTTAGGCAAGGCTACAAGGGTTTTGATTCACTCTTCATGTGGACTCAGTCAGGAAAGAGGCTGTAAGAAATGTTTACTGTAGTCTTTCTGCTACCATCAATACATCATCAGCATGTCCTCAGTAATTATGTTCTAAATGGAAGGAAGGATGAAATGCTAAATACAAATCACGTGGCACACAATCTTACCTCTGTAGCAGGCTCAAGTGTTTCCCTTGAGTACTAGGAGTATTTGGATAAAAGTTTAAGTTTACTTTAGGCGTCTCCATTCTACCACTACCCTCCAGGCTTGACTCAAATATACTGCTCACAAAAATTAGGGATATTTTGAATATGAAGCTATAGAATATTCCCTCATTTCGGTGAGCAGTGTACTTACTCCTCCAAGTCATCCCCATCTGCATTCATTGCTTACTCCTTGGGTCTCCTGTGGCACTTAGGAGAAACTTCATTGCAGCATCACTCTCCCTAGTAGGACAGATATTACATTATATTGCAAGGAGCCTTGGCATCAACAGAATGGTACTGGGAATCAGAAAGACCTAGGTTTGAATCCTGAATTCTCACCTTTTCCTAGCATTGGGATGCTGGCAAGATACTTTGCCTTTCTAAACTTTAATTTTCTCATCTGCTGAATGTGGACAATAGTGCTGAATTAAGAAAGTTCATCAGAAAAGAAGAGATCAAGAAATGGTAGTGCCTGACCAGGCGGTGGCGCAGTGGATAGAGCATCGGACTGAGATGCAGAAGACCCAGGTTCAAGACCCTGAGGTCGCCAGCTTAAGCGCGAGCTCATCTGGTTTGAGCAAAAGCTCTCCAGCTTGGACCCAAGGTCGCTGGCTCGAGCAAGGGGTCACTCAATCTGCTGAAGGCCCACAGTCAAGGCACATATGAGAAAGCAATCACTAAACAACTAAGGTGTCCCAATGAAAAATTGATGATTGATGCTTCTCATCTCTCTCTGTTCCTGTCTGTCTGACCCTATCTATCCTTCTCTCTGACTCTCTGTCTCTGTAAAAAAAAAAGAAAGAAATGGTAGTAGTCATAGTTATTTTATAGAAGGCAGAAATTGTTTTATTTACTTTCTATTTATAATTCTGATCAATTCAGTGCTTTACACATAAGGGAGCCTGCTAATAAAATAGAAAAACTTACTGTATTTGTGAACAGAGTGAGAAGGGACAGTTTCACCAAATTGCTCCCTGATATGGCCCAAGGAATAAATAGTTGAACAACTAAATAGAAGATCAAGACTGAGAGTTTGTCTGTCTTTTTTCCCCCCTCTTAATTGTGCTAAAATATACATAATACAAAATTTACCATTTAGCCACTTCCCTCATCTTTACATGCAAGAAACATAGTGATAATTATTGTGCATGGAGCCAGAAAGTCTCTAAATCTTCATCAAAAACCTAGTTTTAGGATTTTAAAATTATTCATACTATTTAGTATTTAAGAACCTAGTTGCCTGACCAGGCGGTGACGCAGTGGATAGAGCATAGGACTGGGATGTGGAAGACCCAGGTTCAAGACCCCGAGCTTGCCAGCTTGAGCACAGGCCCATCTGGCTTGAGCAAAAGCTCACCAGCTTGGACCCAAGGTCATTGGCTCCAGCAAGGGGTGGCTTGGTCTGCTGAAGGCCCACGGTCAAGGCACATGTGAGAAAGCAATCAATGAACAACTATGGTGTCACAACGGCAATGAAAAACTAATGATTGATGCTTCTCATCTCTCTCTGTTCCTGTCTGTCTGTCCCTATCTATCCCTCTCTCTGACTCCCTCTCTGTCCCTGTAAAAAAAAAAAAAAAAAAGAACTTAGTTATATCTATTTTTCCTTTTATTAATTTTTATTTTTCAATTATATTTGACATACAATATTATATCAGTTTCCAGTCTGCACCCCAGTGATTAGACATTATATAACTTATTTATTTTATTTTATATTTATTTATTTATTGAGTGTGTGTGTGTGTGTGTTTGAGAAAGAGACAGGGACAAACAGGAAGGGAGAGAGATGAGAAGCATCAATTTGTTGCAGCACTTTAGTTGTTCATTGATTATGTTCTCATATGTGCCTTGACTTGGGGGGCTCCAGCTAAGCAGTGACTCCTTGCTCAAGCCAGCGACTTTGGATTCAAGCCAGTGACCATGGGGTCATGTCTATGATACCATGCTCAAGCGACCTACCCCACACTCAAGCTGGAACTTCAAGGTTTTTAACCTGGGTCCTCAGCATCCCAGGTCAATGCTCTATCCACTGTGCCACCACCTGGTCAAGCAGACATTATATAACTTATTAAGTGATCATCCTAATAAATTTTGTACCCATATGACACCATATATAGTTATTAGAATATTATTGACTATATTCTCTATGCTGTACTTTACAACCCCATGACTATTCTGTAACAATAAAATCTATACTTCTTAATCTCTTCACCTTTTCATCCATCCTCCCATCTGGCAACCATCAAAATGTTCTCTGTATCTGAGTTTGTTTTGTTTTGTTTTTTTGTTTATTTTGTGTCTTAGATTCAATTGTTGATAGATATATATTTATTGCCACTTTATTATTTAAGTTTAAAATATTTTTAATGTTTATTTTATTGACTTTAGAGTGAGGAAGGAAGAAAGAAAGATAGGAACATCGATCTGTTCCTGTGTGTGCCCTGACCAGGAATCAAACCAGCAACTGCTGTGCTTTGGAATGGTGCTCTAACAAACAGCTATCTGGCCAGGGTTATTGTTCATATTTTGATCTTTTAAAAAAAATTCTTTTTAGCCTAACCAGGCAGTGGTGCAATGGATAGAGCGTTGGACTGGAACGCAGAGGACCCAGGTTTAAAACCCTGAGGTCACTGGCTTGAGCGCGGAGTCACTGGCTTGAGCATGAGATCATAGACATGACCTCGTGGTCACTGGCTTGAGCAAGGGGTCACTTGATCTGCTGTAGCCCCCCAGACAAGGCACATATGAGAAAGCAATCACTGAACAACTAAGGAGCCACAACAAATAATTGATGCTTCACATCTCTCTCCGTTTCATCTCTGTCTGTCCTTATCTGTCCCTCTCTCTGTCTCTCTCTCTGTCTCTGTCACACACACATAAAATTCTTCTTAAAGAAGATCCTTTGAGATGGCAAGATGGCGATGAAGTAGGCGGACGTACCAGTTTCCAACTCCCAGAACCAAAGTGGGTTATAACTTGATTTTAAGAACCATCATCTGGATAAACCAACTTTGAACTAAACTAAGTGGACTCTTCAACCAAGGAACACAGAAGAAGCCACGCTGAGACTGGTAGGAAAAGCAAAAACGCGAAGAGGGCTACCCAGCTTCCCAGAGCAAACAGCAGCCCGGAGAGACCCACGTGGCAGGGGGAGAGTTTGGCGGAGAGGGAGGGACCTGGGTCCCAGGAACAAAGCCCCAGCCTGCAGCCCCAGAGCCTAGAAGAGGCGTTTGGACAGTATTGAGCTGTGAAACAAGTGAGGATACTGTTTGTGAAAAAGAGACAGTTTTCTCAGACCCAAGATTCTTCTTAAAGGGACAGCGCAGAAAACCTCTCTCACAACCACTCACCCAGGGCTCCGGGGAATGGGGACAGAGGAAAGGACCAGAGCAGCGGGAAGAGAGTGTGGACTGAAGGCACAGGGACAAACACTCTGAGGGACAGCCACCCTAACCCCTGGGCTAAGTCACTTCCCTAATCAAAAACGAATATTTCCCCTGGAACTAGCCATACCAGCAAAGGGAGACAGGACACCAGCCAAACGAGCTCTCCTGCGGCACTTAGAGCAGAGCTGCTTAGAGGGAGGGAGCTACCAGGACTACAGTATGGAGTGTTAGGGTCTGAGCTGCAGTGCACCCACCCACACTGCTGAGGGCTTGCTGGGGGGATGGTGGCAGCGGGACAGTGAAATGCGATTCTGTCGGTGGGGGCGGAGGCCCAGCTGGTATGAGCTTGGTCTAGCCCAGCAGGGGTGGAGGGACGCGCGAAAGAGGTCCGACAGCTGTGGGTCCGCCTGTAGTCCCACCTACGGGGTAAAAGTGGGAGGCCAGGAACAGGCAGAGAGGAGCTCTGCAACCCTGGACCCTGCGCAAGCCAGCCCTGACTGCAGGGGCAGGCCAAAGACCAGGGAGAGGCAGAGGCTCGCGGCTGAGAGCACGCCAGCAGCCCCGCCTGGCCTGAGAAACCATGGTTTGCCGTCCTGCGTGCATGAATTGGCTCTGAATGCGGGGGCGGGGCTAGAGCCCTGGATGAGCGGAGGCTCGCAGCTAAGTGCATGCTAGCAGTCCCGCATGGCCCGATAAACCGTGGTTTGTGACCCTGCGCAGGCGGGCCCTGGCCTCGAGGGCAGGGCTATGGCTCCAGACAGGTGGAGGCTCACAGCTGAGTGCACGTCAGCAACCCCGTCCAACCCAAGAAACTGTGGCGAGCAGGCTCTGGCTGCTGGGGCTGGGCGGAAGCCCGGAAACAGGCTGGGTCCACAGCTGAAAAGGTGCCCACCTCTACCCTTGGTGCTGAGGTTTGTGGCTTGAGTGCAGTGCGCAACCCAACCTGTAGGGGCAAGGCGAAGGCCCAGGCAGCCTGAAGCTTGTAGAGCCGGGCACCAGAACACAGCCCCTCTCGCGGAGGAGAGGCGGAAATCACAGCAACAGCTGCAGTGGGCCGGCACTGGCAAAGCCCATACCCAACCGCCATAGGCAGTGGCAGAGGGGGTGGCGGGCCTACAGACAGACCACATCTAGAGAACACAAAGGCAACACCCATTGGACTCCAGTGGCCACAACCTTCTTATACACAGACAAAATGGGCAGGCAGAGAAATGCAATCCAAATGAATCAAGAGAAATCCACAGAGAAGGACCTGAATGAACCAGATATAACCAAATTAAAAGATGCAGAATTTAAAAAAATGATAGTTAGGATGTTCAAAGAGCTTAGAGCAACAATGAATAGTCATTACAAACACCTAAATAAAGAGATAACAAGTATAAAAAAGGAAATTGAAATAATAAAAAAGAATCAGACAGAAATGACAAATACAGTATCCGAAATGAAGACCACAATGAAAGGATTAAAAGCAGGATGGATGAGACTGAGGGTCGAATCAGCGAATTAGAGGACACAATAAACAAAGGCACAGAAGCAGAGCAGAAAAAAGAAAAGAGACTCAGAAAATGTGAGGAAACTCTAAGGGAGCTCTGGGAAAACATGAAGAGAAATAACATCCACATCATAGGGGTTTCTGAAGAAGAGTAGAGAGATCAAGAAATAGAAACTTTGTTCAATCAAATCATAGCAGAAAACTTCCCTAAATAAAGGCTGGAAAACATTTCACATGTTCAAGAAGCACACAGAACTCCATTAAAGAGAAACCCAAAGAAATCTACACCAAGACACATCATAGTTAAAATACCAAAGCTAATGGATAAAAAGAAAATTTTAAAAGTTGCTAGAGAAAAAAAAGGCTATCACCTACAAAGGATCCCCCATAAGGATGACATCTGACTTCTCAACAGAAACACTTGAGGCCAGAAGGAATGGCAAGATATATTCAAAGGAATGCAGAACAAGAACCTACAACCAAGACTACTTTCTCCAGCAAGACTAACGTTTAAAATTGAAGGAGAAATAAAGAGCTTCCCAGACAAAGAAAGCCTCAAGGAATTCAATAAAACCAAACCAATTCTGCAAGAGATACTAAAGGGCCTGTTGTGAACAGTTCAAAGGGAGGAAAGAATATAGCAAAAGAAGAATACAGCTTTAAAAGATAAAATGGCAATAAACAACTACATATCAATAATAACCTTAAATGTAAATGGATTAAATGATTGAATCAAAAGACATAGGGTAGCCGTGTGTATAAAGGAACAGGACCCATACATATGTTGTCTACAAGAGACACACATTAAAACAAAAGATGCACATAGACTGAAGGTAAAAGGATGGAAAAACATATTTCATGCAAATGGAAATGAATAAAAAGCCGGAGTAGCAATACTTATATCTGACAAAATACACATTAAAACAAAGGCTGTAGTAAGAGATAAAGAAGGACACTACATAATGATAAAGGGAACAATTCAACAGAAAGATATAACTATTATAAATATCTACGCACCAAATATAGGAGCCCCGACATACATAGCAGACTTTGATGATTATAAAGGGCGAGATTAACAGCAATACTATAAGAGTAAGGGATTTCAATGCCCCACTAACATCACTGGATAGATTCTCAAGAAAGAAAATTAATAAAGAAACAGCAGACTTAAAGGATACACTAGATCAACTTGATTTAATAGATATCTTCAGAACTTTTCACCCTAAGGCTGTAGAATATTCATTCTTCTCAAACTCTCATGGTACATTTTCTAGGATAGACCACATGTTAGGACACAAAAATGGTCTCAACAAATTTAAGATTGAAATCATATCAAGTATTTTCTCTGATCACAATGCCATGAAACTAGAAATTAACCACAAAAGAAAAACTGAAAAATACTCAAACACTTGGAAACTAAATAGCATGTTATTAAATAATGAATGGATTAACAATGAGATCAAAGAAGAAATAAAAAAGTTTTTAGAAACCAATGATAATGAGCATAAATCAACTCAAAATTTATGGGACACAGCAAAAGCAGTACTGAGAGGGAAGTTCATTGTACTACAGGCATATCATAAGAAGCTAGGAAAAGCTCAAATAAGCAACCTGACCCTGCATCTAAAAGAACTAGAAAAACAACAACAAATAAAGCCAAGGACCAGTAGAAGGAAGGAAATAATAAAGATCAGAGCAGAAATAAATGATATAGAGGCTAAAGAAACAATACAGAGGATTAATGAAACCAAGAGCTGGTTCTTTGAAATGGTAAATAAGATTGATAAACCTTTAACTAGACTCACCAAGAAAAAAAGAGAGAGGACTCAAACAAATAAAATTAGAAAGGACAGTGGAGAAATAACAACTGACACAACATAAATACAAAGTATTTTAAGAAAATGCTATGAAGAACTCTATGCCAAAAAATTAGACAACCTTGGTGAAATGGACAAATTTCTTGAATCATATAATCTTCCAAAAATCAATCTGGAAGAATCAGAACACCTAAACAGACCAATTACAACAAATGAGATAGAAACAGTTATCAAAAAACTCCCAAAAAACAAAAGTCCTGGGCCTGATGGCTTCACAAGTGAATTCTACCAAAAATTCAAAGAAGAGCTAACTCCTATCCTCCTCAAGCTATTTCAAAATATTTAAGAGGAAGAAAGACTTCCAAACTCCTTTTATGAGGCGAGCATAATTCTGATCCCAAAGCCGGGCAAAGACAACACAAAGAAAGAAAATTATAGGCCAATATCCCTGATGAATTTAGATGATAAAATTCTCAACAAAATAATAGCCAACCGGATCCAGCAATATATGAAAAAAATCATACACCATGATCAAGTGGGATTTATTCTGGAGAGGCAAGGCTGGTTCAATATTCGCAAATCAATCAATGTGATTCATCACATAAACAAAAGAAAGGACAAAATTCACATGATAATTTCAATAGATGCAGAAAAAGCATTTGATAAAATCCAGCACCCATTTATGATCAAAACTTTCAGTAAAGTAGGAATACAGGGAACATTCCTTAACATGATAAAGGCCATCTATGACAAACCCATAGCAAACATCATACTAAATGGGCAAAAATGAAAAGCAATCCCCTTAAGATCAGGAACCAGGCAGGGGTGCCCTTTCACTACTCTTATTCAACATAGTTCTGGAAGTCCTAGCTACAGCAATCAGTCAAGAAGAAGAAGTAAAAGGCATCCAAATTGGAAAAGAAGAAGTAAAACTGTCATTATTTGCAGATGATATGATATTGTAAATAGAAAACCCTAAAGTCTAGTAAAAAAAACTACTGTACCTGATAAATGGATTCAGCAAGGTGGCAGGATATAAAATTAATACTCAGAAATCAGAGGCATTTTTATATACCAACAATGAACTGTCAGCAAAGGAAATTAAGGAAACAATTCCCTTCACTATTGCAACCAAAAATATAAAGTACCTAGGAGTAAATTTAACCAAAGAGGTTAAGGACTTGTACTCGGAAAATTATAAAACATTGATAAAAGAAATCAAGGAAGATACAAACAAGTGGAAGCATATACTGTGCTCATGGTTAGGAAGAATAAACATCATTAAAATGTCTATACTACCCAAAGCAATTTATAAATTCAATGCAATACCAATTAAAATACCAATAACATACTTCAAAGATATAGAACACATATTCCAAAAATTTATAGGGAACCAAAAAAGAACACGAATAGCCTCAGCATTCTTAAAAAGGAAAAATAAAGCAGGAGGTATCACTGTTCCAGATATCAAGGTTTACTACAAGGCTATTGTACTCAAGAGAGTCTGGTACTGGCATAAGAACAGGCACATAGATCAATGGAACAGAACAGGGAACCCAGAAATAATCCCACACCTTCATGATATTTGACAAAGGAGGAAAGAACATACAATGGAGTAAAGACAGCCTCTTTAACAAATGGTGTTGGGAAAATTGGACATCTACCTGCAAAAAAATGAAACTAGACCATCAACTTACACCATTCACAAAAACAAACTCAAAATGGTTAAAAGACTTAAACGTAAGCCGTGAAACCTTAAGCATCTTAGAAGAAAACATAGGCAGCAAGCTCTCCGACATCTGTAGCGGCAATATATTTGTTGAATTTTCTCCACAGGCAAATGAAATAAAAGGAATGATAAACAAATGGGACTATATCAAACTAAAAGGTTTTTGCACAGCTAGACAATAAGAACAGAATAAAAAGACAAACCACACGATGGGAGAACATATTCGACAACATGTCTGATAAGGGGTTAATAACCAAAATTTATAAAGAACTTATAAAACTCAACACCAGGAAGACAAACAATCCAATCAAAAAATGGGTCAACGAAATGAATAAAATTTCTCCAGAGAGGGCATACAGATGGCCAATAGGCATATGAAAAAATGCTCAACATCACTAATCATTAGAGAAATGCAAATTAAAACCACAATGAGATATCACCTCACACCAGTCAGAATGGCGCTCATCAGCAAAACAACACAGAACAAGTGCTGGCGAGGATGTGGAGAAAAGGGAACCCTCCTGCACTGCTGGTGGGAATGCAGACTGGTGCAGCCACTGTGGAAAACAGTATGGAGATTCCTCAAAAAATTGAAAATCGAACTGCCTTTTGACCCAGCTATCCCACTTTTAGGAATATACCCTAAGAACACCATAGCACTGTTCGAAAAGAAGAAATGCGCCCCCATGTTCGTGGCAGCATTGTTCACAATAGCGAAGATCTGGAAACAGCCCAAGTGTCCTTCAGAGGACAAGTGGATTAAAAAACCTTGGTACATATATACTATGGAATTCTACTCAGCCATAAGAAATGATGACATCGGATCATTTACAATAAAATGGATAGACCTTGATAACATTATACTGAGTGAAATAAGTAAAACAGAAAAACACTGAGAACAGCATGATTTCATACATAGGTGGGACATAAAAGCAAGACTATGAGACATGGACAAGAGTGTGGTGGTTACGGGGTGGGGGAGGGAAAAGAGGGAGGAAGAGGGGGGAGGGGAGGGGCACAAAAAAACCAGATAGAAGGTGACAGAGGACAATTTGACTTTGGGTGATGGGTATGCAACATAATTGAATGATAAAATAACCTGGGGATGTTTTCTTTGAACATATGTACCCTGATTTATTAATGTCACCCCATTAAAATAAATAAATAAATAAGTAAATAAATAAATAAAAGAAGATCCTTTAACATTTCATGTAATTCTGGTTTGATGGTGATGAATTCCTTTAGCTTTTTTTGTCCTGGAAGATCTTTATATGTCCTTTGATTCTAAATGATAGCTTTGCTGCTGGGTAGAGGTTTGCTTAGTTGTAGGACCTTGCTTTTCATCTCTTTCAATATTTCTTGCCAATCCCTTCTGGTCTGCAAAGTTTCTATTGAGAAATCAGCTGACAGCTTCATGGAAAATCCCTTGTTTTTCCCTTGCTGCTTTTAAGATGTTCTCTGAGTCTTAAATCATTTGCATGGGCTTCTTTGGGTTCATCTTGTTTGGGAATCTCTGTGCTTCCTGGAGTCTATATTCTTCATTAAGTTAGGGAATTTTTCTGTCATTATTTTTTTTAATAAGTTTTCAGTTTCTTGCCTTTTTTTCCAGACCCCATGATGTGAATGTAGGTATGCCTAAAGGTGTCCCAGAGGCTCCTTACACTATCCTCATTTTTTTTGTATTTTTTTTTAATGTTCTGATTGGGTGCTTTTTGCTTTCTTATATTTCAAATTGCTGATTTGATTCTTAGCTTCATCTACTCTAATGTTGATTCCTATAAATTATTCTTCATTTCGGTTAGCAAGTCCTTCATTTCTGACTGGTTCTTTTTTATGGTTTCCATGTCCTTTTTTACACTGTTAAAGTTCTTACTAAGTTCATTGAGCATCTTTATAACCAGTGTTTTAAACTCTGCATCTGACAGCGTTCTTGTCTCCATTGTGTTTAGCTATTTTTCTAAAGTTTTGTTTTATCATTTGGGACATGTTTCTTTTTCTCCTTTTTTTGGCATCCTCCTGTGTTTGTTTCTATGTATTAGGTAGAGCTGCTATGTCCCCTGGGCTTGGTAGAGTGGCCTTATACAGTAAGTGTTCTGTAGGGTCCAGTGGTACAGCCTCCCCAGTCACCCAAGCTGGGCACTCCAGGTGTGTTCCTCCCACCTCCATGTGGGCTGTGTGCATCCTCTTCTGGTGGCTGAGCCTTGATTGCTGTTGATAATTGATGGAAAGGATTTACCCCCACTCTGATCAGCTGCCAGGACTGTCTGTGACGACCAAGCACCGTGGAGGAGCAGCTGTGCAGGAATTCACCCCACAAACCAGGATTTACTTCAGTGGCCCTTCGGTGCCTGCTGAGTCTGCCCCTTGAGTGGAGGTGGTGGAGCGGTGTTTTAACATGGTCATAGAGTGCACTGGCTTTGGTGCCTCCTGGGAGTTGCAGGTCAAGGTCAGTCACTGCCTGTTTTCTGCCCAAGGCCACCCAACATGAGCTACAAATCAATCTGCAGATGGCTGCTACTTGTGCTGGGTTTGGAGGTACCCAGGTAAGGCCTAGCTGTGAACCAATGCTGTCTGCTGCTAATGCAAAACCTGGAGTCACTTAGTGAGAAGTACACGGCCCGCTAAGGCCACATGCTGCTTGTTTGAGAGATTTTAAGAAAATCTAAAGCATGAGCCAAGAGAGGCTTTTGTATAGAAAAGCCACTGGAAACAGCTTGGATTGGGCCTATGGGTAGGGTGGGGCAAAGTCCAAGGAAATCACCTGGGTATGGCTAATGGTGTTAACCAGATTGATGGAGACTCAGACATAGTACCTGCCTGCCAGCTGTGTGTGTGTGTGTAGGTAGTCTCAGTAAAGGAACTATGGCCACTGCCAGTACTTTCATCTGGCAGAAAGCTCCTCCTCCAGCTCTTGCCCTGACATCAGACATTTAGTTCCTCCCCGTATGTCCCTGGTGCCTTTTGCAGTGCTGCCCCAGCACTAATGCTCAGAGCAAGCGAGTCTGAGTAAGTCAGTGTGTGGGCCCTTTCGGGGAAACTGCCTAGGATACCAGCAGCCCTCAATCTCACTCAGTCACAATCCCCCCTTTTTTTTTTTTTTTTGACAGAGACAAAGTGAGAGAGTTAGAGGGAGGGACAGATAGGGACAGACTGTCAGAAAGGGAGAGAGATGAGAAGCATCAATTCTTCGTGTGGCACCTTAGTTGTTTATTGATTCCTTTCTTATATGTGCTTTGACAGAGGGGCTCCAGCTGAACCAGTGACCCCTTGCTCAAGCCAGTGACCACTTGCTCAAGCCGAATGAGTCCGCTCTCAAGCCGATGACCTCAGGGTTTCAAACCTGGGTCCTCTGCATCCCGATCCGGTGCTCTATCTACTGCGCCACCGCCTGGTCAGGCCCCACTGTTTTTTACAGTGAAAAGTGGTGAAGACTCCTCTTTCTGTCACTGGAACCTAGGACTGGGGGGCCAGGTGTGGTGCTGGGACCCCTCAATCCTCAGAGGGGAACTTTGCATCAGTAGAGATAGTTCTCCTGATTTTTATCTGCTGCACGTGAGTGTGGGACCAGCAGGTTCACGTCTCCATCCCTCCTACCAGTCTCAGTGTGGCTTCTTTAAATCGTTAGTCGTAGGACTTTCATTTAGCTAGATTTTAGGTAGTTCTGAATGATGGCTGTCCTGTAGTTTACTTATGATTTTGATGTGGTTGTGAAAAGATGCAAGTGCCACATTTACCTATGCTGCCATCTTGACCAGAAGCCCCATCTTAATCATTTTTAAATGTGCAATTTAATGGCAATAGATACATTTACACTGTTGTGCAACCATCACCACCAAGGTTTGTGTTTCTTAAACACCGAAATTCTCTGGATGATACCTAGGGTTCAGAAATGGCACTTTTAACACATTTGTTAATAATGCATCATAAATTTTACTTTATTTTCAGAGGTAAAATATCTAAGATTCTTCTCAGAACTCTGCACATTTGAATTAGCTGAATTATAATGTAGTGACTTAGAGCTAAACTCGCTGGTTTAAATTTTGGCTCATTGTGTGACCTTGGACAAATTACCTAATCTTTCTCTATGTTAGTTTTCACTTCTTAAAAGAGAGGTCATGGTAATAGTATTTATCTTAGAGACTCGGGATGATTATGTGAGTAAAGCGTGCTTGGCACATAGTAATTTTGATATAAATGTTAGGTATTGTTTTTATTTTTTTTTTGAAATAATGTCTTCAAAGTCGCTTTCTGGCTGGACTGAATGTGCTGTGAGGGCGGAGACTTCATCAGTTTTGTTTACTCTTAGTTAAGGCCCTTGCAGATACCTTAGATCCCTCCTGATCCTCCTCTTCCTCCACTTCTTTTTTTGCCTTAAAAATATTTCTTTTTTATTTGTACATGGACTTATTGAGAGAAGATTAAGATGGCTGACTGCTTACTATTCATGAGGGTTTCTTTGTATTATTTTAAAACTTAAGTGAACTTGAGAAAGGAGGTTGTTGGAAATATTGAAACTTTCTTTTTTGACTTATGGAGGGGGGTGACTCAAGGGAAAGGCTAAAACACCCAGTGCCCTCCAGGAGTTCATTTGTAAGAGTCCTTGGCTCTATCTGGGAAGAATCTACAGTGGGAAAGTTATGTGCCTACCTTTAGGAGGCGCTGTTTATCAGGATTATCCTAATGCCAAGGAAGGGGAAGGGAAAAGGCAGCAATGACATCAGCAGAAAATTAATACCAAACCCGAAGATCCAGTTTTCATTTGCATAGCCAGCAATGTCTTGAGTTTTCTTCCCGCGTAAATGTGAGTTGTTTTGGAGCTTGGAGCATGCAGAGGATTCTAATTTCTTTAAAACTTTGTTTTGAAGTAATTTCCTCAAGGACCACTTACTTACAGAGGAGCAGTGGAATTTGATTTGAAGGTATGTAAATAACACTTTTCCTCCCAGCCGGGGACCTTACACTCCAGCATTTTTCCTTGCTTTGTGTCATAGAAACTTGAAAAAATTCATTTTCAGCAATAACACTATTTCTGCCTGAATTTATTAGCTGTCCTAGGAAAAATGGAAGTTTAAAAAGCCCCAGGAAGGTTCTGACACAGCCTTTTCCTGATAGAAATATGCTAGTCTATTTGGTTCTATGTTCTCTTTCTTTTTGAAAGTAGTTTCTTGTTTCAAAATAGCCAAGTCTTACATAGTGAATATATACCTCATCCTTATATTATGAATAATAATACATTGAAAACTTTTTTCAATTTATTGCTGTTTTGATTAGAACGAAATTTAGTGTAGAAAATACCACAGTTTATGAACTGGTCATGTGGAAATATTGACTTTGTTAATTTGTGACTTTCTACATTGATTTGAGCAACTCTTGTCCCTTTATTTCTGGGGTCGAGGATTATGGCGGCTCTTACTGTGGGTACAAACCTGTTTTGTTATTGTTAGCAATATCACCCCATTGTCCTAGGGTTGGTGGGCACTTCAGAAATACAGACTTCCAGATTGCTTTATTTCCAAAATGTAGCATAGACCTGGCCTGGTTGTTCAGTTGGTTAGAACATCGCCCCAATATCCCATGTTGTGGGTTTAATCCCTGGTTAGAGAATATACAAAAATCAACCAATGAGTGCTCACTTCAGCAGCACATACACAAAAATCAACCAATGAATTAATAAATAAGTGAAACAACAAACAGACGTTTCTCTCTCTTTCCCCCTTATTATCACTCTCTATAAAATCAATAAATAAAAATTTAAAAATAAATAAAATGTGGGACATAAATCTAAGTGCTATTTCTGCCATTTGATGGGAATAAATTAAGAACTCCAACCAGGAGCAATTGTGCTGAGTTGTCCTCCATTTTGACTAGCTTCTACAGGGACATTTTAATTTAGAGAAATGAGAGTAAATGAGTTCCAAAAACACTCCCCCGAGACCCCCTAAAGGTTAACATACAAGTGTTTGGGTTGAGTTTTCTGGGGTATTGGTTGCTAAGGGGAACACACAATAATTTTTCAGCACTTCTAGGAAAGTCTAATGCCTGGAACAGAGGAGGCTGAAACAGAGAGGGCCTGGAAAGTTAAGGTGTATGTGTCTTCACTCTATAACACCCTACCCCACCTCTCTGTCTCCTTTAGACTGGCCACCATGTCATTGCAGGGTCAGAGTTGGATTTCCAGTTCAGATGATAATGGTAGAGAGACCTTCCGCAGGAAGCTTCTGATTATTGATTCAAACCTGGGGGATCAAGAAGTGGAACAACTAAAGTTTCTCTGCCAAGACTTCATCTCCCACAAGAAGCTGGAGAGGTCCGAGTCAGCTTTGGATATTTTTGATCATCTTATGGCAGAGGAGCTGCTGAGTGAGAAAGACACCTTCTGCCTAGCGGAACTCCTCTATACCATGAAGCCGAGTTTACTTAAGCACTTGAACTACACCAAAGAGCAAGTAAAGAGTTTGCTGCCTACCCAAAAGAAGATCTCTCTGTTCAGGTGAGGAGGGGTCTGTGATCGAGACAAGAGGTTTTCTAGTTAGTGTTCATTCAGGCCATTGGGGTCTGAAAGGAGACTGGGATTAAGATCTCTTTCTTATCTACCTCTTTGGATCTACACTAGGAGATTTTTCAGCTCTAGGTACTATTGAGAGAGAGAGGTTGGGACTCTCAGGACCTGGCAGTGGCTTCCCTTTGTTTTGCTTCTTATTGCCGAGGAAAGCCCACTTCAGCGTAGTGGGCCTATGCTTTTCTCTTTCACAATCTCCACACCCTCAGATGACCCTTTCTTCTTGGAGCCACTGGGTGTGTCTGCCTATATTCAGTGATTTGAGAAGAAAAGAATGCATACTTGCAGCAAAATCAACAAAGTGAAAATAGTGTCTGTGAGGTAGGGAGGGATAACATTTATGCTGTGTCCAGTTGCATTTTGGGGGTGAAAGAAAGGTAAAATATTGGTACCAGGCCTATCATGGTCAGACCTTAGACGACACTATTTTATATAGTCACTGACATAGTATCTTCAGAGAACCTCACAGACTGGAGCACTCTAGGTGTTATTTTATCTAATTGCCTGAGTGATTATGTCCCTCATGCTTCATTACTTGGACTGGCTCCCAGAACCTGAGCTATCTTCGGGCCAGTGAGGGAATTCTGGAAATCATTCATTCCACTCTGTGGTGAAACAGCTGAGGAATGGTCTCTGCCATACAGGGGTATTAGTGTGTGAATGAAATAGCCAGTTTTCCTGGTTATTCACTATATGACTATCCAGAAGTTGGGGTAGCATCCTTCCTCTTTCAATAGTGGGCACCACATTGCCTGGCATCTGGTTCTCTCTGACAAGGGTCTGTACCAGTGATGGGCAATCTTTTGACCTTGGTGTGTCAAAATTCGCCAAAAAACTGAGCATAACTCAGGTGGTGTGTCACTTCAAGAAAAACGGCCTAACCGGAAGTCCCAGAACTAGACGCTCTGTGCCGGAGTTCTGTTGTTTTGGCCTACAGACCTCCGGCACAGAGTGTCTACACTACAGCAAATGTTTTATCCTCGGCTACTGCACCTGGCCCTGCAGGAACCGAGGATGAAACGTCATTCTCGGCATGCGGCCCCATACTTCTCTGGTATGTGGCCACTGTCATCGAAAATGGCTACACGTCATAATTTCGCAATCACGGGTCTATATAGTAATCCTGAATTTCTACAATGGAGTTGGGAGACGGAAGGCAAAATTGTGTTTTATGCTCTCCTAGCATTGGATTTGGAATCAGAAGACCTGTTCCTACTGTTTACTTGTGTTATTTTAATTTAATAAGTCACTTTGAAGCTCAAAGTTTTAGTTTTTAAATCTATAAAATGGAATGAATAATTGTCTACTCACGAGGTTGTGATAATTTACGTGGGAGAAAACGCTTGTGAAAGCACTGGACTTACTGTGCTGTCCTCTGCAAGTGTGAGCTTTCATTTGTCTCTTTGTGTGTGTGTTTTAGGTATCTGCTCTACGAACTTTCAGAAAGCATCAACTCAGAGATGTTAAAGAGCATGATCTTCTTTCTGAAGGAGTCCTTACCAAATGTCCAGATGGTGAGCAGGTCATATAGAATGGGCTCTTTGTGAGCATTGCCTTTTCGGTGTTTGGGAAGTTGATAAAAAAGGTTTTCAAGACAATTTATTTTTTGCGGGCGACAATATCATACAATGGTTTGGAATGTTGACTTTGGTGTCAAATAGGCCTGGATTCTAGTGCTGGTTCTGTGACTAGCTCCTCCATATGTGAGGCTAGTGATTGAACATTTCTGAGTCTCCATCTTCTCATACACCATACCACTCCCTTCCAAATTCATCGGAAGGAATCAGGAAAAACAACGTACATAAAACATTAGCAAATGGACACATAGTAGCCATGCTGTAATTGATTAACTACTGTTGGCATCCACTGTGTTTTATGATACAGAAATGTTCAGGGCACAAGAAAGAAATAAGGAGGTGGGAAATAATGGCGGAGTGGGAATTAGTGATTCATCATTTATATTAATTGAGAGGTCTGAGGAAGTAGTATATCCTTGCCAGTGGACTTTGCAGTGTCTCCTATGTAAGTTTTCTGTGAAAATCAAATGAAACAAAATTTGAGGATGTGTTTTATAAGGGCTGTATAGGTGCTTTGAGCTAATAGTAATGTTTTTAAAATTCATATAATGCTATTTGCTGATATTCTTACTATATTGGCCACATTTGCTAATATTCTTGCTACAATGGCAGAAAAGGGGCTGCATATCTCTCTTCCAGGCCTCAAAACTTTATTTATACACCACACACACACACATTTTTTTTTAAGTGAGAGAGGGAGAGAGAGACAGACAGGGACACAGACAGGAAGAGAAAGAAATGAGAAGCATCACTCATAGTTGCAGCACCTTAGTTGTTCACTGATTGCTTTCTCACGTGTGACTTGACTGGGAGACTCCAGATGAGCCAGTGACCCCTGGCTCAAGTCAGTGATCTTGGGCTCAAGCCAGCAACCATGGGATCATGTCTTTGACCTTATTCTTAATCTGGAGACCCCGTGCTCAAGCTGATGAGCCTGTGCTCAAGCCATTCACCTCAAGAGTTCAAACCTGGGTCTTTAGCATCTCAGGCTGATGCTCTATCCACTGCACCACTGCCTGGTCAGACTATATATTTTTTCTTTTGACTCTAATAGCAGCTTGTGAGTTAGCAAGTTAGTTAATTTCAGAAGGGACTAATTTTCAAAACTTTACCCTGTGACATGACTTTAATTGTGTCATTCAATCGCCATTTTTATTAGATCCTAAGTTATATAACATTTGATAACATGAACAAATGCATGTGACATGTATGGAAATTATGAAATATAATGCTTAGTGAACACTCATAAATTTCCCCATCCAGCTTGCTAATGAGAACCCAGCCAATGCTATTGAGCCTACATGTGTAGCCCTCCTATATCACATGATCCTCAAGCAACTGATATTGACAAATAACTTTTTTTTGTTCCAAAAAATAATTAAAGAATGGGAAGCCATTTTATATATGGTAGGTTAAATAAAGACCATGTTAGTAAATCATGATTTTTGGTGTCAGACCTGTAGACCTGAGCAGGTTATTTTATTTCTCTGTTTTGGCCACACTCTTTGAGTCCCTTTTTTCCCTTTTCAGAGCCCTCAGTGATTTTAGCCTTTTGCGTTTTTTGATTGCTCATCTGTACAGGTCTCTTTCTCCCAAAGATTGGTTGTGAGTTCTTCCAGAGTGGGGACTAAGTCTACTCATCATTTTAGCCCCAGACCCTTGCAGAATCTGTTACAAAATGGTGTTGTGAATAAAAACATGAAAGAATAAGGTGATGCAACCCACCCCCTTATCTTGCCTTCTGAAAGAAGTGGTCCAAACACTTTTTGTTTATATGGTTTTTACAAAGAGTAACTGGGGAATTAGCTGGATGAACTAAACCACCACAATGGGAATGTGCAAAGATACACTTAAGACATTCTCATAGTTGTTGCCTCTTGTCAGAATCTATTCATTTTCTTCCTTAGATAGTCCCTAGAGGTATTGATATCCTTCTGTTATGGTTTTTTAAAATATATATATATATATATTTTAATTTTATTTTTATCTTCTTATTCTTTAAGAAACCCCCCCCAAAATATAAGTACAGAAAATGACATAAAACAAACATACAGCTAAATGAATTATTATAAGGCTAATACCCTTAAAACCTTCACCTGAGTCAAGAAATTGAATTTTGCCAGCCATTCCAGAAAGTCCTCCATTTGCCCCATCCCAATCAAAGCCCCTTCCCACTTTCTAGAGGTAACCACTATCCAGGCTTTTATAGTAACCATGCTCTTAAGTTTCTTTATGGTTTTATCAATTGCTTGTGCATCTCTAGATAGCAATTCAGTCTTGACCAGTGTTTTCTTTTGAGTGTCTTTTAATGATAAGTTAAATTCCCCTCCCACAATCCCTTTCCTTTTTTTTTTTCAAGTTTGTTGATTGATTTGGGAAAGAGAGACAGAGAGAGATATCAATTTGTTGTTCTACTTATTTTTGCATTGGTTGATTCTTTTATGTGCCCCAACGAGGGATCAAACTCATAATCTTGGTATACTGGGATGATGCTCTAATCAATTGAGATACCTTGCTAGGGCTTTCCCACAATCTCTTTCTTTTGCTTATAATTTATCTGTTGAAGAACCTTATGACCCATAGAATTTCCCCTAGTTTAGGTTGTGCTGATGTGTGTGCTTGGTGCGGTTCAGCCTGCTCCTCTGTCTTCTGCATTTCCTAAAACTTGGCTACTGGATCCAGAGGCTTTATAAGACTCAGGATAGAACCTTTTGTCAAGAACATAGTGGTCTTGTGTTGCATTCTTTAATTGGGAGGTACACCATTTCCTCTTTTTGATATTAACAACTGTTGATGTTTAACAATTTTATATATTGGTTCTTTGGGGGTTGTGAATGGGGATTTTTATTTTATTTATTTTATATTTTAATTTATAATTTAAAATTTTTATTTAGAAAATTAACTTTAACACAGTGACATTGATCAATAAGTGTACATAGGTTTCAAGTAAACATTTCTAGAGCATTTGAACTGTTGATTATGTTGTATACCCATCACCCAAAGTCAAATCATTTTCTGTCACCTTATATCTCTCCCTTTTTACACCCTTCCCCTCACCCCCTCTCCATCTCTGTATCCCACAACCCCTTCCTCCTGGTAATGACTTTTAAATTCTATAATTTTGTTCCTCCCTTGTCTACTATTTGGTTCCATGGTGATGCAGTTTATATATAAATCCTTGATTCTTTCTTTTACTTACCCAGTGTTTATGATAATTGACTGGTTTTTTATTTTTCTCTGAAAGTGACCCATTATAAAAATACATATAAATTTGAATTAATCCCATTGCAATTGTTATTTTTATTGAACTTCACATTATCCCACTTTTGCCCAATGGTAGCCTCTTCAACTTGGTTTTGAGTCAGTTTTGTTTTATTTTCTTTTTTAGTGGAGAGAGAGAGAATGACAGAGGGACAGGCAGGGACAGACAGAAAGGAATGGAGAGAGATGAGAAGCATCAACTCATAGCTGTGGCACCTTAGTTGTTCATTGACTGCTTTCTCATATGTGCCTTGACCTGGGGGCTTCAGCTGAGTTAGTGACCCCTTGCTCAAACCAGAAATTTTGGGCTCAAGCCAACGACCTTAGGTTTTTAGGCAGCAACCTTTGAGCTCAAGTCAGCAGCCATGGGGTCATGTCTATGATCTCATGATCAAGCCAGTGAGCCTGCACTCAAGCTGGTGAGCCCACACTCAAGCTGGCAACCTCGAGGTTTAGAACCTGGGTCCTCAGCATCACAGGTTGACGCTCCACAGTGCCACTGCCTAGTCAGGCTGGTTTCTGAGTCATTACTACATGACCTTGGTAGTCCTTGTTGGATGCCTTGGAATAGCAAAGTGTCACAGGTTCATTTTGTATATTTTCTGTCCAGACCTTGAATCTATTATTTTTCCTGATTTCTTTTCATGAAAAATGTTTTTTCAAGATAACAAACTATATGCTGAAGATACTCATTGCTTCTAGGTATTTTTTTTTTTTTATTTTGCTAACAGAAAATCAGCATACATTCTTTTCTTTTCTTTTTTTTTAATTTTTATTTATTTATTTATTCATTTTAGAGAGGATACCCAGAGTGAGAGAGAGAGAGAAAGAGAGAAAGGGGGGAGGAGCTGGAAGCATCAACTCCCATATGTGCCTTGACCAGACCAGTGCAGGGTTTTGAACTGGCGACCTCATTGTTCCCAGGTCGACGCTTTATCCACTGCGCCACCACAGGTCAGGCCGCTTCTAGGTATTTTTTTTCCACAAAGAATAGTGATAGGAAATGTGTGTGTGTGTGTGTGTGTGTGTGTGTGTGTGTGTGTATTTGTTTTGTGGTTAACATAAAATACTTCATGAAGCCATACTGCTATTTTTTGTCAAATTCGTATTTTTAATGAATCCCTTAAGTATTATATCTATATATTTTTTTCATACTAATAATTATGGTCTTCATATCATAGGGTATTAAAAATTAATTATATTATTAATTGTTTTCTTTCACATTATGCATACAACACTCTTAGAATATCAATATTAACATTTCTACCTCCAATATGATTACTGTATTTTTCACTCCACAAGACGCACCTGGCCATAAGACACACCTAGGGTTTTAGGAAGAAAAATAAGAAAAATAATATTCTGAACCAAATGGTGTGTTAAAATATTTAATAAAATACCATATTTTTCACTCCATATGATGCACAGGCATTTTCCCCTCCACTTTTTGAGCAAAAAAAGTGCATCCTATGGAGTGAAAAATATGGTATTTGAAATATTTATTTTGCATGTGCTATATGTACTTATTTTCTCCCCATTTTTTTTTTCTGTAGTTTGAAGCAGGGAGGCAGTCAGACAGATTCCTGCATGTGCCCGATCGGGATCTACCCAGCATGCCCATCAGGGGTAATGCTTGACCCTTCTGGGGCATTGCTCCTGTGCAATTGGAGCCATTCTAGCACCTGAGGTGGAGACCATGGAGCTGTCCTCAGCACCAGGGCCAATTTTGCTCCAATGGAGCTTTGGCTGTGGGAGGGGAAGAGAGAGACCAAGAGGAAAGAGATGGGGAAGGGTGGAGAAGCAGATGGGCGCTTCTCCTGTGTGCCCTGACTGGGGATTGAACCCAGGACTTCCACACGCCTGGCTGATGCTCTACCACTGAGCCCATGGGCCAAGGTCTTCTCCCCATTCTTAAAGGTTGAAATACATCTGCATTGTTAGAGTATATAGCCACTATGTACTACACTATCTCCTTTTTAAATTTTATTTATTTTGTTTACACTCTCTTTTAATCTTCATTTAGTTCTCTCTTTTTTGGTGTATATCCTTCCAGTTTATTTTTTATGTACATATGTGAAGTATTTTTTATATATAATATAATAACATTATTTTATACACTTTTCCTTTCACAAGTTTGGAGTCATATTTCACTCTGCTTTGTAGTCTTTTTTTTAGTCCTTATGTAATATGTTGAAAACATTTATCTAAATCTCTAAGGTATTTTTTAATTAAAAATTTTTATCTTTAGTTTTGTAATTTTATTTTTAGTTTATTATGTTGACATGGTTTTAAGTGTCTCACTCAATGTGACTGCCTCTATACACTGCATCATACCCCCCACACCCCATGCAAAGTCTCTTTCCAGCCCCATTTTACTTCCTTTGTCCTCCTCCTCCTACCTCCACCTTCCTTTTCCCTCTGGCGATTGCTACCCTGTTGTCTGTATCTATGTGTTATGTATAAATAATTTGGCTAATCCTTTCACTTCATTTAGTTCTCTTTCTATAAGTAAATGTACATGTACATTACCTAGAACACCTTACAAAGGTCATTTTTTCTCTCTGGAGTGACCATATGAATTTAGAATCCTTCTCTTTTTTTGGCTGAGGGGCATTCAGACCCTCCTCCATTAACTGGTAAAGAATTTATTTCTGTGATAAAATCATTTGCAATTGCAATTGTAGATAATGCAACCTTGTTAACCTGGTATGTAAACCCAGATGACTTTTCATACTGGGGCATAATAAGACTTCTATCTATCTATCTATCTATCTATCTATCTATCTATCTATCTATCTAAATGATTGTATATATATACACACACACATACAGTAGACCCCCTTATCCAACGTTTTACTTTCTGCCATTTTAGTTACTCGTGCTTAACTATGGTCTAAATATATTAAGTGGTACAACTATTATGGAAGAAATTATGGTGGTTCCTCAAAAAATTAAGAATAGAACCACGATATGACCCAGCAATCCCACTACTGGGTATCTAACTCAAAAACTCAAAAATATTGCTATGTAAAGACCCATACACTCTCATGTTAATCACAGCATTATTTACAGTGGCCAAGACATGGAAACAACCAAGGTGTCCCTCGATAGAGGACTGGATAAAGAAGATGTGGTACACATATACAATGGAATACTACTCAGCCATAAGATATGATGACATAGGGTCATTTATGACAACATGGATGGACCTCAATAACATTATACTGATTGAAATAAGTAAATTAGAAAAAGCTAAGAACTGTATGATTTCACATATAAGTGGGCTATAAAATTGAGACTCATAGACATAGACAAAAGTGAAGTGGTTACTGAGGAATGAGGGATATGGGAGAGAAAAGTGTGGGGGAGAGGTGGGGAGAAGGGTGTAAAGAAAGACAAATATAAGGTGATGGAAAATGATTTGACTTTGGGTGATGGGGATACAACATAATCAACAGTTCAAATGCTATAAAAATGTTTACCTGAAACCTAGGTACTCTTACTCATCAATGTCTCCCTGTTAAGTTGTTTTCTAAATAAAATTTAAAAATATATATATTAAATGGAAAATTCTAGAAATAAACAATTCATAAGTTTTACATTGCGTGCTGTTCTGAGTAGTGTGATCAAATCTCTCACTGCGCTGCTATGTCCCACCCGGGATGTGAATCATATCTTTGCCCAGCAGATCCATGCTTAACCTACAGTACAATAAGATATTTTGAGAGAGACCACATTCGCATTAACTTTTATTACAGTACATTATTAGAATTATTCTATTTTATTATTAGTTTTTGTTGTTAATCTCTTACTATGTTTAATTTATAAATTAAACTTTGTCAAAGGTATGTATGCATAGGAAAAATGTATGTATAGGGTTTGATACTATCTGAGGTTTCAGGTGTCTGCTGGGCGTCTTGGAATGTCATTCACTATGGATCGTGGCAACTACTGTATAACATAGACACACAGATCCTAAGGGTCCACAAATTCTTAAAGAATCAAAATATCAGAGGATTTGTTTCAGATAATAATTTTAAAATATATTTGTGTTTGCATTGGTTCAAAGTGATTGCCTACTCAGGTGATAGAATTTACCTCAAATGCAGAATTTCTCAACATTAGAGATTTCTGTAGTTTGGAGAGCTCTCCAGGTTATGATGTTAATATTCTTTCTCAGCTTTGCACATCTTCTAACAATTATTCCAGTTTCTGGGTTTATAAACAAAATGAGACCACGTTCTCTTTGTACACTTCTCCATATATCATGGACAGAGGTACTTACTTCCTACAATGGGGCGGGGGAATATGAAATTTATAAAAACAGACCTGATTTTCCACTAAGAAAAGCTGGGGAATATACTTCTTCCCCAGTTGTATCCTCAGGTCCTAGACCTCTGCTTGAAGGCATCTGTGGCTACAAACACATTTTTAAGGTCAGGAGCATTCCAAACATTTCTCTCCTGCTAAATTAGCTTTTAAATTATTAAAAGCTCATGCTCAAGTATAGTCAAATGATTTTGTTTTTTTCCACTTGGTACAGCAGGAGAAATTGTTGTATTTAGATGTAGAGAACTGTTGAATAACCTGGTCAAATTCAGGACAACTGCACTTCCTTCTTGGATTCCAAATGATCTCAGCTTTATTCCAAAGGATCTCATTCTTTATGTCAGAATTGTGTCTGTGTTATACCCCTCAGATAATTCAGGTTGATCTCTATTGGACTTTGGGGTTAGGCCAGTCCTTTGAAATGTGTAAAGGACAATTTCTAAGCAACCCAGATAAGTTTTCATACCAGAGCTTAATAAGGCTACACTATCTGTAATTGCAATTGCAAAAGATTTGATCACAGAAATCAATTTTTTACCAGCCACTGGAGGGGGGCCTGAATGCCCCTCAGCCTAAAAAGAGGTTCTAAATTCATATGGTTGTGTAAGAGGGACAAAAATAACCACTGCAGAGTGCCCTCAGTTTCCTCTTTTATAAACCTTCAAAGAAACTTACAGCACTATACCAGCCTTCAACTTTCATGAAATTTGTTTTCAGTGTAGCAATCAACACTGAAGGTGATGAAAAGGAAACCGCACCCAAATCTTGCTTTCTAGCAAAGAAACAGAGCAGAGAGCTTCTTGCTAATATTTTACAGGATGGTGTTCTTTTATTTTAAAGTTTTTTAAAATTATAGTTGACATACAATATTTTATTAGTTTCAGGTGTACAATATAGTAATTCAACATTTGTATACCTTACAAAGTGTACCATAGTAAGTCTAGTAACTGTCATAGGGTGGTGTTCTTAAACTAGTATACAGACTCATTTAAATTGTGTGTGTGTGCGTGCACAGAAGGTGTCATTTAATAAATATCTAATAAACTTTCTATAAAGTATACTGAATTTCTATTATTACTTCTGGGATTTTGTCTTAGTCTCTTTTCTTTATCCTGTTAGGATACTGTCAAGATAGGAGCATATCTTTTGAGGTTAGAAAGAACTCATTTGCACATAGCCTTCCACAGCACCTTGTGCAGGTTCTACCCCCAGTGCCTTTGCCCAGCAGATCAACTCTGGATGAATCTTCCCTCACCCCCTCCTCTGTCCGGCGTTATTCCCTGGCTAACCTGTCCTGCTGTGCTGGTACTGCAGGTGGGGGCACACATACTTTTTTTGCTTTTTAAGTTTTTCTACCTGTGTCTGGGTTTTCATGAAAATTTATAATGTCTCTTTTGATCATGTGAGTTTGTTATTCTGGTCTTTACCTTGGTTGTTGGCATTTTGAATGACTCCTTTGAAAATACACATATATGCATGCACAAACACACACCCTCTAACTCTTTCTCATTCTTACATTACTGCTCTAACTTCCTCCTTCCCTCAACTGCTAAACTTCTTTTTCTTCTTTTTTTAATACTGCGGAGCTTCTTGAAAGAATAGTCTACACACACACTTTCTCCACTAACTGAACTCTGGATTATGTCCCAGTGCATTCCAATATGGCTTTGGCTTCGTTCACTCCAATGAAACTATTCCTGCTGAAACCACCACAAAACCCCATTTAAACAGATATTTAGTTTTTTATCATTTTCCCATATAGTTGGTTTTTTTTTTTTTTTTGCCTGGAATTCCTTTTCCATGTTGGCAGTGAAGGACTAGTCATTCTCCAAAATGCAATCCTAGTATCACCTCCCGTGTGCAGCTTGTGTGAATCCAGCTATGTCAAACAGATGGTGAATAAAAGAGTTGGTATCACCATTTAAGCCATCTTTGACCCTTTCTTTGCTTCTTCACTCACTTCCAATTGAGCTCAAAACTCACCAAATTACAATTCAGAAATGTTCTCAAATCCAGTGCTGCCTCTGCATTTCCACCACTAGCTTTAGACCAGTTCTTGGGCATCACTTCACCAGAGTATTTCATCTTTCTGCCAATATTTTCTCTCTAATCCATTCCTCCTCAACCCATCCTCAAGACTTCTATTTGAAAACAATTATGTTCATGATACTGTTCTTAAAAACAACTACTGGCACCCCTTGACTCTCAGGACACTTGCCCAAACTTGGTTTGTGTGTTCTTTCACCGTTTGACATCAGACCCCTGTTCCAGCCGTGACTTAGCTCTTCTCGTGGTTTATACTCAATGACTTCTCAATATTCCTGAACCTACTGTCCCATTTCATCTGTTCAACCATTCAACATGTCCCCAGATCCCACTCTGCTGATAATGTTCAGATGTTCACTTTCTGAGTTTTCTTTCTTTTCTTTTCTTTTCTTTCTTTCTTTCTTTCTTTCTTTCTTTCTTTCTTTCTTTCTTTCTTTCTTTCTTTCTTTCTTTCTTTCTTTCTTTCTTTCTTCTTTCTTTCTTTCCTTCCTTCCTTCCTTCCTTCCTTCCTTCCTTCCTTCCTTCCTTCCTTCCTTCTTTCTTTCTTTCTTTCTTTCTTCTTTTTATTGTGATAGAGACAGAGAGAGGGACAGATAGGGCCAGACAGACAGGGAGAGAGAGAGAGATGAGAATCATCAATTCTTCATTGTGGCACCTTAGTTGTTCATTGACTGCTTTCTCATATGTGCCTTGACTTGGGGGGTTACAGCAGAGACCCCTTGCTCAAGCCAGCGATCTTGGTCTCAAGCCAGTGACCTTGGGCTTCAAGCCAGTGACCTTTGGGCTGAAGCCAGCAACCCCATGGGATCATGTTTGTGATCCCACACTCAAACCAGCAACCCTGTGCTCAAGATGGTGAGCCAGCGCTCAAGCTGGATGAGCCTGTGCTTAAGCCAGCAACCTCAGGGTTTTGAACCTGGGTCCTCTGCATCTCATCCTGATGCTCTATCCACTGTTCCACTACCTGGTCAGGATCTGAGTTCTCTTTTCTGGGGGCTGCAATATAATTTTGTTCATAAATATTTTTTCATAACCAGCATAATACATTGAGAATTGAAAAGTATGGTGCCTTCTACCCTGTATGTAATTCAATATTAAAATAATACTAGCTAATTTGCAGTTTTTTCTAAGAGTACTGAAGAGATTTCTTTCTTCTTTTTTTTTTAACTTCTTATTTTATTTTATTCATTTTAGAGAGGAGAGAGAGAGAGAGAGAGAGAAAGGGGGGAGGAGCTAGAAGCATCAACTCCCATATATGCCTTGACCAGACCAGTGCAGGGTTTTGAACTGGCGACCTCAGTGTTCCCAGGTCGACGCTTTATCCACTGCACCACCACAGGTCAGGCGAGATTTCTTTCTTTTAAAATACCAAATAAAAAATTCTTTCGAAACATTTTCTGCTCTATTTTGCTGCTGCTCTAATCTACCATGTCATCTGCAGTGAGTTAGAGGTAGTATAGCTTTATGGTTAATAAGAGAGACTTTGACATCAGGCTGCCAGGGTTCAAACGCCATCTCTGTCACTTATTGGCTCTGTGACCTTGGACAAGTTATTGAATCTCTCTGTGACTTTTAAAATGAAGATTGTAGTAGAATCTACCTCATTGAGTTGTTCTTGAGGTTAATATATAGCAAACACTAGGTCGTATGTAGTGAGATGTTTATATTTGGTATCTGGTATTAGTATAGACTGTATAGAGGTTGCCTTGGTAATATGTCTTCCCCTACACTATTGAACTCTTCTGGAATAAACTACTGAACTTATTCATCAATGCAAAATCTGGTGCCTAGTTGTAGTGTTTATGTTTACTGAATGAATGAATCATCAATTGGCAAATAAATGTGACTCCATCGATTCTCTTGCAGACATCTCTAAGTTTCCTGGGACATCTGGAGAAACAAGCTAAAATAGATGCAGATAATCTGATGTTATTGGAGAAACTCTTCCCACAAGTCGCACCTTATCTTTTGAGAAAGATCGAAAAGTATAAAAGAGAGAAAGGTAACTAAGTTATGCTTGATTGCTGTACCAAAACATGGGAATTCTTAAACTAATTGGTCATATATGATGTTTACTCGTTACTGTGATAACATTCTCTTGGGAAAATCAGAACTCTCCTGAATTTGTTTATTCAACTCATTTACTGAATGTATATTTTGTACTAGACACAGTTTTAGAAGCTCCTCTTGGGAACTTATATTCTAGTGGGGATAAGCAGTTTTAGACAAATATCTTTTTCTCATTCTCATATGGGAGTGAGAGTACAGGAAATTGTTTAGAATAAAATAGCAAAAAAGAAGGAGGCAGGAAAGCATAGGAATTATGCTATTGAGTCAGATCACCAGGACTGCATTTATTAGTGGTGCAGTGGTCCTTTCCTTAGCATTGTTTTTTTTTATTAAATATAAATGCTTTTTTTTTATATCTTATTTATTCATTTAGAAAGAAGTGTGTGTGTGTGTGTGTGTGTGTGTGTGTGTGTGTGTGTGTGTGAGAGAGAGAGAGAGAGAGAGAGAGAGAAAGAGAGAAGGGGGAGGAGCAGGAAGTATCAACTCCTATATGTGCCTTGACCAGGCAAGCCCAGGGTTTTGAACTGGCGACCTCAGGGTTCCAGGTTGACGCTTTATCCACTGCGCCACCACAGGTCAGGCTCCTTAACATTTTTATGTCTCACTTTCCTTAACTATAAAATGGGGATAATGATAGTGCTCTCACCTCATGGTTTTTTGGTTTGTTTGTTTTTTATATTTTATAATTCCTATAAAGCACATGACTGACACAGAGTAAAGCACTCAGTACATGTAGCTATGAATATAGTATTTGTCAGAAAGTCATGAAAACTTTCATATGGTAATCTCAGAAATTAATAGTAGAGAAGTTTATTTAAATTTTTTAAAAACTTTTATTTATTGATTTTCGCAAGCGAGGAAGGGAGAGAAAAAGAGGAACATCAATCTGTTCTTTTATGTGCCCTAATTGGGGATCAAACCGGCAATCTCTGCACTTTGGAATGATGCTCTAACCAGCCAAGCTATCCAGACAACACAAGAAGTTTATTATTATTACTTTAGCCTGTCTTATAAAGGCCATATTGCTCTGGTATTATATAGAGGTAACAGCATAGGGTAGAAATAAAACCTGGCTGCCTTATCATGTATCAATATGCTAAAATTTGTGTTGTTCTAAGTCTATTTCTCCACTGTTAAACAAGAGCTATAGATAAAGTATATTCATGAAGCTCTTATGTCACACCCATGTTTTGATTCACTGAGTCACTCTAGTGTGCAAATATCTCTTACTAAAAATGAAACTAGCCAAAAGGAAACTTATGTCTAAAAATTATATTAATACAAAATGAATTGTGGAACAAAATATATTGATGTTAAATTGATAAAATCTTGAACCATAATTAAAGCAATGAATAAATGTATAATTTAAGTAAAAGTTATGAAGAATAAAAACAGGTCTTCTAACCATCAAGTCATTAAGTGAAAAATAAAAAGCAGGAAGTTGATGTCAAAAATATATTTGGAATCCTCACTTAAAATCTCTGATCACTGAGATTTTTTTTTCTCACCACATTGCCATCTTTCTGTAATGTACCCAGCACAACGTAAATATAGGGCAGGTGGTCAGATTATTTTGGATATTACTCTAGTTTTTATGTAGTAAATGCCTCCATGAGTCTTAAGGACTGAAATTTATATCAAAAGAAGAATTCTAATTTTGATTTTTCTTTTCTACAACCTACCATCTGTGTGATCTCCCTTGGGTGTTGGAAGAAAACTATTGTTTTGCTCTTCTACTATCACACCAATCTGCTGACCCCACATGTGTGGGTTTTTCCACACCAAACAATTTTTCAATTCTCTGCAGACACCAACTGGGTGTCCTACATTTAATTCAATTTTGACACTAACCAGAGTTAGCACAGACCCCAACTAAATTAGGTTAAGGTCTCAGGCACCTAAGGCCGCCCCTCCACTTCAGATGCCAATTAAAAATAGTTGGTCTCAAAAAAAAAAAAAAAGAAATAAAAATAATTGGTCTCCAGATTACCCTCGGTATATGTCTGCTTTGGTTACAAACTGGTGGTTTTCATGATTCCCTCCTTGGGTTTAATAATTTTCTAAAATGACTCCAGAACTTAGGAAAATAGTTTTACTAGGTTAATGGTTGTTTAAAAAATTACAACTTAGAAACAGCCAATGGAAGAGAAGCATAGGGTAAGGTATGGGGAAAGGAACCTGTAGCACCTCTTCAAACAGCTCACCCTCCCCACACCTCCCCATGTTCATCGACCCAGAAGCTCTCTGAATTCCTTAAGTTAAGATTTTGTTTTTTATGGAGGCTTCAAATGAAGGTATGATTGATTAAATCATTGACCATTATGATCAATTCAACCTCTATCCCCTCTCTCCTTCCTAGAGGTCTGAGGGTAAGTTCCTTCAATCACATGGTTGGCTCTCCTGACAACCAGCCTACATACTGAGGCTATTCAGGAACTTCCAACCACCAGTCATCTCATGGGCATGTAAAAGACATCACAGAGATTTTAAGAATTTTAGGAGCTGTATGCCAGGAAAGGAAGCAGAGACCAAATATTTATATGTTATTATATTATAGGTGTCAATATTTTAATAGTGATTTTCTATAGTCCTAAGAGTTTAGACTTAATTCTGCTGTTTAAGATAAAGGACTAAAGAACTGAAAATATAGATATGCAGAATTTAGACTTTTCTGTAAGTGAATATGATCTAAAGACAGAGTTTGTTGTATCTGATTAGAACACAAGCTCTATTTAAGAACCATCAGGATAGGCCTGACCTGTGGTGGTGCAGTGGATAAAGCGTCAACCTGGGAACACTGAGGTCGCCAGTTCAAGGCCCTGCACTGGTCTGGTCAAGGCACATATGGGAGTTGATGCTTCCGGCTCCTCCCCCCTTTCTCTCTCTCTCTCTCTCTCTCTCTCTCTCTCTCTCTCTGTCTGTCTCCTCTCTAAAATGAATAAATAAAAAAAAGAATTAAAAAAATAAAAAGAACCATTAGGATAGACACATTTAGGAGCAAAATGGCAATGGAGTAGGTGGATGAGTGTTCCACTAACCTCCTACCAGGAACAAACTGGAATTATAACTAAATTTAAGAACAATCATCAAAAAATAAAAAAAGGACAATCATTCTGAAAAACCAACTCAGGACTAAATGAAGAGGAGTCTATAACCAAAGATTCACAGAAGAAGCCACATGAGACTGGTAGGAGGGGCGGAGACACGGAAAGGGCTGCCTCTACTCCCAGGAGCGAGTGTCAACTGAGGGTCCAGAGGGACATCTCAGCTGCAGGGAAGTTTTCTCTGAGAGGTGTGGGGCCTTAGCTCCAGGCCAGGTGCCCTAGCCCAGAGCACCAGAGACTAGAAGAGATGCCTACATAACATTTGGCAATGAAAAGAGGCAAGGTTTCTGTCTGTGAGAGACAGGAGCTCTTGGAGACGCAGGCAACCTCTTCAAGGACCAATGTAGAAAATCTCATTCACAGCCACTTACTCTGGGCTCCAGTGGAGGGGGAGCTGAAAGGATTAGAGTCACCTAAGGAGAGTGGGAAATTGGTGGTCTCAGGGAGAGACATTGTGGGGGACAGCTGCAGAAACCCCTGTGCTGAGGCATTCTCCAATACTGCAGTAGTCAACTTTCTTAGGTGGAACAGTCCCATCTGAGCAGCATCAGCCTGGGGAAAAGCAACAGCCCTATGCTCGGGAATCTCTCTTGCCTCACCCGATGGAGATTAGGCCCTGCTGAGAAGTAAGCAGCCTTGGTCTGGAAGCAGGGGGCTGAAAAGATGCAGGAGGTAACAGTGATCCTGTTGTCTGGTGTTCAGGGTGGAGCTTTTCCCCTGACTTTCCTGAGAATATGACTGCTGCTTCTTCCTCATGGGAAATTCAGTAGAAATTGTCTGTACTGTGGGCAGACAAAATCTCTGGGTTTCAGATACCACACCTACTGGACTCTTAGTGGCCACTCCCTACTGAAGTCTGTGAAAAAATGCAGGACAGGCTAACACCTGGGGCCCTGGGATGGGAACCCTACCCATGACCTTTCCTGATGTCGGAGTTGCCCCAGCCTTTATACTCTGCCAGAGGATATTTCAGGGGCTGAGTCCAAGAAGCAGCCAGCAGATAGGCAGCAGGAGGTGGATCTGATGAAAACTTGGGTATTTTGCTGACTTGCCCCCAGCCATAGTGCTGGTAAAAGCCAGCCTAGGTGTGCAGCTTGGTCCTTCCATGTGAACCTAAGCCCGGCAGAGGCAGCCACAAACTCTGGATTGCTTATGCCTGTAGCTCCAAAAAGATTGCTGAGAGCCATTCATAGGCAATATCTTACACTGGTCTGCATTGGGTTCTCTCATAAGAGTCCCAGAGCCAACACATCCAGTGGCCAGCTACAGACAACATCAGAGAAGCACCCAACTAACATTTCTAGCAGTATAGCCAAAGGGAGATCTTGTCAGGCACCAAACCCAGCTGAGGTGAATTCCACTTTCTGTGGTCAGCAGCAGCTTGTAGTCATTGAATGAGTTAGAGTTTCACAGTCAGCAGGCCCAAATCCTGGATACCCTGCCCCACTGGGCTAAGTTCCACAGGGGAAATGGAGAGAGGCTTAGAGCACAGACATTCAAAGTGTGAGTTTTTTGGAGCTTATTGTTAGAACTGTTCAAGGGGCTTAGCCACCTTCTGAGGGATCACAATCAACCTCAGTGGAAGACTCTCTCAATCTTCCTTGCTGAGGCCAGGAGCTCCCCAGCTGAAAGAATTTCTGCAGAGGAAACTGTTGGCCAAACCCAATATGAACTTGCTGCTCACCTCTCTGGAAGTATCTAACAGTGGCTGAAAGATTAGGCTCTGGAATAGGGGCCACTTTCCTTGTACTGACCTCTTGACCAAGAGACCCCCTCCCAAATAGGGGGTCTCACTAATGTTGTCCTGACTTCAGTTGCCCTAGCCCCCCAAGTTTGCAGCCTGTGGAGGGCTTGATGGGGTGAAGCCAGTCTGCCCCCGCTCTACAGTCTTTCTACAGAAGACTCTGCAGGTAGACCATGCAGCTGCAAGAGGAAGTAGAGTAGCTGTAAAGTGGAGGCAAAGCTTAAGAAACTTGGGCCCCGTTACAGAGCTGCTATCAGCTTGAAGCAGGAGGAAGTCGATGTTTATACACAGGCTGACCCCTCCCCACACACCCACGCACAGAAAATGCGGACACAAACAGTTAACAAAGTGGTAGCTCCAGACAGCTAGCCCACAGTGGGTTATAAGCAATGGTTGACATCAACCCATACCCACCCAAGAGGACCCAGAACCAACACAATCAGTAGTGGGTGGTAGACTGCATCAAAGCTAGCTAGACTCAACTAGCCACACAAGTGGCATGCCCAAAGGATGAGTCCAGCAGGCACCAGACCCTGAAGAGGATAATCACACTCCAAATGACAGACACTGCACAGCATTTAATATACGTGATCAAGTTGACCCTTACAGCCAGCCAGCCTGAAGGGTTAATTCCACCCACAAAAGGACCAACAAAATTCAATACTTACATACAACAGGATGGTAAATATAACCTTCAAGAAACATTACTAGAGCAAGGAGCTCAAGTGGTCTGGAGGTTAGTACCACTGGGCCCACCTTCCTCATAAAGACATCACAACAGATTTTGCAGTCAGAGCAAAGGTACTTAATACACAGACAAAATGGGCAGACCAAAAAAAAAAAAAAAAAAAAAAAAAGACCCAAACAAGTCAATAAGAGAAATCCCCAGAAAAAGAATGAAATGAAATGGAAGCAAACAAATTACCATATGCTGAGTTTAAAATAATGGTTATTAGGATACTAGAGGATCTTAGAGTAAGAATGGGTGGTCACAGTGAGAACTTAAAGAGGTGGTAAGTTATAAAAAGGACATCAAAATCACAAAAAAGAACCATCAGAAATGACAAGTGCAATATCAGGAATGAAGATTGTGCCAGAAGGAATCATCAGTATGCTGGATGAAGAGGAGGATTGAATCAGTGATTTAGAGGACAAGATAAACATAAACACAGAAGCAGAGCAAGAAAAAGAAAAGAGACTCAAGAAGGCTGAGGAAACTCTAAGAGACCTCTGTGATGACATGAAGTGAAACAATATCTGCATCATAGAGGTTCCTGAAGGAGAAGAGAACAAACTAGGGGTAGAGGACTTGTTAGAAGAAATCATAGCTGAAAACTTTCCTAATTTGATGAAGAAAAAATGTCACACAAGTTCAAAAAGCACATAAAGTCCCATTAAAGATGAACCCAAAGAGGTCCACACCAAGACACATCATAATTAAAATGCCAAAGATAAAAAACAAAGTAAGAATACTAAAAGCTGCAAGAGAAAGGCAATTAATTACCTACAAAGGAGCCTCCATAAGGCTGACATCTGACTTCTCAACATAAACACTTCAGGACAGAAGGGATTGGCAAGAAATATTCAAAGTGATGTAA
Source organism: Rhynchonycteris naso (assembly GCA_037038555.1). Lineage (NCBI taxonomy): Eukaryota > Metazoa > Chordata > Mammalia > Chiroptera > Emballonuridae > Rhynchonycteris > Rhynchonycteris naso. Next base: position 32,758,855 of record CM072997.1, on the reverse strand, counting down.
AACAAGAACCTACAATGAAGACTACTGTATCCAGTAAAGCTATCATTTAAAATTGAAGGAGAAATAAAGAACTTCTCAGACAAATAAACAAACCTCAAATTCATTACTACCAAATTAGTACTTTAAGAAATGTTAAAGGGCCTGATATAAAAAGAGAAAAAGAAAAAAGAAATAGAGAGAAAGAGGATTATAGGTTTAAAGAATAAAATGGCAATAAATAAATACATATCAATAATAACCTTAAATGTAAATAGATTAAGTGACCCAATCAAAAAGATATAGTGTAGCTGCATGGATAAGAAAACATGACTTGTATATATGCTATCTACAATAAACCCATCTCAGAGCAAAAGATGCACATAGACTGAAAGTGAAGGGATGAAAAAAACATTTCATGAAAATGTAAATGATAAAAGAGGATGGTACAAAATAATAAAAATAACAAAAACAAACACAATAACAATTAAAATAGGATTATACAAGGAATGAAATATAATAATAAAAATAATTTATAAATTCACATTTTATCTGAGTATATATGTAGTAGGCCTTTTTAAAAAATGGCATTACAGAAACAAAGGTTTTGCTGATTGGTTACCTTATATTGCTGCTAATCAGAAGGTGATTTTTGTTTTCTTATCTATGATTCTTTTTCTTGCCTTTCAAGTAGTGAGAACTCCTGTAGAACAGGAAGGTGAATCATTGCCTTATTGAGGGGAAGTATCTTCTTTTCTTCTTCTTTTTCATTTGTTTAGGGTAAATGTCAGCTGTATTTAGAATATTTAAGTACTAAAAATGAAAAATTGTCTACCTATGACTGTTAAGGAAAACTTTATTGTTCTGAAAATACTACTAAAACGCTAAATTCAAATATCCCTTGAGATATGTTATCTAATATTTATATCTTTAACATTTGATGTTCATAGTTATTATCTTAAGAAATAATTTTAATAAAATGATTCAATCTTATAATTTTTCCCCCTGGAAGACAGAGGTGTTTCTTTTTTAATTTTTAATTTTTTACAGAGACACAGAGAGAGAGTTAGATAGAGACAGACAGGAACAGAGAGATGAGGAACATCAATCATTAGTTTTTCATTGGGACACCTTAGTTGTTCATTGATTGCTTTCTCATATGTGCCTTGACCGTGAGCCTTAAGCAGACTGAGTAACCCCTTGCTCGAGAGCTTTGCTCAAACCAGATGGGCCCGTGCTCAAGCTGGCGACCTTGGGGTCTAGAACCTGAGTCCTCAGCATCCCAGTCCGATGCTCTATCCACTGCGCCACTGCCTGGTCAGGCTGGATGACAGAGTTTTAAGCAATAAGTATGTACTAAATCCTAATGAAAATATGGTGATAATACCTAAGTTCAAAGGTACTTAACTACTAGAAAAAAGGTTTATATACTTGGAAGTTTTTATTTTTAAATATATTTTGTTTCATCACTAAAATACAGCAATCACAATAAGGCATACTGAAGCATGGAAGGCCATCAATGTTATATAAAATTTGATATAGATTCTTAGGATCATGTTACAAATTAGATAATTATATCAAAAATTAAAAAGCCCTATAAAACTACATATTGAGAAGTTAGGTTTTCTGGTACCCAATGTATTTTAAAATATATTCCCAGAATTTTACTATTAGTGTGTACAAAAAACGATTCATCTTTGGAATATAAATGGAGTCAGATGGCGGTAATACAGATGAGTTCTGCATTTTCAATGGCACTGACATTGCCATTGTGTACTATCTATGGTATAATGCTCTGCAAAGTGACAGTAAGTGGGCACCTGGCGAAACAATCTAGATTCATCACAAACCAGCAACTATACCTTTAACAACTGAATATCTACTCAAACTTATGTACTGACCTTACACTTAACAATATTTTTTCATAAATGGCTGTATCTGTGGCCATTTGCCAGGGACAGAATAAACAATACAGCAAATAAAAGCAGCAAGAAAATCACAGCATAGTTCTAACATTTTAATAATTTTTGCTTATGATGACCTTCTGTGATCTGGAACTTTTGATTTACATAAAATTGGAGTCATTATAGTTCTTATCCATCTTTAGGTGCCATAAAAGTCTGGTCTGGTATGTTTTAGAGGTAGCTTTCTTTTTAGAGCATGATTATTTCTTCTTCCAAAAGTCATTTTTCTTCATTCTCTCTTCTTGGTGAACTCTTTGAAGGTGCTGAAATTTAGCCTGTACCTCTCAGCTTCTCCCAGTATGGTTTTTTTCTCCTTTACTTGCTGCACAAACATCCGCTTCATTTCCTCTTCCTTCCTCTGATGTTCCCCATAAATTTTGTGTCTTTTGGCTTTGGAGGTTTCTTGAAGACTGAGTGGTTTATTCTCTGGGCCCACTTAAACTTATTTCCTGCAGTTTGCAAAATCTGTAAAGTTCATAGTGCATAACGTGGGTTGTTGTCTCCCAGATCATTCATGTTTATACGAGTGAGAATATCCTGGAGCTTTACCAAGCCACAGTGGTTTTCGTTTTCCACTTGTATGACACCTCAAGAATACTAGCAAGCTTTAACCATCTTATTTCCAACTTTTAACTCAACCATACTTGTGCCAATCAATGGTCATTTATGCCTTCAACACAAACAGGAATCCCCAAATTGGGGTGCAATGAAGAAGGAAACTTTATGCAGTGCCAACAGTGATACAGCATGGTTGTGAAAACAGCTCAATAGTGCTATAGAGCAGTTGTGAAAATAACAATGGTCTGCTCTACCCTGTGCTGGTCTGCTCTGGTGTGGCCCAGATGTCTTCGGTGTTGCAGCTCTGGTTTCAGAGAATAATGTGCTCCCTGAACCAGAAGGGAGCTGGTTTATATTGACAAAAGTCCTCATCCCTGATACCTGATTGGTCCATCCTCATGCAAATGAGGACTCTGCATCATCACAGTTTGATTGGTCGAAAGACACTGTCCTAAATGGTCAAAGTTGTGCAACTCTGATTGGATGGGGAAAGCCTCAATCCTACTGGTTGAAATGGGATTCCAGAAAACCTTTATAAGGGTTGTTCAGATGGCAGAAACACAGTGCTGGCAGGCAATTCAGCACAGGTATAGGCAGGTTAGTGCAGAGGCTTCTCTGCAAAGCACAGTTTGTTTGAGAGGCCCCGTGCAGAAATTGCTGTTAGGCTCTGTTTTTTGTGTGTATTTTTAAATGAAAAAAGTGTTTTTAAAAAAATTTGAGCCCAGTTAGCCACCAGGAGTCCTTCGTAGTCCTCACGGTTCACACTTCCGAAAACAGCAAATGGCAAGTGTCATTCATTGAAGCCTTGATTTTACCAATAGTTTCATCATCTGTTGGGAATTAGTATATCTGGACACCATTGCTGACCAATTCATTTGTGAGCTTAATCTTAAACTTCTGTAACTATTAGCTATTTTATCTGCTTTGGCAATCACTGGTGTCATGTTCACCTTACTGTCATGCTTCTTCATGGTTAAGAGATCAAGTGCTTTCGGAGAGCAGCCCATTGGTGAGACGAAGCAGAAGCATGCATGAATATGGGGATCATGCTAGTTAAAGAGAAAATTCTTAATTTTCAGCTCTTCTTGGATATAGGCCTCAAACTGAGCATCTATGTAGTCACTGTTGGTTGGTAGGTTTCTTCTTTGCTTATTTGGCCACCAAATCCCACTGTATTCACAATGGTCAATTTTAATCAAACATTACTTTCTTGGACTTCATATGTCTGAGCTTTAAGTCTAACATGTAGGTAAAATGTAAGGATTCATGGTCTTCAAAATTAGTATTAAACAATGTATCAATCAGTGTTGATTTTCCAACTCCAGTTTCCCCAGCACAGAATATTAAAACAAGCCTTGCTGAATTGATCTATTGACCAGCTGGTCAGGCAAACTCTTAAAACCATAGTGAAAGAATGAATATTTTCTCTTTTTTTGCAGAAGCTGAGCAAAGCAAGCTGAGGGCCAGTGAAGTGGCAGTCCCAGCCTCTGCCCCTGAGGAATATGTTGTAGAGCGAACAGGAGCCAAAGAAGACCAGGAGGAAGAAATATTTCGTCCTTCAGACATTGCGCAAATCCTTCAAGCCTTGCCAGTAGGTTCATTGATCTGCTGGTAAATGTTTAACCACTAGCCCCACTCTCTACTCCCAGCCCCTAAGAAAAAGAACAAGAGAAGGAGGGAGGGAAGGGAGGAGGGATAAAAAGAGAAAGACTGATTTCCATGGCTGATTTCAAGTTACCAATATAATATCAACTGCATTGCAGAATTTTTGAAAACCTGACAATGACTTTCACTAGCTAGTTTGAGCTGACTCTAGTACACTGCTGTGTTGTACTGTGTCACTGTTCTTATCTGTGGGGTTCAATAAGGGCTGGCTTCATGGGATTAGAGCCTGTGCAGTTGCATAGCGTTCATACTTTTTAATGCTTAGCTGTCATTGTCTTGAAATTCTTAATAATGTATGAACTTTTGTTTTGCACTGGACCACACAAGTTGTGTAACTGGTTGTTCCCAGAGGACAAAAACAGAGTTTCAGTAGTGCACAGCAATGCAAGGATGGGTAAGGGGGAAATATTGGGAGAAATTGCAATCTGTCCCTCACAACATGATCATGATCCTTGGGAGATATAAAGCATTCTCCCCTGGGGTTTGTTTCTTTACAACAGACTTGGGCAGTTCCATTTTGGTAAGCTTGGTCAGCATCAGTGAAGTTGCCCATTTTTTGATTGGATTGTTTTTCTTCCTGGTTTTATAAGTTCTATATAAATTTTGGTTATTAACCCCTTATCAGACGTGTTGTCAAATATGTTCTCCCATTGTGTGGTTTGTCTTTTTATTCTGTTCTTATTGTCTTTAGCTGTGCAAAAACTTTTTAGTTTGATATAGTCCCATTTGTTTATCTTGCCTTTTATTTCATTTGCCCGTGGAGATAAATAGGCAAAAATATTGCTGCGACAGATGTCGGAGAGCTTACTGCCTATGTTTTCTTCTAGGATGCTTATGGTTTCACGGCTTACATTTAAGTCTTTTATCCATTTTGAGTTTGTTTTTGTGAATGGTGTAAGTTGATGGTCTAGTTTCATTTTTTTGCAGGTATATGTTCAATTTTCCTAACACCATTTGTTAAAGAAGCTGTCTTTACTCCATTGTATGTTCTTTCCTCCTTTGTCAAATATCAGTTATCCATAAAAGTGTGGCTTTATTTCTGGGTTCCCTGTTCTGTTCCATTGATCTATGTGCCTGTTCTTACAACAGTACCAGGCTGTCTTGAGTACAATGGCCTTGTAGTATACCTTGATATCCGGAAGAGTGATACCTCCTGATGTATTTTTTCTTTTTAAGATTGCTGAGGCTATTCCGTGTTCCTTTTTGGTTCCATATAAATTTTTGAAATATGTGTTCTATATCTTTGAAGTATGCCATTGGTATTTTAATTCGTATTGCATTGAATTTATAAGTTGCTTTGGGTAATATAGACATTTTAATGATGTTTATTCTTCCTAACCATGAGCATGGTATATGCTTCCACTTGTTTGTATCTCCCTTGATTTCTTTTATCAATATGTTATTATTTTCTGAGTACAAGTCCTTAACCTCCTTGGTTAAATTTACTCCTAGGTACTTTATTTTTTTGGCTGCAATAGTGAAGGGAATTGTTTCCTTAATTTCTTTTGCTGACAGTTCATTGTTGGTATATAAAAATGCCTCTGATTTCTGAGTATTAATTTTATATCCTGCCACCTTGCTGAATTCATTTATCAGGTACAGTAGTTTTTTGACTGAGACTTTAGGGTTTTCTACATACAATATCATATCATCTGCAAATAATGACAGTTTTACTTCTTTTTTTCCAATCTGGATGCCTTTTATTTCTTCTTCTTGTCTGATTGCTGTAGCTAGGACTTCCAGAACTATGTTGAATAAGAGTGGTGAAAGGGGGCACCCCTGCCTGGTTCCTGATCTTAAGGGGATTGCTTTTCATTTTTGCCCATTTAGTATGATGTTTGCTGTGTGTTTGTCATAGATGGCCTTTATCATCTTAAGGAATGTTCCCTGTATTCCTACTTTACTGAGAGTTTTAATCGTGAATGGGTACTGGATTTTATCAAATGCTTTTTCTGCATCTATTGAAATTATCATGTGATTTTTGTCCTTCCTTTTGTTTATGTGATGAATCACATTGATTGATTTGCGAATATTGAACCAGCCTTGCCTCTCTAGAATAAATCCCACTTGATCATGGTGTATGATTTTTTTTATATATTGCTGGATCCGGTTGGCTAATATTTTGTTGAGAATTTTATCATCTAAATTCATCAGGGATATTGGCCTATAATTTTCTTTCTTTGTGTTGTCTTTGTCCGGTTTTGGGATCAGAATTATGCTCGCCTCATAAAAGGAGTTAGGAAGTCTTTCTTTCTCCTGAATTTTTTGAAATAGCTTGAGGAGGATAGGTGTTAGTTCTTCTTTGAATTTTTGGTAGAATTCACTTGTGAAGCCATCAGGCCCAGGACTTTTCTTTGGGAGTTTTTTGATAACTGTTTTGATCTCATTTGTTGTAATTGGTCTGTTTAGGTGTTCTGATTCTTCCAGATTGATTTTTGGAAGATTATATGGTTCAAGAAATTTGTCCATTTCACTATGGTTTCCTAATTTTTGGCATAGAGTTCTTCATAGTATTTTCTTACAATACTTTGTATTTCTATTGTGTCAGTTGTTATTTCTCCACTGTCATTTCTAATTTTATTTATTTGGGTCCTCTCTCTTTTTTTCTTGGTGAGTCTAGTTAAAGGTTCATCGATCTTGTTTACCTTTCCAAAGAACCAGCTCCTAGTTTTATTGATCCTCTGTATTTTTTCCATAGCCTCTATGTCATTTATTTCCGCTCTGATCTTTATTATTTCCTTTCTTCTACTAGTCCTGAGCTTTATTTGCTGTTGTTTTTCTAGTTCTTTTAGAGGCAGGATCAGGTTGCTTACTTGAGCTTTTTCTATCTTCTCATGGTATGCCTGTAGTGCTATGAACTTCCCTCTCAGTACTGCTTTTGCTGTGTCCATAAATTTTGAGTTGATGTATGCTCATTGTCATTTGTTTCTAGAAACTTTTTTATTTCTTCTTTGATCTCATTATTAATCCATTCATTATTTAATAACATGCTATTTATTTCCAAGTGTTTGAGTTTTTCCATTTTTCTTTTGTGGTTAATTTCTAGTTTCATGGCATTGTGATCAGAGAAAATGCTTGATATGATTTCAATCTTCTTAAATTTGTTGAGACCACCTTTGTGTCCTAACATGTGGTCTATACTAGAGAATGTACCATGAGCACTTGAGAAGAATGTGTATTCTACTGCTTTAGGGTGAAAAGTTCTGAAGATATCTATTAAATCAAGTTGATCTAGTGTATCCTTTAAGTCTGCTGTTTCTTTATTAATCTTCTTTCTTTAGGATCTATCCTGTGGTGTTAGTGGGGTATTGAAATCCCCTACTATTATAGTATTGCTGTTAATCTCGCCCTTTATATCTATCAAAGTCTGCTTTATGTATGTCGGGGCTCCTATGTTTGGTGTGTAGATATTTATAATAGTTATATCTTTCTGTTGAATTGTTCCCTTTATCATTATGTAGTGTCCTTCTTTATCTTTTACTACAGCCTTTGTTTTAATGTCCACTTTGTCAAGTATTGCTACCCTGGCTTTTCTTTCATTTCCATTTGCATGAAATATGTTTTGCCTTCCTTGTACCTTCAGTGTATGTGCATCTTTTGTTTTAAGGTGTGTCTCTTGTAGGCAGCATATGTATGGGTCCTGTTTCTTTATCCACGCAGCTACCCTATGTCTTTTGGTTGGATCATTTAATCCATTTACATTTAAGGTTATTATTGATATGTAGTTGTTTATTGCCATTTTATTCTTTAAAGCTGTATTCTTCTTTACTATATTCTTTTCCCCCTTTGAACTGTTCACAACAGGCCCCTTAGCATCTCTTGCAGAATTGGTTTTTTTATTTCTCCTTCAATTTTAAATGTTAGCCTTGCTGGATAGAGTAGTCTTGGTTGTAGGTAGGTTCTTGTTCTGCATCATTTTGAATATATCTTGCCATTCCCTTCTGGCCTCAAGTGTTTCTGTTGAGAAGTCGGATGTCATCATTATGGGGGCTCCTTTGTAGGTGATAACCTTTTAGTCTCTTGCAGCTTTTAAATTTTTCTCTTTATCCTTTAGCTTTGGTATTTAACTATGATGTGTCTTGGTATTTGATTTCTTTGGGTTTCTCTTTAATGGAGTTTTCTGTGCTTCTTGAATGTGTGAAACGTTTTCCAGCCTTAATTTAGGGAAGTTTTCAGCTATGATATGATTGAACAAAGTTTCTATGCCTTCTTCTTTCTCTTTATCTTCAGGAACCCCTATGATGCAGATGTTATTTCTCTTCATGTTTTCCCAGAGCTCCCTTAGAGTTTCCTCAGATTTTTTGAGTCTCTTCTTTTTTCTGCTCTGCCTCTGTGCCTTTGTTTATTTTGTCCTCTAACTTGCTGATTCGATCCTCATCTTCATCCATCCTGATTTTAATTCCTTGCATTGTGGTCTTTTGTTCTGATCCTGTATTTGTCATTTCTGTCTGATTGTTTTTTATTATTTCAATTTCCTTTTTTATACTTGTTATCTCTTTATTTAGGTGTTCATAATGACTATTGTTGCTCTAAGCTCCTTGAACATCCTAACTATCATTATTTTAAATTCTGCATCTGGTAATTTTTTCTGGTTCATTCAGGTCCTTCTCTGGGGATTTCTCTTGATTCATTTGGGTTGTATTTCTCTGCCTGCCCATTTTGTCTGTGTATAAGAAGGGTGTGGCCACTGGAGTCCAATGGGTGTTGCCTATGTGTTCCCTAGGAGTGGTCTGTCTTCAGGCCCACCATCTTCTCGGCCGCTGTTAGGGTGGTTGGGATGGGCGTTGCCAGCGCCGGCCCACTGTGGTTGTTGCTGTGATTTCTACCTCTGAGGGAGGAGCTGTATTCTTGTGCCCCGCTCTTCAAGCCTCAGCCTGTCTGGGCCTTCGCCTCACCCCCACAGGTGGATTTGTGCACCACACTCAAGCCACAAGCCTCAGCACCAAGGGTAGGGGTGAGCACCTTTGCTCAGCTGCGGACCCCGCCTGTTCCTGGGCTTCCGCCCAGCCCCCGTGGTCAGGACCAGTTTGCGCGGTTTCTTCAGCCGGGCTGGGCTGCTTGCGTGCACCCAGCTGCGAGCCTCGGCCTGTCCTTGGCTTTAGCCCCACCCCCATTGTCAGGGCCTGCTCGCGCAGGGTCGCAAACCTTGGAGGCAAGTTGATGCTGCGCACCCAACTACCCCTGCTTAGCAGCAGATCTCTGCTCGTTCCTGGCCTCCCGCTTTTCCCCTGTACATGGGGCTGCAGGTGGGCCCGCATCTGCCAGACTGCTTTTGCTCATTTCCTCTGCCCCCGCTGGGCTAGACCGAGCTCATGCAGGCTGGGCTTCTGCCTCCACCTACAGAACCACGTTTCCGCATCCCGCTGCCACCGTTCTTCCAACAAGCCCTCATCAGTGTGGGTAGGGGCGCTGCAGCTCAGACCCTAACACTCCATACTGTAGTCCTGGAAGCTCCCTCCGTCTAAGCAGCTCTGCTCTAAATGCCACGGGAGAGCATTTTTTGACTAGTGTCCTGTCTCCCTTTGCTGGTATTGCTAGTTCCAGGGCAAATATTCGTTTTCAATTAGGGAAGTGACTTAGCCCAGAGGTTAGGGTGGCTGTTCCTCAGAGAGTTTCTCCCTGTGCCTTCCAGTCCACACTCTCTTCCCACTGCTGCGGTCCTCTCCTCTGTCCCCATTTCCCGAAGCCCCAGGTGAGAGGTTGTGAGAGAGGTTTTCTGCACTGTTCCTTTTTTTTAAAATCTTTTTTTTTAAATTAATTTTAATGGGGTGACACCAATAAATCAGGGTACATATGTACAACAAAAACATCTCCAGGTTATCTTATCATTCAATTATGTTACATACCCGTCACCCAAAGTCAAATTGTCCTCTGTCACCTTGTGTCTGGTTTTCACTGTGCCCCTCCCCTCTTCCCTATCCCATCCTCTCCTCCCTCCCCCCACCAAGTAACCCTCACACTCTTGTCCTGTCTCATAGTCTCACTTTTATGTCCCACCTATGTATGAAATCATGCTGTTCTCAGTTTTTTTCTGTTTTACTTATTTCACTTCATATAATGTTATCAAAGTCCATCCATTTTGTTGTAAATGATCCGATGTCATCATTTCTTATGGCTGAGTAGTATTCCATAGTATATATGTACCAAAGCTTTTGAATCCACTCATCCTCTGAAGGACACTTGGGCTGTTTCCAGATCTTCGCTATTGTGAACAATGCTGCCACGAACATGGGGGCACATTTCTTCTTTTCGGACAGTGCTATGGTGTTCTTATGGTATATTCCTATAAGTGGGATAGCTGGGTCAAAAGGCAGTTCGATTTTTAATTTTTTGAGGAATCTCCATACTGTTTTCCACAATGGCTGCACCAGTCTGCATTCTCACCAGCAGTGCAGGAGGGTTCCATTTTCTCCACATTCTCACCAGCTGCACTGTTTCTTTAAGAAGAATCCTGGGTCTGAGAAAACTGTCTCTTTCTCACAAACAGTATCCTCACTTGTTTCACAGCTCAATACTGTCCAAACACCTCTTCTAGGCTCTGGGGCTGCAGGCTGGGGCTTTGTTCCTGGGACCCAGGTCCCTCCCTCTCCTCTAAACTCTCTTCCCACTATGCGAGTCTGCCATTCGCTCCAGGGAGCTGGGCTGCCCTTTCCACATTTTTGCTTTTTCTACCAGTCTCAATGTGGCTTCTTCAGTGTTCCTTGGTTGAAGAGTCCACTTAGATTAGTTCAAAGTTGGTTTATCCAGATGATGGTTCTTAAAATCAAGTTACAATCCACTTTGGTTCCAGGAGTTGGAAGTTGGTACGTCCGCCTACTCCATCGCCATCTTGCCATCCTCCCTCTATTTTTACTTTTGAAAGAACATAAACACCTATAACCCCTTGTATTCTAAAAAAGGTATCATACTAAAATATTCTTTTTTTTAAATTTTAGGAAGAAGAGGGAGAGATAGACACGGACAGACAGATTGGAAGGGAGAGAGATGAAAAGCATCAACTTGTGGTTACAGCATTTTAGTTGTTCATTGATTGCTTTCCATATGTGCCTTGATCAGGGAAAGTGGGGTACTCCAGCTAAGCCAGTGACCCCATGTTCAAGCCAGCAACCATAGGGTCATGTCTATGATTCCAAGCTCATGCTGGCAACCCTGTGCTCAAGCTGATGAGCCCACACTCAAACTGGTGACCTTGGGGTTTTGAACCTGGGTCCTCAGCATCCTGGGTCAATGCTCTATCTACTGTACCACTGCTTGGTCAGTCTAAAATACTATTCTTTACCTTCCTTCCTGTACCTGTATCTCCTGGAGAAGTATATAGAGATTGTCTTGTCTTCTGCATCCTGTGCTCACTGTGTGGATATTCCATAATTCTTTCCATTATTTCCTATTGGTGGACATTTGAGTTATTTCTAGTCTTTAGTTATTCCAAATAATGCTGGAGTGAATAAATGTCCTGTGCATGTGTCATATATTCCTGCCACCATGTCTTTGAGAACCTTTCCTTTTGGAAGAAGAAAGAGGATTCTCTTCTTGTCACTTGCCAGTGAGTGACCTTGTCTATGGCTGGGGATTAGGTATCTGACCTTTTCTGCATCAAGTCAGTTCTTTTTAATAGTTTAATTTTCAGGTTTATTATAAGGGCTACAACTCAAGAACAGCCATATAGGAGAGATTCACAGAGCAAGATATGAGAGTTGGGAGTGGAATGGAGCTTTCATACCTTCTTAGGGCACCTCAGGTCAATGTGTTCACCAACCCATCAAATAGAATTTCAGCCCTCCTCTTAACTCTTTGAATTTCTTGCATTTCATACATTTCCAGTTTCCTCAACAGAGGGGACCTGCAAGATGAGCCTGCAAGAAGTAATGGTAGATATTCCTAATACACTTTTAATAACCTGGATCAATTATTCAAGGTGACTTGGAAGAAGGTTTACAAATTAGTGGAGAATTCATTTCTTATCTCAATTCAGAGCAAGCCACTGAGTACATGGATTATACCGGTTTTTCTGTGGGAGGGTGAAGAGGTGATTTCTATTCTGGAAGCCTAGCATAGCAGCTTCTGGAAAATGCAGGGAACCATTCAGAATGGGTTCAGCCTCTGTCAGAGGGAGGGAATCCCTGGTGGGACTCAATCCTCAGGCCAGCAATGACAGTGCAGAGTGTTGAGTCTGAGGGACTATCTATTAAGGTGTGACTCGGATGTTGTTTGCAGAGCAGCCAATGTGAGGGGCTTGGCAATGGTGTGTTTAGTTCCTTGAATCTTTGCCCAGGAACCATAACCTGGAGAAAATATTTCAGAATCTGCCATTGGGCTAACTTGCTGATGAACAAACAGGTTTTTGGTGTTACCTCTCTGTGAAGTGTAAAGTTGATCAGCTCTGATTCCTCATTTTTTTTCTGCAAATTTAAATTTCAGAGTTTGACATACTCCACCTTCCTTGGAATTTCTGTTTTTCTGCTTATCTGGCAGGTTACATGATATGATGTTGGTGAGAGTTACTATTACTGAATGCTGATCGTGTGCCAGGCCCTGTTCTGAGAGCTTTCTAGGGCTTATCTCATTTAATTCTCCAGTCACTTGGACATAGGTACCACTGCTATTATCACTTAATGCTGAGAAGACCGAGACCCAAGAGGTCTAGCACTTTGCTGAAGTCACATGACTGGAAAAGGGTGGAGCTGGAATTTGAACCCAGCAGTCTTCTTACAGAGCTTGCCCTCTGAAGACCCGGCTGAACACCGTGTAGTTATAGAAGCTCAGGCAACAGCTTCACTTCTTGCAAAATAAACAAGTTTCTTTCAGTTTGCAGTTCTGCGGTTTTGAAGTTCAGACATGGCTTCCCTGGAGCGTTACCCCTTCCCAAGGTGAGGAGGGGTGTAGAGGTGCTCCTTGTGACTGCAGCTTTGGTCCTTTATGGTGGCTTTTCTGGCCTGGGGAACACTGGATTCGCCCATCCTGAGCTGAGCACCCAGGACTGACCTTTAATCATAGTTAATGACTAACTCAGGCTTCAAACTCGAGGGCAGAACTTGCCAAATTCTGGTGTAAACTTGCTGGTAGGAGAATAAAAGTTTCAAGAGACATTTCCTCTTACTGTCATGTGACAAGTAACTAATTCATCATTGGCTTCCTCTCTATGATAGATTCTTATTGAAAGAAACCAGGGGGTTTACAGGAATTCATCCTGAGCCAATGCCAAAAGCGTGACTAAGTAATCCCAGGGCTGTGGGCTGATTTTTGCCCTCTCCAGATTGGATCTCTGGGCCTTTTTATTGCCTCTTTCTTCTCGGTATCTGCCCAGCTTCTTGCTAGCCAGTGACAGATAAATGCTTACTCCACTCAACCAAGCTTTCCAGCAGAAACATCTGAGCTGATTTGTGTTATATTGATTCTCAACCCATCTTGTGTAAGATCTAAGTGTTTGGGGAAAGATATTTGAAGAATCTAAATACCTTCCTTTCTAGTTGACAGAGTAACCCTGGTCTCCATGGAGATGTTGGGACCATCTACTTGCATACTAACTTCTGAAACCAGCACAGAGGTTGAGACAGTTTCTTCGGGGCATCTCCAACTGGGGTCCAGCCCTTCTTTGTGTTTGTCTTTGGCTCTTCTTCCTCTATCTGTGATTATCTCTGTCCTTTCCCCCTTTTTCTATAACCTTCCGAAGTGTGTTGATCTTTGGCTATGGAGGGGACACTATTGCCCTTTCAGTCATGCATGCCCTTTTAATAAGTTCCAAAAAGGGAAGTTTCTTTTTCATTGACCAATGCCACACTTTTTCTGTTTAAATTCAAGATGTACCTTGTTTTCAGGAGCTCCTTTTAGCCACAACGAGGCCCTGCTGAAACCAAGTCAAATAATTTGTAACCATAGGCTGTTTACAGTAGCCTTCAGAAATAATTGCATATATTTAAAAATTTCCACTGTGATGTCTACCAAAGAGATTCCTCTGGTTTTGGAGGAATCAGATCACTCTAAATCCTACCATTTGTAAAAAAAATTACTGTTTGATATTGTTGTCATGCTAGATCCTTACTTACGCTTTCTTTACTTTGCTAATCCAAAAAGGAAGATGCTACTGTTCTTGCATAAACTCTGGGTTTCGCAGAGTTAAAATGAGTTTTCTGTTATTTAACACTGAGAACTGACATCTGCAATTAAGCCAGGTGAAGTCTGAATTTTTAATCAGGGCCTGGCAGGATCCAGACCAGGACCAAGATCTGGAGAACTTTCTGATTTTGATACTGATAATGAGAGTGGTTGGTTACAAACTTTAAACTCTTAAAGTGAGGATTCCCTAATAAGTGATTTTATCTCTTCTTCTTTCAAGGAGGAATGGGTATACCGGATGGATCATAAATTTAGAGGCTACTGTGTTATTATCAACAACCACAACTTTACCACACTGAGAGAAAGACAAGGGACCAATAAAGATGCCGGTAAGAGAGGCTATAATGGTACATCAAATGCAAGTTGGGGATCTTAAAATCATTTTTTATTTTCACTTTTTTTTCTGTAATTTTTATCTTCCACTTAAATGTAAGGATGAGCCCTGGCCAGATAGCTCCGTTGGTTAGAGTATCATCCAGAATCGTAGAAGTTGCCTGTTTGACCCCCGGTCAGGACATATACAGAACAGATCAATGTTCCTGTCTTTCCCCAATAAATAAATAAATTTTTAATGTAAAGATGATATTATAATTGTTTCTAAGCCTCTAGTGTTTTGTCCATCTGGGCTGCCATATTAAACTACCAAGACGGGGTGGTTTATAAACAACAAGCATTTATTTCTCACAGTTCTGGAGGCTGGAAGTCCAAGATCAAGGCTCTAGTGCTACACTGTCTGTTGACAGTCTGCTTCTTAGAGGCCATCTTCCCCCTGTAACCTCACTTGGCAGAAGAAGCAAGAGGTCTCTTTGGGATCTCTTTATGGGGTCAGCCCTCATGACCTAAGCACCTCCCCAAAAGCCTCACTTTCTAATACCCTTACCTCAAGCATTAATATTTCAACATAGGAATTTTTGGAAGACATAACTTTTCAGACCATAGCACCTAGGTTACCAACCTGCTTAAAGAGCGAAAAGAGTCCCTGACCACTTATGACTCTGTGGTTTGGGGGTGAGAATGCTGGCTGGGTCAGTATGAGAAAACCTGCATTTGAGCTCTGGCTGCACCGCTAACCAGGCCTGTGACCATGGGAGAGTAATAAAGCCTCAGCTTCCTCATTTGTGAAAGACAGTGAACTCTGGCCTGGCTGACTCTCAGGACCATTGTGATAGCACTGTGGGACTATGAAAAAGCAAGTTAATTATAAAATTTTATTGTTATGAAAATAAAAAGAATTCAAAGCTTCAGGCTTTTTGCTGTGCAATTTTTATAACTATTAGCACTGTTTCACATCTTCATTTTATTTCTTTTCTTTTTTAAACAGAGTCTCTTAAGGGAGTGTTTCAGTGGCTTGGGTTCTACGTAGATAAACAAGATGACGTCACTAAAGTGCAACTGGAGGAGATTCTGAAAAAATACAGGAGTCATCCAGACCATGCTGAAGGAGACTGCTTTGTGTTCTGTATTCTGTCCCATGGGAAGTTTGGAGCAGTCTACTCTTCAGATGAGGCCCTCATTCCCATTCAGGAGATCACATCTCACTTCACAGCCCTGCAGTGCCCTGGTCTCCTTAACAAACCCAAACTCTTTTTCATCCAGGCCTGTCAAGGTGAAGAGATACAGTCTTCTGTATCCATTGAAGCAGATGCTATAAATTCTGAGCCAATACACCCTTCCCTTCAAGACAGAGTTCCTGTTGAGGCGGATTTCCTTATTGGCATGGCCACTGTCCCTGGCTATGTATCTTTTCGTCATACAAAAGAAGGGAGTTGGTATATTCAATCTCTGTGTAATCATTTGAGGGACTTGGTCCCAAGGTAAGAGTTTCATGTTGTTCCACCTACCTACTTGTTTATCCACCTATCTATTCACCTACCTGTTCATCCATCTGTCTACCCACTCATACATGCATGCATCCATCCATGCATCCATGTATCTTCACACCCATCCATCCATCCATCCAATAAACTTGTATTGAACACCAGCAAGCATGTAACTGGAAAGGAAGATAATGGAATAAAAAAAGACACAGTCCTAGACTTCAAGTTTCTCACAATCTAGACGGACAAATAGATAAGGGAGAACATCCCCCAGTAGTAAATACATAGGCGTTATGGACACATAGAACTAGTACCTCACCCAGATTTGGAGGATCAGGAGTTACTTCTAATTGGGGTGAGAGACATATTAAGCAGAGGAAACAGCATGAATAAAAGCCTGGGAGCCTTTTGCTTGTTCTTTCCTCCACTTATCAGTCATTTATATTTACTGAGTGGCTATATGCTGCCTTTGGACCATATTCTTGGTCTCCTGCTTCTCATATGACAACTTTCTTTCTGTCTCTGCCACATGCTTTTTACCTGGTACCCTGAAAATAGGCCTTCACCAAGGTTCTGCCCCGGACCTCCTTCTCTGCTATCTCTCTGTAGCCTCTCTTGGCAGTGTCAGCTATATCTGGAGGCACTAGCACCTCCATGAAAATGTCTCCCAAATTGCCATTTGGAGTTTCTGGAGGAGTAGTTTCATTCCATTTTATATCCTCAGTGCCTGACATAGTTATATGATATATTGTTGAGCTTGATAACTATTTGTTGGACCAATGAATGACCGGCCAAGACAATCCTATTCATAAGGTCAGTCCTGCATATTTTTTTCACAGCCTGCCAGATATCCTGCCTTTGGGTTGCCCATGGACATCACATCCAATATGAACAGTCCTGAATTTATCTTGTCAGCCCCCTCCAGGAGCTCTTTCTCTTGAATCCCATTTCTAGAAGTGGCCACAATGGTCTTCTGGGAATTTAAGATAGGAAATTAAGATTGGAGACTTGAGATACCTAAGCTTTTCCCTTTTCTTTACCAACCTCCCCACCCTTACCATAACCATCAAAGACCAATGTCTTGTGGCTTCAGGGATGAGGAAATATTTATCAAAGGGATACTATGTGCCTGCTATACTGGGTACTGAGTTAGAGGGATGGTTGTGAACAAGAGAAACAAAAATCTCTTCTCCATTGAGCTTACAGTTTAGTGAGATGAAAACATATACTAAAAATGTAAGTGAATATTTAGCATAATTTTAGGAAGTGATACCTGCTATCTAGAAAGCAAAACAGGACCCTGGCTAGTGGCTCAGTGGATAGAAGCATCAACCCAGCGTATGGACATCAGGGCACATAGGAGAAGCTACATCTACTTCTTCCCGCATCCCTATCTCCCTTCATTCCCACTTCCCCTCCTGTAGCCAGTGGCTCAGTTGGTTCAAGTGTGACCCTTGGTGCTGAGGATAACTCCATTAGAGTGCATCAGCCTCAGGCACTAAAAATAAATTGGTACTGGAGCATTGGCCCCAGACAGGGTTGCCAGGTGGATTCTCATCTCACATGTGAGACTCCTCATCACTATCTCCTCTCCTCTCACCTAAAAATGAAAAAAAGAAAAAGAAAGCAAAACAGGATAATGATATAGAGAGTGAGGTCAAGGAGCTATTTGACCTCTTAGTAGAGGTGATAGTTCAAGTGTGACTGAATGATGAGAAGGAGGAGATGTTCACAGGAAGATTTCAGGATAAAGAGAACCTCTACTGTTAAGCAGGATGAAAAGACAACGAACCAAGCAAGGCCTGCATTCCCATCTGAAAATAACAATGATCATGGTGAGAAGTAGTAGTAATACTAATAATACTAAAATTAATGGTCATTGGAATATTCTAGCCAGTGTTCTAAGTGCTTTGCATAAATGACCTTATATAATTCTCATGGAAATTCCTAATATGATTATAATTATGGTCTTCATTTTAGAGCTGAGGGAAGTGAAGTATAATAAAGTAACTAACTTGCCTAAGACCACTAATTGGTGAATGATGGAGCCATGATTCAAACTTGAGTTCTGTCTCAAGAGCCTATGCTTTGGTTCCAATGATATGTAGTGCCCACCCCTGGAACTTTCTTTCTAGTAAATGCTACACATCCTGCAAGCCCATGTTCAAATGTTACCTCCTCTTTGGTGTCTTCTCTACTTCTACCCAGAAGTTCTGTCTCTCTCCTCTAAAACTTTAATGGAACATTGACCTTTTCATATGTCATTAATCACATTCTGCCTTGTATAACAAATTTGTGTGTCTCCTACCTTTGGTACATGTATTCTGCATTCTAAGTGTTTAAGATCAGGGATTGTATCATATTAATCTTTGTATCCCTCCCCAAACCAAGAATAAAGAGACATTAACAGTAGGCTCTCTTTCTCTATCTTTATCATCTGTCTATATATTCTTTTCATCTATCTATCTATCTATCTATCTATCATCTATCTATCTATCTATCTATCTATCTATCTATCTATCTATCTATCTATATATATCTATCATCATCTATCATCTATCATCTATCTACGAAGGATGAACATGAAAAAGTAATTATATGTAATATTGTGGGCTAAATACATTAAGATGGAAGGTGTAATTATTATAATGTTCTTAAACACTAAATATAGATTTGAAAATATTATATAATTTAGCATTTGTTTTTTCCATTTCAGAAATATTTCTTCATAGTTAGCAGGATTTCCCTTAGAATCTTAGCATGTTGGGCTAGGAAGAGGTCGTGTGTTTTAGGGTCTTAATTCTAAGACCTCATACATGATTTCTGTCTCCTGATTGAAAATATATTTCCTTCTCTGCCTGCAGACGGGAAGATATCTTATCCATCCTCACTGTTGTCAATAATGATGTGAGTCAGCGAGGTGTAAAAAAGAAGCAGATTCCTCAACCTGCTTACACACTACGGAAAAAAGTCATATTCCCTGTGCCACAGTGAGAGTTTTCATTGACTCTTAGACCTGAAAGGAAACTTCTCTTTCAACTTCCCACCCAGTATAGGAATCAGTGACAGATGCTAAATTGGTCTTCATCTGTGATTCTGGTAATAAGAAATGCTCTATTTTCTGACAGTAAATTGTTTGGTTTTTTGTTCTTTCCTTTTTAACAAATGTAAATGTTACAAAATTTTTTATTATTGCCTAGATTATAATCTTGCCTTTAGCTGTGCACCCTGAAAACAAAGTAATTGGGTTTTGTTTGTGTATCTGTGAAGTAAAAGCTGAACATTAATGTTCTTTGTAGCTCTAAGAACCAATGTTCTTAGCTTTCCCCTCTACATGACCACTCCTTGTTATAATTCTGTGTCTCCTCTACATGTCCTTAGTTTGGACATTGGTTGATGATGAGATCATGGTTTGCTGATCCTTCCTCTGCTCTTCCAAAAACTCTTCTGCTCATCTATTGAGGGGAAAATTTGATTTATGCCATGCCCATTTCCCACAGTAGTGTTAAGGAAGATGTTGCTGCACGAACTAGTTTTCTTGGATTGGAAACTGGGTTGGCTCTAGGAAGATAGCTCAGTGTGAAGAGAGGCATATATATATTCAGCTACTCTGGGAGCAGAAACTTCACAGCCTGATGTTATTTCCAAGTTGGGCAGAAGCTTTCAGATGTTGGTAACAGAATACTCAGCTCAAACCTAGTAAAGCAAAGAATTTATTGCCCTTTCACTTGAAAACCTGAATGAGTAGTGCTGGCTTCTGGTGAGGCATGCATTAGGACTCAGTCTGCAGTACAGTCCCTGTCTCTTGGCTAGGGGCCCTCAGGATTGGCAGCTGCACAGTGCTGATCACATTAAGCAACCCCGCCTAGTCACCAACACTTCCTGCTCCTCTCGCCCAGAGGGTGAAGAGAGAAGCAGCTTGAGGGACTGAAGTGTTCACAGGGCTTGTTGCTCTTTCCTTTGCCAGAGAGGAGACTGGCTTTGCCTTCTGGATAGAGTGGCTCTGTATGGAAGCTTTGACACTTTTAAAATTAAGGTTTTGAACATTTTAATGTATGTGATCTTTTTTTCTATTTTAAGAAGAATTTTCTTTTTTAATTCTTAGAAGGCATTACATTTTAATTCCTGGGAAGAAGGAGATCGAAAATGCTGTGGTTAAGGCCTTCATTTTAAAGATGAGGAAGCTGAGATCCAAATAGGTAGGGCAATTTGCCACAGCTTTTCAGCCAGTTATTGTTTACACGATGTTATTTCCCATGTCAGTGAACTGGACTGTCACGGGACATAACAGGACTTTATGAATGTCTCCTTGGATATGCAGGTGCTCATGAAAGAGGTCAGGGGATGAAGAAAACTTTCAATGATGCCAGATTTAATAATTACTTCTGTGAAAGTCAAATTCATTTATGGTGAACTTTCTATAAGAAATAGTCAGAAGAACCTTGTGGTTACAGTCTTTGCTCAATTGGATTTGCATAGCTGTTGGCCATTGAACAATCCTCCCCTGAAAGAGAAACTTGGTTTACAAAGAGCAAAGTATCTGGAGATGGAAGCCTTGGGTTTTCTGTTTTGCTCTGTCACTACCTTGCTCGAAGAGACTAACTCAAGCTAGTTTTTTGAGCCTTGTCTTTAAAGTAGAGAAAAAAAGATCTGTTGGGAGAATTAAGGAATATATATACAGGTTGAGCAAAAGAAGATTTACAGTTTTGAGTACATGAAACAGTTTATTCTCTTATTTTATTTGTTAGTTGTTGTATTATTTCTATACAAATAACTGTAAATCTACTTTTGCCCAAACCTTTATACGGTCTTAAATTTAATGGAAATTATATATATATATATATATATAAATTGTGGTGCTGTGCATATAAGGCTTTTAGATGGCAGTCTTTTGGTAGTAACCTAAATGGAAATTGCAGAGTTTGAGTACTTTTGCTTCTAATTTCAGCTGACTTTTAGTTACAAAATGACACTGGCAATATTTATTGCCATCTTCTGAGTGAAGAGCTGTCTCTTCCCTAACTGGTTCACAATGTCCCCAACAGAAACAAGACCAGCTCCTGGCTCTGAGTCCAGATGGACAAAACTGATGAACTCTCCTTCATTGGAAGCATTTGGGGTTTGCTACCTGTGGTCTATTTCATATTTCTCTCCTGATGGGTCTTAGTGTTTGTGCAAGATTAAATCCTAGAATCAGGAAACAGTCCATGAACTTTTTTTTCATAGATCTTCAGCAAGCACTTTAGATGTCACTAGACATTTATGCCTGTGAGTCACGGGTCTATACAGACATCAGGAGTGAAGTTGTCTTGGTTTATTTTTCTTCATTGGAACATGTACACACTTGTCCCGTGATATGTGTGTGTGAGATTAAGAATTTAGAGTTTCGGAACAACAGGAAATGATTTGGTCACAGCTGTTTGACAGTGGCTACAGACATTGTCTCTCCAGACATTTATGGAGGAAACAGATTGACTGATGTTTCTGTTTATTTTGCCTACTTTTACTCAACCTCCAAGGGCTGTAGTTTTTATTTTCTTTTTTTCTATCTCCTTTCTTTCTCAAAGGTTTAGCTTCTGGTCTTGGCCAGTTTGCTCAGTGGATAGAGTGTCAGCCCAGTGTATGGATGTCCCAGGTTTGATTCCTGGTCAGGGCACACAAGAGAAGCGACCATCTGTTTTTCTCCCCCTCCTTCTCCCTCTTCCCATCCTGCAACTAGTGGCTTGATTGGTTTGAGCGTGGCCCAAGGTGCTGAGGATAGCTCAGTTGGTCCAAGCAGTATGTCAGCCTAAGGCACTAAAAATAGCTCGGTTGATTCAACATCGGCCCTATATAGAAGTTGCTGGGTGGATCCTGGTTGAGGTGTGTGCAAGAGTCTGTCTCACTATCTTTCCTCCTCTCACTTAAAAAAAAAACTTTTAGCTTCTATCAAACAAAATAAAAGACACAAAGACATTTGGTGGAGTGTTATGCAAATGTGAGTTTTAAAATAATGGTGCTACTAATGTTTATTATTATTAGAGATATTAGTCACCACAGCATCTTATTGGCCTCTATCTACTTCAGGGACTTATCTTCGTGATAAGCAGGTTTATCTATCTCTAGATATAGAGGATTCTCTTAGCAATAGATTATACTCCAACAATGCTCAGGTAATTTAAACATATAAGCAACTGGTGCATTGTGGATACTGATTAATCAGAATGGACACTGATCAGTATAACACAGTGGTAAGGGCTGCTGAATAACAGCCATTTATCAATGATCAAGGCTCCACTGAGCTTGACAAAATTAGAGGTTTTTTTCATTTTATAGGTAACTTTTGTGCCATAGCTAATTCACAAAGTGTTCCAGATCAGATACTTTCTGAGTGATCTAGTCAAGTTTTTCTTAACCTGGAATTCTTGGGCCCACAGGCATTCATGGATTTATTCTCAAGACCTTTTAGTCCTCCACCTTTATTTTAAATGTGTTTTTGGTGATCATTTAAAAAATTAATGGAAGTACATCTGGGCTCTTCTGTATGACCACTTTATATTTGAATTCTGTCACACAATCTCTGTGCCCACATCTTGGTGTCCAAAGAAAGTAATTAACTTTACATTGAATGTTTTTTTTTAATTAAATTTATTGGGGTGACATTGGTTAATAAGATTGTGTAGGATTCAAGTGAGCATTTCTGTGATACATGATTTGTATGTTGCTCTGTGTGCCCATACATTGAACACTTTAATGTAACATGGATGAGGGTCCATGGCTAGAAGTCATCAGATTTATCGTCAGGTGCCAGTGGTTAACATATTTGAAACCTGCTCCAATTCAGCCTCTCACCCATAACAGAGTTACAGATCTTCCACTATCCTTCTAGCAGAGGGCTCTCACACTACATTCAGTCATGAATTTGGGAACTTAAAACAACTCTAGAGGTACTGTGGTTTACCCTTCAGAGTGTTAAGTGACTTGTCAAATTCTCACAGCTATTAGTGGGGAACTTCCAACCCTGTGTATCTACTGCTCTGCAATCCTGGCACCTGCTTTGATTCTTGGACAGCTTGAATTGTTCTTTGTTAAATTTGAATCCACTCCTTAGAATGTATCTAAAACCATCGGTTCTCATTCTAAACTTGAGCCATACCAATCAAGTATAATTATCTTCTGCAGAGATACATATTGTAAGTGACAAGTTTAACTTATTTTCTGGTAGGGTATGGGTCTTGTCAAAAGCCTGCAATTTTCTTCTAAGGTGCGTTAAGAATACAGTGACACACCTTACCACAGGGTGGCACAGTGGGTAAAGTGTTCACCTGGGGCTCAGAGGACCCAGGTTTGAAACCCCAAAGTCACCAGCTTGAGTGCAGGCTCATCAAGCTAGAGCACAAGGTCACACTGGCTTGAGCATGGGATTATAGACATGACTCCTTGGTCGCTGGCTTGAGCCCAAGGTGCTGGCTTGAGCAAGGGGTCAGTGGCTCAGCTGTAGCCCCCTGGTCAAGGCACATATGAGAAGCAATCATAAGGTGCTACAACAAAGAATTGATGCTTCTCATCTCTCTCCCTTCCTGTTTGTCTGTCCCTATCTGTCTCTGTCTCTCTCTTTCCCTCTGTCTCTCTTGCTAAAAACAAAAACCAAATTTTTGAAAGTGAAACTCTTTTTAAAAAGTACTAGGGGAGCCGGACCAGGTGGTGGCGCAGTGGATAGAGCATCGGACTGGGATGCGGAAGACCCTGGTTCGAGACCCCGAGGTTGCTAGTTTGAGCACAGGCCCATCTGGCTTGAGCAAAAGCTCGCCAGCTTGGATCCAAGGTCGCCAGCTTGGATCCAAGGTCGCTGGCTTCAGCAAGGGGTGGCTCGGTCTGCTGAAGGCCCGCGGTCAAGGCACATGTGAGAAAGCAATCAATGAACAACTATGGTGTCGCAATGGCAACGAAAAACTAATGATTGATGCTTCTCACCTCTCTTCATTCCTGTCTGGCTGTCCCTATCTATCCCTCTCTCTGACTCTCTCTTAAAAAAAGTACTAGGGGAAATTCCTTGTTTAAAGAAAGACTCATCTCTCAATACATACAACCATTTCCTAACATAACTTTTGCATATATGATTTTTTAAAGAGTTTTTCAATTAAAAATTGTATTAATTCTTAATTTATTTTTGAATAAGTAATATTTTTACATTGTTCAAAGATAAAATGTAGAAAGGCACCCAAGAAGTCTTGCACACATTTCTGTCTACCATATGCCCAGTCCTCGTACCTCCTTGTCCCATAATTTCATGTTTCTTTAATGCAAATATAAATAGGTATGTGTTTTAAATAGGTATTACTGTGAAACTCACATCTTTCATTTAGTTTCACTTTAAATGATTCTATACAAACTGCTTGGAAAGACTGGTACGATTTTAGAATGGGAATAACTTTATGAGCGTTGGGTCCTGGATATTTGTAAGTAGTAGTCATTGACTTAACAATAATAAAGGATTTTTTTTCTTTTTACCTTTGAGTAATGTCTTTGATTTTACTTAATAACTTTTTTCCTGCTTACAGGAAATGTATCTTCATTTTGGAATACTGTATTTGGGAAAATATATACAAGGACACATAAAGAAGAGTTAATTCATTTATAATTTTACTTTGGTATATACTTTGCCATTATTTCACCTGCATTTGTTCCTAATCTTCACCACCCTCCTTAAATCAGCTTAACCTCCATGTCTCCCCAATCATGCATCCAGTAAACTTTGTTGTTACCAATAGTGGTACTTTCACCGTCATCTCAACTTCAACTTCCTCTCTGACCACCTGCTACCTTTCTGCCTCACTTTTTCTAGGACCCTCCCTCTAATGGTCTTCAGGGCCACTGGTGCCCCTGTTAGTCCATTAACCCTAACTGCCATCTTTCCAATCTCAACATCACCCCTTCCCTCTCTCCCTCTTTTCCCACCTCCCTCTTTACCCAGCTAGAGTCCACATGTTTTCATTAAGTTCTCTCTCTTGCACCCACCTCAAACTTCCTTGCCTTTCCTTCAGTCCTACTCATGGGCAGAATCTGAACTCTGGTTAATATCCTATGTCTGCTAACACCACATTTGTACTGGAATTCCTGGTTGTGGCTGGTGTAAAAACATACAATGTTACAGACTGGTCTCATTTAAAACCAATGACCACAAACCTCAAATAAGCTTTCAGTGGTTTCTGGCAATCCTGTGACATTTCCCTAGTCTTGCCAGCCCTTTGTTCTCTGAGACTGTTTTTACAGTCTTTTGTCTCCTTAAACCTCTATCAGCCTTCACTCTCCTCGCTTGCATTTGAAATTCTCACTCATATCACTAAGGGAAATAATCGGAAGAGGCTTCCATCTTCCACCACCAGGTCTCCTGCTCTACCTGCATTAACCCATATTTGCTGCTTTCTCTCCTATCAGCAGCGGGTGAGTTGTCTGTGCTACTCTCAAGAGTCAATCTCCTCTCGTGCAGGGACCATCCTATCCTGCCCACTCAAAGACATCACTTCACTTCCGAAGCCCTCCCTCCCCTCTCCTGCTATATTAACTTTTCCCTCTCCCTCAGATCATTCCCATGAGTATACAAAACATACCATAATTTCCCCTTCTTTCAAAACAAAAAACAAACCAAAGCAAAACAGAAACCTTCCAAGTGCCCATCTTCCATCAGGTACAGTATTCAGAAGCAGGTCTTGAGATGACGATTCTCATGCAAGTGATTTGTTTGGGAATCACTCTCTGGATGCAGGAGATGGAAGAGGAGAAAGTAGGCAGGGCTGAGGCCACACATGTTCTCAGCCTGGCCTGAAGGGAGTGCTCTGGAGTGAAAGTTATCCTCACAGTTCCCTTCAACTGAAGGCAAGGGAACTGGGCTTCCATCCTTCCTCACCCCTCCATCCTTGGTTAAGAGCTTCCCCAGGTGAGGAAACTTAAATTTTCAGGCACTTTCAGTGGTCTGAGGGCAATCCTTACCATGGTCCTCTCACCTAACCCCTACAAGCTGGCAGCGTTGGTTGGGGGGCAGTGGGAAGGCAGAGGGGGTAGCAGAGTACTGGAAGAGATCTACCTGGAACACTGACAACATCCCTACACTCCTGACCACATCTCCCCTTCTCATTTCTCACCCCATCCTCGGGCCTGTTCAACATTTGCAGGGCCTGGTGCTGTAGTAAAACCGGAAGCCCATAAGCCATATGCACAACCATAAAAAGCTAATAAACTGCTTGGGAATGGCTTGAAAACCCAGGTTAGAATCGATCACTTTTGTGTTGTGCAGAGTGTCTGCCCCTGGTTGCAGAGTGTCCACATCTGTCCCTTCTCTTCCCACCCCAGCTCCTTCCAGATTACCTGAAAAATGTCACACCAAATCAGAACAGTGTATCCTTAAGCCCCGAATGTTGTGGAATGATTTTCTGTGATCTCAACCTAAAAAGTTAGAGGTATTTCAAAAAACAAAGCCCCACCTTTTTCTTTAACAACCCATTATAGATCTGTCATTAGTAAATTCTAATCTAAGTAAAAAACTTTATTTTGCCTCCTATTTCAAAATATCAGATACGGCATTTAATAACTAAAGAATATATATTCTACAATTTCATAGAAATAATTAAGCAGATGGGCAAAAAAATAACTAATAATTAAAAGAAAATGAATATGAATGAACAATAAACATATGAAAACATAATCTATTTTCTTAATAACCAGAGAGCTGTAAAAATAAAGCCACTGGGAGGTACTGTTCACACTCATCATGTTGACAACACTTAAAAACCTGTTGGTAGTTAACATGGCTGAGAACAGGGAATAAAGGGAAGTCTACTATGCTGCTTGGAGAAATGTAAATTGACATAATCACTTTAAAGAAAAATTTAGCAATATTTATAAATGTTGAAGATGTGCACACAGCATGATCCAGCCATTCCATTTTTGGGTCTACGACCCAAAAGAAACTCTTGCAGGTGATGTGGAAAAGAAATTTTAAAGTGGCATTGTTTGGAAGAGAACACCCCCCCCCAAAAAAAAACCCATAAGCAACCCAATCAATCTAAATATCCATCGATAGATTAGATAAATTGTAGTCCCTTAAGGAATACTACCAAACTGTGAAACAAAATGAAATAGAGTTATTAGAGTGAACTAATTGAAATTGCCATTCCTCAGAGTCAGAAGCAGTCAGCTATTGGCAATTTCATATAGCTCAAATACATGTATCAGGACACACTGCTTTCCTGAGGTAGATGGTGATTGATATGAAAATAGTGAACATACTCAGTGCCACTGAACTGTCCACTTTAAAGTGGTTAAAATCAGTGGTAATATTCAAATAATTTAATAACTGGTTCTCTGCCCTAATGACTGTATTAAGTATAAAAAAAGATATATTGAAAGGTATTTTATTATTTTATGCATTTAATAATTAAATAAGAACAGTAAAAGAGGTGTACAAAACTAGATTGTAAGAGTTTTAAAATATTAATGAAAATATTAAATAATACTTGACAAAAAACAACAAAATGTTATTTAAGATATTTTCATATTGCTTTCTTTTTGTTTTAAAGTGTGAGAGAGAGGGCAGATGACAGACAGGGACAGACAGGCTGGAAGGAGAGAGATGAGAAGCATCAATTCTTCATTGCTGTGCCTTAGTTGTTCATTGATTGCTTTCTCATATGTGCCTTGATGGCTGAGGGTGGGGTTGAGGGGACTCCAGCAGAGCGAGTGACCCCTTGCACAAGTCAGTGACCTTGGACTCAAGCAAGCAATTTTAGGCTTCAAGCCAGCTTCCATGGGGTCATGTCTATGATCCCATGCTCAAGCCAGTGACTCTGCATTCAAGTCAGGTGAGCTCATGGCCAAGCCAGAGACCTCGGGGTTTTGAACCTGGGTATTCAGCATCCCAGTCCGACACTCTATCCACTGCGCTATCGCCTGGTCAATTCATATTGCTTCTTGATTGGCATCCTCACTTGCAAGTTTTTTCACCTATAAATGGAATGAACATTACTACGGGCTCTTAGAATATGCTGTTGCACAGATGAACATTAAAAAAGAATAAGAAGAGACAAGATGGTGATAGAGTAGGTGGACATACAAACTTCCAACTCCTAGAACCAAAGTGGATTATAACTTAATTTTAAGAACCATCATCTGGATAAACCAACTTTGAACTAAACTAAGTGGACTCCTCAACCAAGGAACACTGAAGAAGCCACATTGAGACTGGTAGGAAAAGTGAAAACGTGGAAAGAGCTGCCCAGCTCCCTGGAGAGAACGGCAGACTAGCGAGGCGGGAAGAGAGTTTAGCGGAGAGAGAGGAACCTGGGTCCCAGGAACAAAGCCCCATCCTGCAGCCCCAGAGCCTAGAAGAGGCGTTTGGACAGTATTGAGCTTTGAAACAAGTAAGGATACTGTTTGTGAGAAAGAGACAGTTTTCTCAGACCCAGGATTATTCTTAAGGGGACAGCGCAGAAAACCTCTCTCACAACCACACACCCGGGGCTCTGGGGGATGGGGACAGAGGAGAGGACCAGAGCAGTGGGAAGAGAGTGTGGACTGGAAGGCACAGGGAAAACACTCTGAGGGACAGCCACCCTAACCCCTGGGCTGAGTCATTTCCCAAATCGAAAACGAATATTTCCCCTAGAATTAACAATACCAGCAAAGGGAGGCAGGACACCAGCCAAACAAGCTCTCCCGTGATACTTAGAGCAGAGCTGGTTAAACGAAGGAAGCTTCCAGGACTACAGTATGGAGTGTTAGGGTCTGAACTGCAGTGCCCCTACCCACACTGCTGAGGGCTTGCTGGAGAGATGGGGGCGGCGGGATGCGGAAACAGGGTTCTGTCGGTGGGGGCGGAGGCCCAGCCGAGGTAAGCTTGGTCTAGCCCAGCAGGGGTGGAGGGGACGCACGAAAGCGGTCTGGCATCTGAGGGCCCGCCTGCAGCCCCAGCTGTAGGGGAAAAGCGGGAGGCCAGGAACGGGCAGAGATCTGCCACTGAGCAGGGGCCGTGGGCACGCAGCATCACATGACCTCCGAGGTTTGCGACACTGTGTGAGCCAGCCCAGACCGCGGGGTTAAAGCCAGGGACAGATGGTGGCTCGCAGCTGAGCGCACGTGAGCAGCCTTGCCAGGTCCAAGAAACCATGGTTAGTGATCCTGCGCAAGCTGGCTCTGACCGCAGGGGGTGGGCAGAAGCTCGGGAACAGGCAGGGTCCACAGATGAGCAAAGATGCTCACCCCTACCCTTGGTTCTGAGGCTTATGGCTTGAGTAGGGTGCGCAACCCCACCTGTGGGGGTGAGGTGAAGGCCCAGACAGGCTGAGGCTTATAGAGCCGGGCACGAGAAAACAGCCCCTCCCGTGGAGGAGAGGCAGAAATCACAGCAACAGCCACAGTAGGCCAGCGCCAGCAATGCCCATACCCAACCACCTTAAGCAGCGGCAGAGGGGGTGGTGGGCCTGCAGACAGACCACACCTAGGGAACACAGAGGCAACACCCATTGGACACCAGTGGCCACACCCTTCTTATACATAGACAAAATGGGCAGGCAGAGAAATGCAACCCAAATGAATCAAGAGAAATCCCCAGAGAAGGACCTGAACGAACCAGATATAACCAAATTACCGGATGCAGAGTTTAAAATAATGATAGTTAAGATGTTCAAAGAGCTTAGAGCAACAATGGATAGTCATTATGAGCATCTAAATAAAGAGATAACAAGTATAAAAAAGGAAATTGAAATAATAAAATAAATTCAGACAGAAATGACAAATATATCAGAACTGAAGACCACAATGCAAGGAATTAAAAGCAGGATGGATGAAGCTGAGGATCGAATCAGCGAGTTAGAGGACAAAATAAACAAAGGCACAGATGCAGAGCAGAAAAAAGAAAAGAGACTCAAAAAATCTGGGTAAACCTTAAGGGAGCTCTGTGACAACATGAAGAGAAATAACATCCGTATCATAGGGGTTCCCGAAGGTGTAGAGAAAGAACAAGGCTTAGAAACTTTGTTCAATCAAATCATGGCTGAAAACTTCCCTAAATTAAGGCTTGAAAACGTTTCACACGTTCAAGAAGCACAGAGAACTTCTTTAAAGAGAAACCCAAAGAAATCTACACTAAGACACATCATAGTTAAAATACCAAAGTTAAGTGATAAAGAGAAAATTTTAAAAGCTGCTAAAGACTAAAAGGCTATCACCTACAAAGGAGGCCACATAATGATGACATCCGACTTCTCAACAGAAACACTTGAGGCCAGAAGGGAATGGCAAGATATATTCAAAGGAATGTAGAACGAGAACCTACAACCAAGACTACTCTATCCATCAAGGTTAACGTTTAAAATTGAAGGAGTAATAAAGAGCTTCCCAGACAAAAAAAGCCTCAAGGAACTCATTAAAACCAAACCAATTCTGCAAGAAATGCTAAGGGGCCTGTTGTGAACAGTTAAAAGGGGGAAAAGAATGTAGCAAAAGAAGAATACAGCTTTAAAGAATAAAATGGCAATAAACAACTATATATCAATAATAACCTTAAATGTAAATGGATTAAATGATCCAACAAAAGACATAGGGTAGCTGCGTGGATAAAGAAACAGGACCCATACATACGCTGTCTACAAGAGACACACCTTAAAACAAAAGATGCACGTACACTGAAGGTACAAGGATGGAAAAACATATTTCATGCAAATGGAAATGAAAGAAAAGCCAGGGTAGCAATACTTATGTCTGACAAAATGGACTTTAAAACAAAGGCTGTAATAAGAGATAAAGAAGGACACTACATAATGATAAAGGGAACAATTCAACAGAAAGATATAACCACTATAAATACCTACGCATCAAACATAGGAGCCCCGACATACATAAAGCAGACTTTGATGGATATAAAGGGCGAGTTTAACAGCAATACTATAATAGCAGGGGATTTCAATACCCCACTAACATCACTGGATAGATCCTCAAGAAAGATAATTAATAAAGAAACAGCAGACTTAAAAGATACACTAGATCAACTTGATTTAATAGATATCTTCAGAACTTTTCACCCTAAAGCAGTAGAATATACATTCTTTTCAAGCACTCATGGTACATTCTCTAGGACAGACCACATGTTAGGACACAAAAATGGTCTCAACAAATTTAAGAAGATTGAAATCATATCAAGCATTTTCTCTGATCACAATGGCATAAAACTAGAAATTAACCACAAAAAAAATTGAAAAAGACTTAAACACTTGGAAACAAAATAGCATGTTATTAAATAATGAATGGATTAACAATAAGATAAAAAGAGAAATAAAAAAGTTTCTAGAAACGAATGATAATGAGCATACATCAACTCAAAATTTATGGAACACAGCAAAAGCAGTACTGAGAGGGAAGTTCATAGCACTACAGGCATACCATGAGAAGATAGAAAAAGCTCAAAGAAGCAACCTTACCCTTCTTCTAAAATATCTAGAGAAACAACAAATAAAGCTCAGGACTAGTAGAAGGAAGGAAATAATAAAGATCAGAGCAAAAATAAATGACAGAGAGGCTAAGGAAACAATACAGAGGATCAATGAAACCAGGAGCTGGTTCTTTGAAAAGGTAAACAAGATCAATGAACCTTTAACTAGACTCACCAAGAAAAAAAAAAAGAGGACTCAAATAAAATTAGAAATGAGAGTGGATAAATAACAACTGACACAACAGAAATACAAAGTATTGTAAGAAAATACTATGAAGAACTCTATGCCAAAAAACTAGACAACCTAGGTGAAATGGACAAATTTCTTGAATCATATAATATTCCAAAAATCAATCTGGAAGAATCAGAACACCTAAACAGACCAATTACAACAAAGGAGATTGAAACAGTTATCAAAAAACTCCCAACAATAAAAAGTCCTGGGCCTGATGGCTTCACAAGTGAATTCTCCCAAAAATTCAAAGAACTAACTCCTATCCTTCTCAAGCTCTTTCAAAAAATACAAGAGGAAGGAAGACTTCCAAACTCCTTTTATGAGGCGAGCATAATTCTGATCCCAAAACCAGGCAAAGACAACACAAAGAAAGAAAGTTATAGGCCAATATTCCTGATGAATTTAGACGCTAAAATTCTCAACAAAATATTAGCCAACCGGATCCAGCAAT
Organism: Rhynchonycteris naso; assembly: GCA_037038555.1. Taxonomy (NCBI): domain Eukaryota; kingdom Metazoa; phylum Chordata; class Mammalia; order Chiroptera; family Emballonuridae; genus Rhynchonycteris; species Rhynchonycteris naso. The sequence goes on along the minus strand of CM072997.1, from coordinate 32,726,616 downwards.
ATATTAAAAAAATCATACACCATGATCAAGTGGGATTTATTCTGGAGAGGCAAGGCTGGTTGAATATTTGCAAATCAGTCAATGTGATTCATCACATAAACGAAAGGACAAATATCACATGACAATTTCAATAGATGCAGAAAAAGCATTTGATAAAATCCAGCACCCATTCATGATCAAAACTCTCAGTAAAGTGGGAATACAGGGAACATTCCTTAACATGATAAAGGCCATCTATGACAAACCCATAGCAAACATCATACTAAATGGGCAAAAATGGAAAGCAAATCCTTATGATCACGAACCAGGCAGGGGTGCCCCCTTTCACTACTCTTATTCAACATAGATCTGGAAGTCCTAGCTACAGCAATCAGACAAGAAGAAGAAATAAAAAGCATCCAAATTGGAAAATAAGAAGTAAAACTTTCATTATTTGCAGATGATATGATATTGTATATAGAAAACCCTAAAGTCTCAGTCAAAAAACTACTGAACCTGATAAATGAATTCAGCATGGTGGAAGGATATAAAATTAATACTCAGAAATCAGAGGCATTTTTATATACCAACAATGAACTGTCAGCAAAAGAAATTAAGGAAACAATACCCTTCACTATTGCAACGAAAAAAATAAAGTACCTAGGAGTAAATTTAACCAAGGAGGTTAAGGACTTATACTAGAAAAATTATAAAACATTAATAAAAGAAATCAAGGGAGATACAAACAAGTGGAGGCATATACTGTGCTCATGGTTAGGAAGAATAAACATCATTAAAATGTCTATATTACCCAAAGCAATTTATAAATTCAATGCAATACCAATTAAAATACCAATGACACACTTCAAAGATATAGAACACATATTCCAAAACTTTATATGGAACCAAAAAAGAACACGAATAGCCTCAGCAATCTTAAAAAGAAAGAATAAAGTGGAAGGTATCACTCTTCCGGATATCAAGGTTTACTACAAGGCCATTGTACTCAAGACAGCCTGGTACTGGCATAAAAACAGGCACATAGATCAATGGAACAGAACAGAGAACCCAGAAATAAACCCACACCTTTATGGATAACTGATATTTGACAAAGGAGGAAAGAACATACAATGGAGTAAAGACAGCCTGTTTAACAAATGGTGTTGGGAAAATTGGACATCTATCTGCAAAAAAATGAAACTAGACCATCAACTTACACCATTCACAAAAACAAACTCAAAATGGATAAAAGACTTAAATGTAAGCCGTGAAATCATAAGCATCTTAGAAGAAAACATAGGCAGTAGCTCTCCGACATCTGGCACAGCAATATATTTGCCAATTTATCCTCATGGGCAAATGAAATAAGAGGCAGGATAAACAAATGGGACTATATCAAACTAAAAGGTTTTTGCACAGCCAAAGAGAATAAGAACAGAATAAAAAGACAAACCACACAATGGGAGAACATATTCTACAATATGTCTGATAAGGGGTTAATAACCAAAATTTATAAAGAACTTATAAAACTCAGCACCAGGAAGACAAACAATCCAATCAAAAAATGGGCAAAAGAAATGAATAGAGCCTGACCAAAGCGGTGGCACAGTGGATAGACTGTCGGACTGGGATGTGGAAGACCCAGGTTCGAGACCCCAAACTCGACAGCTTGAGCGCGGGCCCATCTGGCTTGAGCAAAAGCTCTCCAGCTTGGACCCAAGGTCACTGGCTCCAGCAAGGGGTTGCTTAGTCTGCTGAAGGCCTGTGGTCAACGCACATATGAGAAAACAATCAATGAACAACTAAGGTGTCACAACTGCAACAAAAAACTAATGATTGATGCTTCTCACCTCTCTCTGTTCCTGTCTGTCTGTCTCTATCTATCCCTCTCTCTGACTCTCTCTCTGTTCCTGTAAAAAAAAAAAAAAAAGAAAGAAAGAAATGAATAGAAATTTCTCCAAAGAGGACATACAGTTGGACAATAGGCATATGAAAAAATGCTCAACATCACTAATCATTAGAGAAATGCAAATTAAAACCACAATGAGATATCACCTCACACCAGTCAGGATGGCCCTCATCAGCAAAACAACACAGAATAAGTGCTGGCAAGGATGTGGAGAAAAGGGAACCCTCCTGCACCGCTGGTGGGAATGCAGACTGGTGCAGCCACTGTGGAAAACAGTTTGGAGATTCCTCAAAAAATTAAAAATCGAACTGCCTTTTGACCCAGCTATCCCACTTTTAGGAATATACCATAAGAACACCATAGCACTGTTCAAAAAGAAGAAATGGGCCCCCATGTTCGTGGCAGCATTGTTCACAATAGCGAAGATCTGGAAACAGCCCAAATGTCCGTCAGAGGATGAGTGGATTAAAAACTTTGGTACATATATACTATGGAATACTACTCAGCCATAAGAAATGATGACATCGGATCATTTACAACAAAATGGATGGACCTTGATAACATTATACAGAGTGAAATAAGTAAATCAGAAAAAAACTGAGAACAGCATGATTTCATACATAGGGGGGACATAAAAATGGGACTATGAGGCATGGACAGGAGTGTGGTGGTTACGGGGTGGGGAAAGGGAGAAGAGGGAGAGAGAGAGGGGAGGGGAAGGGCACAAAGAAAACCAGATAGAAGGTGACAGAGGACAATTTGACTTTGGGTGATGGGTTTGCAACATAATTGAATGACAAGATAACCTGGAGATGTTTTCTTTGAACATATGTACCCTGATTTATTAATGTCACCCGATTAAAATTAATTTTAAAAAGAGTAAGGAATTTGAATTTGTAGTTTCCACACTAGGCGGCTGCCCAGGCTTCCACCTTAGGGAGAACCCTGATTACAAGTGCTGTTTTAACAACCAGTTTGCCAAACTCAACAAAAAATTAGGTATCAGTTCTGCCAAACTGGTGAGAACCAGCTAATTCCTACCACTGGTTAAAACGATAAATAAAATTTAAAAATCTATTTAAAAAGAAAACACAATTCTGCAAATAAAAGAATATATACAACGGGATACAATTTATATAATGTTAAAAATACAATAGTAGTCCTATATGAGAGCTATACCTCCGTTGTCCAAATACAAAGATATGCATGGGGGTGATAAACAGAGTTTAGAATAGTGGTGACCCAGGGTGGTGCTGGCATTTGGGAAGAGAGAGAAAAGTGTAATGGGAAGAATTGTGTAGGGGCTTCAACTGCACTCCTCATGTTTTATTTTTTCAGCTTAGTGCTGGATCTGTGGGTATTCTTTTCCTTCTAAAATCTTATTGCTTGTCAATGCTGATTAATGTCATTTGGCCACCAGAGTGATTTCTCAGCTTGTTGAACTGTTGAGTAATTGGCGAAGTAAGATGTACAGGGTGGCTTTGTCCTCTTGGTTAGAGCAGAATAAGTTTCCTCAGTGCAGCATATGTCTGTATGTTAGGTGGTTGCTATTTTTGTAGTGGTGACATAGTGTTGCCAAAGCAAGGAGAAGGAGCATTGACTTATTTATTATTGCCCTGAGCCATCTTATTGCGAAATAACCACCTGGATCTAGTCTGGAACAGTAAGCAAGCTTGCAGGTGGGAAACTGCCTTGTGATATCTCTGAGCACCCCAAACTTGTTCTGATAAATTAGTGTAGATCCAAGGTCCCGGCTCAGGCTCAGCCTTCTTCATCTGAGACTCCCCACTCTCACTCCATTGCTGCTGACATTTCTTCATTCTCAGATGCACAGAGGGTCAGTACTGCATCCGAGAATCCTCTATTGCTGCTTCTTTCACCGCCTGAAAGAACCTCACCCACCATCCTGCCTTCCTGAACCCCCAGCTCTGGCCAGAGAGCCAGCCTGGGCTAAGGGCATCATGGGGCCGCCAAGTTAGCAGCTCCATGCCTTGAGCTTAGCCGCTTACTGATGCAAAAAATGGTGACTCTGTGAGAGTGACAGAGAGGTGTTACTGTCTCCCTTTTATAGATCAGAAAAATCAAGACCCAGAGAAGATAAGTAACAATAAATTTATACCACTAGATACATATATACTATGGAATACTACTCAGCCATAAGAAATGATGACATAGGATCATTTCTTATGGCTTAGTAGAAACATTTCGATGGACCTTGATAACATTATATTGAGTGAAATAAGTAAAACAGAAGAAAACTGAGAACAGCATGATTTCATTCATAGGTGGGACATAAAAGTGAGACTATGAGACATGGACAAGAGTGTGGTGGTTACGGGGTGGGGGGAGGGAGGAGAGGGTGGGAGAAGGGGGAGGGGAGGGACACAAAGAAAACCAAACAGAAGGTGATAGAGGACAATTTGACTTTGGGTGATGGGTATGCAACATAATTGAATGATAAGATAACCTGGAGATGTTTTCTTTGAACATATGTACCCTGATTAATTAATGTCACCCCATTAAAATTAATAAAATAAAATTTATACCACTAGAAAGTGGGAAGGACCAGACTTGAATTCTCGTTGGCTCACCTCCAAGTCCAGGGGCTCTCGGGCTTCCTGTCTGCACCGCAATGCTCTTGTGAATGGATTTCCTGAGGGCCCATGGGCGGGCCTACACAGGGTAATTTGCTCCCAAGTCCAGTCCTGGAGGTGGAAGCCTGGCCTCGCCACTTGAGTTATCACCCTTTAATGTCAGGACAAGCCAATTTTATCAACAGTTTCAGGTCTGTAAAAAATTAAAATGGGCGTGGCCAGGTTAAATATTGTGATAAAATATTAAAAGAGATAGCTCTGTTACTTACAAGAAAGGTGACTCATTCTGCCAGTAATTGAAAACACAGCTGTCTGTAGAAAAGATAAGTTGGACCCATGCCTTAGGTCTGGGATCCCTACACGTGACAGAGCCATTCAACCAGGCTCCCCTAGTTGTTTTCTCTCTCTCTCTCTCTCTCTCTCTCTCTCTTTGTGTTTAGTAAGAGGTTGTAGTTTCTGGAATGGAAAATGAAACTAATTCAGTGGCAGGAAGAGAACACATGTGGGGCACTGAACAGACTCTCCTGTCTCAATGACCTTCCTGGCCAGGTCCACCTGTGCTCAGATGGCTCACCCCTCAGGGAACCGGCAGGGCAGGGTCTCACAGGCCCTCCCAGAGGCCTGCTTCTCCGTTCACCCTGCAGCTGGGCTGCCTGAGACTTCCAGGGCCCTGATGCAGGAGGTAAGCCTGGTCCCCTTTCCTACACCCTTCTATTTTGGAGCCATGAGGTTCAGAGTTCTGAACCTATCACTGTTCTATCCTCTTCTTGTTCACACTTTATTTTTAAGTTTTCAGTTCCAGTTTACATTCAGTATGATTCTGTATTAGTTTCAGATATACAGCATAGTGATTAGAAAATCCTGTCCTTTACAGAGTGGTCTCCCTGATGTTTCAAGTACCCACCTGGCCCCATCCATAGTTATCAGGATATTATTGACTCTATTCTTTATGCTGTAATCTACGTCTCCGCGTTCACACTTTTACTTCATGTGTGTATGTATCTATCTTCCTCATTTCATTGTCAACATTATTCAAAATTTTCTACTTTCTTTATTTGGAAATATAATACAAGTAGATGATAAAAAATTAAGACAGTGCAAAAGGACACACAGGAAAAAGAAATTTCACATTGATCCCTGTCCGCCAAACCTCCAGCTCCTCCCATTAGATAACTATCATCTCCAATGTTTTGAATATTCCTTCAGAGATTTCACAAAAGAAGAAATAAAAATGGAGAATGAAATTATAAAAAGATATTCACTCTTCTTAGTAATTGCAAAAACAAAACAACTACAACAAATTTAAACAATGGGATACTACCCCTCAGATTAATAAAAGTTAAAGAAAAAGAGATTGGCGAGGGTGTCGGGAAACGGGCATTCTTAAATACCACTGGCAATATAAATTGTGCAGCCTGTTAGGGAGAGCAATTTCACAGCTCTCAAAAATGTCATTGTGCAACCCTATGACAGAGCAGTTCATTCCTCTTCTAGAAATTATTTTCTTCAGAAACAGCCATGTTTACAAAAACACATGCTCAATACCACAGGGTGTGTAATAGCCCCACATAAGAAACCAACCTTATTTCCTTAAATAGCAGAATGACTAAATAAAATTTCCAAGCTATGTAATAATATACTAAACATGAATTAAAAGAATGAATGAGCGCTATATTTAGAGACCTGGAAAGATGCCTATTGGGTCTTGATAGCTAAATCACATGCACATGTGGTTTGCAGCTTTCTTTAACTACATAGGATATAAATCATATATATAGCTTTCAGTTAAGGCCCAGTTAGAGATGGTGGGCACACTTGTCACTTAAAAGGGAAATTTTAATCGGAAGAATTATCAACTAGTAAAAGCAGGTTAACTACTAAAGGTAAAACCTCTTTAAGATGAGGAAGAGTACCCAAGGAAGAACTTTGGAAGACTTCTCCTCACTCCACCCTGCTTGGGAATCAGAGCTGGTGGGAGAGATATACTGTGTGCAGAGATAGTAGGGAAGTTCACTACAGTGTTAGGAGTTGGAGTTTGTCTGCAGGAAGTGGCAGCTGGTGAGAAGGAGCCTGCACCCTGGCGTGCTGGCAAGACTCTCTGGAGGGTGGGCACCACCAAGTCTTCTTCAATTTGCCTGAGGAGCAGGAAGACATCACCCTGAATCAGGAAGGAGAGCCCCTTCATCTGCTCTGCCTTGTGCTGTCCTTCCAGCAACCTCTACTACTAACAAAGCCTAGAATTGAGCCCGCTGGCCGAGGAGGCATGTTTACACCACGTAACTTTGGTGTCACCCCGCAGGATAAAGAAGAGCGGATTTGGAGCTGAGAGGCAATACACTGATTGATGCTGGCACAGTACACTGATCCTGCTTTTGGAAGCAAAATGGTATTTGTGATATATGTGCAGAGGTGTTGTAATAGTATTTGTTCCTTATTATGTATTTACTCTGCATGCCAGAACATGTTCTAAGGGGTTTTCCATGTGTTAATTCATTTATTTATCAACTTACTGGTTTTCAGAATAACCCTTAAATGCAGGGATGAATATTTCTATTTATAAATAATATGAATAAATGAAGCACCGAGCTGTGAAGTAACTTGCTCAGTGTGACACAGCTAGTCAGTGGCAGAGCAAGAAACATGGTTTTATAAGCATAGAAAAAAAGATGAAAAGTGCAAATGTAAACAGTGGTGAGCTCTGAAGGCAGTACCGGAGAGGCCATGAGAAGCTCTCACTTTTTAATCAGTGTTTCAAATAAATAAAAATGAGAAAACTACTGCTTTTTATTTTGTTTTTGTATATGGGAGTGGGCGTTGGGGGAGGTATTTTGCAAAGAAGAAACTAAAAGAATCAGTCAGTGACAACTCCCATGCCAGGCAGTAAGAAACACATGCCCGAGAATGGAATGCTTTCAGCAGTCAGCGGGAGGGGGGCTTCTGGGAGAGAGTGGCAGTAGCCTGAGCAGAACTTGGCAAGAGGGTGGGTCACACTTCAGTGCTGGTTTCCCACTCACATTGTGTCTGGACTGAGCCGTGCCTGGTTATGCACACTGAGCCTCCTGCCGCCCTCCCCACCCACAGCCTCAGGGAGAAGGTGGTTAATGGCTGCCTAAGGGATGCCAGTAGGTGAGGGAACTAGCATTTATGGAGCATCTGCTTTCTGTGAGATAACACACGCAAGCACCAGGGATATGCTTTACTCACTGCTGGCAGCAGCCTTATCACGCAGTCACTACTATCCGAATTTCCATGTGGAAAGACCAGGCTCAGGGAAGCAAAGGAAGGTACCCAAACCCTTAGCAGGAGGCAGAGCCAAGATTTGATTCCAGATCTTTGATCCCAAAGTCCAAGCTCAGTCTATGACACCTAGCTGATTTCCAGATAGTAAAGGGGTAGGCTCCCTTCCCCAACTACCTGCTTCTGGAAGGCTGACCCTGGTGGCTGCCCAGCAACTTTAGGTCCTTTCCCAGAGGCTGTAGGTCAAAGTGTCAGTGGGAGGAGGGCCAAGCCAGAGGTGCTTACATGGGTTTTCAACTCACCATCACGTCTCCGTCTGTGTAGGAGCAGCGCTTGAGCTACATCCACTTTCTGACTGCATGGGGTTGAGCCTGAGCAACCTGAGCACAGTTGGCCACTCACACACCCTGGGAACATGGAGGCGAACCTGAAATTTCCAGAGGTGTTTGGGGAGAAGTAGTGAGCACCGCTGGTGTGCTCAGTCCAGGCACTCGTGGGCTAAGTAGGAACGAATTAAGATCTAGCCACCCTCTCTTTGGTCGTGAGTCTACTATTGCTACCACCAGGCTGTGTATGCTTGTAGGAGGGCAGTATTTAGCCAAGTCCTTGATACTTGTGCTGTGAGCTAATGCAATGTTCCCCTCCAGTGGGGAACCTTAGAGCAGAGGAAGGGCCACTGGTAATACGGGGAGGTACATAGACATTATGCATGAAACGATAGATAATGTAGTGAGAAGTTATATGATTTTCTTATATCAGAGGGAAAAATCCAAGGGCAGTGCTAATATATCTTTATTATGTTTCAAAACATGAGAACTTTTCTTTCTGACAAAAAGAATGCAAATAGACAATAGAATCTACCTTGAACTTACAGTATTACATTTTCATTTTATTTATTTTTACAATTCCTCTTTTTGTAGCAAATGTAATGCTTTTCCATTTGTGGTAGTGACATAAAATTCCCCCATTAACAACATTTATTGAGATAAATTTTTATTTAAGTAAAGGATGTGAATCAGGTAAAAATTAGACAAATGAAAGAATGAGTGAGTAGGAAATATAACAAAAATTGTCAAAGTTATTCAGGATGACTGAAGTGGACAACTTGGTGTTTTTCATGATATAGACCATGCTTCTCTGAGAGACAGTATCTAAAGTACTTCGTTGATGATTCAGCTCTGCAAGCTCAACTCTACTTTTTTTTTAGGTTTAAAAAAATAAATTTTATTTCTTCTTTGCAGGAGAGAGAGAGTGATATAAAGAGAGAGAGAGAGAGAGAGAGAGAGAGAGAGAGAGACAGGAAAGGAGAGAGATGAGAAACATCAACTTGTAGCTATAGCATTGATTAGTTGTTCATTGATTGCTTCTAATATGTGCCTTGATTGGAGGGCTCCAGCCAAGCTAGTGACCCCTTGCTCAAGCCAGCGACCTCAGGGCCCAAGCTGAAGGCCTTGGGCTTCAAGCCAGTGATCTTTGGGTTCAAACCAGTGACCACTGAATCATGTTGATGACCCTACATTCAAGCCAATGACCCTGCATTCAAGCTGGAGAGCTTGTGCTCAAGCTGGTGATCTCAAGCTTTTGAACCTGGGACCTCAGTGTCCCAGGTCAATGCTCTATCCATTGTACCACCACTGGTCAGGCATAAAAATAACGTTTATTGTTTTTAAGTTAACATGTGCATATAATAGAAAACTGAAAAACACAAGAAGCAAAAGACAAAGTCATCCACAATCACAAGCAGTTTACAATCCTTCTAGGTCCCTTGTTGGTATCTACACAACCAGGCTTCCATTTTTATGTAATTAAGATGATACAGTTATGCATCATGCTTTCTTACACATCATGAATATTTACCATTTCAAAGTCTAAAGCTATAAGATTATTTTGATAACCAAGAATGCACTATACTATCTCTGCCTGACCAGGAGGATAGAGTGTCAGACTGGGATGCGGATGACCCAGGTTTGAAACCCCATGGTCACCGGCTTGAGCACAGGCTCATTTGGCTTGATTGTGGGGTTGCTGACTTGAGCATAGGATCATAGACATGATCCTATGGTCACTATGGTCACTGGCTTGAAGTCCAAGATCGCTGGCTTGAGCTCAAGATCGTTGGCTTGAGCAAACGGTTACTCACTTTGCTGCAGCCCCTCAGTCAAGGCACATATGAGAAAGCAATCAATGAACAACTAAGGAGACTAAGGAACTGCAACGAAGAAATGATGCTTCTCACATCTCTACCTTCCTGTCTGTTTGTCCCTATCTGTCCTTATCTCTCTCTCTCTCACACACACACACCATATATATATATATATTATACTATACTATCGCAATCTGGAAAAAAAAATGTAACCCTGCCTTTCTTGATGACAACATATGTTAAAAAAAAAGAGGGCTACAGTATACAGTAACACCCTTTAAGGGTTTTTCCTGTTAACTCATAGGAATGGTTGTATTTTGGGAGTGATCCCTTGTTCAAGCCAACTCAGGGGCCTTGGGCTTCAAGCCACTGACCATGAGGTCATGTCTATGATTCCAGGCTTAAGCTGGCAACCTTGGGATTCAAACCTGGGTCCTCAGAATCCCAGGCTAATACTCTATCTACTACATCACCACCACCTGACCAGGCTTGTTGTATACTTTTAAACATCTGGAAAGACTGACTGTTTCAAATAAGGATTTAAGTTTGGCCACTATATACATAGTAGTATTGAATAAAAGAGTCCAGACTCTTTAGGGAAAATGAGCCTTGGTTAGAGGGGAGTTACATATTTCTTCATGTATAAGACGCTCCCATATATAAGATGCACCTTAATTTTGGGGACCAACATTTGAAAAAGAATGTATTACATAAAGTTATTGAACTCAAGTTTTATTCATCATAAAATTCATACAACTCATCACTATCAAAACTCCCATCCATTAGCTTGTCCTCATCTGTATCTGATGATGAATCACTGTCTTCAACAATGAGTGCAAAAACAAGTGCAAAAAAAGTGAGAAATGCAAGTAAAAAAAACTACAACCACTGTATGAGATGCACACAGTTTTTAGACCCCAAATTTTTCAAATAAGGGTGCTTCTTATACATGGGGAAATACGGTATTTTTAGGATAATATTAATGAATTCTTTTTATATCTGAGTCTCACTAAACATGTGCTCTTTTTAGTCTGAGAAAATGAGGAAGAGTGAAAACATAACAGACTACAAACAATGGACAGGAAGTTGGTGGTTTTCCTTGTTTAGCACAGGTGTGAATTTTACCAGAAGAAACAGAAACATTCTTTTTGCAGTGGAAAATCCCCATCTTCCCAGTCTCTCTTCTGGTGGTACAACCTTGAACATTTAAAGTTTTTTATTTTGGTATTTAATTCTATATTTATATATAACATGCTAATACTTCTATTCCTTGATTAATCAATTTTTGTCATTTAGGTCAAGTCATTCATTGTGCAATTCAAATCTCCTATAGCTTTACTGCTTATCAGTTACAGAGAAAGGTGCATAAATATCCCATCCTATGATTGTGGATTGTCTATTTTTCATTTTGTTCTGATCATTGTTGCTTTATGTCTATTTTGTGTGATATTAGTATAATGATGCCAGTTGGTATATGTTTTGTTCACCTTATATTTTCAGTGTGTCAGTTGTTCTTACACTTGAAAAGTGTTGTGAGGGATGTACAGTTAGTTTTCTTTTTAAGACTTTATTCATTTTAGAGAGGAGAGGAGTAGAGAGAGAGAGAAGGGGGGAGGAGCAGGATGCATCAACTCTCATATGTGCCTTGACTGAGCAAGCCCAGGGTTTCGAATCAGCAATCTGAGCGTTCCAGGTCGACTCTTTATCCACTGTGCCACCACAGGTCAGGCTGTACAGTTAGTTTTTTGTTTTTTTTTTTTAAACAAAATCCAGTCTGGTCTTTTCTTAAATGAGAATATATAGTTCTTTTTTGTTTAATGTAATTATTGCTATAATAGAGTTTAAATCTAATATCTTTGTAGCTTTTTTTTTATTTGTGGCTCTGATGTCTGTGGAAATGGCGTTCTTTCATGGATTCCAAAATGCTCATGTATGGGAGCTTGTAGCTTGGGAGTTCAGATGGTGTATTGAGTGGAGATAGAGGGCTGCCCCCGGGTTGCCAATGTCTCCTCTCCACTTGTCCTACCATGGAGGAAGTCCAGCCTAGTCTTCATTGGGCCCAGGAGAAAGACCAGTGTGCAGACATATTGTGCTATAGTTTAGTCCACGTCTGGGTCCCCAGCCAGCTAGCTCTGTAACTTCTGTGTTGCAGGCTGCGCTAGGGCTGGTGCTATGCCCAGGCCCATACTTGGAGTCCGCAAGGCTGCTGACCAAGTCCCTGGTATGGCCACTTGGCTGCAAGACAGCACTCAGGACTGTGTGGGTCTTGTGGGAGAGAGAGAGAGAGAGAGGGAAAGGGAGGGAGAAGGGGCTAGCTTCTTTGTTAGGCTGATTATATTATCTGGGGTTAGGAAGGACCAGACACTCTTCAAACTAACCACTTCTCAATTTTTCTTGGGTTGGTGGTTGGATCCTTCCCCTAACTAATCCATTTCTTAGATCTTTCAAGGTTCTGTGTGCCTACGCAATCTGATCTTTTTCATTGGCTAGACTGACAGGCTTCTGTGGTCACCATCTTGGTTCTTAAAGCACATGCCTCAAAGCAGAAGCACCTCCTTCTGCACCCTCTTGACTTCTGCTGCACGTGCCCAGCAGAGGAAATTCTCCTGCTGTTTATTCTTACCCCATTGTCTGGGGTGGACTGATTGTACCCTGGGGAGATTGAAAAGCTGGGCCTTCTTTTATTAATATCTACCTGTGCTAACAGTACCAGTTCAGTTTTCTTTACTTCCTTGACTTCCTTTAGATGAATTAAGTATTTTTTAACTCCATCTTAACCCTTTACTAGCTCATTAATTGTATATTCCTTTAGTTTCCTTTCAGTAATTGCTTTCAAATTGCACTGTCCAATAATGTAGCCACTAGTCACATATCTGTTTAAAACATTTAAAAATTTCTGAGGTGTAATTAATAAATAACAAATGACACATAAAGTGCATAATTTGGTAAGATACACACACACACACACACACACACACACACACACACACACACAGAGCTATGAAACCAGCACCTCAGTCAAGATAATGAACATATCATTACCTCCAAAATATGCCTTATGCCCTTGTTAATCTTGCTTCCTGCTCCTCCCCACCCCTGCTTTATTTGGCATTTAGTGCTATAAATTTTCCCTTAAGTACTGCTTTAGTGACATTCCAATATTTTTTATATATTTTGCTTTTATTTTGACTCAACTCAGAATACTACCTAATTTTCTTTTGATTTCTTTTTTGGCCCATAGATTATTTAGAAGTATGTTACTTAGTATCTTAAGAATTGGGGATTTTCCTGACATTTTTCTATTGTCCAGGCCAATAACAAATTCCTGGCCCACGAAATCAGATATCCTATTAGCCAGAAGGAGAATTATATACAAGAACCACAGGCAGGCCCTGATTGGTTGGCTCAGTGATAGAGCATTGGCCTGGCATATGAAAGTCCTGGTTTGATTCCCGGTCAGGACACACAGAAGAAGCAACCACCTGCTTCTCCATTGTTCCCTCTCTTCCTTTTCTCTTTCTCTTTTCTCCCATCCCACAGCCATGGCTAGAATGGTTCGAGCAGTTTGGCCCTGAGCACTGAGGATGGCTCCATGGCCTCACTTCAGGCAATGAAATAGCTTGGTTGCTGAGCAACAGAGCAGAGTCCCCAGATGGGCAGAGCATCCCCCATAGGGGGCTTGCAGGGTGGATTCCAGTTGGGGCAGATGCAGGAGTCTGTCTCTCTGTCTCCTTGCCTCCCTGCCTCTCACTTAAAAAAAAAAAAAAAAAGAGGCCTGACCTGTGGTGGCGCAGTGGATAAAGAGTCGAGCTGGGAACACTGAGGTTGCCAGTTCAAAACCCTGCACTGCTCTGGTCAAGGCACATATGGGAGTTGAGGCTTCTAGCTCCTCCTCTCTCTCTCTCTCTCTCTCTCTCTCTCTCTCTGTCTCCTCTCTAAAATAAATAAATAAAAAGAAATTAAAAAAAAAAAGAATCGCAGGCATTTTACGTCAGTGCTTATTGCCAGAGTGAATTCTACTAGGTGTAGATAAATATTTAATAAAATCACTAGAGGGCAACAAATCAATATTTGAACATTTTATTCAAAAATCCTCTTTGATCCAGTCAAGCAGATGGGGCCAAGGCCAATGAAGAGAGAAAGAAACTGGTAGAATGGACCCTGCTCAGGGTCCGTCTTTAAAGGAGGTAGCGGTGAAGGAGGCTCCGGTAAAATTCAGGGAGAAAGTTGACAAGAAAACTTTATACTCATTATGACCCATTAACTTTTACATATACACAAGGATGATGCCTGTGGAAAAAGGGGATGCTGCTGAATTTTATATTTCTTCTTATTCTTTCTGGCATTTTCAAAATTGTCTGGGTATTTAATACTTTTATAATCAGAAGAAACTTTAATGACCAAAATTTGAATGAGGTTGTTCAGATTTAATTGTTTGTTGTGGATGAGAAAGGGGCAGGAATTTAGACAGAGTTCTTAGGAATAGGGACTATGTCTGATGTGGCTGAAATGTCCACATGTGGGGTAGGTTGATGGACAGGGAACTCAGATCCAGGGAAGATTCATTCTTATTTGGTAAGGGGCTAGAGAAGAAATATTTACTGTAGATAAAATGCCTCCTACCAAAATGACAGATTTTTTTTTCTAAATTAAATGAGGCCATTTTGAAATATACTTTGAACTGGCATATTTGGTTAATAAATGCAAGCAATTCTGAGCAGAATAAAGACCCTTATGACAAATGAACTTTTTGTTTTAATTACTTGCCAACGACAGGAATTTAACAAGCCCCTAAGTTGGAGGGGAGAAATGCCTACACAAGTCTAACCTAAATTACACACGTGGGCTTTGGCTTTTTCAACAATTTAAGCTTCCCTTCCCATTGCAAAAATACCAAATATAGTTACTGAATTTTTATTCTGTCAAGAATGTCTATCAAGAAGTGAATGGTGAGCCAGACCAGGCAGTGGATGGAGCATCGAGCTGGGAAGCAGAGGACCCAGATTTGAGACCCCGAGGTCGCCAGCTTGAGAGTGGGCTCATCTGGCTTGAGCAAAAAGCTCACCAGCTTGGACCCAAGGTTGCTGGCTTGAGCAAGAGGTTACTTGGTCTGCTGAAGGTCCACGGTCAAGGCACATATGAGAAAGCAATTAATGAACAACTAATGTGTTGCAACAAAAAATTGATGATTGATGCTTCTCATCTCTCTCTGTTCCTGTCTGTCCCTATGTCCCTATCTCTCTCTCTCTCCCCCTCTCTGTCCCTGAAAAGAAAAAAAAGAAGTGAATGGTGAAATATAGAAGTAAATGTGAGGGAATGAAATCAATCAATAAATCCTGAATGCTCACCTAGATCTCTTTCAGGGCACGTTCTTCCTTTTGAATTAAAATACAAAAACAAACAAACAAAAAAGATACAAAACAAATAAGAAGAATAGTGTGACATTATTTTTCAATAAAAATATAAATTTAGTTGAGAAAGTGTCAGTTATTTCTACCCTCCTTTACAATCTTCAGTCTTTTAATTTCTTCATTAGATTCTTAACCTTTTGGAGTCTTTCCAATGTGCCTCGTTTTCTTTTCTCTGATAGGATCCTTTGATCTCTCTTTATGAAAACACCTAGCAAGGCCTAGAAAATCAGAAGACTGGAAATGAGCCATATTTGTTTTTTAAAATGTAAACTTTTAATTGCGTTATTACGTAAGGACTGAAGAGTGCACAATTCATGTACCGCTTTAACCATTCACCAACTTTTAGTTGTTTCCACTTCCTTTTTTCTTCTCCAGACCACGGGTTTTATGTTTCACGCCAGGTACATTCTTCTCCCAAGAAAACAGGCCAGTTTGTAAAGTCACTAGTTTACTTGTTCATCAAATGTCCCATCATTTGGTTTCATTCTGACTCAGAAGACAGAATAGAGTTGAGAGCAATTGTTTTTGGTATGGTGCTAGCGCCACCTACGGGCCAGCTCCGTGTGATAATTAGCCTTAACTGTCAAGAATGACTTAGGTTAAAAGGCCAGCCTGGGAAACAATGGAAAGAGGCATTTTGCATTCTCATCAAACAACTTCTACATAGATTTTGGGTCAGTTAAGTGAAACTTAATGAAGAAGCAACAAATAAAGAGCATGCACGTTCAATGGGAAGGGTACGCTGCAGCAAGCTGAGAAGAGGTTTCATCCTTCTAGGCTTTCTTAGGCAAGTTACAAAGCCAAATCTGCTTTTAGCAGATCAGTAGACCTGAGTCACTAAGCAGGCTTTCAGGTGGGAGCTGAGATTCAAGAAGGGGAAGAGTAAAGGGTGGTTAAGTCAAACCAGGCTGTCCTCACCCTGCACTGGGCGGGGACAAGCTCTCTCATGTCCTGCTGCTACTGCAATATCTCTAGGTCTTCCAGCTTCCCTGGAATGAAAGACCACATGCATTATTCCTTTCAATAAAAATAAACACAGACATATATCCCAAGATTGAGGCAAGAAATTGTTTAGAGTAAGTGATTCTTGCATATCACAATAGGAATTTAACTAGCTTCAGGCTCACAATTCACTAGTTTAATTATTCATTTTTCTTTTTAAAAGAGAGTTAAGACTGGGCGAGCCTGTTGACATTTAACAAATAGCTGGAAATTTCTCCAGCAATATGGTTTTATTCCGAAACAACAAAGAATTGAAATTCAGGACATGTATGCCATTAGACCACATTGTTTATTCCAAATTTTAAGTGTTGGGGGAATAGGGGAGTAGTATGTTATTGCAGAAAAGACCTGTGTTTGATCCAACCGGACTGAATTTGAATCTATATCTCTTCATGAGCCTCAGTTTTCTCATCCATAATAAGACCTTGCATTGCTGTGAGAATTAGAAATAACTCGTGTAAAGGATACAACATCTGGGTGTTGCACTGGCGTTAGCATTTTGACATGAAATGTACAAGATGCAAAAATAAAAAGGCAAGAACCCCTTAACAAATTTAAATGAGAAACAGAACGTGAGGTATGGAGGGAGGATAAAGAAAAGCTGGGGAGGGCCTGGGACTCAGGGTCCTGGGGGACAGATCTTCACCTCACCACCTCCCCAGTCTCGGCACTGGACAGGCACTGGTGACTATTAACCTAAGAGTGTGGTCAGAGTTGCAAAGAGTATTGTTACCCCTACTCAGGACTGGGCCTGACCCACTCCTGTCTTTCTTGTGAATCTCCCCACATTTCTGCTAAGGCCTGCTTTGCCCAAGAAGAGCCCCTGCCCTAAAAGGGGTTGGTCCATGGCTTCAGTGCAGACTTGAGTCACTGTACAGAGGGACAATTCTTCTCCTCAGACTCTTTTATAGGCAGAATGTCATTTTGCTTGCCACAAGAAGTCTGAAGCCTGTCTTCAAAAGTTATAGGAGTTATTAATACTCAGTGTGGTCGTTATAAATGCTTCCCATTAAGCACACACAGTTTCCTGGCTTTTAGTTTGCATGTCGACAGTCGTCATGTCCCTCTTCTGAATGATTGGAAATTGGGCATCTGTTCCTTTAACAAGAAACATTTCTTGTGAGTCATCTTTGTTCCCCTCTCTTAGGAATCAAGTTTATTCTTTAGTTCTTCCTGTTGAGGAATTTTCTTTCACTCTTGCTGAACACCAGATTCTGTCCTTCCGCTGCAGAGCAATATTTTCACAGGTCTTTGTCTCTTGTGATTTTTTTTTTTAAACTCTGCTGAATCTGCTAATAAATTCTGAATGTTGAAAACAGAGAATCAGGAAGTGAGTCTCTGGAGGAGGCAGAAGAACCTGGTGGAGTGATCGAAAGTGAAAGAAAACTTCTTGGAGGTGGTTCCATCTCCCATCTTTTTCTTCCTGCTTTGTTTCAAAGAATTTTTCTCTGGTTGTGTGGACAAGCCTTGGCATTTAAGCACTATGATATTAGGCAGTTTGGGGGTCTTGGCATCGGGGACTCGGTGACTGTGATGTTCCTGGGATGGGATGCAACAGGTGAGTGTCAGGTGCAGAAATTGCTTCTGGATACCACATTGCTGGGACTTGCTGTGTGAGGACACCTCTAGGTCCTTCCAGGATCTCTGTGTGGGGTTTCTCTCTGAACTACAGCCACCAGCCTTGCTACTTCTTAACTCTGAAAACCTCTAGTTCCTCTGCTGCATTTCTTAGAGTCTCCTCGAATCTCCTCGGCGGGCTTAACTGTAGACACAGTGTCTTTCTCCTGCCGGATCAGTTTGGAGAGTCCACAAGATTTTATTTTATTTTATTTTATTTTCTGTTTGGTCCTGGGGCAGAGAGCTGAGTGAAACTTTCTGTCACTTCCCAATGCCCTGCAGTCTTTAGTTTCTAATGCCCACAGTCCCCATCTCCCCCTGCCCTGTTCTAGGTACTTTCTTCTTTTTTTTTTTTTTTTTACAGGGACAGAGAGAGGGATAGCTAGGGATGGACAGACAGACAGGACGGAGAGAGGTGAGAAGCATTAATCATTAGTTTTTCGTTGCCGTTGCGACACCTTAGTTGTTCATTGATTGCTTTCTCACATGTGCCTTGACCGCCGGCCTTCAGCAGACCGAGCAACCCCTTACTGGAGCCAGCGACCTTGGGTCCAAGCTGGCGAGCTTTTGCTCAAGCCAGATGGGCCCACACTCAAGCTGGTGAACTCGGGGTCTCGAACCTGGGTCTTCCGCATCCCAGTCCGACGCTCTATCCACTGCGCCAACGCCTAGTCAGGCTCTAGGTACTTTCTTGATCCCCACTTCCTACTCCTCTCAATGACTCCCGAAAGACAACTCTTTAAATCTTTTGATATGTGTCCCTGACTTGATCTGTATCTTTGCAAAATGTATTGTTGTTTTGTGTGTGTACACTATTTTGTTTAATTGTGTGACCTGGAGCAAGTAAGTGCTTTCTCTGTACCTCTGTTTCCATGTCATTAATGGGGTTAGTACTACATCATAAGGTGATTGTGAGGATTGTGAAGAGATATTATGTGTTAACCACTTGCAACAGTGACTGGCTAAGTACCCAGTAAGTGTTAGCAATTACTATTACAAACCTATTGCTTGCATGATTTCTGCTCATTTGTTTCTCTTTTTAAAAGTAAGCACCCTGTATTTTACCCTCTGCTTATTTTGCCAGGTTTCACTTTCTAAACACTATATAGCATTGCATGA
The DNA here is from genome assembly GCA_037038555.1 of Rhynchonycteris naso. Classification (NCBI taxonomy): domain Eukaryota; kingdom Metazoa; phylum Chordata; class Mammalia; order Chiroptera; family Emballonuridae; genus Rhynchonycteris; species Rhynchonycteris naso. Next base: position 32,707,605 of record CM072997.1, on the reverse strand, counting down.
TGGACAGTCTCTCTAATCTTATGTAAAGACTTGCCCTCCATTTCTTGACTGATCCAACTTGCAAATCTTTGCCAATCTAATAGATATAACATGGGTGTCTGATTGCTTTATTTTGTATTTCCCAGGTTACTGATGAGCTAAGCATCACTTCATACACTTTGGTTCTTTGAGAATCCCTGTCAGGGTACTCCATGTTCATAGCCCTTGTCTATCTACAGGGTTTCTTTTTCTTGTTGATTTTTGGGAAACCTTTGTATGTTCTAGCTATTATTCGTCACGTGGCAGGTCCTGGGACACAGACATGAAAGATGCAGTCTCTGCCCTTGTGAAACTCAAAGCCTAGGACAGGAACTAGTCACAAAACTGTGGGAGAGATCTGGAGTGAATGCTCAAGAAGCATCAAGAAATAATCAGGGAACACCTTCTAGGCCAGGATTTAACCACTAACAAGATTTCATTCTGTTGCTGTATTTTCACTCAGACTTTATGAGCAGAATCAAGGGGTAGCAAAGAATATCCGTGTTATTATGATACCTTTACCTAGCCCTCTGCAGGGAAGAGGCAATTTCAGACACCCAATTTAATCCTCTTAGCTATAAGATGGGTCTATGTCCTCTGAAAGCTTATATTGCATTTGGAGAAAGAAAAAAGGTAGTTTCAAAGATGAGAGGTGTTTGATTTTTTTTGTGTGTATGTTTCTACTTTTAACAGCAGAAAACATTCCAACTGCCTGACCAGGCAGTGGCACAGTGGATAGAATGTTGGCCTGGGATCCTGAAAACCCAGGTTCAAAACCCCGAGGTCACTGGCTTGAGCACTGGTTCATCCGGCTTGAGCATGGAGTCAGTGGCCTGAGTTTGGGATCATAGACATGAACCCATGATCACTGGCTTGAGCCCAAAGGTCGCTGGCTTGAAGCCTGAGGTCGCTGGCTTGAGCTCAAGGTTTCTGGCTTGAGGAAAGCGTCACTGGCTCAGCTGGAGCCCCCCAGTCAAGGCACATATGAGAAAGCAATCAATGAACAACTAAGGTGCCACAACTATGAGTTGCTTCTCATCTCTCTCTCTGTTCCTGTCTGTCTGTCTTTCTCTCTCTCAAAAAAAGAAAAGAAAAGAAAAGAAAAGAAAATATTTCAACTGACTCACAAAGAGGGCTAATGTGTGTTTTGTTCACTGTCATACCCCCTAGGTTTAGATCATAATGAGGACCCCAGGATTGGCCTCTTTAATAAGGTTGGCTGGGTGGATTCTAGGGTTTTCTAAGGCACTGAAGGTGGCATCTGGTGGTCTCAGAGCCCATGGAGGTGATCCTTGTATTTGAGTGTTGATGGGAAAATCATGAGTTTTAGCTGACCCTTTGCAAGATAACCTGAGGAATTCCACAGTTTCTAAATCTCGAGATCTCTCAGAAGTGCTCAATCAATATTTACTGAATAAAAATATTAAAGTCTTAATAATAAATCCAGAAAAATCTGTAAATTCCTGAAGTATGAAAAGAAAACATTCTTAGTTCATTCAGTCCAACTTCCTAATTTTAGAATATAGTAACAAAGCCCCCAAAATAAAATGATCTATCCTTAGTCATACAGCCAGAGCCAAAACTTGCCTCTTACTTCTACCAGTCTCCATTGCGCAGCTGTAAGAGGTGTTACTGGGAGCTGAAAACAGGAAGTCCTCTTGATTCTTCATTTGGCTTACACTTTTGTCCTAGCCGCAACAGAGGAAAGCAAGCCACGCTGAAGCTCCCAGGCCTGTGAAGGAGCAGCTGGAACTTCGCTTTTGTTAAGGTCAGTTGGGCCTTTGGGGAGGAAGGCTTTTGATTCTAGAGTTTTCTAGACTGCTGAAGGTGGGGTCTGGGGGGGTCCATGGAAATGAGCCTTGTATTTGACTGCAGATGAGGAAGCCATTAGCAGTGTCTCCAGAGCTTCTAGGCACACAGATTCCATATCTCAAGGCCCCTCTATCTCAGGTTGATGCATTCTTAGAGGGGTCTTTCTGGAATGCTCCAAGTACAGCTATACATACAGAGATCTCATCCTTAAGCTGGCGAACTTTGTCAAAGAATAGAAACAAAAATTTAAATCTCAACTGACTTTGCTGCTACTGCTAACCGTTGTGAACAAATACCCATGCACATATATACCCACAAATGTGAACACACATACACACAAACACACACACATGCACAGTCTTAATAATTCAATTATTTATCTTTTTGAGAAATTGAAAAAGTACAGAGCAGTACAGAGAATAATATAATGACAAGCATAGACTGACAAAATCTGAGACTGTACCTTTGGGATTAAGGATTTATAGGTGAAGGTATGAATTTCATTCAGTTTGAAAATTATAGGGTTAGTGAGAGGTGTTGCTGAGGTTTGAACACTTTTACTGGGCTGTGTGAAAGTGCTGGTTTCAGAGCCCTGTAGTGACCAGTGGTTGTGTGTAGAGTAGACAACTGGCAGGTTCTAGGGCAGTCCTAGTTTGGGGTGGCCATGCTGGACAGGAGGGAGTAGCCAGATGATCTTAGGAGTTGGGCCTGAGAGCCATTTTGAAGGACTGTTGAGCTTTGAATGAAACACAGATTTTTGTCTTAGAAGATTAAGTCAAGTTTTGGACTTATTTTCTCCAGTTATCCGTATCACTAAAGGAACTAGGATGCTGCTAGGCTATTGCTAGGATTATTTGTGCATTAGATTAACTTTATTTGTAATTAAATCATGACACATACGGCAGTGGTGGGGTTGTGACTCGGAAATGAGATGCTGAGGTCTATGTTTAGGCTCCAGTACGTACTAGCTCAATATTTAAGGTTCTGAACCTCTCTCTCTCTGCTATAGCAGATTTGTTAAGAGTTTCTGTTTTTGTTAAGAATTCCTGTTTTGACTCCTGCCTGGGCCTTTATTTCCTCTCCTCTTAGGCAACCACTCTGAGTTTTGGGAATATTTTTTGGTCTTTAAACATTTTAAAAAATAACTTTAGTCTTTAAAAAATATTAAAATTACATGTTTTCTTCCACTGACTTTCAACTGCAATTAGAATAAAATCAAAATCTTTACAGGGTCTGAAATTGAAACCATAGAGTGAGACGCTCAAATCGGAACCTGCTCATCACTTACTAGCTTAATTTTAAACTGAATTTTCACAATAGTAAAATGAGGACAATAATAGCAATTTCTTCAGAGACTTCTAGTAAAATGAGACAAGAAAAATATATTTTGATATTTATATGAATTATATGTTATAAACATATATATCTCAATATAAACATTTATTTATAGCTATATACTTTTGGGCATAAATATATCATAAAATATCAAATATACTTATATATTATGTAATTCAAATATATTTATGTGAATTTATTATTTAACAGAGATACTCTGTAATCACAAGTAAAAGAAAACTTCCTGGAGGTGTTTCTATTCCCATCTCTCTTTTACCTTATATGCATTATCACCCAAAGTAAGTATTCAAATGTGTGTATATATTAATATTTTAAATGTATATATATATATATTTTAAATGTATATATTTTATATATGTTTATACACACAGTATATGTGTGTTCATATTATGTAGACATATAAGTGAGTAAAACTGAGAAAAAAAATGCCAAATGTAACCAAAGAATTACTTTTAAACGGTTAGTTTCTAAATGATTTTTCTTTTTATACTTTTATGCATTTTCTCGAAAGAACTAGTGTTACTTTTACTATTTTAGGATCAGAAAAATACAACAATGAGTTAAAAAAAATCACTCAAATGAAGTTTCTAGCCCTTGAGTTTGTCTAGTAAACCTCGGTCCCAGGCTTTCTACCGTTTCACCCCAGGTGCTTGACGGCGGCCTGTGGTTAGTAGTGGAAAATCTTGTGCAGGTGAGTGCTTCCCAGGCTGATGACTAAAAAAAGTGTGACCTAAACAAACACCAAATATCAATCCTACCAGTGTGTCCTGGAAAATTCATACCAGAAAGTAAAGCATACCAGCATCTTTCCTAAGTGGTCATTTTGATTTGATGCAACAGTCACTCAGAAAGCATTGTATTGTTACCGCAAATATAATGAAACGAGTGAGATAAGCTGTCTACATAGGACAGGAACCAGGCACCAATCATGTTATAACTAAATTCCTGTCATCCTGGCCTTATACATACATACAGAGATGGGCAAAATAGGTTTACCATTGTGAGTATACACAATATGAGAATAAACATAGTTTATTCTTGTATTATTAATTAATTTATTACTGTATTACTATTAATTATTATTTTTATTAACCTCCTTTTGCCCACCCCTGTATATATACTGTCAAAAATACTATTTAGCAAAAGTTTTTGAAAGGCTTATTCTTTTTGATTTCATAATGCTACTTCTAGACAATTATTCTAAGAAAATACTCAGCGGTGTACATGGGGATTTGCATTTTAAAATCATCCTAAATGTAATGAGATTGCTTTACATATTTTAAAATCCATACTGTAGAAGAAAAATGGAAGACATGAAGATGTACTTACAATGTTATCAGTGGAAAATTTCAATTATACCTCAGGAATATTGTGTGTTCAGTTAGGAGGGAAAATATTTATACATAGAATGTTCAGTAAGAAAGACAGCAAAATATATTAGGTGTTTATTTAGCTTTAGATGATGGAATTGTAAGTAATTTTAATTTTCCTTCTTAATCTTTTCTGTATTTTCTAAAATGAATACAGTAAGGATTGTTGTCATCAGGAAAAAATAATCATGGAGAAAAAATAAGATTCTGCTTGCATTAGACTCTTTGGTTGATTTTATTCTGTAAAATAAGATTTTAAGAATTGATTTAAAATTGCAAAGACACTGAACCTAATGGTACCAAACAGGTCTGGTTTAGATTTGTTCCAGTATACACCTAAAAATGAATCTTTAAATAAAGATTTTAATGTAGCTATATGTCTATTTACATGGTAAAAATAAAAATACAAATAAATACTAGGTTTCAGTTCCCCATTCACCATTAGGCCTCCCCTACACTCTTGCCTGGGCCTTTATTTCCTGTCCTCTCAGGCAGCCACTCTGAGCAGCTTGCTGTGTGTTCTGTGTGAATACGCAGATCTATGCACCACTTAATAATACATTATATAGCCTGACCAGGCAGTGGCACAGTGAATAGAGCGTCGGACTGGGACGCAGAGGACCCAGGTTTGAGACCCTGAGGTCGCCAGCTGGAGCCCATGGTGGCTGGCTCGAGCAAGGGGTCCCTCGGTCTGCTGTAGCCCCCCGGTCAAGGCACATATGAGAAATCAATCAATGGACAACTAAGGAGCCGCAAGGAAGAATTGATGCTTCTCATCTCTCTCCCCTCCTGTCTGTCTGACTCTCTCTGTCTCTGCGACACAACACACACACAAAATAATAATACATTATATAGATCACACTTATTCAACACGATTCTCTTTCCATTCTTTTCAGTAGTTTAATAGAGTACCATCGGGTATGGCTAGAAGCTTATTTAACTCTTCTAATGCTGGTTAAACAGTTGTTTCTACTCCTTTGTTATTTCAGGCAATGCTGCCTTGAATAGCCTGTACATATGTTTTAGTAAGTACACTGATGTTTAAGCTAATAAACACCTGGAAGTTAACTTGTGAGTCAAAGTATATGTACATCTTTTCATATTTTGACAAATATGGCCAAATTACCCACCTACCTGTTTTTATTTACAGTATCTTACACTATTTATTGCAAGTTTTGTATTTCACCAATTTGGTAGTTGAAAATGGTCTTTTGTAAATTGCTTTAAAGCAATTTATTGTGAATGGGATTGAACATCTTTTTAACTAAATAAAGCTATTGGTTGTAAAAATAGAAACCATTTGTACTTACTTTTCCGTGAATTGTCCATTTGAAATCTGTTTTTTACTTGTTTATACCTTGGATGGTTGGTCTCTCTCTCTAGGCTTTTTTTCTTTTCTTAAACTGACTCATAAGAGCTCTATTAAGTGCAAGATTCATTTATTTTTTAAATTTTGTGGGAGTTTCTGCAGAATATTTGAGTTATTATTTAAAGACATTTATAAATCTGTCTTAAATGGCTTTCAGGTTTTCTGTTATACTTAGAAAGGTTCTTCACCATTGTAAGATTATTTTTTTAAAATTCTCCTATGTTTCTTCATTAATATTTTAATATTGAGGATTAAATCTTTGATCCATCTGCAGTTCCTTTGATGTATGTAGATCAGTTAGGATTCATTTCAATTTGTTCTAGAAGTCTGCTTATTTGTTCTAACATCATGTGTTTAAAAAACCACCTAAGAATGAATAACCTTTTTTTGTAGTGTGTTTGATTTTGCCATTTTTTTACTGTTAACTTCTAATTAACATGTTAATTTTTAATTTCATTGTTGATATCTAATAGCCAGAATACACGGACTGCATTGTTTCTGCTTTTTGGAAATCTATTAAGATTTTCTTTGTGGACAATTTTTGCAACTATTTTGTTTGTGTTTAAATCGATGTATATTTTCTATTGAAAGGAAAGATCTGTTACAGTTTAACAGTTATGTTACACAGATCTTCTATAGTCTTCTTATATTTAGTCTACTAGGTTTTCTAGTCTCTAGAGAGATGTGTGAAAGTTTCCAGCTACTTGGGGGAAAATAATTTCTTTGAGTTCTCTGAAGTTCTTTTGAAAGTTTAAGTTCTCCTACTTCCTTTTTCTTTCTTTCTTTCTTTCTTTTTTTTTTTTTTTTTTAACACAAATGTAATTGTGTCTTTCCTCCATGATCTGATCCCCTTGCCTGGCATTCCTTGCCCTCAGCTTCCCAAAGAGCTGCATTTCCTGCCCCTCATCCATTCACTTTGTTTCACTTCGTTGTACACAAGAGCACACCCAAGTTAGTATTTTACATTAATTTCATATACACAGACAATATCTTCATTGTTTCTCCTATCACATTACAGGAAAAGGCAAATCCCTTTTCCTTACTCCTTCACCCCCAGTTGTAGATTTCCCCCCATTTCCCAGAAAGGAACAACTTTATGAGTTTAGTATATGTCTTTCTGGAACTTGCTTTTACATATATGCCTGTAATCACTGAAAATCTAATTGTATTGCTTTGAGTATTTTAAAAAAGTAGATGTATGATTTCTTGGTTATATTGCAGCTTGTGGTTTTTTTACTGTTATCATAATAACATATTTTGAATCTCTATCCATTTTTATTTCAGAGGATGGAATGCATTTTCTTAACCTCTGCATAATATTGTATAGTATGACTATACTTTAGTTTATTTAGCTGTCCCTTAACGAAGGACATGGGGGATGTTTCTAGTTGTTTGGGGTTACCCATCATGCTGTGATGAAACTCCAGGAACATACCGTATTGAGCATACAGCTGTGTTTACACAGAGTGTGACTTAAGGGATGAGCTAGCTACTTTGTCGCCTTATCTGTCCAGCAGTTTTTGTTTTTTGCATTTGAATGTATGCTGTTAAGTGCTGGCCGCTTTTTAAGATATCTTTCCTGCCTGACCAGATGGTGATACAGTGGATAAAGCATCAGCCTGGGACACAGATGATGCAGGTTTGAAACCCCAAGGTCACTGGCTTGAGTCCAAAGGTTGCTGGCTTGAAGCCCCAGGTTGCTGGCTTGACCCCATGGTCCCTGGTTTGAGCAAGGGGTCACTGGCTCAGCTGGAGTGCCCCAGTGAAGGCACATATGAGAAAGCAATCAATGAACAACCAAGGTGCCACAATGAAGAATTGATGCTTCTCATCTCTCTCCCTTCCTGTCTGTCTTTCCCCATCTGTGTGTCTTTCTGTCACTAAAAAAAAAAAGAAAAGATATCTTTCCTAAACAAAGCTATTTTCATAATAATTAATTGCTTTTGCAGTAAAAGATCTGAGCACAGCACTCCTTATGAATCCAATGCAAAGTGTGTCTTTCTAAAATACTGTCCCTTCAGTCTCCTGAATCAAGAAAACTTGTCTAACCTGACCAGGCAGTGGCACAGTAGACAGAGCATTGGACTGGGACACAGAAGACGCAGGTTCAAAACCCCAAGGTTGCCAGCTTGAGCACAAGCTCATCTAACTTAATCTCAGGCTCACCAGCTTAAGCGTGGGATCATAGAAATGACCCCATGGTTGCTGGCTTGAGCCCAAAGGTAGCTGGCTTGATGCTCAAGGTTGCTGGCTTGAGCAAGGGGTCACTTGCTCTGCTGTAGCTCCTGGGTCAAGGCACATATGAGAAAGCAATCAATGAACAATTAAAGAGACTAAGAAACCGCAATGAAGAATTGATGCTTCTCATTTCTCTCCCTTCCTATCTGTCTGTCTCTATCTGTTCCTCTCTCTGTCTCTCTGTCACCAAAACAAAAAGGAAAACTTTTCTAAACAATGGTGTAAACTGTAACTTAAGGGGGAGGAAAAAGGTTTTGCCTCGTAATTCCAATTCTAAGAAGAAAATAATCAGGGATATGCACAGGATACATGAAAAAGCCTCTCAATGCAATATGATTTTTAACAGTTAAGAAATAGAAAATAAGATTTGTTGACCCTGGCCAGTTGACTCAGCAGTAGTGTGTCTGCCCGGCATGTGGGAGTCCCGGGTTCAATTCCTGGTCAGGGCACGCAGGAGAAGTGACCATCTACTTCTCCACCCTTCCCTCTCCCCTTCTCTCTCTCTCTCTCTCTCTCTCTCTCTCTCTCTCTCTATCTCTCATCCCCTCCTGCAGCCATGGCTCAAATGAAAAAGTTGGCCTTGGGTGCTGAGGATGGCTCCACGACTTCCCCTCAGGCACTAAAATAACTTGGTTGCTGAGCAACGGAGTAGCAGCTCCAGATGGGCAGAGCATCAGCCCCAGATGGGGGTTGCTGGGTGGATCCCAGTTGAGGCACATGCGGGGTCTTTCTCTCTGCCACCCTGTTTCTCACTTGATTAAAAAAAATTGCTATATCCACCTGCTGAAAAATCTAGAAACATTGAAAGTATACCAAAGAAGAAGAATATTAAATGGTGGGGATAAATGTCTGTTTTAAATATTAAGTGAGTAAAAAAAAACACAACAAAATATAGGTGTACACAGCTGGATATGCAGCCTGATCCTAATTTGTATGTAAATGTATCTGTGTGTGTGTGTGTGTGTGTGTGTGTGTGTGTGTGTGTGTAATGACAACTGGGGCCATGTTATAATTCACTTTAAATTTTCACAAAAACACTGCTTTTATAACGTTGTGGACAGGAAGGTGTTTTTAAAAGTTTCAAAATCTTTTTGGCCACTTAAAAAAAAGATGAAAGTTTACCTTAATGTACAAATCAAAAATATTTCTATTTTAACATCATTTATACAAAATATATGGGTCTTGGTTCACAACCTCTGATTAATACTTCTGAGCAATAGTCAGAATTAGTGTTTAAGAATGTTATAAATGTGGGGAGCTGTAAGATCCAGGAGCCTTCAGGAAAAGAGGTCTGAACAGAGTAAGGTCGTTGGAGGTTAAGGAACGTGCCAAAGACGCGAGTCTGCGGGATCAAGGAGATTGATGAAGCCCAATGGGAAGTTAAAGGTTTTCTAGTTCAAGTTTTTCAAACAGTTCCACTTCTTAAGGTAAGGAAGAGTCTGAGTCAATCTTCAACAAAGAGTCCTTCAACTTGGCTGAGAGTTTGAAAGCCACTGCTTTCCAACTAAATTTTCACATTTATTATTTCTACTAGCACCCTGGTCACAACTCTCTGATCACTGGCTACTTTGTATACCTACCTTCCCAAACAGTAAGGTACTTGAGAGCAGGAGTTCTGTTTGTTTTTTGTTTTGTCTTCCCTGTATCCAAAACAAAACGTGTGACATGTATTATAGATGTAATAGCATTTGACAAGTTAATGGTACTTTTCTTCCTCATCTGGACATAATGTTTTGTTTTGACCTAGGCTACATTCAGCTAATACTGAACAAACATGAATTACAACAATTGTCTATATGAAATTGGGGAAGGTTTGAACAGTGAAGACGTGGGCTTCCTCAAATTCCTGAGCCTGGACTACATATCACCAAGAAAGCAAGAACCCATCAAGGATGCCTTAATGTTATTTCAGCGACTCCAGGAAAAGGGAATGTTGGAGGAAAACAACTTGTCCTTCTTGAAGGAGCTGCTTTTCCGAAGTGGTAGATTGGACCTGCTGGAAAAGCACCTGAACACTAGTGAGAAAGAGATGAAGAAGGAGCTTCAGAAACCAGGCAGGGCTCAGATCTCTGCATACAGGTGGGTGAGTCTCTACATTGTGAGCGCTGGGAGGTGTGGGGGAGTGGGTGCATCTTTGTGGGCAGGGTTGATTGCAGATTGTCCATGAAGTATTACTTCGGAGGCTCTGAGAAGATGTCCTACCAGGCCTAGATTAAGAAATTTAGGGGACTGATATATAATCCAGAAAAAAAATGCTAAAACCATAATATAAAGTCTTCAAAGTGGAACATTACCTATAAGTATGCTGACATTAAAATAGACTTTTTATAAATGTTCCAACTCTTTCTCTCTTTCTGTTATGTGTTTATTATCTTGGTGTTTCTGCTTTGCTGATGCTCACATTGTGTGCTCATTTGGTCTATTTGGGACATAGCATCACTAGTTTTCATCCTGAAATCCTCCTCCCACCTGCTTGTGAGTGACTGTGGAAATTCTCAGTGGAATTTGAGGCTTTTTATTCACACTCATATCACACAATCCTCCAATGAGGTAGATGCTGCCAGTCATTGTGGACTGCCCAGGCCAGACCCAACAAAGACTCTGAGCCCCTGGAAGGCTGGCTGCTGCAGAGAGAATGCTGGTGACTCAGCCCATCCTGCCACAGGTCTTGCAGCTCAGCCTTTCCCCAAAGAGGTCACATTCTGTTACCTCTTTATGATTCTTTTTTCTCTTTTTTCTTCTTTTTTTCCAAGTCAGAAGAGGGGAGATAGAGAGACAGACTCCCACATGCACCCTAAACAAGATCCACCTGGCAACCCCCATCTGGGGCCAACAATCTGCCCATCTGGGGCCATGCTAGCAACCCAGTCATCCTCAGTGCCTGGAGCCAATGCACTGGAATCAATTGTGCCACGGCTGCAAGGGGTCGGGGGGAAGAGAGAGAGAGAAAAGGGAAAAGGAGAAATGGAGAAGCAGATGGTTGCTTCTCCTGTGTGCCCTGACCGGGAATAGAATCTGGGACATCCACATGCCAAGCCAATGCTCTACCACTGAGCCAACCGGCTAGGCCCCTTAAACTTAAAAAAAAGAAACACATTACCAACTTCTCTCTTTCAACATCTCTTGTTTTCAGACATTCCTTATTTTTAGCTTTCTTTTCAGAAAAATTTCTATTCAAATATTGGCTATGGCCCATTTCACTGTGTTTACTTGCTTGCCAGTAACTGTGGTGTATGTGACATTGAGTCCTCACACTCTGTCTGAAAGCCCCTTGCCTCTACTTGATTGGCTTATGCCCTAGTTTTTCTATATTTAAATACTAAAGATTCTAGCATGTTCCTTGTCATATATTTTTCTACTTGATGTTTGACCACTTTGATTTTAAATGACAAAATAGATACTTCGGGTGTGTGTGTGTCTCAGGGTTGTTATAACAAAATACCACAAACAAGATGGCATAACACAGTAGAGGGATTTATTATTTTGTAGTTCTGGAGGCTAATAGTCTGAAATCAAGGTGTCAACAGGGTTGGTCCCTGTTTGAAGACTCTATGAAGAATCAGTTCCCCACTCCTCTCCCGGTTCCATGCTCCTTCCTCGGTTCCGTGCTCCTCCCCCGGTTCCGTGCTCCTCTCCTGGTTCCGTGCTCCTCTCCCGCTTCTCCTCTCCTCTCCAGGTTCCCCGTGCCTCTCCTAGTTACCCGTTTCTCTCCCAGTTTTGTGCTCCTCACCCAGTGTCCAGGGCCCTTTTAAGGAATTTTTAAAGCAGGCATCAATTAATCCTGGAAAACAACACCCCTAGTACTAGGAAGGCTGGAAGATCTCTTCTTGTGCCCACCGTCTTGGTCTTCTGGTGGTTGAGTTTGGCTGAGAGAAACTGCCAATGCCAGACAATGACCTGTACCTCTCTGTGGCAGGGCCAAGAATCCTTCACAAGGGCTGACTCTGTTAAAATATTCAACATGTTAGTTTGAGAACAAAAGAATCAACAGAAGTACAATCTGCTGCTTGTTCGTCCTTGTTGATCATTAACTAATAAAATATATGATAGTGTGGTCACTTTTCATTTATAAGAAAACACTAGATATTAAAAATTTCAAATTATAACTGCTACCTATGAAATACGTATTTTATAAACTATCCAGGCTTATTTCTAGACAATGACGGTACAAGAAAACCAGTAGGTTTCACTATCACTAATGAGAAAAGTTAAACGGCAAAATACCTTGTAATAAAGTTTAAAAGGATTTTCAGCCAGGAGTGCGGAGGTAACTGGTTCAATTCCCCAGTCAGGGCACATTCAGGAGATGTTTAATATTCCTGCCTCTCTCTCTCTTTCCCTGCCTCTCTCAAAAAGAAAGATAGGAAGAAATAAAGAAAAGGAAAAAAAGAAAAATAAATAAAAGAAGAGAAAGGGAAAAGAAGAGAAAAGAAAGGGAAAAAAAAAAGTTAAAAGAGACAATAGCTTTTGATTGGACCCAATCTTGGCCAAAGTGGGAAAGCTTTACTGAACTATTTCTAGTGTAGAGATTCCATGAGAAGAAGGATGAAGCCATTGATAATACGGAATAACTTGTTTCTATACTATTTTTATTTTCAAACTTTTAATTTTCTAATTTAACTTTGAAGTTAACATATCTCTCCATTAAAGTTATTTGCTTTATACCATAAGAATGAAAGGTTTGCTGACTTATAAAACATTCCTTTGTTCATTGGACATGCATATCCCAAAAGCCTGTCATAGATTAAGAAATAATAATACCTTGTACTGAGCACTTACTGTGTTGCCAAAGATTGGTTTAAGCACTTCAAATAAACTTATGTAATCTTCAGCACATTCTAATGGCATAAATATAGAATTACCTGCAGTCTGCAATGAAAAAAATGGTGTAACATGTCTGAAGTCATACCGCTCATAGGTGGTGGAACCAAAGTTTCAATGTCATTAATCTGGGTTCTTTGCATTTAAGCACTGTACCTATTCCTGACCAGGTGGTGGTGCAGAGGATAGAGCATTGGACTGGGACAAAGAGGACCCAGGTTTGAAATCCCGAGGTCGCCAGCTTGAGCACGGGCTCATCTGGCTTGATTGTGGGTTCACCAGCTTGAGCGCGGGATCACTGGCTTGAGTGTGGGATTATAGACATGACCCCATGGTCACTGGCTTGAGCCCAAAGGTCGCTGGCTTGAAGCCCAAGGTCGCTGGCTTGAGCAAGGGGTCAATTGCTCTGCTGTAGCTCCCGGGTCAAGACACATATGAGAAAGCAATCAATGAACAACTAAGGTGCCACAACAAATAATTGATGCTTCTCATCTCTCTCCCTTCCTGGCTGTCTGTCCCTATCTGTCTCACTGTCACAAAACAAACAAACAAAAAACACTGTACCTCATAACCCTCTGAGCTTATGGCAACAAAAAAGGCATGGACCCTGTTCTCAGGGAACTTGGGCAGCTTTATAAACAAACAATTATATGTGTTACCCACTGGGTAGTACAAAGGGTCTCCCAAGTGGGTGAATGCAGTGCTTACAGTCACTACAGGCAATGCTTGAGTTGTTAGTACTTGAGTGGTTGTCTGAAGATAGACAAGGGAATAGGAGTGTGTGTGTGTGGGGGGGCACAGAACAGAAGGGTGAGAAGCAGGGTGTGGAATATGTTTGGAGAAGAAATGGTGAGAGGGTAGTGAGGAGTGGCTGAGATGAGGAGGCAGCCTGGGCTCAACTCACTTGGGTATTCCACCAAGTGTTAAGCCACCCTATTGAAGGCAATGGCTCGGAGAAGGCTGGCAAGTGTTCATGAGGAAGTGATGATCTGATTTGCATTTTGAAAAACATGATTTCCAAAAACAAAACCTTTTCATTGCAACAAGATCTTGAAAGTGAAGACATAGGAAAACCACAATTCACTTATATGAAATTAACTGAAGGCCTCCTCTCTGTATATCAAATGGGAAATTATTTAAAAAAGCATTTCTCAAGTGTCTCCATTTTCCACCACAGGGTCATGCTTTTCCAGATTGCAGAGGAAGTAATGGTTTCAGACTTGAAGGACTTTAAATTTTTTTTGAACCAGGATATCGCCAAAGGTAGACTGGATGATGACATGGTAAGACCTAGTGTCATGCCGAGATTCAGTCTTGAGGAAGAGTCGGCCAGTGGGAATTTCTGACACTGAAAAGAGGGCTACTCTAGTAAAAGCAATCTAAATTCTCATTTTTTAACATGGGTAGAAGAAGAAAGCTAGCTGTCAGGCATGGATGTTGGAGATACGATTCCTTTGTATACTGTGAAGTGCCGCTTACATTAATTACCGGAAGCAAGGCAGTGTCAGGAGAAAAGAAGCTGGTCGTGGGGACAAAGCATAATGTAAGACCCTGCAGAGCCAGGAGAGACAGTCGTGGGTCTGAGATATTTTCCCCACTTCTGAAAGAACCTGGGACCTTGAACTCTGTATGTGAATGGTGTGTCTGTGTGTGTGGTGTGATGTAGTTTTGTGTATGTGTGTGTGCGCGCGCGTGCATGCGTGCTTATGTCTGGTTCAGTTTTGCGTGCCTGTGGGTGATGTGGTGTGTGTGTGTGTGTGTGTGTGTGTGTGTGTGTGTGTGTGTGTGTGTGTGTGTGTTTAATGCCAAAGGAAATTTTGGGTATGAGGCAGTTCCCAGGGATGTCACCGTGGGAACCATGGCTGTCTCAGCCATGCACCTTGGGCTGTTTTAGTCTTCAGGCAAGGGTGTTCACCGGTGGTTTCAGCACAGAGCCTAGGTCCTGGGAACTGATGTAGCTTCTCCTCTGTCTTCTCACTTCTCTATTTATGGGTCAGAAAACACAGAATTGGCCCTATAGTAGTATATTGGCCTTGTAAAACCAGCATGTCCTTTCAAGAGGATATATTTGGGAGGCTGGGGTGTGCCATGGGTTTGGAGAAAGTGAAAGTAAAAGAAAATCTATTCTAAAATCAATATAGCCCAATTCCATCTTCCAACTTTATTTCTCCTCCCTCTAGACCTTGCTTGATGTTTTCATAGAGATGGAAAAGAGGGCCATCCTTGGGGAAAGAAATTTGGACACCCTAAAAAGAATCTGTGACCAAGTCAACAAGAGCCTGCTGAAGAAAATCAGTGATTATGAAGAATTAAGCACAGGTAGAAACAACTTGAGCACTGTGAATCGGCAAAATGTATTCTTAAATTGACAAATCTCTCTGTCACAATGTTTTCAATCAAAACTGTGTTTTTCCATTTTAATTCAGAGGGTAGAATGAGCCTTTGTCTAAGGTTCATAAATAGCCGAAGTAAAACCAATGAATCATTGTAGTAATTCATAAAAATATATTGTGGACACACCAAAACAGTTTGCAAACTGGGAGCACTCAAAGCAAAACATGGGATGAGGCTCAAGGGTATGTATCTTATTATAAAGCAGCTTATATAGTGAGAAAGCAGGGACTGTTTATTCTTCTCAGTGATTAGTTATAATGTTAGAATTTTCTTATGATAAGGGATGCTCAGTGGTTACCTCATATCAACCTTGGAAAAAACTTCAAGTTTTGCTCATGATTTTCAGAGGCATAAGCAACGTCAAGTTAGTCTTGCAAAATAAGCTAAATTAAGCTTTGCTTGTATGATTATATTGTTTTTGTCTGCTCAGGGAGGTTTTTTTTAATTTTAATATCTTGAATTTTCAAGTGGTAATAACTGAAGATGTTTTCAAGACTTATTTAGCTAATTTACTTTTTGATATCCTCATTGCTTCCTCTCTACAACCTTCTACCATTCATACCCACATCTTAATGGGCCTGCCACCTAATATTAGGATGAGGATTCAGTGGCTATGTGTTATCACCTTCTCTACACAATGGAAGGTGTTCAGCCTCTGGCCAGCAAGTTTGAAATAGATACAGAGTTAGTCAGTAGTAAGAATTTTCCTTCTTCTGTGAACTGCAAGGATATTATGTTCTGTGAATTTTCTTTGTAAAAGGGACTTTGTGTTGTCCTAAGTTCTACATGTTTCTTTACTAAAACATCTTCTCTGCCATATCGCATTCCAGATGTGTCTCAGTTGCCCATAGATGAGGGATCACTTGCGGTGCTATCAATATCGGACTACCCAAGAGAACAGGACAGTGAACCACAAGAACAGGACGAGTCACAACAGGTATGAGGAAACCCCCCATTATTTCTTTTCTCTACATTGCAAATTCTAGTTATTGTATTCCTTAGCCTTTTTAGCTTCCAAATAAACTAATAAGGGGAAACTTAGTGACTATTTTAAGAACTGTAGAAAAAGTTCGCAGAAGGACAAGTCTAAAGTGTGACTTTTAATTTTTAAAAAATGTAATCTCTTGGGTTTCTTATGTGTTAACTTTTTATTTTTAAACCAAAGACAAAGACATTGTAACAGTTGGAGGGCAGAGGGGTGAGAAGTCTCCTTCCTAACCTTCTTTCAGCAGCTGCTTCAGCCTGAATGGGAGAGGGCTTTGGGGGGAAGAGTCCAGCAGAACCGGAAAGAGCAAAGCCTTTTCTTTTAGCTTGACATTTCAAAACTGCTTCTTCTTTGTGATTAGGTGTAGTAGGAAATGCTCATGATCTGCCATCTCTGTGTTCTCACCTCAATGCACCGGTACAGGAACTGCCTTTTTAGACATAATCACTTCTGTTTATATAACCTTCAGCAATTCACCAAACATATTCGGACTCATTAGCCCATTCACTCCTCACTGTGGCCAGAAGCAGAGGAAACCCTGCACACTATGAGTCCTGCAGGAGACTTGAATTTAAGCTTGGGAGAAACAATTTCCTAGTGGGCTCCTGAGCAAATTACCAGACCTCTCTGTCGGAAAATCAGGGATTAACCAAAGTCATGTAGCTAGCTAGCACTTTACAGAGTAAAGCACTCTACAAGTGAGTGAAAGAGAGATTAGGTCCATGTCAGGTAGCTCAGTTGGTTAGAGCATTATATATATACACCAAGGTTGTAAGTTTGATCCTTGGTCAAGGTACATATAAGAATCAACCATTGAATGCATAAACAAGTGGAACAATAAATCAGTGTTTCTCCTGCTCTTCTTCCCTCTCTCTCTAATACCAATCAATAAATAAAGAGAAATTAGGTGACTTGCTCAAAGTTTTAAGGTGAAATTTTGGGCCCCCGTCCTCTAACCCTTTTCTTTATTTGGAGAAACAATGGATTTCCCAATAAATGCTGAATGTTTCAGCATTGAAACAGCCCTGGGAAAATCAGGACAGCCTAGGGTCACTTCTGACTGATAAAGTTAGGTACTAGCGTCTGGACACTGTAACCTGCAGCATAGCCAGTACGTGCCTGACCAGCACATCTCTTGCCTCTAGTCGCTGTAGTCCTGAGAGCCAGATTAATGTCATGTTGGAAACAATGTCATGTTGGATTGAAGCCATGGAATGGGCACTTACAGTCCACTCTGGCTTAGGGGGCAGGCTAACCTAGTATCAGGGAGTCATTTGTTCACACCTCAAGAGTTTGACCCACAGAGTCAGCTCCTGGGCTACATTTTTGTTTTTCAGATGTCAAGCAATGTTTATCGAATGAAGAGCGAGCCTCGTGGTTACTGTGTGATCTTTAACAATTATGATTTTAGTGTGGCACGAAAGAGCGTGCCCAAACTTTGCAATATGAAGGATAGGAATGGAACAGACTTCGATGCAGGTACAGTAGAGCCCAAAAGAGAAGTGAACTATTTCTAATACTTAATGTTTTTTTTTCCAAAGGGGAGAACAAAACCTCTACCAACAGGGCTGCGTGTTTTAAAAAAATGGAGATAACCACATTTTCTTGTGGAGGTGAAGAACAGTTTTATATATTTGTTAACTGCTTTTCTTTTTAAACTTAATTTTAAAAATTAAAGCAATGTATGCATAAAAATAAACTATTAAATTTTACTAAAAGGCTTATACTGAAAAGCAGCAATAAGCTTTGCTTGCCTGACCAGGCGGTGGCGCAGTGGATAGAGCGTTGGACTGGGATGCGGAAGACCCAGGTTCGAGACCCCGAGCTCACCAGCTTGAGCTCGGGCCCATTTGGCTTGAGCAAAAGCTCGCCAGCTTGGACCCAAGGTCGCTGGCTCCAGCAAGGGGGTGCTCAGTCTGCTGAAGGCCTGCGGTCAAGGCACATGTGAGAAAGCAATCAATGAACAACTAAGGTGTTGTAACGGCAATGAAAAATTAATGATTGATGCTTCTCACCTCTCTCCGTTCCTGTCTGTCCCTATCTATCCCTCTTTCTGACTCTCTCTCTGTCCCTGGAAAAAAACAAACAAACAAATAAGCTTTGCTTTTAACTCAACTAAATGAATAGTGCTTCTGTAGACTGGATTAGGTATTACAATGTGTGAAAACATTGCCTTGGCGTCAAGGCCATTTATAGAACTTGCATTTATAATAGAGTGCAGCAGAAATTGTGAGTTCTCAACAGAAGGAGCATTTTCAAACATTAAACTGGACAGAAATTTTTTCGCTCAGTCTATCTGAGCGAAGATTGAGAATTTACAAGTTAAATGAAAATATAATTTGCAGCATGTGAACATAAAAATGGCTACAACTAAAAGTAATAACAGAAATAATATGACCTAACAATTGTGATATCAAGAATTTTTATTTGATCAAATAATTTTTGAAAGTTTTTTATGGGTGATCATATCAAGTTATGGCATTTTTTAAATGGAGTAAAGTTTAGAAAAGTAAGGTAACAAAAAAACTGATGATTGATGCTTCTCATCTCTCTCTGTTCCTGTCCATCTGTCCCTATCTATCCCTCTCTCTGAATCTCTATCTGTCTCTGTATAATAATAATTAAAAAAAAGACTCTGCTGAAACTCTCTGTTAATATTTGGTTATTCAAGCAAATCTATTCTATGATTTAAAAAATATGCAAAGCTAGCCTGACCAGGTGGTGGCACAGTGAATAGAGTGTCAGCCTGGGAAACTGAGGACCCAGGTTCAAAACCCTGAGGTTGCTGGCTTAAGATTGGGCTCACCAACAGGGTTGCCAGCTTGAGTGTGGGTTCATAGACATGACCCCATAGTCGCTGGCTTGAAGCCCAAGGTTGCTGGTTTGAGCCCAAGGTCGCTGGCTTGAGCAAGGGGTCACTGGCTCAGCTGTAGCCCCCTGGTTAAGGCACATATGAGAAAGCAATCAATGAACAACTAAAGTGCCACAACTGCAATTTGATGCTTCTCATCTTTCTCCCCTCCTGACTGACCCTGTCTATCTGTCTCTCTCTCTCTCACTAAAAAAAAAAAAAGAAAGAAAGAAAGAAAAGAAAAAGCTGCAGAGCTTAAGTCCATTGACTACATCATTCATCATCACACATCTTTGTACTGAAGAAAAGATTTCAGGCCTTTGATTTCCATTCTCTTACTAGCATTTTTATTAAAACAATGCTTGATTATATTTCTGGCATTTCATCAACGGGTACAAACTTGCAGTTCTGTAGATTGAGTAGATCTAGAGATCTAATGTACAACATGATGACTACAGTTAATATGTATTGAATACTAGAAATATGCTAGGAGTATATTTCAGGTGTTCTCATCACACATACACATGGTAACTATGTGTGGGAATATGTTACTAGCTTGTTTATTGTAATCATTTTATTATGTATATCATCATGTCGTACTCCTTAAATATAAACAATTTTTATTTTTTTAAAAAAGAAATCAGACAAGCAGCCAGAAGATGTTGAAAGATATTGACTATAGATATATGAATATATTTGGAGGGGGAGCAAATAACATTAAGCACATAGAGAACAGCAATAAAAAGTAGTGTGATTACTAATTCCAGGAAAGACAAAAGTTTAGTAAAAAAGCATAATTAAATAACATTATGTTTAAGTAGGAATACAAACATTTTTAATGATTCAATTAAAAATTGTAAATAATAGTATAAGAGCACCAAAGACTCATCACCCATAGTAGGAATTCAATACAAAAGTCAAAAACTAATCAATGAATAAATAGCAATGTACCTAAATTTATTATAAAATGGAATAACAAAAAAGAAAATAGTTAAAAGTTGAAAGTGGTTGCTTTCATGGAATATGGCTGGTTAATAAGAAGGGTTAGAGAGGGAATAGTCTTTTTGTAATAGGTTTTTCAGTTCTACTTGAGTTTTTAAACTTTTATATATTGTATTTTGATAATTTTGAGAGGTTTCAAAATAAAATAAGTATGGATCTTTTGTTCAATTTGGGGGGTTGTTTTCTGATTATGTAAGTAACACAATTAGTTTTTAGGTTGGTTTGATAGTAAACCTAAATAATAGCTTATTTATCCTTATTTATATAAACTAGTTGAGATAAGACAACAGGCCAATAATAGTATTCACTTTCTTCTTTTAAGTGAGAGGAAGGGAGAGAGACAGACTCCTGCATGTGCCCCAAATGGGGTCCACTGGCATCCCCTGTCTTGGAACAGGGCTCAAATCAACCATGCTATTTTTAGTGCCTGAGGCTGATGCTTAGACCAACTGTGGTATCCTCAGCACCCCAGGCCAACCAAACCAATCAAGCCACTAGCTGCAAAAGGGTAAGAGGGAGAGAAGGGAGAGAGGGATCATGAGGGAAGCAGATGGTTGCTTCTCCTTTGTTCTCTGACTGGAAATTGAACCCAGGATGTCCATACACTAGGCTGATGCTCTGTCCACTGAGCAACTGGTCAGGGCCTCTCCTTTTTTCTTATTTGCCTTGGACATTTTTTCAGCTGGTAGCAAAGAGTATTAGAAGCCTATGGAATCCAGCCACTAATATAGAAATTCTTGTTTTTAAGTTCTGGTTCAAATTCGCTTGTTTGTTTTTTTTTTTACAGGGACAGTGAGAGAGTCAGAGAGAGGGATAGATAGGAATAGACAGACAGGAACAGAGAGAGAGATGAGATCAATAATCAGTTTTTCGTTGCGATACCTTAGTTGTTCATTGATTGCTTTCTCATATGTGCCTTGACCATGGACCTTCAGCAGACCGAGTAACCCCTTGCTTGAGCCAGCGACCTTGGGTCCAAGTTGGCGAGCTTTTTGCTCAAGCCAGATGAGCCCACGCTCAAGCTGGTGACCTCGAGGTCTTTTTTTTTTTTAATTTTTTTTTAACTCGTTTTAGAGAGGAGACACAGAGAGAGAGAGAGAGAGAGAGAGAGAGAGAGAGAGAGAGAGAGAGAGAGAAGGGGGGAGGAGCTGGAAGCATCAACTCCCATATGTGCCTTGACCAGACCAGTACAGGGTTTTGAACTGGCGATCTCAGTGTTCCCAGGTCGACACTTTATCCACTGCGCTACCACAGGTCAGGCGACCTCGGGGTCTTGAACCTGGGTCCTTCTGCATCCCAGTCCGACACTCTATCCACTGCACCACCGCCTAGTCAGACTCTGGTTCAAATTCTTTTCTGATCAATGTTCTCTTTAGCTATGGTCTGTGGTCTGGTATTATTGTGGTGTAATATGACTTTTTTTTCTTTTTTGCTTTGAGAAAGAGAAAGAGAGGAAGGGAGAGAAAGAGAGAAAGAAGAATGAAAGTTCCTCACTTTAGTTGTTCATTGATTGCTTCTTGCACGTGTCTTAACCAGGGAGCTCAATCCAAGCCAACAACATTGGGCTTCAAGCCTGCGACCTTTGGGCTCAAGCTAGCAACCTTAGGATGATCATGTTGATGATCCCTCACTCAAGCCAGTGATCCACACTCAAGCTGGAGACTTTCGGGTTTTGAACTGAGAACCTCAATGTTCCAGGTCGACACTCTATCCACTGCACCACCACTGGTTAGATGTAATATGACATTTTGTATTTCATTTTTCAGATGCTTTGCACAAGACATTTAGCGAACTTCATTTTGAGATAGTGCACTACAGAGACTGCACAGCACAGGAAATCTGTGAGGTTCTGAAAGACTACCAAAGGAAAGACCACTATGACAAAGACTGCTTCATCTGCTGCATCCTTTCCCATGGAGACAAAGGCACAATCTATGGCTCCGACGGGCAAGAAATCCTCATCTATGAACTGACCTCTTACTTCACTGGTTTGAAGTGCCAGTCCCTTGTAGGCAAACCTAAAATCTTTTTCATTCAGGCTTGTCAAGGGGATAACTACCAGAGAGGTATAGCTGTAGAGACTGACTCAGACGAGAGGGAAATCTATTTAGGAATGGATTCATCACTTCAGAAGAAATATATTCCAGATGAGGCTGACTTTCTGCTAGGGATGGCAACTGTGAATAACTGTGTTTCTTACCGAAATCCTATGGAGGGGACCTGGTATATTCAGTCACTTTGCCAGAGACTGAAAGAAAGATGTCCTAGGTAATTCTTGCCTACCCAACCCTTAATTCATCTACAAATGTCTAGCTGTGAAGTGCATAGCTATACTTTCCAGGTCAGTTGCAAAGTGGGAGAGAGGACAAGTCTTAACATCTTTAGATCATAGTAGAAAAAATGAGATACTTCAGAGAGCGGTTTTTTATGTTTGTTTTTTTTTTTAGCACCTCAAAGGACAATCAGGTTATCACATTGCTAGGAAGGATGGTGAAGTCATATAGTCCAGCTCTGTATTTAGGCAGAAACATGACTGCGCCAACTCAACTAGAAAACTTCCAAGAAGTTTTCCAAAAAGGCAGTAACCCATTTCCATGTTTACCATCTTCCAGCTCTGTCAAAACTTCTATACTAGTTAACCAACCTCAAACCAGCTGATGTATTATGAGAGATAAATACCAAAGAGTAGAAACCCTTTATAGTTTTACTCATTTGGCCTGATTTGAAGCCGGAAAATATTCTTTTCTCATTTAAATACCTTATGTAATCTTTAGTTAAATTATGGTTTTGTATGTCACAGTTCACCCAAATGTACACAGAATTGAGAGATGGATATCAAGGAATCTTCTGCAGGTTCCTTCCAGTTCTATATCATTATGTTTTAAGTGTATGAAGAGTGAGATTTTTCTATGGAAGATAAAGGAGGGAACCATAACATCAACACAATGTTTTTATTTTGTGATTAAGACCATGAATCCTGAAAGGTTCTGGGGGCTATTTGCAGAGGTGGATAAACAGTTTGCCCGATTTAACCGATTAGAGAGGCTGGTGAGACTGGGGTGTGGTGACTGCAGAAGACATTCGATTTTCACTTGCCTGAAGTTCAATAGCATCATAGATGAACTCACAGAAGCAATGCCAATTTGAGGCAGAGGAAGTTAGGGGGCATTGAGGTGATTATGGGGGCAGGTAACACAGTACATGGAGTAGAGTGAGGTAGAAACAGATTGGGAGGGGTGAAACCAAATCTGATGTTCACACTGAGGTCTCTGATGGACTAGAGAGATAGAGTAAACCTAAGATAAGGTGCTAAGCTCTGAAACAACTCCTTGACCTGAAAAGCTGTGGTAAGTCTTGGTTTAGCAACTTACTATTTCAAATGCCTGATATTTTGCTAGAAATAAGTAACTACCATAAGCACAACAGGTGAAAGGGTTTACCAGTTGTTTCTCCTTCAAAGATGGTCACAGTGTTTTATTATGTTTTTCAGGGGTGATGATATTCTCACCATCCTGACTGAGGTAAACTTTGAAGTGAGCAGTAAGGACGACAAGAAAAACATGGGAAAGCAGATGCCACAGCCTACTTTCACTCTGAGGAAAAAACTCGTCTTCCCTCTTGATTGATGTGTAACACTATGCTTAATTTGTTAATAAGATGCTGCTATTCTTTCAGTTTGATGGCAGGAAAGGGAGAGGATGGAAGTCAAGACAATTGAAATTTACTGCTTATGGAAATTCAAGCCTTTTTAATTTGATAAAAAGTTTTTTAAAACACAACAGTAAATAAACAAGGCATAGTAAATTTAAAAGAAATGTAACATCATAATGGTTTGAAAACTGTGGCAGAATGCACTTTACATATCTCTCATCTGCTTTCAACCCATAATCATTTAATTTTTTTCAAATTGTTAAGAATTATGTTTGGTTTGGTTTGGTTTTGTACTTTCAGTCTCTCTTCCTGTCATCCTGCCAACAATTAGTGTTGGAAATCAACACTAATTTCCAAGTTACTTTTTGCTTTACTATTTCTAGCAATGCTATTATTAGCTACACTGCTGTAAGAAATTAACAGGAGAAAAAAAATCAACTGTCATACATAAAAAACAAGCTCATAGAAACATGAGACTCAAAGAAATGACCAAATCATGCAGATTTTATACCTTTTAGACAAATAACAATATATTTGTGAAAAATTTACAAACCAGAAAAGTTTAGTAAATTAGTAAAGAAGGAGTAAGGTTTTCTTATACAGCCTTCTTGGCCCTGAATTCCCTAGCTCTGGTATTAAGTGTGCCTTCTCTCCTCTTTGTACAGGGAGGATACCTTTCACATGGGCGAATTATTTCCAGGACTCAGGGGAATAAAACAGGGTCAGACTTGCACTGGCTCAAATAACCTTAGTTCAAAATAATTAATATGCCCTGTACCCCATTGAAGGTTTCTTTAAAATACAAATTGGGAAATGTTATTTCTTACAACTTATTGCTTATATAGTGTCTGTATATGTTTAATTTTGCTTTTTTTGCTAGCAATGCTATGCTTTTTTCATGCTTTTAAATGTATAGTTTCTTCACATATTGTTTACTTAAAATATTTAGGAATTACTTTACTTTTGGAATTACTTTATTTTTTAAAAGCTAAGATTAAAAACAATTTTTCAAAAATATTTCTAATAAAACAAAATTTAATATTATTTGTTCAATAAAGTTTAATTATGAAATCAAATTTAATAAAATTTGTTCTTGGAGATTGTTTTGCTTCATGCCAATGGCATCTCACAGGTGGAAAATGTTTGGATCACAGATATATTTTACTTGAACCTCCGAATGTTGGGTACACAGTTGTATTTTTTTTTATTGTTGTTCATATTTAAAAATGGGGAAATGTCACATAAAAACCAGAATATCTTCTTTTGAAAATATCAGAATATTTGACCCCACTGACCCCATGCTCCTATATGGCAACAATGAAATGGGTTCTCTCACTGCCTCCACACCACAATCCCCTCTACTGAAGCTGCTGCCAGTTACCAATTATCAGTGTGTTTGTGAGATTGTTTTTCCTTATGTCTAGCCCACTTCACTTATTTATGTTGCCTGCCCAGTGGGAATTTGAATTCTAGCAACAGTTTAGAGAAGGTGGCTAGACCCATCAGAAATTCTTCCTAAATCATAGGTTAGGAAATGTGACTGAGAGGTGGGAGAGTGAGGACACATGTAAAAAAGAAAGGTTTTTGGAATCAAACCAACACATTCTTTTTTTTCTAGCTAAATACACCAGGGGACAAAAGGTACAATCCAAAGTACAGTCAACATTTAATAGGAAGAAAGTTTCCAGATCAGTGTCTTCATAATGAAATCTGTAAAGGTAGAAGAGAAAGTAGTACATCCAGAGGCAGCTCAGCTCCAGGTGTAGAGAACATCACTTTACAATGAAGAGTTATGAAAAAAATCTGTCTAGTTGAGATGAGAATTCAAACAATCACAACCACTCAGAAGAAAGCAAACTGAAAAAACCAAAGCAGAATCAAGGTGACCCCAAATCCAAACTCATCATAGGCGTTTCTCAAGAAAACCTTACAAGAGTTCTCCAGGGTTACAGAAATGGTGTTCCTACTACTTCTGATGATGAAGAACAACTTTTCTGCTCACAATTCTTGTCTTTTATTGCTACCATCTTCTGAAGTCTCAGAATTTTTTTCATAAATAGTAATACAGGTTGATCTTGATCTATCCACATAAATATCTTCATTCTTGGTAATTATCTTTTGCCTATAAAGAAAAAGAAGATATACCAGTACAGACCCAAAGGGTAGAAAGGGGTTTAGGATATCCAGAGGAAAAAAAATGTGGTTTCATTCTTTCATTGGGGGTAGTCTCACTTATTACTTGCAGTGGTTTGAAATTTAATGAGATAAGATATTTGGGTGACCAAAATGCCCACATAAAGAATTTTCTACTAAACCAACACAATGAATATTTTCCTTTAGTAAAGTATTGACCAAAATTTATTTCAATGATTTCAGATGCATCTTCAGGTAACAGTATAATTTCTGACCTGAAGTTGATTTCCATAGGGACCAAATGCAGCTGCATCTAAGGGTAAACCCGTAAACATTCATGGGAGATAGATTTAAAAATAATCTTTAGTCACAAACCTGAATACACTTAGAGAGTATCAGATAAATCTCATGTGTCATTTTGGATAAAACCTAAGACATGATAGGTAAGGGAGAGGAGTCTAGACACATTCCCAGCACCATCTCAAATGAACTGTTCAACCATAGCAGGTAAATACTGTGGCAAGTCTAGTGAATGTCTTCCTCCTGAAAGTGTCTGTGCCTTGACTTCATTAGGGGATACCTGGGTTCATCTTTACCTATTCCCCAGCCAAACTTCATCCCACTTCCCAAAGTTAAGTCAGCCATGTTTTTGTGCATCATTCACACCTCAGTTGACTGTTTTCTTCTGACAGCTGCTGCATGGCGTATTTAAAACCCTCTTCAGATTTGGCAAGCTTGGTCTGGAGTGTTTTCTCCAGATTTCCCACCACAGCTCTCTGAAAAACATGGAAATTTAATAGCTACCTTTCCTGAACTTGAGCTATATGGCAGAACTGTACAGAGACTTGGGATCCCACCCCAAACTCATCCCCACTCCAGCCAGGACTTACCTCTCTCTTGAGTTCCATCTGGGTTTGGTAGAGGGTTGAGTTAAGTGATTCTAGAATCACAGCTTGTGCATGTAGCTCTTCCTCTAGGATCTGTGTAAGAAAAAATTGTTTCAGGACATCATGATATATCTACCCATTTATTCTCTTCTCTAGGTATTTGGACTAGAATGTGAAGCATCAACTTTAGCTCTCCTGCATCATTCAGTCACCATGCCCTGTCAATTCTCCCTTCTCTATGTCTCACCCATCTACACCCTCCTCTACAATCTCACTGTCAGTAGAGGAGGCAGCTCTCACCAGAGCATGTATATGTTATCACAAAATCTACCAATCAATCATTTATTACACAAGTATTTATTAAACATCTACTATGAATTCCAACTATATCACATTCAGGAAGAGGTGAAACTATAGAGATAGTAAAAAGATCAGCAGTTGCCAGATGTTGGGAGGGGACATCACAGATGTATACATGGAAAGCAGATCATTTTTAGGTCAGAGAAACTGTTCTGTGTGATACTGCAATGGTGAAGATGTGTCATGATGCATTTGACAAAACCTATAGAATATACAACACAAAGAATGAACCTTAATGTAAACTATAAACTTCAGTTAAAAATTATGCATCAGTATTAATTTCTCAGCTATAACAAACATAGCACACCAATGCAAGATATTAATAATTGAGAAAATTGTGTGTTGGGAGGGAGGTGTATGGGAAATCTCTGTACTTTCTGCTTAAGTTTTCTGTAAACTTAACATCACTCAAAGAAAGTAGTCTGTTATTTAGAAAAAAGAAACCTTACTACTGTATTAGGCAGTAGGAATATTATGATTAACAAGACAAATACAATTCTTACTCTTGTGAGGACACATTCTAGTGAAGGAAATATTAAAAAATTAAATAAAAGTTAATAATTACAATAGAAAACAAACAAAAGATGCACGTGGAGGATGCAGCCTACGTGATGGGAAGGGATACGTGTGGGGTCTACTTTAGAGAGATGCTGAAGAGACTATAAAAATGAACCAGGGGGACCCTGCTTTCAGGGGTCAGCCTCATTTAACTCTTAGTCACCTTCCTAGCTCTTCCTATGTAATGAGAGTGCTCCCACTATGCATAAACTCAGCACGTGCCATCATGTACTGCAACTGCACTGTGCAAACCAGGCCATTTTGCATGTTATCTCATTTATTTATTCATTCAAAAATTCAGTTGCTATTTACTGAATATCTGTGAAATGCCAGTCACTGTGCTAGAAACTGGGTATTAGTGGTGAAGAAAACAGACAAATATCCTTGCCTTCACTGAGCTTATCAGGTTAGATGGTTATAAAGCTGTGTAGAAAAATAAAACCGGGGAAAGGTTGTTGAGTGGCCCCTGTGAAGATGGCATTTGAGTGAAGACTGGAAAGAGATAAGGGAGTTAACCATGTGGATATCCGGCAAAGAACTTTCCAGGAAGAGGGAAAATCAAGTGCAAAAACTCCACAAGTGGGAGCTTCCTGGCCTGTTAAAGAAACAGTAAGATGTCCAGTGCCACTGGAGTGGCATCATGGAGGGGGGCAAAGCAAAGGGTTGAGGCTGAGGGAAAGAAACACAGCATGGGGGAGGTGGGACAACACAGGACTGGGAATAGTTCCCATTCTCGCCAGCCAGGGTAGAAGGATCCTTCTAAATACACACAGTATTGAGTAGACTACTCAGAAGACTATCATCATCTCAGTAGTGAGGGGAAATGAGCCCTAGACTAAAGACTGTTGTAATTCTGCCTAACGAAGCTTAAAAACAAAACTTGAAAAGCTCAGACTATTTTCAAGTAACTTAACTGAATCCCAGAACAAAGCTCCACAATATTAAGGAATACAAAAATATTCAGCACCCAACAAGGTAAAATTCACAATGGCTGACAGCCAATTAAAAATTACCAGGCATGCAAACAAGTGTGTGTGCGCATGCACACACCACACACACACACACACACACACACACACACACACACACACACACACACACTGATCATAAGTAAGGAGCAAAATCAATGAATAGAAACAAACCCAGAAATGACACAAATGATAGAAGCTCAGGAAGCAGTTATAAGAATACACTGGGCCTGACCAGGTGGTGGCGCAGTGGATACAGCGTTGGACTGGGATGCGGAGGATCCAGGTTCAAGACCCCGAGGTCGCCAGCTTGAGCGCAGGCCCATCTGGCTTGATCAAAAAGCTCACCAGCTTGGACCCAAGGTCGCTGGCTCCAGCAAGGGGTTGCTCGGTCTACTGAAGGCCCGTGGTCAAGGCACATATGAGAAAACAATCAATGAACAACTAAGGTGTCGCAATGAAAAATTGATGATTGATGCTTCTCATCTCTCTCCATTCCTGTCTGTCTGTCCCTATCTATCCCTATCTCTGATTCTCTCTCTGTCCCAGTAAAAAAAAAGGAATACACTGAATTTATCCTCGCCAAAGCCCATTCCTTTCCTTTGTAAACACTGCAGTCTGTTTGCCCAACAATATGGAAACCCTGCCTGGACTCTAAGGTATTATTTTGTGCTTTCATAATGGTTAATCCTTTCCCAAACATGTCCATTCTGGATCCAAATGAAATGCTCAGTGAAAGAACCACAAGTTACTTTGTGGGTGTGAACAGTTTCCCTTCAGGTATCTCCCACACGGAAGTCTCAGAAGGAGAGGATTCCTTGATGAGGCTGTGGGGGAAAGGTACACTCAGAGTTTTAAAGACAGACTTGGAGTTAAAGTTCCAAGGGGGCAGTATTGTTTCAGAGGTTAAAGGAAAAAAACCTGGCATTTTACTATTCAAGACCCTTTTGACATTGAAGATCACACAGTATATTGCTCATATATTTGTTACTACCAGGCTTTAAAAAGACACCCGTGCTTTGTTTTACAGATAGTTCTAAAATCCTTTTGATTTATTGAGTCTAGCAACCTCAGCTTTAGATCTTCTATTTTTTATGGGCCTGGGGAAAATTATTGTTGATTCTATTTTATTGAGTATACAATTTTACTAATGTATTTGTAAGATGCTAATGCCACAGAAAAATATTAGAAAGCTTACCTCTTTGGCTTTCTTTAACTCCTCTAACTGCAAGGTGTCCTTTTCATGTTGTTTCAAGAGCTCCTAAAAATAATTTTATTTGGAAAAAGTCAGTAATAGGGTTCTGGCACTTCTTTCAAAAACTAGGAAAACCAAAATAGGACTCAGAACTACAATATTTAGCAAAGTTTAGACGTGGGCTTTATGAAGCACACACTATAAACGCATGACATCACATGTTAAAGTTAAAAAATGAAAATCTCACTCATGTTCAACCTTAATTCACGGACAAATAGTAAAAGAAATATTTTCATCAAAGGCTTTTCTTCTTAGTATGCAGACTTAATAGTGTTGCATATGCAATTCCTCACGAATTGAATTTTATATTCAATGCAACTCCAGTCAAATGCTAGCAGCCTTTCTTGACAATTCTAAAATAGAAATACAAAGAATATAGAAAAGCCAAAATAATATTGAAAAACAAGAGCAAAAATAGAAGATTTTTACTGCCTGATTTCAAGCTACAGTAATTAAGACAATGTGTTATTGGCCCAAGTAAAGATGAGTAGTCGAACAGAACAGAATGGAGAGCCCAGCTACCCTCCTTCCCAAACACAGCAAAGACACTGAAGCAACTCAATGGAGAAAGGAAAGTATTTTCTTTTTTTTTTTCTTAAACAAATCATTTTGGAACAACTGGATGTTCATCTGGAAAAAATAACCTATGTTCTTCTACCTCACACACAAAAATATTCAAAATGAATCACAGAATTCTGAAATCTAAAATTATATATTTTTTAAAAATGTCTTCATGTCCTCAGAATAGGCAATTATTTCATAAAGAAAACACTTTAAGCTGTAACCATAAAAATATACTGATAATTTGACTTTTATTAAAATAAAAGACTTCTGCCCCTAGAAAGACAGCATGAACAAAATAAAAAGGTACTTGTACAGGACATTTATAACCACAAGCTGGAGACAGAATTCACAACTCATATATCTGACAAAGAACTTGTATCTGTAATACAAAAAGTACTTCTACATATCAATAATAAAAAGACAAACCACCCAGGTTTTTCTAAAATGGCAAAAGACTTCAACTGACAGTTCACAAAAAAAGATGTATGTAATCCAATAAGCATATAAATAATTGTCCAACATATTGAGTCACTAGGGAAACTAAAACTGTAATGGAATACCACTTTATATTCACTGGAATGGTAAAAATTAAAAGATTATCAATACTAACTGTTCTCAATGATATGGAAGAACTGGAATTCTCATATATTAAGATGCAAGAGTGAAATGGTACAAATACTGTGGAAAATAGTTTGATAATTTCTTATAAAGTTGAATTATATCACCCTACCCAGCAATAGCACTCCTAGGCTTACCCAAGAGAAATAAAAGCATATGTTTACAAAAGTACTTGTACAGAATATTTATAGAAGCTTCATTTGTACAAGGGAAAAAATGAAAACAACCAAACACCTCCCAAACAGGAAAATGGTAAATGGTTATGTGATATTCCTTTAAAGGAATACTACTGGGAAATAAAAAGGGAAGAAACAACTGATAAGAACCACAAATAGATAATTTTCACAGACATTATATTGAGGGGAAGAAGCTATATACAAAAGGGCATATACTGTGCAATTCCATTTATATGAAGTTTGAAAATAAGAAAAGAAATAATCTGTGGTGGTAGGAATCAAAAGAGTAGCTGTTTTGGGGCAAATCTTGAGGGAGATAGAGATGAATTGGAAAGGAACACTAGCATGCTTTCTGGGTTGAGGAATGCCCTTGATCTTGATTTGGGTGTTGGTCACATGGGTATATACATTTGTCAGAACTCATCAAACTGTACAATTAACATCTGTGCATTTTGTTAAGTGCAAATTTTACTTGAGAGACAGAGAACAGTCATTTACAGATTTACAGCCAGTGTCACTAGAGGAAGAGGAGATGCATGCAGGCCATCACATCTCTCCCCACTCAGAGGAATTGCTGCTCTTTTTGTTCAGACATCTGAGCTCTCTAGACCCCAGAAGCATTATTGCAAGTGCACCGCATTGCTTCATTGTTGTTTTGCTCAGTGACACAGTGAAATGTTATAAATGGGTTTTTATTGGTGAAATTACTGGCTTTTCAATTAATGGTTAGAAATGGATCCTTAAAAATGGAATATTTTAAGCCCTGGCCAGTTGGCTCAGTGGTAGAATTCACCTGCTGTGTGGATGTCCCAGGTTCAATTCCCATTCAGGGCACACAAGGGAAGCAACCCCCTGCTTCTCCCCCCTCCCACACCATTTCTCTTCTCCTCCCACAGCCATGGCTCGATTGGTTTGAGCCCATCGGCCCCAGGCATTGAGGATGGCTCCATGGAGCTTCCATCCAGGTGCTAAAAATAGCTCTATGCAAGCATGACCCCAGATGTGCAGAGCATTGACCCCAGATGGGGGTTGCCAAGTAGACCTCAGTCAAGGTGCGTGCAGGAGTTTATCTCCCCTCCTCTCACTAGGAAAAGAAAAAAAAGGGGAATATTCAAGATATCTAAAATACTTTAGAGAAACTCTCCATTTTGCATTAAATTGGTACAAGAACCTGACAAAGCTTGCCACTTTTGCACTTAGGAATTGGGTGTAAGATCCCAAAATGACCCCCAGATGGTCCTGTGTCCTGCTTAGGAGGAGCTCTGGTTGCCTGATGTGGACTACAATAATTACAGAATGAGTACAGGAGCCTACTTCTGTTAATACCATTGCATATACCGATAGTGAATTTCTCACGCTCCCCCAAACCCAGAGAACTGGTGGTATAACTGCTTGGAACTGCTGGCTAATGTATTTGTTTAGGAGATGTCCACATGTTTGGCAGAATTTGGTCTGAGACCAGCTTTCATTATTACCTGTTATCAGTGTCAAGACTGTAGAGGAGTGACTCACGGGAGTAGCTAACCCTCACAACCTTTAACTTTTAGGTGACTACCCTTATTTACTAAGATGTGTACATGACCAAATTTGCTTAGTTTAATTTGCAAGAATACTTCTTCTCTTCAGGCATAGTCAAGAATGGAAAGAACATTCGGAGACTGGGATTTTGGCAAAATAGGGAATTGCAGCTTCTGTATATATATTTCCCATTCTAGTATTTCCCTATTAATTACACTTTTTATTCCAATAACCTTGTGGTGTGGCCATCTAGATAAAGGACAGCAAGAGTGTCTGCATACTTGCACATTTCCCAGGGAAGCTGGGAAAGGATAAATCTTCCCAGGGAGACAAAAGCTGGCCCGCTTCCCAGGGCACACCTGGGAACAGCCTGTTCCATCAAGACTGCACATTCAGCCACTGGTGTGCTCTGGCCTCAGTTACCTCCTTCTCTTGATTGATGTTCTCAAAGACAGAACTGTAGGAGTCATTTAGTTTCCTTTTTTCTTCTTCTGACTCTAACTCAAACTTTTTTGTTATTTTCCTTTCTGTGGAGGTGAGAGGAAATCACATATATGTGTAAATGTGGAGAAAAAACAGGCACAGAGAGAAAACCAGACCATGTACAAATAAGAGAAAGTCCAGATTGGGTCAAACCCAAGGTGCTTTCAACCTGGTCTTCAGTCTCTGACGAACACCTGGAGGTACTTGAGAGCGAGGTCAACACGATGGGATTTATCTCTCATGTCTTGTCCCTTTGTGTAGCTTATTTTAGATCTGTTGCTTATTATTTTTTTTATTCTCTCTGCTCAGGTAACCACTATGCTTTCTTGAATATCCTTATTTTAAAATACGGCTCTTGGCTAACATGACTTTTCAAGTAATAAAATTTATTCTGCACTTAGCCCTGGGATAGAGGTAGGTTTTGGGGGCAGCAGAAACTGCCAGCAGAGAAACTGCCTAGTTAAATGGCAGAAAGAAGGAGGGGGGAGGAGCTACCACAAATTTCTTATTCAGCATCATGGTGCTGGGATGGATAAGGAGGCAACTCCTGTGCTCACAGGATAAGTTTGGCCAGCGCTACACTCTGAGCAGCGAAAGCCTGATCTTCCAAAACTGGTTGTAACATCTTAACTCTCACAACATGGTGTGAGTGCAGTTAGAGTAGCTAGGGGTCTGGGAGGTGACCTGGGCTATGCTATGCCAGCATCCCAGGCAAAGCCTCAAACAGGAGCAGCTCCATGTCCTATTCCCCAGCCTTAACGCCAGGGTCTTCATGATACCTTCCAGTAGCCTAGTATCCCTACCAGGGTAGGAATGGCCTTAAGAATTAACTTTCTGAGGGAGTATCTGCATTTTAATTAGTAATTTATTAAAATCAACTAAATTTGACATGAATTAGGTTGGGGTAGGATGTGGAATAAGTTTGTAAAGGCCCAACTCCTACATCAACTAGTCCTCTATGCCAGGGAATAGACTTCATAAATTCCTCTTTCCTTTTCCCATTTATTAAGATGCTCAGGGCCTAGGCTGGTTGGCTCAGTGGATAGTGTTGGCCTGGTATATAGATGTCTGGGTTAGATTCCTGGTCAGGGTACACAGGAGAAGCAACCATTTGCTTCTCCCTTCTACTTCTCTCTTTTTTCTCCCTCTTTCCTTCCTGCAGCCAGTGGCTCAGTTGGTTCCAGTGTTGGCTTCAGGCCTCAGGAAAGCTCGTTAGTCTGAGAGTTAGCCTCAGATGCTAAAAATAGCTCGGTTGATTCAAGCATCATCCC
This sequence comes from Rhynchonycteris naso, assembly GCA_037038555.1. Taxonomy (NCBI): domain Eukaryota; kingdom Metazoa; phylum Chordata; class Mammalia; order Chiroptera; family Emballonuridae; genus Rhynchonycteris; species Rhynchonycteris naso. The sequence goes on along the minus strand of CM072997.1, from coordinate 32,672,947 downwards.
CAGATGGGGTTGCCAGGTAGATCCTGATCAGGGAGCATGTGGGAGTCTGTCTCACTGTCTTCCCTTCTCTCACTTAGAAAACAAAACAAAAACAAAAGATGCTCAGTAGGGGTAGGAGGCTCACTTACAGAGCATTTTGTATGATCCAAACTTTGTGCCAAGTGTTGGAAATATTAAAAATATATAGCAATATATAAATGTATCAAATCAATATTGTATACCTTAAACTTATACAATGTTATGTCAATTACATCTCAATTTAATATCTACCTATATCTAGATGTATACGTATCAAACATGGCTTACTTGGCGGGGTGTGAGAATAGAGTACAATCCAGTACAATAGATTGTGTTGCCCCTTCCCCAACAACTGAATATTTGAAACTTAATTCAAGAACTTTTTTCTGGAACTTTGGAGTCATCTTGGAGATAACAAGTCCATATTCTTAGAGGTTTCAAAACTTGTTCTAGCCTCTGATGGTTAAACTTGGAATCAGTGAGTTTTAGACGGTGTAGGCTTAGAATCTCTGGTGGCTGAACTTCATAAGAGACTCCATTCTTACAGCAATTTCTTAAAAACTCCAAGCACCTTTCATTCAGGAGTCTAGCCATGTGACCCATCACCCTTAGTGAATCCAAGGTCACCTTCGTTGAGTCTAGACCTAGTTAAATGGCAGTTTTTGGTGCCCTGGTCATCCAGAACTCAGAAGTTTGGGTACTCACTTTGCTGTAGCAGGATCTTTTCCCATTCCAGTTTCTCATCCTTCTCCCATTTGGCTTTCTTCTGGGACCACTTATCTTCCATTTCATCATGAATGCTGTCCTGTGGAGGTACAAAGGCACCATGAAGAAAAGAACCCTGAGAAAGGCAGCACGCTGGCCCAAGGCCCAGGGACTGGGCCCTTTGCAGCTTCCATCACCTGGGACCCTTGCAGGGTGGAGGTGGGGGATTTTACATGGGTGACTGGTAAAATCCAGCCCAGCGCCCCTGAGAGCTGCAGAAGCCTGAAAGTCAGACTCTGCAGGGTGTTTGCCTGCTGGAACTCTACTTCCTTTGAAGACAGGTAAGGCTCCCCATATTGAAGATTCACATGTCAACTCCTGCTAAATCATGAATCACTCATAAATAGCACATGGAGAAACAAAGGAAATGCCTGGTACTTAATTTGAACACTTGGAAAATAATAATAAGTTTTTCAGAGAGTGTCCATTTCCCTCAGCAAATCTGACTTCCTTTGTGGTTGAAGTTAAATAAGCCTAACCAGCAGTCAGCCCTTGTTGGTTGGCTCAGACTCCATGACAGTGGGGCCTCAGGCTGGGGAAGGCCCTAGACCTGGATGCTGCCAGTCGGTCCTCAGAATCCCAACTTCCTTCCTTGTCAGGTTAACAGCAAAATTCACACTGGGCCTGGGCATCAGAACTCATTTGTAATTGTGGCCATTTGAACAGAGCTTCTCTCATCATTTTCAAGACTGGTGGGAAGCTCAGTCTCCAGACTGAACTTTGAGAGGCCCCAATGGAACCACACACAAAGTATACACAGGAAATTGGGACAGCCTACTTGTTCGTCAACGTGAGTTTCTCTTAGGCTCTGGTCTGTGGCGTTTTCCCTGACTGTATCAGGCTGTATCAAGCTACATCTTGAAAAGATGTGTTTTGGATACAAGCTTAAAACTGAAACTTGAATGGTAAATCAAATTTCAGAAGTGGTGCTGCTGCTTAACTTGATTTCCTCCTTTGATCGCATGATCCACTATTCTTGTTCGTCCGGGACTGGGTTGTTTCATGGGACTCCAGACTCCCAGTGCTAAAACCCAACAAAAGTTCTGGGCAGACTGGGATTAGTTGGTCACCACAGGATGGAGGTCTGCTGCCTTAGCCCTTCGCAGTCCACTCCCTATCTCCCACTCTCTCGTTCCTCTGGGAAAAAATCCTGCTCTCACTCTGTCCCTGGGCCTCCACCAGATTTGCTGATTAAATGAATGGGTTATGTTCTGAAATGGCTAGAGCATTGGGACGTTCTGCTTAGTGGCAGTAGTGCAGAGTGATACAGCCTTTCTGGATGGCAATTTGGCCCCATGTATCAAAGGCCTTTATAATGGTTATTCCTTTGACCCAGCATGCTACTAAAATCAGAGAATCACAGATGTCACAAGCTACAAATAGTAACAGTTGATATCTTCGGGTGGTGATAGTTTTTTCTTTTTGTTATTGCTGTTGTTGGTTTATACAGTTCATATATATATATATATATATATATATATATATATATATATATATGAACACTGATGAGCAGGTATTACTTTTGTAATCACAGACGTATTTTTCAATGGGTTTCTTTAGGATCTGGGTGACTTACTTTTCACACATGGGAACCATCACAGTCTGAAGGCTCACTCTTCTCCCTGGGTGCAGTTAATGCGTGCCAACTAGATCCAAGGGCACTGGGTATCTAACAAAATTATTTTCTGGGCCAGAGCTCTAGATTCATCCCAACATCATCAAGCAATAGACTGAGCCTTGTTTCTCTTATTCTTATAACCCAACAAGGAGTTCTGCATCGCACCTGGTATATATGAAACATATTCTTCAAATACTTGTATTCCTTTTCCATCTCCTCTGGACAAAAGGAAAACAATAGGGTCATTATTAGTGTTCTGAAACGCACACTTTCACATTCAAATATGAGCTCTCTTGCACACCATCCCCACCTCAAACCCATCCCCCAGGCAGTGAAGCCACGGTGTAAAATCTTCTGGAAGCTTATTAGAAACTCAGATGCCTGGACCTTACCGTAAACCTATTGCATTGAGCTCTTAGAGGAGAGGCCCAGGATCTGTTAAAACATGCTTTTCAGGTGATTCTGATGGACAAAAAGTCTGAAAAGTAAGCCCCAGGGTAACCCTGAATCTTTGGAAGAAGAGAAGCAAAGTCTTATAGCAGGCCCTGCCTTACACCTTTTATTTTTGGAGAGAGGAGGGGAGATAGGTAGACTCTCACATGCAACCCGACTGGAATCCACCCCACAACACAGCCTGGGGAAGATGCTTGAGTACCTGAGCTATGAGCTATTCTTAGCACCTGAGGCTGATGCACTCCCATGGAGCCAAACTCAGTGCCTGGGGACATGCTAGAACAGTCAAATCACTGGCTGTGGAGGGAAGGAGGGAGAGAAGGAGATGGAGAGGGAGAGAAGCGGATGGAGAGGGAGAGAAGGGAATAGAGAGAGAGAGAAGGGGGTGGTGAGGGAGAGAAGGAGATGTAGGGGAGGAGAAGCAGATGGTTGCCTCTCCTGTATGCCCTGACCGGGAATCGAACCGGGACGTCCATATGTGGGGCCAACGATCTACCCACTGAGTCACTGACCAAGGCCTGCCTCTCTTCTTTTAAAGTAACATTTCCTCGTGTACACTGATTTTTAAATACATGTTCTATTTTAAAAACTGGGAAGTCAGCAAGGTATAAATATCACCATTAAAAAGTGATATTTAAAAAGGCAATAGAAAGGGAGGTTATAGAATTTCTTCTCTCTGTGGAGATTAATCTATAAACTCAGAATTTTGAAGAACACATGCTTTCTTCTTCTCAACGGCAGCATAAACAATGGGATAAGATGGCCAACACAGCCATACGGACTATAAGGTCTCACAAATCCTAGTGTCAGAATTTAATGAAACACCATTATTTTGCAGGCAAAATAACTTGATGAATTAGAATAGTATTATATTTGCAGAACTTTAAATATACTTTAAAAAGTGATTTCTCATTCTTACCACTTTGATAAAGGCAAGTATTATTGTCCTCAATTCCCAGATGGGAAAACTGAGACTTGATATTAAGGGACTTGCTTGTATCCTGAAACTTGGTCACAGGTCCTTCCATCTTCCGGGTGTGGGACATTGGTAGACATGGCTTCCCTCTCTTCAGTTTCATTCTCAACCACTCGCTCTCCTTGAGTTTCAGGAGGAAACCTTGACAGTCTAGCTATAGCCCATCCACTGCCATGAGAGCTCCTCAGCCTAGACCCATATGGCCAGTGCCCTCCCTTCACTGTGGTCATTCTTTCAGGTCCTGAACATACCTAGTTTTTCCTGGGCAGCCAACTTCTCTGCCTTTAAGGCTTCTTTACAGTTGTTCTCCAACTCCCTGAGCTCTGCTGCATGAGCTTCCTTCAGCTCCCTATGAGACCCCAGAAGAAGGCCACAGTCATCAGTGAAAAGAAGTCCAGGGTTGAACTGTTATATTCACCTGATCTCATCCCTCCTCCCTCACACAGGAAGCTGGTGTGCAGGCTAGGGAACCCCCACTTTTTGATACATTCTCTGGGCATCCATCCAAAGAAGGGGAAAAGGACTATTGTTTTTACCAATCACTATTTTGAATGGGGCCAGTGGGTGCCATAGATACCCTCTTAGAGCAACGTCCTGAAATTGTGGCTACATTAGCTCCCAGGATAATCTTAGAGTCCAAGGTCTCTCCAGCCTCCATTCTAGTGTTCAAGATGAGTGTTAAAATGAAAGGCTATATGAACTGTCAAGCCAAGAAAAGACATGAAGAAACCTTAAATGCATATTGGTAAGTGAATGAAGCCAATCTGAGAAGGCTGCAATCATATGATTCCAACTATCTTGGCATTATGGAAAAGGCAAAATTATGGATACAATCAAAACATCAGAGCAGTGGTTGCTAGGGTTAGAGGGGAGAGAAGAATAAATAGGCTGACCACAGAGGATTTTTAAGGCAGTAAATCTATTCTATATGATATTATAATGGTAGGTACATGGCATTATACATTTGTCAAAACCTATAGACTGTGTTTTGACAACACCAAGAGTGAACCCTAATGTAAACTATGCTAATGATGTGTCAGTGCAGGTTTATCAATTGTAACAAATGCACCACGGTAGTGCAGGATGTCAATAATGGTGTAGGTGTGCCAGTGTGCAGTAAGTGGTATATGGGAATTGTCTGTACCTTACATTGTCATTTAGAACCTAAAACTGATCTAAAATAAGTCTATTATAAAATAAATAAGTTAATTATAAACTAAATTTTTATTTTATTCATTTATTTATTTTTTAGAAGGAGGGAGCAAGAGAGAGATACAGACAGGGAGGGAGAGAGATGAGAAGTAAAACTTGTAGTTGCAGCACCTTAGTTGTTCATTGATTGCTTTCTCATATGTGCCTTGAACAGAGGGCTCCAGCCGAGGCAGTGACCCCTTGTGCAAGCCAGCGACCTTGAGCTCAAGCCAGGGACCATGGGCATCAAGTCAGAGATCAGATCTTTGGGCTCAAGCCAGTGACTATGGGATCATATCTATGATCCCATGCTCAAGCTGGTGAGCCCGTGCTCAAGCCGACGACCTCAGGGCTTTGAACCTGGGACCTCAGTGTCCCAAGTCAGTGTTCTATCTACTGTGCCACCACTGGTCAGGCTAAAAAAAATTATTTTAAGTCTATGATTCAGTTAGGAAGACTTCTCTCCATCAGGGCTTTTGAGCCTCCTCTGGTGCCCAAGGGCTAGCGTGAAGGTAATTTGGTGGGTTTCCTCACCACACAGACAACACACCTCCTTTAGTTCCCCTTGGTTTATCTTTAGGGCTCTGGCTCCTGCTCTTCCCATACCTTCTTCCCATTTTGCCAGGCCAGACCCAGCAGCCAGGTGAGTAGCAATAAGAGAAGAAGAGTAAGATGAGGAGGAGGAGCCTGGGCTGAGAACAACAGTTTTTACCACAGACATCTCCTATAGAATAAAAAATGGTTCTTCTCAGCAATCAACAAAAAGGGATATTATAATGAAAATGAAATAATTGTATGAGAAGGTATAAACCAGGAATAACCTTTTCTGTGCTACATTTTAGTGGCCTCAAATCAAACTATCCTGCTCTCCAAAGACATGTATCGCATCTCGCCCAACCTGGCCACCCCGCTCCATTTGGCACGGTCTGAAATCCCAGTGAGCTGAAATCCCGCAAGGACGCAGGAGCCATAGGGCCTTCCACACACAAGCGCTTGTGCCAGAAAACATACCTGTTCTTCTTTTCAAAGTCCTGCTTCATCTTAGCACAGTGGAGCTCCATTTTATTGGAGAGCTGAAAATGAGCCCATCATTAGCAACACAGGATTGAGGCCTCCACTCCCAGTCCACTGCAACTTTGGAGAAGCCCTCTCGTTCGTGGGGTACATCCCCCTCCATGTCTCTTCACTGCTACTGAGGGAACAGAACTAGCTTTGCTCTAGGTTGTTTGGTATGTAATCAGTATGTAGTGTTGGTACATGGAAACCATCTCTGTCACTACCAGGTTTTTTTTTTAAAGATTATATATATATATATATATAATTCATTTTAGAAAGTGGAGGGAGAGAAGGAGAGAGAGAGAGAGAGAGAAGGGGGGAGGAGCAGGAAGCATCAACTCCCATATGTGCCTTGACTGGGCAAACCCAGGGTTTTGAACTGGTGACCTCAGCGTTCCAGGTCACTGCTGCTTTATTCACTGTGTCACCACAGGTCAGGCCGTCACTACCAGCTTTTGTGAGCAGGTCTGGTCTCCTCTGCCAGACTGGAGTCTCTTTGTAGGAGTCTGGCCTTTGGACCTTCAGATACATAATTCAATTGAACAGTCATTTCTTGAACAAAGGGCTTGGCCTGGAAGATCCAAAGAGGCTCAAGACTCAGACCCTGCCTTCAACAGATTTTAAATTCAGTGTTAATGAACTGTCACTGGCAGAATGGTTGTTTCACAGCAGGCAGGATTTGCACACTTATAAGTGATGACCCTCCAATGTAACACATCAGGTCCTCTGGCCACTGTCTCAGGAGGAATGGACACGTCCAAACCAGGTCGCACTCACTGCTAGCTGAGACCAGAATTCAGGGCTTGTCCTTGTCCCTCTCTGACTAAACAGTAGTACCAGGATTCCTCCCTTCCACAGCATCACACAACAGTTTGGGGTGTTTACAGGTGGAATAATTTTAAGAATTACAATCTGTGGTCCCTCCATGGAAATAACGTCTAAATATGTCTTCAGCAGGACTGACGCTTCAGTGAGTGAAACTGAGCATTTTGGCCAATAAAGGTAAATGCTGTTATGTTAATTATTCAATTTGCTGAGACTCAAATTTCTTTCTGTAGAAAGAAATCATAACCTAGCAGGGTTGTCAGATAAATATAATAATGACTCAGTACTAGGGACAGGCTCAGTCTGAGTCATAAATTGGTTTCCTGTAGGATTCAGAAGCATCTCAGATATATGAGAGGGTGAGGGATTGGCCTGCTGGGAATTCAACTTTTTCAAGTGGGTTTCAATACAATAGGCGTGTGTGTGTGTGTGTGTGTGTGTGTGTGTGTGTGTGTGTGTGTATGTGTGTGTGTGTGTGTTGATTCTTATTATCACTCTAGTTTATCACTCCAGCCCAGGCCACCAGGTACAACTGCTTGAAATGGGTAAGAAGAGACTATAATAATATAGATGGTAAAGTCTAAAAGGGGTATCACCACAATCCCCAGGAAACTCAGAGTGCAACTGACATCAGCAGAATATGAAGTGTGGGTTTTGGTAGTTTCAGTAACAACAGGAAGTGGTTGCTGAACACTTTGCACTAACTGCCGGTGCTCTAAGCAAGAGCCTCTACAACCTCTGAACGTTACCTCACCACCAGGCAGGAAGTGGCTGGCGCCCCCTAGAGTGAAAAGAACAGTAGTGTTGAACATGCCCATGTTACCAAAAGTCCCAGAAATTGAGTTAGGCCTTGAGGAAGGACTTGAGTTCTTGCAATTATGGATGAAGATGGAGACAGAGATATACTACTGGGTGACCGTGGTCCTACCTTCAGAGCTCTCACCTAGACAATGTGGCTCCCCTGAGTCAAGTACTTGGCATTATGCCTGAAAATCTTGGTCTTTCCTGGACCCATAGAGATGCCGGCTGACTTAAGGATTACTCACCAATTTTTCTGCAGACTGGTGGTCCCTGTTCATTTGCTCTATTATCGCTGTCAGCTCTGAGATCTGCTCTTCTAGGTCAGTGATGATATCAGTCCTATGGAATAAGTAATTCTTCAATCAGCCACAGAGCTTCTATTTCATGCCAGTCAGGCCCCTTCCTGAGCATGACTGGCTGTGGCCTGGTGATAGCTGAGCTATGTCCTGCCCCTGCTCCGCTGTCACTGGGGTCAGGAAGAAGGGGGAGGATGGGGAGAAGGAATTTCACAATGATGGTTGATACTCAAATATGGCCTTTTTGGGTAAGCTAGCCAGAACTAAACAGGGTGGTTTGGTGGCCTTGAATAGAAGGGAAAGAGAAATATGTCAGAAATTTATTAGGGTTTGACCTTGATTTGGTAATGGTAGTTGAAATGGAGGGGGAGTAGTTAAGAAAATTAGGAAATAAGAAGGTGGGGAATAGTATTGATGTTGACAGTGGACCACAGACAAGGAATGGGTCAAAAACTGGATGAGGAGGGGATTTAAGGGAATGGCTTTCAGACTTAAAGGTTTTCTGTGCTTCTGGGTCTGGGACTTCTACGCTGTCTAAGATTATTCAGCTCTATTTGGTTGAGCTGAGGTAAACAGGGTGTTAGGCAGTGCTGTGTGAAGTACAGCAGAAAGGAGGTCCTTGATTTGAGAGGCTGAGAAAACAAAAGGATGTTGGAGGAGAGGGCATCAAAGTATGAGAAAGAAAACAGGGTCTGAGAAAGTTGAACAATAGGGAACTCTTAACACGATGTTTGATATAAACAATACTCACAGCTTTACCAGGGAATAAAACAAGTATGGGATATACTATTTTATTATGCCGCAACTGGTGACAACTTCCTTATTGAGGCCAAGAGGTGGTTGAGGGTGCTGGCTTGATTGTGGGTACATGGCCCATCTCTTCCAGCAGACAGCTTTGGACAAGCAGGGCAAAGAAAACGGGGCCTGAATGTTTCCCTGGAGGGAAGACAGAGACTGGAGTCTGGTTTCTTTAGGCCAAGTCAGATCACAGTGATTCCACACATGGCCTCTCTCAACAACGGGCTTATGTGTTCCTCAGCCTTATCCCCAGTCTGAATCTCTTCCCTAATGAAACCACTGCTAATAGCTTAGTTGTATCTTTTCTATACACTTACAAATAGGTGTGCATGTGTTCTGTTATTGTTGGTCTTACAGATTTCTTCTTTGAAAAAAATGATTTTCACAGCAATTAAAAGCTCAAAGAAGAGATACTTATTGGGAAGCCATTGCAATAATGCAGATAGGAAGTAAGAGATGGGAAAAGAGAAGATATGAGATTTAGGAGGTAGAATGAAAAGGATGTGGCTTTATAGGGTATTGGAGGACAGAGGGTGGGTGGGGCTTGAATGATGGAGGATGACAGTGTAATCAGATGGGATGGAGTTAGACCAGAATCTTCCTTGCTGCATTTGCCAGAGGCATGAGCTGAGTGGTACCTTTGGACATAATGAAAAAGGAGTGCGCACTTGGGCCTCCCAGAAACCTTGACTTTACGTTTAGTTTTCACCCAACAAATTTGGACTATTTTATGAATATTTATTTCACTAGCTCATCACTTTCAGGAGAAAATCACTTTCCTTTAGTATGAATTACACTACACCCAATCATTCTCCAGAGCAGCTGCCTGACTTGACCTTTATCCTGAGAAGAATGGGATTGGAGCAGAGGGCTGGAGAGGATCAGGCTCAGGGCTGAGGCATGAAGTGACCTTGCAGTACATAGCAGGGACCCTGTGACTGGGAGCCGACATTAGAATCTTACCCTTAAGACCAGACCCAGCCGGGCAGGGAGAGGTCTGAGCTGCACGTTGGTCCAAAGACATTACCTGGGAATTTTTACTTTGTCCATGATCTCTGACTTCAAACGCTTTTTCCTATCAGACATCTCATCTCTTAAGGTGACAGAAATCTGCTTCCTATTCTGAAAGAGGTGATAGCCAGGTAACACATCAATTAATTCCTGAATATCAAGGTGGAAAGTAAGATAATATTGCAGAGTGTTGAGATTCCTCCAAATCTACCAGTGCCCTACTCACAATCTAGAAACAGATACATAAGATGGGAGTCCAGGGCCCAAGTCCTTCCTGTGCGCTCCCCAAGTTTCCACTCACTCTCATACTCTAGACTGAGATTCAATCACAAGACTCAACTGGATCCTAGATGTCTCCATAGGCCTTTCAAGCTCAATGTTTCCAAAACCTCAGTACTGACAGCCACCCCACACTCTACACCCCAGTCCCGTTTCTCCTGTTGGTTCTCTATCATGTCCAGAGCCAAGAGGCAATGAAACATGGTGGAAATCTCTCCGTTTTTAGATTTAGACAGACCTGAGTGTTAATCCTGGCTCTGCCACCATAGTTATTCAACATCTCTGTGCCTCAGTCTCCTCATCAGAAAATAAGCAATTTCATGAGGATAAAACAAAATAACACATGAGAAAATGTCTACAACAGCTGCAAAAATTTCTTTTAGTCGGTTCCTCCTCTGCCCCTCACTAGATGCCAAGTCACAAATCTGGGCAGGGCCACCAGCTGTCATAAACCTGGATACGACTGTACCTTCTAGAGTTGTGCAGACACCCCTACAGGTCACAAGTCCTGCCATTGTCATCTCCTAAATGTATCTCGTCCTCATCCTGTCCTCTCACACCCCTGCCCCTGACACTGCCCAAGGCCACACCGTCCGTCTCGTTGGCTCTGGAGATACCTTCCCAGTGGCCCTCTCCACCTTCAGCCTGGCTCCCCTAAGTTCATCATCTTCTCTACCTGGAAGGTTATGACAGTTTTGTTTATTTTTTCCCTGCCCATTAAGGGGCTGCATGATTTTTTGAGGGGGTTGTGGGGGAGAAAGGAAAATAGATACAAACAGAAAGTAGTAAAAAGCACCAATTATATCCCACCAGAGGGTGTTTTTCTAAAATGTGAATCTTATCTGGTCGCATGCCTGTGTCAGACCCATCAAGGCTCCCAGACACCACAAGGATTGGGCCCAAACCTCCAGGCAGCTGTCAGGATCCTTCAGGGTTTGGTTCCCATCTCTCTCTCCAGTATGCTCTGCCCCTGCCCCCCTCGGTGTGCTGGTGGCCCCTCGCCCAGCATTTGTGGATTCCCAAGTGTGGGAGAGGGTTTCCTGCATCTGAACATGAGCTGTTCCTGGCCTATACAAGGCATCAGAGAGGTAATTAAACACTCTCTCTGGAGTCTGGCTGAGCCGAGTTCAAGTCCTGATCCTGACACTTAGCAGCCACACAATATATGCAGTAATTCCATATCTCCTCACAGGATCACTGCAAACATTCAATTAAATAAATACATGTTAAAAACCCCGTGCTTAGCCTGACCAGGCGGTGGCGCAGTGGATAGAGCATCGGACTGGGATGCAGAAGACCCAGGTTGGAGACCCCGAGCTCGCCAGCTTGAGCGTGGGCCCATCTGGCTTGAGCAAAAAGCTCGCCAGCTTGGACCCAAGGTCGCTGGCTCCAGCGAGGGGTCACTCGGTCTACTGAAGACCTGCAGTCAAGGCACATGTGAGAAAGCAATCAATGAACAACTGAGGTGTCACAACGAAAAACTGATGACTGATGCTTCTCATCTCGCTCCGTTCCTGTCTGTCTGTCCCTGTCTATTCCTCTGTCTGACTCTCTCTCTGTCCCTGTAAAACAAAACAAAACAAAACAAAAACCCCATGCTTACACACAGTAGGTACTCAATAACTGTTAATCCCACCACCTTTTTTCGTTTTTACTCACAGAAGGTAAATGTTTGCTCTCCTCTTGTTTTCCTAAGTGGATTTTCACTCTGCAAGGGAAAGGCATGCTCAAAAGCAACCAGAGAACAAAGAGAATTTCTAAGCTCAGGAGCTGTGCCCTGACCCCACCACTCATCTGTAAAAAGACATTCCTGGGATGATCTCTGAGGCCCCTTTCAGCTCTCAAAATATTATACTTTAGAAAATAGGGAATATTTAATGGACCAGGGATAATTGGTACACAGGTTGTGATAAAATGGCAGTAAAAAAGTGGGAAATCAAATACCAGTCTAATAGAAGAACTGTGCCTAAAATAAGGGCCAAAGAGATTTGGAGTAAATAAAGACCCAAAGGGCTCTCCTATGGGGATGGTGTATAATCTTAAATGCACACTTTTTTAGTGACATGTATGTTGTCTGTACCTCTCTTCTCGTTTGCACAGAATTTAGTGTTCCAGGACCCTGAAATTGCCAGTTAAGTTAATTCAGGCTAGCAAAATGTTAGTTACTATTTTGAGATCATAATAAATTTTTTCTTCAGGTACAGAAACATGAGTATAATATTCGATACTCAAATATCAAGAGTATTCATAAGGAAGTTCACCTAGAAGGCTGAAAGGTAACTACCTTCTGATGTTCTGACATGAATAGGTAGGCCGAGGTATATGATGCTAGGCTCTCTTCCTTTGGCCTCAGCATATACTTTTGTACACACATATGCACACCACTGGGCAATTACTGTGAAGAGAGAACTGAAACCTGCTTTAGAAGTTCCATTTCCTCATGATCAAAACAACCACAGTACCATTAAGGGTTGTGGAGTTGGTTACTAGGTTGGGCTTGGTCCAGAGTCTATAGCTGACTCTGGATATGTGGAATGGTGTTGGGAGGACATTTCCTGGCGGAAGCACTTTTATCTTGGTTAATAACCACTGGTCTGGTTTAGGTCTTACATCTCCCACCCCCAGAGTGGGGCCTTCAGAGAGGTACTGAGGACTCTCTTGAGAAAACCATTCTAAGAAGAAGCTACTTTAGATGCAATCACCAACCTTTGATTTTAACTTTCACTGGCAAAAAAATAAAAGGTGTATGTTAAAAAATGGATGTGAGTGTACAATATAATACTGATAATGTGATGAAGCCCACATGTGATTTAAAAGATTGAAAACCATTTAAAGTGCAACTTAATTCAAATCAATCACATGCTCCCGATTCAACTGTCCAGAGTGATAATTTGATTTGTTTTCTCTGAATTTAGGAAAGCCTTGTGGGTGGACCAATGGGTTGCCTGAGTCTCTTTAAAAAGCTGACCATGGATTTGAGTTTCTTTTTTTGCTGTTAGTATATCTCATTGAGCAAACTGAGACCTTCCACAGCATTGCATTAGCATTAGAACTTCTGAAAGGATAAGCGTGTAGCCACACAGATACCCACTTTGTCAGATAATTTGTTTCTCTCATTGAAAAGTAAAAAATAGATCTAGAATGATTCATTTTTACTTTTTGTCCTTGTCAAACTATTATCAGAATACTCCAGCCTGACTAGGCAGTGGCGCAGTGGATAGAGCATCTGACTGGGATGCGGAAGACCCAGGTTCGAGACCCCGAGCTCGCCAGCTTGAGCGCGGGCCCATCTGGCTTGAGCAAAAGCTTGCCAGCTTGGACCCAATGTCGCTGGCTCCAGCAAGGGGTTGCTCGGTCTGCTGAAGGCCCACAGTCAAGGCACATGTGAGAAAGCAATCAATGAACAACTATGGTGTCACAATGGCAACGAGAAACTAATGATTGATGCTTCTCACCTCTCTCTGTTCCTGTCTGTCTATCCCTATCTATCCCTCTCTCTGACTCTCTCTCTATCCCTGTAAAAAAACAAACAAAAAAGAGAATACTCCAATTACTCCAAATTTTGACTCTGTTGACATCAATCAAAGCACTTCACATTTTCTCACTTAATGAATTCAATGAGTGGTTAATATACACAAACCACAGTGCTCCATACCAAAAGAAATGGATTGAGATGTGATATTTTCCCTTAAGAGAGAAAAAGAGGCAAAAAAAATAATAATACTGAAAATAGAAGAAGAAAAGGAGTTAAGTGTCATAAGAAACTGCAGATAAAAACGATTTACTAATTGTGTCTCGTAGGGGGTGAGAGTGCCCAGCTACTGCCATTTTTCAAGGCTCCTGATATAACTGAAAACAAAAACTCCAAGAATGGCTGAAACAGTGTCACAACAATTGAGTTATAGTTCATATTTAAGAATTAAAAACTTTTAACACAAAAAGCACATTACATGTTTGCAAGAAAATGATAGGATTTACAAAAAGGATGTAATTCAGAAAGTTGAGGCAGCATGTTTGAGGCTTGAGGCCCACGGTAAAAGTTGACTTGTCAGCAGTTTCTTCCTGTCCCCATTTGAAGGTCATGTCAATGTCTCCAATAGTGAGGCACCAGGAGCAGCGGGCCCTCCAGTGCCTGGCTGCTCCATCTCTTTTCCCTAGTGCTGTCTGGACAGACTTGGAGGCAGCCTGCCATGGAGACCCCAGGAGAGGCTACATTGACCAAGTGTGTCTTCTTTGAATTGGTCTCAGAAGATAGCATGTTTCAGGGAATAATTTTTTTTGAAAGGTCTTACTGAAAAGTTATAAATATAATCGGCAGGTCTTTGACAGAGAATTTTTTAAATACTCACCAAGTGTTCCTCGCTAGATTGCAAAGCCGGAGGAGGACAATGTTGGCAGGGCCTAACGTGGGCAGTAAGAGTGGAGGTGTGGGCATTAGCGAGGTCTTTCCCCACAAGAGGCCTTGAGCTTGACCATTAAGACGGAAGTTAGATAAACTCCACAGGTGAGATGACACCAGCAGAGCACAGCAGGGTGCCAGCACACATAGGGAACTGTTCCACTCATACCGGTATTCAGTGCATCCCTCGTTACAAATGGATCCGATTCCCCCCAGGCTTTACCACCACCACTCCATGAGACAATTGCCTTCGTTGGCACCAAGATGCAGGCTACTAAATCCAGCAGGACTCACCTGGGTGCAGGGCTCTAAGTACCATATGCTGATGACTCTCAGATGTGTACCCACAGCCCAGACCTCTCAGACCTGCTTACGCAACTGCTTGATATTGCCACTTGGCTATTAAGACGTATCTTGAACTTCCCAAGCTCAATCCCCTATGTGTGTGCACCTCCCACAGTCTTCCCCAATCACAGAAAATGGCAGCTCCACCCTTCCTGTCACTCAGCCAAAAATCCTGAAGTCAGCTTCAACTCCTTTTGTTTTTACTTCATACTTTATACCCATCCCATTAGCAGATTCTATTGCTTCCTACTTTCAGAATATATCTAGAATGTGACCACTTTTCACCGCTTCTACAGTTTCCACCAGGTTCAATCACCATTATCCCCTGCTGGGTCCCTGTAATTACATCGTATCTGGCCGCCCGTGGCCTCCCCAAGGCTTGCGCTCGTGGCCACTGCAGTCCTCATTCTCAATGCAGTAGCCCAATTAGTCGGTTCAAAATGCAAGTAAATGCTAAAGTCCTTACAGTGGCCAGCAAACTTCGCTGTATAAATTTCCTATTGCTGTTGTAACAAATTACTCTAAGGTTAGTGGCTTTAAACTATTCATTACCTTTCAGTTTTAGAAATCAAAGTTTTCAATAGGTCTCACTGGACTGAAATCAAGGTGTTGGTAGGGCTGTATTCTTCCTAGGAGAAAGTCTGTGCCCTTGCCTTTCCTCTATCTTCAAAGCTAAGAATTGCACCACTCCGACCTCTGCTTGTATCGTCACATCTCCTCTGAGGCTCTGGCTTCCACTTTCACATATAAGGGCCTTGATGGTTACATGGGGCCCAGCTAGATAACACAAGATAATCTGCCCATCTCAAACATAATTCCATCTTCAATCTTATTCCCCTCTAGCAAGTAAGAGAACATGGTCACATTTTCCAGCGATTAGAACATGGACATCTTTGAGGATCATTATTCTGCCAATCCTATTCTTCACCTCTGTTACCTGTCTGAGCTCATCTCCCACCGCTCCATCCTTACTTCCTCCATTCCTGCCACACTGGTCTCTTCGCTTTCCTGGAAAGGGTCCAATTTGCCAAGCAAGCCCCTTCTCACAACCCTTGTACTTGCTGCTCCCTCTGCCTGGAATACTTGTCCCAGATGTCAGTGTGGCTCTGGCTGTCCCCTTTACAGAGGATCTTTTCCTGATCACCATACATAAAATAATAACTGTAAATTCCAGGAGAGCACAGACTTTGTTGTGTTCACTGCTGTTTCCCATACCTGAAACAGTGCTTGGCAAATAATAGATGCCCAATAAATTATTTTCCAAATGAATAAATAAATGAAATACAAAGATTCATGCAAAGACATAAAGTAAGTTACATTTCTAAGCTTATAAAATATGGGTAAAATGTGAAATGTAAAAACAGAATTGCAATTTACAGGAAATCTTAGACACAAGAAAGGGCGAAACACCACCAATGGGAGACTCTTTGCCTAAGACAAGCATCAGGAATTGTGCCCTTTTAGGGCAGAAAACAGTTGTCAGCTGGGCGGTCATTTGTAGTGGTTTGGAAAGCTGTGGGTGCAGAATCTATATGTAGGATCTAGGTTTGCGGGAAATCATGGCGGGTTCTGGCAATTCTCTGACATTCCTGGCAGCAATTGGTTCCAGTTAGGTAAGCTTGCGAAGGCCAAGGAGGGAGACTGTTTCCTTTGCATACCTCAGACCATTCCTACCCTATAGACATGCAAACACTTACTTTGGGGAGACAATAGGTTTTCCTGTTGGTTGGACATCATTTTGTTTTTTATAATTTGGAGGAGGAAGAGTTAGCCTGCAAGGAAAAAAATAAACAGCAAAAGAGAGATAACTGGAAGTTCAGAAACCTGTTTATGTTCTGCCAGATTAGGCAGATCTTCACAGTAACCCAAAATTGGAATAAATGGGCTGGCAACCACAGGCCGAATGCCTTGGCACTTGTTCACTGTCCTAGGCAGTCCCTGGGTTGGCAACACAGCTTGCCCCCAATTCCCAAAGCTTTCAGTCAACTGCCATGGGGCCCTTCGTTTGGTAGACCCCCTTTCTCTGCCCAATTAGCTCTGAGATGTCCTCATTTAAAATGTCACTAAGCCTAGGAAGGACTGGCAAGAGCAACGTGCAGCCGGCAACCTGGCAGGGAAAGTCTTGCAAAGCTAGGCTTTCTGGCCCTCTTGTGACTTTTGCTACCACATTGGTTTTGGAAATCTTGTGAGAGAAAGAGGGCTGCAATGGGCCTCAAGTCTTCAGGCCTTAGTCTACCCAGGTCACCCTTACTTAGGTTTCCCTGTGCAGGTCTTCTGCGGTGGATGAGGGGTCTTGGTTAGCTTCTGTG
The DNA here is from genome assembly GCA_037038555.1 of Rhynchonycteris naso. Taxonomy (NCBI): domain Eukaryota; kingdom Metazoa; phylum Chordata; class Mammalia; order Chiroptera; family Emballonuridae; genus Rhynchonycteris; species Rhynchonycteris naso. The sequence continues at coordinate 32,655,807 of CM072997.1, read as the reverse complement.
GTCCCAAGTTCCAGGGGTCCCAGCAAGTGCAGTAGATGAGAGGGTTGGGGTACATGGCAGGAGGTGTGGGGCAGTCGTGGCTGCTAGGTCAGGAGGCCCTTGCTGAAACGGGGAAAAAACAGCAAAGAGTTACATCGTTCAGCGTCAAAGAAACAATACAGTGTCCATAAAGTCATGGTGCACTTTTGGCCGGTCACAGGACTGACATGCACCATGATTTTACGGACACATTGTACTTACAGACAAATTGGGAAGAACCCAGGGAAGCCTCACAGCACAGATGGTAGATTCTGGAAGTTGTTTCTATGGTACAGGATCTTGACTATAGACTCACATCTCACTCCTTGTCATCCAATAGGCTTGACTTGAAAGCAATTTAAAATTTGCCATAACTGAGCACTTACTGTGAGCCAGGTATTCAATAAGTGATCAATTATTCCTACCCCAATTTTACAGATGAGAACACTGAGGCTTAGAGAGGTTGTAAAGGTAGCAAGCTGCAGAGTCGGGAACAGACATAATTCTACTTGGCTCCTAAACCCTCGCTGTGCCATCAGGCCACACTAGCTGTCACTGAAGTAAAGAGAAATCCCTACAGTGGGTCCTGTACAAAACTTTGTGGAAAATTAGCTCTGTTACTCAAATTAAACTCACCTGCCCGAATTACAGTCAAAACTCTTCCTTCTTGGCTCCATAAAAAGAAAAACAAAAATCCCTATTATGAAAGTTTGCATGAAAGACAACTACCAGATAAACATGATCATACTTGATCACATTTGTTTATTACCTATTTTTCCCTAGATCCCCAATAAAATGAGTGCAGAATTAAAAAGGGTTTAAAATCATAAGAACAAAGAGAATAGAAGAGGAGACAGTATTGCACAAGTGACGCCAATATACATTTAGCACAAGACCTTCCTCACTTAGCACACCACAGGAAGCTACAGCCTACATGCCCACCAAGTGGGCATGAACCAGAAGGAACCAAATCTCATGTAAAAGGCCCCCAAAGACTCAGCTTGGAACTGGTAGATAATCTAATGGTACAGGTCTGTTGAACAGATCTGTTGGAGCCTGTGGTAGGTCAAATAATGCTCCTTTCCTCAAAACATGTTCATGTTCTAATCCCTGGAAACTGTAAATATGTTACTCGTTTGTGTCAAAGGACTTTACATCTATGATTAAGTTAAGGATCTTGAGATGGGGAGATGATCTGGATTATTAGTGTGAGCCCAATGTTATCACAAGCATCCTTATAAAAGGAAGGTGGGAGGGTCAGAGTTAGAAAATGGTCAGGTAGGAGTTATCAAGAAAGAGTTCATAATCCAAGGACAGTGGGAAGGCTTTAGAAGCTGAAAAAGGCAAGCAAATGATTCTCCCATAGAGCTTGCAGAAGGAACACAGTCTTGCCCACACCTTGATTTTAGCCCAGTGAGACACATTTCCAGAGTACTGATCTCAGAACTGTAAGATAATAAATTGGTGTTTTAAGCCACTAAATTTGTAGTAATTTATCACAGAGCATTTGTAATAATAATAATAAAAAAAACCACAGAAAATTTAGGGGAAAAATTGCAATAGAAACATAGAAACCTAAGAAAATAAAAATTGCATGATTACTCCAGGTTAAAAAAGATTATATAAAAGAGCAAACATCATCATAGTAAGGTATATTTATGTAAACACTTAATACTGATTTAACCAAAAAGTAAACTGTGACTGGAGTTGGGGGGAGGGCGATAGAGGGAGAATGAATAAGTGTTGAATCTTCATCTACCATAGCAGGGAGTCAACAGTGATGGTCTAAAACTGAAAGATTGACAAATCATTTAGAAGTATGAAGTTAAGTTCCAAAAGAAATAGCTAAAAAAGCTGAAAATAATTACCTCTAGGGAACCTATAGACAGTGTACGGAGGAGCAGAACTGAGAAGGGAAGTGGGGCAGAAATTGTAACTTTTCATTAATGACTTTTTAACACAATTTGATTTTTAAATGATGTCAGGGAGCCTGACCTGTGGTGGCGCAGTGGATAAAGCGTTGACCTGGGAACACTGAGGTCGCCAGTTCAAAACCCTACACTGGCCTGTTCAAGGCACATATGGGAGTTGATGCTTCCAGCTCCTTCCCCCTTTCTCTCTCTCTCTCTCTCTCTCTCTCTCTTACTCTGTGTCTCCTCTCTAAAATGAATAAATAAATTTTTTAAAAAGAAATTTAAATGATGTCAGGGAATAATTAATATAAATTAAAACTAACACCAAAACAAAACAACTTATGAGAGCCATGAGACCAACAGAAAGATTACAATGGTAGCAGATTCAACTCAAGTTAGTGCTAAAAGGGACCTTAACATTAAATACATTTTACAGATGAGGAAACGGTTTCAGGCCATGAAGTGACTCTGGGACACCCGTACATACTTAATAGCAGAAATACTGATAGCTCCTGCTGTGAGTACCACGCTGGGAGATACTGAACACTTGCACCTTGCCCTCAGAAAGTGGGCATGTACTAGGGCAGTAGTCTGAAAGGGAACTGAGTGAGCTGTGGAGCCAGGGCAAGAGCCAAGGCCTTGAAGAAAGGCAGACTGTGCAGGAGGTGCTGGCCAGAGGTCTGGGACCAGGGCATGAAGTGGAGTAGAGATTAGGGATAGAAAAGAGGCCAGGAGGCTGGGTTAAGAGCAAAGACCTGAATACCAGGTGACTGGCCTCCATATCTAGCTGTTTGTAATCCCCTGCATTTGGGGCTCTGGTCAGGAGAGCTCAGAGAGATGATGAGGTCAGGGAAGAAGATGTGAAAACAATGCCACACGGAATCCGAAAGGAGACTGCAGCAGTAGCAGGACAGTAAGTAGCTCTGCTGCTGCTTAGGATCTTGTATCTGCTTCCTGTGGGAACAGGGTTCAGTCTTGAACAGGAAGTGGGAGGCTAAGGCATGCCGGCTCCCAGCAACTAAGTGCCTTCCCCATTCCGTTTCTTGCCTGCCCATCTGGACTGTGCCATTTTTGAAGGCCTGGGCTTCACGTCAGTCTCTGTACCTAGCACGGCACCTGGCAAGGCAGCTTGTCCACAATGAGTATTCGATCAATATGTATTGCTGGACTAATAAACTGAGTTACTGTAACCACAGGGATCAGCTCAACAAGGAGAAACAGATCCACAGATGAACTGCAAAAATTGTAACGGTCATTACAATATTACAGATAATATTTAAGAAGGCCGGCGGACCAGTGGCGCCGCCAGGCGGAGACTGTCGGTAGAGCTGAAGCAGTGCCTACGGCCACGCGCGCCCAGGAGCTGCTGCCCCAGTCCGCCTCCCGACCCAAAAAGTGCAGGGACGCCGGCACTAAATGCCGCTACGGGGAAGCTCGCCGACACCCTCAAGGCCACGTAGCGCGACCTTGCGGATTTGCGCAGGCGCAGGCCTCAGGCCCCAGGCCCAGGCCTCGGGCGCGCGCACGTCCCTCCAGCGCGCGCACGTCTCCCCCCTGCGCGTACGTCCCCGCCGTGCGCACGTCCTTTGGAGTATGTCGGGCACTCTAAGGCACTGAGGCACGATGTCTCCTGGCGAGCAAGGCTGTGAGAGGGATAGGGCTAGTGAGAAGACCGGGGGGATGGGGAGGGTGTCCTACTGAATGGAGTAGCGATCACCCGTAGAAGGAAGGCCAGGAGGCTGGGTAAACAGCAAAAACCTAAAGATCAGGTGACAGGGCTGCCATATCTAGCTGTTTGTGCTTGCTTTCAAGCGAGGGCTGTGAGGTAAAAGGTGGATAAAAAAGTAGAAGAATTAAAAAATCAGAATACATAGGTAAATTGTAGTATAACCAGCCAATAGAGTTTTATATAGATTTTAATTGACCATTTGAACCACTGTGGAAACACGAAAAAATGCTCATGAACAAAGATATACAGTGGTGTGTATGCAGTGGATACAATTATGTAAAAGTATGTGCTTGCATAGAAAAAGGTTAGAAAGGAATATATTTAAAACATGAAAAATGGGCTGCTAGACTGTCAGGACTGTGACTTTTTTTCTCCTTCACAATATTGCTCACTAAAATTTTCCTTGGGCTTTGGAGTCAGGTGGCCCTGACTTTGTAGAGTCTCTTCTGCTTATCAGCTGTGGGGGCCTCAAGAAATTAACTTTTACTTCCCAGAGTCTCAGTTTCCTCATCTGGAAAATAGGTCGTGGGAGTTCAGTCTTCACTGTGCTGTCCTGAGCCTGAAAGAGACCATGGCACACTGCCTTGTACACATTAGGTTCTCAAAAATTGGTAACTGAGCTTAGGAATATTATGAATCTGTTGGGCAGATAAAATATATTATGCTCACTTTGTTAAAGATGGCGCTGCCCACATGGAAGTTCGTTTATATTAATGTGTGTTCTGGAACAGGCTGTGGGCAGGCCAGGTGGTTGTAGCCTAAGGCTTAGTTTTAAGAGTAAGCTCTTCTCCACACCCTTGACTGATTGGATGATGTAGGGTGGTGCACTCTCCTGAGGAATCCCATTATACAGAGACTTCCTTGTTTGTATAATTGGATTAAAAGGTTTGATTCTACAGTATAAAGTGGGAGAGACCAGTAGCTTGATCTCTCTCTCTCTCTCTCTCTCTCTCTCTCTCTCGGTGCTTGGTTCATGAGGTAGAAGAGAGGAGAGCAGAGTAAGGCCACGTGAAGGCCAGAAGAAGCAGCCGAGATGGCAGAGTGCTGAGGGAAAAGCCAGTTTGTTAAGAGTTTGTGCAGGAGGAGATGGGAAACAGAGGTGAATAAGTCTGGTGAGCTGGAAAGCTTTGATGCTAGGAAACTCAGATAAGTCAGTAGCTTTGTGAGCACTGAATGTGTGGGTTTTGGAGCCCAGTGTGTGTTTTTGCTTGCCCGCCGGGTGCAAGCTAGAATTAAAGCTGATGGCTCACCAGTTCTTGGCTCCTGTGTTTCATTACCGACTGTTCGAATCCAATGTGAACCTGCACGGGTCAGGCGGCTGTGATCCTGACCATGACTACTGGCTTTACAGAATCCCAGTCATATTTTGTTTACAGAAACTTATTTTTAATTTTTGGAGAGAGAATAAATTTATTTTTATGTGTGTACTTTAAATTGAAATGGGGTCGTTGTAAAGAAAATTATAATCTGAAGGAAGTAAACTTTTTCAAAATACACCTAGAAAGGACCACTGAAAATATTTTGGTTAATGTCTTCTGGAATTCTTTCTAGCCTAAAGAAACATTTATTTATGTTCATAAACTGGAACAAACTCTACTTATTTTTTTTAAAATGTCAGTAACTTACTTTTAATGTCAGTAACTATACATATATCATTTTAAAACTTGATTACTGTGGAGAAATTGTTAAAAATGTACAAAAGTAGAGAAAAGAGTATAATGAACTTTTCCATTATCGAGCTTCAACAGTTAGCAATTTGTGAACTAATCTCATTTATCTATACCCAACCCACTCCTTCAACATCAGATAATTTTAAAGGAAATTTAAAGCAAACCTATAAGTTAAATTATACTTAAAGAAAATCTTTAAAGCAAGTCTGTGATTTGTTTCTATATAATTATGACTTAATCTCTATTTTAGAAATGTACCCATTTACATTTCAAACCAGTTTTGTATTGATGAACCTCTTATTTCCTTGTTTTCCTATTATAAACAATGCCATGGTGTGCATTCTTTAGCTAAAATAATAAAAGCCTCTCTTTCCAAACACCCATGGGGATGATACTCAAAATAGTTAACAGGTAAAACAAAGATACTGAATAGTTAGAATAGAAATGAGCTACAGGGCTGGAGCAGGGTGCTGGAGGACACCACTCCTACCCCAATGCTAAGAATTAACCCCTTAGTTGCCAGGAAGCCGGTGGGGGCGGGGGGGGGGGGGAGGGGAGGAGTTGCACAATCCAAGTGGCAGGGAGGACAATTGAGAGTCTTGGACAAAGTAAGTATACATACAACCAGTATGGCAATATTTCGCTATTTCAAGAAATCCGCTTATCAGTGAACAGCCTTCGACTTTCAGTACTCTCCCAAGACGTAACCACTGTTAGTTTTTGACTATCCTGGAAATGTTATACACACACACACACACACATATATACACACACACATACTATATATATTATATATAGTATATGTAATGTAATATATATGTAATGTAATATGTATATATAAAAAGTTTTACATAAATGAGAGCATACTTTACATCCTACAGTACACCATGCCTTGCTCTATTTGTATAAGAGCATACCTAGTAGCTATTTATGTATCAGTATGGATAGATCTGCGTTCACAGTGGTTTGATGCTGCATTGTATGGCTCTGAGAATATAAGAATGTGTGTGTGCATATGTGTGCGCATGCATGCATTTATGATTTAGGATTTTTTCTCCCCGTTCTTTTCTTTTCCAGCATCTCTCCCTGGTGGTTTTACCCGAGACTCAGCAGACTTAAATGTGCCATTTGGTGACTCTATAGTCATCAGTGAGCCAGCTGAGCCTTCAGAAAGGTCACTAGTTAAGATTAATAATCAGAAGAAAATAATTATATAAAACATCTTTTCCAAAGAGCTTACCTTGGAATACCCAAAGATTTGTTTTTCTCATGTGGTTTCTTTCCAAGTCGGGAGTCTTAAAATAAAAACACCAGTGTTATTGAGAAACTGTTTCCATCATAACAAAATTGGAATTCATTTTAGGTCAATCCAGAGGTTCCCGAACTCAAGACCTTGGTGGTCATTCCAAGTGACTGAAATGCCAAGGCAGAACACGCAGAGTAGTCTAGGTGTAGTGCAGAGAGACAGACTTCCAGCATCACAGGCTTTTTACAAAGTCAGTCTTTTACAAAGGCTGAGCTAGCATGAGCACAAATGTCCCTTCTAGACAATCTAGTTTGAGTCTTACAATATTGCAAGTCAAATGAGGCAAAAAGTCACTCCTCTACTCAGACTTTCTTGACTTAGATCTTGCCTTGTGAGATTTGTCCTTGGTAGGTAGTTGGCAATAGTTTGTTTCTTTTGTTGCTATGGAAACAGAATGGCAGCACTTTATGTGCTCAGGCATTCTGCTCTTAAAGAGAGAAGGCTGGAGAAGCAGACAGTTAAGAAATTCTCTAAGACGGGTGCTCAATACGTCGATCGCAAAGGAAGTGTGGGTAGATCGCATGATATTAAAAAAACATTTGTCTTTTGATTGGCATACAGAATAGCCAATCTGACATCTGAACTTTTGACACCCTACGCATGCATGTTAAACCGTGCTAACTTGTTCAATTACATTGCTGCGTAGTTAGCCTTCAATTTATTTAAACTAAATACAACAAAGGGTATAAAAATGAGTGCAGTAGCTGGTCCGAGTAAGAAGCCTAAAACCTACCACTTTCATACAGAATGGGAGGGGATTTTTTTCACTATGTCATATTCTAAGTACGTTTGCCTCATCTGTCTGTGTGCCATTGCTATTCCAAAGAAGGGAAATGTGGAGCGGCTTTTTCGGACTGTTCATAAGAACTATGACATTGACTTTCCTCTGAAAAGAGAGCTAAGAAGGATAAAGGTGAAAGAAGAATACACAATATTAAATAGTAATAATAGTAATTTAAATAATGATAATATAGAAGAAATAAATTTATGGTTTGCATTTTTATTGTAGGTAGATCATTTTGACTTGGTCATCTTATAAGTAGCTCGCAAGCTGAGAAAGTGTGGGCACCCCTGCTCTAAGACATAAGACAAAATACTTTTTTTTTTTTTTTTTTGTATTTTTCATAAGTTAGAAGTGGGAGGCAGACTCCCACATGCGCTGGACTGGGATCTGCCCAACTGGAATCTACCCGATATGCCCACCAGGGGGCGATGCTCTGCCCATCTGGGCCGTTGCTCTTTTGCAGCTGGAGCCATTCTAGTGCCTGAGGTGGCCATGGAGTTGTCCTTAGCACCCCAACTTTGCTCCAATGGAGCCTTGACTGCTGGAGGGGAAGAGAGAGATTAGAGAGAAAGGAGAATGGGAAGGGTGGAGAAGCAGATGGGTGCTTCTCCTGTGTGCTCTGACCGGAAATCGAACCCGGGACTTCCACACGCCGGGCCAAGGCTCTACCACTGAGCAAACCGGCCAGGGCCTAAGACAAAATACTCAAGATATGCTTTCAGAGGAAATAAAATTAAGTAGCATTCCCACACTTAATTGGCCTATGGCAGTAGTTGCCCAGCAGAATCTCTGATGGAGTTTAAGCTTCTCTATCGTTTGCTTACCTAAAATTCTAAAGTAGGCACTTTCTTGAATTTCAAGCTTTGAAATCTGTAAAAGTGCAAATCTCCAGGGTCAGGATTCTTTTCAGTTGCTGGGAGTTTTTTCCTAAATAAGGTTGCTTTTTCTCATTATATATATTAAAAAGAGCTTATTATAGACCAGTGGCTTTCATTTTATTTTATTGAAACTCATTATAAACATATTTTACACACTTTCTAATAAGTTGTATGAAATAATTCCCTTGTTACATACTATTCTCATTTTTTCTTTTATTTTTATTTAAAATGAAAGCTGATTATAAATACACTTGATTGACTTCATGATCCTCTGGTGGGTCACAGCCCATAGTTTACAAGCATTGTTATAAATTGATCCATTCATTCTACTCCACATTATTATCTACTGCAGTGCCAGGCACTTTTATGAGGAGAGGGAAGATACATCAGTTCCTACGCTACATAGAGCTTGACTAGTGGGGGAAACACAATAAATTCAATAAAAGCACAATGAAGCTTACAGTCTGGTCCCCAGCAGAGGCAGTGCGAGTGTATGGCAGGGATTTCTCTCCTGGTCTAATGAGTCAGCGGTTTTAATCAGAGAAGGGGTCTGACTAGCTTTGCATATTAGATTGCTTTGACTGCAATGTAGAGAAACAACTGGAGGAGCCATGACAGGAGGCAGGGAGACCAGTTTAGTGGTCAAATGAGACACAGTGGCGCCTTAACTGAGGGAGCGGCAGTGTGATGGAGACTGGAGGGTGCGATGGGACTTGATCCAGTGGATGTCAGGGTGAGAAAAAGGGGGCAATGGTAATTACATGGACTCTAACGCAAACCACTGAGGAGATGGTGGTGCCGCTTATTGAGATGGGAGAGTCTGGGGTATAAACAGGCTCAGGGGAGGAGAGCCCCGCTTCAGGTTTGAACATGTTGGCTTGCAAGAACAAGCTTGGTTGTGTGGCACCCAGAAAAGAGTGGAAGGGACAGTCACCACAGTCCCTGTATTGAGTGCCTCTCTTGCACTGATGCCAGAGAGACATCCAAGTGGTGATGTCTATTATACGTTTGGAAATTCCAAAGAGTCTGCGCTAGGGGTCTTCAAAGTAGATATTTAGAGCCAAGGGAGTTGACGAGATCACACAGGGAAACGGTGTAGTGTAAGAGAAGAGAGTCTAGAACAGAATCCTGAGGACCAACAATATTCTTCAAAGTGTGGGCCACATGTTAGTTAAAACATGTACAACTATTGAATGAAAATGGCTTAAATGAAAAAGTTTCATTAATTTCATGAACTACAAAGGATGGAGGTAGTGCTACCTACCAGTTGATGCAGACTCGGTAATATCATTGAAGAACTGGGTTCCTTCCATTTTTCTGTCATGCCAACTTCAGTGTGCCAACTGAGGGAGCCCTCTGGTTGCAGTATAGCTGCCACAACTTCAAGCACCATGAGCAGACCAGGTGGAGACTGACTTTAAAAGCTAGAAGGGAGGGCCTAGCCTATGGTGGTGCAGTGGATAGTGTCGACGTAGAATGTTGAGGTCACTGGTTTGAAACCCTAGGCTTGCCAGATCAAGGCATATACAACAAGCAAGCAATGAACAGCTAAAATGAAGCAACTATGAGTTGATATTTCTCACTCCCCCATCCCTCTCCTCTGTAAAATCAATAAATCTTAAAAACACAATAAAACAAGTAATAGCTAAAAGGGAGGGAAGAAGCTACAAAGAGAACACTGAATAGATTTGACAGTCATCTAATCAAATCCACCTCCAGCAAGAGATTGGATATTTGAGTCTGTTTATTGTGTGAAATTTTATATTTTTATACTTTCTTATGATTTAAAAAGGGCAGAACTTGAGTCTTTTGTGAAGAGTGGTGAAAAACAGATACAAAAGAAGCAGGTTCTGAAGGAAAACGCCAGCCACTTGACTTGGCCATGGCTTAGCACTAATTACCACTACTTTGGGACTTTTTCCCTTCTTTACTTAATTTTAGATGTTGGTATAACTTTGTCAGCCCCAAAATGGCAGAGAACCAAATGAAGGCTTTTAGGGGCTCTGTTGCTCCTCTCTTCGGTTGAATTTAGGGAAACTTTGGCATTGCATGAAGGGCTCTTTCCAAGGGCCCAGGAAGAGGACTGATGCTACTAACACTAGTGATTTTGCCACGAAGACAAGAAAAATAAATTTTATGAAATAATACTTTCTTATATTTTGGCTTTTCTGTATTTCCCTCTAATTTCATATCACCTTTGGTGCACTTGACTCATACTTGCTTACACTGAAAAACAAAATGCTCCATGCTATTGCTGGCAACACTGTTTTGTTATCTTACAGCTTCTTTGCCAAACCTGCACGGCAACATTTGTTCATTTGAAAATTTTATGGCATTTGGTCCTTTTTTCAAAAAAAAAAACTGATGGAAAACAAAACTTGATACTAGCATAACTCAAAAAGAGAGATGGAAGTCAACAGGATGCTAAGAATCAAATCTCTACCCTTATCAGAAGGTTATTGGACTTATACATATCTGGGAATATCACTAAGTATATCAAAGAAGTAGAGACTTCGACTTTGTTTATTCCTCACAAACTATTCATAACTCTAAGTATTAAATGAATTTGAAAAAATATACAGCAACTAAATTGTGACAGAGACCATGAGATAACTTTTCCTACTAGAGTCCAATAATTTCAAAATTTAGTTTGAAAGTTTCTAAATAGGTAAAAATTGTTACAGGACTAAAGGGGTCCACTGGCCCACACACATCAAAGCCCAGTTAAGTCATGAACAAGAGTTTGCAGCGAAGAAAGTAAGGGTTTATTTTTAGGAAGTAGCCTACGCTCAGTCACAGGTGAGATAATGCTCGAAGATCTGGCTCCCCAGTGGCTTCTAGGGGACGGGTTATAAAAGGGGAAAATCAATCATGGTGGCTAAGGGTTGTGGTCTATACTGACTGGTGCTAGGCTAGGGGGTAGTCGATCAGCGTCTCTGGTCCTGAAGTCAGTCATGGCATTGCTTCATCTGGTTTCACTACTTTTCTGGGCCAGGAGCTGAAACACAACTGAGGCCTAGATATTATCTCTAGTTTGACTGAAACTCTATCTCTGTGGTCAATCTTGTTCCTAAGATTATTTGATGCTGATCAGAACCTCACTGTGCTGAGGGCTTAATGATTAAGGAAATGGACATGCAAGGGAGAAGGAGGCAGATGACTGAGGGTATTAGATGAGGCCAATTTGAATAAAAAAGGGAGACAAGATCATATTAAAGAAATGAAGTTTCTGTGCGGTTACAGAATATTAACATATTGTGGATGACAAGAAAAGAATTGCTTCATACTTCCTCAGTCTTTTCAAGTTAAAGACTTGCATTATCAGTGACTTCAGATTTTATTTTTTGTTGCTGTTACTTTACTAAGGAAAAAGTATGACATATAGACATTCCCTCTATTGTATTTTTAAGAAATATCTAAGAAAATGTAATAAGGTGTTTACTACTTACGACTATTGTTGGTTTGTTTTGTGTTGGTTTGACAAATAGAGGTGGTTTTCTGTACCAACCAAAAAACCCCAAACAACAAAACAAAACATAATGGAAAGGAAAAGACTTCATGCAAGACTATCTGTGAAAAGAACTGGGACAAATACACATGAAGACAAATGAAAATTTAAGAAGATACTCATGTTTATTATCTGATTTACATTTGACAAAGCAAAAAGATAGGAGAAACAAAGAGCTGTTTGACAAAAGTCAAGCCCCAGATATCAAGCAACAGTGTTTCCTGGCTGCCCCATAGGGCACTTTTCCACTCCTAGGTAGCTGTGCTCTAGTGCAAACCACTCAGAGTAGACACCATCCGCTGTACTTGGGAGTATAGGCCTGCAGGCACCGGACATCAAGAGTGGGCCATTAACCACTCAGAGCTCTAATTTCAGATGTCAAGAGCCAATGTTAACAACCAATAGTACTACTAGTTTGTACTAGAGTGGCCAGAAAAAAAAACAGGCTTTGAATACTGTGTATAATACACCCTTTATAGAGAAGAGGCTCTTGTTGTGAGCTGCCTCTAACTTATTTCCTCCCTTTGCCAAAGCCTGTTCATTTGTGTCAAATCAGGGAAATATAGTCTAAAACTTTTTTAAAAAGAAAACCTACTTTAACAATGGTCATTAACTTTTCTCTAAGACACACGCCTAAGGTTATTTACAGAAGATTTGGGATCCTCATAATTCAAGAGAATTTTTAATTCTGAGCTTAGGAAGGTATCCCTCCTACTATATAATAGGATACTCAGAAATACCTGAGGTATAATCACTGAGAACCTTCTTGAAGGAGGAAAAAGTAGTTTCCTATACTGGCATAAAATTACATACACAGCTGTTATTAGAAAAACTAAATTGTTAAAGCATAACAGATAAATTGAGGAGGAACTTGCTATAAGGCTCCAGTTCTTACTATCTTTGCACACAAGTTTGTTATAATAGACATTCAGTTGTACAAAAAATTATTTTAGGTGGAAACTTCAGAAAACAGTAAAACCCAGTTCAAGACAGAATTCAATTCTAGAGACAAGCATGCACCAGTATACAATTATCATGTTTCTGGTGGAACAGAAACATCATTCTCATTTTCAAACACTCAAGTCTGGTTCCCTTTAGTCAGATGTGCTTTATTTAGCTGTGAAGACGCCCTTGCCCTGCCTCCAAAGTGATCATTTTAGCATTGGTTATAGAAAAGTTTACTAATTATAAAGAATACTCCAAAATCTTAATTTAAGATATTTAATTTATAGATATTTATATAATAGACATAAATCTGATAAGTTAACATTTTTTTACTACTCTCTGGCCCTACCTACATTTCCTTACTTCCTGAAGTCTTAGAAACTAGAAACAGAAAGATTACTTTCTTAGAGAATAAATAAAAAGCTTTAAGAATCAGCTAAAAACTAGTACCCCAGAGTTACTTTATGAAGTAGAAACTCAAACACTATTTTTCAAAAAGCGAATTGGGATATTTTGGAAACGTAACATCAGGAATTCTTCTGGCCATTGCCTACCAGATTCAAGGACACTTATATTCACTGATGGACCTGCTGAAATCCTTCCTAAATATGTATGTGTACTGTCTGCTGACCTCAGCATGACATAGGAGAGAGAAAGAAGGCAGGATACTTTCACTTTGTTTTTAATAAATTTATCTAGAAAAGTTTTATTAAAAGACTCTAAAAAGCATGGAAAACACACATTCTTACCACTGCACTCATGTTGGCTTTTCTACTACTTTGAGCACATAACTCTTCATGTAGGAAAGGCACATCAAGAAGAGTAAGGACCCTCCTCTGATCTAGGAATAACTATATTGATGGTGGTGGGGGGAGTATATTGGTGAGAACCACAGGAGCAAGACTCTTGTAATTCAAGCCCTGGCTGGGTAGCTCAACCTGATGCACCAAGGTTGCAGGTTTGATCCCCGGTCAGGGCACATACAGGAGTCGACTGTGAATTATGAATGGGTGAAACAAGTTGATGTTTCTCTCTCTTTCTCTCACTCTTCCTAAGTTTAAGAAAAACATTTTTTTTAAGAATTCAGAAAATTCCTTTAAGTCAGAACAAAGGAGCAAAAGTTAAGTACCGAAAAGTCAAGTCAATGCCTCGCATTTTAAAAATAAATTTAGTTCCCTTCCTCACCTTCTCTCCACTATGCCATTCACATAATGGTATTTCTTTCTGAACTGCCTTGTTCAGATAAAGCTTTGTTATCTGATAAGCAGAGGTTGATCAGCAACACCCAGAAAACAGATCTGTTTCTTCCCAATTCACAGCCAGTTTGTCACAATGCTGAAACCTAATTTCCCACGTTTACTTTGCTATTTCACATATTATGTAAAAAACAAAAGAAGAAAACAGAGAAAAAACAAATTCTGACTTCCATTAGGAAGTACATTCTATAATTTCAGATATCTAGAAAAAGGCAGATGTGTTTTAATTTTGTTTTACATTAAAAAAAAAGTTTCACAGCAAGAACCTGGGTTTTACTTCAGCTTATAATAAATAATTTAATGTGCCTGAGAATTTTTGTGCAAATACATACAATCTTTCACTAGAAATATGCATAGTACACTTTGGAAAAAAGTTTAGCTGCAACCAACTTCCCTTATTAAAAAATATACAAACATATATATATATACACAACATTCTCTAATTCTTACTGATTGTATTTCCGATTTAACCCCATCCAGCCTCCAAGGAAATTCAATTATGTTCATACTCCTTGGCCACTACACTTATCCAGAATATTCTGAAAACAAGTTTCCTCAGTTCCAATTCACCCATATTTCCTTCTTAAAATAAATCCCTCCTACTTCCACACATGTTGTATTTTTTGAATGTTGTATAAAAATACAAATTTAAAAAATGAACTTTTGTTAATCACAAATACAAAAGGAATTTGGGTAGTGTCTGAGCTCCCAGAGACTCAAAGTCCTGAAAATAGAAAGCAAGTAAGATTCTCCACTAATCTGATCTTGTGAAAAAGGTAAAATTCCTTGCTTGCTAATGCTGTGAGTTTGCCATCCGATGGAAGTGAAATTGGACCAGACAACAGGGGAAACGTAAAAGCCACTTCACTGTTGTCTCAGCAACAGTGTACCTCAGTAACCTTCCAGAACTGCTTTTTCTAGACAAGACTAAAAGCTGCTCCTTTTCTCTTCCCATCTCTTAACATGGGTGTTTTTTGCTTATGCTTAACAAAAGTAAATGTGCTAGCAAGTTAGGTATTCCTGGTATATTGCAATATTACTGAATTTATTTTCTGGTCACTTTTTATTTTCAAGACAAGAAACCCCAGCTGAAGGAGTGCATTAAACTTTTCTTCCTTTTCTGTCTCCAAATACTCATGACCCATTCATTTATACTTTCAATGTATGAGACCTCATTCACTAGGGCCTCTTCCCAATTGTTTCTTTCACTTTCCTCTTCCCACATCCACGACCCATCTGCAACCTTCCTGTTCTCTCAGTCAGACCAGACAGCATGTATCAGTGCAAATCTACCCTTCATTTGCTCATTTGTATAAAAGTCAATTAATTGCTGAACCTCAGTCCTCCTTTAGGGTATCCATTTTTGGTGCGGGTTTGCAAACCGGGGAGCCAAAGCTTCCCATCATGACGGGAAGACTCTGATTCCTCCTCAATCCACTCAATAAATTGCTACCTGAATTTAAATAAACAGTAGAGTCTGGTCTTTGAAGACCAATTTCTGCCTCTTGGCTTCTTCCATTTTCCTGGGCATCAGGGGTGTTGATCACTCTGGCTATCCCCAGTCTCTTCAGCCGGTCTACTAAGTTCATCTTCAATTGGCCAACATCAGGAGGGTTCCGGGAAGGTCTCAAGCCATACATCTCCTGGAGGAATGTTTCAGCCGGTCGGGAGGCCAAAAAATTATCAGAGAGATGTACTCGAGGCTCAAAGGGCAAAGGAGAAGGGCAGGGAGAGTGAGATGGTGAATTTGGGGGTGTGGAAGGAATAGCCAGAGCTTTAGGGTGAGGTTGCAGGAGGGTGTTCTCTGAAACTGAGCTGTGGTACGCTTTAGCAGAGATGCCTTGTTCTTGGAGAAGCTTGGCCAAGCTTGTGGTGCTACTCAAGGTAACAGTGGAATCTCGTCGGCTGGTGACTGATTCACCAATGCTGAGTCTATAGGACATAGCAGGAGAATTCACTGCCGTGTTTGATGAACTGCTACTGCTACTTCCACAGGATAATGAAGGGAGCCCAGAGCTTCAAAAAAAAATTCAAGAGAAAGTTTAAGAATAAAAAAGCCATCTCCAAGTCAATATTTAAGTAATTACAGTAGTTACTGATGGTAAATATATAGGAATAGGCAATACACCAATAATTGAACTCTGTGGTAGAGATCTGAGGAATGAAAATTTTGATGTTATTTCAATGACTGGCTAATTATTTGTAATTTGTAACTTAACTATTAGCTTAGCAAAACATTTCTTTTCATAGGATATCAAACAAAGTCTACTATACTCCTAAATTTATTCTTAAATTTTAACTCTGTGGGAATATAATTAAATTTTATGATAAAAATCAAAGAAATTTAAATATTAAAGTAACCTTTAGAAATTTTTATTAGTACATCCATTCCATAAAATAAAATATGCCAAGAGACAATAATCCATGAGTAAACAACTGACTTTTCAGAAAACACCTTTCATAATTAAACCTAAGATGCTCTTCTAAGAAGAAATTTATTTCTTTTTAATCTTTCAATTGTATATTACTGAGAACAAATAAAGTTCTACTGTTAAATTCCAATTTTCAAAAATCTTAATTCCAAACAGTAGTAGTATAAGAATATCATGGAACAAATTACTCTCAACCTTGACTTAGAACATAAAATTTCTGGGAAATTAAAGAAAAAAAACTAAGAAATGGCAACAGAATGGGGACGGTATTTCCTTAGTCAATTTTCCCCCTGGAGCAAATGTTTTCACATTTAACAGATAAACTTTCACTTCAGCAGAATACTCAGTATATTAAGATACCAAGATTTTAAAGATTAGTAACAAAATGCAAATTTAGGATTACTAAATAATTTTTTCCAACGTACCAAGTTGTATAAAAGCAGCAAAATGCAAACAATTGACTGCTTGGTTAAACTAAGGATCTGTAAACTGAGAAGGTCTATGCTCTGGACTGCCAGTGTCCCACCTC
Organism: Rhynchonycteris naso; assembly: GCA_037038555.1. Classification (NCBI taxonomy): domain Eukaryota; kingdom Metazoa; phylum Chordata; class Mammalia; order Chiroptera; family Emballonuridae; genus Rhynchonycteris; species Rhynchonycteris naso. The sequence goes on along the minus strand of CM072997.1, from coordinate 32,638,839 downwards.
CCTGTCCCTTTAGTGTAGAACTTGCCTGTCCTTTCCTAAGCTGTACACTTCACATGATGGTATTGACCTGAACTAAGAGTCCCTTTAGAAACCAATTTTATAAAATGTATCTTGCTGACTGTAAGAACAATGTAGAAAGACTGCAGATATGTTTGCTCATTATAGACTTTATTGAGCTTTTCATTGGATATCACCCAAGTAGTTCCCTAAACAACTGATTTGCTTCTAACTGAGACACTGAATCATAACATTTATTTCCCTCCATATCAGCAGCTGTAAAGTTAAGATTCAAATACATGGCTTACCTTAGCAAGTATATAAAACTTTATGATACAATTTGCACACTAACTTTATTCCTCTATCCATTTTTTAGCCTTATTCTTGATTATGCTTTGTTTTATTTTTCTTCTCTCCTTCTAGTAATATTCTACATGTTTTTGAAAACTACCTTAGATTCTATTTGGGAATTGATAGGATAGAGATAGCAGCATTATGGCTTATTAAATTGAGAGCCCTCAACTACATGTTGGAATATCCATGTTCTAGCCTGTATAGTACTGTATTTCCCCATGTAAAAGGCGCACCTTAATTTTGGGGCTCAAAATTTGAAAAAAAAAAAGTATTACATAAAGTTATTGAACTCAAGTTTTATTCATCATAAACTTCATACAACTTATCACTGTCAAAACTTCCATTTATTAGTTTGTCTACATCTGTGTCTGATGACAAATCGCTGTCTTCATATATTGCCTCATCCTCAGTTCCATCTATGGCATTTGTAATGCCACAACAACTGTATAAGATGCACCCAGTTTTTAGACTCCAAATTTTTCCAAAAAAGGTGCGTCTTTTATATGGGGAAATACAGTAAACACTTAGGCCTTGCCCAATGGGCTCTAGCCTTTGCTCTAAGCTTCTGGGAGGTAACTTATGCCGTATCTGAGAGAAGTGTCTTTTTTTAGGATGGAAGCTGGCCACACCCAAGAGTTGTAGGGTGGGGGCTGGCCATGTAGAGTGGTGGCTTTTGGTCAGTGGGCCTGGTGGTGAGTTCAACCATATAGGTAATCAATCATTCATGCCTACACACTGAAGCTTCAAAACAAAACCTGGGCACTGACACTTGGGTGAGCTTCCTTGGCTGGCACTATCATACATCAATGCCAGGGAAGTAATGAATCCTAAGGACAAGGGAAGCTTTGCAAGTGGAACCCTCCCAGACTCTCATCCACGCATCACTTCCTTTGACTAATTTTAACCTGTATCCTTTCCCTGTAATAAACAGTCACCATGAGTATAACAGCTTTCACTGAAGTTCTGGGTTCTTTTAGCAAATGAGTAAACCAGAGAGTGTTTCTGGGAACCCCTGAACTTACTTGCAGGTGTTATCAGAAGGGAGGGTACTCTGGATGGAGAGGACTGATCCCACAACTCTTGCAGTTTGGCTAAGTCCCAGTGGGTATAGTCCCAGCGGGGCCATTTACTACCTGTCTGTCCTTGGACCAGTCACAGGAGCTTTCTATGTCTCATATTATTTACACAGCACATACTCACTTGCCCCGCCTACTTCAAAGACTTATAATGATCAAATGAGAAGATACAACATGAAAATATTCCAAAGACAAATTATCACAGAACATTAATTAGAATTCTGGGAATTAAAATGAGAGTAATTTTTAAAAGACATGCATGAAAACATAGTTGAGGATAGAAGTGAGGCCTCCAATTGCCCAGACCTACCTGGGGGTAACCTGAGTGATATCAGAAGGATGTAATATCCTACAGGTGGTGAAGGTGAATGTCAAGTTTGTGCATGACAAACACTTTCCTGGGTTTGAGGTTGCAACTGAAGTAGAGATTTTTAGGGAATCAAACACAAAATTGAAAGACCATGTTAATAATATAAAAAGCTCATTATTATTTATTTATAATACAGCACTTATCAAAGTGTTATTTGTACAAAACTCCCCAAATCTGGAAATAAAATAAATATAAATATTGTATTAGTATTGACTGGTTAGTATGTAGCTGAATCCTTCAATACTTTAAAACTGTAATTTAAAAGGAATAAAAAAGATTAGAAAATAGAGTAAAACATATTCTGAAAATACAAAACAAACAAACCAACAACCAAGATCTAGTCATTCAATGTTTCTAGCCAAACTGTCTACTCTAGTGGTTCTCAAAGGGTGGTTGGTGCACAGACCTTGTAGGAGACTACAGATCAGAACTGCTTTCACAGCACTGCTAAGATATTACCTGCCTTTTCACCAGGGGTAGTATATGCACTGCTGGTCCAAAGCAGTGGTGGGTAAACTGCTGGTTCCTTAGCACAGTCAAGGCAACAGCACTAAATTGTATTAGTATTCTCCACCGTTGTCTTACTCACAGTAGTAAAACAAACCCAAAAAACCAAAATGGCAGATTCACAAAAGAATGTCCTTGATGAAGTAGTAATCTTGACTCTTGAATCTTTTTAATATTCTGCGTGATGAAATGGGGAGTAAGCGTTAAGTACTCTGCCGCATACTGAGATATGAGAGGAAAAACACATGTGCAGCTGAGCTGAAATTTCTTCATGGGACACCATTTTTACTTGAAAGAACAGCTAACTAACTACAGTTATTCAGACTTGGATATCTGGTGAAATTTTCTTGAAAATGAAGGTAGTGAATCTATCCTCAAGAAAAACAGCTGATAGTATTTGCTGCCACAGACAAAATTTGAGCTTTCAAGTGAAAACAAGATTTTGGAAAACATATCCTCCACTAAGAGCTTGAAAGCTTTCTAATACTAAAAGACCTATCTGATGACAGGCAGTGATATTAATGTGATTTTAGTACATAAGGAAATGTGTTATTAATGAAATGTGGCATTAATGAAGACCTGCATTACTCAGTGAACTACTTCCCAAATGACTAAGGCATGATGTAACAAAACCACGCACGGGGAAAAATGCATTCCAAGTATAGGACAGACCAATAAATTTTAATGTAACAGGGTATGAAAAGTTCACTGATAAGGTTTCAGATTCCATATTGATACAAACCTTAAACTACCACTTATCAAGCTTTGGTGTCAAATCAAAGAATATTCAAAGACACCTGAAGAGGCTAATAAAATACTCGTTCCTGCTCCAACTACATAACTGTGTGAGACTCCATTTTTTTCAGATCCTTCAACCAAAACACAAATTATAATAAACTGAATGTGGAAGCTGATATGAGAATCTATCCTCTATTAAGTGAGAAATTAGTGCTTTGCAAAATTGTAAAATAAAGCCATTCTTCCCACTACTTAAAAAATAGCTTTTTCATAAAACATGTTTGCATGTAATTATTAATTTTAAGTGAATTAAATATTTTCATAATTTCGTAGTTTTCATTTTTAATGTAATTATCAACAAATATAACCCACACAAACAAGGTCTCTGGAATTCTCAATGATTTTTAAGAGTGTAGAGAGGTCCTGAGCCCAAAATATTTGCAAGCCAGGGACTGAACTGATCTCTCTTTCTCTGCCCAATCTATTTATGTGGGCTGGCTAAGATAAAGTAGAAACAGAAGGCCCACTAAATGCTAGAGAGTTTTATTATCTTATATTATCTTACAAGAGTAAGTACACTGCGGTGAGACTTAAACAGAGGTCGTCAGCTGACCATACAGTGAGTCAGGATGTGAAGTTCTACTAGTTACTGGACTTTCTTCAACCCAGCACTCTTCTCACCTGTAACTGGACCACGTGCTGAAGTAATGGGCGGTAGAAAGATTCCTGTTGCTGGCTTGGAATCTGTAGGCTTCTCTTCTACTTGAAGAGACTGCTGAACCTGAAAAGTAAGACCTTCCTCTTCATCCTCCTCTAAATCTGACAGGTGATAAATGGCATCCTTAGGCAACTGGGTAAAGCCTTTAGTGATGACACCTGGTCGTGGGTCAAGAATGGTTCCTAAATTTGGTTGAGCAAGTTGTTGCCAGTGGTGCAGAGTTTGTGATCCTGAGTATGCAAGACAAACATAAATAATAGACATGCTGTAAATTTCTCACAAATATTAAATCTTGAAGCAGAAGCTAAAATTACATGTGTAAGAAAGTAGTAATAATAAAACTACTTATTTGGTCACCATGTTTTGGCGAAATTTGCAATTTAAAGTTCTCTGTGGAAGACCGATAAGTTGCTAAAGATACAAATGATAATCTTTCTATTAAAAAGTTAACTTTAAAAATGACATCTAAAGCAGGGGTGAAAAAAACAAGCCAAACCCTTTAAAGGAACTAAGAGGCTGAGGTGGTGAGGAGAAATATACGTGCCTCAGAGGAGGGAATGCCATTTCCTGGGTGACAAAAATCATATTTCCTTGGTTTGTAAACTTTTGAGTCAAAAGCCAGGATCCTGGGATGGAAAACACCTTGATTTTTCAGTGTGTGTGTGTGCGCGCTTCTCCACCTTGTTCATGACTGTGTGTGTGTGTGTGTGTGTGTGTGTGTGTGTGTGCGCTTCTCCACCTTGTTCATGACTCTCCTTTTTCCAGGCTTGCTGGGAGAGTGGGAATATGAAGGAAATGATAAAAGTAGGATATACCTCCATGATTCCTGCCTATGAGCCCTGGCAAATGATTACCCCAAGCAATTGCACCAAATATGATGTCTAATTATTTCATCCTAAAAATGGCAATTCTGACAATACCTGCACTAATCATTAATGAATAAAATTCACATATAGAACCTTGGAGTTTGAGGGGTCCTCGTAGGTTTCCTACACAAATTTTGTCTGTCTAATACAGATGCTCTTGTAATAATAGCAGAGAATCATTTGAAGATTGTTAATTTTCTATAAAACAAATTTATTTTGAATTCATGTTCAATCTTAGGAGAGAAAAAGACTGAACTGAAATGAACAGAACTAAAAAAAAAAAAAAATACAGGCATGTATACCTCTAAGTAGGTGACATTACTGAGGTAAGGAACTCCTTTTTGAAAAGGAAGGTAAAAGTAAGTTATTACATCTAGATTGTTTTTATTTATCCTATCCCATTTATCTTACAATAAAAACTGCCATCAATGGTATTCCTTAGCAAAGGACAAGAAAAGATTACTCTTCCTCCCTCACATTTATGTTAAAAAAAATAATCAGTAATTCCTGACCAGGCGGTGGCGCAGTGGATAGAGCATCGGACTGGGATGCAGAAGTCCCAGGTTCGAGACCTTGAGCTTGCCAGGTTGAGCACGGGCCCATCTGGCTTGAGCAAAAGCTCGCCAGCTTGGACCCAAGGTTGCTGGCTCCAGCAAGGGATTGCTCGGTCTGCTGAAGGCCCGCGGTCAAGGCACATGTGAGAAAGCAATCAACAACTAAGGTGTCGCAACGGCAAGGAAAAACTAATGATTGATGCTTCTCATCTCTCTCCGTTCCTGTCTGTCTGTCCCTATCTATCCCTCTCTCTGACTCTTTCTCCGTCCCCGTAAAAAAAAAAAAAAAAAAAAAAAAAATCAGTAAAAAGAACTGATGGCTGATGACCTGGAGAATGCTGATCATGTCATTCATTTTCCACAAAGGACTACAAAGCACTGTCCCCCAACAGTGGTATTTAGAGATAATTTTTATAAATAACAAAGATAGCTTGTGCACACAGTGCTCTTACAATTACAATGCAAATCTTTTTTTTTTTTTTTTAACAGGGACAGAAAGAGAGTCAGACAGAGGGATAGATAGGGAGAGACAGACAGGAATGAAGAGAGATGAGAAGCATCAATCATTAGTTTTTCATTGCTGTTGCGACACCATAGTTGTTCATTGATTGCTTTCTCACATGTGCCTTGACCGTAGGCCTTCAGCAGACCGAGCAACCCCTTGCAGGAGCCAGCGACCTTGGGTCCAAGCTGGTGAGCTTTTGCTCAAGCCAGATGGGCCCGCGCTCAAGCTGGCAACCTCGGGGTCTCGAACCTGGGTCTTCCACATCCCAGCCCGACGCTCTATCCACTGTGCCACCGCCTGCTCAGGCATTACAATGCAAATCTTAACTTGAGGGGAAGAAAAGGCCAATGAGAAACATGGTTTAAAAATGGCCTTTAATGGCCCTGGCCGGTAGCTCAGCGGTAGAGCATCAACCCAGCATGTGCAAGTCCAGGTTCGATTCCTGGCCAGGGCACACAGCAGAAGCTCCCATCTACTTCTCCACCCTTCCCCCTCTCCTTCCTCTCTCTCTCTCTCTTCCCCTCCTGCAGCCAAGGCTCCATGGGAGCAAAGTTGGCCCTGGGCAGGTGCTGAGGATGACTCTATGTTCTCTGCCTCAGGTGCTAGTATGGCTCCGGTTGCAGCGAAGCAACGGCCCAGATGGGCTGAGCATCGCCCCCTGGTGGGTATGCTGGGTGGATCTGGGTCAGGTGCATGTGGGAGTCTGCCTATCTGCCACCCTCCACTTCTCACTTTGGAAAAATACAAAAAGAAAAGGCCTTTACTGATTTATTACCTTCAAGGGGCTTGACAATTTGTAATTTTTCAGGCATAAAACACCGAAGGCAACTGGCGCTGCTGAAGTCTGTGATCTCAGACTGGTCAGTGCAGAGAGAGGCAAGGCTCTCTGTGGGGGTGTCACATCTGCTAGCCCCTTCTTTCTGGTCAGCCAGAACCTGGATCCTCCTCTGCCACTCTTCAGCAAAGAACTGCTTCTCACTTAAGTAGTTCTGTCGCCGCAGACTAAGGCGATGCAGGGCTGTAGCCAAATCACTGTCTCCAGAGGGCTCTCGTTGACCCACCTTCTGGTCATTCCTGTAGGAAAACCACATTCACTGACTGGGTCTGCAAGGGCCATGAGCACAACCTAGACCTCTCCTTTCTGCAGTGGTAAATACTCAAAAGACTGATCTTAAAAACACAGTACTTTCTCTACAATATCTGGAAATAGTAACAACAAACCAAAATCATTATTATTATATATTTTTATAGATCATTTCAAGTAACTTCAGATAGGCAAAAATATACTTTATCATCATGTTTTTACTAACTTTTCTATTTCACTTGATAAACTACAGATATGACCATCTATAAATTGTTTAGGTAGTCAAAAAGTAATATTCTTAGTTCACTGATCTACAAAATCTACGACACCATGGATTACAAAAGGTACCATAATTTTATGTACTACTAAGAAAGAGAAACTACTACCCATTAAACTATGACATGCCACAGAGACACTGGCTTCAGCGTGGCATCATAGCTATGACCCCAAGGTCACTGGCTTGAGCCCAAAGGTTGCTGGCTTGAGCAAGGGGTCACTTGGTTTGCTGTAGCTCCCCAGTCAAGGTACGTATGAGAAAGCAATCAATGAACAACTGAGGAGTCGCAACAAAGAATTGATGCTTCTCATCTCTCTCCCTTCCTATCTGTCCCTCTCTCTGTCTCTGTCACATACAAAAAATAAAAATACACTTTTATATCAATGATTGATCTTACAAATAATGACATGTGGCAGCATTACTGCATGAAAACTGATAGTTCAGAACTTCCTGGGGATAGCAGAGAGCAATGCTAGAATTTGAGTGTGTGAACCGGTTAGGTCAAGGCCACAAGAAATGCAGGATCACTGCCACAATCTATGCTTCTTACCCTGGAACCTCCTCTGAGCTGTCCCCCTGGCTCAGAAGTGTTTTGTCCTCTGTTTGTTGTAAACCAGACTCAAAAGGTTTTGCTGTCATGATAACACTTGAACGGTTGGAGCCTGGAATGGACAGCAGAGCTGGGAATGGGACAGAGCGGCCCCGGGTGTCATTGGCAATCCTGACAGTGTCAAATACCCGTTTCTGTTGGGCTCTGTCAAAACAAAAGGCACTCATTACTGCCACTCCCTACTGCTGGAGTGCTTTAGAAAAGAAACATGTATGTGTGATATATACATATATTTCATTAAAATAAATCCACCCTGAATAGCTTCTAGAGTTTAGAAGAGATCATTAGGACATAAACTTCAAAACAAGAGAAATCTCTCAGAACTATTAGTATTAAGGGAAAGATCTGAAAAGTAAGATCAACTACTGAATCTTGTAACTCCTATTACTTTGGATTGTGACTTCTTTTAAATTTCCATCTCAGTGGTTGAGTAACAATGATACATGTTGTGATCTGTACTTACTTTTGTTTAAAGAGAGAAGATTCCTCATCCAAACTCAACTTTTTACGCATGGTCCCCTCAATCTCAGATGCCAGAGATTCCTAAGAAGAAGAGTTTGAGATTCCTATGGTGATTATGTAAGAAGCCTGCTAGAAGAAATGAACTCTCCTTAAATTAATTAACAGTCTCCAGAATCCAGTAATTTTGCTGTTATAATAAAAGTAAATATAGAAGAAAAAAGACATTCTGGAGATGTAACTTTTAAACAAGAAACAACTACTTTTTCAGGAAAGCAATGGCAAAAACCAGTATGATGAACAGAAAATATTACATATATATACACAAAAATAAAAGGTATGAATGGCTAAATAACCAAGATCTAAATAGTGATTCTGTGGAGGGTAGAATTTGATGGTATTTAATTATTTCTCTTGGTTTCTCTGTAATTTCTAACTTTTCTATAATAAACATGTACAGCTTTTATAATACAAAAAACCAGGCCCTGCCCAGTTGGCTCAGTGGTAGAGTGCTGGCCCGATGTGTGGATATCCTGGGTTTGATTTCTGGTCAGGGCACACAGGAGAAGCGACCATCGGCTTCTCCACCCCACCCCCTCTCGCTTCTCTCTCTCTCACTCTCTCCTACACCGACTCCTCCTGCACCCATGGTTCAATTGTACTGAGTTGGCCCTGGGAGCTGAGGATGGCTCCATGGCCTCTGCCTCAGGCCCTAAAACTTGGTTGCTGAGCAACAGAGCAACACCCCAGACGGGCAGAGCAATGCCCCCTAGTGCGCTTGCTGGGTGGATCCCAGTAGGGTTGCATGTGGGAGTCTGTCTCTGCTTCCCCTTCTCTTACTAAATATATAAAAAAAAAGAAAGAAAAATCATTAAACGAAAAATAAGCAACCTTCCCCTTCCCCTGGGCATAGATGAGAATTCAACTAGCATGGGTGGCACACTCAGTGCAACTGAGTTGACAATGACTGGGATTAGAGGTATTATTGGTGTGAACAATACAGATGGACAGAAAGATATGTTTGTGTGGGTGTATGTATGAACATACGTATATTTCTTAGCTTTATCTGCTGAGGGGCCTAGAAGCAACAATACGCTAGTGGCAACGGACATAAAATGCCCAGATATTGGATTCTAAATACCAATATTCACTAAAAGTAACCAGAACTTAGAGAAATGGCTAATTCCAGGACTGGGACAGGGAAGGGACGAGATGAGCTTGAAGGAGATACCACTGGCCACACCAGGGACAATTTAAATATAAAAATAAAAAATAGTAATAACAAAGTATAATTCATTGACTAAAATAGGAACACATGAGTCCATACTGAAATAACTAAATGAATAAATGAGACAGAAAAGCTCTAACTTACAAAAGAACGATAATTAATAAACATCAAAAACGCAATGAAATTAGAAAATCACCATCTGGCAATTACGGTATTGTGCTGATGTCAATTTTCTAACGTTGACGGTGGTAGCATGGTCATGCAGGAGAGTGCCCTTGTTTCAGTAAATACACACTTCAGCATTAAGGGAAAATAGGGTGTACCTGCTATTTACCATTAAATGGTCCCGAAGAAAGTAAGGGAACAATGTGGCAGATGCAGTAAAATGTTAAGATTTAAGGAATTTAAATGAAGGATAAATTAGTTTTTGTACTATTGTTGGAACTTTATTCTAAATTTAAGACTATTTCAAAATTAAAAAGTTAAAAACCAACAATGTGCCCCCAATATTCTTCAGAATATCTACTATAATTTATGGTTTCAGTCTTTTAAAAAATTTCACAGGACTGCATGTACGTGTTTAAGAATTAGATTGTTAAAATAAATCTTTGAACCAACGTTACAAATTCTGGCAAAAACTCAGAAATTTTCATTAATTACAAAAATACTATTTATTGATGAATTAAATAAACATGGTTCCTATTATCATAGGGCTTACACTCTAACTGAAGTTAAGTATACCAAGAAACTCAAGATTAATCGAAAAAGATTTTAGATACTAAGAGTACTGTATGAATAGTGAGATGTAGTGGGCCTAGGGTAAGGATGACCCAAGTTTAAGTAACCCTATGACCTAAATAAGAAATAGATTTAAATCTAATTTACCTGGAGTTCATCTCATAGATTACAATAAATCTGGATGGTCATCTGTTATAAGGAAGGCCAGAATGAATAAGAATATTAAGGTAGATGTAGATATGCAAATTAAGGCCTAAATCAAAGGACAATCTATGTTCTCTCTTCTTAAGATGCTTTACACCATCAGAAACTGTACCACTCTCAGGACAACCTAATCTTAAACAAGTTTCCTTAAATACATAACATCTTTCTCAGTTCCTTACCCCAGTAAAGGCTCCATATGATTGGGAGAAGTAGAGATGAGCGGCAGGCCCAGATCTACTACGAAGTTCCTTTATTTCTTCTTGGGATTCATGTAACATTCCCAGACACTCCATATTCCTGTCTTGTAACTCATGCAGCTGAAAGAAAGGATGGTAGTGTATTTTATTATAGTCTACAACAAAAATGGAGGAAAAAACCAATTGGAATGAGTTTATGAACAAACTAAGCAAATAGAGCACATACACATTTCACGCTGCCAGATTAGGGCTGTTTCGGTCAGAATTATACATAAACATGATTATGTAGAAATCTGAAATGTAACTGAGACAACCATAACCGTCAATCTAATATTTAATGTTTCATGCCTTAAAAAAAACCTTATAGAGTAAATAGAATAGTTATGGTCACGTCAGATTCAGCACACTGTTAGATATATAGTACTTTTTGAAACATCATTCTGAAGTCTGTTAAATGACAAGATCAAGACTACCAAGCATTATATATGATGTCTGGGTGCTCAATCATCACAAACAAGTAGTTTCTTCTCCTTTGTTTCAGTATCTTCTTTATTGTTAAGTTCACAAGCATGATAAGGTAGTACATACACACTTTTCAGAGTATATTTTAACTTCAAAGATGTCTTCTAGTATGTGGACTGTATTATTAGCATCACCAGGACTAGGGATGCTTATTAAAACTGCAGATTCTAGCCCTGACCAGTTGGCTCAGTGGATAGAGCATCGGCCTGGCATGTGGAAGTCCCAGGTTTGATCCCCAGTCAGGGCACACATGAGAAGCAACCATCTGCTTCTCTTTCTTCTCTTTTCTCCTCTCACAGCCAGTGGCTCCACTGGTTCGAGCATGGCCCCAGGCACTGAGGATAGTTTGGTTGATTCCAGCATCAGCATAGACTGAGACTGCCAGGTAAATCCTGCTCAGGGCACATGCGGGAGTCTGTCTCTTTGTCTCTCCTCCTCTCACTCAAAAAATGCAGATTCTAGGCCCTCATTCTAGACCTATTAAATTAGAAACTTTTGGGGATGGTGTTTGGGAATCTCCATTTAAAACTCACCCTGCCAGGTGATTCTTATGCTTGCTAAATAACCACTAAATTATATCTAAAATATAGAATTTTTAATGTAGATACCAAGAAGTAAGAGATTTTGCTGTTTCCCCTGTCATTTTAAAAACTGTTGGGCTAGTTAGGGTAAACTGGTAAAAGGGTCACATATTCCTAAAGAATATTATAAAAGTCAAGGTTTTCCCCATTAACCAGTAAGGATGTTGCCATGTTATTAGTTTTAGAGATTGACTTTTTAAAATGCTTTCCTTAGCTCTCATAATTTCATCTTGATCCACTGTTATTTTAAATCATATTCACAGAGATGAAAGAGACTATTCATTCATCCCCACCCTGTATCTCAAAAGATAAAGGAACATTTCATTACCTCCATTGTCAGTTGTCTTTGGGCATCTTTGGAAGCTTGAAGGTGAAGTCTCAGTTCTTCCTTCTCAATCACATGCTAACAACATATTAAAAGAGACACGTAAAGCCTTCCCACATAAAATAGAGACTACTTTCTTTTATAAGACACCTTAAGAGCGCCTCTCGAGGTATAGTCTATGCAGAGGCCTATAAAAAGCTTACCTTCCAAAAGCCAAATAAGAGCAGTAAAATGGGCAGAATACAAAATCCATCAAGGTGTACAGAGAGTGAGTGGATTCAGTCAGTTTGCACCCATTTTGCAGAACCGATACCTAATTTTTTGCTGAGTTTGGCAAACGGTTGTTAAAATAGCACATGCAATCGGGGTTCTCTCTAAGGTAGGTACCTGGGCAGCCACCCAATGTAGAAATCACAAGCTTACATTCCTTACTCTTTTTTAATGTTCATCTGCGCAACAGTGTTTCTAAGCACCTGTAGTAATGTTCATTCCATCCATAGGTGAAAAAAATTTGATGAAACTATGCTTGTAATATTTATTTATTCATTTCGTAAACTCATTATACCTTTGATGAAACACTACATTTTAATTCCCTCGTGTTTGTTACTTCAGAAAATAAACATATAATGTAAAGAGAAAAAGTGCCAAACAACCAGGAGATGACAAGCTGTCATTGCAAATATCTTAAATAACAGTTTTATTGTTTTTTGTCAGGTAGTATTTAATATTTTTCATTAATATTTTAAAACTCTTTTTTATAATATAGTTTGTGTGCCTCTTTTACTGTTCTTAAGTATTATATGCATGAAATGATAAACTATCTTTCAGAATATCATTTTTTATACTTAAAACAGTCATTAGGGCAGAGAACCTGTTGTTATATTATTTGAATCCCACCACTGTGTTCAGAGGACAAGGAGAATGAGCCAGTAATTCATATCTCAACTTTCTAAGGAAGTTCTTACCCCATTTTATAGTAACCAACCCCACCATTCTTTTAACATTATTTCTGTAAATGATGACCTGTTAACCAACATGTGACTGCAGATATATAGCCTGTTTCCTTAAGAATTCTAGGGACTGAGTTCCAAAGAAGCAGACTCCAACCTTCAGACATTGCAGCTTCAGGAGATTTGCTGACCTTGAACCAGTTATGTGAACCGACTGTTGGCTGGCCTGCGGTCCCCCAGCAGAGAACTCTCAAGCCCTCCTTTGATTCCTTTGTTCTGTTTTTTATCTTGCCTTCACCCTCCTTACAAAACCATGCCCATGTCTAAATGTTAAGGTGGTGTTTGTGATAGGACTCTGCCATCTTCTCGGGTAGCAAGCTCTTGGATAGACCTATTTTCCTTCTACCAGCGTCTGTCTCTTGGTTACTGGCTTTCGAGCAGCAGGCAGTCAAATCTGGGTTCAGTATCATTAGGAAGAGGAACTGACTTGAAAGTAGTTATTCATGATACTTCATGACGCAGAGAAGACTAAAACAGTAACCAGATTAAAGTACTTCGAAAGGGTAGAGACCGTGCTTATTTTGCTTAATCTAGAACTTAGCAGAGTGCATGGTACTAGGTCAGTGATTCCACATCTGTTAAATGAAAGAATAAACTTACTTCTTTAAGTTTGTGCTGAAGTTCTACAATCTGAGACAAGAGAGAGGAGATCTCTTCTTGGTATCGAATCAGCTCATCACTTTTCCCAGACAATTCTTCAGTCATTTTGGACATTTGAGCATTTGTTTCACCTTGGAAACAAATAAGAATTTTAAAAATTAATATAAATATAGGGTATGGTTGGCAAACTATAGGCCGGGGTCCAAGTCCTGTTTTGTGCCAAGCACTGAACTATCAAATACATTGATTGTCCTGTAATACAAATTTAAAAAATAAAGGTTGTTCTGAAATAGGTTAATCTTAGGAACTGAATGTGAGGCACTGAAGCTAAAAAGAGATGACCTGTAAAAGCAAGCTAAAGGTTTTGCTCCCATCTTTTTCGTTATGAAAACGGTACATGCTCAAATCTTTTTCTTTACAAGGGAGAAGGCAGAAAAGATGTAGATGAATTACATATCTTTGTGAGTCACAACACAATCTCATTTGTCTTTGAGAACTCTTCAGGGATGTAAATCAGTTCCCACAGCAATGAAAATTAAGTTGAGTCTAACAAAGGAACATTTCCAGAATGGAACAGTCACAATCTGTTAAACCTACTGATAAAGCCACTACTGACATGCTTCTGTAGAAAAGACTTGGGATACCAGGCAAATTGAGCAGGGCCTCTACAGCAATTCGTAAAGTCTGGCATTCTTGAATGCACATGAAAACAGAACCTTTAGAATTTCACCGGGGAATTTATTTCATATAAAAACTTTGATATCTAGCCCTGATCAGGCGGTGGCACACTGGATAGAGCCTTGACCTGGGATGCTGAGGTCAAAATACTGAGCTCGCAGGCTTAAGCGTGAGATCATAGACATGACCCCATGGTTGCTGGCTTGAAGCCCAAGGTCACTGGCTTGAAGCCCAAGGTTGCTGGCTTGAACAAGGGGTCACTGGCTCAGCTGGAGCCCCCTGGTCAAGGCATATATGAGGAAGCAATCAATGAACAATTCAAGTGCTGCAACTACGAGTTATGCTTCTCATTTCTCTCCCTTCCTGTATCTCTAGCTAAAAAAAAAAAACAACAAACAAAAAAACCAACAAAACTTTAATATCTAGCCCAAACTGTGGTGGTGCAGTGGATAGAGCACCGACCTGGAATGCTAAGGTCACCAGTTCAAAACCCTGGTCTTGCCTGGTCAAGGTACACACAACAAACAACCAACGAACAGCCAGAGTGACGCAACTACTTCTTCTTTCCTGCCTCTTCCTCTCTCTGTAAAATAAATAAAATCTTTAAAAAAAAATCTTCCATATCTAAACACAAGTGGTAGAACCATTTCTGAGTCATATAAAACTATTTTTTTAATTGACAAAAAGCTTGTAACATTTCACAAGATGGCAACAAGAAGGAAGGGACCTGGAGCTGAGCTCTTGCACAAGTAATTTCCTCTTCGTTTTTTAAAGTGTAAAAGGTGGGTAATGATAGTGTTGATGGATAAGATTCAATCTACATTCCCTCTGGTTCTCTCTAATACTATTGTTATTCTAAGTTAGCACATTCTGAGCCCACAGCCCAAATGAACTAATGTGATGTTACATTTTCTCTTTCAATGTAAAAGGCTAGATATGTATAGAGAAATTCAACATCTTCTTCTAGTTAAGCTAATCTTTTTCCAACTAATTTGTTTTTTAAATTATTTAAGTTAACATTACGTCAAACCAAAATATATTCCCTTACAGACACATAGTTGGTACTTAACAAATTACTCACCAAATGTTAGACCTGACTCTGCCACTTATCTACTGTTTCTGACTCTGGCAAACCCCATTTTCTGCAGGACTACTTCCTCATCAATTGAATATGAGCTTTGGTGTCCTTCACTCTAACATGCAATACCTGATAGAAATATAGGCCTTTATTTAATGATGATGACAATTAAAGCAAAGATTATATCTTAAGTGTACATATGGCATTTTATTTAGAGTTGTGGGCTCAAAGTAATATTCCAGGATCTTCAGTAACTATTTAATACTGTTTCCTGAGATGTCTGTACTGAAACCATTGATCTAATTTTTGAGTTGGAAATATCCTACCAAAGAACTGCCCAAAGGCAAACAGAATATTATGTTAATACTTACGAAGTTCTTTAACACAATCATTGACAAGCTGTTGTTCCTTCTCCTCATAGGTAATAGTTTCTGTTTTTATGTGACAAGCCTTCAAGGAAAAAAAAATAGTATGTGATATCTTCTAACTATTTTACAGTATTAAGTAAAAAAGAACCTTTAATTTTCATTTGAAGATAAAAGTTAATCACAAAAAAAAAGAAACTCCATAAAGCTTTATCTACCATAAAATAAAATAAAGGTAAGAAAAAGGATGTAACAAACACTTCCCACTCCTTCCTCTCAGGGCCTCTATAAATGCCTGATAGAGCCTCCAACCCCCTCCTTCTGCCTCCACACATTTCTGCCTGGACAAAATACATTTCTAGCCCCTGGCCTATATCACTTGCTTAAGTAGGACTTCTTGATTCCACCTATCATACAAGCTCACAGAACCTAGTAATTTTTCTACATAGTTCTTATCACAGTTGTATCTATTTAGTTATTTGTTTAAACTCCACAAAATATAGAAGTGTGTCCGTAAAGTCATGGTGCACTTTTGACGGTGTGACCAGTCAAAAGTGCACCATGACTTTACGGACTCTGTATATTCTATGCTTTCTCTGTTTCATCTGTCAGCTTACTATTCCCTACTCTTCAGTGGGATCTAAGAAACAGTGGAAGGCAAATAAATACATGTGTCTTGGCTGCCACTCCCTAGTTCAAATGTCAATAGCAAATCCTGAGTTATGCACATTTTACCTCAACACTACCTGGGCTTAAACCTTACAGACTTTAAGTTAAAGGAGACTGGGAATTTGGCTGAAAGTACCTTGGATCGAAGAGCCATATTCTCTTCTTCCAGTTCCTTGAGCTTTTCCTGCAGCATGTCCAACTGTAGCAAGCCCTGAGATAAGCTAAAGGACTCATTGAACCGCAGAGGTGTAGAGCAGCTGGAATCAGTTTCACTCTCTTCAGAAGCAATGGAGACAATTCGAAGTAACTCATCTTTCTTCGATAGCTCATGCTGCAGCTGATTAACCTGCACAGCAAGACGGCTTGATTTACAAGATGGCATTTATTTTGTGTTATTTAACATAATATATATAACTTCTAACTCATGGAGCAATTATTTCTTACCAAAAAAACAAAATAATATAATGAGCTGCTAGATTTTACTGACTAAAGTAGCAAGTGCTAAAAAGAGAACAGAAAACCTCAGATACTCCTTAAGCTATAATTTTAGAGCATTAACTCAACAAATACAGCTTTTTCTAGACCAGGTGAGAAGGAAAGCCAATTTTCACATTCTATATAGTAGAAATATGGAGGAAATTTTCACATGATACATTCACAGTTAAAAACAAAACAAAACTAAAGAACGTTTCAAGTATCAGAAGAGATCCCCACTTCAAATTCTAACCCTACAGGCTTGTACTTTTAAGCTGTAGAACTCTGCATAACTAGAGAAGAACTATTTTCAACATAAACGCTCAAATATTAATAAATATAAATGCATTTATAAAATGTAAATGAACTAGATAAAAATAAAAAATTATAAAAAATTTGGAATTTTAACTATTCAAGTTAATAATAAATCAGTTCTCACTAAAAATATTTATTGCTTAGGAATAAATACATTTTTAAATATTTCTTTTCTTTTTGCTTGGGTTTTTGAATAAAGATACTTCATTTGCATATCTATTATCTGGGGATATATTTTTTAAAAATAAAGTTAAGAACCTAGCCAGGTAGCTCAGTTGGTTAGAGCATGGTCTCCACATGCCAAGATTACGGATTCAATCTCTGGTAAAGGCACATATAAGAATCAACCAAAGAACGCATAAATAAGTGGAACAAGAAATTGAGTTTGTTTCTCTCTCCCCCAACCCCTCTTTCTCACTAAAATCAGTAAATAAAACAAAATAAAGTTAAAAAAAGAGCCTGACCAGGCGGTGGCGCAGTGGTTAGAGTGTTGGACTGAGGTTGCCAGCTTGAGTGCGGGGCCCATCTGGTTTGAGCAAAAGCTCACCAGCTTGAGTCCAAGGTCACTGCCTTGAGCAAAGGGTTACTCAGTCTGCTGAAGGCCCGCAGTCAAGGCACATGTGAGAAAGCAATCAATGAACAACTAAGGTGCCAAAAACAAAAAACTGATGATTGATGCTTCTCATCTCTCTTCATTCCTGTCTGTCTGTCCCTATCTATCCCTCTCTATCTCTCTGTCCCTGTAAAAAAAAAAAAAAAAGATCATACACAAATGAGGATAAAATGTTTGCATCTAAGTAGGGTGCCACAGTACCATAGGTAGTGAATAAGGCTTTTATACTAAGGTAGACTCATTCACATAAGCATTCCTCTGTACAGTATCACTTCACGTCTCTACTGGCTAGTTCAATGGCTGCCAACAAAGCCCACATGGACTACTGTTATTTACCCACTTATTGTCATCAATTCAGGAACACCTAGGAAAATAAATTCCTCCATTGCCCAAGACCTAATTATTTTATGCTATAAATACTTAATCAAAGACTTACTTGATCAAAGGCTTGTCCCAACTGCTCTTCCAGGGTTTCATTCTGCTCAGACAAGACATGATTCCGCTTTAAGAGAGCTTGTCCAATTCGAGCAGCTAACTCCAGATCACGATCCCTCTGTTAAAATAACAAATACACTTTTGAGTACCAAAAAAATTAAATGGCAATTTAGAGGTTTTTGCAGTCAATTTTGCTACACTCAAAAGCAATGTTCTAGGGAAGCATCAAGATTCATTTTAATGCCCACATACCAAATAAACACAGGGCCTGGCACATAGGTGATGTTCAATATATGTTGGTGAAATGGATGACCACCACAGTTATAAATGCAAGAGGGCATTTCTTTTCTGGATATCAATGAGTTATTAGATTAATCAACCCTATTAATTAGGATCTAGAAACCCAATAAACTTACAACTTTGGGGAATTAGAAAAATCAATGTAGTCTCTAAAACTAAAGATAGAGTCTGGAACAAAGGAAAAGCCCAACAAACATTGGTTGAATGCACCTGCCTATCAAGCGTGGTAATGATACAGAATCAGGTATTTAATATATGGGGATCAGATAGGTATGCTAATAGTTTCATTTAGGGCAACGCTTACACGCACTGAGAGCCAGGGGCTGAGAGGAAAGCAGTAAAGAGCCCTACTGCCAACTGTGCCAGAATAATGATGTGGAATAAAGCAGGATAAAAGACTGGAAGTTTTGAAGCTACAAGGTTCTGCTTAGAGTTTAGGAAAAAAAGGGAGTCTAACAAAATTGGTGGTAACGATACAGGGATATCTATAGAAAAGCTGAACCAAGTAAGCGTTTTCCACCCACCTGGTGGTGCTGAGGACTATATTCTGTAGGATGGAAAACTGTCAATATACATTTAACTGCCTTATATAAGAGTATGGGTTCTGCTTACATTAATAACTATAAATAAAACTAAGCTTCTGTTCTTTCACTCCATAGTACATAAACAGGTGGATGGGCTATTCCAAAAATTATAAGCCCACTTATCTCGTATTTACTTTTTTTTTTTTTTTTAATTTTATTCATTTTAGAGAGGAGACACAGAGTAAGAGAGAGAGAGAGAGAGAGAAAGAGGGGAGGAGCTGGAAGCATCAACTCCCATATGTGCCTTGACCAGACCAGTGCAGGGTTTTGAACTGGCGACCTCAGTGTTCCCAGGTCGACGCTTTATCCACTGCGCCACCACAGGTCAGGCTTATCTCGTATTTAATGTAGGCAAAGTGGCATACACAAAATCATTCTGGGGACCTGGGGTGAGGGGAGGTGTACTTCAAAGAGGCAGTCTTCCATAAGACCAGCTGAAATTGAAGTCTAAGGAGACACCTCTATGACTGCCAATTGGAAAAGAAACACTATACTTATTAAAAGTGTAATGGACAAAGTGAGTTAAAAAAAATAACCCAAACTGAAAGCAAAAATCTTTGTGACAAGGCTATAAATTGCAGGTGTAGATTTGCAATGGAGCTATTTATTGAATAGGCAGTTTTGCTCCAGGTTAAGTGACAATATCTACTTTCCTAGGACAGGGAGGTCAGCCAGCACCATTATAACAAAAAACAAAAAAAACCCCTAAACCTTCTATAATTTCATCACAATTAACTTCAGGAATCGTTCTACTTTGAAATGCCCGTTTTCCCAATTTTAACAACCTTATTTATACACGGTTGCCAGCAGCAGAGACACCATTTTTCATTAATATAAAAATCTGATAGATTCCAAATGATCTTCAGGTTTATTTTATTAGTTGAATTTATTGGGATGACACTGGCTCACAAAACCATACAGGTTTCAAGTGTATAACTCAATAAAACCGAGTTTTAGTTTTTTGTATTGGAAGAAAGATATTTTCCTACCTCTGCCAGGAGATGCGTAACCACGTCGATGTCATTGTAAGTTTTGGTCATCTGCTCCACCCTGTCAGTGCCTAGAACTAAGATAGTGAAAAACAACTGTTTAAAAGAGTTAGAAATAACAGAATGTTTAATTATTCATAAGAATTGAAAGATAACAATAACATCAAACCCAGGCTTTTACAAAAAGCCATTCAGGAGAATAAAAATATTTGTGGAAAAAAAAAGGAAAGAAATGTTTCATGTATTAGACAATTTGGAAATAGACTAATTATTACAAATGTATATCATACAATAAATTAAAGTATCAAATGATCACAAGGCAGTCACCTCCTGACTATTACATTCTCCCTTGGTAAGACTAGAACTTTGGCACACTCACACTGAGAATGTGGGCTGAGAGAATGAATTAAATCACCAATTGTTTCATACCCTAATGTAAATTAAAGTTACTGAGGGGTGAGTTAGTGAGAGGTGATGTTGTTACAAAGAAATTCAATTAGAATTCTGTTGTGATTATCTTGAATATCTTCACCTATAATGTGAGTTAAAAGTAAGCTCCTGTTCTTTCACTCCATAGTAAACAAAGAATAGGACCTGTAGGACTTCTTACAGATCTGCTATGAATTTAATTAGCTTAATTAAAAACTCCATAGGATAATCTTCATATCAAGGCTTTTGCTATAAAATAATTACTTGCATAATTCAAGCCAGTATTTCTGCATTTCATAACCTCAAGAACTGTTGATGCACTTGAGTAATTTATCTCCAGAAAGGACAAATATAACTCCAGTGATTCCACAGTCACAATAAGCAATATCTTTATAAGCTAAAGATGATGCCTAATACAAAGGGATCTTTCGACTTTGGAGTGTGCTACATGATACAAATTTGTGTTTAACTTAGACTGTTATAATTAGTTTGTCTTGATAGAAAAAACAGGGACTTTGAAGCAGAAAAGCTGAATTCACATATCTGAGTGAGCTTGAACAGGTCACTTAACCCTTCTGAGATTCAGATTCCATATTTATAATATGGAGGTGATAACACTCATCTCTCAAGGTCATTAGGTGTTTCAAATAGAATTTATTGAGCAAAACTGCTAAGTATCACACAACTACTTACAGTTACTAGTCATCAAACACAACTAGAACATATAAAATAGCCCTGGTTTTACCTTCTCTGCAAATAATTCACTGAGTTGGCAGCAGATGCTATGACTTAAGTCATCGGTAGTTCTTTAGTCCCATCTAAGCCTTTCAGTTGCCCTTACACTGGCTGGACGGGGTCAGAACTGCACTGTCTTGCCTGACCTGTGGTGGCGCAGTAGATAAAGCGTCGACCTGGGAACACTGAGGTCGCCAGTTCAAAACCCTGCACTGGTCTGGTCAAGGCACATATGGGAGTTGATGCTTCCAGCTCCTACCCCCTTTCTCTCTTTCTCTCTCTCACTCAATGTCTCCTCTCTAAAGTGAATAAAATAAAAAGAAATTTAAAAAAATAGTTTTTAAAAAAAAGAACTGCACTGTCTTCCAAATAACTGTTTATAAAGCTAACAAAGCAGACTTGACTATAGAACTGCAAATATAAGGAGGTTCTTTAGAATTAGCTCCACCATGTATAGCTGAAGAATAACGGCTTATTTGCACTTACAGAAATTCCTTCCTTCTATTCATCTAATTACTTCCCTTTCCTTTCCCATAAAAACCCCTTGTTTTTGCCCTATAATTGGAACACTATTTGAGTTTCTGCCTGAATCAGTGCTTCCTGAACAGCTATTCTTTGTGATCTCAAATAAACGCTTATTGCCTCTTACCTTGGCCTTTATTTTCAGATTAAGAAGACTCAGTTAAAAACAGTACTTATACAATTAATTTAAAAAATACATGACATAGCTTCTATTACACTATTGACAAGAGCTAAAAATGGAGTGGCAGATTTAATTGAAGTAAAGCCAATAAATTAAGGATGTAATAAACAGCTGTGAGCTATTAAGTCACACAAGATGAAAGAGAAAATGAAGGACAGAGTAATATGTAAAAGAAATGTTTAGAATAAAACATGTTTTAGAGGGGCGAAACTAAAATGTATTTCCTATAAATGCTTACTTCCTGTCATAACCTGCGAATTTGAAGCTGAATCTTAAGAAGTTAATCTCGTTTAATGATCTTACTGTCTTAAATGAGGAATCGTGACTGAGAGGAATTATACGACACCCAATACCACAGAGCAGGCCATTAGTGGCAGAGCCAGAATAATAATGAGGTGATAGCAACCCCTATCTCACTAGGTCATAAGGGAAAACTTAGGTCCCTTCATTCCCAGTAAGAGGCTCTACCACCACCCTGCTGTTTCTACCACAGTCCCACCAAGATCACAAGGCCTTTACCTGATGAAGTACTAGATCCCTACATTTTAAAAAACCATAGATTCCAATTTTATTCTTTAAAGGAATTATAAAGTTGATTTATTGTTTCTGTTTCAGGTTTTGGCTAATCTTCCACGAAAAACAAATGTTATATTTGAAATAATAATAATAATAATAATAATAATAAATAGCAGCTCTTATTAAGAGGTTTCAAAACGCAAAAATAAATTTTAAAATGCTTAAATATTTATTATGGCAAAGAAGTTAGATAATGCAACCAGAATTCTTCAATTCTATGTTTTATGTGAAACAGGCTATATACTGCTAAGCCCAAAGGCTGAGCCCCCTCAAGTGCAGTCGTTCAGTTGATGTTAGTCAGTCACAAAGCATAAAGGGAGGAATAAAATGGAATCCTCTCTGCAGCCTAATGAGTTTTGTCTTCTCTTCCTTGTCACAATACTGATAAAGATATGTTGCTTGGGCCTGACCTGTGGTGGCGCAGTGGATAAAGTGTCAACATGGAACACTGAAGTCACCATTTCAAAACCCTGGGCTTGCCTGGTCATGTCACATATGGGAGTTGAGGCTTGCTGCTCCTCCCCCGTTCTCTCTTTCTCTTACACGTCCCCTTGCATTTAGGAATTGTGATTAAATGCTTCTAAAACCATAGACTGATTACACTGGGGAACAATTTTTTTTTTCATTTTCTGTTTTATGAGGTTTTAGAACTCTTTCTATATATTTCTGCATTGCTGATTCCAAATCTGAAATTCGTATTTTGGTGCATGCTCTAGTTTTTATGAAATTTTAATTTCTTTTTGTTACAGTTAATGGCATGCATTGGTTTTTAAATTGGAGTTAAAGAGCAACGACTCTTGGATTGAACATAACCACAAGGCAATCAATGTTTTACAAACATCACTTTTACATAATTGTAGTTTTTTTAAAATGTAAAAAATTATTATCTGATAAAAACACCCTCTTATTGTGTTTTAAGATTGAATCATGGCTTCTTTGAGTAGGCGTAAATGTAAGAATAGTCCTGACACCTTCTGTTATATATGTGGCTGTTACATACTTCAACAACAAAGGCGCAATATTTCATCATTTGTGACACATGCATATATTGCCTATTTTCTAGTTCCCCTTGGCGATCAAGACAAGAATTGGCCTGACCAGGCGGTGGCGCAGTGGGTAGAGCGTTGGACTGGGATGCGGAAGACCCAGGTTTGAGTCCCCGAGCTCGCCAGCTTGGACCCAAGGTCACTGGCTTCAGCAAGGGGTGGCTTGGTTTGCTGAAGGGCCAGGATCAAGGCACATGTGAGAAAGCAATCAATGAACTAAGGTGTTGTGATAGCAACAAAAAACTGATGATTGATGCTTCTCACCTCTCTCCGTTCCTGTCTGTCTGTCCCTATCTATCCCTCTCTCTGACTCTCTCTCTGTCCCTGTAAAAAAAAGACAAGAATTGGGCTCCTCATATTGTGTGTCATAATTGTGAGGAAATGCTTTGTGACTGGACAAAAGGAAAACACAAAGGAATGCCTTTTGGTATTCCCATGGTTTGGTGTGAACCTAAGGACCACAGCAGTGACTGTTATTTCTCTCTGATCCATACAAAGGGCATTGGCAAGAAAAAAAAGGCATATGATTGCATATCCTAATATTCCTTCAGCAATACGACCTATCCCACCCTCTGAAACACTCCCGGTTCCAGTTTACAATGGTTTGATTTCTTCTAGGGATGAAAAAAGTGAACATGGTAATCAAGTGTATTTTGATAAGATGCATGAGGAAATTGTTGTAGAATCTGAAGGGTCTTCTTCTGATGCCAAGCAGTCATTAACCCCTCAGCAGTTTAGCCAACCCGAATTAAATGACTTAGTAAAAGATTTGGGCGTATCAAATAAAGCAGCTCAGTTATTAGCCTCCAGGCTTCAAGAAAAGAATGGCCTGACCAGGCGGTGGCGTAGTGGATAGAGCGTCAGACTGGGATGCGGAAGACCCAGGTTCAAGACCCTGAGGTTGCCAGCTTGAGCACGGGCCCATCTGGCTTGAGCAAAAAGCTCGCCAGCTTGGACCCAAGGTTGCTGGCTTGAGCAAGGGGTGGCTCGGTCTGCTGAAGGCCCGTGGCCAAGGCACGTGTGAGAAAGCAATCAATGAACAACTATGGTGTCACAATGGCAACGAAAAACTAATGGCTGATGCTTCTCATCTCTCTCCGTTCCTGTCTGTCTGTCCCTATCTATCCCTCTCTCTGACTCTCTCTCTGTCCCTGTTAAAATAAAAAAAAGAAAAGAAAAGAATGTATTTCACCAGTAAGCTAAAGTATCTCATTTCAGGAAGCATGAACAAATTTTTGCGGACTTTTTTTTCGAGGACGAACAGTTTGTTTACTGTCATGATATCAGTAGTCTTCTCAGCCAGCTAGGTGTTACCATTTACAGTCCAACAGAATGGCGGCTATTTCTTGACAGCTCTAAACGAAGTCTGAAATGTGTTCTCCTACACAACGGTAATGTTTATGCAGCAGTTCTAATTGGTTATTCAACTCATCTGTGATTATAATGACATAAAAATTGTCCTCAACTTTCTGAAGTATGAGGAGCACAACTGGATCATTTGTGTGGATCTTAAAATGGTAAATTTCCTGCTAGGACAACAGAGAGGTTTCACAAAGTATCCTTGCTTTCTGTGTTTGTGAGACAGCTGAGCTCGAGAGAGACACTGTATACAGAAGGAGTGGCCAAAACGTGAAGTTCTGGAAGTAGGGGTGCAAAATATTGTGAATGAACCTATAGTTAATCAAGACAGGATCATTTTTCCCCCACTTCACATCAAACTTGGCCTAATGAAGCAGTTTCTTCAGGCTTTGAATAGAGAAAGTGAATGCTTTCAACATATTATTTCTGCTTTTCCTGCCTTATCTTTCAAGAAGATAAAAGCAGGTATATTCGATGGATCTCAAATTCAAACCCTCATACATGACGAAGGATTTGCCAGGAAGATGAATAAGGAAGAGAAAACAGCATGGCAGTGTTTTGTGGCAGTTACAAAGAACTTCCTTGGCAACAAAAAAGCAGAAAACTATGAACTTCTGGTTCAAAGGATGCTGTTGGCTTTCCACAACATTGGATGTAACATGAGCGTTAAGATTCACTTCCTGAACAGTCACCTTGATAAGGTTCCCGAAAATCTTGGAGCTGTTAGTGATGAGCAGGGAGAACACTTTCATAAAGATCTGAAGACAATGGAAGAGCATTATCCGGGCGATGGGACAGAAATATGATGGCAGACTACTGCTGGAGCATCAAACGAGATTGTCCTCAACAAGTACACAAAGGCAAAATCTAAAAACACAAAATTTTGCCTGAATAGAATTTAAATAATTTTTGTGCAAATTTTATGATTAAAATAAGTGTTTTAATATGTTCTATTTTGAAATTGAAGACAAATTCTGATGCAATCATATCTTTTAGCGTATTAGTGTATTTACTGCATTAAATAAATTATTATATTTTCACAAAGATAATTAATGCCCAAGAAGACATTCTACTTCATTATGTTAAGCTAAATGTTAAAAATATTACAATAAGATAAAAGCCTAAAATCTTGAATTGCAAAAAACCTGTAGCTTACAGAGAAAAACTAATGTCAGATTTGAGATCAGCACAGTCGAATTAGGTAAGAACAAGTGTTTTTGTGGGTGCAACAAAAATTTTGTTCCCCAGTGTTATTTACCGTAATTCTGTAACCAGAAATGAAGACATAGTCAAGTAGGCTGACTTCATTATAATCAGTCCCATCAAGTTATAGTTTCCCTTCAGTTCTCAGCTGTTAATATAGAAATATACTAAATGGTACAGAAATTAGCAATATTCCTTGCTTGTTTCCAGACATGAAGTTCCTTAACTTAATTCTCAGAAACAACAACAGCAGCAGCAATAACAACTCAACTTATTCATCAGGAGATAATTTTTAAATTAAATTAATTTTTAATTTTAAAAATTTGAGGTATAATTAATTGACATATAAATAAATATTTTTTAGAAACAATTTCATAACTTGGTTTTGGAAGGCTGTCAATTAGTGTTCAACATTTTTGGTTTAATATTTAGAAAATCTAATGTTCCTGAAAAAAATATGGGGGTGAGGGGGTAACATACATAAGCACTTTACTTATCTTCACTTTATGTTCTAAATCTGCATCAACTACTCCAATCTCACACTTCTTCAGGGTGGGAACTGCCAATGTTAATCCATTTTGACATCTCTGTCATTTATACGAGATATGCTTTACCATTTCCTCAGATGTACCTTTTTCAAGATCTAGAGTTTTTATCACAACTACTAAATTCTAATATTTCATCCACTCTCCCACACCAAAAAACAAAAATAAAACGCCACCCATGTGGTATAGCAAAAGTTGCAATAACTCCTGACAACTACAGATACGTCTTGAGGTCTTAACCCCAAAGAAATAACTACAGTTCTTGCTGTTATAAAACAGAACATTTCTGCAATACAAAACAAAACAAAACTGACTTCAAAGGGACTGAGAGAATAAAAAGGAGACTGATGACACAGGGCAGCCTTTCTCACAGCGTTCCAGGGGGAATTCAGCCCCACAAATACTGACTTCCCAATTCTCTTAGAGATAACACTAAGCTAGCACATGATGCATGGAAGATAAGGTAATAATCCATTATACATAACGTTTTAGAATAATGGCTTAATTCTTTTGTGGAACTGCTTGAGAAGGCTGATTTAAGGTATTACATGTCTGCTCATCTCTATGACCTGACTGTGGCTAATGCTTCTTCAACACTAACAGTTACATTTCCTTTTCTGCAAATACATGTCAATAATTTTTGAGGGCAGAGCTTGAGGAAAAGTATAACTACCAACCAGAAGTAACAATTCCTACAATGTACTATATTTCTCTGCAAAAAAGGTATTCGTAATCTTTAAATTCTCTGATTAATGTTATTGTGTAATGACCATTCAGCTGTCCAACAAGGCTTTCTATCTATCAGTGGATACTAAATACTAAATCTGAGAGCGCGTCAGCACTCTCAGGAGGACTTGTTAAAAAGACTGCTGTGCCCTACCCCAGTTTAATTCTGTAGATCTGGGGTGGGGGCCCAAGAATTTGCCCAAGTTCCCAAATGATGTTGATGCCTTAAATAAAATGTATATAACCAATTATTCTCCCCTCCCCGTTTTCTTATGCATTAGGAAGTGGTACAAATGATCCCTATTTCCAGATAAGAAATATCCCGAAAGGCAGATCAGGTTTTGAGCCTTTACAAGAACAAATAGTATTTCCTGTCATGTGTGCTCTGATGGCCCCGGAGCTCACTATGGTCTTCTTACCCTTAATAAAATTAAGAAAAAACTTGGAGCAAACTTTTTGCATATAAAACATCTTTTTGAGTACCTTAAATATTGTGTGTGGTGGAGATGAAGATGGAATTGTGGGGTTTTTTGGACCCACCCAGTGTTGTGTTTTGAAAGTAAACAGGCTCCTTCTGATTTGTTTGGTGGGGGCTTCGGAACACAAGCAGTATCATATAGGTTTCCTACCCAAACCCTGCCCATGTTTCCTTCCAAATTTCTTTATTTCTTCTCAGAGCTCTTTCAATTTATTTTACGTTATATAAGAGAGACCGTGTCACTCCTTTCAGTAGTTATTAGAACTCATTTTAATGAGCACAGTATCTGTTGGCATGTGTGGGAAGTAGGGATAAGGGGCTGGAGCAGCACCAGGGAGCTGAACTCCAAGATGGCTCGCCAGGGTACATAATAATCATGTAAAACCACAGATCTTGAAATATCAAGGGAACAGAAAACTGTGGGAAAGGGTAAAAGAGTGTTTTGCATCTTGATTTTTAAAACCTTGGTCAATTTGCTAAATAAAGTAAATCATTTATCTTTTACATTCATAAGATGCAAGTTAATGAAGGTTAATCATATATATTTTTGTAGGTTTTATTTACTGATTTTTTTAGAGAGAGGAGAGGCGGAGAGAGGGTGAAAGAAGGGGGGAGGAACAGGAAGCCTTAACTCATAGTTGCTTCTCGCATATGCCTTGTCCGGACAAGCCCAGGGTTTCCAACCAGTGACCTCAGCGTTCCAGGTCAGTGCTTTATCCACTGTGCCACCATAGGCCAGGCAAAATGTTATTTATATTTGACTGAACTGTTACCAAAGAATTGATAACTTTAAATTAGCAGAGAAATTAAAGTACAGTACAAAGATAAAGTTTTAGTGGACCAATTATACTCCCAACTTATTTGCTTCATGACCTTGAGTATATCAACAAGGTTTGATTTTCAGATTGTTCAAGTAAAAACGGTACCATTTGACTACAGGAATAGGATGGTTTTTCAGAACCTGGAAGAATAGATCTGTATCATCCCATTAATCTCAAGTTTTAAATTGCTCCGTTGAACATTATGATTTGTTTTGTATAAAGTCCTGAAAAACAAGTATTTTTAAATTTGCTTATCTTTTATTTTCCAGTTTTTTAAATTTGAAATTTATCAAAAAAACAACTTCATTAAATCATGATCTAATACATCTTTCTAGCTACAGCACCGCCCCCTTCCCCCCTCCCATGACTTACAGCACAAAGAACAAGTTTACTTTCTGTGCCACTCTATCAAAATAATGACTGACTAAATTTATCATGATGAAACTTCAGTTTGAAATTTTCTTCTCACAAATCTGAAACTCATGGAACAAAGGGAAATGGAAATCAAAAACAGTGTTCCTTTTAAAAAGCATCTTCTAGAAAATCTTAAACAATTTCTTAAGTTAGAAAGTTAAGAAAACCTTAAGAGCCTTAATTTAATATTCAGCTATTTAAAAAAATATTGAGGATAGAAACACAGTCTTATTTGAGTTTCTTGATATTCCAATTAAAGTTTAAACAATGTTTAAAATTCCTTTTCTGAGCGGTGAGTAACCTTGTTCTAGGAAACTGCTATTAAAACCAAGTTAATGATTATTATGAAAATGAGTATTTCACAACAATCATTCTCCAGCCACATTCTTTAAAAACACTGAAGCAGTGACCGGAAAAATGTCTAGGACCTGAAGCAACCTCATATCTAATTCAAGTGAAAAGAATTGCACAAACATATTAATGTGAACATATAGACTTTAATGATATAACAGCTATTATACACATACATTTTTATAGTAAGTAAGAAAAAAGTAAGGCCAGCCTGAATGCAGATCTTTGGAATGAGGTCAAATACAAAAAGATATCCAACCTTTAAAGTTTAAAAAGTATTCTATTTAATTTTGTCATTTCTAAGATCTTGGTGTAAAACAGACTTATTTTGAAGACAAATCTGGCTTAGCCTTTCACTGAAATATTCTCTATAAATTCTTAAGTAAATAATGAAGATTACCATATAACGTGCTTTTATTTCTACTTGGCATTATTAAAACTACTTATGTATCCAAGAACGACACTTCTTAATGACTGAAATAGTTCCTGTGTCTGTGTTGAATAGGGAAGATAAGAGTCAAAAGGCTGATGGCTTAGGTTATCAAACTACTGAGATGATAATAAATGTCAAGAGATATAAAAGATTATTAAGTTTTTAAATGATTTCACAACTTTTTAAAAACAGTACCCTTTCTACTCAGTCTGAGCAGGTATCAAGTAAACAATAAGAGAAATGGCAATATCTGAGTTTGCCTGCAACCCTGGACACTCAAGAGTCTCAGAGGGACATACCTGCTGTGTTTAAACAGAACACAATTAGAATCATCACTTCATGCATTAAAGTCAGTATATACTAAACAATGGCTAGGGATGTCAAACGCTTTAAGAGGTAACAAGATACTCATAATTTTCATTTCAGTGGACAAACTCTAAAAGGGTGGAAAAAAAAAACTCACTCATATAACGGAAGGTCTCTTCGGCAAGGACTGGAGAGAGGGCACCAGAGGCATGATGCTGTTCATGTGAGGACTGAGTCCAGTCTTGATTTTCATATAGAAAGAGAGAGTCCACTTTTAGTCTATACTGGGGTAGCTGTTCTTCTAGCAGACTCACCAGCTCAACTTCAGGGAGATCCTCATTGGAGCAGACATCTAAAGAAGAGAGTCCATGTAAATGAATCCAATATTTCAATTGCTAGGCTACAGAAAAAAAACGTGAACTTAGTTTTGCGAAAATAGGAAAATCAAGGACATTTTAGCCATGATCATTTCTCCTCTGATTTTTATTAATATATCCTGCTACTATAGTTGAGTCACTTCTCTGGGTTCCTTTAATATGAGAACTTCTCTAGTAAAAATAATACCATGAATATCTAAAAATATATTGCTTAGTATTTTTAAAGTTTGGAGTATATTTAGACAAAATACTTATTTCTCCTTATCAATCTACTTAGTACTGGTTAAAAGAGATCTGATCTCAAATAACTCATATGCTTAGGTGAAAAAAGCAGCACAAAACAACCAGCAGAAAAGAGTTCTATAGAAATAAAACTACTACTACATGTCCTTTAGTAACAGAATTTGAAATCTGCAGGATTCTTCAATATCTGGAAAAATCACATTTTAGTATATTTTCACAGCAGCTAGGTAATTTAGAAAATTAACATTTACTGGTTAAATATTACCAATTTTACTGCTGCACCGGTACTGGACTAAGCACTTCATCATTTTTATTTGAAAGATGTGGTACATTTAAAGTCCTGAGTACCTTTCGTATCACTATTTTCTCACATGCACACTTCTGACTTCCCCTACCACATACATATCTCTGAACACACCGAGGCTTCCCTGCCTTTATGTGTTTGCTCCTGGCTTTCAGTCCCAAATACTGCCTATCATTTAACACTTCCCAAATTTAGCCAGTTACAAAAAAGGAAAGTTACCCTTTGTAAGGTGCTTAAAATACTAGGGTTTAAAATAGAGAAAATACAGGATGTCACACCAGCCCTCTCACTTTTTAAAGAGATCTAGTATTTCCTTTGTGGGTAGTATAAAGAAACATTTCCTAACTCTGGCAAAGAACAACAAAGTGAAAACATACCCTAAAAGAGTACATTACTACTACTTGATCTTAACAGTAACAATTTAATAAATCAATTACAAGGACACTGACAATATTAGACAACCCTACCCACCTAGAAGGACATGCTGGCACTTCATAACTACAAAGATGAGGTACATTTAAAACCTTAAATATGGTTCTAAAGAGGCTCTTAGCAGATCTCTTAAATAAGATCCCTAAAACTGTATCAAATTCTATTTCTATAAATTCCATGGCCCTGACTGGTTGGCTCAGTAATAGAGCATCAGCCCTGCGTGTGGACGTCCTAGGTTAGAGTCCCGGTCAGGGCACACAGGAGAAGCGACCATCTGATTCTCCACCTCTCCTCCTTCTCTTTCTCTCTCTCATCCCTCGAGCAGCCAGAGCTCAGTTTGAGCAAGTTGGCCCCTGGCACTGAGGATGGGTCCATAGCCTTGCTTCAGGCACTCAAATAGCTCGGTTGCTGAGCAATGGAGCAACAGCACTAGATGAGCAGGGCATTGCCCAGGAGGGGGCTTGCGGGGCAGACTCTGGTCCAGGTATATGTAGGAGTCTGTCTCTGCCTCCCAGCTTCTCACTTAATAAAAAAAAAAAATTCCATGATTGTCTAAATTTTTCCTGCCACAAATGTATCTTATCTAAGTTGTCACTGTAATACTTGCAGGAAGAGAAGATTATAAATACACACAGAGCTAAAATTGGGGTTGTTAGGCATTCAAGGGTATGATGGAAATGAAGAACAAAAGTAACATTTAAAAAGCTATTATTCCCCAGAATATTTCTCTGAATAATCATTAATGAAATTCTATAAAATTTCAAGGTTACAAATCCCCTATTTCCAAAGGGTAATTTTAAAAATGGGAATACAATCAAAGTTCAGTAGATTAAATATCCTTCAGACTAGTTCTTCCTTTTGCTTCTATATTTCTGATAATCTACTATCCTTACTCTCCTGATTGTCCAATCTTAACAACCCCCTCTACCACCTTCTTCTCCAGATGTCTCTTCCATGTGCACACTTCTTTCTAGACACCCTGCCTCCACTTAGGATCAAGGCTTCCTCTTATTTCTCTTGAATGTGGCCTCAAACCTGATCTGTCCTCATTACACTCAACTTTTCTCCCACCTCTTCATATCTTCATTACGTCATCCTCCTTTACAAGGTTAAGAGGTCTGAATTCCATGTAGTTGGAGTAGACAAACCTCATGAACAGTTGGGAAAATAGGTAAAGATTCTAGGAGGGTCATGCCTACTGGTTAGTAGGGTTAAATTAGAATAAAGCATAATCTTTATACATCAGGGTGGATAACTCTTTCTCAAACGGGCATAAAATTTCTAGCAGACCAGCACTGGTCCGCAGACTGATGGCTGAAAATCACTGGTCTAGAATATAATCTAGAGTCCCACATAGCAAAGATTAAAAACAAGCCTCAAAAAGATCCACTTTATCAGTAAGTAATTTAAGGACCAGCCAAAACAAACTTTAGTCTTCCAAGGAAGACAACAAAATACAAACATCTAATAATGTAACATTTATTATCTTCAGCATTCAATAAAAAATTACTAGATACACAAAGAATAAGCAAATTGTAACTCATAAGCATTTGGAAATAAGTCAACAAAAACAAGCCCAGTAATCAAAAAGACAATAAAATTTAGTAAACAACAGTTTTAAAATTGCTATTACTAATATGCTCAAAGATTTAAAAGGAAAACATGACTTGATGAAAAGAGAAACCAAAGATATTTCCATATTTATAAAACCCAAACAGAACTAACGTACACTATCTAAAATGAAAAGTTCGCTGGATAACATTAATAGGTTATTCTCCGGAAGAACAGAACAGTAGACTGGAAGGCATAGCAATGGAAACTAACTAAATGAAGTACAGAGAAAAATTATTGGGGAAAAAATGAACAGACCATCAGTGACTTGTATCACAATATCAAGTAGTTTAATAAACATGTGATTGGAATCACAGAAGAAGAGAGAGGTGGAAAAAGAAAGAATATTTGAAGAAATAATGGCCTGATCTTCCAACTTTAATTAAAACTATAAATTCATAGTTTAAAAAGCTGAACTCCATCAAACAGAACACACACACACACACACACACACACACACACACACACACCACAACAAAACAAAAAACAAAAAAACCAAAGAGAAAAGTTTAAAAACAGAGGGAAAAAATCACATTATATTTGAGGGAACAAAGGTAAGAATGACTCATCAGAACTAAAGTAAGATAGATGACAATGGAAGGTCATTGAAGTGCATATAAAAGTCAACTTAAGAGTTCAGTACCAGTGAAAACACCTTTCAAAAGAGGTGAAATAAAGACTTTTTCAGACAAACAAAAATCAACACTGTTTATTGCCAGCTGAAGTATAGTACAAAAAATTCTTCAGGCAAAGGGATACCAGATAGACTCTTCAATCTACAAAATGAAAATAAAGTGACAGAAATGGTAAATCTGTGTGTAAATACATAAGCTTTTTATTTTCATAATTTATTTAATAATTATTTAAAGCAAAACTGTAACAATTATGTATATACTATATGTAGATATAAAAGGTGTGGCAACATTCAATATAGGATGGTAGGGAGAAGTGGAAGAATACTATTGTAAGAGTGTCATTTTATGAAATAGTATGACGTCATTTGAAGATAGGCTGGGATTAACAGTGCATATTGCAAACTGTTAGTACATGCAGACCCAGAGAAATGTTCCAGGACTGAAAATCTATCTCCATAAGCTGAGGGCAGGAAAAGACTGACGAAAGAGGTTGGCTACTCCAGTCCTGGAATTAATAGTTTATTAAGGAAAACTTACACACCAGGCATATGTATCCCAGATAATTATATTACATAGAGATAGTAATAAGAACAAGATGGGAGAGTCGACAGTACTAGTAAGTGATATATTGCAAAGACCTACCCAGGTACAGGTAAATGCTTTACATGCTTGACCAGGTCAAGGACAATAACCTGTCCCACAAACCAGTACATTGCAGAAGGCAAGGGAGGGGCACTGATTCATGTCAAACGAGTATCAATTACAATCAGACAGTCTCTAAGGGGTGGAGTGCTGTAAGCAATCTCCAATCTCCACTCTGGCCGCTCCTCCTTGTGGACCTGGCAACAGTTACATCATGAACAGTCTCTCCACAAACACTGATAAGTGACAGGTATAGCTACATGTCAACAGTGAAATTAAAATGGAACCTAAAGACAAAGAACAACAACAAATCAATTCAAAAGAAGAAATGCAAAAAAAAAAAAAAAGAACAACTTTTAAACAAATAGAAAACAATTAGGAGTATAGTAGCCTCAACCAAATTAATAATTAAATATAATTGCAGAGATTGTCAGACTGGGTAAAAAATATCTAATTATAAGCTAACTATAAGAGATGTCCTTTAAATATTCAGATAACTTAGGATGGAAACTACTATAATACCATATAGTCTACACAAACTTTTTCCAAAAATAGAGGAATACTTCACAACTCATTTTATAAGACCAGAATTACTTTAATACCAAAATCAATCAGAGACAATGCCCCCCTCTTCTCTTAACATAGTAAATCAAATCCACAATATTCTAGAAAAATCAAATTTTATTGACCTGTGTATATATACTTGCGAAAACCAAAATGCGCACATAAAATGAGTGCATTTTATTATATCTTCATAAAGATACCTCAATAAAGCTGAATTTTAAAATGGTAAAACAAAACAAAACAAAAAAACACTGGGTTCAGATTGGTTTCAGAATTTTTTGAAGTTTTAGTAAAGCATACTGTACATTCATTCTGTTATATAACATACTCAACTGGTTATACAATAGCATCCCATACTTAAATACAGTAATGCATTTTCAGCAAACATCAATATTTAAACTAGAGAGGTAAACTTAGAAATAGCTGCACAGGTCAAGTTTTGTGGACCAATGAGTTTTAGAACCCAAGTTTAGAAAAAACTTTGGGTGTTCAACTTTTTTTACTTATTCTTACAAATGAGGGTGTACAGATAGATCTTCACCTGTGTTTGTACACTCTGTATGTCCTGAGTGCCTCTGTGCCAATTATTCTTGTCAGGGACTTTCAGGATACACAAACGCAGTGATTGTGTCCTTGCCCACTGGAGTCAGGAATATAAATATGACAATTTCTGCTGAGCAAGGGCTCACATGGTATAGGAAGTCAGACACAGACAAGGCAGATGCTGATAATAAGGTAGGAAACTAGGGGATGAAGGAATTAATTATCAAGCATTCTCTGAGAAGACCCTGGCTGGAAAGGGAGGCCAGGGTTTCATTCCGGTGATATTACATGTTGGATTAAGGCATTTGCATTTTATCCTGTAAGCAACAGCCTTTTAATATTTATTAAACTGGACTCACCAGTGATGCTCTCTGAGTCTTTGTGATTGTTATTCATGAGGTTTTCTTCACTTGTTGGTGATGTAAAAATGGCATTCTGGAATTGATTCATGCAGGATCCTTTCTTGCTTTGGTTGAAGACAGCTTTGGTATGAATTAGAGTAAAGAAAATCCATCAAACTATTCAATAAAAAATAGATTTGGCTGTATGAATATTTTCTTTTCAATAGATTTTGTTCTGATGGACAAATATCTGCAGCAATGAGTGCTCTCAGGTGATTATCATACCTTGGACAGTCATGACCTAAAACAAAGAACACATCAAATAACTCTGAAATTCAGCATGCTCTTTAGTAACAGCAGTCCCATTACCTGCAATGTCTGTTACTACGAATGTTTTCTTAATGATGCACACAACATGGATGTATCTCAAAATAATTATGCTAGATGAAAGAAGCCAGACAGAAAAAGAAAGTATGTAGTTTATGATTCCATACATATAACTATATAAAAAAGTATATAGAAAATACAAACTTATCCATAACAGAAAGCAGATCAGTGGCGATGGGGGTTGGGGGACCAAATACTAAGGGGTAGGAAAAAAGTTTTGGAGGTGATGAATATGTTCATCATTTTGATTGTGCTGATGGTTTCACAAGTGTCAACTGACCAAATTATACACTTGAAATATATGCACTTTAATGTAGGTTAATTATAGTCAATAAAGCTGTTTAAAATTTTTAAAAAGATAATTGACTATTTAAAAGTAATAATATACTGTGGGGTCTATAATATATGCAGAATTAAAATGTGCAACAACAATAGTACAAAGGTCAAGAGGAGAAAAATGGAAATACACTGTTGTATAGCTTTTATATTACATGGTAATAGTAACGTATTGCTTGAAGGTGAACTGATAAAGACGTATACTGTAAACCCTAAAGCAATAAAATAACTCAAGATAATATACCAACAAAGGGGATGGTATAGAATAATATATAAAGCAGGGTTTCTCAACGATGGCACTACTGACATTTTGTCCCAGAGAATACTTTGTCATGTGCTAAGTAGGGTATTTACTATCTGACTCTATATTTATAGAGAAAAGTTCATCAATCCCTGATCTAGTAGTATAATAATTCAAGGAGCCTGACCAGGCGGTGGCGCAGTGAATAGAGCGTCAGACTGGGACGTGGAGGACCCAGGTTCGAGACCCCGAGGTTGCCAGCTTGAGTGCAGGCTCATCTGGTTTGAGCAAGGCTCACCAGCTTGAGCCCAAGGTCGCTGGCTTGAGCAAGGGGTCACTCGGTCTGCTTTAGCCCCCACCCCCCGTCAAGGCATATATGAGAAATCAATCAATGAACAACTAAGGAGCCACAACGAAGAATTGATGTTTCTCATCTCTCTCCCTTACTGTCTGTCTGTCCCTCTCTCTGTCTCTGCCACACACACACACAAATATTCAAGCATCAAACAACCATCTGTCTAAACCAAATAAATGATTTCCTATGTCAACCTCTTAAACAGGGGTCTCCCTACATTTACATACTTGTAGTTAGATCACTACCTCTAAAAAAATCCCAGTAAACTACAGACTTCTTACATTTACAAATTTATTTAAAGTTATTTTCAATTTCTAAAAAAGCATTTTTAAAAAAGTAATGTCACACATTTGCTGTGAAAAAGAGACAGGAGGGAGAAAGAGAGGAGGAAGATGAAAAGGAACAGGATAAAAGCCAAGTGTCTCACATACTGATCCAAATCGGCTCTTAAACAGAAGTGCAGTTCTTCATCATATTTTAATCAAAGACCACTGTGAAAATGACCTGCTTGACACTCCGTTACACAATTACACACTAGCTGGTTTAATCGTATCTTTACATTACTATTTCTATATTTCTTTCTTTTCTTTTTTTTTATATTTACTTACATCACACAGGAACACGCACACAAAAAACCTATACGTAAGTTTCAACAATGAATACCAGATACTTACTCCAGAGAATTGCTTCTTACTCAGTATTTTTTAAACTCATTTTAGACAGGGGGTGGGCGGGGTGGGGGGGGCGGCGACGACACACATCAACTCCCATATGTGCCTTGACCAGGCAAGCCCAGGGTTTCAAATCCGCGATCTCAGTGTTCAGGTCGATGCTTTATCCACTGCACCACAGGCCAAGCCAAGCCTTAATGAGTTTTGAAGGTTTTGTTAATGGTTTGGTCTTAACTTTTGCTTATAAGAACAGAGAAAACCAAGTTGAACACAGAACTAAGTCCATCTGCAACTCCATAGTCATGTTGGAGGAATCTAGACCTTCAGGGCAATCCAAGAACCTCCCCAACCAGCAAGCTGTGGAGCAGGTCAGGGATGATTTGGAAATGCTATGTCCTTCCTAGTGACTCTTTTAGAACTAAAGAAACACTTTGGATATGCCCTGGTCTGGATCTGGGCTTCTCACTAGGACTAGTTTGGAATAGCAACACTGAGTATAGAATAATGTCTATAACTTGGCATTAGATAAGCCTGAATTTTCATCTTTCTTACTAGTTTTCTGACTGAGCATATTATCTAACAGTTCCTTATTGTCAAGATAGGAGTTATATTTGTACTCTTTACAGAAAGGGCTAAGTATGAGGACTAAAATGCTTGGTACCTTTAGCTTCCCGCCTTTCACTTGAGCCTAAAGAAAAGACGATGTCTTCACCTTAATATTTCTTAAGTTTTTGGCTCAAAAGCCAACTCTAAGCTCAGAATGGCTACGCTGTTTGAGCATAGAACAGCTGTAGTCTAAAGGTCTTCATAATGAGGTAAGAACAGAGAAACTGCGCCATAAAGAGACAAGTGCCACAAAGCAGGGCTACTGACGGACATTATTACTGAAGCTTATTTTTTCATGGATTCTGAGGAAGGGCTGCTTATAATAAAAGTCTTAACCATAACTGGTACCATTATCTACAGCCGTGACAGCGAACCTATGACACGCATGTCAGCACTGACACGTGTAGCCATTTTCGATGAAATGCGGCCGCATGTGGCCGCATACCAGAGAAGTATGGGGCCGCATGCCGAGAAGGACGTTTCATCCTCGGCTCCTGCACGGCCAGGTGTAGTAGCCAAGGATAAAACATTTGCTGTAGTGTAGACATTCTGTGCCAGAGGTCTGTAGGCCAAAACAACAGAACTCCGGCACAGAGTGTCTAGTTCTGGGACTTCCAGTTAGGCCGTTTTTCTTGAAGTGATACATCACCCAAGTTATGCTCAGTTTTTTGGCGAATTTTGACACACCAAGCTCAAAAGAGTGCCTATCACTGCTCTACAGCATAGTGACTGTATTAGTTTCCTGTTTCTCCTGAAACAAATTACAAGTTTAGTGGCTTAAAACAGCACCAATTTATTACACCTTACACTTCTGGATGTCAAAGGATGAAATTATTTCAATAGACTAAAATCAAGGTATTGGCAAGGCTGTGCTTCCTATGGAGATTGTGGGGGAGAATTATTGTCTTTTCTAGCTTTTAGAGTTACATTCCTTGGCTCAGGGTCTCTTACTCCATCTTCAAAGCCAGCAGCACAGCATCTTCAAATCTCTCTCTCTTTCTCTTTCCCCCTTTCTGTGTCTATCTCACATCACAGCCTTCTGTAAGATCTTCCTTTATCTCCCTCTTTTGAGGACAACTGAGGTTACATTTAAGGTCCAATGAGATAATTCAGGATAATCTCTTTATATCCCAAATCCTTAATTTAGTCTCTTCTGCAAAATCCTTTTTATCACATAAAGTAATAGTCACAGGTTCCAGGGGATTAGCATCTGGATATCTTTGAGGGCCATTATTTAACCTACCACAGTGGTTAAGAACATGGATTCCAGAATTAGACTGATTATATCTGAACCAGGCCTACCACTTAGGAGTTGTATGACCTTGGACAAATTACTAACCTCATTTCTTCTTCTGTGAAATGGGTCTAATAACAGAGTCTACTTTCTGGGGTTACTATGGAAATTAAATTACTTGAGAGAGGAAAATAATAGCACCTATCTCAGAGTGTCTATGCAGAAATTACATGAGTTAATACACATAAGCTCTTAAAATAATGCTTTAGAGTACAGTAAATATTATACAAATATTATTTCTATTAGCACAAATTAGTACTATATTTATTTATTTATGACACACAGAGAGAGTCAGAGAAAGGGACAGAGAGGGACAGACAGGAAGAGAGCGAGATGAGAAGCATCAATTCTTCATTGCAGCTCCTTAGTTGTTCAGTGATTGCTTTCTCATATGTGCCTTGACCAGGGGGCTACAGCAGAGCGAGTGACCCCTAGCTCAAGCCAGCTACCTTGGGCTCAAGCCAGCGACCTTTGGGCTAAAGCCAGCGACCGTGGGGCCATGTCTATAATTCCACACTCAAGCCAGCAACCTCTTGCTCAAGCTGGTGAGCCTGCGCTCAAGCCGAATGAGCCTGTGCTCAAGCCAGTGACCTTGGGGTTTCATACCTGGGTCCTCTGCATCCCGGTCCGATACTCTATCTGCTGTGCCACCACCTGGTCAGGCAGTACTATTTTATTATTATTATTACTGTACCTTACACAACATTACACATACTATAAACCCTACTCTTGACTCCTTAATGGTATCCTCCCTCAACACCAGAAGTCATATTTACTTCCTGCTCTCTGACAAGTGCCATTATTCATTTTCTATTTCTCTGATGCATGAATAAAGAAAAAGCATGTAGCCTGACTAGGCGGTAGTGCAGTAAATAGAGTGTCGGACTGGGACGCAGAGGATCTAGGTTCAAAACCGTGAGGTCGCCGGCTTGAGTACAAGCTCATCCAGCTTGAGCGTGCGGTTGCTGGCTGGAGTGCGGGATCATAGACATGACCCCATGGTCGCTGGCTTGAGCAAGGGGTCACTCACTCTGCTGTAGCTCCCCGGTCAAGGCACATAGGAGAAAACAGTCAATGAACAACTAAGGAGCTGCAACAAAGAACTGACGCTTCTTATCTCTCTGTCTTTCTATCTGTCTGACCCTATTTGTCTCTCTGTCATAAAAAAAAAAGAAGAAAAGAAAAAAGAGAAAGCATGCAGAATCAGAGTCTTAACTGTAGTAGAAACTAAACTTTGGTAAGCCAAACAACACATTTTCAGCCCCTTTCCTAGTTTGTACACACATACTCTTAAGTACTTCCTTGGCTACCATCTACTTTCTATGCTGGATTTCTAGTCACTCTTTTTAGGTACAACTTTGCTGCTTTTTTATAAAAGGATCAATCAAGCATGCATTATTAACAAGAAGCCAGCCTTTGTAATTAATGCACTTAGGAGAAAATAAAGCAAAATAGCCAAGTGACTTATTTTAATAAGAATGAGACTTAAAAAAGAACAACCAAAACATGATATTGATATAAACGTTGCTGGCAGAAAACAACATGGTTAACGACTTAATTTAGCCTAGCCATGGAAACTAATGGTCAACACTGAGTGCCTAAATATAGTCTATAAGCCTTAAAAAATCTTGCTACTTCCTTAGCACAGGATACTCCAGTCAAAACAGTCTTATAGAAAAGCTAAAACAATTCAGGGAAACTTCACCTTGACAAGAGTACAGAGACAGAATGATAGTAAATATAATGACTTAATGACACATTTAAATTAGAAATATATTTTTAAAATTTTATTGTACAAATACTTTGGGTATTAATTTAAAATACATGTTGGCTGCTGATCAACATGCAGAAGTAGGAGCAGTGCCAATCACCAACTCCAGCGGCAGCTTTTTCAGGCAGTGGTAGCCCTAATCTAGACAAAAGATAAATTGTGTAATTTAAAAAATGGATGTACACTGTCCCTACATTAAAGAATAGGTTTTGACAGAGACTAATTTTAATGTACCTGGCTACATCAAACATATAAAAAAAATACACCCCACATTAATTTTAAAACCAGACATTGCAATACAAAAGACTATAGGATGGCTTCAGTGTTCCGAGCTGGGAGAAAAAGGAAAAAAGGAAGGGGCCGCCACCAGATCCAGAATCCAGCCTGGGCAGTGAGCAGCAGACCCGACAGGGGCAGAGACCGCACGCAGCCCGCCCAGCTGCACCAACGTGCCACAGCACACTGCCTGGGCTGCGTCAGCACAGCTCCGCCACCAGCAACTAACTGTAAAGCTCGCCCTGATAAAACAGGATTTGTGCCCAGCAAATATTTTGTCCCTCTTTTCTTTTCTTAAAACATTTTTTATTGATTTTAGAGAGAGAGGACAGTAGAGAGAGGCAGAAACATTAATCTGTTTCTGCACGTTCCCTGACCAGCAATTGAACCAGCAACCTCTGTGCAGCATGACAACGCTCTAACCAATCAAGCTGTCTGGCCAGGGCTGTCCCTCTTCTTGAGTGCAATTCCATGAAATATACAGAGGTAGTTCTACTTACAAACAGGTTGGATTCCAAAAGGCAGTTAAATCCATTAGTTTAAAAGTCTGAAACCATGAGTGAAATTTAGACTTATAGGGTCCACATTTCCTCTTAGTTGATATTTGGACATTAAAAAAAACAAAAAACAAAAAACTGCCCTGTTATGATTTAAATGAATATTTGCTGAAGTGGGCAACCCCTCCCTGTTACAATCTCTACCAACAGAAGGGAGGGAACCCGTGGCAGCTAAGGAATCCATACCTGCAGATTAGAAAAGGCCTGGAACCTATGGTGCCATCTGCGCTTTTTGATAAATTTCCACAGCCCCACGTCCATTCACCAGGCTTAGCCTTTAGTTCTTGAAAGCCTAATTTTAACCTGAATTAACCTTTGACTAAAGAGACAGTCCACTTTAACAATGACCCTCTGCCAAAACCATTTCAGATATTCAGATTTTTTTCACCTTTGGCCGATTGTAAACTGCACAGATACATAATTTTTTCTTCACAAAATATAGAACTCTTCTTTATAATCTTTCGTATTGTCCAATCATTATTTAATATGTGTAACTTTCTCTTTCACCTGACCAGGCGGTGGCGTAGTGGATAGAGCATCGGACTGGGATGCAGAGGACCCGGGTTCGAGACCCCGAGCTCGCCAGCTTGAGCACAGGTCCATCTGGCTTGAGCAAAAGCTCACCAGCTTGGACCCTAGGTCGCTGGTCCCAGCAAGGGGTGGCTCGGTCTGCTGAAGGCCTGCGGTCAAGGCACATGTGAGAAAGCAATCAATGAACAACTAAGGTGTCGTAACAGCAATGAAAAACTAATGATTGATGCTTCTCACCTTTCTCCGTTCCTGTCTGTCTGTCCCTATCTATCCCTCTCTCTGACTCTCTCTCTCTGTCCCTGTAAAAAAAAAAAAAAAAAACCCCACAACTTTCTCTTTCATTGTCTTAACACTATATCTGCTTTTGTAGAAATCAATTTATCATAGTCCTGCTTTTAGATAAAAAATAAGGTTTGTACTATTTATAAAATACCTCAAACTATACACATATGAAACAAGTCTACTATCAATAACAATAATGGCTGAGTTGAAAATGATCACTTGCTGGTGACCCGCAGAGCTGAATCCCTTGCTCTGGAGCATATTTCGTCCCTTCCGGAAAGTTTATGAATTACAAGATCAGTTCCTGCCCTTCTACATTGTTAATACCTCTAGCTCTCAAAGAGCACGTTCTTATTAAAGAAGAAAAAAAGGCTATATATCTCCTCTGGAGCTGTCAGCTAGTAATGATTCAGGGGTTCTAACAATTATTCTTACCTAAATTAATCCTTTCCTGTCATTAACTACTGGTCTTAGAGGGACTTGT
Organism: Rhynchonycteris naso; assembly: GCA_037038555.1. Lineage (NCBI taxonomy): Eukaryota > Metazoa > Chordata > Mammalia > Chiroptera > Emballonuridae > Rhynchonycteris > Rhynchonycteris naso. Next base: position 32,595,211 of record CM072997.1, on the reverse strand, counting down.
ATACATTTTCCAGAAGTGAAAAACCCATGGTGGGAATGCAAACTAGTGCAGCCATTCAAAGAAACCATCAGAAACTATGTAGTCAAATTAAGTACATACATACTCCAGGATCCAGCAGTTGTGCTCCTGGGTATATATATTTATCTCGGAGAAATTGCCATATCAGCCCATAAGGAGACATTTCTGAGATTATCTCTTGCATTGCTGTTTGTGATAGTAAGGTGAGGGCCTACTACCTGGAGAATAGATAGGCAATAGGCAAAATGTGGTGGATCCATACCACAGAGCAACATTGCTCTGCAAATACAGTGCTGAGCGAATAATCAAGTAGTGAAATGAGAGACACCACCATAGTGCTATTTACATAAATTCAACCTCTTCTGCATTACATTTATAAACATATGAAAATGCTTGCCTTGGGGGAAAGAAAGTAAGGAATTTGGAGCAAGGTATGGGAATAGGGGAAAATTTTTTTAAAACCTATGAAAACCCTACTGTTCCTTCATCAGGCTACTTACAATATAATTATTACTGTACTGCATCTCTTCAATCCTTAGGCTGAACACGAGCCTGGACATGGAAACATTTGCTGGAGACAATCTATGCAGAATTAGCAATCTTGCAATGCAAACTATGTCTACACAGTTCCTGACAATTTCTTAAAAGACCATGCAAAATAAAACAAAAACAAATGATATGAAGCCTCAGTGTTGACGTTTTTAGTGTTGAGTCAGCTGATAAAAAGCTTTGAAAGGAAAAAATGTTTAAGGTCAAAGATGACAAGAATTTAAAAGTGGTGCATCATAAACTACATTCCTTAAATAAACAAATCTGATTTTCATCTGATAAATATCAGCTGCAAGCTACACTGGAAATTTCTGTTCAGTTTTTCTCTTTCTTTTTAAAACAACACAAACCTGCATGCGTGCACCTTTGCTTCTCATTATAAATAATGACTTTCACTGGCAAGTAGAATATTAACATGCTGTTTGGTTAAATGCTTACTCATTTACCTTTCTGTTATCAATATATGGCATCATTTTAAAGTATTTCATTTCTGAATTACATAATATTCAGAATATATAATTACATAATAACTGATAGTTTCCATTAGGGATTTTCTAATAATAAACAGGTTATTCATCCACTTAAAACTCAAGAATCCATAAAAATGGTCAGGAAACATTTTTGTAAAGAGTCAGGTAGTAATTATTTTCAGCTTTGCAGCCATATAAGGCTTCTGTTGCCTACTATTTTTGTTTGTTTAAATGTAAAAAACACTCTTAGCTATCAGAACTGGCTAGATTTGGCCCATGGGATATAGTTTGGTGATGTCTGGTCTATACCCTAATTCACGGTATTTTGCTTCACAGAATAAAATACTACAATAACACCAAATTCTTACAGCAAATACCACAAACAGCCAAATAAAAAATATCAACATTTTTTCCAAACTACTTCTAGACAAGAATTCCATCTTTTGCTTTTCAAACTTGTTTCCATAAAAGATCATGATTGGCTTATCAATATGAAAAACAAAGCACATTATTATTTGGCCGTCAAAAATAATTTAGTGATGTCATACGGTAGTTTAGTCAAAGGAAACAGGATAGAAAATAGCTCAAAACTAACAAATGCAAACCTCAAAAGAGTAGTAGACTTCAGCCTCACATTAACAAAATAGCCTTGATTCATGTACCTAAGAGAAAGAGCAACTTGATATTTAAACTATAAGACATTCAATTCTAACATGGTGAAAGGTTTTTAAGATAGGACTTTCTTAACCCACTAAAAAAGGAGACTGAGTTTTGTATGAACTATTTAAATATATGAAAGTTATAATTGGAGAAAGTAATAATTACTAGATGGGTTATTATTATAAAGTTATACATAGGACAGCAGACCTCCTCTGAGGGAAGAAATGCTTTTGTTTGGAAAAATACATGAAAAACCCACTAATGGTGGATGGTGAGGTCTTGCTGTAACAAAAGGAAAACTAAAATCTTCTGCATCAGGCTAGGGAAATAATTGTTTGTTCTTTCTCTGGAGAGGTAGAAAGAAGAGACCGGAAAGAAGTACCACTCACATGACAGTAGCTCAGAGGCCACAAGAACACCAGGAATTTGCTGAAATCTTAGGGAGGACTTTGGCTTCCCTATAACATGAGAGTGAAGGTTCAAGACAACTTTTAACACTAACAGTCTGGACCCTCAACTGACATATTAAAATATTTGCTCACAAGAGCAGTTGCTGTCAAGAATTTATATTCCAGGATAGTAATAAAATCATCATAGTCATTACATTTTAAAATCTTTTTAAATTTAATTTTATTTATTTGTTTTTTGGATATTTTATTTATTGATTATAGAGAAAGGAAGGAAGGGAGAGGGAGGGAGGGAGAGAAGGAGAGAGAACGAGAGAGGGGGAAAGAGGGACAGAAGGTGGGTGAGAGAGAGAGTAAAAGACAAACTTTGATCCACTGTTTCACCCATTCATGCATTTGTTGGCTGTTTCCTACTTGTGCTCTGACCGGGGATGGAACCCACAACCTTAGCATGTTGGCCTGATGCTTGAACCAACTGATCTACCCATCCAGGGCCTTTAAATCTTTTTTAAAAATAGAAAATTATCCTTTGACTGAAGTACTGGTTTAAAGAAAAGGAAAGCCTGACCAAGCAGTGGCACAGTGAATAGAGTGTTGACCTGGGACGCTGAGGACCCAAGTTCAAAACCCTGAGGTCACCGGCTTGAGCGAAGGTTCACTGGCTTCAGCATGGGATCACAGACATGAACCCATGCTCTCTGGCTTGAACCCAAAGGTCACTGGCTTGAAGCTCAAGGTCACTGGCTTGAGCCAAAGGTCACTGGCTTGAGAAACGGGTCACTGGCTTGGCTGTAACCACCCCCCCGCCCCCAGTGAAGGCACATATGAGAAAGCAATCAATGAACAATTAAGGTGCTGCAACTATGAGTTGACACTTCTCATCTCTCTCCCTTCCTGTCTCTTTTCTCTCTCTAAAAATAAATAATTATAGTGATAAATAAAAATAAAAAAGGAAAAAATACAATTATATATCTTCAAATATGAGTAGTGCAGAGTAATTGGCATTACAGAGTTTGTGGATTTCCTGTTCTTAACCAAAAATGGAGGGGAAAGTGTTTAAGCAGAGGCATTTTACATAATAGTTCAGTAGGTATTAAAGTATGTACTATGCTTAAACAACCAAAAAAAAATTCTTCCTCACCAAATTAAAAAGTACTTTTTTTAATGTTGACTAGCAAAATTTAGGTAATAAATCAAGGCACCATCGCATGGAAACAAATACTTCACAGATTAAGGAATAAATTGAACAGGTATAATCATGCTCATAGACTTAAAGAGTACTACTGTGTAATCTGCTCTTCAGGACCTATTCTCAAATTAAATAGCTAAAAAGACTCCTTGAAGTAGCACTTTCATATAGCAATAAAGTAAATACAAATATTCAAAGCAGAAATATTTCAAGAGTAGGTAGAAAATCTGTGTCCTCATTTCTTTTTCTCCCCTCTAACAATTAAATGTAAACTTGCTTTTGCTGGCTTATGATGACTCTCAATCTTTCAGTTATTTTAAACTTGTAATACTTGAAATCTGCAGAAGCAGAAGTTTCCAAAAGGTGCCAAGAGAAAAACTGTAGGCAACATAGCTCTTCAGATCAACAAAGTAATCAGTGGCACCAGGACATGCAATCTTAAATGACCAGGAACAGGGTGTAACTTAAAATGGTAGCGATGATGTCAGGGTAAAATATTTATTATAGAAACATATTTATAAACATACATAATTCTAGAGTGAGCCTAGAATTCTGTATACCTAAGAAATAAAACCTTTATTTATTTATTTATTTTAGGTGTTGGGGGGAGATAGTGAGGCAGACTCCCACATGTATCCCGACTGAGATCTACCCAGAAACCACATTGGGCCAATTCTGGAGTACCAAGCTATTTTTAGCACCTGAGGTTTATGCACTCCAATATAACTAACCATTTTATTTATTTTTATTTATTTGTTTGTTTTAGGTGAGAGGCGGGAAAAAAGTGAGGCAGACTCCCATTTGCATTGCGACTGAGATCCACCCAGCAACCACATAAGGCCAATGCTAGAGTACCGAACTATTTTTAGCACCTGAGGCTGATGTGCTCCAATGGAGCTATCCTCAGCACCTGGGAAGAACCAATTGAGCCACTAGCTGCTGGAGGACAAGATGGGGAGAAGGGGGAAAAGAAGTGGGGGAGAGGCAGATGGTCGCTTTTCCTGTGTGCCCCTGACCAGAAATTGAACCTCGTATGTCCATATGCCAGGCCAACTCTCTATCAACTGAGCCACCATCCAGGCTGATATAAAACCATTTTAGTAATATAATTCTACTAGGCAAAAATGTTCAAATTATATTATGATTAAAACATAAGATTCATTATTTTCCAACCAATTGTCATAGTCAATTCACAACTTCATGATAAGGTTATCTTTTGAGGGAGAACTGACATGTATTGGACAATTTTAGTTTACCAGTGAAATTCAGGAACCAAATAAGAACAGATAAAAATTTGAGATATGGCTGTTGGCTATTTGCAATTCAGGAGACAATTAAGATTCTCAAATGAGCTGGATGAGTATGGTAAGTAGGAGGCTGAGGAAATTTAAGAATTCTATTCCCTCACTGCCTTTAATAGCTAGTACCCCTAATTCTTCAGGATTTTCTCATGGGCCCTCCCTTCTCTCCTCAGAAATCTCATCTACTTCAAAGGTCTTAATTTCTGGTTGTATAACAATTATTCCCCAAGTCTATATCTTCAACCTAAACTGACATTTCTTGACTTTAAATTGAAACTCTCAATATCAACTTAAAATTAATACTGAAAATTTACCATATTCTAAACTGAACTCATTATCCTTCTCTCATAAATTTTTTTTCTTGCTTTACAAATTAGCTAAAATTATCAATTCACTTAGTCAGCAGAGCCCAAAACCTCTCCTCAATCCCTGCTTTCCATCTAGTTACCAGTTACTTCAATTTATTCTCAATACTTCAATAGCTTGCCACCTGGTCTACCAGCCTCAGCTCTTACCTCCACTCCAAGGTTATTGTGGTTCTTGAAATGCATACTGCTAACTCAGCTCACCCCTTCCTATTCCCTTAGTATACTGTCCCTTATGTTTGAAATGTCCTCCACCTCTAAATACACACACAGAAAAAAACTGTAATAACTTGGTTTCTCATGCAGGTTTTCCTATAACGGAAAAATATACTAACCATAGGAACCAAAACGTGGTCCACTTGACAGTTCTACTGTGTATTAATTAAGAGCAGACACTCCGGCCTCTTTATCATTCTTTTTTTTTTTAATCATTCCATAGTGAGTTTGTTTAGTGTATATTTTCCTCCATGCCTGAGCAACCGAGTACAATGAGAAAAACTTCAGTTTCTAGACCTGAACAACTGAAGAGGCAACGCCACTGTCCTGTGAAACTCCTGACCAAAAACTAGCTCTTTTGACACAAAGTAAAAACCAAAACCTATTTGTTAAATTCATGATTTTACTGTAGAATATACCATATGAAACTAACACTACAGAATTTTTCTGAGATCGGCTTATAACACTAAACAATTGATATCAGAAAAGCTGTGTTTCAAATGGAAAATATAAAATAGAGAAATAGATTCTCAACTCTTCCAAATTCAGTCTTTAGCTAACATGATGGAACACTTAACTATGTGCTAGACATTGACTTTATCCTTTTCCCATGAAATGTTTTTGCTTTATGAACATGATCCGCTTTCATCCTCACAACAACCCAATGAACATTACTGTCACGGTTTAGAGACAGAGAAAACTGAAGCTTAGAAGTTATTCAGAGCCAAGCTAGCAAGAGCCAAGAATCAAAACCAAGACTGTTTCTTCCAGAGCTGGGTCCTTTCACCTCTGAGCGCTATGGGCAGAGACTAGGAGTGTAGGGGACTGGGAGTGTGTGCAGTTTGAAAAAGCCTCAGAGATAATTCTAAAACAATCCTGTCTCTCCACTCCATTTGTAAAAAACAAATATTGATTACTGAAAAAGAAAAAGGCAAATAAGCTCCCAATTTGATCTTATGTTGTTTATACTTGTTTTTAGAAAAAAAATGAGTCATCTGATCCCAAAGTTAGATGTATTTACAATGAAGCAGAATGATCTGTGTTTTAGGTTTAGTATGTTTCTTTAATAAGATAATTCCAAATCTGAGTTTGCTTTTGCCATTAAATGACTATTCAACAGTATTAAAAAAATAATACAGATGTATTACTGTAAATTGGAAATAATTCTGTCACTAATTCTGAAGTGGAATATAAATCAAAATAAAATTTTGTTGCAATAAATTAAGTCCCCCTGTATCATAATATCTTGCAAATGCCATGCATTCAAAAATATCTGTTAAATAAATAAATCAGTCTGTAGTCAAGTTACATCCTTGCCATCTGTAGTAGAGAGAAAAACAGAACTACATGAGAAACGTAAGATTATTAGAGCATTTGAAAATTGAAGAATTTCTTAGCCCAATTTATAAAAATCTATATAGGCATCTCACGGGTTTCAGTAACAGAGGTGAGTGTAAGTACAGGGCTATATCAATTAAGCCCATTAGTTACACTGAAGTTGCAAACATCTAGAGATGTGTTTGAAAACACTGTGGCAAACCCCACAAAATCTTTAATACTACCCTGACCGCCACCTCTTATTTCTTATTTTAAAAACATTGGTATTAAGATGTTTCCCCACTAAAGTTAAGACACAGTAATAAGAGAAGTCCAAGAAACTGTTATTGGGGGTGGGAGTCCTGAGATAGAAGACTGACAGAATTTGATGACTCAGGGTCATTACTATCACTAAGCAATTACTGTATTATAATATAGTGATTACAGAATATCCTCCAAGATAATAAGCTTTTAAAGAGTTCTTTCTCCCTACACTAAATGGTCTCCAATTGCTTTTTTGTTTGTTTGTTTTTGAGATTTTAAGTCTACTTCTAATTTTGTTTTCTGCCTCTCTGTGAGGCAATCAACTACTACACTTTACTGATGCCAGCGTGCCTCTCCCCTTTCTCATCTGCTGTTAGCTGAGCAACCAGATAACCAGGTTATCAGACAATCCAGAAGGTGTCTGCTTGAGACCGAACCTTAGGACCTGTTTTTTTGCCCTTGGCTGGTTCCTCAAGTACCTCTTTCTTTCATCCCTCCAGCACTAGGGATTTAGCTGGCTTGCTTCTCTTCCTTTGGCACTGATACCAGTGCTTTTCTCACCTGGTGTTCTTTTCCCTGGGCTGGCTATGAATACACTGTCCTTTCTTCACTGTCTCCCAAGAAAAGTTTAAGTCCTCCTCTCCTGAGGGAATTTTACTGTTAATTGTAAAGAAAACATTGTTTTTACTTTATGAAAAACTCTGTATAAGAGTTTGCTGTTAACCTGAAAGCATGTCAACACATTAAAATGTAAAATGTTTGTTGTTAAAAGCATGATTTATCATTTTTATAGCAATAACACAGTACCCACTTTTCTTGTAATAACTAAAAAGAACTGGTTGTCAACTTCACATGAAAGTTACGAAAGAATTTTTGGCTCACTGCTTAGTTTTATCAGGTTTTCCACTGAAAGCATTTACACACCTGTTTATAAATTGCATTTAAAATAAGTCCCATACATATCTACTTAAGCTGACAATTGCTAGTATGTCTCATTTTCTGTCTTTTGATTTTGTGACTAAAAACAGTGTTTAGCCTAGTACTAGCTAAAAAGATGAGAACAAATGAGAAAAAACTTTTTTAAGTTGTTAAATTACATGCATTAGGAACAGTTGTACCATCTCAGAGACATTTCATTCCAGTCTCCTCTTCCTTTCTTTCTTCAGACAGAGAATGCTCTTTCTTAACCAACAAACTTCCCTTTGTTTTGATTTACACCACTGGCCTGAATAACTGCAAAGCACCACATACAACATGCTTATGACAGAAAGCAGTAAGAACAGAAAGCTTAGACCCCAAATCTGTACTTCACATAAGTGATAAATTTTTGAGAAGTCCATTTTCTAAGTTGACAAGCATTTTAAATATAAAGATACAGTAAATTCTCCTGAAAAGGCCACAAAACCATGTGAATGGGGCTGTTGCACATTTGGTCATCAACCTGGACATCATCACACAGGCATGCCATTATCCTCTTAAACATCCTCATCTGAGACAATTCCATACCACACCTTTCTCACTCATCTCTGAAACCCTATTATCTGTTCTGTTTCTCTTATTTTCCCATTCCTCTGGCCAATAAGTCCACAAAATCTATAGCTATGGTTCTCTCCAAACTCTGAGAATTAAGTACAAACATAATCTCAATCATTCACTTGCACACTTGTTGATGGGAGTGTAAATTAGCAATCCTCTTAAAAGAGGAACTGGGTAGCTAGAAGGTAGAAAGGGGAGAGAAACTTATTTTCCATAATATACCTTTCAATTTTTCTAATATGTGTATACGTCCGCCCAGCTGAAAAATAATGAAATATGTTGCTTAACTCTATTCCTGCCTTTTCTAAACTTTGCTCCACTGGTTATCCCTTATCTTCCACTAGCTTCACCCTATTCCTGGGTTTATTATCATGTTCAAAATCTTCCATTTTATTATAAACATCAAATTTCAAAAATCTCCCTTCCCCAAGCAGGTTTCCCTTCTAGCTACTGCTCTTTCTCAGCATTTGCTCTAGCTCTCTTTTCCCCATCTCTAATTCATCCCCCAACCCCTACTACAATCTGATTTTTCCTTCAGTCACCAATAGTCCCTGCTAACCAATGCAATCATACCTTCTTACTTGTCTGTTCTCTTAGGTCATCTCCAGTTCAATACTGTTGACTATATCCTACCTCAACTTTCCCCTGTGGCTCTTTCACAATAAATGCTCTTTCCAAATCCTTTCATTGGATCACCGAGTTCCCTCCCCTTGATCCATAAATGCTGGTGTTCCCCAGAGTTCCAACTGTGACCAGGTTCTTTAATGTTGCTGTTTTTCATTTACCTTTCTGCAAACCAACCACTGCCACAGATTAAACTACTACTTTAGTGTTAATAATTCCCAGCCTGGTTCTTAGGCCTGACTTTTTCTTGAGCTCCACACAAATTTCTCACAAGCTGATTATGATTCCCCTAAATTGATCCACTGACCAGTAGATGCCTGCCTTCTCTCACCTTGTCACATCCAAGCCATTACCAAGCCCTGTGCCGTCCAACTCTAATACATACCTGTATCTGAAATGTACCCACTTCTCTTCATCTCCTCTTCTATCATCCGAATTTAAGCCATCCTCATCACTTAGACTACAAACTAACTTCTTAACAGGACTCCATGTTTTTAAAACTAAACTTCTTTGAAAATAAAACAAAGGTTCTCATAATACCTAGAATAAAATCCTCACTTCAAATCATAGTCTACAAGGTCTGGCCTAGCCTGGCCTCTGAATATTTGTCCGTCACCTTCCAAAACTCTCCTCCTTACTCATACTCATACTCAGTCATAGAAACAAGACCTTTTGTCATTTCTTTTCATTTTCTCATCACATTCTTATCTCTGGGCCTTTGTAACTGTGTACTGTACCTGGAATACTTATCTCTCTTGTACTTTACATGGTAACTAATTTTCACCCTTCAGGTCTCAGTTGAAAAGTCATCCAAAGGGAGAAGATGCCAGTGTACCTTATCTAGAGTGGCCTCCTCTGACACCTTTATTTTCTAACTCAGCAATTAATTTGTTTCTTGTACATCATGTATTACAATTTACTTCCAAGAAGGAAGGGGGAAGGTGCTGTCTTTACCCATTCTTCCTCCTTGCTGATCAGAATGACAATATAATGGCAGAAACTCAAACAGCGCAAAAAATATTTGTGGTTGAACTATCAACTGAACTGGTGGGTGAATTTTTTCACCATTAACATGCATAATTTATCAACTCCATTGTTACACAACATGGTGTAACATCCTTAAATTAGACCCTCCACCCACCCACCCCCCTTTTTAACTATTTCTTCCTTTGTCATGACTTGTCAAAAGCTTTGTAAAGAAAAAGAACTCAAAGTTTGGCAACCACTGAGAGAGAGATACAGAAAAGCTTCAAAGACCTCAATGATCTTTACAACATGAATTAGTTCCACCTCTATACCATGAATGAACTTTGCTCATTTTCTAGCATGAATAAACCATAATACAGGGTGGTCAAATAGAATATGCTCAAGGTTACAACAGTCCGTAGTAAAGCTAGGAATAAAGTCAGAACATTACATATTAAGGAAACCAATAATAAAAAAAAATTTTCAATAAAATGACCTCAATTAACCAGTCAACTGTTTATTGAACAGCTTTCAATGCTTCCTAAATTAAACTAAAAGTACTGAAAAGAGATAAAAAGTAGTATACAATAGCCTCTGTCCTAGGAAGATTAAAGATCTAAGAAATCTGCCCTGGACAGTTGGCTCAGTGGTAGAGCATCAGCCTGGCGTGTGGATGTCCCAGGTTCATTTCCTGGTCAGGGCACACAGGAGAAGGGACCATCTCCTTCTCCACCCCCCCCTCTCAATTCTCTCTCTTTATCTCTCCCCCTCCTGTAACCATGGTTCGAATGGAGTGAGTTGGCCCCAGGTGCTGAGGATGGCTCCATAGCCTCCTCCTTAGGTGCTAAGAAGAGCTCAGTTGCTGAGCAATGGAGCAACACCCCAGATAAATTTCTGGAATTTCAGAGATTAGAAACAAAAAAAATAATTAAGAAATTTTATCACATTTTGCCTGAACTATTGTATCAAAAGCATAAACAAGGTAAACGGAAATAGAGGAATTTGTGGGGCAGTGAAGACAGCACTTGTTACTGATGAGTTGGGATTAGATAAACTTTATCCTCTCCTAAAAAATCATTACATTTAGTATACACCTCCCCCCAAATCGGCTTCTCCAACTTACAATATATTTTAGCCACAGCAAAGGACTGTATTTACTAGTTTCCTAGACACACCAGGAAATTCCCAAACCTATTACTTTTCATGCTATGGCTTCTACTTTTGATGTCTTCTTTCCCTTCTATATACCCAAAGTCTAGCTATTCTTCACACCATAGTTCAAATGCCAGTTTTCCCACTAAGCTTTCCCAGAAGCCCCAGTAATCCACTGCCTTTCAATATTCTACTTTTCCCTAAAACACTTAAAAAAAAATTTATGATTGTCCCTTATCTCCCCTAATAAACTATATACTTCCTATGGAAAACATACCCAATTATTTTTGTATTCCCCCCTCCTCCTATCATAGGTACTTGAAGATCTTAATAATATATGGCAACAGCACAGTATAATAGCTGAGCGGACAGACACTGAAGACAGCTTGAGTTTGAAACTTAACACGGGCATTACTAGCTATGTAACCATGGGCAAGTTACCCCTCTGTGCCTCAATTCCTGTATGTATAAAATGGAGATAGTAAGAGTAGACATTTCAGAAGATTGTCAGAGAACTTGGCTTAGCCTAGTGTAAGAATCATAAGAGCATCTCTTAAATGCAGTGGAAAAAATAATGAGTATTCTGTTGAATAAAGCTTTAGTTATAAAAACAAAATGTCAAAAGCAAAGCCAGTCTCTGAGTATAAAACAGGTACATACAAATTTATCCTAAACCTTTTTACGTATGCCCTAAAGGTTAGCTGTGCCCTTTAAAATATTCCTTATCTTAATAATGGTTCTTTTTTCGTTTGACATTTGATATTCTGAGAAAATATTTAGTAGTTCAACTTCCTGTAGCAATAGACATCTAATTGGTCTCCTTTGTCTCCAATTTTATCCCCTTTAATCTATCTTCCACAAGGTTTACAGAGTAATCTTTCTAATGTTTTTCCACTGCCACAAACCCTCTCCATCCCATTCCCTTAAGATAAATACTATGTTAAACTCCTTAGCACTTCATACAAAATTGTCCTTATATAACCACAGCCTAGTCTTCTTTCAACACTTCTTACCACAAAACCTAATCACCTGGCCACACCTAAGGCTTTATATGTCATTTTATTTTTGCCTAGGACAGTGGTTCTTAACCTGGGTTCTATCGAACCCTAGGGGTTCGATGAGTCGGTCTCAGGGGTTTGGAGAAGCCTCTGCTGCGGAGGCCAGAATAAAGTAATACCGTAATTTGTTGTGAGTTCATGCACTTTGTTGGTTTTGTTCTTTGAGCAAGGTGATGTTCATGCACGGCTCATTTTGTGCACCAATAAAAAAACATATACCTATGTCTTGAATTTGGAAAAAAAAAATCCTATTTTATTTATCACTAAAGAAGGGTTCGGTGAATGCGCATATAAAACTGGTGGGTTCAGTACCTCAAAAAAGGTTAAGAACCACTGGCCTAGGGCATCCCTGTATTAATCTGCTAAGGCCACCATAACAAAATACTACAGACTGGATAGTTTAAACATCAGAAATTTATTTTCTCACAGTCCTGGAGGCTACAAGTCCAAAATAAAAGTGTTGGCAGATCTGGTTTCTCCCGAGGCTTGCAAATAGCCACTTTCTCAATGTGTGCTCACGTGGTATTTTCTTCATACACATCCTTGAAGTCTCTTTTTGTGTCCAAAGTACCTGTTATAAGGACACCAGTCTTTTAGGTATGGCCAGAAAGAAGTAGTAGGGGACCAAAATTGGTAATAGTATTTATTTGAGGCTTGTTTGAGCAGTAGGAGGTCATGTCTTAAGGACAACAACCTCCCCAAGCAAAGGGAGGGGAGAGGTTATATAGGGCAATGGTTGGCGCAGATTGCTGGCATCTGGTTAGGCTTGTCCATCGATCTGGCAGACATTCTCACACATGTTCTTTGTTTCGCAGTTCCTTTGTGCACTTGGGGATGGAAAGTTCCTTCCAGCTCGCAGTCAGAACTTACAGAAACTGTCAAGATTCATGTCTAGTTGGTTATTTTTACGACCTGACCGACACTGGCTTAGGGCTAGGCTGTTGTGATTTCATTAAGGTCAGTTATTTTCATAATCTTAACTAAAACTGGCAGCTGCTGGCAACAACTTTTAGTTTATGCCTCACAGAATAGATTATGACCCACCCTGAAGGCTTTAGTTTAATTTAATCACTTATTTAAAAGTCCTATCTCCATACACAGTCACATTCTGCAGTCATGGGAATTAGGGTTTCAACACTCAACAAAAAATTTTAGAGGGACAGAATTCAGCCCATAATAGCCCATTTTTCTTTTCTTTGTCCAGGCTATTTCCTGTTTGCTTTTCCAAGACTGGCCCAAACCTTCCGACCCTGGGAGATTTCAGTGCCCTTTCTCTGTGTCACACAGTACCTCTGCATGATGTATTACCATGCTATCACAATGATCTCTTCTTCAGACTGTATTTCTTAAGAGAAAAGACTAAATCCCTAACACTCAAGTATCTGGCTCTTTGAAGGTATTTAATAAAGATTTGATTATTGAAAGTATATATATATATATATATATATATATATATATATATATATATACACTAAGTATATATATAATACATATATATGTATATTAAAAAGAAACAGACTAGAAAAAAGGCAAACACAGGTTCAAATCCTGACTCTACCATTTAATTATCTTGTTACTTTGGGCAAGGCACTAAGTGCTGAACTTCCATTCTTAAATAAGGTAGTTGTAAAGATAAATGACCTAATTATAATTAAAAATAAAAACAACCATCCAGTTGTGAGGTTGGTACACAGTAAGTGCTCAATAAATGTTAAAGAGTAAAGATTCTGAGATTGCCTGGGTTTGACACCCAGTTCCACCACTTAGTAGTTGAATGACCTTGGGTATATTAATTTATTCTCTGCTTAAGTTGCCCATCTATAAAATCACCTTTTCCATTTGATTTATTTCATTTAGCAGGATACTCTAAAGATCCATCCATGTTGTTGCAAACAGCAATACCACCCTTTTTTTTTAATGCCTGAGTAGAATTCTAGTGTATGTATATATCACATCTTTTTTATTCAATCATCTGTTGGAAGACATCTGGGTTGTTTCCATGTCTAGGCTACTGTCAATAATGTCATAATGAACACTGAAGTACATATATATAGTCTCTACAAATAAGTGTTTTCAAATTTGAGGGGTAGATATCCAGAATAGGGATTGCTAGGTCATATGGTAGCTCTGTTCTTTGAGGAATCTCCATACTGTTTTCCACAGTGGCTGTACCAATTTACATTCCCACCAGCAGTGATTGAGGGTTCTTTTTTCTCCACATCCTCTCCAATACTTATTTGTTTAACTGATAAGGGCGATTCTACTGGGTGTGAGGTAGTATCTCATTGCGGTTTTGATTTGCATTTACCTTAGAGATAGTGCAAGTCAGATGAAAAACGACAAAAATCAAGAACTAAATGATTTTCTTCATATGTGAGATATAAAACAAAAAGCAACAAATGAACAAACAAAACAAACAAACTCCTAGACACAGACAACAGAGTGGTGATTACCAGAGAAGAAGGGAAGTGAAGGGAAAACAAAGAAGGTAAAGCAGGTCAAATACAAGGTGACAGAAGGAGACTAGATTTTGGGTGGTAAGCACACAGTAGAATATACAGATGTTGTATTATAAAGTTGTACACCTGAAATTTATATGTTACTAGCCAATAAATATAATTTTAAAAACACCTCGTGCTTTTGTGAAAATAAGTTAATATAGGTAAAACATTTAGATGGGTTATCTAACAAGTAAGTATTATATAAATGTTTCCTTTCTATTATTACATAAATAGTATAGGTCTGAACAACTATGACTAGAAACCATGAATTTACTAAATTATATATTTTTACAAAACTGAAAGAGTTAATTTCATTTTATTACTATTATCCACTGTAGCTGAATGAATTGTCAATGAATGGTTACTACCTTTTTATTTTACTTAGTTCTTTCTTTTACTAAGTCATTTTAAATGTATTACTTTAATGTCTCAGATTTCTTACCAACTAAACAGAATGGTAACTAAAGAGGTTCAAGAATTGGTACAGATGATATAGCAGAGCTCAAATAAACATGATATATTATCATCTGTCTCATTCTTTATACTGTTAATTTTAAAAAACATATATGGGTATTGAGGTAAAATGTTTACGAAACAAGTTTTTCTACTCTTAACATCTATAGATATTAAGCATTTTTAGGGGAAAATTACACTCCTTGGATCATATTTTCAATTGCAGACTCACCAGAACTTTGAACCAGAAATGACCTTTGAGATGAAAATCCAATCCTATGTCTCACATAAGTAAACTGTGGTGGATTTGGAACATGCTTTTAGGGTCTTAAAGAGCAGCTCTTTGGGGGGCAGGGGATGCAAACAGAGAGAACAACTTGTTCAAACGTACTAAATCAGGGGTTTGAACTTATTCTAAATGTCCAAAGTATGTAGGAACCAGTACTGGGTGATACTAGAAAATGCCTTTCAGATAGGTACCAGTTCCCTGACCTGTAATTTTGAAGCAAGGCAAATCTAGGTTTGGATCTCCACTTAACGTCTTTGACCCTCAGACTTAGTACAAAAGAGTTATTATAGTGATTTAGTGAATGTATGCAGAGCTCATAACTGGGGTGTCTGGCAGACTGCAAGTAGTACTCAAGTTTGCTCTTTCCAACCCCTTCCACCATATGATTAAAAACCTGTAAACTCTTTCATAAAGTATGTGATTGCTGAATGTCGAAGACTTGTTGAACATTACTTAATTTTAAAAAAAGAAAGCGAGATGAATGCTGAGATGACAAAGTGTCTTCAATCCTGCCTTTTCTCACCAACTACCCTTCCCGATTTGTAGTGAAGTGTTCTGTCACCACCATTAGCATGCTATTTGGAGACCATTGTAGCTCAGACGTTCAATTCTACAGCAAAGATTTGACGGTCGGAAAAAATTTACTGAAAAAAAAAAATAAACTGAAAGAGTCCATTTCATTTTATCCCTATTATCCACTCCAGCTTAATGAACTGCCAGGGAATGGTTACTGGTGGCTTTTTGTTTTATTTTACGGCGCAGAAAACTGCAGGTTTAAATAAAAAGTTTGGGTGCAATTAACTGAGTTCACCACTAGCATGATCTCTTAAGTGTTTGGAAGATTATGCCATCTTTAAAAAGAACATCTGCCAATGTCCATTATTTGCGTTTGGTCAACTGTTTCTTTTAAAAAGACGTGTGGTGTCTGGCTCAAAAGCCATCGCAAGAAAAGTCCAACTCAACATCGAAAGAGCTCTTTCCAAAACACTCTCAAGCTCATATCAATCACAGATGGCGACCGAGGCTTAAGGTTTAACAGCCGGACACTAAAGCCGCTCATCGCTCGATGGATAATGTCCCGCAGAGGACGAGAATTC